>OX465274.1:184311263-185809874 GCA_949987645.1 Tachina grossa
GTCCCTGAGCTGATCCAACATCGATAAAACTTAAGACCAACCTCCACTAATATTACGCCCCTTCATTTTTTTTAACAAACCAACCCCTCCTTAAGGGTGCTCTCATACAAAATATTATTTTTTTTATACAATTACCCCCACCCCCCCCCCCCTGCCCCGTCAACCGCATCAGCCTAACTAACCCTGCGTGCACCTAGGGGAGTCAAATATGTAACCGACCCCTAAGATTTTAGTTGGCCCAACATTTATTCACAACACCTCTGGGCCCTATTCCACAAAAACCTTATCAACTTTTCACTTTGCACTTATCAAATTGCATTTTTTGGCAAAGTGATAAGTGTTTCTGGTCAACAATATTCTTAGCAAATTTCACTTTGCACTAAGCACATTTTTGCAAAGACTTTGCTCTCTTTGTAAATTTCTTGCACTCTTTGTAAAGTAATTGCGCTCTTTGCAAAGTCTTTGCGTTCTCCTGAAAAGTGAGTGTGCAAAGTGTTCCTGAAAACGTTTAAGCATCTTTGCATTTCTGTCTTATAACTTTTCACTTTGCATTCCTAAGTAGAATTTGTTAAAGTTATCCGCAAAATAAAAATGAAAAAAATTTCAGAGTCTCATGGTATTAAAAATATATGTAATTTATTTGCTAGTTTTCAAACCAATAAAATAATTTTTGATGTGTAAACATCTATACGCTAGGGGGTAAAATTCTTTTTCACAATACAATCACAAGTTTTGCTGAGATTCACATCGCGTTGTCAAATAGGTGTGAGCTACATATGTATGAGTGTATTAGTGTTTGAAAGAACCCTGCAGAAAGTGCGAATAGTGAAATTGTGATGATTTACTAGTGACGTTGTCAGTAGCACTACTGACCAGATGAACCCCAGCCAATGGTATCATCTATTGACATTTAACATTAGCTTGTCATTGAAAATCCAGCAGTAGACCATAGCACTACTGACTTAGTACCTCTTTCGGGACCACATGGGGACATTGGCACCAAAGATTCACTACTAAATTTTAGGGGCTCTAGTCTACAATATTGATATATCCCTCTCGTTGTCAATAGTAAACTTATAGTGATTTTCTAGTGACATTGTCAATAGTGCTACTGACTAGGTGTACCCCAGCCAATGCAAATGCCTATTGACAAATAACATAGGGTTGTCATTCAAAATATATCAATAGACTTTAGCACTATTGAGAAGGTAGTTCTTTTACACACATAATAAAAAAGAAAAACAAACTATTGACGCGTTCATTGACAATATCACCTGAAATACACTAGAACTGTCGTCTCTAACGTATCTCTACTCGCGCATAGAAGGAAAGTTGTCGACATTTTAACTAGTGCAATTGTCGCCGGAGAAAGAGTATTGACATAGAGACATATGGTTCTAAGTTGACTAGAGGGAAGCAATACAAACTTATTTAAAATATTGTAAATACATAGGACTTTGCTGGTTTTTGTTTGTTTTACTTAACTTGATAATTGCTTTATTAGGGTTCCGTACACCAAAGGTGAAAATGAACCGTAAGAGCTACGGACCTGGAATTTCGACACAGTATGTAGACATTTGGCCACTACAACAACAAATACATGAGAGTTAAAAATTAAAGGGTGTTCCAAAACGAGCAATAAAAAATATTAAAATCCCATGTAATATACATACAATTGTTTTTTTATAAACTTATTGTAAATGTATGCATCCATATTCATAAAAAATAAAATTTATTTGAAATCCATTTTTAGAAAACTTTATATGAAAAACTTAAAATAAAATACCTTTAAAATTTATTTTAAATTTTATGAATATGGGGGTTAGAGCTGGGTCCAACTCGTTCAATCGTTAATTGTTGCCACAAACTCATTTAAATTACATTGGTTTGATCATAGGTTTTTGGCAAAAATGAACGAATGAACGAGTTGGGCCCAGCTCTAATGGGGGTTAGAACATATTAAAGTTTACATTTCAATTTGAATGATAATAAATAAGAAACTAATTATTGGATAATAGGAAGTTTTAAAAAAGCCCAATCCAAACTTTGAACGTAACGTTTTCAATATGTTATTCTACATTGGTTTTACTATCTTTAATAGAATATATAATAACGCTTAAAAGAATTTTATACAAATA
Source organism: Tachina grossa (assembly GCA_949987645.1). NCBI lineage: Eukaryota > Metazoa > Arthropoda > Insecta > Diptera > Tachinidae > Tachina > Tachina grossa. The sequence continues at coordinate 184,313,402 of OX465274.1, forward strand.
TAATATAATAATATATGTAATTTAAAGATCAAATATTTTTTTCTTTTTTCCCATATCTATGTATTTACATACGAACGCAATGTGAGATTGTATTGTTATGATTGTTATGTTTGAAAATAATCGAAGATTTATCAACGAATTTTATTTTGTTAATTTGCAAAGAGAATGTTTACCTTGCAAATTTTTAACAAACTTATCAAAATTTGCTTTGCAAAAATAGAATTTACAGTTATTGTGGAACGAAAAAGCATAATTTCTTGCAAAGTCTTTGCAAGTTACACTTTTCAATATTAACTTTGCACTTTGCAAGAGAGAACGTACGTGGAACAGGAATCGCAAAGAGAGCATAAAAATTGCAAAAACTTTGCAAATTACACTTATCAATTTCAACTTTTCACTCATCAAAATTTAGAGTTCTGAGGAACGAAAAGTTCTGCAAATTGTCGAAAAATTTGATAAGTGAAAAGTGAAAAGTTGATAAGTTGTTTTGTGGAATAGGGCCCTGGTCTACATCTTCATTCAGAAGGCTGGTCCCTATACAAAAATTTTTTATTAAAAAAAAAAATGTGTTATTCAATAAAAATAATAACACAACCCTACGATGCTTTTCCCTTAAAAAATTAATAAACAATTCTGATAGGTATTAGGTAAAATCAGAAGAAATATTAAAAAAAAAATTCGTCATCTCAGAATTTTTTATTATGAGCCTACCTAATATTTTCACGAGGAATACCATTATAATTCACCACAACTAAATTACTAGTTAAGTCAATAATTATTAGCCGATTTTCATACCAGTAATATTTAGGTTATTTTATTCTTAACACATTTTGCTTTAAATGCAATATTCAAAAGTTCAATTTTTTGCAGTTGTAAATTTTATTTATGAAAAGAAAAAGTTTGTTAAATTATTATTAAAAAAAATATCTTTTCAATATTATTTTAATAATAACTAAGAAACCATTCGTGCCATAACCGCCAAAATAGCTTAAGCGACATAATTTTTGAACCTCAATTTTTTGACCAAAATCGATTATTTGGGAAACGAAGTCCAAAAAATGTGTCGCTTAAGCTATTTTAGCGGTTATGGCTCGCATTGATTTTTTTTCTCAGCTTACTATTTTAAAATGATTTGAAGCAAATTTTATAAGTTACCCGATGGTGTTTTATTGCTCGACGTCGGATACTGCCGTCGAGTTATGGTGAATTATTTTTGCTTACCTCATGAAAATATTAGGTACGCTCATAAAAATATTTGTGACGTGATGGAAAAACACCAAAAAAATGGAATGAATTTTTAAAGCGGAAACGAAAAATTGTATTTCGCGGGGTTGTGTAATTCCTTTTTAGTATATTAATATATTAAGATATACTCCGATAAGCAAATTTTACTTTGATTCTTTTTTAAATCATTTTTAAAATGAAGTTGGATAAGGATTTTGATGAGGCAGTCTGTGGCCGTGTCGTTTTCGGAAAAATCGCAATAATAAGGATTTCGCGGAAAAATGCAACATTTGTTTTGCTGTACGCAAAGAAAAAATATGGTTGATGTAACCATAATCAAACAGCAACATACTATGATTGAATTATATGGTTGCAATCAAATCATATTATTGTTAATAGAAAAACAAAACTTTAACAATATTATTATCTGGGTTAATTATAATATTATCTGAGTTAATTATATTATAATCTTAGTATTGTAAATATGACAACAATATTGTTAGATTTGACTAAAATATAATTGAGACTCATCATACCATGTTCTAATATTATATTAATATTGTTAAATACGACTACAGTATTATTTAATATAATAATACTATTTTATTTTTTGATCATATATATATATTGTAGAAACAGTTGTGCGTTAAATTCGAAAAAAAATAATACTGTTGAAATAAATTGTATATATAGAAATGTATACTTACACGACATACAGACATGTCTGTATAAAAAGGTACACAAATGTTTATATATTTTTATTGACCTACCCTTTTCTTTATACTTTATTTATTTATTCATTTATTTAATACTACCGATAGCTTACAAACGAAATACTGAACTGACAGATGTTTCTGAAAAAAATTTTTTTAAAACTTAAAATAGTATGGTTTTGGATAACATTATAGTGTTATTTACATCATATTATTTTTAAATAATAATACAAATTATGTTGTAGTCATAAATTGTTAACAAAACTATATTGTTAAACTCTAACCATATTGCAGTTTCTATGAATATAATAATGTAATTATTAAATTCAAAAATTACTCTGTTTATCGTAACGAAATAAATGTTTAAAATAACAATAACTAGTTTTCGACAACCACACATTTGTTTCAGAGAACATAATATTGTTTTCTCAACCGTTCTACAACCATATCTTCTCTTTGCGTGTGTTGAAAAAAATATTAACAGAATATTTTGTGCGTTTTATTACAATAGAATATTTACGACTTTTTCTCAAAAATCATTTTAATACTATAGATAATCTTATTTGTCCTGAAAACGATAGTCATATTTAATTGTGATCGAATGAAAATAAAGCTAAAAATAATATGTTCGATCCTTTACAATTTAATATGACTATCCTTGTCGCACACTTAAAATTTTTTAATACTGTTATATTAATTTTTCTAAATAATATTTTTGTCCCTCTTTAACCCATTGTGCTTAGTCGTGAAACAACAAATTGCATTAGAAATATATATTCAAAATCTAAATTATATTTGATCATAACAATGCAACAGCAATAGTATCTTTATTGAAAACAGCAAGAAAAAAATTTAGCATTCTTCTATATGCTTTTAATTTTGTGCCACAGAGACAATAAAACTGAGTTGCAAGCTTGAAACAATAATTAGTCGACATTGAACAGCCGCAACGCAACATAAAACTGATACAATAACTACAATAGAAAGCAAAACGCGTACGCGTTTTCACACCCAAAGCAATAAAAAAAATAAAAAATAAAACTGGACACTCAACAGGTCCAGGACAATAAATAAATAAATGTTTGAATTATATTGAAAATAAATACAAAAAATTTCCCAGGTTCTTTTTTAATCCCCAAAGTGCAATTTTATAGAATATCTAACAAGAAAACTTAAATTATCTTTAAAAGAAAGCTTAAAATCTTTTATCAAAGATGGCTAACAAAAAGTTCTATACGAAACAATTGATGGTGACGGTGTTGTTGCCAGTTTACGTGTGTGTCTTATTAATGTTACCGGTTAAAGGTGAAATACGGTCACGCGGTGCAAACAGTGTTCATACAAACAACAATCATAATAAAAACAAAAACGAAGGCCAACTATTAAAGAAGTTAACACCAACATCAGCAGATGATGACGATGATGCTGCAGCAACATCTTCTTCAGCATCCTCCTCTCACGTCAACACCGACTTTGTGGATAAACTTTCGTGGAAATGTGCCAACAACGCCAGTTGTTTGTATTCCTTGGCCAATGGCATTTTGAGCTCTTATCGCCGTGGTGATACGGTTAAATTTGGCTTTTTGGATTTGGTGAAACTGCCAGCGTCGACCCACAAAACAAAAGCTAATTTTAATTCAGCTGAAACCGGTCGCAGCATGTCGACATTTGTTGATTTCATCAGTGGCAATGCCATACGTATACCGGTTGGTCCGATGGTTTTCAGTGTGCAGCGGGCCGAAGACGATGACAATTATATTGAAGTTGCTCTACTGAAAAAAGCCAGAAGTAGTACAGGTAGAGTGTTGTTGTTGTTGTTGTTGTTTTTTTTTAAGAAAAATATTTTAAACTAGAAATGCGAGCACAAGTGAATTTAAATTAAATTTTTACAGCTGTATTATTTATTTTCATTTTGGTTCTTTTTCTTTTCTTAATGATTGATGTTTTTTCTATTATAATCGAAAGTGGATGTTGTCAAATTGAATGATTTAAATGGGTTAATGAGAAAATTACAATTTTGAAGTCACTTTAGTTAATTTTTAGGGTTCCGTACACCAAAGGTGAAAAGGAACCCTATTGTCTTCGCTACGCTGTCCGTGTGTCCGTCTGTCCGTCACACGGTATTTTCTCAGGAACCGTAAAAACTACGGACCTGAAATTTGGACAGAGTATGTAGAACCTTGGCCGCTACAACAACAAATACATGAGAATTAAAAATTAAAGGGTGTTCCAAAACGAGCAGCGAAAAATGTTAAAATCCCATGTAATATACATACAATTGTATATTGAAACTTGAAATTTGTAAAATTAGTGTATTTTTATACAGACTACAACAATTAACACTAAAATTTAAAAAAATTTAAATTAAAGGGTGGTCCATCAGTTAATGCAATTTTGACTATGTAATTTTGACAATTTGCTATATCTTGGAAACCGTAAGAGGCAAACACTTAAAATTTTCAAAAACGGTAAAACTAAAAAAAACCGAAAATTGTAAAATAGCCAAACCAAAACAAAAAATTGCCAAAAATTAAAAAAAAATCCCCAAAACGAAAAAAATCGCCAAAAATTAAAAAAAAGTCGCCAAAATGAAAAAACGCCAAAAACCGAAAAAATCGCCAAAACAAGAAAATAAAGTGTCAAAACTAAAAAGAGCCAAAACTTAAAAAAATCGCCAAAACCGAAAAAAACGCATAAAACGCCAAAACAAAAAAAACCGAAAAGACCCCAAAAACGAAAAAAATGCCAAAACTATATATTATATAGGATGAAGTTTGTATTAAATTACATATCTAGTGTTCGTACGGAACCCTTCGTGCGCGAGTCAAAGTCGCACTTTACTGAATTTATTTTTTAATTACCAGTAAAGGGAAGAGGAGTCAAATACTTGAAACCTTTTAACAAAAAAATCGATTGTTTGTATTTCATATTGTTTATGAAGATGTTTAAGCTTATATCCAGTGTTGCCATAAAATTTAAGAGGAAAAGTGCTAGATTGCAGAAATAAAAGTGCTAAAATGTTCTACAGCACACACAACAAAGTGCTAAAATCAGTTATCATTTTTAGTTTCTCTTATTTCTTAAGCAGCCCAACCCAGCAAAAAATTCCAAAAAGAATAATCGAGTTTGGAATTAAGTATTTTTTGGTGGAAGCACTTCCCTACTGGATTACCAACTTAATAATTTTAACAAGGCGTGAGACTAAAATAATCGATTCTTGAGAAGTACTTAAATTTTTTTTATTTGTCAACATATCACATAATCTATTTCGTCTAAAAAAATCATTATCTTCATTTAGCAACTTGCACGTCATTTTTTTAAATTTTAGGTAATGTGATTTATAGGCGAGTAATGAAAATTGGCAATCAGAAAAGTAAGTCATTATATGGCAAGTAGTTCTAATTGTAATGTATAATTTTTTGCTGGGATACAATTGCAATAAAATCGCGAATATTTTGTATTTTATATCATATTCATAGATGGCACAAGACTTTTTTTATAACACAGAAAATAGAACTGCTTTGTGTAATATTTTTGGCAAAATTATATAGAATTAAAACCTACAATAATATCGATGGTATTGCGTAAATTGTGTGAGATTTTACCTTTTTACGTAACCCCAAAGATGTGAACAATAATATTATATATATGTATAGGTCGCTTGAAATATTTTATTTATAAATTTTGAATCTAGCTGCGAATGGAATACCAAGAAAGAAGAAACCTTAACGATTGCTAAATAGAATAGTTAAGTGAGAATATATTTTGTACATAGATAAATCAGATGAAACGATTTAATTGACAGATACACCAATTGCACACGTTGTATAGTTTTACTGAAACATAATCGTATAACCGACAAATAAAGTCTTGGGCTCGTTTTAGCTTTGACTGTGCTTTTTGTTAAGCTGATCAATAACCTTATTAACACTACAAGCTCTTAAAAAGAATAAAACTTAAAACAAGTTTTGTTAATTTAGTATTTCGAATGTTGTACCTTAATATATTTTGACCCATATGTATATCTAAGAGCGGTTCAGTTACGATTATATGACTCCTGTCATACTAAACACTTAATGAAGATACATGAAATACCGAAGTATATTTATTTGACATAAAGTCTTTAATTATTTAATTTGAAAATTTTACTTGTTTTTATGGTTAAGCAATTGTCTATATACATCTCGTTCCCGCTTCTGGAACTCGTCAGTAGACTTCAAACCAAAAAAAAAACGGGGAACGTAATGCATTTGCTTAAACATAAAAACAAGTAAAATTTTCAAATTAAATAAAAAAAGACTTTATCAAATAAATATATTTCGGTATTTCATGTATGAAAATAAATATTTTATTTTTCTGTTCGCTTGTTAATACTTTTATTGTTGCCCAATGTGGCTGAGGAAAATAAAACAGATGCACAATCGAATAAAGATGCTTGTTTTGTAAAGATTTTTGTTTACGGCTTTCAAACTTATTATGTTGATATATTGTGATTCTCAATATAGTATTAAGAGTCTTACTATAAACATACGAAGTTTTTTAACTAAGTTCTACTGACGAGTTCCAAAAGCGGGAACTTAATGAAGATACATAAATTTGATAAACGTATAATATTAATTGGCCCACAATTTTTCTTAAGGAATTATCTGGAAAATTTGTAAATTTAATGAAATAAAAAAGTGCAAAAATGCCAAATAGTTTTAAAAAAGTGCTAAACTAGCACTTAGCATTATTTTCGAAGTCTTTAGCGCTAAACGAAGAAAAAAAGTGCTAAATCTAGCACTAAAAGTGGTAAAATGTCAAGCCTGTTTATATCGCATTTGGCAGTCGATTGTAGAGTTGTTGTTAAATACTATGTGAGCATTAAAATAAGCACCAAACATCTTTCTAAGAGACTTCAGAAAAGGAGGCTGTTATAAATTCGTCTGTATTTCTTGTCATATCTCCGTCATTCTTAGACGGATTTAAAATTATTTTTTTCAAGAGTGCAGCTTCTATTTCCCAAAAAAGTGATTGGGAACGCGCCCTTGAAAAATTGTCGTTTGATTTTATGTATTTCAACTTATAGAATCACTACAGAGCTTAGAACACACTTTGATGTTTTTTAGTGACACAATATTTAGCTTACAAAAAAATTAATTAATTAATTCAAATTCTTCTACTTAACCGATTCTTAGGAACCTTGACATAAATTCCGAACTCTTAAAATGACACGATCTTGTATTTAAAAAAGTGGGTGGTCAGACGCCCATAAAAGTTTAGTATTAAATTATATAATTGTCTTAGCCAATCCTCACTAAACCTTGCAAACAGTTCGGGCTCTTGCAACGAGATGATATTGCATTTAAAAAGTGGATAGGGCCACGCCCATTGAATTTTAGCATTAATCTGCATGTATTTATACTTATCTGATCCCCACAAAACCGCAAATAGTTTGGTCTCTTGGAATGGTATAATCTTATGTTTAAAAAATTGGATGATAAACTGTTTTTTCTCCGACCTTTTTATACATTATATTTATTTATAACACTGAAAAAGAATATTTCTGCAATCTACAACTTTAATTGAAAATAAAACCAAAAATCAATTAAAAATGTATTTGAGCCAAGTAAACTTTTGTTTAAAAATTTAATTGATTACAAAATTTAATTTATTCAATTACATTTTTAATTAATATTTGGTTATATTCTCAATTAAAGTTGTTGATTGCAGGAATATTTTTTTCTGTGTATGCTTAAAAGAAAATTTGCAAATAAATATAAATTACTATTATATATCACGTATTTCTACTTGACCGATTTCTGCGAAACTTGACACACACCTTGAGCTCTGAAATGGGTGATATTTTGCATTTAGAAACGTGGATGGGACCGCTTATATTTGAAATTATCACAAAGAAGTTAAAAAATTGAACCTACTACAAAAGCAAGCACTAAAAAGTTAAAAATTGTTTAGAATCACTTAAATAAAAATTTTTCTGTCCGTTACCTATAATACTATTAAAATTAAGATCAATCAAATGAAATATTTCTGTGTGTCAACTTAAGTGTTGTTTTCAATCAGTGTTAAGTAGGTTAGCTAATTCTATACTTAAATATTTATGGGTTTCTTTACAAATATTATTGGCACGGACTTCGACTTAAATGAAACTGTCGACCTTTCCCATGATGCTAATATAAAACGTTCGATCGATTACTTATAATATTACATTACAAAAAATTATTTTATTATATTGCTCTTGTCCATTTAACGTTTTGTGTCAATAGTGGAACAAAATCGTTGATTGTTTCTAAGCAATACACGTGACATTGATTATTGAGGATTTATCTAGAACCTATGCGCACTTAACTATTCCTAATGCAGATAATCAGGGAAACTTTACCCAAAAATATCTTAGAACAAATAAAATTGTTTTCAACTTTTATTTAAACAAATGAGAACCTCGACTACGAGAAATGTCATAGTTGAAACAAAAACTGAATATTCAACATGCTTTTTGTTTTCTTATTTTAGCAAAGAGGGTAATATTCATCTATCTTTTGATTAAAGATCTTTCTACCGACCATAAATGCGGAAGATTTAACGAAAAATTTTAGAAGGCGGCACATGTCCGTGCAAACAAATTGTACTCTATTTAAAATTACACTCTATTAAATTATGATCTGCTTTGCAAAAGCTTAATGGTTTCATGTGAGTTTTAATTTTCTTTCCTTTGGTTCGTACATTAGGGTGGTAACGAAGATGTAGTGGGTCAATATTAGAACTTGATACTTGAGGTCAATGACCCGTATAGCTGAACATTAGTCTCTTTGAGACATAAAAATCAATATCTCATACGTAAAGACTCGACTCTAAATGCCAAAGTTATATAGAAAACTTTAAAAAGGCGACTTCTACTTTCGGCAAAAAAAAATTCTTTTTTTAAGTTGCCTTGAAACTTTTTTGCGGTATGGCGTAATATACAGATTAACCGGCTTAGGTTTCGATATCGGTAAACAAATATTTTTACAAAAAAAAAAAACTCTAAAAACCCGACTGCGACCAACTTTGAACCGTTAAATATCTTTAATGGTCATTCGAAATGAAAAATATTAATAGAAACCTAAAGATGATTTGAAAGTACCTGTCGAATGGATACCCATTTTGATAAAGTTCGCCGACTTTTTATTTATTTTTTCGTAATTACAAAATGGCGTCTGTTGGCCACCATATTGAATTTTGTCAATTTGCATACCTTTAGTGACACTAACGGGATTAAGAAAAATCGAATAACGTAAGAATCATCAAAATTGGTCCACAAGTTCAGTTTATATATTTCCGCAACACACACACATACATACATGCATTCATACATACATACATACAAAGGCTGATAAACGCAATACCCTTCCTTGCTTTGCGCAGTCGGATAAAAAAATAGTTACTCAGCCAAAAATCTGTGTTCGACAATAATTTCGCCATGCAATACCTATCGTCTCTTAAGAAGGTGACTTTAACCTTTTTTCAAGCCTGCTGAATTTCATAGTCACATCAATCGTATCCGTACACTTGAATAGATTTAATTACCAATATAATCTTCTTGACACATAAATTCCTTATAATTGATATTTCAACGTATACCCAAGCCCCTAAGATATTCCTAAGCTCCTTCATGTTATTATTATTTTTATTATTTTTTAATAAATAATATAGTGAAGTTAGTAAAAATGTTTTGAGGGTCAAAAGTGTGCATGTGAAATTTTACGTGTAAGACAGGTGTTGTAACTTTGATGTAATTATTTAAAATCCTATTAATTGTTTTTTTTTCAATAAAGATTATTATTTCTTAAACATACACATATTAAATACCATACTTATGGGTACAATTTCATTAAAAGTCAGTGCCTGGTCAGTGTGTAGATAAAAATGTCAAATAACACAACTGCAAACATAATTAATATAGTTTTCTCTAAATTGGTTTATTTGGCTGCCCACTTCACGCAGGCATTTAAATAAAATCTAGATGATTTCTTTTTTTTTCTAAATTATTAATATGTAAATTTTTCAATATGAGTGGGAAATAAGATGATTTACGAACATTTAAATATAGAATAAATACAAAGTTCATCATTATTACCCATGCCATAGATTATTAAACATGCATCCTTATTACACATACACACACATGCATACATACTCGTAATTGACTTATAAAGCGCTTTCCACAAAAAATGTTCAAAAGCTATTTATATTTAGACACAACCTTGAACTGATGAAAATACAAAGGTTGAAGTCAAAAAGTGTTTCACCTACGCTTAGTGTATACATAAATACATAGACAGTGTAGTATATATCTCTGTACATACACTCTAAAACACTTTTGTTGAAAATTACGTCAATAATAGTCGGCAACACTTTACATACTACTTTCGACCTAAAATTACACAACTATATTTTTTCAACGTTTTGTTGATTTTTGAGCACTATATGTTTAATTTTGAACAAAATATGTTTAACAATTTTACGCAATTTGTGTTTAGTTTTCCCCTTGTGTTTAATTTTAAAATATGTTTTTTTTTTAATAAAAATGAATTTAATACATGTGTTTAATTAAATTTATTGATAAAAAGGTTTACTGAATTAACATAAAAAATTCACGTTTTGCTTTAAATTTTACATGTAATTTTTAGAATTTGAATAAAAATGAAAAATAAATTTCTAAAATTTGAGTAATTTTGTTTCTAACATAAGTATGTATACATATCGCACTTGTTTAACAATACTGTCTTAACTCAAAGCTTTAATTTAATAATTTTTTTACTCAATTTGTGCATTATTTACAATATTAACTTATCACTATTTATATAAAACACATACAATTATTATTTAAAAATAGCTTTATTTTAATTCTAATTAATTTTATATTAATATGGCGTGTTTCTGTTAGAACATGTGTACCTTTGAGCTTCTTCTTTCTTCTTTCTTCTTGTTAAACATATTTCTGCTGCTTTACTCACATATGTTTAGTTTTCAACATTTTGACGTTATTTAGGCATATGTAGCTGTTTTTTAAGCACACTTTGTTTAAAAGCAGATTTATATTTTTGTGTAAAATGACACAAATATTGTTTTTTTTTTTTTTGATACAAATAACTACACAATCGATATAAATTTAGACAATAAGAATATTTCAACAACAATTTAGACAAAATATGATCCTAAATTTGGGCTAATGTTTTAGAGTGTACGTACACATATATATGTGCGTACATAACAACATTTCATTCTTTCTGGTTAGAAAATATCCTCACAAAAACATAAATGTGAAAAAAGGCCAAGTTCTTATAAAAAAGTTCGGCTATTAAAAGTAGTGAGATATAAATTTTGACCAAGTTCTTGTTTGATACAATACCTATCACTGAAATATGCTATGCATTATATAAATTTGTAATCGTAAGGTTGTCATATAATGTCTAGATAATCTGCTAACTTGGCAACATTTCACATTTATGTTTTTGTGAGGATCTGACTACTTTTTGAAAAATTTTCTATGATAACACTTTTAAGACTTAAAATTTCTAGTGTTCACTGTGCCAGTTAAAAATGGCATAGTTACATAAAATAATGGCTTGAAGCATGATGAACGTTGGATTGTAGACCTTAAAAATGAATTTTTGCGCTATTACAACGGGTCGCCAGTGTGTACTCAATTTGTTAAGAGTCGTCTGGAAAGAAACATGTAAAATACAGCGTCAATTTTAGTGGGAGTGATCCCGGCTATTTTCTCAATACATTTACATATTAAAGTCTGCTTAGCCGAAGTACATAAATCAAATATAATAGACTAAAAAATGCTAAGCCGAAGTACATGAAAGAAAAAGCTAAGATTTATGTGTGAAGTCACGTCCACTTTTCCAAACAGGAAATTTTTACTTTGGATAAGTGCAATGTGTATGAAAAGTTTCAATAAAATTTAACTTAATTTTGAGTTTACAGTGCTTTTTCCCAATCTCTCATTGAAACTTCTGGTTTCTTAGATTTTTCTTAGTAATCTCTGATTTAGATTAATTTGTGTACCAAATTTCAGCTCTCTAGTGCGAATTAGAGTTTTAGCGGATAAAACTTCTTGGTTTTAAAATTTTCCCATTGGCTTACTCATCTACACTTGCTTGTGTATAAAATTTCAGCTCTTTAGCGTGAACTTTACCTTATAATTTAATGAGCATTACCCCTCCCACTATTTTAAACTCCCAATATTGGTTTGAGCAGCACTTATAATTCATGCTAATTTGCTTCTAAAATATGCTAGACCGAAGAAGATTACACACAAGGCTAAAATTTTATGGAAGTTATCACGCCCACTTTTTTAGGTGATAGTTTAAAGTTTTGTATACGTGTAACGTATATGCAAGTTTTCACTTAAAAGCTGTATATTAACAGCCTTATTTCTAAAACTTTTAAAAGCTTTATAAAGCGATTTTGAGACAAATTTTCATAAGAAATTTATCTTAAAAGGCTGTAAGTTTTCATTTCAAACAGTAATAGCGTAGCCCCGTCCATTCTGGTAATATATTTTGGTTTTTCAGATTTTTGTAGTTGGTTTCTCACCTAGAGCTACTTGTGTATCAAATTTCAGCTCATACGCGCAACTTTTAATTTTTAATTTTAATGGGCGCAGCTACGCCCCTCTGAGTAAGATTTCTGGTTTTTCAGGTTTTTCTTGTTGTTTTCTCACCTATACCTACTCGTGTATCCAATTTCAGCTCCTTAGCGGAACTTTTAATTTTTAACATTTATGGGCCTAACCATGCCCACTTTTCCAAACTTAAGATTTTTTTCGGCCAGTGTTTATTATTTGTGCCAAGTTTCGTTGCAAACAGATAATAATACATACAGAAATAGTATATCTAAATATGCTGAGGCGTAGTACACGAAAATGAAGTTGAAATGGTGTGGGCGTGTCAACGCCCACTTTTTTAATGAAAAATTTTTTGGCTTGCCCTATCGCAGTATGTATGCCGAATTTCAATAAAATAGCTTCCATAAAAGCGCCTTAGATATGTTTTTTTAATTCTAGCCTTTATGGGCGTAGTCCCGCCCTCTTAGCCAAAATTTTCGGATTTTAATTTTTTTTAGTTTATTTTTCACCTAGACCTAGTTCTGTAGCAAATTTCAGCTCACTAGCACACATTTTAATTTTTATGGGCGTAGCCCCGCCCCCTTGGTTAAAATTTTCGGGTTTTTAGATTTTTCTAGTTCAATGCTGACCAAGATCTACTTGTGTACCGAATTTCAGATCTATAGCGGAAGTGCTTCATAATATTGATGAGTGAGTCAGTGAGTTTGTCTTAAAATATGCACTTTTTGCACCTCCATATCTCCGGAACCTTTCATTGTCAAACTTTGCATATGAGGTAACATGAATTTATTCTAATTTTAATTTAAATTTTTTAGTTTCATGGTATCGGGGAACAAAGTTATGAGGGGGGTAAAAACATCTCGAATGGCTTCCTGTAAATATACACACTACGTGCATTGGCCAGAACTTGGCCTGGCGCACTGCCGTGCGCCTAGATTAGCTTCAAGTCAACATTAGTGTTGCCAGAGTTTAGTTCTTTCGAAGCTAAATTTTGGCTCTATTTTTGCTTGATTAATGTTTACTTTTTCAAATAAAACTTTAATTAAGGTTCAATTAAACGTGACATAAGCATAACCATAAAAAACAGCTGTTCGAATCAAACTTATGGGTCATAGCCATAACCATAGAAACCGATTGAATTTTTGGGTTTTCGTCATAATCATAAACAGCTGTTTACTGTTTATACATATTTGCTGTAGCAGTTTTAAAATTAATGGTTATATATGGCAGCACTAATTGGTGAAGCTAACATATATATGTATATATGTATATCGCTCATGTAATTCAATGGTGTCGCAACTCAAAAAATGCGTTTTATGACAATATCAATTAAGTCTTTCCAATCAAATTAATTAAAACAATAAAAAATTCAATTGAGTCAATTCAATTTTTAATTGAAAACATTAATTGGTGAGTACTTTTTCAGTATAATAATTACCGCATCAACATTTTTTTTTTAATTTAAATCGATTTTTGTTTAAATTCTTAAGGCTCAATTAAATAAACTTTTAAATATTTGTAGCAATTTAAGTATGAAATAAATGAAAATTTTTATAATGAACGACAACAATCGTGAGTGAAGGTAATGGAAACAACTTTATTTAGAAATAAATTTCACTTCTTGATTGATTAGATAATGATAGATTATTTGGGCATTTTGAGAGCAACAATTTTATGGCCAAAATATTTCTAAGATATTTAAATTAAAGAGCGCTGTGCTTAAATCTTAAACACAATTTAGTGGTTTTGTTCAGCATAATTTTTTTAATCTTGGCAACACTGTTTCGCAAGGTCCAGAATGCAAAATGCTTGTAATAAGCTGATTATAATTTTTCTGCAAATATACATACATACATACCAGCGCACATATCGTCTTATAAAATGAACTTATCTATCTTTTACTGCAGACGTTAAAATATTTTCAACAGTAAGCTGACTAAAGGTTCAATTAAACGTGCCATAACCATAACCATATAAAATAACTCTTCGAACCAAACTTATGGGCGGCACTGTATTTGAATAAAGGTGACTCGCCATAACGGCATAGCCGTAACAATAACCATAGAAACCAATTGAATTTTGATTTTTCGGCGTGACCAGAAATACAAGTTTGCTGGTTAGACATATTTATTGTTACTGTTTTGAAATTAATAAACAAATGAAAGCATAAACAGCTGTTTATAGTTATAACGGAACAATGTTACAGAATCAAATGAATAAGGCATTTTTTTTTTTGTTCGAGTTGAGCCTTCAACACAGAAGTAATAGTATATAATTTTGTGAAAGCCCGTATTACGTTAATGCTTTTCACAAGCATTTTTCGAATTATTTCTTATCAAGTAAGCAATACATTGCTCTGCTCAGTTGTTAGTGCTTCCAAATCAGATTTTTTTTATTGGGTAGGAGAAGCAAATATTTTTATGGTTGTAGTAGTGATTATGTCTATGGCATTGTGGTACGTTACGTCTGATTGAATCTTAATTCACAAATTACATTTAAAAAAAATATTGGTTTGATGCCTTTTTGCATTTTATGTAACGATATGTACCTTAATATATATGTGTATATACATACGTATAAAAAAGCATACTTCCTTCGTATAAGGTGTTTTGAACATGTCTGAAATAAAGGGAATGAGAGCTTTTCGCATCAGGCGACAATAGCTGATATTTCATGTATTAGTTGCCAAGTCTATCAATTGCATACGTTCAGTACGATTTCTGGTAGCTCCCTTCCAATGTCTTTAAAACTAAAAAAAACGTATATTTTAATAAAGCGAAAATATCCCAGCAAAAAATTTCAAAAAAAGTAATCGAGTTTGGAATTAAGCATTTTTGGTGGAAGCTGTTCTTTACTGGATTACCAACTTAATGATTTTAACAAGGCGTGAGACTAAAATAATCGATTCTTGAGAAGTAGTTATGTTGTTTATTGTAGGAATTAATTATATTTTCCGTTGTGGGAAATAGTTATTTTTTTCTTGATTGAACTACTTTTTTTAAATATGCCGTTGTTTGAGTAAATGGAAGGTCTTGGTTAAAAACTCAGTTTGATTAATTAAATATATGTACATATAATAACTTTTAAGAAAAATTAAAATAATTTATAAAAACTTATTGTTTTACTACGAAATACACCATTTTGTAAAATTTCTTTTATATACTCAATTGAAGTGGGTTATATTTTATTCGTATCAGTGCCTCTATTGTTACTTATAAATACTATATTTAGAAAAATTTCAATTGCTTTCATTGATGAACTTTTATTAAAACCGTAAATGAAAAAAAAAATTATTTAGAACTACTTATATTTAAATAATTATTTTCCAAAATGTAAGTACTTATTTTTTAGTTTAAAATAAATAAGTAGGCAATTTAGAAATATTTATAATTTATTTAAAATAACTACTTATTTTGGCAATATTTTCACATCTTCTTTTAAAACCCAAAGAATATGTTCAACTTCTGCTTCCTATTTTTAAAAATTTGCGTAATGTGTTTCGTAAGCGAGTACTTCAATTTGGCAATCTAAAAAGTAAGTCATTATATGGCAAGTAGATCTGATGGTAATGTCTAATTTTTTGCTGGGATGTATTTTATTGTGTAGGAGCGTTTCATATTTTAAGCACTTTGAGCATATTTGTTTTTCTTAAACCTAAATCGTTAATTTTAAAATGTTACAAGTGTAAAAGAAAATAACTCGAGACAAAAATAAATCGTACATTTTCGCAGTAATTTCTTTATATTTAACTGCCAACATCGTTAAAAAATAACTTAAAATTTCAGGCGCTACGAAAGAAGGCCCAAAGAAATAATGCCCAAATAAGAAAATGAAATAGGGGCCAATAAAATTGAATTTTTAATTGGGATTTATATAATTTTTTTTGAGCTTAATTTCGTCGTGAGTTTGGTTTCATTGGACTTTTTTAATCAGGGGTCTAATCGTCACATTCGTGAACGTACAAGTCGTCACGTAAAAACACCATTTTCGGATTATGACATACTATTGACGTATAATCAGAAATAATTTCTTATTAGGGCTCAAGTTCAGTAATTTCATAGATAGACTAGGGTGCTGATTAGAGTTTTTCTTTTCCCGGACTTTTTCATTTCCCGACTTTTCGGTTTCCCGGGAATTCCCTCTCAGTGAAAAACAATACAAAATATTTTTTAATTTCATTTATTTTAACAAAACACAAATTGTAATTCATGAGATCGATTAAATAATAACGTTTTATAAACACATTAAGGCTTCAATAGTCATTACTTTCTGTTGCTGTTCTGTGCTCTGACTTTCTGCTTCTAAATTTGACTACTTACTTTTTCTGTAGTAACTTATCAGCTGTTTCTGGCCAGAAGGGTCACAGTTTTCCACTAAAATGATGAGTTTTGCATCGTCCATTAATAAGTTACAATTTGTTTTTCTTTTAAAAATTAAATTTTTAAATTCTAAAGGCGCAATTTATTTCAAAATATTTTTATTTAATTTATGCTGTCACTTAACAATTACTTAACAATTTTTTGATTTTCACATGTTGAACCGAAACATAACTGAATAAAATAGAAAAACCAATGACTTGTATTAAATTTTTATTAAAAAAAATCAGCTGATTCGAAACAGAACAGAAAGGAAAAAATAAAGCAAAATTAGTTTTTACTTTCTGTTCTGTTACGAATCAGCTTTTGGAATTTTAAAATAATTATTTTTAAAAGGAAAATATAAAATTGTGTGGAAAGTTAACAATGGACGATGCAAAACTCATCGCTGAAGTGGAAAACTGCGACCCTTCTGGTCAGAAACAGCTGATAAGTTACTGCAGAAAAAGTAAGTAGCACAGAACAGCAACAGAAAGTAAAGACTAATGAAGCCTTAATTCTGCCTTTAGTCCAAAAATATTATTATTTCAGTTCTTTATATAATAGTAATGCATAAATATCAATATTATATGTAATTCGAAGCCAAATGCGTTGATATAACGCAAAAAGAAATAAATGA
Source organism: Tachina grossa (assembly GCA_949987645.1). Lineage (NCBI taxonomy): Eukaryota > Metazoa > Arthropoda > Insecta > Diptera > Tachinidae > Tachina > Tachina grossa. The sequence continues at coordinate 184,330,952 of OX465274.1, forward strand.
CGTTATAAAATATTCCAAAATAGTTTTTTGGGTATAGGACTTTAGTAGACAATAAGCATTAATAGAATCGTTCTCTTCACCATAGAGTACCTGTAATTATTTTGTAATTTTTCTTTTATTGTCTTGCGCATTTTTGTTTTTACTTTAATGAATTTTTGTATAGTTAAATTTTGAACGTCGCGTTCCACTTTTGGCAAATAGAGGCTTCTAAGTCTAAGATCACATGTGTACCAGATAAAAACTCGGCCTTAGTTGTTGTAAAGTTTTAGCTATTGTGCTAGTGCCATCACCATCGCATTCATAAAGTGATTGACGGCACTAATCAAGGAATGTGTACACACAAAATAAAGTTACCATAATAAATTTAAGAAAATCCCAGGAATTCCCGCACAAATTTTCCGGGATTTCTTTCCCGGAAAATGTACGGGTTCCCGGGAAATTTTTCCCTGGAAATCCCGTATGAAAAACACTAGTGCTGATGAAGTGCGTTGCTGCACAGAAAAATATCGGTATTTCCCCCAGCTTAAATGTCTAGTTTAATTTTTTTTCTCCTCTTTAGAAACTCACATTAATTAATAAAAAATATTTCATTCAATAAGAATTGAAATTACTGAACTTAAGCCCGAATAAGAAATTATTTCTGATTAAAACTGTCTCATTGACGTATAATTTAATATGTTTTCGTACGATTGTCGATACGATCACGGATGTGACGAGTTTTATTTCATTTATATTGGATGTTTTTTTTTTACAAATTTTCTCTTAGACAGTGTTTCATTTTATTAGGCGTTATTTCATTGGGCCTCATTTCATAGCGCCCGAATTTCATGATAAAATAATTTAGATTTTTACTATCAAATAAACCCCATATTGTAAGATTTTTCAATCTTTTTTTTTTAATTTCCTGCCATAGGAGTTACTGATTTTGGCCCAGTTATCATAAAACGAGTTTTCATAATATCTTGCCATAACCGCTAAAATAGCTTAGGCGACATAATTTTCGAGGATCATTTTTTCACCAAAATCGATCATTTGCGATCGTACATACAGTAGTTTTCGTTTATAGTCACTACCGCTCATTGTCACATTAATGAGATAGTCCATATTTAATGTTCTTTGTGACTTTAGAACTTAATTTCATTAAAAAAGTTGACGATATAGTCCATTTACTATAAGTCATATTTGACATATATGCACCAACTTTGTGGTAGTCAAAATACAAATTGTATGCAAACAATTGGCGTTATAGTCACAAAAATTTTCAACAGATTTTTTTTAGTTATTTATTTAAGTCATAAACCAAAAAGTAAATCTAAATTTCAACCTCCATGTACTGTTTAGTAGAAGAACATGTCTTTAGAACAAAATATTGTTGCATAAAAGGCCACACAAATGTGCCTTTTAAATACAACATTTTTTTGTAATTGAAATAATTGGATTGTATGGACATTCTTTTATATACCTCTGCGTGGCCTATAAAAAAATTAGGCGATATAGTCCACAATTTCTGTGCAATTTTAAATGTGACTATAAGCGAAAACTACTGTAGTAGATTTTCGTCAAAATAACGAAGTCCGAAAAATTTGTCGCTTAAGCTATTTTAGCGGCTATGCCTTAATATTTCAACATTTTGAGGTCCTGAGAGTTAATTTTGACTATTTTAGCGATGATGTCCGTATGGTGGTATGTACATTAGAGTTAAATTAGGATTTATGAAGGAAACAAAAATAAGGATTTTCTAAATTTGTTAAAAAAAAAACTTTGAAATATCTGTAAAAAAAAAATAAGTGTCATTTCACCTTCTCTCCGACAAAGTCAAGATTTTGCAAAGTAAAGTTTGCGTGTTCAAAAAAGATTTAATAAAACTTGATTATCAAATAATGTAGTATGAAAATTGTTGGTGATCACTGTTTCAGCATTTTCTTCGAAATAAAAGAGCGTATTTATGAACTCACATGCTTAAAATATTTGGCACAACCAACGCTTATTTTTTATTTTACAAAAATTGAGTTGTGGGAAATATTTATACATAAATATACATATTTATTTTTACATTTTTGGCATGTGTGCAAAAATAATTTTTTTATGCATACAATTTCTAAGAAGAAATCTTCGATATACTTTTAAAATTCCTCGAATAATTACATATTCATTCTGGTCCGAATGGAAAATTCTTATGCGAAAATAGGAAATTACAAAGTGTGCTGAAGTATTTTAGCATTAATCACTTAAGTCAACAAAGCACTGCTTATGGAATGAAAAATTATAAGAAAGCAAATAAATTTAACATCAATAAACCAAATGGAAAAATTTGTAAATATCACATTCTCTATGGATGGGAAAATATTGCATCGATAATCGTTGTGGTTGTGTTTGAATTTTTTTTTTTGTAGTGAGATCGAAATTAAGTGTATTTTATTAAAGGCATATTGTTTTGAATTTGTGCTCAATTCCTTCCCAATACAGGGTTCACAAATTGCAGGGAATTTCGAGCTTGTGGCTATCAGAGATTCATTAAAGATATACATAGATGACCATTCAGAATTCATAGGTTTTTATTATAAATAAAAATTGAGGGAAATCGGATCGAATATAATAATTGAATGTCTGAATTTAATGTATCAATAGATACTCGATGGTGTCATTGCTTGTATTTTGTAAATTTTTAATAAAAATTTGTCCATAGTCACCAATTTTTTCATATGCTAATGATTAATTTTCGAATAAATATATAAATACGTTTCAGTTTTATCAAAATTCAAAGTTGGTCTCAATGCTTGCCAACAGAGCTGGCTGAGGAAATTTGTCAGCAACTTTGGAGTTACTAATTTTTTTTTAATAAAACATAGCTCTAAGTCTTAAAATCCGAATGAATAATATTCGAATATTGGGATTAACAAATATCGAATAATCTTATATTTATAGAGGGCTATTATGAACAAAATGTTGTTCCCGGGGAACAATTCCAACTAATAGCAAGTAACAGGGAAAACAAAAATTTACAATTGGAAAAGGGAGAAATTTCACAGTCGGAATTTTATTCATTTTAATGTTAAAACAATAAATTTTTAAGCAATATTCATAAAAATGTGAATATGAAGTATATTTTGTGAGAAAAAAATAATTTGTACATATTATTTAAAAGAGGTCTATTTTTTGTTAACAAAGCGCTGTTAAACACTACGATTTGTGTTTAGGGTTAAACATTTTAAAATCTAACTTCACGCCCATTCTTTTTACCCTTTCTCCCAAAAGGCAAATAAATATCAATATAGAACACCAAAAATTAAATTTTTCTTGACATCGCTTCCAACTCCGTAATTAGCATTCGGAAAAGAGAATTTCTAGCAATTACAAATTTAGACCTGACTCAAATTTGCACTACTTCAGCATCGAAAATTCTGCACTTTTTTGCAGTCTTGAAAATGTATTTTTTTTACTGGGGATGTTTGCTTTTTGAAAGCAGATTGGACCGAACAATAACTGTAGGGGAGAGAAAGAGATCACGCAAAACGGTTGTGTGCAACGTCCCAAAAATGGAATCAACGACGGCATTAAATACGTGCTTTTGATGTATGGAACAGAGCAACCCCGCAAAAAATTACACATTACCATCAGAACTACTTGCCATATAATGACTCACTTTTCTGATTACCAAATCATTACTCGCTAACAAATCACATTACATAAAACTTAAAAAAATGCTGTACAAATTGATAAATGACGGGAATGATTGCTTTATATTTAATAGATTTCGTGAATATGTTGACAAATAAAAAATTTAAGTACTTCTCAAGAATCGATTATTTTAGTCTGACGCCTTGTTAAAATCATTAAGTCGGTAATCCAGTAAGGAACAACTTCCACCAAAAATGCTTAATTCCAAACTAGATTATCTTTTTTGAAATTTTTTGCTGGGTTTTTTTGAGATTTTTGCTGGGAAGCTTTCTTGATTTATAGTTGATAGTTCTGAGCTAGATAAGCATTTCCTGTTGTCCAGAAAGCCTAGGTCGACAATTATGCAGATTTTTTATTCTCATCTCAATATAATATAGATTTAAAAAATGTATTTTTTGGTGCTTCAGCACGTCATCGTTTCGTTGCTGCTTAAGTCCCGTTAAGACTATTATACAAGTATTAATACTTTCATCACATTTTACGATACAGAAATCTAAATAACATTCGTTGCGACTGTCAGAAAATCTAACACATATTGTGTTCAGACCATCACACTTCAAATAAAATGTATAATACAAGCAGAAAACAAAACAGCTGTTGAATGAAAATGTCTGTGCTATTCATTGACTACCGACGGCAGAGCGGTTTGATATAGGCGGGGACGTGCCGACACTTGAAAAAATTTAGCAGTTAAAAATATTCTATGTGAATAACAGAAAAAACTTAAGAAAAGATATTACAAAAACGTTAAAAAATTACGTCAACGAAATATACTTCCATACGATTCACTTATTTAAAATTTTGAGCCGATATACATACATATGATAAAACATTACATCAATGACGACATGCTATCGGCGGCGAAACAGCCGATTTGGAAATTTGGTTTGCGTGAAAATGCAACCTTGATCTAATGAAAAGTATTATCGTTTAGAAAATTTTATAAAAACGAAAAAAGTCTTATGGGATGTCAAAATTTTTATCGTATTATTTGCCACTTTGATGACATTTTGCGTTCAGACTATCGCATTTGCACGTATTATTTAAATTTTTGACAAGTATAAATACAAAGTATAATAGTCTGAACGCGGCTTAAGTAAAACTTTAGTAGATTTCAACCACAATTTAAAAAATTTATAAAACCCCAATGTTTGAATTGTGGCAAATTCTTCGTTCATGTAAAATATATTAAGCTTGCAAATTTACGATACTTACCACTCATAGCAAAGAAAAGCAAAAAATAAAACATCCTTTCGGAAATTCGTTCACTCTACTTTCGCAAAAAACACTTGTCTATAATATTAAATGTTAAGCCCATCCTATAAGAACATTTTTTATACCAGTAACATGAAAAATTTCATAAACTTTCATTTGGCACCTTTAAAAGTCAACCCGCAATATTTGATAACAAAATTTCAATGAAAGCGCATTCCATTTTCTTCTGACAGAGTATGTGACATCAATCAGCTTTTTTTTTATTATTATTTTTTGAATAAATAGAAGTGACATTCAGGCAATGAATGCCTACTGCAGGGTGGCGCAGAATGAGTTATATGTTTTAAATGGTTTAAAACTTTTTTATTTATGCGATTATTATATATTTCTTTTAAATATAAATGAAAAATGATATCCTGTAAGTAATGTCCATTTTCTGCTTCGCACATACGTTCTCTTTTTAGAGAGAGAGAGAGAGAGAGAGTATACACCTCATATTTTCCATAACTTTTCGTAAAATCTCGGGTGTAATGGCCGTGATTTCATTTCGAATGTTGGTTTTTAGTTGGAGTATGGTTCTTGGTTTGTTAACGTACACTCTTTCTTTCAAATATCCTCAAAGGAAACTGTCAGGATCTGTCAAACCTGGTGAATGTGGAGGACAGTTAAAATCGCTTGTGCGCGAAATAATGCGTTCATCGAATATGTCCCTTAACAAGGTCATTGAGGCACCTGCAAGCCAAAAGTTTAGATGGTTTTCCACAGCTGGCCTGAAAAAATTTTGCAACATTGTCCGGTATGCACCACCGCTGACAGAGATTGAGACACCACTTTCATTTTCAAAAAAATTTTGACCAGTGTACACGGTAGGTATTCTTCCCTTCCTGCACCAGGAAGGGTTCTAAAAGACAATGTTGACGAAAATTTCCAATCAAATGGTTTATTGCTGACGTTTTGGTGCAATGCGCTCATTAAAATAACGACGATGTGCACGCTGTGTCAACACAATAGACTCTTGGTTTAAAAAGTAAAATTCAATTATTTTTGTACGTTGTTCGATCGTGTAATGATTCATAATTGATTCCCCAAGTCTCCTTCACTAAATGCTGAAAAAAAACAAATAAAGAATAACAATTAAAAAAGTTACAAAGGATTTAAACCGTATAGCTCATTCTGCGCCACCCTGTACTATTACTAGGTGTTGCCTTCTTTAGGTAAAGGATAGTGATAGAGAAGACATGCGGTGAAGGGAGAGATAAAGGAACTCTTCATTCTTTTACAACTCTGCTTTTTGCACGTTTTTTTAAGAATGCAGTGTTGCAGCACCCCTGGTGTTAAATGAGGCGTATAAATATTTCTTGCAAGCTCTGGTTAGTAGCCATTTTATCGATTACGAAGTTGGACGCTCTGATTAGGACTAGTATCTGCTGAAGTCGGCTGAAGTAGTTAACACGTTGACTACAAAACCGAAGGCACTGGGTTCAATCCCTGAATCCAATACTCATTAAATAACAACACCGCGCATTTTTCGTATCTGCATTAGTGTCGCATTGTGTCAGCTGTTTTGTTATAAAAACAGTGTGTGCGTGTGTGTGGTGACAAAAATATCAAGAAATTGCTTATGTCATACGTAATTGCACATGTACATTTATAAGTTAATATGATATGTCTTCTATAAAATAATACTTTAGACTAACATGCACAATTACCTATGAGTCACAAAGGTGGCAAATCAGATGAACGATGGGCTTTAATAAATTTATTTTTAAGCATAATAAAACTGTACGCACGCTTGGCATATAAAGGTTAATATTTTGCTGGCGAAAGTACAGTTAATCATTTCGCTGTCTAAAATATTCATTTTGTCGCATAAATTACATATGAAGCATCTGTTTTGGAAACCTTTATTATATGAAAAAAAATAATGTTATTTACGTTAGCTTATTTACGAAATTTATTAGAAAGAAAATTGTTTATATGTATCATTATTTATTTCAAAAATATTTGACACATTCTTAGCTGAAGATTGTTGCTGAACTTTAGAGATAAATATTTCTTTTGTTCATTAAGTTGATTAAGTTATAATTTCATATATTGCATGCAACTGTGTTGATTTTATACATATATGTGTACATATATAGGTTCTAAATGAAAGATTATTGTTACACCAGATTTACACCATGAAAGTATTTAATTTGCAAATAAACGTGAAGCTCTTTAAGCCCGTTTGAGTTAACGAAAGCGTTAACTGTCACAGCAACTGTCATACTACTCTCAACTTTTTAGACATTTATTATCAGTATACTTTAGCAAATAGTCATGATTATATTAAACCTGAAATAACGCTGTGAATCTATTCAAATTTCTCTTTGAAAATTACTCATCAATTCCTGCCACTTATAGATGAATTCTGGCGTAATAATCGTGCATCTGAGGAACTTATCTGTCGAATGGTGAATATATTTCATACCAAATGCTCCCTATATGATTGAATAATACCAATACGTCGAAGGAATATCCCTACTAAAGAAAGTATTGCCGCTGTGAACAAAAGTGTGGAGGAAAATCCAAATTTATCGATTCGATATGGGTCGAAGAACTAAAGCCACGAGACTATAATACTACGCATGCAGGACGTCCATAGGAAAGAACTGGTGTCTGCAACCGAAGGTAGTAAATTAGGTTTACACGTCGGTTATCAGGCCGTTTTATTTCCTATGGTTGTGTGGTACGGTGGAAGGCATTGATGAAGGAAAATCATAGGAGATTACTTGCTAAGGTGCAGAGATGTACGTACCTCTTTCGGCAACACAAGTGCTTAGAGAAGGGTGTAATACTTTGCATGTAATACTTTACCTACTTCCTATAGAAGACTTTGGGGTGAGAATTGCGACTAGAATTCTCCTTAGACTAATTGAAGCAAATTCAGTGAGGACAGGAGTAACAGGTCACGCATCATTCTTTGACGATATCAGTTTTAGTAACCAGAGATCCGTATTCTCTGGGTTCACGGGCTATAAGATCGTTGAAACTGATTTTTGCAGAACACCCTTAGGTCTTATGTGATAAGCTATGCAAGGTTAGTGCGGTCGTTACAAATGAGACAAAAATGGGGAAGGCACACTGGTTGGTATCTATATCTTGATAACGATCATTCGTAGTTCGAATGAATGCAGCGTTTTCCCAGCTGAGATCTTGCCGATTTTTAGGGCTATGGAAGAGTGGATAGAAATTTACTTTAACGCGAGAAGGTAACCTTCTATGTCGAAAGCCAGGCAGCGCTAAAAGCTTTAAAGGGAAACATTATCAAAGCTAAACTTGTTTGTGACTGTAGAATATCCCTCAAGTTGCTTATGAACAAAATATAATGTCGGACTATGTTGGGTTCCTGGACATAGCAGTGTTGAGGGAAATTAAATTGCCGATGAGCTGGCAAGAATGGGATTGACGTTAGATGACGGAATGTGTACAAGATCGGTGAAATTACCGATAGTTAGTTAATAATTGGGTGGAGATCAGGACAAACTGTTCATGGCGGAGTAGGAGTAGTAGATTGAGTCTCGAGGGCTATGCGGCCAAAAAATTGACTCCAGAAGATCCAAAATGCTACTGGATATGAATAGCAAGGTTATGCCAGTTGTGACATTTGCGTTGACAGGTCACTGCTCGGTCAGAGCAAGTACCAGGATTTGAGAAAATAGCACTCTAGATTTCTGTAGGATGTGCGGGAATGAAGAGGAACTAGAAGCCATTGAACATATTATCTGCAATTACCCGAAGCTGTAAAGCCATAGGTTTAGATGGCTGGCCAAACGTTTTCATGAGAGCATTAGTGATATTGGTAAATGCAAACAAGGGCATATGAGAGGTTCTATCGTGTGAATTCCGTGGCTTATTGACAGATAATTGGGACACTTCTGGGTAACAATAGGGGTTAAAAATTATTATTAACAGAAGGAAATCACCATAGACCCAACTGTATCTCCGAGTGGAGGTGTGTTGTAGCACCACCCTTCTTAACCTAACCTAACCTACCATATACGTTATTCTTTTGCCAATTGGGCTCTAGAGCAGTTGGACACTTACACGATGTTTTATGGCAAAATTGTGTTCAGCGATGTGATCAATTTTTAGTCTAATGAATTAGAATTGCTGACATGGAGTAAAACCAATCCACAATAGACCCTGAAGACTCCATTACATTCAGAAAACTCCAACGTTTGGTGCGGTTTACACTCTGGCAGCACCATAGGACATGTATGCCAACGTATAGCATAACCGCACCATGATAAATTATTTTTTGTATGAAAATATCGATGATAATGATCCGGGCGAGATGGATTTTAACATGTAGCATACGGCGACCGCAAACATCGACTTATTGCAATTAAAATTTTTCTATAATTTAATTTCATTGGATGATAACAACATCACGCATTTTTCTGATCTGTATTAAGTGTATTTTGTATCAGTTATTGTGGGAAAAGTTTTAGTGATATAGGTATAGGGCAACGGTCTCTAAAATTAAACTGCATTCAGCGGATGCTAATGCTAATGTAACATCAAAGCACCCTCCTTCATCACTATTGTGTAGCAGAATCATCGGCAAAGTAAAATAACCAAATATGGCTACTGAGCACAGCTTCAAAATTTAATATGCCATGACCTGACACCAGAGGCGCCGCAACACTGCATTATTAAAAACGTGCAAAAAAGCAGAGTTGTAAAAGAATGAAGCTTTTCTATATCTCTTCCTTCAGCACCTGTCTTCTCTATCATTATACCTTCCCTATCACCTTCTCTCACTACTTCTCTTTAACTGACAGCTAGCACAAAGCACAAAAGTTCATTGTATTGGACCCAAGTGAGCTGTACTCTCAATTTCACTAAGGTCGTGTAACTGGATACATCTCTATGATTTCCAGGGTTTTTACTGTGTAGTTGGAAATATATAAATTCGAAAGCATTTTCTGTCATTCCGAATTATAGTGTAGACCGCCTTTGGAGCACTTGAAGTCACTATCTGTGACTTATCTATGCTGATACACCAGCGACAGATGTGCAATTGCTTTACGTGAGTACCTGCCATTACGGCCTAATCTCACGTGTGCCAAAGCACTGGGTGTGGGTTAAACGCCAGACCAACGCCCCCATGCACCCTTTTAGAATGGACCTATGGCCCACTCCATAAGGCACATAGGTTGCAATTTTTGAATATAGTTATCCCTGTACTATATTCAATTACCTTGCTGAGGTAATTTGAGCTATCTAAACTCTGCTGCTATATCCGTGCCCATAGCAGCTTCTGTTGAATGGCAATAGCACCTAGAATAGTGTCTGGCTGACCATGTCAGATCAACCACTATCATTGATTTAACACTGGGAAGCCAAGACTATTCTCCCAGCGTTTTTGGTAGCAACCACAGCCACCACGATAATTCTCCGGCTTCCATGCTAAGGTTTGTGTATACACCTATAGCGAGGTCCCCAAGAGAATTCCTCAACCATTGCCGGCGCAGTACGGCCACTCTTCCGAGAATAATGCAAGCTTGCCGCCAGATATTAGTGCCTACTACAGTCAGCATCATCCCTTTAACACCGTAGGGTGGGACGAAGTCGACTTACTTCAGCACAATACTCTAACGACCGCAATACACTGAACTCCAAGCAGCTCGACTGTCGGGCAACCGGCACCCGTGGCACCAGAAGTAGCCTTTGGTTAGACCTTGAAGTTCCACCACAAGGGCTTCACCTCTATCGTCTTTTGAACTCAGGGGCAGTTTTAGGTGACGCTGCACCTAACTGACATCAACAGGACCTGTCTTCCTTTTGTTATAAATATATGCACATCCTTTGCTCTGTTTGTGTTCAGAGATCGGGTAGTAACACATAAGTTCTATGGGTAATGTACCAAAGGTACGTCAATGGAAAAAGCCACATCACCCCAGCTGGGGCCCCGGGGTTGCCACACCCGCAGTCAAAATAGGCTCCCCTGGGGGGATACACCAGCGACAACTGATACCTAGGAGGTAACATTGTTAGTGTTATTCCCATTGATAGCCATATGTATATTGTATTGTATATCATTTTTTTTTTAGCAGCCAGCCTTTCTAACTATGTTGAAATCAGATTTTCCTATTGCAAAGCATTGCCAGCGCTTTGTTTTAGTTTGCTTTATAAAAATTTTATGGACAACAGTATTTTGAAAAGCTGAGAAATTCGTGCGGCTTTTGTTTAGATATGGAAGTTAGGAATTTTTGTACAAAATTTTGAGAAATGAACTAAGTACGAGTGACTGAATTTCAAAGAATAACAGAAGATAAATCTATGTTTTGTGGATTAATTTAAAACTCAATTTAGTACCCAAAATATGCTAAAATGATTTCAAGATGGGCATTGCCAAATTGGCTGAATTTTATTTATAATCATCAATTTAAATCTGTTCCTTTGCAATATTAATAATTACAAGATTGATGCATAACAATAGCCATTCACTCCATTAATTATAGAAAGCAAGTTGTTTATCCTTATTCTGGTCTAATCAATCCATTTTCTTTATAAATGCAAAATTAATGGATTTTTGCCATTAGTTAATACTTTTTTCATTTGCATATAGTTGAATAAACATCAATCAGTATGGAAAGGAAAGGAAGAGTGAAGTGATTAGTTGGTATCATTTAAAATAAGACAAACTAAATAAAAAGAAATTAATAAAAATTTTAGCTCGTTTGGGTGGTGGTGGCGGAGATGGAGGAGGTGGCTTATTAGGAGGAGATGATGGTGGTGGCAATGGTCATGGCCACAATATTATACAACGCATTAGGGAGCACAAGGACAAAGACAAGGAGGACAAAAAACAAATGCAAATGTATATACCCATGTATTTGGCGGCAACTACATTCGGTTGGACCATGGTGGCGGCCAAGGCGGTTGGTCTCTTAACACTGAAGGCCTTGGCCATATCAAAAATCGCATTTGTGGTAGCTGCCATGGTTTTTATGAAAAAGCTTATGGAAAATGCCTCGGACAAGTAAGATATTCTATATTTGTCTATGAAAAAAAAAAAGTTTCAATAATATTTTGCAAATATTTATTTATATGAAAGAATGATGTATCAATATCCTGAGCAATCACCCTACATGATGCCCTATAGCATGGACTATGGCATGCATTCAATGGCTGCAGCAGCACCTGATATGGCGGCTGCCGCAGACATGTATGGTAGTGGCGTGGCCATGCATGCGGCAGGAGTGGGTCCCATACCGGGTCATCAGGGGCATCCTGGCTATGAGCATTTGACAGCTGAAAGCTCCGTTCATCAAAATATAGCGGATATTCAAAATAATACACAAGTTATGGCAGCCCTGAATGCCGCCGGCCTGGGAGCCAAAGTGAAACGTGAGGACTCATGGCTGACAAGAAGTATGTAGTTGAATCATTTTTCTTATTTTTTATGCACTCACAAATTTCATTGCACATGGTCAGAAGTCTACAAGCACCTTGCACCTTTTGCACATTCCCCTTACAAGCGTTTACCTTTATTTATGACGAAACAGAAGCAGCAGTTCAATTTAAATGAATGGAGATTTTATGATGATTTTATCACAGTGGCAGCAGTGGCAGCTGCTGAACTGGTGGTGGATGAAAATGAAAAACGTTTAAAGTTTAAGTCAGATTTCTTTGGCGAGGACATTGACGAAGAGGACGAGGAAGCGGAGGCAGATGAAGTTTTCAATCACGAGGAGAGCATAAAAGATACATTGCAATTTTTGGGTATGGAAATACGTAAAAAGAAGAAATAATATTCTACTTAAGACGATTTCTTTTTGGAAAAAATTTTTTGAGCACAACTTTCTGCACTGAAAATGAATTAAACATATTGTGATACACATGTTTTATACTTTTATTGTTTTCCTTCTTTTACCGGCAGATAATGGAAAAGAAATAGGTTTTTTTGAAAACTTATTGTATGGTCTTTTCAAAGCTGATTAAGGCCATTAAAAGGAGCTCACTTTGCCAATTATGCTTTACAAAATGAGAATTAATATAAAAAGAAACCACAAGAAAATCTAAATTTTTTTTAAAAGTTCTTTTTAAAGCTAATTGTTTTACAAATAGAGAATTAATATTTAAACATTTTAGACCACAAGGACAAATTCCAAAATTTTGGAAATGAATTGTATTTTTGTTTGGAAACTAGTTTCAATGAAAGCTTTTAGGAAATTCAAAGAAAGTTCTCAATACATACATACGTATGTATATGACCTATTTTATTTCTTTCTAAATCCACGTTGGATATTGCATTTCCTTTTACAAGTTGAAAAAAAATATTGGCATTTACACCGAATTGCTAATTTTGGAGCGTGCGACACCAAACAATTATGTTTGTTTTTTTTTTCAAAGAAAATGAATATTTTTTTACTTCTTTATAAAGGGTGTTTTTTATTGAGGTATAGAACTTTAAGTTGGCATCATTTTTTTAACTGGCGGCCATTTTGTCAGCTGTCAAGTGATTAATATTTAGTTTGGTTTGCCATTTTATCATGAACAGGTTGACAAAAGAACAACGCTTGCAAATCGTGCAAATTTATTTCGAAAATAATGGTTCAGTTCGCGAAGTTTACCGCAAGCTCCGTCCATTTTATGGTCGACATAATCGTCCATCAGAGCAATTAATTCGGTTAACCATGGATCGTTTTCGCACTACGTTTACTCTATGTGATAATACGCATCCGCAGAGACGTCGAACAGTGCGCACCGAAGAAACAATTGCCGCTGTAGAGCAAAGTGTTGAAGAGGACCCGAATGAATCGATTCGCCACCGTGCACAGCAATTGGAGCCGACTAACCGACTATTTTGTTCCCGAATTGGATGGCATGAATGTGGATGACTTGTGGTTCCAACAAGACGGCGCTACATGCCACACAGCGCACGTCACAATCGATTTATTGAAGGAAACATTCGATGAGCGCATAATTTCGCGGAATGGACCTGTCAATTGGCCACCAAGATCGTGTGATTTGACACCATTGGATTATTTTCTTTGGGGATATGTGAAGTCCCTCGTCTACGCCAACAAACCAGAAACGTTAGGGGACTTGGAAGCTAAAATTCGTGGCGTTATTGCCAACATACGGCCCCATATGCTCGAAAAAGTGGTTGAAAATTGGACCTGTAGAATTGGCTTTATTCGAGCCAGCCGCGGCGGCCACATGCCCGAAATCATATTTAAACATTAATGGCATAAAATTATCCTTCCAATAAAGCCAAATTGATGGACATTAAAACGATTTTCTTGTGTTTTATTTCAATTCGAAGTTCTATACCCCTCAAAAAAACACCCTATATATTTGTGTGGGCCGTCAACAGCTCTACATTAGGTAAAATTTTAAGAAAAATCTAGTCGCATTGTTTTGAAATATAACAAGCTTAATTACTTGCTGTCGCACGTGACAAAACAGCGAACTTTCTCGTGGAAATGCCCATATGCATATCCTATTAACGCCAGACTTCAAGTGATATATATGTTACTGTTTGGCCTGTAAGACCTCTCATTTAAACATTCCGCCATTTTAACAGTTGCCAAGCTGTAACTACTTGGCAGATGACAAGTAAAAACTGCTCCAATAATAAAAATTAAATGATATACGCCTCAACAAAGAATTATTAAACTTCACTACAAAGATGGTGAAAATTTATTGTTCACAGTTTGAAAAACTGAACAGTTTTTGGGTCGTTGCCAAACCATTAGGCAACTAGGTGGAAAACTTTGAGCTGTTGGGACAATTAACTGTTGCAAAGAGCTGAACTAGTGCACGGCACTCAAACAACTGAGAATGCTGCTGTTTTAGCACATAGTGTTGAGTACGACCCAGATATGTCCATTTCTCCTCGATCTTTGAAATTGGGCACAAGGTCTTTAAAGCCTAGTTAATATCGCAAACTTCACGCTTATTGGGAATAAAAGTTCACATGAGAAGTGTTCCCTTTCCTTAAAATTTTGATCGCCAATATTTGCGTTATTCTTTTGTCAGTATATTATTTTCTAATTTTGTTCACCATTTTTTTGTTCACGGGAAATATTTCACGGGAACAAAATGTTCGCCTTTTATTCCTGATGAGGCCCCAACTTTAAAGGCGTTAACGAGCGCAATTGTCCCATTGGGGGCTCGAAATACTCAAGAATTATGTGTAAAAAGCCTGTCCATCCTCAATATGTCACTTTTGGGTGTCTTTCTTAGTCTGGCGGGATCATTGGACCTATTTTTTATTGTAAATGAGGCTGGAGTAACTGCTACGGTAAATGCATTGTGCTATCGAGTGTCGATTAATGATTTTATATGGCTGGAACTGTAAGGTATTTTTGTGCATACAAGTAACAATATCGACGCTACTTTGCATGAAAAATTTCCTGACCATATAACTTCTCGAGGCGATCACGATTGGCCTCCTTAAGCTTTCCTTTTTAGAGGATACTTGTCAATGCCCCACAATCTTTTCAATACCTCAAAGATAGAATTTGTGAAGTTATTGAGGGTATACAGCAGCAAATATAAGCATTGGTGATGCAAATCTTGTGGAAAGAATATGATCCTGCAATTCATTTGGCTGCAATTGTTTGCTGCTATAACACTCAGGCAATGAATGCCTACTAGATACTATTATTAGTTGTTACCTTTTTTTGGGAAAGGGATAGCGATAGAGAAGACAGGTGGTGAACGAAGATATAGAGGAAGGCTTATATCTTTTACAACTCTGTTTTTTCATGATATTTTAATAATGCAGTGTTGAAGCGCCTCTGGTGTCAATAGGGCGTATTAAATTTCTTAAGCTGTGCTTAGTAGCCATTTTATTGGTTATTTTAATTCGCCGATAATTCGGCTACACAATACCGATGAAGGATAGCGCTGTGATGTTACATTACGATTAAAATTCGCTGAAGCCGGTGTAGTTTAGTGACCAGTGCCTTATGTCTGCATTTCTAGAACTTTTCCTACGACAACTGATACAAAAGACATTAATGTATATCAGAAAAATGCTTGGTGTTGTGATTTTTAATGACTGTAGGACGCTGTGCTCGAACCCAGGATATTCGCTTTTGTAGTAAACGTGCTAACAACCGTAGGTCCGGGGTTCAATCGCCTCTAAGCTAATATTGAAAAATATTTCGTGTAAGCCATGTCTAAGAGTTAAAAAAAATAAAATATTTTTTCTTTTATGTCTCAACAACAATTAATCAAGGAACAACGATTAATCAAGGAATGTTAATTTTAAACAGCTATTTGCTTTCTAATTGTGTTTTTAATTTAACCCAGGCTTTTTTACAAGTAAAATGTGATGAACGTTATGATACTTCTGTAATAGTCTGAGTTGCCTTCTATTAATTCTTTTCGCTGACCTTCTGAAAAGGTGTGCATTTTCAATATTTTGTAATACGATATGCGAAGACAAAGCAACTGAAGTTTAGTTTATAGAAATTCTGAGACTACCGTATGTACACGAAACTATTATAATTTTCCCCAACGCATAATCACATTTCCACACAAAGCGAGAAAATATTTATACTTACCATTTAAGATAAATTTTGTAAAACTTTTGATGGTCATTAATATTAATTGAATACTTAAAGAAAAATTTTTTATCTAAAGCACTCTTATAAATCATGTTATAAAGCACGTAGAACCCACTACATTTTTGCTTTTGCAACTGCAAGTCCCTCATTAATTTTTTTAACAGAAAGCTTAATCTTAAAAAAAAATAAAAAATTATAAACATTTTTAGCAGCTAATGCGGCGCGAAGGCCCATGGTGTACAATTATTTAAATCCTCACACAGCATATTATAGACAATAGCAACGATACAAAAAAAGGAAAGTCAAAGCAAAATTTCAATAGAGTTCAACACACGCAGGATAATAATAAAAGAAAATTTCTCAGAAAAGCTATTAAGGCGATGTCGAGTGCATTGATTAATTTTAATGATATAGATCACAATGTTTAGTCATTTTTATAAAATTACAAAAAATAAAAAAAAAAACAAAATATTTTAGATTAAAATTTAATTTTAGTTGTTTTGCATATTTAACGCACACACACACACACATACATAAATAAATGTTTTTAATTTATAAGCAAGTACGTTTTATTATTTAAGTTTTATTTATTTAAACCATAAATATGAATAAATCAGCAAAAAATGCTAAAAAAAAGAAAAAAAACAATACTTTACAAACAAAAAAAAAATTTAAAAAAAATTTACATAAATATTTCTAAATTAAGTTAGTTGAATGAGTAAAACAAACCTTTTTTGTAAAAAAAACTATTTTTATTTTATTTTTATAATATTATTTTAATAAAACAATATTTAATGTAAGTAGTAAATAAATACGCTAGTAACACTAATAAATAAATAAATAAATAATTTAATAAATAAATAATTAAAAACTCATAACTAAAATATATATAAATGTATTGCTTATTTTATTACAACGTGCTGGTTGCTATTTTTAGCGTAAATTATTTAACAAAATTAATTATTTATTATAGAATAAGCAAAATTAAAAATTTTTAACTAGTTTTATGACAACAATCAATCAACAAAATTGTTATTAACAGTAGAAAAAAAATACCAATGGCAAGTTATTTTGCTTTTATATAAAAATAGCAAGAAGTAACAATTGTGGGAGCTTATTACAGAAATTTATTGAAGAAAATATATAAATTATATATATGTATGTATGTATATAGAAAATTTAAAATCATCGTAGCGCATTATGATGTTATCAACGAAAATAAACTTGGCACCAAAAAATTTTATTCATAATTTGTCACAGTTTATACTGTGAAAATTTACTTCTTGCAAGTGTGAAGAGTTTGTTGGTGAGAGAGCAGAGAACGCGGTTTTTCGTTCTCTTAAATTCTCTTTTGTTCTCTAATTCGTTTTTGTTAAGATGAATTTTTTATTGATGTCTTAAGTCTTTGTTAAATTTGTGTTAAAATATTTTATTTTTTGTTTTATGAAATGTCAGAAAAAAACTAAAATAATTTTAGCATAAATTCATTAAAAAATTTCGATGAAGAAGAAGAAGATAATTGAAGAAAATTTCATTATTAAAAATTGCATACCAATAAAACAAATACAATTTTTTCAATAATTAATAGAAAAGTCGTCAAAATACTGATATCTTTTAATAACAATACTGACAAGCATCTTCGTTTTCGACCACGCGACACTTTTACGTTGTCAACCCTCTACACTAACTGTCATCCTTGACAGCGATATTAATTATGTCATTAATAGATTGAAGTACTGTTATTTTGAAAAGCAATACTAATCGGAGTAATATTAATGATGAAAAGTCATCCAAGCATGAAATTTACAATGTGATGGAAATGTGTCGTTAATTTAAAAATTATTTGATAATTTGTATCATGAATCAAAGAAACTAGATTAGACCCACGCTTACGCATTGCTGAGGTCTGTTTGTTTTATTACTAATAATATGTATGAGTATAAAAATACTCTGGCCATTAATAGGCTATACGTGCGTTTATACAAGGCTATTTTATTTACATACAAACACATAAAGCATGTTTTCAAAGCGCCTAAATACATTTTCCATTTCATTTTATATGCAAAAATATATGTATTTATCCAGGGGCTAATGATGAATAAATATCCCGAGTATCAGACTTATATTTTTTTATCCGACTAAGCATTCATAGTCTGAGTATAAGCACACTCCGTTTGTAAATATGAGAGAGAGTCATCACTCTTGATACACAATTGCCTTTTTATTTATAATTGTTGCATATATTAGTTTTTTTTGCATAAACGAAAGTCATAGTTGTTTGAGAGAAAATTATTAAAATTAAGACTATTTACTTGTGTTTATTTTTTTGAGTCATTTTCTGCTCCTCACTTAGAGTCTCTAAAAAATCTAAAATAATTTTTGTTAAAAATTAGTCAATTCGTGTTGTAAAAATTTTTATAGCAAGCAAAAAAGTGGAGTTTTAAATATTTTTTGTAACAGAAATGTTTAAAAATTCTCGCGGGCTATGTATATTGTCGTATAGACGATCTTTAACATTAATATTGCTACAAAAAATCATAAAACTGCTCTTTAATTAAAAATATATTTTTATATGAAAACGTTGCAACAACATTATGCTTGATCGAGTTTATTTTATATTCACAATGATTTTAATACATATTATTCAATCGTAGTATGTTTGCTGTTTTATTATGGTTGTCTAAACAATATTTTTTCTTTGCGTGTAGGATGACAGAAAAAATTATGCAGCACATGCAAAAACTTGCCAATAATATTCGAAAGAATTCTTTAAAGAAAAAAAAACCCTCGTTTTATTGCTATCTGGAAAGTATTTTCTTTCAAGCGTAATAATTTGCTTTAACAGTGCTGGCCACCTAGAGAAATTTATTGGTATATGTGTATTCATTTGTATAAGGAGCTAATTGAAGTTTGGCAATCTGGAGCCACTTTGGCTGACTATGCTCTTTATGCAAAAGGTTCGAAAAAATTATAATTTGAATAACTTTCAATTTAAAATTACGAAAAACTGCAGTTTTTCAGATACGAAACACTTGGTTTTGTAATTTTTCTCTAGAGGAAGCTTCTGATTTGACCACGAGTTTGGAAAATTTTTTACACCTCGACGTTTTGAATTCATGATAAAGTATTCTGAATATTTTTACGATATTCTTTATATGGACAGAAGCACACAGCAAAAAAGTTTTCTAGCTTCGCCTAATAGTTCTAGGAAATGAAAAACGTTTTCAATGCCGAGTTCAAAATGTTTCATGATATAAAGAAATAGGTAAGCGCGATAAAAAAATTCAAATCATACAGCATGAAACCACTAAAATTTAGGTTACAAAATGTTGGTGTTTTCTGCAAAAAAAAAAAAAATATACGAGAATTGCATTGAAATTCTAATATAGAATTCTGTAAGCGATTTGTCTGTTAAAGTGACAACAAATTACAACATACCTTTTTTTTATAAAATGTCAGTTCTATTTTTTGAAAGAAAAAAAATATACGAGAGTTGCACAAAAAATATAATATAAAAATCTTGAACAGAAAACGTGGAAAATATGAACATGTTTTACTTTAAGCGGAAACAAGCAGAAATACAAATGTATAGTTCCACGTATGTGTATGCCGCAAGTTTTTAACATTTATTTTAATGGAATGCTTTGCAATTGAATTTAAGAAATACTACGCATAAAAAATAACACTCCACCAAAAAATTAAAGATTAAAGGAGACTTGAAAACAATTACATACTTTTTCAGTTCTTCCGTTGTCTTTCGAAAGAAACTCAAATTAAGAAAAAAAAAAAAATTACAAAATTTTTGAATACAAAAAGAAAACGTTATTCCGATAAAACTAATTTTTAAAAAAATATTGCACCAAAGAAAGTTCATGAAAATTAGACGAAACAAGCTTTCGATTAAGCTCCAATACCAAAAAGAAACTCTAATAAGCTCATTGTGTTAGTAAATTATTAGTAAAGAAATTTAAAAAAGTTTTTGTTTTACAAAATTTAAATAAAACTATAGACCACTGTTTAATGAACTTTAACAACAACAACAATAAATTAACTTTGAAATAAATAATAATAACAAGCCTAAACAAATAACAAAATATTAAAATTTTAAATTAAGAAAAATAAGAAAAGTTTGTGTTTAAAACAGCAAAAACTGTAAAGTGAAGAAAGTTAATACATATATAATTAAAAATAAAAAATTAAATGCTTCATATCTAATTACAACATAAGCAGTCAACACTTTATTATGATTGCTCTGGTTTCTGGCCGCTAAATGCCATATCGTGGGCTTCGTCGGCTAATATTTTTGCCGGAACTTCGACTATGCCCTCTATGAAACCGTCAAGGGCACGTGCCCAACCACTACTAGCATAACTGTCGTGATGCGGCACTTCCACTACGTGCTTTTTCTGTGACAGTAATTTCTTTAAGGCAATTATTACCGACAGCAGCAAAGCTATTTTGGATACAATTAAAGCTTTGCCAGCCAAGAGGAAAAGACCCTTTAGTAGTATTGCACCCACTAGGCCTGCCTTGCCGGCCATCGCAATTAGCAGAGGTGCTAGATTTTTCATTTTACCTCTACCCTCCTCCAAAGCTTCTACCGGACTAATAGAAACGCCTAAATTTAAATTGCCTTTGGGTTCAGTATTAATTACAAAATCAGCATTTTCACTGAATTTATAACGTAGCGTGCGTGATCTTATAAATTTCCATAGTTTATTTGCCACAATTAGACCCAAAGTCTCATCATCCGAGTCTATGGAGCGTGCTAATAGCATGTCTTCTTCTGGATCATCCGCTATATCATCAACATCCCTAAGCATTTATTATATATATTTTAGAGAAAAAAACTTTATAACAATTTGTGAATTTTTTCAGCTTTAACAACTCACCGATTTTGTGTTACTGTCACCTTTTTATTTACTTCTATTGATGATTTCTTAAATATTCGATTCATGTATACAATCAATTTCAACATCATACACGAGTGATTGTCCCTTTGACTACATTTCGCATTGAGCTTTCGCAAAAAACCCTCTTCCAATTGATTGCGATTGACGGCGAGGATCTGTGAAGGGAAGAAGATTTAAATTAAATTTAATGAAATTAAATTTCAATTAAATTACAAGAAATATACAATAATATTTAGGATATCTGGGAAGGTAAAATAAATTTTTCATTGTTATTAAAATTATTCAATTGACACTTAACGTAGTCGATAGAGACAAGAATAATTGTTTCTCTTGATGTTAAAATACAACAGTAGTTCTTATCTTAAGCCTTATTTATTATGTTTAACTAAAATTCTAATAAATAATTACCCTAATTACAGTTGTCGACATCAACGTCACTTTAATATATTATCAACAAATTGAGTCATTTGTGCCCGTTGTCGAAAACAACTGACTCCTGTTGGCAGGTTTATGCTATTTTCTAGACCTTAGGGAACGGAAATAGATTTTCAGTACAACAAAATTTTTCTCGAGGACGAGTATAAAAGCCCCAATTTTTTGGTATTGTGTTAAAATGACGTGAATGCTCACAACTAGAATAAGGGTGAATACTCAAAAAAACATACATAATTAAATATTTTTAGTAACTGCATGTAACAATAATTTTAGCACAAACAATTTCTTATCTCAAGCAACTATGAGAGCCTAAACACAACGGCGACGGCAATACTTGTCATTGTTTGCTGAAATTTTTAATAATTTTTTTTGTGCATACATTTTTATAAAAAATTTACTCTTTGTGTTAAATATTTTGTAATGGCAGTAACTAAAAGCAAAAAAAAAAAACTTATTAACATTTAATACATTCGCAGATACATATATTTGATATATTTTTTAAACTTTTATATTTTATGACAAATAATTTTGAAACTCAAAAACATGTTTTTTTTTTGTTTACAATAATGTTGTGAACACCGCCAATTATTCAAAAACTATGGCAACATCAGAAAGAGAAAGAGTGTCAAAAATTGAGAAAATAAAATAGACTTTAATTTTATACCGTACCGCACTGCGGTTTTTTACTTCAAAATCGTATGAAAAACCGCACCGCAATAAATTACCGTTACATTGTGTTCAGACTATGACTATGACCGATTCCAACATATATGTAAGAGCGTCTATGCTTCGTTTATGCGGAAAACTGAAATTCGCTCCATCCAAAAAATAAAAAGAGACATGCATATCAAGCGCATTGACTCTTTCTGCCATACTTTAAATCTGACACACAAAAAATATCGGCGTCATGGAAGGGATAAAATATGTATGTAGGTATTTGTGTGAGTGGCTGTTTTAAAACATGCTCTATTTGTGTGTGTGTGCGTAAACAAATATCCCTGTATATACGCACGTGTAGCGGATTAATAATCAGACTATTTTTATACTCATGCGTGTCTATGAATTTTAGCTATTGCCGTTTGTGCTGCATAATTTAAAAAACGTGTATAAGTTGAGTATGCCTTTCCTATTGTTGACTTTTATACTTTTCCTTTTCACATATTTTTTTCGATGTTTTTCTTTTGAAAACTTGCTTTTCCGTCAATTATATAGTCATTTGTAGGTATAATTTTTTTTTGTAATTGCTTTCCAAGGCTTTTGAAACGAAAGTTTATAATTAGTGGATCAATCAGGCTAGTGTTCAGATATTATTAATATAGCTTTTTAATTTTTCATCTGAGCTCAGTTAAACATTTCATGTTTATATCTGACATGCAAATTGAGTTTTGATTGTCAAATTCTTAGAGTTGACAGGTGAAATTAGATAAAAGCTAAGACAGGTATACATACAATTTATACATTTTATTTTTTGCTTCTGTATTCATTTCACAAACAGGTTCTGTCGCAAAAAAACTTTACATGTCTACTTAATTTTTTTTTTCAAGTAAATAAAATAGCAAATATATTTTAACAAATATTTGTATGTGGCTCTTAAGAGTATTTAAGAAACACATTTCATTTAAATGTTTTTTATTTAATGAATGGCTGATAAAACGCTACCAAAATTAAATGTTATAATATTTTTTTTCTAAGTTATCATTTAAAGCAGCTTGGAATTTCGCCAGAGGATTGTGTGAATTGTGAAAGAGCATGAAATCAGGCTCAATCGTATCTTTATGTCAGCCTACAGCGAGAAATGTTAATAAGCAAAATTTTCGAATGAGGAGTTACTATAACCCACAAAATCTTCAAGACAGATTATTACATTTGGCTTGAGTCACAGTGTAGTATTCAGTTTTGTCAAGCTGTATTATCGGGCCGGAAAGAAGACGGTAATGGAGACAGTTGTTAAAAAACTTCAAAATTATTTCTCTTTTTTAAGCTGCATCGAAAGAGATTTTTTCATCATTTAGCAAAAGTCACCAGCCACCCTGTATAATTTTTATAGGATTTTGCGTGATGTGTTTTGTTATTTGTAAGATTTTTGTAAGCTTTTTCAGCCTTTACGAAAATCCTGGCTGGCTTGTCTTAACGTGCCACTTCATATCATATCTAAGAAGGAAATAATTACTTGTCGCCTCTAAAACTGTGCAATGTTTCCATTATATTTAAATATTTTCAAAATATCAAGGGCGTTCTCAGATTTTCTGTGACATTGATTAAATTTATAATTTTCTATGCGTAAAGATTTGTTTAAAAAAGTCATTCAAGTCATATTGTTACACACAAACTTATGTAAATAAAAAAATATTTGTTTGTCGCTCCTAAAAATACACACTTAAATATTAATTTTAATGTGTAGTTGTGTGATGTATTTATATTTAAAAAAAATGTCCTTAAGGTCTGCCACAGAATGTGAAAAAGTATTTAGATGTATAAATGTACGAGTATGTATTTAATTCATTTGTTTATACAAACTACGAAAAGTATATTACAGGTAAAACTTAACATGACATTAGGCGCCACTTGAAACTTTTTTTATCACATAAATCAAGGTCGAATACATATTTGTTGCCACTAAAAGTATAACCAAAAGGATTTTGATTGTTTTATGGTCTGTTGCGATATTATAATAACATCAATCCGAATTTTCTATTCAAAAAGTGAAGTTGACAAAGGCAAATGTTAGAAGAGTTCAACATTTTCTAAAGCAGCTCAAAGGCTCTTAATAATGCCCTTTTCAGCTCCAGTGCCTTATTTGAAAAAAAAAAAAATAAAAAAAATAGAGCAGATTAAATGTTGCAAAATTTGTAAGGAGTGAGTGTTGGCAGCTGCCAATTTCCCTATCAATTGTCCTTAAAATAAAAATCAATTTAATGTAGGTTTATTAAGGTAAATTAAATTGACGTGTCACAATACATTGAAAAAAATACATAATAATTAATAGATAAAATGTCATTTTCAAACAATCAAAAGCAGAGTCTCCTACATAGCCCAACGTATTTAGAAGAGTGTGTTAACTAACAGCAACTAATCTATAGTTCCTTTAAGACGTCATATAGTGATGGCCGTAAAATTTCCTTTTCGTTTTCTTTAGTTTGAGCACCTGAGAGCTTTAGTGTTCAATAAAAAGCATAATAGCTCTAAAGAAAAACGTTTTGTATGTTTTTGTTTACTTTGGAATATTTCAGCATTAAATTTCTGTACGTCACTCGTAAACAATTACAAATGTTTCTTAATACTTTTATCTCTTTAAGACTCAACGATATGTTTATGTTATTGGGCTTTATTCAAACTAGGTGTGAGTTTTCCTTGGCCAGAAGTCTTATTAACATTCAAACAAGAGATTTGTTTATTAAGCCGCCATTGGCAGAAACTATTTGTAATTGTGTTCTACCCACGCCCAAAGTCTCCCATTGTTTTAGGACACTAATTATTTATATTTTTACGTAAAAGAAAACTACTTTCTTACAACAATACACAACAAAATTTAATGTCTTCCGTAGCAATAATAACGACTGTTACTTCCAGTGGAATAAAAATCTATACGTGGACGTGTATCTTCATGTTGATAGTTTGCGTCAGAAGCTTTAATAAAAGATGTCTTGAAGCTCGCACCTTTTTTCACATTATTATGCAGAATGGTCATGCGAAATTGTGAAACACTTGCGTTATGAGCTTTGAATGTAATCTGCACTTTTCTGCAAAAACAAAACTTGTGGAATATTTTAAAACTCTAACCCAAAGCGAATTTATACCAGGTAGTCTCGATGTGCAATTGAACTCTGTATATTCGCCTTTTACATTTGTTAGTGTAAAATTTCTTACTGTACAAAAATGATTTGTTTTGATTCCACACAAGAGAAATTAACAGCTGATCACCAGCTGCTGAATCGAGATCACCTAATATGGAGTCTAATTATGATTGTAGTATTTCGACTTCGACTACGACGATTTTTTTTCGAAATTAAAAAAGAAAATATTGCAATGTTCTTAAGTCATTGTACAAAATCATCGTAGTCGAAATCGTAATAAAGCCCATGAATTCACCTTGGTCTCACCATTCGTTGAATGAGATTTTTAACTGAAGTAAGATAGTTAAAAATTATTCACACAAGTATTTTTGACTAGTCGCAGTCAAGTTAACATATTGATTATTGAGTTCTTGTTTCAACTTTGAAATTAGTTGAACTTCTCATTTGTTTAAATAGGAGTTCAACTAGAACAATCTCTAGTTGTTCTAAAAAATTTTTTGGTAAATGTTTCTAGCTAAACCCCTCAATAATAAGAAATAAAATGCTGAATATCTAAAATAATAATTTGGGATTATTAGTGCGTTAAAAAATGTTAAACTAATAATGAAATTTTTATCTAGTAGCAAGTTGCAAGTATTAGTATATTCTTTCATAAATATTTTATATGTACAAAATGTATCAAGGCATTAATTTCAGTGTTGTATGTACATATATGACAACAATATAGGTTTGTTCATTTACTAAAAATTTTTACAAATTTGTTACTTTTCAGTGTTCATTAACTCCAAAAGTTTTCAAGTAGTCAGCGTCAAAAGAGAGATACAACTTGAGAGACAAAAAAATTCTTACATATTATTGCTGGTACATAAAATTTTTACTTGCAAGAATTATCCAACCACCTGTTGTGTGTTTTAATTTCAAATTAATTATTTCAAAAATATCTGAAAAAGGAAAACTGAAAAATGTGCATTTCTTTGTTAAAAAAACACGTATGAAAGCATGTTTTCCTAATTTATTGTTTTTCTTTCATTAAGCCATATAAATTCAACTTTAATGTCAAAGAATATTGCTTATTTCACATATATGATCAGGGATGGAAAGTGGCATTTTTGTATTTTGTATTTAATGAATAAAATTGAAAAATTATGAAAAAATGCATAAAAATATTAAATATAAATAATACATGAAACTGTGCAAAGAATTTCAATTTAAATGTAAATTTCTAAAAAAAAATTTAAATATCAAATAAAATAGTCGTACATCAGAAAAAGTACAATTGTATCACGATTTCCATCCATGGTTCTGATATGAATAAACTTTTCTTGCAAGTTTTTACAAGTAAAGCGTTGATTTACTTTTTTTCATATTTGGGAGAGTAAATTTTTAGATTTCTGCCTTACTCACTCGTTGCTAGTTTCTGCTGTGAAAGTAAATGAACAGACCTTATGTGATAGAGTTTTGTCATTAAATTAATGTTATGTTAATTTATTTCTTATTGTATACATTTGCATTCTAATGTTGATATTAAATATCTGTTGGCTGAATGTTTTGTCAATTCGAAAATAACTTTTTTATCACTGACAGTTAGATTTTCGGGTAAGTTTTTCATAAAAATAGCCTTAATTAAAAAATTAGAAATTTTCAAAAAAATACATGGTTTTTTTAAATAAAAAATTCTGTTGTAATTTTTATTTTTGGTCTAGGACATATTTTCATTAGGGCCAATTTTTACAGAATATTAAAAATTTAGTTTCTTTTATAATTCAAAAGACACTTAATGGATTTAATTTTACTTCGTGAAGAAATTTTCCATCTTGCTCCATAGTTTTGGATGTGGATTCGGTTACTAGAATAAATGATTTTAATTTGTATATTATTTGAAAATGATTTGGAAGCCAGAATATAGTCAAATAAAAAAAATTTATGTAATAAAATAGCAAATAAACATTTATTCCAGTTTCTTAAATTTATTTCACGCGTATCGTGCCTGAGCAGCAATAAATTGCATCTACAGACAAAGCTTAAAAAAATAAAAAAATTTTAAAATATCTTTTCGATATCGGCAACTAAAAACTCTCGGCAGCCCGAAGACAATTATTATCAATTAAAAATATCATGCCAGTCAGCAACCAGAACTTCTTGGTTACCAGAAATTAATAATTTTTCTCTTGCGAATACCTGCTGTTATTTGCCAGTTGTTGAAGTTCGTTTGCAATTGATCATATCGAGTCATAACCGCTAAAATAGCTTAAGCGACACATTTTTTGGGCTTCGTTTTTTTTTTTGACGAAAATCGCCTGTTTACGATCTTAAGTTATGGATTTTGGTCAAAAATTGAAGTCTGAAAATTATGTCGCTTAAGCTATTTTTGCGGTTATGGCACGATATGTTTTAAAAAACATAAATTTCCAAGCAGTTTTGTTTAGTGGATTTAAAGAATGTTCATTGAAAGTAAAAGTTTGCTATAACTGTAGTTCGGTATAATTATATTACTAATTTTTTTTTTAAACATAATTGCAAAACTGTGGGGACCGGAGAAGTTGTTGTCTGTAAGAAATAGTTCATTTTAATCGAATTTCACTGTAATAACAGCGAATATTTGCTTAACACTGAAATCAAAAATACCCCATTATGTCAAGACAATATTGCCAAATGATAAGTCAAGAAAACTATCTCAATGACATGATAAATTTTTTTTAGAATGCAACACAAATACACTGAAAGGAAAATCATTCATTCAGAGAATGAAATCTTTCAATTTCTGCTCTTCATGTATTCTTCATAGTTCATTGTATTAATGCAAATCGTTACATTGTTTAAACGCATTTTTTTTGGCGAATTTGGGGCAAATATAAATAAGTTCCACAAATTTCGTCTTCTTACTGTATACAGTTTGTCAAACATAAATAAATCAAAAGTTATTTTGTTAAAAGATCATTTCTATTTCTTTTTTTTTATAGTCCCTTTTTATTTCAAAGCAGTATGGTCGTCATAAAGGCAATGAAATCATTTCATTTGTACAATGTAATATTCTCCATTGTAAATGATTTATCTTTCTCTTTCTCTTTTTTTATCCATTCACGTTCCTCACCTCTATACAAACTTAAGAAGATTGTGCCATACAACTCATAAAGATTCTTGTTTTGTTAAGATTTTTGTTTGATTCTTTTAAACTTATGTTTGTGTATTGTTATTCTCAACAACATATTAAGAGTTTTATTATAAACATGCAAATTTTTCGGCTTACTTAAAACAGTATTTAGTTTGAACTCTACTGATGAGTTCCTTAAATTTTAAATGTTTTACGTTAATAAATAAATACATACATATGTGCATATATTATATTAAGTACATATGTATTTGTATATATTAAATTAAATAAAAAAATCTATATACATATCTTTTATTAAGTAGGTCGTTTGGAAGGGATTATATTTCATTATAGTAATGAAGTTTTCTTTGTATTAATGAAAAAACTTCATTTATAGTATGTAAAAACTTCATTAAATCAATGAAACAACTACATTATATTCATTGAACTAATGAAATAGTTTCATTCTATTTATGACATAGCCGTCAAAATTAACTTCATAAATACAATGAATCATTCTTCACTGATCCAATGAAGGGCTTTATTAGCTGACTTTTAATGAAACATTTCATTAATATAAAGAAGAACTTCATTGTCTGAATGATGGTTTTCCTTTCAGTGTACAATAAATTTCATATGGATCCGCTGTGATCCATTTTTTTCTTTGTATCTCTTATACCCTATAAACAACTTTTTGTTTATTTTTTCTGAATATTTGGGATACACTATTGTTGTTTCATTATACCATATGTTTGTTAATTTTTTTTTTTAACAAACATCAGCTAGAAATTTACCGAATTTTCGTTGGAACTGATGGCAGGAGTGGCTCGCACTGTAAGGATAATTGTAAGCGCAAATGCACCCAACAGCACAGGCGTTGTCTTCATGTTGTTTTTTATATTTATTAAACTTAAGTTTAGTTTTTGGTAATTTTAATTTTGTTGTTTGTTAGTCTTAGTAAATTTGTTTTGCACTTTTTGGCTTAATTAAATTTTAATACAATAGTTCATTGATATGCACATTGAATTTCTTTGAACTTCTTATTGCGCAAATAGTTTCAATGTGAATGAAATTTATCAAGTTTAATTTAAAATTTTTGTCTCAAAATAGCACTGGCTGGCAGTAGTGTTGTACACTCACATACATATACAAGCATGCACTTTCACAAAACTTAAGCACTAGTTAAAGTTAAAGTTTCGATCCTTGTTAAAGGATTTTTTTTTGTATATTTTTTTGGTAGCGTTTTATTTGTTGTTAGGTTGCCTGTATTTAATTTTTAAGCCAAAAATCTCTAACATCTACGGCCACAACCAGTGACTGCTGCGTCTTCTTCAGCTTCTACTACTTCCACGGCAACGACAGACTCAACTTTATGCGTGGAAAATGTGATGACATCGTCGTGATATAAGAAAACCTAATGCGATTTTTCGAGAGTGTGATTAAGATTTTATATGAGACCCCAACTGTGGCAGCGACCACAATTGTAAATTTTCAGTTATAAATTTTTAGCATTTTAATGCTATTATTGTAGCAGTTGCTGCCTGCTGCTCTTAAGAAAAGAAAAAAAAATAACAGGAATTTTTTTTATTAAAAACCACTTTTAGCCTACATTGTTGGCTTGTTTGTGATACATGTCTTCGTTTTGCTTTTTTGGAATATCTTTTTCTACAACTTTTTTCTTTCTATATTTATTGTTTTTGGCTTTGAAAAACTAACTCGTTTTCTATTCCCCAACACAATCTATTTGCAACAAGACTCTTTTTAACATACATACAAGCATAAAGAAAAAAAAAATTAATATAAAAGAAAACATTTTATGGATTGTCTTATAAAGTTTTCCAAAACAAAAATGCACATTCTGTCACAGTAATAGTGGGGAGTTTCATATCAAAAATATCGTTTACTAGCTACACCAGGTGTGCTTCGCTACCCCCATCGTGTTATCGAATGATGTAAATATTTTGTAAATAAACCCAACATTAGGATTTTTTAATGCAACATTTCGAAAGTTTTAAAATTTTGTTATTGGATCATTATTAACATAGGTTTTTTGTAAATATCTTTGGAACTACATAACCGATTTAAGAGCTTGATATCTCGTTTTGAAAAACATGACAACAGCTTTCAAAAATAAAAAATAAAATAAAATAAAAAAGCAAAAAAAAAAATAAATATATGTATATAGCATTGGTGGTGCAATATGAAAAATGGATTTTGCCACGCCCCTCCGCCCGCAGACCGAAAATCAAAAATTAGACTTCACAGTGTTACCCGCATAAATATTGTGAAGATTCCCTGAAAATTTTATCAAAATCGGCCCAGCCGTTTTGGAGTCCATACGTTACATACATACATACATACACACATCCTCTTTTATATATCGTTTATAAATTTTAGCTCAAGGCTAAAAGATAATTTTTTATTTCAATTGAGGATTGTATACCCTAAATTAATTTGCTTAAGTCTTATGTTTGAAATCAATGAATCAAAACAATTCACATATTCCATTTGCACTGAAGAGATGAGTATATAAAACGGAAATCTACATCAACTAACACCACACACAGTGGATCAAACACAAAGAACGTAGCGACCTTCGGAAGCAGCTAGTTGCTCCGTTTTGTTATTTTTTGTCAGAATATTTTCAATTAACTTTGGTGTTACTTTTTTTTTATTAATAATTACAGAGCTATATATTTTTATGAAATCTTAAAGTAGCTTCTTGCCATAAAAACTGGTAATAGGTATGTACATTGAACATTGTCTGCTCATTTTTTAAAACTGGCATCTAGTTGTCGGTTTCAATGAAGATCATGTTATGTTTACATATTTTTTCTTATCGAATGCCAGAATTTAAAACTAAACATGATTAGTTATCTAATCAGTTTATGATTATTCTTTAATTTTGAAATTTATTTGCTGGTGGTTCAGCGTTGTCTATATGCATTTCATTGTTGCTGTAACAAATCATCAGTAGACTTCAACCACACATTTTGAATAGGCACAAACCTCTTATCTTATGCACAGACTATCAAGAACTATTTGAGAATTCACAAATAATAATATCTTTGAAAGTCACAAAAGAAAAATAAGCGTAGTAGGCTTAGAAACTGACACAAAAAACACAGCAAATAATTTATATTCGATTTGAATCTATTTTATTTTTCTACAACTTTATACAATTAGAAATCCATTGGATAACAATAAAAGTAATTATAAGGCAAAATGAAAAACAAAATATAAATTTAACATTTAAGAAATTTATTATTCGACACATTGTCAGAAGTTTATTTTATTTTGAATATAAATTATTTGCTGGGTTTTTTGTGTCAGTTTCTAAGCCTACTACGCTTATTTTTCTTTTGTGATTTTCAAAAATATTATTATTTGTGAATTCTCAAATAGTTCTTGAAAGTCTGTGCATAAGATAAGAGGTTTGTGACTATTCAAAATGTGTGGTTGAAGTCTACTGATGATTTGTTACAGCAACAATGAAATGCATATAGACAACGCTGAACCACCAGCAAATAAATTTCAATATAAAATAAACTTCTGACAATATGTCGAATAATAAATTTCTTAAATTATTATTTAATAATAAAAAAAAGAAGCGAGGTGTCTTAGGACACTCGGTTATAGCCTTGCTGCTTAGTAATATAAAACAAATTTTATGTGTGAAATAACAATGCAATAAAATTATGTTATATGATGATGTCAAATTTTCTGCAAATATTTCAAAACATTTCCATTTATTTCTTTTCATATTCTGTTTATTTTCATATTCTGCTTTTAAGTACAAAGTAATAAAAACAAAAATAAATTTATAACTGAAATAGTGTTGATTGTTTTTGTTGCGTAAATCATGCCCTAACTCCTGTATCGCCCAATAAAATAGCAAAGCTATAATAAAACTAATTAATTAAGATTATTAAATAAAAAAAATTTGTTTATGCGAATAACATTTTTTCAAATCTTCTTCAAATTATGCCCGTAATTTCTAAATACAAACAATTTACCTAAGATTTTTGCTTACGAGTTTTCCTTATTAAATTTAACTTACACGATAGAGGTCTGTACACTAATAGATATCTATGGGTAAAAATAACACGCATAAGTGTTTTTTTTTCCTAACACACGATCTCTGGAACTATAAGAGCTGTGGAGCTGAAATTTTCAACTCAAGTTTTAATCAATACCCGCTAGGTTATCATTTTATTTTTAACCCAACAAGTGACCACAGAGTGGAGTTAAAAAATTAATTATTGAGCGTACGACAACGTTTGCCGGGCCCAGCTAGTAAAAATATAAAAACTAAAAATTCCAATGATTGTTTCTAGCATATGAGACCAAAAAAGTATGAATTTTGAAAAAGCATGCAAAAGTTTCCAACTGCTATTCATTATTATTGTTGTTATTATTATATATGTTATTATCCGATATATGGAGAAGTTTTTATTTTTATTTTTTAAATCTTAAATGTTTGTGGAACATTTTAGCCTTCTTCTTGGTTTGCGTATGATAGGATTCTCTTTTGAAAAGCTGTATATGATGCATTAAAACGTCATTGTATTCATCTTAAGCCAAGCCTATTAAAATTAATAGAAATAACATTTTCCATACCCTTCTTAGTAACCAACTATACACAACGAAGTGTTTATTTTTTAACCTTCCAGTTCCCAAAAAAAAAAAATTGATTTTTTTTTAATATTTAGTGTGTTCATATTAATTAATAATTTCTGAATACTTTTCGTTTATATCTCATGTAGGCTGACAAATTCTTTACACTTTTGCAAGCAACAACGAGACTTAAAAGTTCAACAGCATAAAGTGAATATAAAAGAGAGAAAGAAAAAATTTATTTGCACTTCAAGTGTGCTTTAGTCAAAACTTGTACACAGAAAAAACTAAATTTCATTTTCAGTAACCAAATTCGTTGAAGCAGTAAATATTTTATTTGAATGCGGTCCTACAAATAATTTTGTAAATTCTGATAAAAATTTAAATTAATCATAGTTCGGCTGAGAGAAAATGTTATTTCAGTGTGTTGGTGTATCTTGCTTGTTGATAAATAAATGCCGAAAAGTAGCCGACAAACGTCGTGGCCTGTTTCTTCTCTACACAGTTTTTTGATACAAATTAATTTAGTGGAACAGTACAGAATATTTACTGAAACTAAGTTTGATTTCAAACAAATATTTGTTTAAAAATTTTTTGGGAATAATTTTTTCTGTGTATGGAAATTTTCTTTTAGCTAGACTTGGGTCGAAATCGTTTTTATTTTATTTTTTAGCTTAGAATGCTGTCATGCATCGAACTTTGGTACCTCTAGACAAACAGGCCAGCACACATCCACTCGGCTACCGTCGCACATTCGAAAAACTTTCGAGAAAAGTTCGAAGCTCGAAGTTTTAGCAAACATTCGAATTTTCTTAGATTAGCCAACAAATATCGAAAAATTTTGTTTCGAAATTTCTTCGCTTTAGTAGGCATTCATTATATCGAATCTCAGGTCTAGTGTGAATACCCTTAGTTAAGAGCTGTGTCTGACAACGACTCGCTGGATTTGAAAACGTCGAAATATTATTAAAACTCGATTTTTGTAAATTCGGGTAAAATCCACTAACTAACTTCCTGTAGAGAGAGAGAGAGAGAGAGAAGTTAAAAATCTAAATAAATTTTTTTAAACAACTTTTTAACAATTTTATTTTGATTTAATTATTTAATCTTTTTGCATTTTTAAAAAGAAAAACAGATAGATAATCAAAGTTTTTTAAATTTTTTTCAAATCCCTTGAAAAGTTGTGATGCTTGCATTGAGTTAATTAAAATTTTATTGCTTTAATTTATGTAAAAAAAAAAGTTTATTGAAGAATATAAACCATTAAAAAATTTATGGTGCCGTAAAGTTTCTTTTGTAATTTAAATAAAAATACACATATTTTCTTACATTTTAAAATTTAATTAACAATTCCCTGCGCTATAATAAAATATGAATTCCGCTTGTAAAATTAAGGGCCAAACATTTAACAGCAACAAAAATTAAACAAATATATATGTAAATGATTTACTTTCATATTTGTGCAGCCCTTTCTCCCCTTTCACTGTTTAATTTGATTGTGATTTTACTTTCTTTTCAATATGGAATGACTGCTTTTACATTTGTTGTTGGGGTTTCGAAAAATTTTTAAGCAGAAAACATACTTGCATTAAAAGTTACACAGATCTTTAGCTATCTGACTTGTTTTTCAAGTTCAAGGAGTTTTGTGGCTTTTATAAATTATAATTTTTTATTTTATATGTTAGCCATAAGTACACACTCTCACACACACACGCCACATTTTTCTTCATTTTCCATTCATTTCATTCATTTATCGTCAAACGAATTTAAACTTACTGTACTTGTAATGAATGCGCTCAAGTCTTTCAATTTGTTTGTTTCTCTAATGTGAATATTGATTACAATCACAGAAACGAATAGTAATTTTTATTTTAATTCATAATGAGAGAAAAAAATCCACTATGGTTTTAATTAACGTATGTAAATAATTTTTATGAAAGTTTTTCTACAAGATTTACTTTCAAGTGCAGTGACGCATGTCAAAGCTTATGTTTTAACTAAAATCTTTTTATTAATAATTCTTGCTAGTCAAACTTGAGAAATTCAAACTGCTTTGTAGGCTTTGTAGTTGTTAATTAAGCACAAAGTAATGGGAGGATGAATATCCAAAACCATAAATGTGCATAAAGGTTGTACATAAACATAGATACATTCCTATCTTAAGTTGCAAGGACTTTTCAAATCAAATTAGACCACACTGTCGTGTGTCAATCATTAGCGTTGTATGCCTGGCATGCCTTTGTAAAAGTCTTATTCGTAATTAAATTTCTAAGACATAACACAAGCACCAGCAACATACATATTAAAAGTGAGAAATTTTAATTCATTAAATTAAAATGACTTTGAAATGTATTTAGTAAGAAGCTTTTTTAAAATACATAAATATTTTCCAAGAAAATTTAATCAATTTGAAGAATTAAAACCAAGGCAAATCTAGGCGCACGGTAGTGCGCCATGCCAAGTTCCGGCCAACGCACGCAGTGTGTATATTTACAGGAAGCCATTCGAGCTGTTTTTATCCCCTTATAACTTTGTTCCCCGCAGTCGTAAAATTATGAAATGTAAACTATAATTAAAATTAATTCATGTAACCACATATGCAAAGTTTACCACCTAAAAAAATCTGAAAACCCGAAAATTTTAGCCAAGGGGGTGGGGCTACGCCCAGAATTAAAACAGCTAATCTAAGGCTCTTAATGTAAGCTATTTGATTGAAATTTGGCACACATACTGCAATAATGCAAGCCTTTTCCTTTTTTTTTTTTTTAAGTGGGCGTTAACACGTCAATACAATTTAAACGTAAATTTTCATGTACTACGGCTCAGCATATTTAGATATACTATTTATGTAGGTATTATTATCCGTTTTCTACGAAACTTGACACGAATAATAAGCACTGGCTGAAAAAATCTTGAGTTTGGAAAAGTCGGCAGGGTTACGCCCATAAAAATTAAAAAATTAAAAGTTGCGCTAAAGTGCTGAAATTTTATATACAAGTAGGTCTAGGTTAGAAACCAACTAGAAAACCCTGAAAACCCGGAAATTTCACCAGAATGGGTGGGGGCACGCTAATATTTCTTGGAACTAAAAACTTAATATACAACTTTTAACTCGAGCCATTTAAGTGAAACCTTGCATACAAGTTGCACGTATACAAACTTTAAACTATCATCTTAAAAAGTGGGCGTGATCACTCCCATAAAAAGTTAGCCTTGTGTTTAATCTACTTTGGTCTAGCATATTTGAGAAAAAATTAGCATGAATTATGAGCGCTCCTCACAACAAAATTGTGAGTTTAAAATATTGGGAGGAATAACGCTCATAAAATTGAAAAGGTACAATTCGCGCTAGAGAGCTGAAATTTTATACACAAGTAAGTGTAGATGAGTAAGCCAATGGAAAAGTCTTAGAACCGAGAACTTTTATCCGGTATTCGGGGCTACTCCGTTAAAAATCCAAATCGCACAAGAGAGCTGAAAGTTGATACACAAATAAATCTAGATCAGAGATCACTAAGAAAAATCAAAAAAACCAGTAGTTACAATCAGGAGGCGTGAACAAGCACTTTAAACTCAAA
This sequence comes from Tachina grossa, assembly GCA_949987645.1. NCBI lineage: Eukaryota > Metazoa > Arthropoda > Insecta > Diptera > Tachinidae > Tachina > Tachina grossa. The sequence goes on from OX465274.1 coordinate 184,367,846, forward strand.
ATTAAGATCAATTTTATTGAAACTTTTCATACACATTGCACTCATCCAAAATAAAAATTTCCTGTTTTTGAAAGTGGCCGTGACTACACCCATAAATCCTAACTTTTTCTTCCATGTACTTCGGTTTAGCAGTTTTTAGTCTATTACTAATATATTTCTCAATAGCTTTTTCCTACGAAACTTTACATGAACCATAAGAACTAGCAGGTATAACAGTCGGCAGTGCCAGGCCCATAAAAATTTTACGTAATATTATGCTATAGAGAGCTGATATTTTGTAGACAAATAATCCTAATTGATTTACTCAATCGAAAAATCCAAACATTAAACCACCAGCTACCCTATTGAAACTTTGCATGCACATTGGGCATATCCCTTTGATTTTTGTACTTCGGCTAAGCAGACTTAAATTAATATGCGAAAATAGGCTCGGTCACGTCCACCTAAATTTACTATATATTTGACATGTTTTTTTCCAGACGACTCTTACCAAATTGCGTACACACTGCCGACACGTTGTAATGACACAATAGTGCATTTTTAAGGTCTACAATTCATTACGCTCTAACCCATTATTTCATGTAACTATGCCATTTTCAACTATTACAGTGATCATAAATAGAAATAAAACACACTAGAACTTTTAAGTTTAAAATGTGTTATCACATAAAATTTTTCAAAAAGTAGTCAGATCCTCACAAAAACATAAATGTGAAAAAAGGCCAAGTTCCTATCCAAAATTTCGGCATTTAAAAGTAGTGAGATATAAATTTTTACCAAGTTCATGTTTGGTACAACACCTTCCACTGAAATATGGTATGCATTATACATATTTGTAATCGTGAGGGTGTCATATAATTTCTAGATAATCTGCTAACTTGGCAATATTTTTACTAGAGATGCGCACGTGAGTGTTTTCTGACTCACGACATGCACGCTCACGCAGAAAAATATTTTAGTCACGCACTTTCACGCACGAATGATTTTGAACATTTTCACGATCACGCACGCTCACGAATAAAATATTTTTAATCACGCACGAGTGGCTTATAACTTATCACGATCACGCACGCTCACGAAAAAGTATATTTATAATATAATTTGCATGTTTTTTGGGTTGAAAAATAGGTTCTTACATATACACATGTACATATCTATGTATATATGTATGCTCGTGTTTTCGTAAAATTTACAATGTAAATTAAAATAAGCAAAGTTAATTTAATATCGTTTTAAATATTCGTATTCGCGGATATCATTTTCAATATTCGAATTCTCGTATATCAAAAATTGAGATTCCGCACATGTATGTATGTATTATATATATAATATAAATGTGAAGGCAAGACGTATGATCAATTAAATAAATGATAATCAAATAAATGAGAAAAGCATATTATATGAGAAAACATAAAAATTTCTGAAATTTTTCTGCTACGTAACAAAACTCGAACCCCATAGCAAAACTCGAACCCCACCCCTACCCCCTACAGCGTTACGTAATATATGGACGGCCCGTAAAGCAAAAAACATTTTCTGCGGTACAATACGTCAGTAGTATTATTGACAAAGGCACTGTTGAATCAGTAGTGTTTCTCAATTGATACTTCCTACAGGGTATCTAAGAAACATACATACATACATACTTACAAAGCTTTATGTACCCATCAAACAAAATATATATTCATTATGTTTGTAACCCAGCAAAAAATTTCAAAAAAGGTAATCGAGTTTGGAATTAAGCATTTTTGGTGGAAGCTGCTCCTTACTGGATTACCAACTTAATGATTTTAACAAGGCGTGAGACTAAAATAATCGATTCTTCAGAAGTAGTTATGTTGTTTATTGTAGGAATTAATTATATTTTCCGTTGTGGGAAATAGTTATTTTTTTCTTGATTGAACTACTTTTTTTAAATATGCCGTTGTTTGAGTAAATGGAAGGTCTTGGTTAAAAACTCAGTTTGATTAAATATACATATAATAACTTTTAAGAAAACTTAAAATAATTTAAAAAAACTTATTATTTTACTACGAAATACACCATTTTGTAAAATTTCTTTTATAAACTCAATTGAAGTGGGTTATATTTTATTCGTATCAGTGCATGTATTGTAACTTATAAATACTATATTTAGAAAAATTTCAATTGCTTTCATTGATGAACTTTTATTAAAACCGTAAATGAAAAAAAAAATTATTTAGAACTACTTATATATATTTAAATAATTATTTTCCAAAATGTAAGTATTTATTTTTTAGTTTAAAATAAATAAGTAGGCAATTTAGAAATATTTATAATTTATTTAAAATAACTACTTATTTTGGCTATATTTTCACATCTTCTTTTAAAACCCAAAGAATATGTTCAACTTCTGCTTCCTATTTTTAAAAATTTGCATAATGTGTTTCGTAAGCGAGTACTTCAATTTGGCAATCTAAAAAGTAAGTCATTATATGGCAAGTAGTTCAGATGGTAATGTCTAATTTTTTGCTGGGAAGCTCATACTACCATATATATTATTATGCATTTATTATTATAAAATAACAATAATGCAGGAATGTTATCTCGTGAGAATTCGTGCGTGATTATTAAAAAAAGCTTACACACGATCACGCACGATCACGCACGAGTAAATTTTTTTCAGTCACGCTCACGCACTCACGCATGATTAGTTATAATATTTGATCACGAATCACGTGAATCACTCGTGACTCACGCGTGACACGATAAAATCACGACATTTGCATATCTCTAATTTTTACCTTTCTAAAAAAGGAGAGAATAATGAATATTTACTCGTTTCTTTATATTGGTAAAAATGTTATCAAGTTAGCAGATTATCTAGAAATTATATGACACCCTCACGATTACAAATATGTATAATGCATAGCATATTTCAATGAGAGGTGTTGTACCAAACAAGAACTTGGTTAAAATTTATATCTCACTACTTTTAGTGGCTGGTTTTTGACACAAAACTATGATCAAACCAATGTAATTTAAATGGTCATTGGTTTGTGTTAAAAACGACCGACTGAATGAGTTTGACCCAAGTCTAACATATATCGTTATAAAATTGAGTTGCAACACGTTCGATTTTACAAAAAAAAAATTTTGATAAGTATTGCCAGAAATATTTGTTTCCTATTTGTTGAATTATAACTAATTTATTCGAACTATTTTTTATAAAATTTGCTAATAATTCGTATGAGAATTAACTGACACATTATGCCACATCCTCCACAAAGCTAAGACCCATTGGACATTTACAGGAGGAATATAACCGAGAATACGAAATTGCTTGACTTTAAATGAATACAAGCTAAAAGCAGCATTTAGAGAACAATGACTTAAAAATATAGTTCACTATATACCCAGCCAAAAATTACACATTACCATTAGAACGACTTGCCATATAATGACTTACTTTTCTGATTGCCAAGTTTCATTACTCGCTTACAAATCACATTACATAAAAATGAAAAAAATGCTGTACAAGTTGATAAATGAGGAGAATGATTATTTTAGACGAAAAATTTAAGTACTTCTCAAGAATCGATTATTTTAGTCTCACGCCTTGTTAAAATCATTAAGTTGGTAATCCAGTAGGGAAGTGCTTCCACCAAAAATGCTTAATTCTAAACTCGATTACCTTTTTTGAAATGTTTTGCTGGGTAGTTAAGATACTTAAGACAGTTAGTTATTGAACAAAAAGGTACAAGTGTATAAACTAAATTTTAAATTGATTTTCCGACACAAAAATTATTGTTTCAGTGGAGCTTTTTTTCGAGAAAGAGAAGGAAGTACAAAATGTGTCTATCAGACGGCCCTTAAGGGACAATTCAAATTCCTTATTATTACTTAAAATAATTTTTAACAATCATATAACTTTTAAGTTTAATACATATTTGTTAATGCACTAATAATCCCACATTATTATTTTGCATTATTCAGTAAAATATTATTTTATTAAAAATACATTGCTTCACATAGTCAATCATATTTGTAACTATATATTTTTGTAATTTTAATTTTACCACTTTCTTGCTTCACAGCAATTAAATGATATGATGGCTATTTTTTAACTGAAATTAACAGCTGGTAGTTGTCAGTTGCCATACTAAATAACAATTTAGCAACTTGCCACTGGCAACCCAACTAAAAATGCTTTACCATCCATTATCGAGCCATTAAGTGAAGTGTACGTCCATTCCACTGCAAAGTTAGGAAAAAGCATTTATTCATTCGGAAGTCGCTTTAACTGCTTTTAAAAAACTAAATCTCTTACTCGCTTTTTTGGAGGAAGTTATGAAGGCCCAGCAAATCACATTACGTAAAACATAAAAAATGCTGTACAAGTTGATAAATGAGGAGGAGAATGATTCTTTTAGATTTAATAGATTACGTGAACATGTTGCGAAATAAAATAAATTCAGTAAAGTGCGACTATGACTCGCGCACGAAGGGTTCCGTACGAACACTAGATATGTAATTTAATATAAACTTCATCCTATATAATATATAGTTTTGACAATTTTTTTTTGTTTTTGGTGTTTTTTCGGTTTTTTTATTTTGGCGTTGTTTGCGTTTTTTTTTGGTTTTTGGCGATTTTTTTAAGTTTTGTCTCTGTTTGTAGTTTTGACAGTTTATTTTCTCGTTTTGGTGATTTCTTTCGGTTTTTGGCTTTTTCCTTTTTGGCGATTTTTTTATTTTTGGCAATTTTTTTCATTTTTGCGATTTTTGTTTCTTGTATAAAAAATGTTTTTTAGTTTTGGCGACATTTTCGCGTTTTGGCGATTTTTTTAGATTTTTGGCGTTTTTTTTCATTTTGGCGATTCTTTTCATTTTGGCGATTTTTTCGAATTTGGCTATTTATTTTAGTGTTAGAAATTTTTTTTTTAATTTTGGCTATTTTTTTTGGTTTGGCGATTTTATAATTTTCGGTTTGTTTAGTTTTATCGTTTTTGAACATTTAAAGTGTTTGCCTCTTACGGTTTCCAAGATATAGCAAGTTGTCAAAATTACATAGTCAAAATTGCATTAACTGATGGACCACCCTTTAATTTATTTTTTTTTAATTTTAGTGTTAATTGTTGTAGGCTGTATAAAAATACACTAATTTTACAAATTTCAAGTTTCAATATACATATGTTCATACAATTGTATGTATATTACATGGGATTTTAATATTTTTCATTGCTCGTTTTGGAACACCCTTTAATTTTTAATTCTCATGTATTTGTTGTTGTAGCGGCCAAGGTTCTACATACTCTGTCCAAATTTCAGGCCCGTAGCTCTTACGGTTCCTGAGAAAATACCGTGTGATGGACAGACGGACAGCGTAGCGAAAACAATAGGGTTCCTTTTCACCTTTGGTGTACGGAACCCTAAAAAAAACAAGTACTTCTCAAGAATGGATTATTTTTGTCTCACGACTTGTTAAAATCATTAAGTTGGGAAGAGCTTCCACCAAAAATGCTTAATTCCGAACCCAATTACCTTTTTTGAAATTTTTTGCTGTGCGAGAACACATAAAATGAAAGCTGTTAAAGCTCTTTGCGAATGAGTTCCCCAGAATTTTTTCCTAACTCCCTAACTTTTTCAATTAAATTAAACAACTACTGCTATTGAACAAAAATGCTTTCCCTAAAAATTCAGTAAATGATATTAGATTATTTACAATTTATAAATTAACATATAATAAACTGAACTGTAAACGAAAAATGCTCCAAATAGAAAATATTTTGGTATCTTTTTCCTCATACTAGAGGTTTAAAGATTTAAATGAAACTACTGATAAGTCACTGCCACTTATTTGCAAAGCCAGTAAGTAACCCACACACAACATGCCTCATATTAAGTCACTGGTTTGAGAATAAAAGCAAAGTTAAACTAAATAAAAAAACTTACTGGGTTTTCCAAAAGGGACCTCTGCACCAGAGAATGACAATAATTTTTTTCAAAAATATGCATTAGTAAATATTCTGAAATTTTGTTAGTAACTGCATGTAATTATAATATATTTTCTCTCAATCCGATTCCAACTTGCAAGAGCTTCATCACATCGTTTATGCGAAAGACTAAAATGCGCTACAACTAGCAATAAAAAAGCACACCCGTTCGAAGGGTATTGGCTCTTTCTTACTCTTATAGCCTAAGTATGCACATATTCAGGCTATGGATATTCGGACCAAAAAAAAATATACGCATGATACTCGGGATACACATACATATACTCATCATTCGCCACCATAAAAACACATTTTTTGTTTATAAAATTGAATGTAAAATATGCGTGTGTATTTGTGTGACTTTATGGTAATTAGACTGGTCGCAGCTTGTGTGGGATTTTTTGTTAATTTTTAATATATGCGCTGTCTAAAATATGAGGTTTACTGCTAAAAATGCGGTCTTATTTTTTTTTTTTAGTTTGATTCGATGGTGCCTAGTGGGCCTCAAGTATCCGATATATACACAGTGGGGAATTTTGTTAAACAAATAGAAATAAATCTGCAATTTTTTACGGACCGTTATCAAATTTTATACATAATTTTAGGAGGTGTCACAGAGCTTAAGTCTGAAATTTTAACTATATGTCTTTAAAGTGACCGCAGCAACAAAGCCCAAAGTGGGCAGGCAACCTTGGGTTAATGAAAAATTAAAACCCATGTCAATCAAGCTGATGTTTGTGATCTGATAAAAAAGAGATCTGCAAGTAGATTTATTTTCTATCCCAGAGCTAAAAAAAAGTCCTACATTTATGTTATCGCTTGTAGTTTAGAAAATATTCGAGAAAAAAATTTAAATTTTGGTCCACTGTTCTGGTAATGGAGAAGTCTTGTTCCATTTAGAAAAGAAAACTTATTATGAATTAATAACACAATTTTTAACATTAAGAAAAATTTGATTTTAAAAGCACAATTAAATCAAAAGTTATACACAATTTAAATTAAAACTTTGAAGAAAAAAAGTCGATTTTCCGCTGCGTTTTGAAGAAAAAAGTGGTTTAATTATTTCGCTGTTATAAAAAAAAAATTCCAAAAATATTTTTATAATAGTTTTACCTATTCCAAGGGTAATACTTTAAAAAATATTAGGAAGAATTTTTTTTATTTTTCAAATTTCGAAATAGACCTATTTTTGTTATATATCAAATGTAAGGCTTTTTTATTTAAATTAGAAAGCTGAAACCTAAAAATTCAATGTGCCAACTTGAGACATAATATGTTTTTAAATATTTCCAAAAATATTATAAGCGAAGAATACAGCAAGAATACGGAAAAAATCCATTTTTGGGGATTTGATGATTTTTTTTTTGGGAATTGCCGGGAACTCTATTTTTTTCTTACTTTCTGTGTATTAATTGTATCAAACAAAGCAAACCTCATATTTTAGATAGTGCAAATATGTACATAAATTAAAGAAATACTGGCGCCATAACCGCCAAAAAAAGCTTAAGCGACATAATTTTCGATCTTCATTTATTTTATCAAAATCTATTATTTGCGATCCTAAATAGTCGATATTCGTAAAAAAACGAAGTCTAAAAATGTGTCGCTTAAGCTATTTTAAGGGTTATGGCTCGATATTACATCAGATTTGGGATGTGCCCCACAGAGCAAAGTCCCGGCGGAAATTTCCACCGTGTTATATTTTATATATAATGGAATTGATGGTTTTTTCAAACTTTGTTTTATTTAAATTTAAATAAAAAAGCGCTAAATGAAAAACTCTTTAATAAGATGCTGACGGTGGACTGGATTGACTGCATATTTCAAAAGAAAGCAACCGACTGGGCGAAAAAGTTAAACACACTCTCGCGCATACAAATTGGCCGTGAAAAACATACAAAAAAACATATGAAATGCAATCAAATGAAAGGAGTTGTGTTTATATAAAGTGAATAAAAAATGCTATCGCTTAAAAACATCAATAGTTTTAAGTAACGCCACCAAAATAAGAAACAAAATGCAAGCTTAACCAACAACTGCCACCATAGACTTTTAAATGAAATTAATGGCTTAGAAACTTGTTAAAAAGTCATGGTATAAGCAGACTATAAAATCTCCTTAAAATAAATCAGAAAATTGTTATTTCTTGCTGTATTTTGTATGGAATATTCTACAACTGTAAAAACATATATGGAACTCTTGAAATGAAATAAATACATACAAATATATTTTTTGCATATCAGTATATTGTGTCTGTATATATATATATTTCTGTGACACAACTGACTTTTTTTTATTAAGTTTTGTTTGTAGGCCTGCATATGCTTTATGTAGGTTATAAATAATTTAATATAAAAAGTTTTTTATTTTCACTTGAAGTGCTTTAACTGACCATTACAAACCACATACAAACATACTTACACTCATACAAACATTTTTATCTAACGTTCACTCTGCTGCACTATTTTTCACACATTCCTTGCTTGAGTTGCCAGTGTTTTTTTTTTGTTTGCACAAAACTAAAAAAGAAAAATTAAATAAATATTGTCAGTAAATGTGAGCAAATGGTATTTCTTTAGTTTTATTATGCACTTGATACTATATTCGTATTTAAGAGCCAAGGAGTTTGTTAGAAAGAAAATAAAAAAGTACAAGAAATGAGAGCACAATAAGCAACATGGCACAAACCTTCATTTATACTTAAATATAAAAAATAAACAGATATACAAAAAAAAAAAAACTAGAGTAAAGATCTTCCTAAATAATGAAATACGTTTCATTGGAAGAAAATTGTTTTTACCAAAAAATGTTTTTTTTTCAATTTCCAACCATGGAACCTTAATTTTGATTTTACTAATTTTTAATACTTTTATTTATTTCTTTCTAAAATATGCAAAATATTAACAGCCTTATTCAAAAAAATATTTTACTTGAGCTTTAAAGATCATAGTAGCTACCAAGTACTTTAAGGCTAACATTGCTTTGCTAAGAAATTGTATTCAAAAGACAACTTAAATTATTTTATGTTTTAATAATAAATTCTGGTAACACCACCATGTTCAACAACCATTTCACAGCTTATGATGTACAACATCGAATACAATTTCATTCGGGCATTCAACTAATTTTTATTTTATTAAATACATTTTTATTATCTTGAATTTAAGCAACCTACCTAAGTTATAAAATATAAGCTTCTGACATGGAAGTAAAACAAATAAACATTTTTATGAAGTAAAAGTAAAAAAATATGATAAACATAGAAAAATTATCTCAATTTATTTTATTCAAACGAAATGAGTATTTGAATATCCATTTGAATTTTTTCGATTCGTTTTGTTTTAATGTACATCACTAAAACATTTTTGTATAATTGTATTTATTTTAATATTTTTTATGGATTTTGCTATGCATTTCGAATCAGTTGGATAATTTAGTAATATTTTCCACCACATGACACAAATAATAAATTTAAGATAAGAGCTACCACATCTAGCTTCATTTTCAGATGTAACATGAATGTGCTATATTAACAAAAATATTTGAGGTACAAAATACCCATTTTGGAAATATCAACTTAAAGTAGCCTTAACAAACGTAGGTGCCTACTTTAGAATTTTGATCTAATAATTTTTTTTGAATACAACTCTACTTAACATTGCTTTTCAAAGCTTTGTTAAGTTTTTTTAAATACGACCCTAAATAACCAAAGAAATAATTAGTTTTATTTAATTAGTTTTCAGAAAAAGTTTAAGTTTTCCAGGTCTGGAGCTATGCTTTTTATTTTTATAATTTTTATGCCAAACTATTACTTTCTGAACAATAAAGTATAAATAATTTGTAAGCAAAAAGAAAAAAAAAATAATTTGACCTGCTTACTTTTATATACAAAAAAATATATTATTCCAAACCTGTAACCATAAATTTTTGGTTTTTCTAATTTTTAATACTTAATTATTTCTTTCTAATGCAATGCAATACATATACTTAAGTACCAAAGAAATCCTTAGTTTTATATACTACAAAAAGTTTTAGTTTTCCAGGTCAGGAGCTATGTTTTTTTATAATTTTTTTTGCCAAACTATTTCTCTCTAAAACATAAACAAAAAGAAAAAATAATCATAAAGTATGTTAATTGAACAAAGAAAAAGACAATTAAAAAAACAGTATTATTTAGTTACTTTAACATCCAGAAAAAAAGTTCAAAGTTTCCAGCTCTGGAGCTGCGGTTTTTATTTTTGTAATTTTCTACACCAAACTTTTCTTTTTAAAACGTAAAATATATACAGCCTTATTTATAAAACTTATTAAGGCTTTGTAAAGGCTTTTTAAAAGAAATTTTAATACAAGATTTTTCTTAAAAAGCCTTTATAAAGCTTTAATAATTTTTATAAATAAGGCTGATATAATTTATAAAGAAAAAGAAAAAAAAAATGAATTAGACCTAGCTACTTTTATTAATCACAAAAAGCATAAGTTTCCTATCCCTGGAATCATCTTTATTGATTTTTGTGATTTCTTACAGCAATCTCTTTCTTTTAAGAATATAAGACATGTTTAATTTATAGAGAAAAAGAAAAATTTTTTTTGGTAAATTACTTTTGTATAAAAAAAAAAGTTAAAGTTTTCCAACCCTGGGAAGGTCTTTTTAATTTTATACTCAAGTATAAAATAAGTTTATTTAATAAAAAAATAATAAAAATTAGTTTTCGGTAGTTACTTTTGTATGACAAAATAAAGTTTGAATTTTCCAGCTCTGAAACCGTCTGCTCGATTTTGCTGATTTTCTTTTTCGGACTACTTCTGTCTCTAGCTTGTCTAGGATCTTCGGAAAACCGATTTCACGTCCAGACAGACGAACAGAAGGACATCGTTTGTTCGTCTTCCCTATGCATAAGGATCCAGAATATATATACTTTATAGATCGGTTATTGATTTTCTGGAAATTACAAACGGAATGACAAACCCATATATACCCTTTTACCATTTTTTAGTAAAGGTTATAAAAAGATGCACAAAAGTGGGAAACTAAACACCTAATAATACTCGTACCGACAACCAATTTCAGTTCTCAATTTTCCTTTTAATAAATTGTTTTTCTTGCGACTTAGATGAACGAATTATTCGTCTGGTGTTAATTTAACCAATTTGAGTTGTTACTTTACTGCCAATGTAAATTTTTTGCTGTTATTCGATTTAGTTCTTTAAATACAATAGAATTTATATAAATAAATATATATATATATATATATATATATACATATAAATATTTATTTATTTATTTTATTATAAATATTTTATTGTTTAATGGATATACATATGTACACAGTTTTGTCAACTCAACAAAACCCAAAATGTTTTTAAATATTATAAAATTATATTCTAAAATTAATAAGTCTTCCTTTTCATTATAAACTTTTGTATACCTTATGGGACAAAGCTTAAAATTATATTAAAATTTGTTAAGAAATTACCACAGCAATATCGACATAAGTGAAACTTTTGGTTTTCGTCTTTTTTTAGAGTCTCCAAAAAGTTAAAGTTTTCTAATTAAAAAGCAAGGAAAAGTTTTTTATTTTTAACTTATATGCAAGTACGAGTATGTATTTTGCTTTAAGCTTTATATGCATACTTACTATTGAGTTAATTATGTAGTGAGTAAAGTTTTTACTTAACTATTTTTCGATAATCAGATTTGTTTCCTTTGACGTTTGAAACTCATGTGGTTAACCTTAAAGTTTTGCATTTTCTGGTTATCTTATGAATCAAAAACTATATGAACTTTGTTTAAGAACGATAGTCCTCACACTTGTTGTTAGATTGTAACTTTGTAAATAAAATTGCTTTGCAAATTTATGTGCAGTGCATAAAGTTTATAACAATTATAGCAACACTTTGTACAATATTAAAATACTTATGAATTAGGTCGAAGACTGAATTCATATCATGAAGGATATTACAAAATTTGTTGCATGGAAACTAAAGAATTATAAGTTTCGTTATTTAATTATTAAATTAAATTAGCTGCAGTTGTTCTAAGTAAAATCTCATGACATTGTACCTTATAATTTTATTATATTAAATAAAAACAAAGTTTATATAAAAATAACCTTTTTATTTGATAAAATGCGACATATAGAAGTAAAAAATTTAAAAAAAAATCAAAGGAAAATGCTTCAGATATTCATGCTGTACCATTTCCTCTATGCTTCGCCTTCCTCAAATCTATTTGCAAATAGAAAAGGTTTCGTCCAAAAATTTTAACCAAAATCGACCCTACACAGAAAATAATTTATTTACTTATTTTTTTAATCTTTCAACTAACTAACGTCCACAAGAGAATGGCAATTATAAATAAACTCTTTAAGATGAGCATATACTGAGCTGATTGAAAAAAGTGGTAGAAAAATATTGAAATCAATACGATTTGATGAACAATTTTCAAGCAAATAAAATTAAAAAATTTTCGGGAAATTTTTCCCTTTTGCGGTTACCTAAGCGCTACCTAAACGGTGTTAAGAATCATTCCTAGGAAGTTCATATGTTCTAAAAAGTTGTTTATTAAGATCATGAAAACATATTTTTAGTTGGTTATTTCCTTTTATTTTGAACGGTTTGCAACCTATGGACCTGAACAGGGAAAAAAGGTAAAAAAATCTATTTTTTGTAATTTTTTTGGTATTTTGATCTTGAAAATGAAGTTTTTTGATTTTATATATTTACAATTTTTGTTCATTATGACACGAGCTACAACTTTGCCTTAGAAAATAAATTAAAGTTCCGAACGGTTTGCAAGATATGAGCCAGAGAATATGCAAAAATGACACCGATTCCCCAAAGCCTTGGGGGCCCACAAAAAAAAGTGCTTGACTTGGGACATTTAGTGGTGTCCGTATAGGGTTATATTTTTATAACTTAAAAATTACAAACAGTGTTACCAATCGAGTTTATTTTGATACCGAAGGTGACTTATCTTGCGAGCTATCGTTTTTGATTTGAAAACATGTTGGTCTTAATTTATTAACTTATAGTATTTTCATACGGTTTGTTGTTAATTTAATAACGCATTTTGATTTGATTCTGAAAATTAACGAAATATTTTTCACGATTGCCTCTCAATTTCATAGCCACATTTAACAACTGTAGAACTTATTTTTTCCCAACGGTGCATGTGTGATCTTAATTTTACGTTTTTCCCTAAATTCTTTTCTCATCTTTAATCAAAACCTCTGTATACACAATACTCTTGTTTGCTATATTTTGTGGGCTTTTAGTGAGAACTTTGTAAATTAATAGATTTATATATATTAAAAATTTCACTCACACCCGTCGCAGTAAAAAATGTTAAAAACTTTAATAAAATTCTCACTCTATAAAATAAATACTTGATACCTTTCAATAGCCAGAAAGTTACAGCAATTAATAATACCATAACATTTTTTAACCCTTCATTTTAATATTCGAATAATTAATTATAGAAAATATTTAGTCACACCCGTCACACCAAGTCTGAAACCATAGAGAACGGCAACGAAAGAAGAAACTTAAAGAAAATAAAGAAAATTTTAAGCAGCATTACGCCTTAGAGAGATAAAGGAATACCAAAGAGATAAGAAAATTTGATGGATAAAGAATCATTGGAAGAAAACAAATCGAGAAATGAAACAAAAGAGCAGACAATGGAAAAAGGATGAAAGTCAAATTTTAAGCAAATTGAAAGCATCTAAAATTAGTTGTTTAAAATTACAGCGTTCATTAAATAAGGCAGCCACTAAAGTTAAACGTAACTTTCCTGGTAATCCATCAAAAATATTTACTGTTATTAAGGAACTTTTAAAAGAGGTTCCCTAAGAATCTTTGGTGCTTACAGTTAGCATAACTATCAAAAATTTCTTTTCTTTGAATTTTATTTATGCAACCTTTTTGAGTTTTCTTTTAATTTGAAATTTATTTGCTAGTGGTTTAGCGTTATCTATATATTTCATTGTTGCTGTAACAAATCATCAGTAGACTTCAACCACACATTTTGAATTAGTTTCTAAGCCTACTACGCTTATTTTTCTTTTGTGATTTTCAAAAATACTATTATTTGTGAATTCTCAAATAGTTCTTGAAAGTCTGTGTATAAGATAAGAGGTTTGTGACTATTCAAAATGTGTAGTTGAAGTCTACTGATGATTTGTTACAGCTACAATGAAATATATAGACAACGCTGAACCACTAGCAAATAAATTTCAAATTAAAATAAACTTCTAACAATATGTCGAATAATAAATTTCTTAAATTTTTGAGTTTTCACACAAGGTCACAACCGGCACATTTTCGAAAAAGTGTTTGTATGTATGCATTTAATAAAATCAAACAGACTTGTGTGCATTCTGTGCAAAATTTTACAGAATATGTACGTTAATAAATGTTAAACTTAAATTGTAACATTTTCCATTAATAACAAAAATTAAAAATTTTAAAAACACCCGGGTTTTTTCAGAAAAGATGTTATATCTTCTAAACGGCTAGACCGATTTTCTTCAAACATAGCTAAGAACCCTCTCGATCAAGTCATCTTTCAAACAAAAAAAACTAAATGAAAATCGGTCCAGCCGTTTTGCCTGTACGTGGATATGGACAGACACACAGATACACAGACACACAGACACACACTACAAACTTATAACACCCCTTTTTTTAGTCGGGGGTTAAAAATACTAATTCTTAACTTGACTGCGCCCGGTCAAGAATACTTATGTGGCAACACTCTATTCTTGAATAGATGTTGTTGTTATTTACATTTATTTTCTTTACATACTTCTTACAACTACAATTCGAGCTGAAAAAATGTCAGCCAAAGTAGCAATGGTAAAGCAAGAAAAAAGATATGTTGATTATTGAGTTCTTGTTTCAACTTTTATATGTGTTGAGCTTCTCGTTTGTTTAAATGAAAGTTTAACATAATAACTCTAGTTGTTCTGAGAAATTTTTGTCTAAAGGTTCCCTGATGATCTGGGTTACCCTAAGTCTACACCTGATATATTTTTCTCAAGACAAATGTCAAATTTCATATAGAAAAAAAGATAACCCAGCTAAAAAAATATGTATGTAGCATATATGAAATCCCATATATGGTTCGGATCCGAAAAATGAGGTTATATGGTCATATATGATTATATATATTCATACATTTTCATACATGTATGTGTAAATATTCCCTCTACAGTATGCAAAGTTCATATTCATACTCTCTTGATTCACAAAAGCGTACTGCTGTGCAATAAAATAAATTACTTTTTTTTTAGATTTTGAACAGGCAGGTTGTATTTAATGAAACATTTGTTTGGACAAATAATGAAAAACGAACTAAAAGTCATTTCATTCCTCATTTTAAGTCAAAAGGTGAATAAATTATTTTAAAAACACAAAACTTATATTCGTACATAAAATTTAATTTAAGAAATCAGGTTAAAAGCTAATGCAATTAATTATAAAAGAAAAAATAATCCGTCTAACAATAGTTTTCAATATAATTTTTTGCAGTAATATGAACTTTGTTTCTTATCTAGAGAATTCTGTTATTTTCTATAAAATTAGTGATATATTAAATGGGGCCACAATGTATAAAATCATACAAGAATGGTTTTTTTTTTGTAACAAAAGTTTTTCTTTTTTAAGCTTTGCATACCGTATATATTTTCTAATGGATTTCCAATTCAGCTTTTTGATTGCAAAAACGATCTTATGTGAGATATCATGTATGCATATATTCTCCATATACACATTACATTTTATTTCTATATATGGATACACATATGCAGAGCTTCGTAATTAAATTTCCGTATGTGAGCTCATATATTATAATACAATTCATATATAAATCCATATATTAGTTCATATATAATAGTTTAGCCATGTATAATCCCATACATTTCTATACATGAATTCATACATATGCATATATAGTTATATACATTAAAATATTAAAAATATATGGACCATATATAATTTTTTTAGCTGTGAATATAAAAAAAAAATATTTTTCAATATAAAGTTTGACTTTTGTTATAATAAAAATATATCAGGTGTATACGTAGGGTTAGCAGCAATGAAATGTGCGTAGGATCCTGATAAACCCCTCAATAATCAATTTCAATGTATTTTTAATAAAAAAATAATTTAATAAGTAAGTAAAATAATAACTTGAGATTATTAGTGCATTAATAAATGTTAAACTTTAGAGAATATGTACACATTTTGTACATCTTAAAGTAATAACTCTGTACAAACTGAGTCTTGTAGAATTGCACCCGTCACAGAATTTTTATGGCCATTGTGAGCAGACATCATTTTCTTTCATTGTCTAGCTGTAATATATTTTTATGACTAATCTCCTTTGAAACCGCTCCGTTTCTTAGATTATAAGTTTTATGTTCTTAAATTTTTAAGAATATAAATAAAACTTACATAGAAATAAAAAAGTTGGCTGAGGGCTGATGTTGGATTTGTTTTTAATTTTAAATCGTGAGGATTTTTCATTAACAAAATTAGCTTCTTTTTTCCCATAAAACTAATATTGTTTTTATTTCTAGAGCTGCACAAATCTCATGTTAGACTGTAAAATTCAATTTAAAGTGTTTTAATTACAAAATTTTTCTCAGTATTAGTTGGATCTCAAAATATACAATTTTTTTAGAACAAGCTCTGGCAACATATAATTCGTACTACCTGTACTCCACTTGTACATGAATATAAAGGGTGTCCCAACAAGAACGCAAGATTTAAGTTTTAAATAAAACACAGATATAAAAAAAATCGTGAAACTTTATTATATCGTAAAGTACACAAAATGAGGTTATGTGTGGAACAATAAATCGGGCAGATGGCCGCCGCGGCTTTGCTGGCACACACGCGATCTCTTAATGAAATTTTCAATGGCCGTTTTGCATAAATGCTGCGGTATTTCATTAATGCAGCGTCCAATTTCCTCTTTTAAGGCTTGAGTCGTCGTCGGTTTATTCGCGTAAACCATCGACTTTAAAAAACCCCAAAGAAAAAAGTCTAATGGTGTTAAATCGCACGATCTAAGCGGCCAATTCTGGTCTCCAAAACGCGAAATAACACGACCGGGAAATGACTGAGCAATTTAATTGTTTCTCTGGCTGTATGACATGTGGCGCCGTCTTGTTGAAACCACATGCCCTCCACATTAATTTCTTCAATTCTAGGCACGAAAAAACTGGTTATCATTTCACGATACCGAACAGCATTGACTGTTTGCGCTTGACCTGCGTTTGAGCGACATCATCACGTACAGCTGCGACATTTTAGGTCGATCGACCTGGTCGAAGGCGCGTTGTTGTCTTTACATCACTAACAGACCCAGTTTTGGCAAATTTATCCATTAATCTCTTTACAGTTGACTCTTTTGGAGCATTATTGTGACCCCAAATTGATCGCAAATTTGCGAACTGTAGCCGCAAAACTTTCACCATTTTGGTAAAACAATTTCACAATGGAAATGCGTTGTTCATTCGTGTAGCGCTCCATTTTTACTAACCTCGTACTTTCTACTAGCAAACAATAACAATTGTTCAAATGTGAAACAATGACACTTCGAATGGCGCCAAATTTAAATCTTGCGTTTTTGTTGGGACACCCTTTATTTGCAATTACAATTGTTTCAGTGAAATTATTTTTTGTGTCTCCTGATTAACGCTTTCAACTTGAATTTTTGTTATTAATCTATTCAAAGTTTTATTTAACAAACAAAAAATCATTATAAATAAATTAACAATTTTTGCATGTGAATATAAAATAAATAAGCTACACACATTATTAATGCTCAACATAATGAATAACAACTAAATAAAATACATATTCTATTTACATACATAAAAAAATAATTAATAATAAATTTAAAATAATGGCCATTTGGTAAAGAGTAAAAAACTTTAATTGAAAGTAAAAATTTCTCTCCCGTTTAACTCTTTTGAGTACTTTCAATATCTTTGCCAGTATTTCTGCCATAATAACCAGAATAAGCAGCATCATTTGGTGTTGTTTCGCCAAAACTAACGGAATTGCCCGTGGCACCACTGCCATAGTTCTTGCCATAGTAATCACCGTATGGCTTAGAGAAGTGTGGATCGGGCCTTTGAAATTGAGAATTGCCAACACCACCATCGAAGTGATCATGATGATGATAGTATGTGGCTGAACCAACACCTTGCGGTGAATATTCGGGGAAGGGATTTTTATTGCCGAACAGACCAGAGAATAAACCACCACCACCAGCATTATAGCCGGGACCAGCTGGAGGACGACATAACTTGAAGTATGCAAAGAGTCCCGGCAAAATGATGGCAGCCAAACCAAGTATCTTCTTTAGACCAGCAATGCCCAAGATGAAGGGCAAGAACAACAACAATTTTAATTTGAATATTTTCAGCACCAACAGTAGTGGAATAATCATTTTCTTCAAATTTTTACGTTCTGCAGTGAGAGAGAGAGAGAGAGAGAGAGAGATGATGTAAAGTAATTGGAATTTAATGAGTTCATATGCACTTAAACAACTTACTTATAATGGGAGCATGTTTGTCTTCAATGATATCCAATTCGCTATCGATATCATTCCCAATAAATCGGGCATCATAACGACCGGCTTCAGTGAATTCAGCCGGTACATTGATTTCCAAGGCAGTTGATTTTATAAATCTTTAAGAAAAAAAGATTGTTTTCTATTCTTTAGTAAAAATAAAATGAAGCGTATGTATGTATGTATATAGGAGAAAATTTCAAAAGATGGACTTAAGCGCAAGCCCAAATTTGAAGTGAAACTCAAGGAAAACACGCTCTGCAGTTAATAAGACTTTAAAATACAAAAAAAGAAATATATAAATTGAACTCGCAGGCCTTTCCTGCAATTTTCCCATAGGCACAACGGAATAAAACAATGTTTTCATAATAGTAACGAGAATCGCATTTTATGTAGGTAATTGTGAAAAGTATTATGAAAAATGGTTGTGAAAATGAATATGAAAAGAGCTTTTTCTCATTTCACATTATCACAGAACCTGAATCGACCCCCAGGGGAGGAGGACTACTATGTAACTCGAAATGAAAGAAAATATTTTAAATTTAAAAGTTAAAATTCCAATTCTAAAGCATTTTCTTTCGTTTTGAATAAATGATCTTTATAGTTTTATTCTCTTCTTTCTAAATACATATCTTTCTAAATTTAAAATCGGTTGATATTCAACTTAGTTAGAGGTTCATAATTGCCTACGTAACTCAATATTTCGGGGGTGTTGGGAAAATTTCAAATACAGATTATTGTTATGCTCGACAATACCTATCACACAAATAGTAACACGTCACAGGTATTTGGATTTCATTAAAATTTGTGTGCTTTAAATTAAAAATATTTTTTATGTTAGCGGAAACGGTAACACATTTAATACGAAAACACTATCACATGTGAAACAAAAACGATATCACTGAGTATATTTTTTTTTATCAACTTAATACTCGTAATGTCGTTTAGCCAACACTATAATATCGTTATAATTATTAAAATATCTTAAACATACCTTTCAGCTCGCCTTAAAGCATATTTCACCAACTGATCCCAATCGCTATCCTCATTGCGAGGTTCTTCGGAATATTCAAAAGGTTCTTGCAACAGGGAACGTTGCTGAGTTTCAGGCATGCGCACTATGCGAGCGAAGTCGGATAGTCTAAAGAAAATTATAAAAATATAACTAATAAAATATTTTTGATTTGAAAAAGTTTTATAAAAAAAAAAATCAAAAGAAAAATATTTTTCAGGAATAATTAATAAAATTTAACAACGTGTTTCACGATATCGAATGTTCTACGTTCGTAAGCATGCCACATGATACGCACCTGAACAATTTTATTTTATTTAATTGCTTTTAATTTTACTTACGCATATTGCTCACGAAAGAAGATCTCATCGAAACTGTTCAGAGCTTGAGTCTTGAAACATTCTGACAAGTCGCCGGTTAAGCAATTCGTATTGGAGCGAGCCAAATAGGGATCGTTTTCACCACCGCCTAAGCCGAATATGCTGAGTATGGAAGAGCGGCCATTCTCCTCACCCACTCCAGCCGGCTGTTGTTGCTGCTGCTGTTGTTGTTGAGAAAATACTTGTTGCACGTGCTGTTGCTGGGCTTCTTGCTGTTGTTGCTGCTGTTGAGCTATTGAATTCGACTGTTGATCGGGCAAACGCAAACCTTCAGCTGCGGCTGTTGTTATTAAATTGCCAGCACTGCAGATCAATGACGCTGTTAGTAGCATAAATCCCAAAGATTTAATTCTCAATTCCATCTCTAGAAAAAGTGAAAAGTAAATAAAAGAGATTTATCATTTTTATGAATTTGCTTGTCTATCTTGCTTCACTGTCACACAACTGTATTTGTAGTCATAATTCAAACATTTTATTTTTGATTTTATAATTACAAATATTCAAGATTTTATTTTTAATTTGTGCATTTCGATCTCAGAGAGTTATTTGTTGTAATACATTATGAATTTTGACAACTTTCCCGATAAACTTTTATTTTAAATATGAAGAATACTTACATACATAGTAAGTCTTCGTTTTTATTTACTATTATTTTTTTGCATAAACTTAATTGATTTCTCATAAAAGTTTAATCACATTTAGTGTCTTTGCAGCGTGAAGGTGGAGAAAAAAAAAAACGAAAGACATAAACCGGTGTTGAAGAAAAAAAAGTTTTATTTTCGTTACACGCTTAAATATTTTATAAATGGTGGGTTGGTTAGGCTGACAGGGTGTATGTGGATTTGGCTGGTTGTATAGAAGTGACTAGAGTCGTATGTTGGCAATACAATAATATGTTGCTGGCTATGAATATGTCCGGATTTCACTTTGATCAAACCAAAATAAATTAAAAACAAAAGTTTTTACTTTTTGCCTAAAAAAGCATAAAAAAAAAGATAAATAAATAACAAAAAAAAAATGCCAAGCAACAACTGTACATACTCGTACATATTTATTATTTTATTTGCCTTATGAACACACACACAACGTGCTTGGTTGTTGGTGTAGCTATTAGGCAATATTGTGTTGGGATTGAAATGGTATGTTAAATCAGTAAAAGCTTAAGGTACGGTTAGTAGCACAATGGGATAGCTTCTTTAATTTTTGTGCAAAAACTGTAACGAGTGATAGTTTGTACTGAACATTGACTAAATTAAAAATAAAATTAATTCCATTAGAGTCGGCCACACCTACTGTCTATGCAAACCAATTAAATTTTTTGCATTAAATTTTCTCTATCCAAAAGTAAGTTTTTATATTTGGTACATACACGTTATAGAATTAAAAAAAGATGCATGCCATCTTTCACCAAAATCAGCCACACCCACCGTAGATGAAACCCATACAAACTATAGATAATAATTTTTTTAAGTACTTGGATTATCATTCTACAAAAAATTTATTCAACCCTCATCTATTAGTTATTTATTTTTCTGGTAACATCCTCACTTTTCAAGTCCTGTTTTGGATCATTCTTGCATCAGGCTGGCTAAAAAAAATGGTCTGATGAAACCAGTAGGAGACGAAAAGTGTCAGAGTTTTTTGAAAATCCATTTCATATCGCAGAAAACATTACTCCTTTATTTGCCGGGTCCTTATTTATAGTTTTTTCCGTTCTTCACTTGGCCTACCACTGGAATGCATTGCTGCTTCCATGAGTTCTTTTTCCATATACATACATATAAGTATTTTGTGGGTGGTGACCCATATGAAATAACTGCCAAATATATTTTTTAACAAACATTTCCCACAATGACTACTTATTTTTCCCAGAAATTTTGCTTAAAATCTGCCTTTTTTTTTCAAACAAATTTTTCGAAAGTTCCAAAGTGATTTCAGAAATGCCACTAAATTTTCTCTTTAAAGAGCCATCAAGAATATTATTTCTATATAGTGGGATATTAGACTGTCGCACAAGAAGGCACCATCAAATCGAGCTAAAGAATTAAGACCGCATTTATGACAGCAAACCTCGTGTTTAAGATAGAGCAAATATATCAAGTAAAGATAAAAATTTTCCTTTTTTATATATCGCAGAACAGTGTTATCTGTATTTTTTAATAAAGATTCTTTGGAAGCAATGAAAAGAGAGTTGCTTAAAAATCCTTGCAAACTTTTTTTTAAATTAAAGTAAATTTTAGCTTTAAAGAAACTTGAACTACACAAAGCAATTTAAAATCTCCTTTGTAACTTTATGCAGCAACTTCAGATATACATACATACATGAATTTTCCATGACATTTTTATGTTATTTGTTATTGAGTCTTAAAATTATTTTAAGAATAAAAATTTTATTACAAAATTATCGCCCTTCGTTGTATATGAATGGTAGTTATGCCCACTTTTATTTTCCATTTTAGTTTAATGATAATAAAACGTTATCTCGACTTTATGGCTGACATATATTTACAAGAAGGCTGTCATTTCACTGATATAAAAGTAAGAAACAAAAAGCTTGTTATATGTCCTGATACGTCCTCACTCTGACATTAATGTGCTTAAACAAAAGATATTTTGCTGGGAATTAATAATCTACATATA
Source organism: Tachina grossa (assembly GCA_949987645.1). NCBI lineage: Eukaryota > Metazoa > Arthropoda > Insecta > Diptera > Tachinidae > Tachina > Tachina grossa. The sequence goes on from OX465274.1 coordinate 184,390,418, forward strand.
AAAATATTTTATGATTTTAAGGTCGGGCTATGAAAAGTTATGCGAAATATGTCTATAAATATATGTATATGCATGTACATATGTATGTTTATACATCATGTGCAAATAAAATTTTATTTTTTTTAACACCGTCATAACCCAAAAAAAAAAAAAAAAAATAGTTTGCCAGAATACGATTTTAACATTTTCAATTTAATGAAAGAAGAAAATTTTATTTTGCTTTTAAGAGTTAAGTAAACAAGGTATTTGTGTAAAATTTTTACACAATATGAAGAATGCAGAATTAGCATCATTAACTCAAAAATTCTTTTTTTGAGTTATGGTGTTCTTGGAGTCAATGAGCGATATCTATGTAAAAAGTCTTAACATACATAAAATAAATAATAGTAGAAAAAGTCCCGTAAGTTAATCTAACCAATATGAACTGTCAGATCTGAAGGAATTGTAATTTTTTATCAGAATTTTAGATTAACTGCTCTACATCGATTAGTTTAACCAATTTCGTTGGTAAGTGCAATTGATATTTACTTATAACTTTCTTTGTGCAGACTGCTTTTTATGTTTAACAAACAATTTGGCGTTCAAAAAAATGCAGACTTACGCCTATTAAATTTAGATATCGCTCATTTACTCTCACAACGGCGTAATTCAAAAATGGTATTTTTTAGTTAATGATGCAGAATTTATCGTCATATATTTCTTCATATTGTGTGCAAATTTGATACAAATATATTGTTTACTTAACTCAACTTTGGCAGGACAAATATAATATGAGGACCTGGCGAACAAAACCAGACTAGTCCCGTTAACTGGAGAGACAAATTACTGAACTACCTAGATAGAGACTAGCAAGAAAAAGTTAGTTTTCGTTATATTTTTAAGGCAGTTAAACGAAAATATTTCGTGACTTCATAGATGTGTACTTGGAGAGTCCAAAAAAATCATTTACTAAGAACATGTCTAGTTTTCTTCGCCAGCTCCTCATATTACTCGTATATAACCTTCTTCTACTTAAGTCATTCTTATTCAACCTTACAGCTTCACATCATTTTCTAAATAAAAAAGAGTTGGAAATAGAGAGAGAATAAAAAGTTTTCTTTAATGTTGCTCAGATTTCCAAGATAGGCACTAACAGTCAAAAATAACTGAAATTTTTAATAAGCGAATGTTCGCTGAACTGAAGAATTATCGAAAAACATATTCGCTAAGCATATGTTTGTAACCCAAGAACGACAAAAGTGTAGTTTTATGAATGCGTACTGCTAAAAAAAACACTTGTAGCTATAAACTTCCAACAACTACATATAATCATAAAAATTTTGTAAACTACGCAGCACAAACTAAAACTAAAATTTAAAGACTGTATGAGTTACAATCATATGCGCGAGTAAAAAAATACTCTGACTATTAATCGAATCGGCTACACATGCGTATATACGGGGTTATTTTATTTAAACATGCACACATAAATTATTTTTTCAAACAGCCACACACATTCTTACATTACACATTCCTTTTTATATACTCTGTTGTATGATGCGGTGACGAGCGATGAATAAATATCCCGAGTATCATGCGTATATTTTTTTTTGCCCGATTAAGTATCCATAAGCATACTCAAACTATATGTATAAGGGAGAGAGAGAGTCAAAGCACTTGATAAGAATGTACCTCTTTATTTTTAGTTGCAGCGTATTTTAGTTTTTCGGTACTTTGTATGTTAGATACGGCTATAGTCATAGTTGCTTGAGAGAAAATATGTGAATGTGCGAAATGTGTATGCTACAATTATAATCACAAGCAGGTACTAAAATTAAGACTATCACTTATATTATAAATACTATTTTTTTTTTTTTTTTTTGAGTACTCATTATCAGTCTGTGGAAGAAGTCTCGAAACTTATTTTGGATATATCAAAAAAAAAATTTATTTGAACTAATTTCTCGAGAATTATTAATAAACGATATTGTAGTTTGCAATGATGCAATTAATACACAAAAAATAAATACAAATATTATTTGCTTTTGAGTTCCACAAAATCCCGAGAATGGGATTTTCCGGTGTTTTTGCTGTATTTTGCTTATTTTTCGCTGGGCACTAATAATATTTTTGTAAATACTTAAAAACATATCATATCTTGAGGTAGCAAAAGAATTTCTTTTTTTTTGTGAAGAAAGCCCTGAATTTGATTTTTATAACAAAAATAGGTATACTTCAAAACGAAAATTTTAAAGAAATAGTTTTCTCGTAGTTTTTCTTATAGTATTACCTTCTATAAGCAAACATGGACTAGGTATTTCTTAATTTTTTTTTTATAATAACGAAGTAATTAACAAAATTATTACTTAACAAAATTTGTCTTTAAAAAACGCTGCATATAACTTTTGACATCATTGTGCTCTTGATATCAAATTTTTTTTTTTCAAATATTAAAAATGTTCTTAATTAATAGTAATGGCATAATTTTGTAAAACGAAAACGTTAAGCGTTCACAAATTTTATATGTACGAGTATTTTGTTTTTGTAATTTATATTTTCCCATATAATATTTTTCATCGCTTAACGTTTTCGTTTTACAAAATTTTGCCCTAAGTTTTCTTTTCAAAATCAGACAAGATTTCAAGTCTGCATTAGCAGAACAGTAAACCAAGGTTGGTAAAAAAAAGTTAAAATTTCCTAGAATTTTTTTTAGTTTTGAATAGAAAAATCTACTTGCAAAAAATCTTTTTATCATATCAAAAATAATTTGGCATTAGTTTGAAGTTTTCATTAACTCGAGGTGGCCCAATTTGGGTTTTTTTGGTTTCGACTGCCTTAAAGATATATAGTCCAAGTTCCAGACTTTTAGCAATCGGACGTCCCTTTTAGATACTGCAGAACTATTTATTTTTTTTTTTTTTTGGCTAAAATTCCCCACTGTGCGATGTAGTGTAATTCATTTTACATGTTGCTAAAAATTCGTTGTTAATATCACATGCAGGCCACAAACTGAGCGACGAGTTGCTTTTTTTTGTTTCACTAGCATTAATCAATTGCTAATGTTTGATCCGAGAAATATTTGTCAAAAGTTCGAAGGCGATATTATTATCAAATGTTATGGTCAAGGGGGAATGGTTTCATTTTCCTAAAACTGTTTGAAATGTTCTAACGAAATAAAATTCTATGAAATGGTTACAGGAATAGTACAAAGACTCTATGTTTTTATAGAAAATTGTAGCTGATCTCTAAAGTCGACTTAATCTCAAAAAATTTCTTCCAGTATTAATTTACAAAAACACTTGAGTAAGAAATTAAACAAAAAAATGTTGACAACAGGCTCTTAAGAAAACTTACATCCACAATTCAATAAACATATAGAGTTTGTTTTTTTATACACACATTTTGTACTTGTTTTTTTATTTATTTATTTTTTTATTTTTTATTTAAAAACACACCTGACACGCTTTCTTTTACTCTCAGCCGTATAAACAAGATCGATCATAAATAAGCCAAGTCCAACATTATTTCTGTGTTGCTGTTTTCGCTAAATGAACACAAAATAACAGGCAAATGCGCAATCAAATCAATTTAAATCTTTAAAGTGATTGTTCTTCTCCAGCTGCAGTGTAACTAAACTGGCTGGGGTATCTCCAAATAATTGGTCACATTTTTTTAAGTTAAAATATTTTCGTTTGAATTTCTGTTTCGAAATGTTTGTTAGTTGCTACGCTTAAATATTTTCAAATAGTTTTCTTTTTGATGGAATTTCCAAATTTTTAATAAACACTTTCAACACTTTAAGTCATCGTTAAAATTTAATTACAATATAATTGAAGTTTTTCTTTTTGCTTTAAAGCTGCTTTTATTCAGTCGTTTATTTTAACATTTTTGCACAACGTTCGTCATAAACTTTATTAAATGTTTTCATACAATATCGTTTGAGTTGAAAAAGATTGCTTGAGTGGTGTGAGAGAATTTCACTTCAGCCAATGTTGGTGTCTGACTAAAACTGTAAAACTGAGGATTATTTTGCCATCATGTTGGTTTTCTGCACTGCTATTAAGCAACTGTTGGCAGCTTAAACAAGCCTGAAGGGAGAAAGAAGTGTGTAAACATTTCACTACACTGAAAGTAAAACCTTCATTCAGACAATGAAATTCTTCATTGTATTAATGAAATTCTTCATTGTATTAATGAAATGTTTCATTAAAAGTCAGCTAATGAAGCCCTTCATTGGATCAATGAAGAATGATTCATTGTATTTATGAAGTTAATTTTGGCGGTTATATCATAAATAGAATGAAACTATTTCATTAGTTCAATGAAATTTTTTCATGAATATAATGTAGTTGTTTCATCGATTTAATGAAGTTTTTACACACTATAAATGAAGTTTATTCATTAACATAAAGAAAATTTCATAAATATAATGAAATATAATCCCTTCGATACCACCTATATACTTAATAAAAGATATATAGATTTTTTTAATTTAATTTAATATATACCAATACATATGTACTTAATATATACGCATGTGTATGTATTTATTAACGTATAAATAATTAAAATGAATTTGAAATTCATTTTAGGAAAATTTTGTATGGAAAATTTGAACTAATGGGTGTTTTTATTGAGGTATAGAACTTTAAGTTGGCATCACTTTTTTAACTGGCGGCCATTTTGTCAGCTGTCAAGTGATTAATATTTAGTTTGGTTTGCCATTTCATCATGAACAGGTTGACAAAAGAACAACGCTTGCAAATTGTGCAAATTTATTTCGAAAATAATGGTTCAGTTCGCGAAGTTTACCGCAAGCTCCGTCCATTTTATGGTCGACATAATCGTCCATCAGAGCAATTAATTCGGTTAACCATGGATCGTTTTCGCACTACGTTTACTCTATGTGATAATACGCATCCGCAGAGACGTCGAACAGTGCGCACCGAAGAAACAATTGCCGCTGTAGAGCAAAGTGTTGAAGAGGACCCGAATGAATCGATTCGCCACCGTGCACAGCAATTGGAGCTTTGTCCATCAACTTTATGGAAGATTTTGCGCAAAGATCTTGGCTTGCGACCTTACAAGATCCAGCTTGTGCAAGAATTAAGGCCGCGAGACCATACAATGCGTCGTGATTTTGGTGTATGGGCCGAAAATGAGATTGATCTCGATGCTGATTTTCATCGCAAAATTTTGTTCAGTGATGAGGCTCATTTTTGGTTGAATGGCTACGTCAGCAAGCAAAATTGCCGCATTTGGAGTGAAGAGAATCCACATGAGACCCTTGAGACGCCATTACATCCACAAAAACTGACTGTTTGGTGTGCTCTATGGGCTGGTGGAGTCATTGGGCCATACTTCTTCCGAAATAATGCTGGAGAGTCAGTTACCGTTAATGGAGACCGGTATAGACCCATGATAACCGACTATTTTGTTCCCGAATTGGATGGCATGAATGTGGATGAGTTGTGGTTCCAACAAGACGGCGCTACATGCCACACAGCGCACGTCATAATCGATTTATTGAAGGAAACATTCGATGAGTGCATAATTTCGCGGAATGGACCTGTCAATTGGCCACCAAGATCGTGTGATTTGACACCATTGGATTATTTTCTTTGGGGATATGTGAAGTCGCTCGTCTACGTTAACAAACCAGAAACGTTAGGGGACTTGGAAGCCAACATTCGTGGCGTTATTGCCAACATACGGCCCCATATGCTCGAAAAAGTGGTTGAAAATTGGACCTGTAGAATTGGCTTTATTCGAGCCAACCGCGGCGGCCACATGCCCGAAATCATATTTAAACATTAATGGCATAAAATTATCCTTCCAATAAAGCCAAATTGATGGACATTAAAACGATTTTCTTGTGTTTTATTTCAATTCGAAGTTTTATACCTCTAAGAAAACACCCGTTAAAATACATTTCAAATTCGTTTCAAATTTTATGAATATGGGGCTTAAAATTTAAGGAACTCATCAACACAAATAATGTTTTAAGTAGGCCGAAAAACTTACATGTTTATAGTAAAACTCTTAACATTATGAGAATCATAATACACAAACATAAGTTTAAAAGAATCAAACAAAAATCTCAACAAAAAAAGCATCTTTATAAGATGTTTGGCACAACCTTCTTGTGTTTGTGTAGAAGTGAGGAACGTGAATAGATAAAAAAAAAGAGAAAGAGAGAAAGATATCTGCTATACAATGAAGAATATTACATTGTATAAATGAAATGATTTCATTGCATTTATGACGACCATACTGGTTTGAAATAAAAAGGGATTAGAAAATAAGAATAAGAAATAGAAATAGAAATGATTTTTTAACAAAATAAATTTTGATTTATTTATATTTGACAAACTGTATACAGTAAGAAGACGAAATTTGTGGAACTTATTTATATTTGTCCCAAAATCGCCACAAAAAAAATTCGTTTAAACACTGTAATGATTTTCATTAATACAATGAACTATGAAGAACACATGAAGAGCAGAGATGGAAAGATTTCATGCATACAATGAAATTGTTCATTGTATTAATGAAAAGTTTCATTAATATAATGCAGAACATTTAATGAAACCGTTTCATTCTCTGAATGAATGATTTTCTTTTCAGTGTATCAACAACAGATTTTGCTGGCTGTCTGCTTTAAAATTACTTTGGTTGTAGTTACTTGTAGCATTGTTGCTTGCAGTAGTTAAATTGCTTCTTTTCTTGTTATATGTTTTTTTGTAAAATGTTTCAGGTTGTCTGCGTGTTACATTTGAATGTAGTTTTCTTAGTCTATTTCGATTATGGTCTCTTAACCAGAACCAAGTTCAGTTATATTATTTTCTATGTTATGTGTTTAATCATCAACTAACTAAATGCATTCAGTTCGTAATAATTTCATTTTTTGTACACGTTATAAAGTGCTTAAGATTTAAGCACGAAACTTTAATTTCAATTTAATTAATATTAATTATGCAATTTGTTTTTAAAGATCTCTCTGTCTCTTTTATGGCAATATGTAATAGTCGCTTAAGTGAACTTAAGCAAAACCGAATTTTAATTTGAAATTTATTTGCTACTGGTTCAGCTTTGTCTATATAGCTTTGTTAAATTGAAATATACTAATGTATGACAATATGTCGAATTCTTTTAAATATTAAAAGGCTGTAACGCATAGTTATATCAGAGAATGAAATATAAGCATAATTGTAATGCAAAGAATTCGTACATATTTGCCCTCAAGCAACTTTCACTATAGCCGATTCCAATATAAAATAGTATCTTTACTTCGGTTATATGAAAAACCAATATATGCTACAACTAAAAATAAAAATACATGTATCGGGTGTTTTTTTTAGGGGCATAGAACTTCGAATTGAAATAAAACACAAGAAAATCGTCTTAATGTCCATCAATTTGGCTTTATTGGAAGGATAATTTTATGCCATTAATGTTTAAATATGATTTCGGGCATGTGGCCGCCGCGGCTGGCTCGAATAAAGCCAATTCTACAGGTCCAATTTTCAACCACTTTTTCGAGCATATGGGGCCGTATGTTGGCAATAACGCCACGAATGTTGGCTTCCAAGTCCCCTAACGTTTCTGGTTTGTTGGCGTAGACGAGCGACTTCACATATCCCCAAAGAAAATAATCCAATGGTGTCAAATCACACGATCTTGGTGGCCAATTGACAGGTCCATTCCGCGAAATTATGCGCTCATCGAATGTTTCCTTCAATAAATCGATTGTGACGTGCGCTGTGTGGCATGTAGCGCCGTCTTATTGGAACCACAACTCATCCACATTCATGCCATCCAATTCGGGAACAAAATAGTCGGTTAGTCGGCTCCAATTGCTGTGCACGGTGGCGAATCGATTCATTAGGGTCCTCTTCAACACTTTGCTCTACAGCGGCAATTGTTTCTTCGGTGCGCACTGTTCGACGTCTCTGCGGATGCGTATTATCACATAGAGTAAACGTAGTGCGAAAACGATCCATGGTTAACCGAATTAATTGCTCTGATGGACGATTATGTCGACCATAAAATGGACGGAGCTTGCGGTAAACTTCGCGAACTGAACCATTATTTTCGAAATAAATTTGCACGATTTGCAAGCGTTGTTCTTTTGTCAACCTGTTCATGATGAAATGGCAAACCAAACTAAATATTAATCACTTGACAGCTGACAAAATGGCCGCCAGTTAAAAAAGTGATGCCAACTTAAAGTTCTATACCTCAATAAAAAACACCCTTTATATGCGTGCCAAACGCATTGACTCTCTCTTACAATTACAGTCTGATTATGTTAATACTCAGGCTATGGATATTTAATCGGACAAAAGAAATAGTACGCATGATACTCAGCATATTTCTTCATAATTCGACGAAAATGTGTGAGTGCGTGTGTGCCTGTTTGAAAATATGTTTTGTGTGTGTGCAAATAAAATAATAATATAAGATTTAATATATGTTGCAATCAAAAAAGCTTGGTATTTTATCACTGCTGAATTGGAAATCCATTAGAAAATGCATACGGCATGCAAAGTTTATATCCGTACCCTCAACGTTTAAGAAAGAAAAACTTTTGTTACAAAAAACCATTCTTGTATGATTTTATACATTGTCAGTCATTAATTTTATAGAAAATAACATAATTCTCTAGATAAGAAACAAAGTTCATATAACTGCAAAAAATTATATTGAAAACTATTGTTACGATGGATTATTTTTTCTTTTATAATTAATTGCATTAGTTTTTAATCCGATTTCTAAAATTAAATATTATGTACGAATATGAGTTTTGTGTTTTTTAAATAATTGATTCACATTTTGACTTAAAGTGATGAATGAAATGACTTTTAGTTCGTTTTTCATTATTTTGCCATACAAATGTTTCCTTAAATACAACCTCACTATTCAAAACAAAAGTTTAAAGAAAAAAAATTGTTTAATTTTTTTTATTAAAGAAAAGTAACACTCATCAATTCCCTACTCCTACATATTACTAGGTGTTACTTTCTTTAGGAAAGGAATAGTGAAAGAGAAGACAGATGGTGAAGAACGATATATAGAGGAAAGCTTCATTCTCTTACAACACTGCTTTTTTACAACTTTTATTTTTATTTTTAAGTCAATGAGGTGAATTCAATTTTCGAATCTGTGCTTAGTAGAAATTTGATTGTTTATTTTACTTCGCCTACCAAATCATAAAAATGCTTGACAAACTGAATTAATGACAAATATTTTTATAATCGTCCATTAAACATTTCAAGATTAAAAAGGGAGAGTTCCCGAAAAAGCTTGAGGAAAGACAAACGTATTAAAAAATTTCTAAAAAGTCATAACCACTAAAATAAGCTTAATCGAACTTAAATTTTTTTTGCAAAAAATAGATTATTTACAATTGCAGTGCATCGATTTTCATCAAAAAATTAGTATGTAGTATGTTAAAACATTAAAATCAAAATATCGAGCCTTATTTTCCATTTTATCGTAAGTGAAATGTTTTAAAATAGTCGCCTTTTTGTTGAAACTAAAATTTTATGGGCCTACCCACTATGGGTAGGTATATTTCTCGAAGCTTTCGGGTTTGCTTAGAATTTTTTTGTCATCAATTTGTCTACTATATGCTGTTTTCGAATCTATTTTATATGCATAAGTTACCTGTACATGTAGCAGGGTTCACCATTTTACACCCACAACTCCGTTCAAGGAAAAGTTCAGTGGAATTCCATAGAATTTTGTGCAAAAAGTGAAAAGAAAGCTAAGACAAAAGTATAATTTTGAAGCAAAGCACAACAATCAAAATTTATTCAGGAATTCTGATGCAAAAGTTTCTTTTTAACAATTATAGGAAAGTTTTAATTTTCCAGTTAAAAGATTAAAAATACATAATTTAATTTAAAACTTTGCAGAAATTTTTTGGCATGCACGTAAATGTATGTGGTTTTAATCCTTCATTACATAACTGCCCAGAGGATTTAACTTTGCTGCTATCGAATGCTTTTTTTAATAAATTAAACTGACGTTGCTTATGTGTATGTAAGAATGTACATCCCAGCAAAAAATTACACATTACCATCACAACTACTTGCCATATAATGACTTACTTTTCTGATTGCCAAATTTCATCAAATTACATTACCTAAAATTTTTAAACAAATAATGTACAAGTTGATAAATGAGGAGAATGATTTTTTTTTTAGATTAAACAGATTACGTGAACAAGTTGCCAAATAAAAGAAGTAAGTACTCCTCAAAAATCGAGTATTTTAGTCTCACGCCTTGTTAAAATCATTAAGTTGGTAATCCACTAGGGAATTGCTTCCACCAAAAATGCTTAGTTCCAAACGACATTACTTTTTTTTTAAATTTTTTGCATGTATGTACATTAGAGTGGCCGCTAGTTGTATGGAGAATTTTTTTTGTTGATTTATTTTATTCTCACCCCCCAAAATCGATTCAGATTTATGTAAAAAAAATACAAAAAAAAAATATAGCGATAAGTTGTGTTTTACGGGGTGCGTCCGGCCCTCAAAGTTAGCCCTCAAGCCCATATATTTAATGTAATTTTTTTTTGTTTATTTTTTTTATGACTATACTTAATATATGTATGAAATAATTTAATAGATATAAACTATTATTGCAAACGCTTAGTAAAATAATTTCCATATAAATGCAATTTTGGTATTAAGATAGGCACATTCAAACAAATTACATTGAAAATGGGCTTGAAGGCCAACTTTGATGGGCGGGCGCAACTTATCGCTGAACCGATTTGGGGGTGAGAATATAAGAAATCAAAAAAAAAAGTTGATAAATAACGGGCACTATAATTTACATATATCTATCTGATACGAATGTTTGCTTAATTTTATTAGTTTAACTAATCTTTAAATATTAGGCTAGTTCAATGTTTTCGTCGAAAAACGTAAGGCAAGAATAAAACATATTATTTTAAAAATTTTTTAAAAGCACTAATAACCCCAAATTAGTATTTTAATTATTAAGTAAAATATTTTTTAATTAAAAATACATTGAAATTGATTATTGAGGGGTTTAGCTGGATCCTATGCGCATTTCATGATCTGCATTAGCAACAGTGAAATGCGCCTAGGAATGCGTTTAAAAAATTTTAAACTTAAATTGTAAAAATTCCCATAAAAAACAACTAATTAAAACGTATTATTATAAATGAGAAAATCTTCACAAGGTTTCAAGCGGTTAATAACACAAGCATGCAAGGCCTTGGAATGAAGATATTAAAATTTATTTTCTGATACTAACGACATATCGCTTTTTTATATCACTTTTAAATTTATTAAGTATTTTTTATATTTATACCAAAGTTCAATTGTAAGTCTTTTTTTATGCAAATAAAAATCAAATATACATTTTTAGGGATATTTTTCACCCATACAAAATACAGTGGCTCAAAATTTTTTACAAAAATGTTTCGCTTAAATATTATTTTTAAACTGCGGGAAAAAATTCCTATAAGTAAAATGCAAGGGTTTTATGACTATGAAGATGAACTCTTCTTTTGCAAAAATTTTGAAAGTAAGTTTTCAAAATGTCCATACATGTATATTAGAGTTGAGCGATATTTGGAAACCTGTTACTTTTTCACAGCGATTTAAAAATCACATATCACAACTGTGACTGAATCTATCAAGTAACAGGTTTTGGAAATATAGTTCTTTCATACAAACTGTGAATGTTCTTGTATGCTTACTTTACAGTAAATGAAGCTACCACATTAATTTTTTTATACGTTCAGCTTTTGTAAAGAAAAAAAAATCGTCGAATCGTGTCAAATCGTCTTTTCTGGCAACTATGTACAGCTCACATTTTTATATTTGCAATTTTATTGTCTCTCTGCCTGTTACACGACAATTCTCAATGTATGGATGGGGTTGATTGCTAATTGTTTAGTCTTGTCGCTCTTCGTATTAGTATTTATCAAGACACCAATCCTAATAAATACTTTTAAAGCAGAAGAGCTGAAATGTGTTAAATCGTGATCAAAGTCACTGTTTAATTTCACTGCTGTTCTTCTTATTAGATTTTCTCAAAATAACAGAACTGCTACAAACAAAATATTGCTAAACTGTGATCACAGTTACAGTTTAAAAGAACAGCGATTTAGAAATCACGTTCACAAGGAGCAACATTATTAAAAAATCACGCTATCGCTCATCACTAATGTACATACACAAAAGTATATTTGATATCGTTGTTAGAAATCTTTTATTTACAAACGAATATAATTTGGTTGTATTGCGTTGAATAAATTAATATGATAACTTATAATTTGTAATTAGCAAAAGATCGGAAACACTCCTCGGCTTATAACGGGTGTTTTTTTTAGAGGTATAGAGCTTTGAATTGAAATAAAACACAAGAAAATCGTTTTAATGTCCATCAATTTGGCTTTATTGGAAGGATAATTTTATGCCATTAATGTTTAAATGTGATTTCGGGCATGTGGCCGCCGCGGCTGGCTCGAATAAAGCCAATTCTACAGGTCCAATTTTCAACCACTTTTTCGAGCATATGGGGCCGTATGTTGGCAATAACGCCACGAATGTTGGCTTCCAAGTCCCCTAACGTTTCTGTTTTGTTGGCGTAGACGAGCGACTTCACATATCCTCAAAGAAAATAATCCAATGGTGTCAAATCACACGATCTTGGTGGCCAATTGACAGGTCCATTCCGCGAAATTATGCGCTCATCGAATGTTTCCTTCAATAAATCGATTGTGACGTGCGCTGTGTGGCATGTAGCACCGTCTTGTTGGAACCACAACTCATCCACATTCATGCCATCCAATTCGGGAACAAAATAGTCGGTTATCATGGCTCTATACCGGTCTCCATTAACGGTAACTGACTCTCCAGCATTATTTCGGAAGAAGTATGGCCCAATGACTCCACCAGCCCATAGAGCACACCAAACAGTCAGTTTTTGTAGATGTAATGGCGTCTCAAGGGTCTCATGTGGATTCTATTCACTCCAAATGCGGCAATTTTGCTTGTTGACGTAGCCATTCAACCAAAAATGAGCCTCATCACTGAACAAAATTTTGCGATGAAAATCAGCATCGAGATCAATCTCATTTTCGGCCCATACACCAAAATCACGACGCATTGCATGGTCTCGCGGCTTTAATTCTTGCACAAGCTGGATCTTGTAAGATCGCAAGCCAAGATCTTTGCGCAAAATCTTCCATAAAGTTGATGGACAAAGCTCCAATTGCTGTGCACGGTGGCGAATCGATTCATTCGGGTCCTCTTCAACACTTTGCTCTACAGCGGCAATTGTTTCTTCGGTGCGCACTGTTCGACGTCTCTGCGGATGCGTTTTATCACATAGAGTAAACGTAGTGAGAAAACGATCCATGGTTAACCGAATTAATTGCTCTGATGGACGATTATGTCGACCATAAAATGGACGGAGCTGGCGGTAAACTTCGCGAACTGAACCATTATTTTCGAAATAGATTTGCATGATTTGCAAGCGTTGTTCTTTTGTCAACCTGTTCATGATGAAATGGCAAAACAAACTAAATATTAATCATTTGACAGCTGACAAAATGACCGCCAGTTAAAAAAGTGATGCCAGCTTAAAGTTCTATACCTCAATAAAAAACACCCATTAAAACCCTGTATGTACATATGTATATCACAGTGTTGCCAGTAGATTTCTCGAAAAAATACCTAACCATGCTAAAAACAAAATCCGATTTTCCCTACACATTGAAAAAATTTCCCCTACAAAAATCCCTACAAATTTTTGTCATTAAAATAGAAGAAATCATTAGTTATAAAAATAAATATTTATTAAAGCTTTGGTAAAAAAATAAGTAAAAAACTAAAAAAAATACACAAATATGTATATACTTTTAATTAAATTCAATTAAAACAACAAAGTGTTTAAAAAATTAATATGAATAGTTCTTTTGAAATAAAATTTTAAAGGATAAATTCAAGTCATCTTTCAGCATAGAATGCTATCTTAGAAAAAACATATACCAAGGCGAATTTATGTGCCAGGTGGTGCCAATTTAACAGCTGCTGAAATTGAGCTTGTCAAATTTCATTGCAATAAAATTGGTAGAAAGTTTGATTTGTCAATTTTCATTACAATAAAGTATTAGGTAGATTTTCTTGTTGCAGGCTTGACACCACCTGGTATATGAATCCACCTTGGTACATATGCGCTTTTTCTAAGATACCATTCAATGCTGAAAGATGACTTGAATTTATCCTTTAAAATATATATAATATACATACATATTAGTGTAGCTAATTTTTTAAACTACAAACGACTCTGGAAATATATTTTTAAGCGAATTTAACGAAAATAACATTTTGGAACCATTTTTTAAAAGAAAATATTACTAAAAAAACGTCATGTTGACATTTATTTCATAAATAATGCGACATGACGAAAAAATCCCTGCATTTTGGAGAATATAAAAAATATGTCCGATTTTTCCTACGCTTCTATTTCAGTATCAAAAATACCTGCATGTAGGGATTTTTTCCTACTTCTGGCAACACTGGTATATCGTATAAAATAAATTATGTTTTCATCACAGCCTGAAAGTATACTCTGTTTACTGTTTGGGTACAACTTACTTACCACTAATGCCTTAATAATTCTTTTACCACGGATACCACAAAATCCATTTTTACACACTAAGAAATAGACTAGGGTCGAACTCGTTCACTAGTTCATTTTTGCCACAAACCAATGATCAAACCCATATAATTTAAATGGGTTTGATCATTGGTTTGTAGCAAAAATGAGCTAGTGAACGAGTTCGACCCAAGTCTACTAAGAAATGCCGCCCGCTCTAACGTATATATACATACATACATACATACATATATGAAGGTTAACCAAAAGCGCTGAAACATGTTTTCAAAAATTTTGTTACGTACTGTTTCAAAGAAAAGTCAGGTTCACCCATGAAACAAGGTAGGCTGTTTAATACATCGTTTTACACCTTGCCCACCAAGAATATTTGGCGTCGTATTTAGTTATACGTTGAAATTATTATATATTCAGACTTACTGCCCAGAATTTTATTTTTTTTTCATGGTTTCCCCATTTTAAAAGGTAATTTGTAAGCTTTCAGGTAAAATAAAAAAAAAACTTGAAACAAGATATGTAGCTGACTACGAAAATTCGAAGCTCTCCCTCAAATTTTAAATATTTAGCTCAATGTGTTTCCGATAGGTGAATTTTTTTCGAAAAAAACATGAGTTCCTTGGGTATTTCAGAGTTGGGCTGATTGCCATTTTTTGCCAGGACTTATTTCATTTTCAGTTTTTCACGGAATGAAAAAAAAATCTAAAAAAATAATATAATTAAAAAATTTGTCAGTTGTCTCATTTTTATTTTGTGAATTTTATTTCATAGATCCAAATTAATATTGAGCCACAACCGCCAAAAAAAATTTAAGCCACATTATTTATTTTAACTTCGTTTTTTTGTTGAAAATTGACTATCTACGATCGTAAATAATCCATTTTTGTCAAAACTTGAACTCTGAAATTATGTGGCTTAAGCCTTTTCGGCGGTTATGGCACGATTTACTAGAAACAGTACTAACTGTTATTTAGGCTGTCAGAATGAAGAGGAGGAGGATAGTGTTAAATACTTTATCCGTAGTTGCTCGGCTTGCAAAAAACTAAGAGCGGTAGACATGGTCAGTTTGCGGCGGAAATTTAGTAAGTAGTGTGATAGTTTAAAATCTCTGTTCCAAATGGACATCATCGAGATGTGATGAAATCTCGATGCTCGAAAGTCGAGCTGGTATCAGTAACTCGTATTTTCGATATCAAAAAGCTAAACAAAAATATACTGCAAAACAGAAGCTTCTGAAATGCACATGATAATTGTGGATTGGTTATAACAACCCGACTATACAAATTTTCCTGTATACATTCATACACATGGAATTCTAAAAAACTATATAAATCGTTATAAAGGGTGTTTTTTATTGAGGTATAGAACTTTAAGTTGGCATCACTTTTTTAACTGGCGGCCATTTTGTCAGCTGTCAAGTGATTAATATTTAGTTTGGTTTGCCATTTCATCGTGAACAGGTTGACAAAAGAACAACGCTTGCAAATCGTGCAAATTTATTTCGAAAAGAATGGTTCAGTTCGCGAAGTTTACCGCAAGCTCCGTCCATTTTATGGTCGACATAATCGTCCATCAGAGCAATTAATTCGGTTAACCATGGATCGTTTTCGCACTACGTTTACTCTATGTGATAATACGCATCCGCAGAGACGTCGAACAGTGCGCACCGAAGAAACAATTGCCGCTGTAGAGCAAAGTTTTGAAGAGGACCCGGATGAATCGATTCGCCACCGTGCACAGCAATTGGAGCCGACTAACAGACTATTTTGTTCCCGAAGTGGATGGCATGAATGTGGATGAGTTGTGGTTCCAACAAGACGGCGCTACATGCCACACAGCGCACGTCACAATCGATTTATTGAAGGAAACATTCGATGAGCGCATAATTTCGCGGAATGGACCTGTCAATTGGCCACCAAGATCGTGTGATTTGACACCATTGGATTATTTTCTTTGGGGACATGTGAAGTCGCTCGTCTACGCCAACAAACCAGAAACGTTAGGGGACTTGGAAGCCAACATTCGTGGCGTTATTGCCAACATATGGCCCCATATGCTCGAAAAAGTGGTTGAAAATTGGACCTGTAGAATTGGCTTTATTCGAGCCAGCCGCGGCGGCCACATGCCCGAAATCATATTTAAACATTAATGGCATAAAATTATCCTTCCAATAAATCCAAATTGATGGACATTAAAACGATTTTCTTGTGTTTTATTTCAATTCAAAGTTCTATACCTCTTAAAAAACACCCTATATAATTTTAATAAAAAAAAAACTATCATTTTATTTTTCTGCAACCAACAAAACTTCATATACATTCTCAGAAAGTTCGCAATATATGTATGTATATATTTTTTGATATTTGTTTATCTCTATGGAAAAAAATTTTGCTTTATTATTTTTTCCATTTAATAACTTTTTGCGGTTTCGGTTTCAATTTACTAATGCCACATTTACAATGCTGTCGAAATGAAGCCATGACATGGGTTGAAACGTAAACAACAAGAACAGAGCAATGAAAAATAAAAACAAACAAATTGGCAGTTTCATGCGAATGAATCGCATGCATACACCCCCAAGGTAACAAAAATAACAGGAAAAGGAAAGGTAGTGCATAATTTGCTTCACACACTGTCATTCTAGAATTGAGTTTTTTTTTTCATCATGAGTAAAACGATGTTTGGGTTGCTAAATTAAATTTTTTTTCTTCAGTGACACTTAACTGAGGATTTGTTAGTAATCCTTCAATCAATTCACTTGTGACACATTGATTGTAACTGAGGACTGGGAGGAATGGCAAACGTTCTAAATATATCTATTGAGTCTGAAGTGGACATACACCATGACGTATTTGGGTTATGGTATTTGATAAAGACAGAGGTTCTAAATTTATTTCTGTAGAAATCAAAAAGATGGAAAGAATTTATTTACCTCCTGTCTATTTAAATGCAGTATTTTTCAGTTGCCAAAAATGTTTAACAACATTAATTAATATAAATAGCAGCTACAGAAAATATTTATTATGACCTGCATCATTATTATACTGATTTTAGTTAAACATATCTTAATGTATGTTACAAAAGAAATGACTAACCGTAATTACCTCCTCACACAAAAAGTTTTTTTCTTAAGCTCAAAAGTGAAATAAAAAGACATAAAATACTACTTGCATAAAAATTCAAAATTATGTAATATTTTTCGCAAAAGAGGAAAGCAAAATATTTGAAAGTATGAAGCAAACCACAGTTTGTTGAATAATAAATAAATATTAAACAGACAAAAAAAAAAAACATTTAAAAAAATAAAATAAAAAACAATTCAAATCCTACACAAAAAAAAACTTTAAGGGCCTGTCCCACGATGTCGAAAACGTTCGACTTGTCGCACAGTTACATTGGACACAACAACAATATTATAAAATTAGTTTTGTTTTGAATGAACGAAATAATTTCTAACAGAATTGCACTTTTTGCAATCAGTTGCTTGTAAAACCTATTTTTCCCTTAAAAACTTAATACAAAAGTTACTATTAAACGTACATACGTACTTCTTACAAGATACTTTTTACAAATCTATTTTACAAAAAGCGCTTTTCACAAAAGGTACTTTTAGCAAAAGGTACTTCTTACAAAAAGTACTTTTTACACGAGGTGCTTTTTACAAAAGGTACTTTTTACTAAAGGTACTTTTTACAAAATCTACTTTTTATTAAAGGTACTTTTTACAAAAGGTACTGTTTACAAGATTTTTATTTTTACAAAAGGAACTTTTTACTAAAGGTACTTTTTACAAAATGTAATTTTTACAAAAGGTACTTTTAACAAAAAGTACTCTTAACAAAAGGTACTTTTAGCAAAAGATACTTTTTACAAAAGTAACCTTTTAAAACAAAGCTTTAAAAAAGGGTAATTTTGCCACATGTAACTACTTTCAACAAAATTCTCCCTCTTGCTATATGTAACTTTCATTAAAATAACTTTTTACAAACCTACTTCTTATTTTGAATCTAAGAAATAGTTGAATATTTTATTCTAAACTCTGTATTTCAGAATTTTTTACATTATATATACATATTCTCGTTTTTTTTTAATGAATGCAGAAAGATAAATTAAATAGGACTTTAACAAAGATCAGCACTTTCTAATGGCAATTCATTCACAAACATCTAAAGCAACTTGAATGTGCATAGATAAAGTTACCAGCCCTTAACATATTGATAGTTAAAAGAAAAAAATACTTTATTTTGTTACTGCCTGTCCCACGATGTCACTCGAAACGTTCGAATGACAACTTATATTGAAAACAACAACAAATTTTCTAATGTTATTGTTGTTTGCAATACAAGTTTTCATTCGAACGTTTGAGAGTGACATCGTGTGACAGGCAGTTAATTTTTTTTATATCAAAACAAAAGTTGCAATTTTCCAATCCTGTAACTATAGTATTAATTTTTCTGATCCTCAATATATATATATTTATCTCTTTCTAAAATATTAAAATGTTTAAATAACAAAGAAAAGAATTAGTATTGTTCAGTTACTTTTATATTTTAGAAAAAGTTCAAATTTTCCAGCTCTGTATTTTTCTAATTTTTAATACAAACATTTTTCTTTCTAAAACATTAAATATAATTGATTTGTAGAGAAAAAGAAAGAAAAAATTAATTTGACCTAGTTACTTTTATATACCGAAAAAAGTGTAAAATGTCCAACCCTGGAAGCATCCGTTTAGACATTTTTAACGTTTTACGTTAATTTCTCTTAAAAGTATGAAATGTGTTTAATTTATAGAGAAAAAGTAAAAATTAGTTTTAGTTGGTTGCTTTTATATGCCAAAAAAGTTACAATTTTCCAACCTTGGTATATCGTCTTTTTATTTTCTATTTTTTTTTTTTTTTTTTTTTTTTTTTGATTTTGCATACCACTTTTATTATTCGTACTGATATATAAAATTGGCTTATTTAACAAAAAAAATTAGTTTTAGCTAGTTACTTTCAAATACAAAAAAAAAAAAAAATATTAAATTATCCAGTTCTGAAAGCGTCTTTTAGACTTGGCTAATTTGCAATACTATTTTGGACCAGTTATAATATAAGATTGCAAGACCGAAGTCTCCAGTTTTTCTGGTAGCTTCGTAAAACCGATATCACGTACATCGCTTAGCCGTCTTTCCTATTAATAAGAACCCAGAATATATATACTTAATTTTGGAAATTACACATGGAATGTCAAACCTATCATTCCATTCACCATAATTGGTGAATTGAGTATAAGAATAAGTACACAGAAACAACAAGTTACCTTCTAAAAAAGCTTCTTTAAAAAAGAAACTTTTTAAGTTAGAAATATGTACATACATACATACATATATATATTTTCAAAATTCACTTTTTATTAAATAATATACATATTTTTTTTGCTCAATACTGCATGAAAAGTTCATTTATTCTAGATATAAAAGTTCTGTCGTTTTCTGAACTTTTTTTTAATTATTTATGACCAACTGACTGTTTTTTTTTTATTTGCGAAATTTTTTTTTTTTTTTTTTTTTTTGTTGCTTTAATAAATTTTAATATTTGACATTGATATTGATGGTTGACTACCTTTAGCTTTTAAATTTCATTACATTTTGATTTATTTATTTTTTTTTTGTCGATTTGCGCAGAGTGTATTTTTTTAAGTCACTTTCATAACAAATATTAAATAAAAACTTAAAAACAATATCAGTGTTGCACAATTGTATCTTATAGTTTGTGGGACACACTTACTTAATAATGCTGCTTATAATTGCTTAATAAAAATGTTTATCCTTATGGCAAAGTTTCGAAAGATAAACTAAACTACTTTCGTGAGTTTTAGCTGTGAACTGTAGCTTCAAATGCCGGGTAACAATGGTTTTATACAATATTAACAAAATCACTGCTGTAAGTGGCAGCAGACCACCCGAGGACGGACATTATTGGTAAAAACCCAGAAATGAAGAAAAAATAACTAAAGTAAATTGAGCTCAAGTTTAAAGTAAAGTTACAAAAAAAGCATAAAAAATTTAAGCAAACAAGCAGACAGACACTGACTGACTGTTTCCTATAAAATACATTACTCTGGCTTTCGTGCAGACAATACGACTTACATAGATATCTGCAGTATAAGAGTCTTTTGTTTTTGAGTTTGACAACTGAGAAATTGTTGTGGTAGGTTTGCGAATATACAAAACACAAAATAATAATAAAACTGACTTTGTTAATTTACTAATAATAATAAATTTTATTTCCACAAACACACATTCATATGTACACGCAAACATACATACATATGTACATACGTAAATGCATACATGCGTAAAGAGTATAAACAGTCTCGGCCCCGAGATTTAATATTGTAAATATATACTTAATTTCGATGCCAATCGGAGCACCAGAAAAACCCCAAATCACGTTCACAGTGACGTTTTTACCAACCTTGAATTGTGTGGAATTAAGCTCAAAGGAAAAATCAAGAAAATATAAAATGTATAAGAAATATAATTTTCGTTTACCTTTTGCCAGTGGGTCTTGCCTGGCTGATTAAAATTTAATATACATATACCGCACGCAAATTAGTGTGTGATTCATTCAAAAAGTGGGAAAACACCCAACAAACATAAAGGCTTGAGCACAAACTTTAAAGTAGTTGGAGAATTTTAACATCTCCAGTTATAAACATTTATAAATATGTAACTTGAATATTTTTCTAAAAATATATAGCCAATAATCCGCAGTTGCTGCCAAAAATATATATTTACCGAAAATTTAAGACAACACAGAAAAAACTAAATTTCATTTTCAGTAACCAAATTCGTTGAATCAGTAAATATTTTATTTGAATGCGGTCCTACAAATAATTTTGTAAATTCTAATAAAAATTTTGTAAAAATTTAAATTAATCAGAGTTCGGCTGAGAGAAAATGTTATTTCAGTGTGTTGGTGTTTATCTTGCTTGTTGATAGGAACAACGTGCTGTTGTGCGGTTGTTGTTGTTTATTTTGATTGATCGTGTTGTATACATGTAAATGCCGAAAAGTAGCCGACAAACGTCGTGGCCTATTTCTTCTCTACACAGTTTTTTGGTACAAAATAATTTAATGGAACAGTACAGAATATTTACTGAATCTAAGTTTGATTTCAAACAAATATTTGTTTAAAAATTTTTTGGGTATAATTTTTTCTGTGAATATAGTTTTATATGTAGACTTTCACGGCAAAATCATATCGCTCATTTAGTTCAATAGTGTTACAACACAAAAAAACTAGTTTTGCAGAAAACGCGTTTAAAGTTTTTAATTTACATACAACGCATTAAAGACATGAAGCAATATTATTGGTAGTAGAAGCTATTTATATGAAAGTTTTACACAAGATAATGCAAAAATCACATTTTTTGAATTATAACACTATTGAAGTAAATGAGCGATATGTCCCAGTGCATTACTGCAAGTTTTTATGCGAAAGGAATGGCGCATATTCATACTCAAACTAAAGCGTACATGATCAATTTTTTAACCAGTATTACCACAAAAAATACTGGGGCCTAATTCCTGCACTCGTGATCGGAATTGCATTCGAATAGAAATTAATTTCGATGGCAAGAAATTTTCTGATGATGTCACCCGTTACCAGGCGAATCGAGTTTTTGTTTCAGTGTTGGAAAAAGGCAAATATATTTATATATAAATTTATTTCACAACACTGAATAAATTGTAAGCAAAAGCATTTGTTTGTATATATGTATGTATGTGTGCAAAAATATATGTATGTACGTACATACAAAAACGTATATGCAGAAAAAAGAAACGAATATACATAAATGTTATTTTCATTTTAATTTAATTAATAACTTATAATAATAAATTAGTGTAAAGTTAGAGAATAGAGCACTAGCTACATTTTCGATTATTTTATTGGTTGACCAGAAGCAGTTAAGTTGTTATTTAGATGCTCCCAGAGTTGGTTGATTTTCTTATTTTCCCCGACAACTCAACTCCCCGACATTATTTTGCCAAGTCACTGTGTTTCGTTATATTTAAAGTCAAGTAGAAATTCTTTAATTTGTATTTTTTTTATAAGTACATTTGTGCATTCATTCATTTATAATTAAATAAGTCTAATATTGGACATACATTTTCTTTTTCATCACTTTTTCTATGTTAAACATGATTTCGAATGCCTTTTTGCTTGCGAGTAAAAACACGAACGGTTGCATTCGAATGTATGCACGTTATCGAATGCTGTCATTAGAAATTTCGATACGTGTTACTCGAAACCGAATGCGAAAATCCCAAAAGTTAAAAAATTCGCACATTCGAGTAATAACTCGCTCGCAATCGAATGCGGGAATTATGCCCCTGGTTTTTAACTCTTATAGTATACTTTGTTTTGACTATGAATATGGCCCAATAATTAATTCTGTTCTTCACAAAGTTATTGCTTTCCAATTGCTCCTGATATTTTGCCAAATGTGTTTTTATAAAACATGTGTATATTTACATATCGCTCGTTACTTGGAATATAGGCATAAGTCCAAAAAATCTAGTTTTACAGTAAATACAATTCACTAAAAATATAAAAATATTTGAACAGATGGTACACTCACCATTTGTGTTAAACTTTTACAAAAACATTAAATGTGATATCTGGGGCAAAATGTAAAATATTCTTACATCGAGTTAAGCTAATTTTGAGTTAATGGCATCACTGCCATCTTCATACTCAATAGTTTCTCTAGGAAAAATCTCAATTATTGTATGCTATTGTATAAATAGTAAAATATGAACTAATCATTATATAATTATATGATTTGAACATGCTAAAGTTCGTACGTATCGCTTTGTAAGCCACATTACATGTGATAATTGTTAATGAACAAATAACACCAAAGTTAGTTGTAAATATTATGGCAACACATTGTAGAACGGAACAACTAGCCGTTTTCGAAGGCCACTAAACCTTCATCATCAGCGTTCTTCTGTGTTTTGTCCACTGTGTGTGGCTTCAGCTGATGTAGATTTCTGCTTTATATACTCAGCCATTATTGCAAATGGAATATGTGAATTGAGCTTTCATTACATAAAGCTTTCAGCAAATTGAAATAAGGTAAATCAAAACAGTTCAAGAAATAACTTAATAAAATATCTGTAAGTTTTTATTTTATAAACATTTTTCTTTGAATCGTTTCTGAATGTCACTGGTAGAAAGAAGCTAGTATTAAATAAGTACAGGATGGCGCAAAAATAACCTCTTGGTGGTGATCAAGGATGGCTTGACCGTATGTTAGACGCGATTGGCGGTCAGCAGCTAACAGCTGATGCACCGTCTGGACTTTGTACGGAAACATCTTCAAATCTTGTACCAAAATTCGCTGTAAAGACCGTCGACTGATACCCATTTGCATGGCACATCGTCTGATCGATGTCGACGGCGCTTCCATGACATCCCTGGCTACAGCAGCAATATTCTCTGCAGAACGGCTACTCCGGGGTCTGCCACGCCTGGCAGCATCTCGTGTTGTGCCAGTCTCTTCGAGGCGAGCGGCTAAACGTCGCAGTGTTTCACCAGTAGGCGTTGGACGGCCAGGAAATCTGCGACGAAATTCACGACCGATTATTGGTCAAATAAATAGTCAGCAATATTCCGCGTTCTGGAGCAGTGTAGCGTAACATAGTTTATTAACGTGTATTTCGCATGTGTTTACTACACAAATGTCAAAACGGAACTGACATTAGGCGCCAATCGCAAAATTTATAGCATTTTCTGATAGGAGGATTACTTTTGCGCCACCTTATATAAACATTTTTGTATAAATATTCTTCATTTTGAGGTGAGTGGCAACGCAACTGGAATTCAAATTAGTTTTATGTATGGGAACCTTCTTTACTTGCCAAAATGTTATCGAAAATATGATAAAGTCCTAACAAAATTACTTCTTATAAAATTTTTTAGTTCGATGGAATTACTTTTAAATGGAAAGGAGGAAGTACAATATGCTGAATCTGTTAGCTGGCACTTAAGGTATAATTTAAATCCTTTACAATTGCCATTTCTATTGTCAGTAAAATAATTTTGAATTAACAATTTCTTTTAAAGCTTTAAAACGAAGGAGAAGACCTTACTTATAAAAGCCGAATTTCAATTTAATATCAGTTTCAAAGTTCCTAGTATCAAGTGTTAACTAAAACACTTATATTTGATTTGTGTGGCATTTTGTTTGTTGGGTTGGCAGCGTCAGTAACACTTACATTTACGTATGTTTAGGTATTAACCATAAACACTCTTTTTATTACGGCCATCATCTATATACATCCAAAAGCAATAATGAAATACAGAAAAAAATCATTCATCCGAAATTATGCAATTCCACATGAATTTCGTTTGTTTGTTATTAAGATGATGATGATTATTTGTCGGTTTCAGGGAGATGTTGTCGTTTAGGGTTTTCATATCAATAATAAATTTAATGGAGATTAGTTAGAATTTTTTACAAATATGAAATTTCACATTATAAAAATCTATAACATTAAATAAAGATATTGAACTAAAATGTATATAACGATTGTAACTAAATCTAGAAAACCACGTAACTTATACAAATTTTAAAATCAATTTTCTGATCATAACTGAAATCAAAAAACATCATATTTTTTGTTCTTTTTCTTGGCGGGGGTGTTACTTAATAACTCGGTACATTTTAGACCGAGAGGGTTCCTTCCTTTGTAAAAAAGTGGGCGGGGACACGCCTACATTTTTTTAAATTTAATTTTATGATATTCTACTTATTTGATTGAAGTCGGTTTTTTGGTAGAAGGAACTATTACTTTAAAATTTCAAAATAAATTAATTACCTGGTTTTTCGTTTAAGCTTACCATATGCATGTATGAATTTTTGTATCTTTGTATATGTGTGTGCATACTTACATGTGTAATCAAACATACACTGCAAAGCACTTAAATAAGAAATTTAATTTTATAAATTTCGAACAAATATTTTTGCGACAAAAAAAATTTATTATCAATTCACCAGATGGATACAATTTTTATTCCCGTGTACCTACCAACACCATGCTGCACCAATTCGCACTGCCGTACCGTACTGTCAATCAGTGAGTTAACGAGAAAGATGTAGAGCTTTTACTCCATATGTGGCTTGTTAGAAAAGTGTAACAAGAAATGCCGGGAGCCCCTCAATTTCTAACCGAAATTTTGCTAAGAGATTTTGCGCAATATTTGGCTCTACTTTTTTCAGAACATTTGAAAAAATTTATTACGGGTAAATTAAGTAATAAAAAAATTTTTAACGAGAAAATAACCCATTCAAATTTTTAACGAAATTAATAATAGCAATATGGAATTTAAAAGCCCAAAAAAATTTATATCCCCAAATAATAAGACTTTCTCATTTATGTTTATTCCCAGTGGAAAAAGGTAATGAATAGTATAGAAGAAGGTAAGGCACAGCATGTATAATTTATCATTCCAGAATTCATTACTGTTAACACAGAACATGTCCTAGGAAAGTAATGAATTATTTTAATACGTCCGAGCAATGAATTCTATAATTTATAACAGTCATCACAAGCAAAAGCTATACATTCTTTTTCTGCAGATGTGATAATGCACGTGGTAATCAATCGGCCTTATTCCCGTTGGCGTTATCGTCTTAAATGTCGTTTCTATGTTGTTGTCGTTTTTATCGTCGCTTCGTTGCAAAATTGGCATTCTTGAAATATATTGAAACGAAGTAAAGAAATGTTGGTAGCACTGCTGTGCTTAACGTTGCTATTTTTGACATTTTTCAAACTTCTTGAATAGTATTATTAATTTTTAACGAAAAATCAATGAATGGCGAGTGCTGAATTTTATTTTTCATGAATATATATATATATATATATAAGCAACTTTATTTTGATAAAATCATAAAATTGGCGACGACGAAGAAGGAATGTTTCTTTGTCGTTACTATCTTCGTTTCAAAATGGAGAATACCGATACTCTTTCAATAAACTTCGATAACGCCAATGGGGATGTCAAATTTTCGTTTTAGTTTCGTTTTAAAACATAAACGCCAACGGGAATAGGGCCCAATGTGTAATTATTGTATTTGATAAAATTACCCTCTCGTTTCTAAGGGAATGCATTGTCTTGCTTCGGAAAATATTACATTATTTCTCCCATTATTTATTTAATTAATGCCTACTTTTCCAGCTAGGTTGTTTGTCATAACTACATGTAGAAATGCCTGAGAGTTTAACAAAGGAGTTCAGAGAGAGAGGCAGAAATAGAGTAAGTACCGTATAAATACATATGAGGCTATCAGCGCAGAAGTGGTGTAACACCCACTGTGGGTGACCCACATCTAGTTATTTAAACAATTGCTCTATTTAATTATTTAATTGCTTTATTATTTTGCAATATTATGATCTGTGCGATTTTCAGCTCCATTTTCTTTAGGATACCAAAATGAGGCTTACTCCAATTTTTTTTTAGATATTTTGTAATATAAATAATGCATTTATTACCAGAACAACAACCAAAAAACGAATGTGGGTTACACCACTTTTGAGCTGATAGCCTCATATATTAATTACATTTGTTGAAGTGGCATTCATTCTCAACCAGTCGGAAACCTTCTGGGTAGCAAATATTTCTAATGTCCCTGAGTAAACAAAGTAACTCACAGCTACTTGAGTTTTGGAGCGGTTTTTGTAAAATTCAACACATCTTCTTCTAACTGGCATACCGTTTTTCAATGCTTCTTGGATCCTGTACAGATTTTTTTTATCTCCTTGCCTCCTTGTGATTTTACTATAAAAAGATATCAGGCCAATTCACAATGTTGTGCAAATGGTCTTGCATCGTAGCATGTGCAAAATGGATAGTATATTTATACTCAACACTTAACAATTCTTAGTGGTGAGTATCAATATACTATATCATTTTGCAAATGCTACGATGCAAGGCCATTTGCACAAGATTGTGAATTGGCTATCATGTTATTAATTTAATTAATCTATTGCGAATTTAAAAATAAAGTGATCGAAAAAATAAATAATTAGCTAACTGGTTTAAAATCACAAAAATTCAAAAAGTTTTGTGTGCAGAACACCCTTCTTGTGATTTCAAATCACTTTCTCAAAGAGGGATTTTCAGAGCATGTCTGATAATGCGAATAGTGCTAATTGTATATAATGAGGCAAATATTTAAAGCTTGTATAAGAAATACAGATACTTCTTCTTCGTTCCAGAAAAGGCCACCATACACGAAAATTGGACGTACTACGGCCGTATAGATTCAGTGGACTGTATATTAGTGATATTTCCATTATTTTCAAACATTAGTTTTTACAAGGAACAACTTCGTATACAAAAGTATATTTTATTATTCGTACTTTGTACTACTTAATATTTTTGCAAAAGTACCTTTGTACGACCCACGACTCAAACAAAAGGTGGTGAATTGCACTTTGGTATCAATTCAATTTCTGTGACATATGCCTCTTTTATTGCAAAATAGTCATAACTAAAATAAGCTAATATGACTTCAAAATTTTAAAGTTATTCCAAAAAAATATTTGCTTAAGAGTTGGTTGCAAGACGCATTTTTACACAAAATAAAGTACGTTATGATAAATTTATTCTGAATTGTTTATGTTTTGAGATGTGACTATGTTGCTGCAATAAGGGAGCGACAGACATGTTTGACATTTAATTAGTACGAATGTAAAACAGAAATTTTTATTCATATTGTTAAATGCATAACCTCTCAATTTTATCCCTTAAGCTTTCCATAATCTTCTAATATTTTATTAAAATGTTTTCCAGTTAGCTTGACATGGCTTTTTGCAGTTTTAAATTTTTTTTGTAGCAAGGTGTTAAAAGTAAACATAAAATGCTTTTTGTGAGTATTTATGTTAAAAGCACAAAGGATTTGGACACTTTCTGTAATCTGTAGAGAAAAATCTAAGAGCTTTTTTTGGAAAGCATATAAATTTAAAAAAATTGGGAATTAAAGTAAAATTTTATTTGTTTTACGATTTGCTCTACTAGCAAATCTTACTGTTTTCCTAGCAATGGGAGTGAATGCAATTTACATAAAAATCCTCTATAGATATGATTTTTAATTTTTATCAATCCACATATGTATATGTAAACATATGCATATATTTACATATTTACATAAGTTTAGTTCGTACACCCAGAGAAAAAAAAACAGCTTTAAATCAATAAAAAGTATTTTGAATTAATAAGAAACATCAACAAAAGTCTAGTCATGTTGAAATTTATCATTTCAATATGGAAAAATATCAATTTAGGGCCATCATTACAACTTAAAGTTAGTTAAAATTAGGATTTTATCGGACGTATAGGAAGCTTTTAATTATTGCAAATTGGATTTAACTTACCAAGTAGGATAAACTTGCAAGTAACTTATCGCTCAATTTAGGTTAAAGTAAAATTTTGCAAATGATAAACTTTTTATACGTCCGATAAAATCCTACTTTTAACTAACTTTAAGTTATAATAATGGCCCTTACAGTAGTAATTGAGACGCGTTCTTATTTTTAAGTTGCAGCTTTTCCCTTAGTGTATTATTTCAGAAACTCAACTAATTGCGTCGCTTTTTTTCCAAGCAAAAACTTTTCCAGATTCGCCAAAAATTCATTTGCCGATGGCAAATTAATGATGGTGTATATAATGCAAAGCAATTCTCGCATTCCATTTATTAAAATTTCAGGTTTAATAGCTGATGTCCATAATTAATCTCCTCCCAATGAGATAAATAAAGCACATGTCACATGCACACAAAAATGCGTCGCTCCTTCCCCCGCCCCCACCACCAAAACCCTTTTCAATTGTTTAAAAAAAATTAAATTACGTAATAACCAACAAAATTAAATTAATTAAAGGCGGAAGAAAATATTCTTGTAATATTTGTATAGAAAACAAAAAAACTTTTAGATTTTTAATTATTTTTTTTTAATATAAATATGTGTATTAGTAAGAATTTTTTTTAGGGCCTTGTTTTGAAAAACGCAACGCTTATCGTTGATATATTTTGTCTTTATTTTGTTTTTGTAATTTAAATTTTTCCATATAAAATTGTAAACAACTAGCCCCTTAATATATTTACACAAAAACTGGCAGTAATTCTATTAAATTTTATAAATCCATAAAATTATCTACACAACAATAATTATAAATATTTAATAGTGACTGAAGAGTTGGCTTAAATTTTATTTATTAAATTTCGTATTAATTACTAGTTGATGTAATGAAAAATTGTTTCAGATTTATTATTACAAAATAATTTAAATTAATTGTTTGTTATGATTATTTTCAATAAAAACTAAAAAAAGTATATATAAAATACTTAACATAATTTATTAAATAATATCTTGAGTTTTTTTTTTTTTTTGTAAATATTTGCTAAAGAGATTTTGTTAATTTCTTTTTATCGATACAATTAATTGTTTTTAATTTAAATATGTATTTTAAAACTTAAAAAATAAAATATTTTTCAATAGAAATTAAATGTATTATTTTGCAGAGAGACAGTAGCATACGATTATATACATAAATTGAAGTTAAGTTCAGAAATATTCTCAGATTTTGTTAAAGGAAGTAAAATTTAATAAATAAATTAAAATTTCTTTATTCCAATTTACGTTCTATGGTTCAACTCTCACATATTTGTAGATTTATAGTGTAATGCGTTTCTCTTCAACCGAATGTTTCAGCAATAATCTGTACTATTCTCCAAGAGGTTATTATACAGATATGACGATTATATATTTTCCACGGGTAGATATTTTACAAACATGGTATAAACGTTCAAAATATGTAGGTACGTATCAGTGATGCCAGAATACCTCCACCAAAAATGGCTAAATGTAGATAAAAAAATTGCTAAAAAATGACTAAGAACTAGCTGAAAAATGGCTAAGCAAAATCGAATGCAAAAATCATGAACTTTAGCAAAAATAAGAAGGTATTTCATATATTGTTTTTTTAAGGCAAATCGGGAACTTTTTAAAGTAAATAAAAACAATAAATTGAAGTAATAAATAAAATAATTTTTCTTCAGGTAATAAAAAAAACTGCGCAAACTTGCAATATTTGCATTACGCCTTCTATTCATTTGTACATTCTGCTATTAAGTCTTTAAATTTTTGGGATACTAATCGATTCCTTGCGAAATTTTTGCTTATACTTTTTATTAACTTTCTATTTTTTAAACTTTCATTTAAATTTTTATTCATCTCGATATTTTCACTCGTTTAAAACAAATATGACCCTTGTTTGATTGATATCATAAACCACCAATTTCAGTGAAACCTCTCATAACCGGACACTCACGGTCGCCCTGTTTTTGTCTGTTTATTAGAGGTGTCCGTTTATGAGAGAGTTACACATTTTTTGGATTTCATTGTAGTTGAAAAATTATTTTAAGAGTAGACTTCTTCAAATTAGATTGGTATAATTTCAGCTGTTGGGTTTCAAGTGACTTTCAATGATTTTATTTGTTGCAATACAACAAAGTCGTCTCTAGAAAAATGCTTTGAAAACGCAGTTTGTATAAGAAATGTAACAATATGAATTGTTAAAATAACAAGAAATTTTATATCTTCACAAGTTCGTGCACCGAATATTTTCCTTTTTCAAACTCGTTTAAAATATAATTTTTTTTCTGTAATTGATAAAAAGTTTTTCACTGGCATTTTGGGACACGAGCTAAGCAAACAACTTCTTTATATAAATAGCAATTTCTTTCGCCTTCAACGAATCAGTATTTACATATGCGTTAACCAGGGAACCAGCAATATCATTGACACTAATATAAATATGAATCAGAGTTGAATAAACAAAGACCTACTATTTAAATGCAACTCTCATTGCCGTGTTTCACCGCTTCTGTGCTTTTATGAGAGTGTCCGGTTATGGGAGTGCATTTTGTATGGAAAAACTAATGAACGTGTTGGATCTACAAAAATTGTCCGGTTATTAGAGGTGTCCGGTTATAGGAGGTGTCCGTTATGAGAGGTTTCACTGTAGACCCGACAACTTATAAACACCTTGCAGCGATTATAAGAATGCAGCAGCAAATCTTATTGTTACCAATTGAGCCATCTTTTTCATATAAGCGCTTTTAGACTGCTGCAACAAAAATGGCAAGTTTGAACCGCGATTTATAGATATTAATGCGAAAACAATAACATATTACTCTGTTGTGTTTTTTTTTTTTTTTTTTTTTTTTTGGTAGTTAATTAATGTTCCCATGTTCCGAGTTAAAATTTTTTGTGAAAAATCACAAACAAATTTCATGTTTGGAAAAATAGCTAAAAAAATAGGTAGATTAAAATAAAAATGGATAAAAAAATAGCTAATAGCTAAACTCACTTTTCTTCCGGCTAAATGGGATGAAAGATGGCTAAATTTAGCCAGAAAATGGCTAAATTGGCATCACTGGTACGTATGTATGTACATAAAATATTTTTAAAATAATTTTGATTCACACTCCGCTAACCCAGAATTAATCAAAATATAGCGTTAAACCTATTTTGCGGAAAGCTGCTACCGTAGCTATAACGACTTTGAATACGAGTATTATTAAAGGGAACATATTTTGTCCAACTGAATCTAAATACTTTTTAGATTTTTAAAGCTTATTTTTGCAGTCCGTTCGATTTTTTTTAAGTTCTATTTTAAAATTTTTAGTGCCAATTTTACATTTTCAGGGGCGCGGTCCCGACAAATCTTGCAAACATTAGAGTCCGCCCACTTTTCTAAACTTAACGTCGCGTCACTTAAAGAGGTCAAAGTGTGTGTCAAGCTTTGTAAGAATCTATCAAGTAGAAGCACTTAAAATATACTATTAATATTTAATGGGTAAGGCCCCGCCCACTTCTTTAAGCACACAATTATGTTATTGTAAAGTAAGAATCGTTGCCAAGTTCTGCGGGAATCGTATAAACAGAAGTACACAGAATTTAATACAAACATTTCATGGGTGTGGCCCCACCCATTTTTTTGAGTACAAAATGAAGTATTTTTCAGAGCTCAAGGTGTGTGGCCAGGTTCATAAAAATAGGCAAACTAGAATCATGTGGCGTATACAAAACATCTTCAGATTGATCTCATTTCAAAGTTCAGGTTGTGTGCAAAGTTTCGTAAAAATCAATTAAATAGAAGCACGTGAAATATAATATTAAATTTTAATGGATGATAAGATGATTGGTCAAGTTGGGTCATGTGAAATCTAATATTAAGTTTTAATAGACATGTCTCCGCCCATTTTTTAGCTTCGAAATTGTGTGATTACGAGAGCCTTGAGAGAGTGCTAAGGCTTACCATAAGTAAAATATAATAAAATCAAAAAAAAAAAATAAAAATTTGTGAGCACCGCCCACTTTTTCACAATAGGGCTAAATGGAATCTATATCCCTCAAACAAATGCTTAAAAATTACTGAGTTATGAAGTAATAAACATAAAAAAATACAGATGAATAGAAGTTTAAAAATAAAAACATAAATTGGAACACAAACTGGACCGAGAATTATAAAGCAAGTTCGCATCAAGTTTTAAAAACTATGTTGCATATTGCTAGCCAAAGTATACTTTAAAAGTTTATAACCAGTATTTTGTATGTTAATACTGGTTTTAAATATATTTTTTTTTTTTTTTGACTATGAATGTGCGCCTGTGGGTGTATTATTAAAAAAAGTTTGAGTGCATTGAAACTTGAAAGGAAAAACTTGAGCGTTTAACCCCCCAAGTAACACAAGAACTTGTCGCATTAGGTTAACTGTATGTGACTACAAATACGTCAGACAAATAAATTATTAAATAAATAAATAAATATAAGGTAAAAACTAAAAAAAAAAAATAATTAGTTATTAAAGTATTCATTTATACATAAGTAGTTTAAAACCATGGCTGTCATTTTTTAATGTTATTGTTACAGATTTGACAACATTTGAGTGGATTTAAAAAGCAACTGTTATGCACACATGCATGGGTGGCCCATAATGGCCGAAGGGGTTTGAATTCCTTATAGTTTTTTTTAGCATAATTTTTTCATTATTTTTTGTTTCAATATTTTGTAAAGAAGACTTGGGGAATTTGTCCAACAATTGAAACCAACAGATTACCAGCAACGACTTGATCATGCAATTTATTTTCTTCATAAAGCACAAGATCATGATCTTATTCATAATTGAACTATCAGCGACGAAGCCCATTTCCAATAAAATGGGTTCGTTAATTCGGCAAAACTGCATCATATGGGCTGCGGAAAATTTCGCCCACTTAAGTGTACCGTTTGATGCGTTGTTTCGTCGGAAAGAAAAATTGGCCCATATTTTTTAGAAAGTGAATACTGTGACGCCGTTTCCATCACAGTGTGTTAAATATCGTTGTTGAATTGTGTACTGTTCCATTATAAATTCCCAAAGTCTTTTTTACAAAATACTAAAGAGAAAAATTAAAAAAAAATTATAATAAACAAACTATAAAGAATTGAAACACCTTAGGCCATTCTGGGCCAGCCCGTAGAAAGAGCCATATGTTTCATCAAATATTTTATCTTAATGATTTAATTAAAGGATATGTTAAAGCTTGCTTTCTTCCTTGTTGCTTTCTCTGCAGCCTGCCTCATTATCAAGCATTCGATGGATTTTTTTATTTATTTACTATTGAATTTTCTCGCTTGTACCAATTTGTTGATATCATGATAAGTTGATACCATTGCTGGGTTCTCGAAATCTTTGAACTCCGTGCAGCTATCAAAAGTTTTTTCACAGTCGACGCCATCCTGTCCATCCTTGGCAGCACGCATGTACTTAAAGAATCTCAATATATCGGGATTATCGGAGGTGGGCTTACGTAATTCATTAAGCTCGCTAAAAAATATATAATAAAGAATAATTATCAAATACTTTTATAAAAAAAAATATAAAGTTTGCATTATATTAGGTCTATTCATTTACTTTCCCAGCAGAAACTAGCAACGAGAGAGCAAGGCAGAAATTTACAAAACTACTCTCCGAAATATGAAAAAGTAAATGAACGCTTTACTTGTAAAAACTTGCAAGAAAATTTTATTCATATCAGAACCATGGATGGAAATCATGATGCAATTGTACTTTTTCTGCTGTATTTTGTTTGATAATATTTTATATTGCAAATGTTTTTTAGAAATTGACATTTAATATGAAATTCTTTACACAGTTTCATGTAGTTTTTACTATTTTTATGCATTTTTCATAATCTTTTAATTTTATTATAACGGGTGTTTTTTTAGAGGTATAGAACTTCGAATTGAAATAAAACACAAGAAAATCGTTTTAATGTCCATCAATTTGGCTTTATTGGAAGGATAATTTTATGCCATTAATGTTTAAATATGATTTCGGGCATGTGGCCGCCGCGGCTGGCTCGAATAAAACCAATTCTACAGGTCCAATTTTCAACCACTTTTTCGAGCATATGGGGCCGTATGTTGGCAATAACGCCACGAATGTTGGCTTCCAAGTCCCCTAACATTTCTGGTTTGTTGGCGTAGACGAGCGACTTCACATATCCCCAAAGAAAATAATCCAATGGTGTCAAATCACACGATCTTGGTGGCCAATTGACAGGTCCATTCCGCGAAATTATGCGCTCATCGAATGTTTCCTTCAATAAATCGATTGTGACGTGCGCTGTGTGGCATGTAGCGCCGTCTTGTTGGAACCACAACTCATCCACATTAATGCCATCCAATTCGGGAACAAAATAGTCGGTTATCATGGCTCTATACCGGTCTCCATTAACGGTAACTGACTCTCCAGCATTATTTCGGAAGAAGTATGGCCCAATGACTCCACCAGCCCATAAGAGCACACCAAACAGTCAGTTTTTGTGGATGTAATGGCGTCTCAAGGGTCTCATGTGGATTCTCTTCACTCCAAATGCGGCAATTTTGCTTGTTGACGTAGCCATTCAACCAAAAATGAGCCTCATCACTGAACAAAATTTTGCGATGAAAATCAGCATCGAAATCAATCTCATTTTCGGGCCATACACCAAAATCACGACGCATTGCATGGTCTCGCGGCTTTAATTCTTGCATAAGCTGGATCTTGTAAGGTCGCAAGCCAAGATCTTTGCGCAAAATCGTCCATAAAGTTGATGGACAAAGCTCCAATTGCTGTGCACGGTGGCGAATCGATTCATTCGGGTCCTCTTAAACACTTTGCTCTACAGCGGCAATTGTTTCTTCGGTGCGCACTGTTCGACGTCTCTGCGGATGCATATTATCACATAGAGTAAGCGTAGTGCGAAAACGATCCATGGTTAACCAAATTAATTGCTCTGATGGACGATTATGTCAACCATAAAATGGACGGAGCTTGCGGTAAACTTCGCGAACTGAACCATTATTTTCGAAATAAATTTGCACGATTTGCAAGCGTTGTTCTTTTGTCAACCTGTTCATGATAAAATGGCAAACCAAACTAAATATTAATCACTTGACAGCTGACAAAATGGCCGCCAGTTAAAAAAGTGATGCCAACTTAAAGTTCTATACCTCAATAAAAAACACCCATTATTAACAAATACAAAAATGCCACTTTTCATTTCTGATCATATATGAGAAACAAACAAAATTATTTGCCATTAAAATTGAATTTATGTGGCTTGATAAAATAAAAAACAATAAATTAAGAAATCATCATTTGACGCTCTCCCCTTACAAACTTTTTGAGTTAACAATTTTTTTGTAAATGAACAAACCTATTATAAAATTTTTTTATTTTTAAATATTGTTAAAGTTTTAAAAAAAATTTTGGTATAAGAAAGAAAAGTCGCCATTATTATGACGAATATTTTGGTAAATATGTTGGGAAGACGACAATCAATTGATTGGCTAGAGGGTCAAAAGGGCATGGAGGGTCTGGGTGCTCGATTTCTAAAAATTTGATCGGAATCGGAGACCCTGTGCTCTTCCGCAGACAAGCCAAACTATTTACGCAGTTAGGGTCTTATGCAAAAAAACTTAATAAAGCTTTGCCAAGCAATGTTAAGTAAAGTTGTATTCTAAAAAAATTATTGTATAAAAATTCTAAAGTAGGCACCCACGTTTGTTAAGACTACTTTAAGTTGATATTTCCAAAATGTGTATTTTGTACCTCAAATATTTTTACTAATATAGCACATACTGATTCATTCTACATCTGAAAATGAAGCTAGAAGTGTCTGCTCTTATCTTAAATTTATTATTTCTGTCATGTAATGGGAAACATCACCAAATTATCCAACTGTTTCGAAATACATAGCAAAATCCATAAAAAAAATATTAAAATAAATACAATTATACAAAAATGTTTTAGTGATGTACATACAATCAAAACAAATCGAAAAAAGCTGGATATTCAAATACTCGTTTCATTCGAATAAAACAAATTGTGATAATTTTTCACATTTTTTACTTTTACTTCATGGTTGTGTTTATCTGTTTTCCTATTAAGTCAGAAGCTCATATTTTTTAAATAAGGTTGCTTTACTTCAAGATAATAAAAATTTATTTAATAAAATAAAAAAAATATTTGAATACCCGAATGAAATTGTATTCAATTTTGTACATCATAAGCTGTGAATTGGTTGTTGAACACGGTGGTGTTACCAGTATTTATTATTAAATCACAAAATATTTAAAGTTGTATTTTGCATATGATTTTTTAATAAAGCTATGTTAGCCTTGAAGTGCTTATCAACTACTATGAACTTTAAAGCTAAAGTAAAATATTTTTTTGCATAAGGGGGTTAATCTTTTTTAACTTAAAATATTGTTTGCAAAGGGTCATTACTACAAGTTAAGGTTAGTTAAAATTAGGATTTTGTTACATGTATAAAAAGTTTTTCTTTAAAAATCCAATTCGGTAGACAAAATGACAAAAATTTTTAAAGGTTTTGAAGGCTTTTCTAATCTTTCCAAAATATAAATAAATATGTGTATGCACTGAATAAATTCTAATACATATTACGAATGTTTGAAAATCGTTGAAAGTTTTTCTGGCGAAGGTACCATAGATAACACAAAAAATAACTCATTCTTGTAGGGCAGCAAAAATTTACCGGATTTTATTGACTTCTCTCATACATGCAAGTAAATAATAATACATGCATTTTATGTTATTTAAATAAATCATATAATTTTCTCAAATTGCCAGTACGTGACATGGGAAGAGTTCTGTGTACTTAAACCTAAATTATAATTGCTTCAATAGTTTTTAAAACCTTTTATATTTATGGCTCAGTTCTAGCTCCGTCTAAGCAAAAAGCACACGTATGCAATTGACATAATGTCAGAGCAATAAAATGGTTTACTAACTTTAATAAATAAGAAAGATGCCGGATACATTGTTAAATAATGTATTTGGGTGGGCAAATAATGGTTAAGCGCTTTGATCGATTGACCTTTGAAAACATAATTATAATGTGAAAATGTCGTCATTTGGGGCAAAAACATTGCCACAAATCAATGAAAATACTCAATAAAAACTTATTACTGTTATCGTATGTGGCTAGCTATTGCTTTAATTTGTAATAACCTTCACTTGCTTGTCCACTTAATTAAGCAGCGATAAAGTTTTGTTAAGGGAACTACATTCCTTTTAACTATTAATCTATATAGCAAAAACTAATAAAGAAAATATATTATTTGTATTATGGTGGTGGAGAAGAAGAAGAAGAAGAGTAAGAAACTGCAGACGTGCTTGAGAGTATAAGCAAGCAATTGAATACTGTTCATGCGAAATTAATATTTAATGAGTTGAAACTATAAAAAGAATTGCTTAAATTACATGAATATAATGATTCGATTTGTCTTGAATATAATAAAAATCTATTTAAAATTCAAATTACCAATTGTTAAAGAAGTATTTCCACTACAATACTGCCATAAAATTTTATCTAAATTATAACATTAAATGCGATTTTGGGTATTAAATGCTCGTATTGAACAACAATGATAATAAAACTCACAAAAAAGAATCCTCATCAAATCTGATGACGCCAAATAGTAATTATGTATGCGTTAGTGTAAGAATTCTTATTTTCCAATTCCTTACATATGTATTGATTTTAAATAGATGTCCTTGCGTAAAAACTTCACATACATATATTAAGGCGCCAGACTTTAAGTAGTTTTAAGTGAAAAAAATTAAAGGGTATATCTTAAAAGTAGGCTTGAAATGTTTAGGAAATTTGTTTTAGTTGAATGTTGCCAATGGAGAATTCAAACATATTTTCGATTTTTTTTTGTGTTGAAAGAGCTAAACATTTTTGTTGATACAAAACACTTATGTTTGTGTATTTCCTACAGAGTTTTGTTATATTTGATCCTCACAAAAACATCAATGTGAAAAAAGGCCAAGTTCCTATCAAAAATTTCGCCCATCAAAAGCAGTGAGATATAAATTTTTACCAAGTTCTTGTTTGGCACAACACCTATCATTGACATATGCTATGCATTATATACATTTGTAATCGTACGGGTGTCATATAATTCCTTTTTTCACATTGATGTTTTTGTGAGGATCTGACAACTTTTTGAAAAATTTTCTATGATAACACTTTTTAAACTTAAAATTTCTAGGATGTTTTATTTCTATTCATGATCACTGTGCAAGTTAAAAATGAAATAGTTAAGAGTCGTCTGGAAAAAACATGTAAAATACAGCGTCAATTCTAGTGGGAGTGATCCCGCCTATTTTCTCAATATATTTATATATTAAAGTCTGCTTAGCCGAAGTATATAAATCAAAAGGATATGCCCAATGTGTATGTAAAGTTAAAAAAGGGTAGCTGGTGCTTTAATTTTTGTATTTTCCGATGGAGTAAATCAATTAGGACTATTTGTCTACAAAATTTCAAATCTCTGCAGTATAATATTACGTAAAATTATTATGGGTATGGCCCCGCCGACTTTTATATCTGTTAGTGCTTATGGTTAATGTAAAGTTTTGTTGAAAAAATCTGATGAGAAATACATAAGTAATAGACTAAAAACTGCAAAGCCGAAGTACATGAAAAAAAGCTACGATTTATGGGTGCAGTCACGTCCACTTTTCAAAAAAGGAAATTTTTACTTTGGATAAGTGCAATGTGGATGAAAAGTTTCAGTAAAATTTTACTTAATTTTGAGTTAACAGTGCTTTTTCCAAACCCTTATTTAAACCCCTGATTTCTTAGATTTTTCTTAGTGATCTCTGATCTAGATTAATTTGTGTACCAAATTTCAGCACTCTACTGCGAATTGGAGTTTTAGCGGATAAAATTTCTTGGTTTTAAGATTTTTCCATTAGCTCACTCATCTACACTTGCTTGTGTATAATATTTCAGCTCTCTAGCGTTAACTTTACCTTATAATTTTATGAGCATTACAATATTGTTTTGAGCAGCACTTATAATTCATGCTTACTTTCGTCTAAAATATGCTAGACCGAAGTAGATTAAACACAAGGCTAAAATTTCATGGGATAGTTCACTTTTTTAGGTGTTAGTTTAAAGTATTGTATACTGTATTGTATTTATATTGTAAGGTTTAACTAAAAAGACTTAATTTATATCATAAATTAAGGCTGTATATCAACAGCCTTATTTATATAACTTATTAAGGCTTTATAAAGGTGTTTTAAGACAAATTTTCATAAAAACTTTTTCTTAAAAAGTCTTAATAAGTTCTATAAATAAGGCTGTAAGTTTTCAGGTTCAAACAATAGTAGCGTGGCCCTGCCCATTCTGGTAAAATTTTTTGGTTTTTCGGATTTTTCTAGTTGGTTTCTCACCTAGACCTACTGTGTATCAAATTTCAGCTCATAAGCGCAACTTTTAATTTTTAATTTTTATGGGCGCAGCCTGCCCCTCTGACTAAAACTTCCGGGTTTTCAGGGTTTTCTTGTTGTTTTCTCCCCTATACCTATTCGTGTATCAAATTTCAGCTCCTTAGCGCAACTTTTAGTTTATAATTTTTCAAACTTGAGACTTTTTTCGGCTACTGTTTATTATTACTGTCAAGTTTTGTTGCAAACGGATAATAATGCATACAGAAATAGTATATCTAAATATGCTGAGCCACAGTACACTAAAATGAGGTTGAAATTTTATAGGCGTGTCAACGCCCACTTTTTTAATGCAAAATTTTTAGGCTTGCCTTATCGCAGCCTGTATGCCGAATTACAATAAAATAGCTTCCATTAAGCGCCTTAGATTTGCTTTTTTAATTCTAGCCTTTATGGGCGTAGTCCCGCCCTCCTGGCCAAAATTGTCGTGTTTTAAATTTTGTTAGTTTATTGCTCACCTAGACCTAGTTCTGTAGAAAGTTTTAGCTCACTAGCACAGATTTTAGTTTTTATGGGCGTAGCCCCGCCCCCTTGGCTAAAATTTTTAGGTTTTCAGATTTTTCTGTTTCATTGTTCACCTAGATCTACTCGTGTACCAAATCTTAACTCTCTAGCTATGGCGGAAGTGCTTCATCAATTTGATGATTGATCAGTGAGCCAGTGAGTATGTCTTAAAATATGCACTTTTTGCACCTCCATATCTCCGGAACCTTTCATTGTAAAGTTTTTAAACTTTACAATGTAAGGTTATATGAATTTATTCTAATTATGATTTAAATTTCATAATTTAAGGTCGCCTGGAATAAAGTTATGAGGGGGGTAAAATCAGCTCGAATGGCTTCCTGTAAATATACATACTGCGTGCATTGGCCGGAACTTGGCCTGGCGCACTACCGTGCGCCTAGATAATTGTTGTTTGTCAATATAAACGACTTCTGGCACAATGTTGTTGTTATCGTAACATATCCGCTGTTTCGTATACCCTTCCCAGTAAATCTTAATTGTATAATTATCATTATTACTAGTGTTACTTGTTTGTAATAGTAGCTGCAGAAATCGGGTTTTCTCGATCGGTCTGTGTCAAAAGTGAATTGGAAATAGAGGCGTGTGTATCTTTTCCAGAGTTCGAATAATTGGTCTCTCTCGTGCTTGTTGTCAGAAAAAAAAGTACTCGTCCACTGACATTTTGCGATACTGTCGCGAAAAAACCCTCAAACTTCGTTCTTCTTTGGCTTGCTCTTCGCTCACCCAACGACCGTTTTTGTTCGATCGCTCGGCTCATGTGTTCACTCAAGACCCTTTAAAATCTCGGCAAACGGTCTTTTGAGCATGTATGTGTGTTGCGAGTGTGGGTAGGTAAATATTTACATACATACTATGTGGTACGTCATGGAGATTTGTTGTTTTTATTATTTTATTTTACAAACAACCCTTATTCCAGTTGTCGCCATCGACGTCACTTTAACACAACACCAAAAAATTGGTGCTGGTATATCCGTTGTCAAAAACAACTGACTAATGTTGGTGCGTTTATGTTATTTTCTAGACATTAGGGATCGGAAATCTGACAATCTGTCAGTTGCGCAAAATTGTTCTTGAGAGCGAGTAAACAAGCTCCAGTTTTTTGGTATTGTGTTAAAGTGACATCGATGACGACAACTGGAATAAGGGTGATTATTGAACAAAATACATACATACATGTTTTTGTTGTACAAATATCTGTCTTTTATTTTACATTTACACTTCGTTGACAAATAGTTTGATTTACAGATATTTTTATTGTTATTTATTATTATCTTCTCCCTTCCTTTTTAATGCTTTGCCTGTGACGAAATATCTAAGGCAACAACATAAAGCAAACGCAACAATAAAAATAAAGAAATTTTCTGCGACACTTTGCTTGTTTTTCTCACTTACTGACCCCCAGTAGCTGAGCAGCGAACGATTCTGTTCGTATCATGCGGTCAGTAAGAGACCGATTCGTGTGTTACGCTCAACCCATAACCCGGGAGCGAGAACACGATTGAAACGAAAAAAAGGGTTGCTGTTCGGACACTGAGTGCTTCCGTCTCATTTTTTTAGGTCTTTTGAGTGAGAAGACAGCACAGAGAAATGTGGTTAAATATATTTTGCGAGCTCTGGCCTTTTCGAACAGTTAAACAATACTATGTTCAGACGGCAACATGAACCGTTTGGTGCGGTCTCTGAACCACGATTGCGAATTATGCTCTTCACACGACACATTCGTGGTAAGTTTTGCCAAATCTTTTTGATATACATTCCCTTTCGGAGAATGTGTGGTTGACTACAAAAAAAAATTAACTTATAGTTAAATTTTCTAAGACTGACTAAAAACTAACTACAATGTCATCCAGAACAAAACCAAAATTAATTCTCAAGTTGAGCATGTAATCCAATTTGATGAGAGCTAACAAATTTATTCTCAGCTACTTTGAAACTTATTTTAGTTTTATATTAACATTTTGCTGTTGTTATTTTAGATGGTACCTTGGTTGAGTGGGACACTTGACTACCGCCTAAGATATCGCAAAGTTAAAATAGTCAGTTGATTACATTAAAAGTAATACAAGTGTTAGTCAGTACTAGTTGCGAAATAGTAAGCTTAAAGTTAGTTTAAAGTTAACATAATTTCCGACAGGGTATGCACATACATACATCCATACATATATACATACATATGTACGTGAATAGTAAAGATTAAAGTCCTGCACAAGAACACTTATAAGAACTTTAAAGACATGAGGGATTTTTCAAATGCTTTACTGCAGCGAAATCTTCTAAAAGAAACATGAAACAACACTGTTGGCAAGACATTTGTTTCAGTTATTGCAGGTATAGGAGTAAAGAAGAAAATAATTCGCGACGAAATTATTTTGTGATGCTTGCTTCTTCATACGCATGTGCGCGTATACAAACGTCGTGCATGTACATACATGCATACACACATAAGTTGTGTGTATGATCTTATATTTTTCTGCACACATGCATTGATTGACATTTGTTTTGTGCGCTTGCTTAAAAAAACCTCCCTAAAACACATAATAGCTCACCATCTACATCATGCACACACACACACACTCAAACGTACAATATGCAAAATAACAAGTATACACTCATCAACACTACTTCTTTCGATTCTTTGTTATTAATAAGAAGTCTTCGCGATATCGCTTTTTAACACACCAGTGCATCCGTCTTGCTGCGCTTATTATATGACAGAATTAATTATTGGTTTAGTATACATATCACGAGAACACATTTAAAAAACAAGACGTATTTACATTTCAAGACTATTTACGCAGGTCTCTAGTAATCTCAGAAGACTTTCTTGGTGCAGGTTTTGTTAAGGGGCTGTTAAAAAATTTTTTGATTCAATTGCCAGCGGGAACAAGGAGGAGTAATGATGCCTTCTAGAAGGCCTCTATACAACTTATTTTGGATGTACAAGGCCTGTTCGCTCCATTCCATACTCATATCTTTTGTACACGCATTGTCATTGCGGTGTAGGTTATTGCTTCTTTCGCCAGAGATTCTGGAAGGCCTTCAAATTAATGGATTTTGCTTTTGCTTTGGTAAAAAAAATAATACAAAACATGTTACTACTTGTCTTCTCCCTTCTCATAGAAGGGAGAGTAGAATGTGTAAATAAAAAAAAAATCCTAAGGATGTACCTTGCCAAGGGATGGATACTGTGTGAGGAATTGGTGGTTGGGATGCTTCCGAAAGTGACTTGGTGGAACAGCAGCATATTATGCTGTTTGACCGGCAGCATGGGAAAAATGTTCAACAATATATCATGTTGACACATCAGGTTGCGATTGTTCTGCTTCGTTTGCAAATGGTACCACTGGGTCTCATTGAGCGACGCTGTCCAGACTAAGGGGACGTTATATATCGATAAAAAGATATAGAATATCGCGATGAAGAGATATTACGAAGCAAAAAGTACTGCCTTAGACTGAGTGAAATATGGGTGTGATTTTTAATAAGGTTACTTTTTGTATATTCTATTTCTTTTGGAATATGAGCTTGACCTTCTGTCTGATATAAATTTATAATATAAAATATCACTCAAGGCTTGAAAGTGCCATATTGTATATAAATACAAGCTTTACAAAAAAAAATTTAAAAAATTTCAAAGTCAATTTTTTCGATTTAGATTGAGGTTTTTATAATATCTGTGGGAAAAAGGAAAAAGTGCTTAAGTCGAGATAAGCTGTTTTAAGTTAACGTCGCTCCTGTAAACGTATTTGTAAGTATCCCTGTATAAAATT
Organism: Tachina grossa; assembly: GCA_949987645.1. Lineage (NCBI taxonomy): Eukaryota > Metazoa > Arthropoda > Insecta > Diptera > Tachinidae > Tachina > Tachina grossa. The sequence continues at coordinate 184,435,269 of OX465274.1, forward strand.
TCATTTAAGTTATAGCGCAATGACTTGCTTCTTATCTTTTTCGTTGTATAATCTCATGTAGAATAATAAATTAATTTAGCTTATACTTTGGTATATGTATTTTAAATCAAATGTATTATTTATAGTGTTTAGAACGAAATTAAGTGAATATCGAGTTTTCCAATTTAACTGTAAAAGAAATAGATTTCTGAAAATGAACTTGAAAGTTTAAAATTCCTCTACTGCCAAGCAGTAAAATATGACTTAAGCACTTTTCCCTTATTGCCACATATACATATATGTATGTATGTATGCACATGAAAATTTTCATACTAAATAACTTACCGACTTAATTGAGCCGATACCAAATTGCTGTAGGGTGCATATTTCGCTGGATTTGCATACATTAAACAAATTAGCTTTTCTCGACAGATCTCCTTGTCGGAATTTATTTTCAATTGTGCAAACACCGAATCTAGGCGTGACAAAAGAGGACTATAAAAGGGATCATAATTGGAGAGCAGCAGCGAAGAATCGGGTACTTTTTGGAATTGTTGGAATGTGTTAACATTGGCCGCCGGTGGTGGTCGCTTTGCCATGGGCGCCACGAGACCCGACGAACCAGTCGATAAAGAGCCCGAATTTTTAAATGAAGCTGAACCAATACTCTGCAAAGCATTCATGTAGGAGTCTTGCATCAGTTGATGCTGACGTTCATTCATACCCAAGCGGGTGTAGGATAAAGGGTTGTTACTTGCGGAGGGATCAAAGACATACTCATTGTGCAATTGCGCGGTATCTGGAAATAAGTGTGTTTTTATATAATTTTGTTTTTGTTTTGAGGTTTTAATATATTTTTTTGTATAGTTTTCTTAAACAAACCCTGTTGATTGTAGTTGTATGGCCCATTTACTTTTATGCCGTCATTTGTTGTTAGAAAGTTGTTGTCCTCTACGAAAGCAAGATTATTATCACGGAAATCCAGCTCTTGTGGCGGCTCCATAGGACGTATAAATAGAGGAGCAGAACCAGTTGAAATGCCTGAAATGAAAGAAAGATTAAATAAATAACTTTTAATATAAATTTTGAATCAGTGTTTAAAAAACTTAAGTCGAAGTAGCAAAAGTCGTAAAATTTTTACTGTTCGCTGCTTTGGCCTTTTCCAACTGTTTAAAATGAACCAATGATTTTTCTTGTGCTTGTGAAAATAACCAACAGTCGTAGTCAAAGCAGAAGCAGAAAACGAAATATGAACAATTGCGCAGTACTTTCAACAGTCGACGATTTTAAAAGTTTGAATTTTATTTGTTGTTGCTTTTGGTTAGTTTCGCTAGTAAAAGCATGAGCAGTCTGTGTGATCTTGTAAATACCAAACAGTCACTGTCGAAGAAACAAAAGCTTTTGCTTTTAGAAGCTTTTTGTAGGTTTAATCAACTATTTTGTGGTGTTTGTCATGTTTTTAGTTGTTGTTTTGCACATCAGACAAGAAGTAAAAAAAACACTTTACTGCTATTGCTTCAAACTTCTAAAAGCTAAATTATTTGCTTCCTCGACTATAACTGTTTGTGACTTCCAAAAGCATATAGACTGCTTCTGCTTTTACTTGCGATGCTAACCAAAAGCAAAAGCAAATCAAATTCAAACTTTTCAAATCGTCCACTTTTGAAAGTACTGCGCAATGGGTCATAAATCGTTTTGTAATTTTACTTTGACTGAAACTGTTGTATTTTTCAAAAGCGAAGGCAGAAGCGAAATGAAATGAAATGAAAATCACTTCAGTTCTTTAAACACTGTTTTGAATTATTGATTTGAAATTTTTTTTTTTTTTTTTTTTGAAGAATATTTTAAAAGAATATTTTAAGCCAAAAATTTAAAATGAGCTCAAGATAAAAGTATAAAAACAGTTTTACAATCATTTGTCCTCTCTTAACCCAATAATATAATTTTAACGCTTTTAGTCCACTAAACAGTTATGGTTTTATATCAATTTGAAATTTATTTGCTGGTGGTTCAGCATTATCTATATGTATTTCATTGTTGCTGTAACAAATCGGCAGTAGACTTCAACCACACATTTTGAACAGTCACAAACCTCTTATCTTATGCCAGATCAAACGTTTTGCACTTTTTGTGTTGTACAGTGTTATAAAACCGTATTATTTTAATTGGTAATAATTTTTTTTCTTTGGTAATAAATTTAACTGAAGGCTATATAAAAAAACTCTTTTTTTTAATTAAAAATTAACTTGACAAACTTTTTATTATATAAAAAAAAAACGCGCAGCAGGAAAAAAAATTCAATATTAAATGAGTGTGTGCCTACATATTTTAATTAACTGAAATGTCCTTAGTTCTTTTTTTAAATAAATAAATAAATTATTTTAACCCTTTTTATCTGTTACACACTTACCTTTTCCCAACAATTTCGTAAACGAACCAATGAGGGCCGGTATAAACATGGCGATGAGCACTGATTTCAGAATCTGTAAGCCCATAAATACTGGCCATAAAACTTTCTTAAGACCTGTTCATGTTGCGGCAATAAAAAGATTATCATTTGAAAAATTACTCTAATAAAAACCGTAGTAGTATGTGCATAAATAAATAAATGGTGTGCCTTCCAGCAAGCATACCTGTTAAAAATAACAAACGTCCTGTTTGTAATGTTCGTGGTAAGTCAATTCTATCCTGGGCATCCATGGCTGCAGTTTGTCTTTCAGTGCGTGTCTTGTTAGCCACTTCATTTAAAAGAGTTTCACTGTGATTCTTTTGTAGTTCAAACAAAAGACCAGGCGTTGGTTCGTACAGGCCTTTTCCAAAAAAATTCGCAACATATTCGACTAACAAGTCATCGAGACTTTTCAAATCTGATGTCAAATCATCCCATTTCGAAATTTCATTTTGTTCAACAGCATCATCGCTCACTTTAGTGAAGTGTTGTTCAGGTGTATGTTGGTCTGTTTGGTGTTTGTGTTTTAATTCTAAATCATGATGTCCAATTTGTTTTTGTTGTTGTTTTTTCGTGTGTAAAAAATGCTTTGAATTAGTTTGCTTGGCTTGCATGGCTTCCTTTTCATGTACTTTTACAATTTCCTCGGATTTTTTTCTAATTCTATTCATTTGCGGCCTTGTATTTGTTTGGTTTTGAGATGTGTTTAATAGTTTTGACATTTTGCTTTTATGTTTTTTGGACATGCCAACTCTTAAATCTGTGTCAATGGGCTCAAACACACGAAATTGACCTGATGGCGTAAATACATTATGGGAAATTTGTTCCGGATCTTTGGGTACAAATGGACGAAATGTATCATCACCGTTCATATTTTTCACATCGTCATGCATACTAATCAGGCCACTTGTGGACAACAGTTGACTATAACGCTTGGTTGTTGATGTTTCAACTCTTTTGGTGTTGTTTGTGCTTCTTGTCACATCCAATGACTGTACGTGGTGTATTAATGTCATCAACAACCAAAACATGAGCCACAAATGTTGTTTGGTCAAGGCAAAGGACATCTCATGTCTGCTACAGCGGCAGATGATGTTGCTTTGTGAATTGGCAGGAATGAGTTTAGTTGAATTATTGCTACAAGACGCCAGTCGCGATGTTCGCCATATATTCTTAAATTTAAATAATAAATGTGTTGTACTGCTGAGATAACTACTATTCTTGTTATTATAACTAAGTTTGCTTATTTGTGTTATGTTTCTTTTAGCGGGAGCTTTCATCGCTCGTGCGCTTTCTCCCTTGCTGGCTGTAGTGGTAAATAAAGTTTTTTCCATTCTTATATTTTCCTAGAAAATGTCATTGAATTTTTTTGTTCCGCTCTTCACATGAAACAAGTTTTTAAAATTTTTGTTTTTTTTTTGTTTGTTGCAAGATTTTATTTATGTTTTTTTTTGTTTTGTTTATGTTGTTTTCAGCATCTGCAATGAATTCAATAAAATAATGCACAATAAAAATAATAAAGAAACTTTTTTCAATTAACGAACTTAATTAGTATATTACATTTAAAAATTTTAATTATTTACGTACATATGACAATACATTTTTGATAAGATGAGAAAATTAAGAAGCTTAAATAATATATCACAAGCAATAAATTTTTAACAAGCTTAAATATTATCGGTCTAATTCATAAAAAATATTTTAGGTTTATTGCAGGTTTATTTGAGAAATTTCCCATAGAAATATGTCAAATAAGCGCTTAATAAACCTGAAACATTTTTTATGAATAAGGCAGTATGTATTTAATATCAATGCAATTAATGTGTGTATGTCTCATCCATTCATAACTGAGTGACGGACTGACTGACTTTTAATTAAAAAAAAAAATTCCAAGAAATGCATAAGATATTAACAAAACTTTTTATTCGTTTGAAAAGTCCAGTTCATATCACGTGAGGTGAGATAATTCGAGGCCCGACTAGAACACAAGTTTTGATATTTGTTGAACTTTTCATTTGTTAAAACTAAATTTTAACATATTAACTCTAGTTGTTCTAAGAAATATTTGGGTAAAAGTTCCCTATTGATCTACATAAGAATCATTAAAATGCGCATCATAATAAATTTCAATGTACTTTTTAATAAAAAAATAGTTTTTTTTTAATGCATGTATTTATTTATTGTATCTTCAAATATGAACTAACAATAAGTAATCAAATCTTAAATCTATAATATGATTATTAGGCCCGACCACTGTCGGACATAAACTTAGTGATAGTTATAAATAATACATAAGTAGTGATAATCAAAGAGGAAAAAAAAGTATTTTCAAGTAGTCCCATCTGGAGTGTTGAGTATAAGAGCCCTTGTGTCCCTCTTTTTTAGGTGGATGTGTCCAGTAAAGTTCAAAATATTACGAGCAAGCGGATTAGGATGTGATTCGAGTTTTGTTAAATATTTGCCTGCGTATTTTGCAATTTCTTCAATCATATTTAAATCACGATGTATATTTGAATTTTTGATGTAAGATGGAGCCGAAGTTATCAAACGTAAAATTTTGTTTTGCCTTCGTTGGATTCTCTCGACATTGGAAGCTGAAGCAGTGCCCCATAGTTGAATTCCGTAGCACCATATAGGTTTCAAAAGTGTCTTGTATATCAAAAGTTTGCAATCTAGACTGAGAGTTGAATTTCTACCAATCAGCCAATGTACCTGAGCTAATTTTAGTTTCATTTCTGTTAGTTTAGAATCAATGTGTTGTTTCCATGTAAGCCGTCGATCAAGGTGTATACCAAGGTATTTTACATGTGAATGTTGAGGAACAATTTGATTATTGATTCTAATGGGGGAACAAGTATCTTTTCGTAGAGTAAATGTTACCTGCGTACACTTCTGCTCATTTACTTTAATTCTCCATAACTTTAACCATAGTTCCAGTTGGGTAATATGTTCCCGAAGATATCGAGATGCCTCGTGAGGGTTTTCGTGAATGCTAAAGAAGGCTGTATCATCGGCAAAAGTAGATGTATGGATTTTAATGCTAACAGGCATATCACAAGTATAAATCAAATACAAAACTGGTCCCAGTATACTCCCCTGTGGCACACCGGCAGATATAGATTCGGGAACACTCATGAAGTCTCCTTCCACAACAATGAATTTCCGGGATAGAATATAACTTTCCAATAGCTTTAGAAAATTTATTGGTAGATATGTCTTCAAATTTAAAATTAGGCCATACTTTATCAAATGCCTGAGAAAAATCAATAAAGAGAGTAGAACAATACTTCTTTTCTTCAAATGTTCTTCTTATAACTTGAACCAATCTATGCGTTTGTTCAATGGTACTATGCTGACTTCTAAAACCAAATTGATGGTCCGGTATGCACCCACTATCACTTAGAATTGGGGATAATTTTGTCATGAGCAGCTTTTCGAAAAGCTTTGATATTGTTGATAGTAAACTTATTGGCCTGTAAGACTCAGCTTTAGTAAAATCTTTGCCCGGCTTTGGAATCATTTTGACCTTGGTAAGCTTCCAGTTGTGTGGATAATACTCTAGTTGTAATATGGCATTAAAAATAAATAGTAGGATTCTAGTTGCAGTGCGAGGCAGATTCATCAGAATCTTGTTACTAATACCATCAATACCTGGAGCTTTCTTCGGGTTGAGCTCAGCAATTAGTTTATGTACATCATGCATCTTAAACTTTAAGGATCGAGGGGGAAGAGGGGGTCTTTTAAGCTTTTTAGCAGCGCGCCACAAAGAGATATTAGATGCTGGTGTGACATCAAGACCTTCCAGATAATTTTTAAAAGATGCAACTCTTGAAGTCGTTTAGTGCACTCTCTAAATCTAATTTTATTTTGGGGTGATCTGTGCTGTTGCCATTCCCTTCTAGCTCTTCTTTTTTCACGTACGAGACGTTCAATGTCTGAAGAATAAATTTTATTAACACCAGTCTGCGGATGGGAGGTAGTGGCATGTTCAGCAGCCTGTTTAATATTCTCGTTGAGATTGTCAATGTTAGATTCAATATCATTTGGTGTTCTTAGCTTAATATTTTCCGTACAATGACTACTAAGGTATTTTTTGAACCCCAGCCAATTAACACGATTTATCATCTTCATATATGGATGAGGTAAGTCACTTCTTAGTGGGCTACAGATTGTAACGATCGTGGGAGAGTGATCGGACGAGAGATCTAGGGAAGCTTCAACGTGAATTAATTCCCTAGAAATACTTTTTATGGCGCCAAAGTCTATAACATCCGGAATTTTTCGTACGTCAGCAGGCCAGTAAGTGGGCTTTTTAAAAGATGCAGTTTTCTCAGATGCAAGCAACTCTTGGAGTCGTTTCGTGCACTCTTTAAATCTAATTTTATTTTGGGGTGATCTGTGCTGTTGCCATTCTATTCTAGCTATTCTTTTTTCTGTACTGAATAAGTAAAATAATAACTTGGAACTATTAGCGCGTAAGCAAATATCTAAAAAATATTATCCTCTGGAACGGTATGTACATCCATGGTAATTAGGCAAAACTGACCGAATATCAACAATAATACCTGAGCCTGACCAGATAGTTTTTGACTTTTTGTTTGATTTTTTTTTTATATAAATGTTAAATATATTACAATGAAATTCTTATGTAAGTGCAAAGTTCGTAAACAAATGTAAAACATTAGGTTTATTCATTTACTAAAAATTGTTACGAACTTGTAACAATTGTTACTGGAAAGTGTTCATAAAATTAAAAAAGTTTGTTAGGAGAGAGCGCCAAAAGAGAGCGTCAAAAGACTAAAAAATTCTTACAAATTATTGCTAGTAAAATGTTTACTTGAAAGAATTATTCAAACAGCTGTTCTGTTTTTTTGTTTTGAAATTAATTATTTGAAAAATATCTTAAAAAGGAAAACTGGAAAATGGACATTTCTTTGTTAAAAAAACATCTATGCATATGTAAAAAAGAAGGCATATTTTGTTAATTTATTGCTTTTCTTTCCTTAAGCCACATAAATTCAATTTTATTTTCAAAAAACTCTGTTTCTCACATCTGATCAGAGATGTAAAATAAAATTAAAAAATTATGAAAAATGCATAAAAATATTAAATAATGCATGAAGCTCTGTAAAGTATTTCACAGTAAATGTCAATTAAAAAATTCAATTTAAAACATTTTCAAACAAAATACAACAGAAAAAGTAAAATTGTATCATGATTTCCATCCATGGTTCTGATATGAATAAAATTTTCATGCAAGTTCTTACAAGTAAAGCGTTCATTTACTTCTTCTTCAATTTTGTAAATTTCTGCTTTACTCTACCGTTGCTAGTTTCTGCTGGGAAAGTAAATGAACAGACCTATTGTGTCTTTACATGGACAAACTTTAAGGGCCTGTCCCACAATGTCGACAACGTTCGACTTGTCGCACAGTTACATTTTAAACAAAACAAAATTTTAAAATTTGTTTTTGTTTTGAATGTAAGTGTACAACAAGTCGAACACTGTCGACATCATGGGACAGCCCTAAGTTTTGAAAAAAAAAAATTGCTATTTATTTTAGTGTTACAAATTAATGTATTACAATGAAATATGCATAGAGAAAAGATAAGCAGTTATTTTTCTGTATGAGAAAACAAATGATTTTTTAATATTTTATCAAAAAGCCGCTTAGTTTTTGTTACTGAAGTCAGTGTATTACAAATGAGTTTTGAAGTTGAAAAAACCTCGCAGAGGCAAATCATATTGAAAGTGAATTCCGCATTCAAGATAAGGAAACAAATGTGGATGGAGAACCCTCTGATGTTGAAGAAGAGATTCAAACTTGTACTGAAATGCCAGTATCAACCAACAGTGAAGATGAAAGCGAAAATATATTGGAAAAGATCCGACTGTAAATGCCGAAGGAAGTTATAACGAAAACTTTAAAAAGTTTGGTAAAAAATTATTATTATTTTTTTCAAAATTAACTTGCAATAATTATTTATATTGGAAAATGTATGGAGGAGAGCTTTTTTTACGGTGCGGTCTAAAAAGCATATTTTTAAATTTTTAGTCACTGTTTTTATATTTTGAAAACCCTAAAACACATTATTATAGGACATTTCTCCTTTCCAAGCTTAAATTAATATTTATTTAATAAAATATTTTTTCAATTTAAGTATGTATCATGTACAAACATACCATACATACATGTATATGCATGTATATTTGTATCTGAAAACATATGTGCCAATGGAAAGCAATTAACATACACGTGCTGTTTTTGTATGTAAATCAAAATTTTATTACTATGAAATAACTGTCATAAAAATAATTAATAAGAAGAATGAAAATATAAAAAAACTAGCAGAAATGTCCTTAAATATGGAGTCATTCAATTAAAATTTCTGTGAAAATGTCAGTTTTTTTTATACATATCGCTCCAGAACCGCTAGACAAGCCAAAGCGACATAATTCTGGAATTTAATTTTTAGACGAAAATCGATTTTTTGCTATCGTAAATACTACTTTCTTGAAAAAATATTTTTTGACGATACACATATTGAAAATAGTGCTGTTTTGACGATGTACATTTTAGAACAAGTCCCTTTTAAAAAGTCATCACTTTAGAAAATTCCTTTTTGAAATTAGAATTTCTTTTTGAAAATGTGCTTTATAAAAAGGTTTACTGGAATATATGTATATTTTTTGGAAATAATACTTTGGTGAATAAAGTACTTTTTGGAAAAGTACCTTCTGAGTGAATTTATTAATTTATGGAATTTTTTACGTAAAATGTTTGTTCTTATAATTTTTGTATGAAGGTACGACGCAAAAGAAATGAGTATAGCAAGTCATAACAATTTAAATTATATGCTTAGTTACCCAGTAAAAAAAGACACTCCAAGGAAGTCATGAAAATGTAGAATTTGCAGTCTGGAAGTAGTTCAAATTTCGATCCGATCTAATGATTTTTACATAGGGTTGTCATTGCAAAAAGTTCTCTTTTTCGATGCCTAGTCACCGAATTGGAAGCGATTTTAAGAAAAATTTCCATTTTTGTGTTCTATGGTAATATTTTCATCTAAGAAAAACTTTAAAAAGTTCCATATTTTAACAATTCGTTTCTTTTTATACGAATTTAAACGCGAAACAATGTTTTCATGTAAATTTAAGCAAATAACTTCTAAATTTTAGGCCAAAATTAGTTCATAAATTTCTTTCAAAAAATCGATTTTTTGAACATTTTGGTGAGTATTTACTAGAACTATGAAAAAACTATAAGGTTTTGTGTGATTAAAAAAAACTTTTACTTGGTTTTCTTCTAACTATCGGCAAATTAAAACTATCGGTTTTTTGGAAGCAATGAAAATGTGGTTCCTTCAGAATGACTTCCATTTTTTTTTACTGGGTATTGCTGAATACTCTTTCTTTTGTAATGCATTAGAAGTTAAAAATTTTAAAAAGCTAAGCTATGTGCACATTCATTTATATGGTCTATTCTATTGGTATTATTTACTTGAAAACTTTAATTGTGCTTTACGTTTACTCCACAAAAAAAAAAACATTCAGAAACATATTAGCCCAATTCACAATCTTGTGCAAATAGTATTGCATCGTTGCATGTGCAAAATGGTATATTATATTGATACTCACCACTTAACAATTCTTAGTGTTAAGTATCAATATACTATACCACTTTGCACATGCAATGATGCAAGACCATTTGCTCAAGATTGTGAATTGGGCTATTGTTACAAAGGTAGCAACATTTTTAAACAAACTTTCCTCAGAAAAAGGAAAAGAAGTAGGAATATGCCATTTTTTTGTCTTTAAACATTCTACATCTCCTTAAAACTTCCAACATAACAAGTCCAATTAAAAGAATGAAACCATTAAAAATTATAACTTTCTTTTAATTGTATTTAACAAACAGAATAAATTTGAAATATATGATACTAAAATACTTCTTCAAAATATTTACAACCCTTAAAGGGTAAAATTCTTGGGGTATCAAGTATTTTTTGCGCCACTCCCTTCATATTTCATTTCGTTTAGTTATTAAATTTTCTTTTTATGTTTTTATTTTGTGTATACTAATTATATTTATATGTTATAATTATGTTTTTGCATTAATTTTGTTGTGGTATTTATTAAATTAAATAATATAAGCATTAGTTGCACAATAATAATTTGCTTATTCTTAATTCTTATAATGAAAGTTATAATTACAGTCTACTCTCGTTAATATCAATCTCTGGGAAGTTAATCCATAAAGACAAATGTAATTCGAAACTGTGAATACGTGCATAATGCAAACACATGCATCAATTTTAAACCAAATACGTATAACTAAAAACATCCAACAAGTATGTTTATACACATTTTTTAAATTACGCAGCACACACGACAGTACATAAAATGTATACACTGTATGAGCCACAATCATATGCAGGAGTATGAAAATACTCGGACTATTAATCGTATATACAGGGATATTTTATTTATATATTTTACATACACAAATGTATGCATAAGGTAGCGAATGAAGAATAATTATCCGGAGTATCAGGCGTATATATATGCGTATATGTAGCAAATAGTTTTATACACGTTTTAAATTACGCAGCACAATCGAAAGTACATACAATGTATAGACTCAATGAGCTTCAACCATACGCAGGAGTTTAAAAATACTCTGACTGCTAATCTATTTTATTTACACACACACATAAAGCATGTTTTCAACAGCTACACACTTTTCACAAATTTTCCAATCAATTTTACATACACAAATGTATGCATACGGTACCCTATCGGAAATTTGGCTAACTTTAAACTAACTTTAAGCTAAATATTTCGCAACTAGTACTGACTACACTTGGATTACTTTGCAATGTAATCAACTGACTATTTTAACATTGCGATGTCCTAGGCGGTAGTCAATTGTCTCACTAGACACTACTTTAAGCTAACTTAAAGTTGACTTTTTTAATTCACCTGGTAGTCAGTAAATTAAAAAAAATTTCTGTGGCTCGAACATGCAACATCACACGTTCTGTACTCAACGCGCTACCACTCGGCTAAGCTGCCATCTAAAATAATAACAGCAAAATGTTAATATAAAACTGAAATGAGTTTTAAAGTAGCTGAGAATAAATTTGTGGGCTCTCACCAAATTCGATTACGTACTCAACTTTAGAAGTAATTTTGGGTTTGTTCTGGATGACTTTGCAGCTATCTTTTAGTCAGTCTAAGAAAAGTTAACTATAAGTTAACTATTTTTGTAGTCAACCACACATTCTCCGACAGGGTAGCGAATGAAGAATAAATATCCGGAGTATCATGCGTAATATTTTTTTTGTCCGACTAAATTTTTATAGTCTGATTATAAGCCTGACCCGTATATGTGCTGTTTTTAATTGTATATTTTGAATTTGAATGTTTATAACATGTAAATTCGAAAGCATTTTCTTTCGAATCGAATTACAGAGTAGACTTTCTGCTTTGCATATTTCCGCTAATTCCCATTTGTGTTGTCTTGAATTTAAAATTATACAGAGTCGACCGTGCTTCATAAATATTTTCTTTTATCCTACTTCTTTTATTATATCGCTAACAAAAGGATTATGAGAAATAATGGACAGTTGAAACGTGAGTTGTGTTAGAACTGTTTACATTAACTACATACACACACACAATCACACACAGCAAACAAAACTAAGTGAACAATTAGTTTCATAAATCAATATTAAAGGTTCTTAAAAGGGATTTACAAAAACCAGTTTATCACTTAATTGCTTTAATTAGCGAGCGATAAGATAAAAATGGCAAAGCCTTTCATGTAAATTAAAATTCAGTTGTTAACTTTTTTGTGGCTGAATAATTAATAACAAATAAATATACATTTATTAAATTAATGAATTTGTTAGAAGGCATTTCGAAATTCACGTCCGATTTAAATTTTTACGCACTTTGCGGAACACCGAAAATAATGTTCACCAATTAATCTTTTCAATTGAATACATAAATTATTTAGCTTCAATTAATTCAAGTGCAAAAGCTTAATTGATATCATTAGTTCGCTTGCTAATGAAAATCTAACAAATTTTTTAATTGATATAACACACAAAAATGACAATATCCTGTAGAGGGGACTAAAAAAAGATGTACATATATGGGCGCTCTTAGCGACCAAAGGCGATGATATTGCGGATTAATTAAAAACAAAATTAAGTACCATGAAAACTAACAAGTTCTCGCTTAAAGTGCACAAAATTCTTCATCAGTATGAAAAAAATAAATGTCATATAGGTAGACTTGTTTTTGTTAAAATAAAGTTTATATAACTGGTTTTATTTTAATTTCTGTAAAAAAGACGTCCAGAAATTCGAACTGTCCCGTGCACAAAGTGGTTCTAATTTGTGAGATTCTACTGTAATATAAAATAACATTTGTAACATGATTGTTGAAATAAGAATTCTGTTGAAATATGGAAATTCGTTTGATTTGCTTTTTAATTTCGCTAAAAAATTTGTTTGAATTAAACAATTTAGGGAATGAAAAAATCTGAGTTTTTTCAAACAAATTATTACAAATCTTTGCAATAATTTGTTTGTAGGACCTACTTATATTGAAAAAATTAATTAATTCAGAGAATTTTGTTCACGAGGCTTCATGATGCAAAATCTGTTATTCATTCACACATAATAATAATTTTAATATTGATTTTAATAATTGATTAAACTTAAAAAAAATTCATTACAGCTGTAACAGCAACTGTTTTAATGATATAAGAAAATTAATTAATAAAAGAAGTTCATTGATAATATGAAATCGGGCCTTTGCTGCAAAAGAATCATAACGCAAAATCCTTGTTTTACGCAGTATAAAGAACGATATACTGAGTAATTCCGTAATATTTATTAGCTTTAAAACATATTTTTTGTGTTATGACTCTTGGCAGCAAAGTCACTCTCGGTATGCATGTACGTATTATTTATAATAATGTTTTAATTTCATTTGTAGTATGAAACTTTTTTAATAATTTATTTCTCAAAATGAAATCATGAATTTTAATTATATTTTGTTTTGCTTGTGCAATGAATTTCCGGGTAATATGCAGTTTCAAACTAAAAACTGCAACACCCAAGGATATTTAGTTCACATATAATTAAATGAATTACTATGAAAAGCGAGAGAGAGAGAGAGAGAGAGCTAAAAATCTTTTTTGTATATCATTTCTACAAAGAATAGTTCACTGGCTAAATGAAATATACATATGAATTTTGGTTTGTCATTATTTATCATAAGAGGGCAGTTTGATAATTCTATGGCTTTATGCATAAAATAAAAATTTTTCGGCAAAAAGTCGTTGTATTTCGTCTTTAAATGCGATATATTTAGTCTGGCGCTTCGTGTAATTTTTTTATTCACTCCAAATAATAAAATTCCTCAAACCCTTAATATTTACATATATGTATATACTAAATCCTTTAGTTTCTATAATGAGCAGAGGGCCTCTTTGATGTTTCGGTAATCATATAGTTTAAGATGAGCAGCTAATTGGGCTACCGCATCCCATCCTAGAACTAGGGCTTCTAGCATGGCCTCCAGGGGCGCTGGCCTAGAAGCCGTATGTATATCACGTTTGTATAGCGAGCCGTTTGTTACAAGATCCGACGACCGCTTCCAGCCGCCTCTAACGTGAGGGACAGTCGCTGGCAATAGGTGGCTATTGGTTATTTGGCGGCGCCAATTACTCGCCTGGACGTTCCAAGTATCATAAGCAATCAGAATTTGTTAGGAGCCCGGCGCCACCCGAAAACCGTCTGATACTCTCTTATCAGCTACTCCGCATATCTACTGAGCTCTCCACTATCCGCAACCTGTGGACGCACACGGTAGCATTCAGCTGTGCTTCCTTTCCGCCCTTAATAGTAGGCGTTTATTAGGGCTTTTCTTTGCCCCAAAGGTTTTACCATTTAGCCATTTTTTTTTTTAATTTGATGCTTAATGTGGATTTTAGACTGTATGGGGTACATTTATGAACAATTTCATTTCTCAAATGATAATTTTCATTGCATCATCGTAATTGTTCCTTCACACATACAGTAAGAATTATATATGAAGGCATTGCCTTCTTGTCATTAATAGTCAAATGAGAAAAAAAATTTTTGGATCACGACTGTGCGCTGGGCTGTTGTTTAAATCAATCTGTTAAAAACTTATTTACACCAGCATTAAAATAGAAAGTCTTTATAATTTAATTCACACATTCAAAAACAAAATTGACATAAAATATTATTTAAAGAGAAAACTGACGTAACGCGAGCATTATGAAATAGTAGTAATTTTCTTTTAAATTCCAATTAACACTCACGTACATATTTACCTATAATGTGAATAATATGTTTAAAAATATTTAAAATTTTTAACATTTGATTATCATCAAGTCATTTGCCATTAAACAATTTTTTTTAAATAGAAGTCAAGCACACATTTTGTTAATTTTTATTACAATCTTTTCGGTCACTTGTGTAGAAAGTGAAATTGTAAATATTTATTTTGTTGTTTAAATACATGACTACGATATTTATGTTATTTATTTATTTATATTTATTTTTTATCTTAACTTTTGTTGCTTTCGACTTGGAATTGCATGATTGCTGATGATGTTGCTGGTGGGTAGGATGTTGTTGTTGTTTTGTCAAGCAAAATTTAGTATGAGCAATTTTTTTTGCTTGAATGAATTTTTTTTTTTTTTTTTTGGTTTTTAGCAAACACACACACGCAAACAAGCCAGTCCAAATAGTTTGCTAAATTTTAAGTGTTTTTGGTTTGAAATTTCATTGAAGTGATTTTTCACTTTCTATTTTTTTAAATGCAATAATGGTTATGGCACGTAAATGTCTGATGATGCTGGAGTAACAAAACTTTGTTGATGATATTTTAAGTAACCAAAAACGTATCATGAAATTTTCGACAGCAGACTTTTTGTTTTGCTTAAGGTGAGGCTGTGTATTCTACATTCTGTGATTAAATAATTTCTTTTGTTTCCCATACAAAACAAATTAAGAGCTATAATAAAGTTTATGTACATATGTACATCAGTGATGGGAATTGGAAATCTTGATTTTGTGCCGAATCTGTTTCGAAATAGTGCCAAAATCACTTTAATAGTGCCAAACCACTTTTTATATAATTTAAATGTTGGCACTTGATGTTCGTTTAGTATACTATGGTGCTTTAATGATGCATTATTAGGTCCGTTTGTTTACCCCAAAATTTGTGCAATTTTGTGCAAATTTGTACTGGATTTTACTGAAATGCGTTCGTTTACACACAAAAATTGCAAAAGAGAATGCCAATTGAGAGAGTAAATTGACAGTTGTTGACTGAGAGTCTGCAAATTTTTACTGGAAAAATTTTTGCCAGTAAAATCCAGTAGACGAGAAAAACATGGTTCAATAAAATAAAAAAAGTAAGCAAATACAAAGTATAATTTTTTTTAATAAAAACATTTAAAAGAAGAAAAGTTGAAGTAAAAGTTTAACAAAACAAATCTAAAAATTTTTATGTTCAATATGAAACAAATTAAAGAATAATAATCGTTAAATATATCAGTTTCCAAATTTAATTTAATTGTGTTATTTACTTAAGTTTTTTAGAGATGTAAGGTTTATGTATATGTGAATACTTATTTCTGCATACTATTCAGGGTACCGAGTATCAGAAATCAAATATTGATGTATTTTCCTATGCCATTTACCCAGAAAAAATAAAACTAAAAACCAAATACAAGCTAAAGCTTTCAAACAACTTCTATTTCAGAAATTTGTATGTATATATCGCTTCAAATTTATAATTATAAAAATGTATGCATCAATTACCAAAAATATGTATTTGATGGGTTTCAAAAACAACAAAAACATACAACAATACTATTAGCTGTTTTGATCAATCTGCAAATTTTTGCAATTTTTCCGTTCGCGTACTTTTTTGTGCAAGAGACATTCTTGAAAGTAAAATTTTCAAATAGCTAGAAAATTCCATGAATATCACAAAAACCACGTTCCAAAATTAGTAGTTTATACACATATGTACATTGTATATGTATGTAACTATAATTAATTAATACTTTCTACTTATTTACAATAAATACAACTAACTGATCTGAACAGGTAAAATTTTATATTTTTGCATGTTTATATGTCTTTAAAATTTTTTTCAACAAAATGAAGAATGGAACCTCCTTACGGACTTAGGCTAAGTAAACTTCAACCAATGTGGCTTAGAAAATGTGAATTATCCCAGCAAAAAATTACACATTACCATCAGAACTACTTGCCATATAATGGCTTACTTTTCTGATTACCAAATTTCATTACTCGCTTACAAATTACATTACCTAAAATTTAAAAAAAAAATGAGGTACAAATTGCTAAGTGAGAAAAATGATTTTTTTAGATTAAATAGATTATGTGAACAAGTTGCCAAATAAAAAGGTAAATACTTCTCAAGAATCTATTATCTTAGTCTCACGCAATGTTAATGTTAAAATCATTAAGTTGGGAAGAGCTTCCCAACTTAATCCAGTAGGGAAGACCAAAAATGCTTAATTCCAAACTCGATTACGTTTTTTGAAATATTTTGCTGGGATCATTTTAGAAGAGATCTATTAAAGCAATACCTTATCACTGAAAAGAAAAATAAAATCATTTTAATTTTAATACGCTGTTCATCCTACATTCCGCTTCCAGTCTATATGTCCGCTCGACCGTCACTTAACCGAATGCTAAAGTGACTGCTGAACTGATTTGTTATGAAAATGGAAACATAGGCTTTTTATGTATGTATATATAAAATAAACATATGACGGAAATTAAATTATTGATCGCAAGGCAAGGTTTAGTGGCCTCAGCTAGTCTTTTACATAATTGAACAAAACATGATTACAAAGGATACATCGCTCCGGTGAATAAATTAGAGGTAATTAATTAGGAACTACTTTTTCACTATTTCCAAAATTTAAGAGAAGTAACACTCAGGCAATGAATGGCTAGTACTGTCACTAGGTGTTACCTTCTTTAGAAGAGGGCGAGTGATAGAGAAGACAGGTGGTGAATATCGAAAACAATTCTTAAGCCACACAATTTATGTTCTTTTAAAGATAAAACCGAAAACCATTTTTTCACCGAATTTGACTACAAGGGGCTATGTTATGCAAGCATATTGAAACTATTTTTTACGTCTCTGATATCTTTCCAAAACTCACTATCACTTAAGATAAGGAATTCTATAAAATTTCAAAGTGTGATATAGATCTGTATTCACTTTTAACTTTTCAGTGTGTTTTCTTTAATTTGGAAACATTTGTGTAAAATGAGCAGTAATATTTATGTCTCTACTGAGAACATTTTCTGAATGAAATGACGAAATAAAAAAGAAAGCCTCCTAAAAATTTAACGTACTCTTACATCTTTAGATAGTTTTGATATTTATATCATTTATAATTTTAAGAACATAAGTTTTATCATTGCATTTTGACTAAGCATTTAACAATGAGAAGAAATATTATGAGGACTTCCATTGTTCCAGGACTATATATAAAATAGTTTGACAATACAATCAGCAGTTTGGGGATATTTATAAAATGTTTACGACATCAGCTGTTATTTTTTTTTTAAATTCGTAATAAACATTCATTGAACACCGTTACTTTTCCCCATCATAAGCGAACAAATGTCAGCCTCAAACCCTACTAACGTCCGTTTCCACAATATATGATTAAGACTTAAAATGAACGTTAACTGCAACTTCTCCATATAAACCTAGCCGTTACAGTCTCTGTTAGCTTTTAATTGCACCTTGTGAAAAGGGCCATAAGTTTTCAATACTTAACAACGTAAATATCGATTAAGTCGATTTTCTCAAAAAACGGGCGAACAGAATTTTTGCACGGTTGTCTCATTTTGTTCACCAAAGTGTCCACTTTAAGAATGTATAACGTTTTGGCGTGGGAGTCCAACAGTGCTCCTGGGAAAATTCATCCACGGTTTTTGTTTTGTTTCCCCCTTTTAATTCCTAAAATCGTTGCTAGATTTTTAAAAATACCCCGATAATTTCCACAATTTTTTCCCGGTTTTTAAATTCCCAAAATCGACGCTATTTCGTCGACGCTATCTTGGCACACGTGCTTATAAAGCTTAAAAAATGTCAAGCAACATACCAATTTATTTGTTCTCCTTGTTTTTTTTTTTTGGCATATGCTTAAAGGCATGAATGTCTACATTTACACAAATGTTGATTCATGACGAAAAATTACTTCATAGCTTTTTACATGCCGTGTACTATAGGCTTAATAACAAGAACAAAATTTAAATTATATATCCTAATAAAATTTTCCAATAACAAAAGGAAATTTAAATTATTACCTCAACTTTATGCTAATTAAGGATTTGTCCCTAATCACAAAACACAGAATATAAAAAACTAAACTTCACAAACTTTATTATTAATAAGATAAAATACATTTTTAATAAAACTACGATAACAAAAGAAATAAAGGAAAAAAATTCCATGAAGAATTCATAATTTAGTAATTCCCGGTATGAAAAGGTTTTAACATTTAATCTAAAAATTACATAAAGAAATAAAATTATGAACTGCAAATACATACTAAACATGTTACCACATTTAACACACGCATCCACTTACATACATACATACATACATACATACATACATACATGCATATGTATTTCTACTTAAATAACATAAAATGGTACTTAAACCGTTATCAAAACCAAAAGAGTACGAACATACAGAGAATGACCAACGTGACTTTGACATTAAAGTTCATTTATATTATGTTTTTGTCTGTTTTCGGCCGATGACATTACATAACTCTTGTTTTTTTACAAAACAACATTTATAAATTAACAAAAAAAATTAAGAAGATAAAAACCAAGAGAAATGGGTAAAGCGTTTAAATAACACTGTTATATAATGCCTTCAATCGCACACATGTATACATACATACATACTCATATATCCAATGTTATAAACAGGGAAATCACAAATATGCAATTAAATAAAGTTATGTCTGCGATATATGATGGCATGATATGTGATGGTTTGATGTTGCGTGGATTCGTAGGTCTGCAGTAAAATTTATATCTCTTCTAAGGGTACTTTGATGCAATCGGAAGAAGATAAGGTGTTTCTCGTGAAACAGAGACAGAAAGGCCGCCAAGGTTACGTGACTGTAGTGGATCTCAATTTGTATCGAGCTGAAGAAATCAAGGCCCAAAAGGAACTTGTAAAAATTAAACCAACAAATCCAAGAAGAAGCTTTTGATATTGGTGAGTTTTTGTTGTTATTATTCTTATTGACGGTCTTCCCAACACCGTCAAGGCGATGTGCTTCGATACCATAGCATCCAACACGCGAAGACTCAAAGGAGCATGCGTTATATTGCAGCAAATGTTAGGAAGGCAATTGTTAGCTTGTCATCACCATATCTTGGAAATTCTGTTAAGAGGCGTATTCGACATAAAAATGGGATCAAACCACTGGACCTCACCCAGTTATTTTCAAGAGATTCCTCACTGCATGGCCCAGGATAGACAAAGAAAAGTACTACACAGGTATCAGTGACAATCTAATACAAAAGCAGCAGAAGTAATTGGAAATGTTACTGCTGAACTTGAGACCAAATTAACTGAGAACCAAGACAGATATGACTACAAGGAGCTATTGCAGTTGGTTCTCGTATTTGTTGAATCACTAGATGGCAATGTTGTGGGTTTTAGAACTCCAGTAGCAATTCATTATGCTAGGTGGATGGCAAAGGCTATTCACTGCTTACAAATTTTAATTTTTCGTCGTCAATTTAACATGTCCAAAGAAGAAGAAAGTTCTGTACGTGCCATTTCTGTTTTTCTAGTTAAACTTTATTATAAAGCTTAGTTCAATGCTCCAAATAGCTCATCTTGCACCAAAGCAAGATTTAGATATTTTGCATAGTCTTTACCAAATTTTCGAACTATTTGTGGTATTTGAATGCAAAGTTATTGGGATTATGGTTTTATGAGCCCACAATTACAGACGACGAAGAGTTGTTAATGGCTAATAAATTGCTCAGTAGCACATATGAATCATCACAGCACGCTAGGGTTGTAAATCTTAAAGTTAGAAAAGAAAAATTAAAAGATGTACACAGTAAAAAATATCATCGAAACGCAACCAACAAAACAAATTGTTAATATTTAATTTAAAAATTAACAATCATCATTGTTGATATAACAAATTAAAATTTTTGTAGTCAATTAAATTACTCAACAAAATTATTTGTCAAATTATATCATAACGGAAGGCGCACATGTAGAAGAAACAATAAATCATATTTTGTGTGTATTCATCATTTGCGTATTTAATAAAGTGTTGCTCTTTAGCTGAGAGGTAAGTGAGTTAGTTTATTTATCCTGAGGTTGCCGGTTCAACTCCGCCCAAAGAACATTAACCCTCTTATGCAAAATTAATTTTTAAACTTAAAGTTGATTTAACAAACGAATCTTGTATGACAAAACCGGTTTTAACACATGCTTTAACTTTAAAAATTGTTTTTGCATAAAGGAGTTAGTGTTTTTAGCAGACAAGCAAAAATCGTTTCGATGATTGTGATTGTGTATAAAAAGCTTGTTAATATAACAATTATATACGAAAATTCAACAATTCACATTGTTAATATAACAATAATTTTAATTAAAATAAATTTGAAATCTAACAAAAATAAATGTTGAAAAAAATAAATAAATTTCAACAAATTATTTGCTGATATATTAAAATATTTTTAAGATTTTCCTTCAACTTACAATTTCGTTAATTGTATTTACAAAAATCGTTGTAGGTTCAAAAATAATTAAGTATTTAATTTATGTAACAAAAAAATTAATTGTATTCACAAATCATTTTTTTCTGTGTAGTTGATGGAGGATTGATAAATTTACTTACCACATAAACTTTTACATTATTTGACCAATTTAATATAAAAACTGATTTCCTAAGACAACATCCAAATATCTAGCCTCAAAATAATGAATTCCAAGAAGGATTGAAAATTGTTAAAAGATTAAAAGTAGTTAATGATATGGCTGTTAAATTAATATCCGACTTAAACAACCTTCTGACAAAGTATGAAGACCAAAAGCAATATGTCCTGGAAGTTGTAGGCAAATGCCGAGCATTATATCCTAAAGTTCCAAAAAATAATAGATAACAATCTATCAACTCATGTAGATACTTGTAATAGAATTTATTAGCTAACAAAGACCTTAAAAATTGATAGCGACATATTTTTGAAGCAACATCTGTCGAATTGGGTGACGTTTGCTTAATACGTTTTGACGAGACATTGTGGTCATGCATAGCGTTCAACAACACGTTCTATTAGGGCTACGTTCCTTTTACTATATCCATAATTTATCTACCAACAAACCTGTTTCCAGTGCAGAGGTTCAAAAGACAATCAACCACAACTCGTACATTGAAGAGTTCTGCGTTAAAATTTCCTTTCGGCTCCCAAAAGATTGCAGCATACCTCAAGCAGAAACATCTGAAATCAAAAACATCAGCGATCTAGCTATGGTCATATCAAATATCGCTTAGATACATATATTTATTTCCAAACTCATAGCAAAGCTGTCATTAAAACCCTAACGAGGGTATATACCACATCGAACCACGTTAGTAAATGCCGTAAATCATACGGAATGACCCCTATAAGATATTTAACAGCGAACAACCTAGCAAAATAAAAGAACTATGCCTCAGCATAGAAATATTGACAATTTCTACGGCATCCCTCTGAATTCTTGCTGTAAGCTTCTAAATGATGTGTTTTCCAAAATGGCTCAAAATAGGTAGCAAATTGAAAAAGGTGTTGCACAGGAAGAATACTTTATTCTTGGGTGTCAGCATAAAAGGACCCTCTATGCCACTAAGTTTCCCGCAAACACAGATACGGCCCATAGTGCCAGTAATCATGGGACAGTGTGCTTTCGGCATTCATGACATATAATGACTACTGTTAAGTAGACTTGTTGCAATCTCATTCAGTAGGTCATCTTAGGCACTAGACCCCTGCACAAGACCACTCACAAGAACTTTTAGTACATGAGGGATTTTCCAAATGATTTACTACAGCGAAATCTTCTAAAACAAACGCCAAACAATACGGTTTTCAAAAAATTTGTTTCAGTTATTGCAGATATAAGAGTAAAGAAGAAAATACTTCGTGACGGAAGAATTTGTGATGCTTGCTTCTTTCTACGCATGGGCGCGTATACAAACGGCATGCCTGTACATAGACACACACGTTGTGTGTATGCTCTTTTATTTTTTTGCGCATATACAAACGCACACATGCATTGACATTAGTTGTGTGCGCTTGCTTTAAAACACCACCCTTAAACACATAGTAGCTTACCCTGTACATCTTACACACAAACACTCAAACTTATAATATGCAAAATGACAAGCATACACGAATCAGCACTACTTCTTTCGATTGTCCTTTGATTGTTTGTTACGAACAAGAAATCTTCGCGACATCGCCTGTAAACACTCGTATACACCTACATCAATACAACCATCGTGTTTCGCTTATTAAACAATATCATTTATTATTGGTTTAGTATAATACATGCTACGACAATATATTTCAAAAACAAGATGTATTTACATTCCAAAAATATTTACGCAGCCCTCTATTAGGCACACAACCGTGATTAAATACATTCAAATTATATGGGTTTGATTAAAAGTTTTTGTGTAATATTACCGACTGAGTGCGTTCGACCCAAGGCTTTCCAAATAAGGAAGATGTGGAGACAATAACTCATCTTTCAAGTTCGAATATTATGCCGCTTAAGCTATTTTGGCGGTTAGGCGACGATATGTAAATATGTACATCTGGCGAAGTTTCAGAGAAATAAATAAACTAACTTACTAGCCATTCTCTATTTTAATAATGAAGAATATAATTATAGCAATTTAGAAGCCGAAATGATGAATATGCATGTCTTAACATATTAATTTTATAAATTTTTGTGTATGTCAGACTATCATGTGGTAAATATTAGTGATGGGCAGTGTGCTTCAGTGACTGGTATCAGGTTAAATAAGGTTGTACAGGGTCCACTTGGGTCCTAGTTGGTCCCGTTGTGAGATGCGAAGAAAAGTGATTTCTTCTACGTTTCTCGATTCAGCTCAGTGCTGCTTAGAAGTAGTAATATATTTCACTAATCATGCAAGTGTCATGCACCCTAGACTTATCACAATTTGTCCGTTTTACCCAGCATAGTGAATCTTTAGGTATACTCTTGAGCATTCAAGATCATGAACTTTATTAAAAATACTGGCTCATGATTCGATTTAGTGCTAGTGATCTAGTGAAAAGTTACACGGAATTCCACTTCTACTCACTCGAACAGTACCGAAGAAATTTTGTTAGCTTTTTGCGTATCTTTTTTTTTTTAATAATTAATAATGCAAAAATGAACGCAATTAATTTCATATTCATGCTATGTCATCTACGATTCATACAAGTTTTGTGGCTTTCTTGATGTATTTTATTTAACCAACAATTCGTTTACTAATAAAACCAAAAGTTAAATAACATATAGTCTTGCTGATATCTTAGCAAAAATAAAATAAATAAAAAGAAATAAATAATTGTTCAAAATTTCTCTTTATGGACAGATGGATGGAATTGCTTTGGTATATATTTTAAGTTTGTATGGTAACATACATATATTTTTATGTATCTGCAGGTAACAAGTTATGAATATTAAAATCTTAAACTAATTATATATTTATTGTTTTTGCATTTGAACTATACGGTTATCTTATTATTTGTTGTAGTCCCAATTATGTCATGCCCTGTAATGTTTTACATATCTATGGTTATATGAAAATAATACGTGATGAATGTATGAAAATTAAGTTATTAAATATATTAAAAAATTTTAATTACTGAAATTGGTGTATTGAAAACAGAAAATTAAAACATTTTAATGATATTTCAGTGTTGACAAGCTTTTCTGAAATTGATCAGCAAAATGTTTTTTCAGTACTGCAGATAACAAATTGGTCCTAATTGCGAAAGTCGTATATATGGACTTCGACTACGATAATTTTTTACTAGATTAAGGGGGACAGCAAATTTTTTTTTCAATCTTGGTGCTTTTATGTTGACCCGCACTGTATGCATACTATTAGGAATTTTATTAATATGGACATGCGTTGGTAATTTCTAATAATTTTTAGTTCTTATAAAAAAAATTTAAAGTTTTTCGTTTGCCAACAATTTTCTAAATTCTGTGTAATTCATACATATTTTATGTGAACACATGTCGAAAAGATTTAAGACATTTGTACACAATGACAACTATTAAAATATTAAAAAATTATATATGTATATGAACATGACCCAGCCACATGTTTATTCTTCCTCTTGTTTGTCAAAATATAAACGTAGTTAGTACAATGAAATGAAAAAATTACAGCACAAACTTTCTCTTTTCAATTATTTTCTTAGACAGAAACTGAAAACTTTGCATACATACATTGATTGCTGTGACGTCGTATTGATTTTTTGATTCTAAAAATACATGTCAGCTATTTGAGAATAATAGTCAACAAAATTTCATGTTTATTGAACAGGAAATTTATGTAGATATAATTTTTTAATTTATATAAAAAATATTACGAAAGCATGTACTGTTTTAAGCAAAAATACCAAAAAGTTTTTAACCTTGAAAAAAATTAACATTACATTTCATATACGAGTACATACAAATACATATGTACATGCATACGCTTTCGTTAAAGAACTAAGATGTGCTGATGAAATGCGTGTGTGGTTGCATAGAAAGATGTGGCATTTTCTTAAGCCAGAAGTCTAGCTTCTCTAGGTGATCATTAATGAAGAAACTTTATTCTAATTAAATTAAATACATATGTATGTATGCATCGCATTTTTTAACAATAGATTCCGTGAAAAATATGAAAATCAGTTCAACTTGCATACCATCTCTGTAACACCCCGCTAAGCTTCAGGTTTTGGTCAAATTTGCGCCATACAAAACCTTTTTTTCAATTTATGTTTAATAAAGGGTGGTTAAATTTTAAGGGCCGATGTTGATTTTGATTAAAACACAAATTATTTAGGAAATTATTGTCATTTCTTTTTATTATGATAATATGGTATAGTTCAATTATGTATGTAACAAAATATCGGCCAAATGGCCGCCGCGACCTCAGCGGCACACCTCTATCCGATGGTCCAAATTTTCGATGACGCTGAGGCATAATTGAGGTTCTATGCTGCTAATGTGCCGAATTTTCTCATCCTTTTTGACTACGGGTGTGGCAATCCCGGGTCCCCATCTGGAGTGATGTGGCTTTTTCCATTGACGTACCTTTGGTACATTACCCATAGAACTTATGTGTTACTACCCGATATCTGGCAATAGATCAAAGGATATACACATATTTATAAAAGGAAGACAGGTTCCTGTTGATGTCAGTTAGGTGCAGCGTCACCTAGAACTGCCCCTGAGTTTAAAAGACGATAGAGGTGAAGCCATTGTGGTGGAACTTCGAGGTCTGACCAGAGGCTAATTCTGGTGCCACGGGTGCCAGTTGCCCGACAGCCGAGCTGCTTTGAAGTTTTGAGTGTATGTAGCGGTTGTCAGGATTCTTTAAGGGTTTAAGGGATGATTTTGGTATGTGTGTAGTAGGCACTGGATTTTTGGCGACACAGGCATGCGTTCAACTCGTTCAACAGGCATACTGTGCCGGCAATGGTTGAGGAATTCTCTTGGGGACATCACCCTAGCGTGAGAACCGGGAGAATAAACGTGGTGGCTGTGGTTGCTACCAAAATCGCTGGGAGAATAGTCTTGGCTTCCCAGTGTGAGTTTAATGCTAGTGGTTGGTCTGATGCGGTCAGCCAGACACTATTCTAGGTGCTGTTGCCATTCAACAGAAACTGCTATGGGCACGGACATAGCAGCGGAGTTTAGATAGCTCAAATTATCTCAGCAAGGTAATTGAATATAGTATAGTGGCACCGTCATGTTGAAACCACACATCGTCTACGTTCATATCTTCCAACTCGAGCCATAAAAAGTTCGTTAATATCTCACGATAGCGAACACCAATCAGAGTAACTGCCTGGCCGGTCTCATTTTGGAAAAAAAAACGGACGGATGATGCTCAAAGGCCAAAAACTGCATTTGTTTTTGGACAATCACTCTTGGATTATCATTCACCCATATCCGGTAATTCTGCTTATTGACGAATCCACTGAGGTTAAAATGTGCCTTCATCACTGAAGATGATTTTGTTCGATATGCATTTTGATTTGAACGCCCATTTTTATAATAAGCTTGAATAACTTTAACGCGTTGCTCGATTGTGTACCTTTCCATAGTTCAAATTGAGTTAGTCTGAAATTGAGAAATGTCAAATTAAATGCAAAAAAAACTTGACGTTTAGGTGTGGTTCACATTCAACATCGGCCCTTAAAATTTCACAACCCTTTAAATTCAGTATGGTTCTCGAAAAAACAGCCTGTGGCGGATGAGCGGACGGGCGAACAAACGGATATCGCAGCCAAAACAATATTGTTCTTTGCATCATACTAAAAAAAATATTTAACGTACACATTTCAGTCTGCTAGAAGTATAATCATGCTAAATAGCAAGTGATTTTGGCAGAAAAGAAATTTTGGCTTCATAAATCTGTAGCAATAAGGAAAAATTGTCATATTTTACAGTTTTGCAGTAGAGCACTTTTAAGCTTTCAAGTCGAAAATTTGTTAGTTTAACAATTAAATTGGCAAAGTCGGTATTTATTTAATTTTTCTTTAGAAAAACATCATTCTACACATTATAAATAATATATTATTAAATTTGAAATATACCAAAGTATAAGCTTCATTAAGCTATTATTCCCTATGAGATTATAAGTTTATAAAAGATAAGATGCTACAACTTCCTGAAAAATCATCCAAAACAATTGAGATCTTGCCCAGCTGCATTTTTAAATATGGAG
Organism: Tachina grossa; assembly: GCA_949987645.1. Classification (NCBI taxonomy): domain Eukaryota; kingdom Metazoa; phylum Arthropoda; class Insecta; order Diptera; family Tachinidae; genus Tachina; species Tachina grossa. Next base: position 184,462,805 of record OX465274.1, read on the forward strand.
ACTACAGGAGTGCCATTAACTCAAAGTCATATTATCGCGACTTGAGCACTTTTTTCTTTTTGCTACAGGAATAATGCCTCACACATGTGACGCAAGCACAATAAAATTCTACCTAAACAATCCATGATGTGTTTTAAATAATTTGGATTACTTTTACATTCGATTTAATTACATAGTACGTATGTGTATGGATATATAATTATAAGATGCCGCTTTATCTATTTACAAAGATTAATGCTCTTAAACATTAGCGTGTGAGTTACATTTATAAAAAGTTAGATAAGAAGCTGAAGCATCGTTTTGTTGCAAAAAAAAAAAATATCCTGCTTTTCTTATTTTGTTAAAGTGCTGACAATGCAAGTCAAGCAAGCAATTTGTCTAGAAAATTTTCTCCAAAAGCACTTAATTTTATAAGCGAGTTGAACCAACGCTTGCATTATATATGTATATAAGTGACACTTAACGAAAAGTTTTTCCAAATATTTTTAGTTGCTTGTACATCTGAGTAAGGGACATTAATAAATTATTTGCAGGATTTAGGGAAGACTTTTCTACATTTTCCCCTAAGTTGATAATGGTTGTCTGTAGCAACATGATGATAAAAATAAGGAGGAAAATGTTTAGCCAGATAAGCAACCAACTTGTGTTGAAGCGAAGTAAAGGAAGTAAGAGTCCCCAATTTGCTCAAGTAATAAATTTTATAAAGTTGACGGTTTTTAAGTTTTGCAGCACAAGATAAAAATAAATCAAATTTTTAGCTGACAGACACAAAAACCTTAAATTCAAATTGCATTTAGAAAATTGTTAAATTTTTCATAAATATTTATTAAGCGATTTGTTGATATTTTTATTATTAAGTGATTTTGAATATCAGGATATAGCACTATTTCTCAGAAAATCCTGGATTACAATGAGATGGAAATAACAACAATGAATATAGTACTAACATAGACAACACATGAATACTACTACTTATTCATATAAATAAATTATTGGCTTATAATTCTCATTCAGTCTATAAAATTATCTTTACAAGTATGTGGAGTTTGAAAGCAAATTAGTCAATTCCAACGAGTGCACAATTTTTCATTATCATGTAAAGTATAAGTGTAAGTAATCGTTGTAAAGTAAGTCTCGGGTATTTTAGATAACTTTGCGACTTCAGTCTACTGTAAATCAAGTTTAATAAAGTGACTTAGGGCATTTTAAACAAAAAAAAATATATTTTAACTAATTTTATCTCTTTTCTATTTCTTTGCAGTTTCAACCACCTGGTTTCAAGGTAAGTCCAATTTCTTGTCTTCTCAAAGTTTTGTATATTTTGTTTAGTCTTCTGCTCACTAAGTATATAATAGTTTCATGGCGTTAAAAACATTTGAGTAAATCTTAATTAGACTTCTTCACAAAATAAATTTAATGCAGGATATTTCCGCATGCATGCTTTGATCCGATTGAATTAAATTTACCTCAAATACGAAAAGGAAAATTAGAAAAACTTTAAATGAAATCTCTCTTGCTGGTACAGGGCAGTATTTCAGTTAATTTTGTTGAGTAAAGCAAAGCCATAAATTATGTGACAATACCTAATAACCCAGCAGACATTTGTGTGTTGAATATGATTTGCCATTAAACTTTTTTCAAATAACAAATTTTTGGGAGTGGCATTGGAAAATTTTGTATTATGTAAGTGTTTAGCAAACAAATATGTATGTCTGGCATTCTCACACATCTCTAATACATTCGGCTTAACGGTCAACAAGTATGAATGAATAAATGAAGGAAATACCCAAGACTTCTGATTTTCAAATAAAAATTTAAAATGGTGTAATTTTGTCAAACATTAATTTTAAAGGAAAATATCTAAAGAAATTTAAAAACTTACAGCCTTATTCAAAAAAATATTTTACTTGAGCTTTAAAGTTCATAGTAGCTACCAAGCAATTTAAGGCTAACATTGCTTTGTTAACAAATTGTACTCAAAAGACAACTTTAATTATTTTGTGATTTAATAATAAATACTGGTAACACCACCATGTTCAACAACCATTTCATAGCTTATGATGTACAACATCGAATACAATTTCATTCGAGTATTCAACTAATTTTTTATTTTATTAAATACATTTTTATTATCTTGAAGTTAAGCAACCTAATTTATAAAATATAAACTTCTGACATGGAAGCAAAACAGATACACATTTATTTTTATGAAGTAAAAGTAAAAAAAAATATGATGAACATAGAAAAATTATATCGATTTATTTTATTCGAACGAAATGAGTATTTGAATATTCAGCTTTTTTCGATTCGTTTTGTTTGAATGTACATCACTAAAATATTTTTATATTTATATAGGTTTATATTTATATAGGTTTGTCATTCCGTTTGTAATTTCCAGAATACTAATAAGCGAGACATAAAGTATATATATTCTGGATCCTTATGCATATGGAAGACGAATAAGCGATGTCCGTCTGTCCGTCTGCCGTCTGTCTGTACGTGAAATCGGTTTTCCGAAGCTCCCAGAAAAGCCAGAGACTTCGTTCTTGGACTGGTGGGTCAGAAATGGTCGAAATAAGATTGGTATTGAAAATCAGCAAAATCGAGCAGACGGTTTCAGAGCTGGGAAACTTAAACTTCATTTTGCCATACAAAATAACTACTGAAAAGTAGTTTTTATTATTTTTTTATTAAATAAACTTATTTTATACTTCAAAATGAATAAAATTGGTATTTAACTTTAAAAAAAATTAAAAAAAAATCAAAAAAATTAAAACTTTAATTTTTTTTCTTATACAAAAGTAACTTACTAAAACAATTTTTTCCTTTTTTCTACAAATTATACATGTATTATGTTCTTAAAGTACACAGATTGATGTAAGAAATCAGAAAAACAAAAAGGATGATTCCAGGGTTGGAAAACCTACAATTTTTGTGATATATAAAATTAACTACCGTAAACTAACTTTTTATTTATTTTTATTAAATAAACTTATTTTATACTTCACCACAAATAAAATTGGTATTTCAAATAAAAAAAAAAAATTTAAATTTAAAAAGACGTTTCCAGGGTTGGAAAACTTTTTTTTTCTCATACAAAAGTAACTTATTAAAACAAATTTTTCCTTTTCTTTATAAATTAAACATATCTTACATTATTAAAAGAAAAAGATTGGTGTAAGAAATCAGAAAAATCAAAAAGGATGATTCCATGGTTGGGAAACTGGAACTTTTTGTGATATAAAAAATTAACTACCGAAAATTAATTTTATTTTTTTTTTTTTAACAAATAAACTTATTTTATACCATAGTACGAATAAAATTTGGTATTTCAATTTAAAAAAGTTTAAAACACGTTTCCAGGGTTGGAAAACTTTACCTTTTTTTATACAAAAGTAAGTTACTAAAGCAAATTATTCGTTTTCTCTATAAATTAAAGATATCTTATATTCTTAAAAGAAAAAGATTGGTATAAGAAATCAGATAAATCAAAAAGGATGATTCCAGGGTTGGGAAACTTACTCTTTTTGTGATATAAAAAATTAACTACCGAAAATTAATTTAAATTTTTTTTTAAATAAATATACTTATTTAATACTATAGTACGAATAAAATTGGTATTGCAATTTAAAAAAGTTTAAAACACGTTTCCAGGGTTGGAAAACTTTACCTTTTTTATACAAAATTAAGTTACTAAGTTAAGTCTCTATAAATTAAAGATATCTTATATTCTTAAAAGAGAGAGATTGGTATAAGAAATCAGAAAAATCAAAAACCATGATTTCAGGGTTGGTAAGCCCACACTTTTAGTGATATAAAAAATTAGCTACCGAAAACTAATTTTTATTTTTTTATAAAATAAATTTATTTTATACTTCAGTACGAATGAATTTGATATTTCAAATTAAAAAAAGTTGAATAAATTAAAACGACGTTTCCAGTGTTGGAAAACCTTATTTCTTATACAAAAGTAACATACTTAAACAAATTTTTCCTTTTTTACTATAAATTAACATATCTTATATTCTTAAAAAAAAAGATTGGTATTAGAGATCAAAAAAATCAAAAAGGAGCATTCCAGGGTTGGGAAACTTACACTCTTTGTGATATAAAAAATTAACTACCGAAAATTATTTTTTGTTTATTTTTATTAAATAAACTTATTTTATGATTGAGTACGAATAAAATTAATATTTTAAATAAAAAAAAGTTTAAAAAAATTATAAAGACGTTTCCAGGGTTGGAAAGCCTTAACTTTTTTTCTTATACAAAAGTAACTTACTAGAACAAATTTTTCCTTTTATTTACAAATTAAACATATCTTATGTTCTTAAAAGAAAGAGATTGGTGTTAGAAATCAGACAAATCAAAAAGGATGATTTCTGGGTTGGGAAACTTACACTTTTTGTGATATATTAAAGTAACTAAGTCTAATTAATTTTTATCATTTCCTTTATAAATTATACATATTTTTCGTTTTGGAATGAAAAGTTTGGTTTGAAAAATTATAAAAATTAAAATCACATCTCCAGAGCTGGAAACTTTGAACTTTTTTCTAGATATTAAAGTAACTAAATAAAACATTGTTTTTGGAATTCCCTTTTTTCTTTTATCACTTAACACACTTTCTATATTTTTTTAAGAACTACTATATTGATAAAAGGAATGAGAAAAATCTAATTTGATGATTCTAGGGTTTGAAAATTAATTTTTTTTGTACATAAAAGTAACTAGGTCAAATTACTTTATGTATGTGCTTATGTATGTATTTCTATACTACATAAACGCACTTTGGTAAAGGGTATATAAGATTCGGCACAGCCGAATATAGCACTCTCACTTGTTGTATAATTGTATTTATTTTAATATTTTTTTTATGGATTTTGCTATGTATTTCGAATCAGTTGGATAATTTAGTGATATTTTCCATCACATGATAGAAATAATAAATTTAAGATAAGAGCTAGCACTTCTAGCTTCATTTTCAGATCTAACATGAATGTGCTATATTAACAAAAGTATTTGAAGTACAAAACACACATTTTGGAAATATCAACTTAAAGTAGCTTTAACAAACGTAGGTGCCTACTTTAGAAATTTGATATAATAATTTTTTTGAATACAAATTTACTTAACATTGCTTTTCAAAGCGTTGTTAAGTTTTTTTGAATACGATCCTTATACTTCGAACGGACGTTTTGTTTATTGGGATCATTCACTTATGCGCATATTTATATAGTTTCTGCTGTCGTTATTTGTTTGTCCATTTAATTTATTTGAAAATTTGCTTAAGCACTGGTTAAACGTCAATGACACTTAATGTAAGGTTATGTAAACAACAAGTAAATGAAATTAAATGTGTCCTGCACCTACTTTGGAAATATGCGGATATTGACCTTTTACAATGGCTTTTGTTCAAGTTTGTTGTTAGTAGAAAATTAACCTTTTACCTTTTTAGTAGTAATAATTTTGAATGAATCTATGCGAATTTATATTTAATGGAGCTTAACTAATTTTTAAAAATATTTTAAATATTTTGCTGATAGATGTGGCATCCAATAAATATCTTCTCAAACATATTCATAATATTTTACAACATTTTATATAAAAAGTACTGAAATACACGTATTTATTTCACACTAGGGTCTCCCGGTGTTCTAAATTAGACATGTGTGCACTTGTGTGTTTGCATTTATAAAAAAACAAAACAAATTTGTTGTATATTTTAAGTACACAAAAAATGTGTGCCGCATTTATATATAAGATTTGGTCTTTAATGTACGTATTAGGAAGTTTTGTTTTGTTTAAGCAACGTCCATATGCTTTTTGTTCCTGCACATATAGACTAAGGAACGTCAAAAAAACAAAAAAAAAACAAGTAAAAGTTCCTTATACATTAAATACTAAATGCCAATAAATACTTTTATTATTTCCTAATGGGCAACTAATTGCAAAAGGGTAATAATATTTAGAAAACAAAATCCATGTAAAATCGAATAAAGGTTTTCTTCGAAGCTAAAAAACTTAATATGTTTGTATATAATAATTCTCAATTATATATTGAGTCTCACCTTAAATATATGAGCTTTTTTAGCTTATTTCACAAACTTTAGAATTTCAATCTACATATAAGTTCCATAAGCACGAACAAAATGCTTGTAGACGTTGCTTAACACAAAAAAAAAAACAAAAAAAAAAAAAACAACCAAAAATTACTATTCAACAACATTTCTACATTTGCAAAAGACCACTTACAAGAACTTTTAATACATGAGGGGTTTTTCAAATGCCTTACTACAACGAAACATTCTAAAACAAATTCCAAATAACACTGCTGGCAAGACACTTGTTTCAGTTACTTCGTGGTGGATGAATTTGTGATGCTTGCTTCTTCCTACGCATGCGCGCGTATTCAAAAGTCATGCACGTACATACGCACAAGCGTTATATTTATGATCTTTTATTATTCTGCGCACATACAAATGTACAAATGCATTACCCTGCAAATAATATTGGAGTACGTGTTCCACTCTAGATGAAACAGACTAGTTACATCATGGTCCCATGTAATGCAGTCATGGATCATTTCGTTTTCATATAAACATTCAATACTATACGATAAGTGTTCGTGTTTAAACGATTATGATCGTTCTTCTTAGGCACTCACAACTTGTATGCGAGTAGTCTATAACTATTCCATATGGAGTAGTTTTGGGGTTAGTCCGATGTAAAGCAAAGTTGGACCATGTGGTCCAACCCTAGGACATCGCAATGTTAAATCGACCACCTTGTTTTTCATATATTAGTCCTCTTTGGACTAGTCTTTACATGCATGTATGTACTAGTCGCATTATTAGCAGGGTAGTTGCGTGCGCTTACTTAAAAAAACCACCCTTAAACACATAATAGCTTATCATCTACATCTTACACACACACTCAAACGTAAAATATGCAAAATAACAAGCATACGCGCATCAACACTACTTCTTTTGATTGTTTGTTACGAACAAGAAGTCTTCGAGACATCGCTTGTAAACACTCATATACACGAGCATCAATACATTCATCGTGCTTCGCCCTTTCAAACGACATTATTTAATATTGGTTAAGTAAAATACATGCTACTACAATACATTTAAAAAACAAGACTTATTTACATTTCAAGACTGTTTACGCAGGCCTCTATTGTACAAAAACTTTTTTAAGTTCCATCGTAGAATTAAATATTCGCTTGATAAGGAAATAAAACATGTTTATTCTCGCAGTGCAATATTTATTGCAAAAGTTAAATTTCGTACAAGGCACGTGTTGTAAAAGGTACTTTTTGTAGAAGATACTATTTGTTGAAGATACCTTCTGTACTAGGTACTTACTGTAACAATTTTTTTTTATTTTGTAAAAGTTACTTTTGTAAAAGAAAAATTTTTGTGTAAAAAACTTTTTGTAAAAAGTTATTTTTGTATAAGGCACTTTTAGTAAAAAGTAGTTTTTGTACTTGTTACTTTCCCTAAAAGTTACTTTATATAAAATGTATTTCTTTTGAGAGGTATTTTTTTTATAATGCACTTTTTTTAAAAGATACTTTTTCTAAAAGCTACTTTTTTAACAAGTATTTTATTTTTTTTTTTTTTGAAAAGTACTATTTTAAAATGTACTTTTTTAAAAAGTACTATTTTAAAATGTACTTTTTAGAAAAGTACCTCTTTAAAGGTATATTTCAAAGTTACTTTTTTTGAAAAGTTACTTTTTTAAAATGTACTTTTTTAAAGGTACTATTTTAAAGGGTTGTTTTTTAAGCGAACTTATTGTCAAATGTATTTACTATAACAGACACCTATTTTAAAAGTACTTTTCTTATAGGTACTTTTTGCGAAACGTACTGTTCGTCAATTGCACTTACAGAGACCAAAAAGGAATAAAATGGGTCTAATTTACTTGTTCAATGAAATATTAATTATATTTTGAATATTAATTTCATAGTATTTTTAAGAAAAATTTTATATTTTACTGATAAAATAATATATAAATTGTACGAAAAAAAAGAACAAAATGTGTATTTTTCCTGTGATACTCGTACTTCTAATCTTCGTAGAAAATAATAAAATAATAAGGTCAAATTAAATATTCTCCGTTATTGTTATTTTTAGATTGAAACTGCATTTGAACTGGAAATTTATTGCATAGACAAAAAAAATATTATCATTAGTATTAATGTTTTCATTGTGAGAATCAAAATATATTTAAAAAAATTGGATAACACAACTGAAATTTAATCATTATTGTAATTAAGAAAATCGTATCTGGCTTTTGCTGCAAGAGAGTTACAATTAAAAAAATTTGTTTTTTTAATTCATATTACAGAGTTATCCAGCTTACTATGTAGATTTTGCCACTTGCGAATATATCCTTTTTACGAATTTGATTTGGATGGTAAGGGATTTTTTTCCAAGGGGGAGGTTTTCATGTGAGGGACTAGAGAAATATTTTTGTCTGGAAACATTATAAAATTAGGAAGATGCTAGACTAAATGTGTGGAGCTTAAAAAAACTGTGTTGAAAAATAAAACTCTTTTTAGCGGAAAAGTGAAATTCACGTAACTTTCAAACTGCCCTCGTATTATAATAATGCGATTTTTATTTACCTCCAGGTTTTTATTTTCATTTCAGGAATTTTTTTGTTCCATTATCACTTTAACCATTTACTTTAATTAAGCGCCTTTGTCACTTTATTCTGCGAATTCAATATACTATCTCTTTTTCAACTTTTTATATCATTAAATAATGATTTCATAAAATTACGCATTCATCATAAACAATTAATAATTAATTATATAATAGTTTCGTTGTAGGCATTGTCATTAATCTATCATTTAATCAATATTAAATTCAATTACTTTTAATATAAGCTTCATAGTGGTTTTATTATTATTTCGACTCATCGTTATATAAAAAACTTTGTTTTCCATTAAGCTTCAATTAATCACTCTGTTTTTAGTTGTTTGCTATCAAAATATCAAATATTTCTTTTACTACCAGCGAAGTTTTAAAATGGGATTTTCTATTATGTAAGACAATTTTTTAATGGTAAACGAAAACATAAAGCAATAAAACAAAAAAGCCGCATAATATGTAAATAAAGTTAAAACTGATTCACATGTAAAAAAAAAGAAGAAATCAACAAGACATTTTTGTTACCAGCGAATTAACAATAATAAATGATAATATAATTCAAAGTTAATGTGTGAATAGTCATTGTGCGTTAGAGGGCAAATAAAAAGACACTAATGCAACTCGTTTGGATGTTGGTGGGAAAATCGTAATTCATTTTATTGATTTTCATTCAAACACTTATAAACAATTTCAAGATATAGATGAAATTTTATTAATTTTCCTTTGTGAATTGTTTCTCATATATCGCGTAAATATCTCTCTTCCACTCTTGTTGTTATTGATTGGCAAGTTTGAGTTGGTATTTTTTTTATTGCCGTCTTTTTATATTGAATAAATTTCACATCTTTATGACACTTTCTATTTAAGCGCAAGCAGACAATCACAACATTTAAAATGATGATTAAAGCCAACAGATAGTGAGAGTTTTTATTTATGCCTGTTAGTTGCTTAGTTACATAAATAATAAAAAAAAACATTTCTTTTTTTTTGGTATCGCGCCCTTGTCAATATTGATTTTTTAAGTGGCTTAAACTTAAATTTGATTTACATAAGAAATGGCAGTCCAAGGAGGTCGTATGTTTTAGTTTTTTAAATTATTATTTCATAAGCTGTGTGAACATTATTTTTATGAAAAGCACAATATAATAATGATTACTAATAAGGTATTGAAAGGCCAGTCAGATTAATCAGCTATTCGAGATTCTAATTCTTATAGAATGAAATATTTTTATTAAAGAAGACAGGAAAAATTAAACTAGACTTTATTTTGGGGAAACACCGGCATTTTTCTGTGCCACCACGCACTTCATCAGCATCCATGTTTATCTACTTGAGCAGAGATTGTTTATTAACACCAGATATTTAACATGAATTTTTATGAAATAAATTTGTTTACTTAGAATAGAATAGGGGAAAGATCTGGTCCAAAGACCGGCGCTGCGACAACTGATGGATCTTTTGTGCCAAAGATCTGTAAACCAAATCAAGCTCTACTTATGAAAGGCAGCATAGTGATTGGAAAAGCCCGCCTTAAGACACAAGGTTGAACGAGCTTGGTTAATTTTCCACAGAGGATGCCTTAGTCCAAAGTGACCAGAGGTTGGGGTTCAGACTACCACTATATGAGAATTTCTGCATCAATGCTTTGAACTGCCTTAAACCAGAACAAATCAGCCACATTTACTTTGCGGTCGAAATATCATCTCCTTTAATCAAAGAGACTGCAGTTGACCAATTAATGCCACAAGCCGGCTCTGGGCCCATTAACGGAGCAGCAGAGTTCATACTGGTCAGTTCATCTGCTTAATCTTTCAGGTATCCAGTAAGTGGAAACAATGGAAACCTAGTTGCATATGGACAGCTTTTGCAGTAAGTCAAAGCACTCTGAAACAAGCTTGGAATATAATGCCGATGAAGGGAGGGACTTTAGAGCTAACTGAAGTGAAGTGTGAACATATTTGGTGGTTGGCTGTATTTCTGCCTCAAATACCGTCGGCCATTTGTCCATAGGCATAGGCTCCAGCTCCAGCTCCAACTCCATCTTCTGTTTTCCTCCCAAAATGCTCTTGATGGAATTGCTACATTGAACCTCACGCCCACTCCTGGAAATATTTGTTTTGTCACACGCACTATTCTAAATGCAAGATATTCCCGCTTTCAGAGCTCGCGATGTGTATTAAGTTTCGTAAGAATCGGCCAAGTAGAATTATATTAAGTATATTACTAAGTTTTAAGGGGCATGACCCCTCCCACTTTTTAGAAGCACAAAATTATGCCATTATAAGTGCCAAACTGTCTTTGTGGGCATGGAAAAAGTAGAAGTACATATAAATTAAGACTAAAAATCAGTTCGCCCATTTTTTGCAATACAAAATCATTTCACATATTTTGCAATGCAATGTCACTTTCAGAGCTCGTAGTGAGTGTCAAGTTTCGTAAGGGATGGTTTTTGCAATGCCAAATCTTATCATCCCATCCCATCAGAGCTCGGCATGTTTATCAAGTTTCGTAAGAAGCACAGCAAATAAAATATTAAAGTTTTATAGGCGTGGCTATAAATTGAAATTGTGTTATTACGAGAGGCGCAATGTGTATGTCGGAAGTCGGTTAACAAGCTAAAGTTCTTTGTTTCATAAAAAAAATTTAATATTATTTTTGTTTCAAATGTACATACGTGTGCAACAAGTCGTTCGTTGTCGACATCGTTGGACATCGTTGGCCTAAAGCAACATTATTTCATATTAATTTCATGTACAATTTTTTTACATGGATTATGTCAACATTTCGCGTGAAATTTTGAACAGAATACCAGGCTTTAAATTTGATAGTTAATTATTTTTAACACACATTGTATATGTATGTATATGCTCATATTTTATTTCATTTTAAGCGGATTATTTTTTATGGATCAAAATTCAAGTGCACTTATCCACTATCTATCCATCAATATTAAGCTGTAAAAGCATAAAGTTCTAAATCGAAATGTGGTCATATTTTATTTTGCTTAAGTTTTAAAGTACTTGCGCACTTGAATAAAACTTATCGGTATAATGTAGATTTCTGGGTCTTTCAATTGATTATAATCAGCAGTTGTTAAACTTTTAAAATTATTAACACTAAGCACTCAAGTACAGCATATTTCTTTATTACTTTCGATTTTTATGTAGTTTTTATTTATAACCCAGCAATAACTTTGATCGCGCCCGTTTTATTTTCTGCTGCTTCAGCAAGTCTTAAAAGCTTTTATGATTATTTGTTATTTAGGCCGTATTTTTTATATTCAATATTACGGTTTTCTCTTCCGTATTAACTGCCGCTCTGCTTCTTAATATGGACCACTTTTACCAAGTTACGATAAGTTACTTTCTTATCCGTATTACGGCATAAGCATATTTGTATTTAAATATGTAAAATCATTTTATCACAAAATTTTAAATATTTGTGTATTCAAGCTTATATGCTTAAATTTATACAAACAAGAAATATAAAGCATATAAAATTGAAATTTTATTGAGATGCCATTGACAGCTTTTCCAAACAAGAGGTGAAAGAATGTTTGATACCAATAAATACCATTTGAAATTTATATCCAGATTAAAAAAGGAAGTTCAAAGGCACAGTATGCACATTCACATGAAATGAATGCGCAATGAACAGCAATGAGTAGTGAAAAAGTGAGTAGAGTTGAATCATGACTTACGAGTATAACTTCTTGTACTTATGCAATGTTGTCTATGAATCATATTCACTCGAAAGTATGAAGTTCGCATCGAACTCGTACTCAGCAACATTTATGGTATTGTTGATTTCAACTCTTGTTAACTCAATGCGTAAGTTTGATTCACAATGCAAACTTCGCATACGAAAATTAAAGTTCTCATTATGAGGTTATGTGTTTCTCTGTTGCTTTTTAGGGTTCCGTACACCAAAGGAGAGCTACGGACCTGAAATTTGAACAGATTGTGTAGAGCCTTGGCTGCTACAACAACAAATACATGAGAATTAAAAATTAAAGAGTGTTCCAAAACGAGCAACGAAAAATTTTAAAATACCATGTAATATACATACAATTGTATGTACATATGTACATATGTACATTGTAAAATTAGTTTCTTTTTATTTATACTACAACAATTAATACTAAAATTTGAAAACATTTTAATTAAAGGGTAGTCCATCAGTTAATGCAATTTTGACTATGTAATTTTGACAACCGTAAGAGGCAAACTCCTGAAATTTTCAAAAACGGTGAAACTAAAAAATCCGAAAATTATAAAATCGCCAAACCAAAAAAAAAAAAATCGCCAAAAGCCAAAAAAAAATCGCTTAAACGAAAAAAACACCAAATTAAAAAAAATCTAACACTAAAATAAGTCGGAAAAACCGAAAAAATCTACTAAATAAAAAAATCGCCAAAATGAAAAAAACGCCAGAAACCGAAAAAATCGACAAAACGGAGAAATAAAGTCCCAAAACTAAAAAAAGCGCCAAAAACCGAAAAAACGTAAGAAACGTCAAAACTAAAAAAGCGAATAAAACCGAAAAAACCCAAAAACGAAAAAAAGCATTAACTATTTATTATATGGGCTAAAGCTCGTATTGAATTACATATCTAGTGTCCGCACGGAATCGTGCGCGGTTCAAAGTCGCACTTCACTGAATTTGTTTTTTTTTTCCTTGTGGGAATTGAAAAACAACCCTGCTTACTACTATTGTATACTACTTACAAACTGTTTAATGACTAAACTTTTAAATAAACATACATGCATAAATTGAGTGAGCTGAATCAATGTGAGTAGTATTTTCCTGAAATTAGAAATCAAACTGAGGTAATTTATGAGTTTATCTCAACATTCAACTATTCAGAAAAAAAAGTCTTGCTCAACAACTTTCAGCTCTTATTGGTGAACTCTTTATACGAATAATTTTTGTTAAAAAAGTCTATCGCATTTTGTATGTGTGGACACGACACATGTTTTTCAGGTTGTTCTGACAAAACTCTATTATAAACTTTTAAGCCCCGCTTGCGTTGGCTTGTTCTAAAATTTAAGCATTTTCACTTTTGAACTTTTAATAAACTATGTGTAGTTTTCATATTACATACAATCAGTCAACTTGTCTATAAACTTTATATGAAAACCAATTATCAATTATCGAGCCATAACAGGTGAAAAGGCTTAACTAGCATATTTTTGGACCTCGTTTTTTTTACGAAAACTGATTATTTAAAAAAAAAACTTAGTTTGAAAATCATGTCGCTTAAGCTTTTTTCTCTACAAATTGTTTGTAATGTGGAAACTGGAGCTTAATATCTCATACATAATGTAAATGTTTACATATCGTTAGCTTAATATGCGAATGTACTCACTCATATTTTTATTTCTAAACGTGTTTTTCATTGCATACTTTTCAATGAAGCTATGGAAATATGCAAAAAAAAAGCTTGGTTTCAAAAAAATTACGAGTTAGGGCATTTCTATATTAAGGTAACAATATGTACGTGTATACATGCGCTTGCATATTATTATAAGTTTCTGGATTATCCATACATACATACATATCTTAGACGGATCTGTATAAAATTTCCGGTATTGAGTTTAAATGAAAGTTTTTTTTTTTTTTTTTTTATTTTTTTTTTTTTTGAAAAATAAATAAATATAGATCACCCTGAGTCAGTCAGTAGGCAATAACTAGCAATTAAATTTTTTTTAATTTGTCGTTTAACACTTTTTTGTAATATGAAATATATTATGTATTCTTAGCAAATATTTTATTAAATTTCACTTTCATTTTACCCAAAAAATAACAACTTACCTTTGAGCCATTAATAACTTTTGCTTGAAATTGTAATCCACTTGCAAGCGTTGGCAGACTTTTTTTTGATAAAAAAAAATTTAAATGCACATTTACAATGTGCATGTGATTTTATGACTTAACTTTTTTTTACTTAATATTTGTTTTTCTTCTGTTAATTTTGAACACGAGTGAACTTTTCCTTTTTATGACTGCATACAATCATTTTTGAGTGGCGGTAAAAAAATTTGAAACATTCAAACTTGTTATTCAATGTGATGAAGGCGAAAGGTCGGTTTTAAATTCACTTAAACTGGTAAGGACAACAACAACAACAAGATATGGCTTACTTTTTATTTGGTGGCTTTTTTTATTTTTAAACTGCTGCTGGCTGATGTGTCTACCGGTGAAAGGAGCAAATTTCACCTAAAATTTTGCCAGCTAGAGCAGAAACTAAAACACTTGTTATTTTTTTAGTTTGAGATTTAGTTTTTCTTAAATAAACATTTTTAAATTAAGCTCCAAAACATTTAATACTATGCATGCATGTATGTGTGTTTCATTTGATTTATATTTCATTTGCTATTTGCATCATACACTTTTCAATAACTTAAAGTTCATTGAAACTATTTTAGTACTGCACCAGTAAAAAAAATATAAAAAGAAAATTATTTTCGTGGCAATTTCACGGTTAAAATTTCTTATTAAAGATGCCAACAGCAACAAAAGAAAATATTTCTTCTTTTTCTTTATTTTGTCAAGTTACTTTCAAAATCTGAACAAAAAGATTTCGGTGGTTTTCTTTTTCTTATAAAACAAAATGTTCGCGCAAATGAGTCAACAGCAGCTACCAAATCGATTTGTTACTGTTCAGCATCATGAACACAACACGTTCACAATTTCAATTCAATTAAAAAGAAAGACAAGACAAAATAGTGATTGATGGAGAGAGTGAGAAAATAACTAATTAAAAATCTTAAAAAGAAGACATAACTAAAAAAAAAACAATTTCGCCAAAAATATCTAAATTAAAATTTTAAATTTCCAACAAGTTACAAACTACACGCACTTTTAAATATACATACGTTACAATTTTTTTTTTTTTCAAAATCATCCGCTAACGACAACCGTCTCAAGTAAAATACGTATGTTTACTGGTTCAAGCCACAAAACTAGAGAAAGCCTGGTTTATTGGCAACAAACTTTAACAGCACACAGATCCATACATAAGTACAAGACAAAAATAACACTACCTAACAAGCATTAACTACAAGCTACGTCACGTAAAGAAAGTTTAAACTTAAAGTTAATCAAGTTGTAATTTTTATAATTGAAGAGCTTCCAAAAGTGATTTAAGAGAGTTGTGAGTAATGAAAATTCTCTTCACAAATGCTAAAATAATTGGGAAATTGTGAACAATATCTGCACTTGTCGCTATTAGATTTAGATTTAATTTGAATTTTAAACAACATTGCTGTGTGCTAAGAGTTTAATTTAGTTTTTCGAACAATTAAAAATTATGTGATTATATCGTTGCTTACAGCAGCATAATAATCGAGTTCACTTTGCTGCATACAATTCAGGCACAAGGCTAACAATAACAAAACCGTTAAATAATTGGTTGGCAATCAACGAATTCAGTCAAAAGCAGCTTAAAACTACAACAGCCTTGTTGCGAAATTTTTAGTGACATTTGAATTTGACGCAATTTCCTGCAAAATATAAAATCGCCAAGCAGAAAAAAATTGCAAGAAACGGAATAATATAATCAAAACAAAAACAAAACATTTAAGCTGAAAAAACTCACTAAAACTAAAATAAATCGCCAACATAAATATATAAAATGAAAAAATCGTCAAAATAAAAAAAACGCCAATAGCCGAAAAAATCGCCAAAAAAAAGGCACCAAAACTAAAAAAATCACTTAAACTCAAATAAATCGCCAAAACGAAAAAAAGTCAAAAACGAAAAAAAACGCTAGACGTAAAAAAACGCCAAAAACCGAAAAAATCTCAAAAACGAAAAAAGTTTCATAACTATGTATTCTAAAGGTTAAAGTTCGTATAGTATTACATATCTATGGTCCGTATGGAATCCTTCTTGTAAGAGTCAAAGTCGCACTTTACTGAATTTATTTAAATTAGCCCTGTTTTAAAAAATAACTAAGATTGAAAGTACCTAAAAAACACAATTTCTACCAGTTTTCTACCATTTATTAATTTTAATATCGATGTATACGAGTCAGAGCTGTTAAATTACGATTACGATTACGATTAGTAATCAATTAGATTACATTTTAAAAAGAATTGTAGTGATTATATAATTGCCTTCAAAAGAATTGCTAATAAATAATTGATTACGATTACCAAAAACGAAAAGTAATCTGAATTACTTGAAATTACTACAAAATAATTTTAAAGAATCAAAATTAATCAAAGAGTAATCCGATTACTTTCAAAGATTGCTTTTGATTCTTTTTGATTATTTTCAAACATTCTGAATTAAGATTATTTTGAAAAAGTTCTAAAGAAATTTATATAATTAAATGTTTTTTGTTTAAGAAATTCTTAACATATTCGTTTATATAACAACATTAATAATAATATCAATCTGAGAAAAAAATATAAAGAAAAACATAAAGTGAAATTTTTTGCTGGTGGTTAAGCATTGTCTGCATGCATTTCATTGTCGCTTCGACAAAATGTCAGTAGACTTCAAACCACACAATAAGAACAGCCACAAACTTCTTATCTTATTCATAGACTTTTAAAAAATGATTTGAGAATTCACAAAAAATACTTTAGAAAATCACAAAAGAAAAAAAAACATATACACGTCAATTTTTTGACAGACTATAAAAATGTATCAACAGATATCTTTCAAGCTTTCGTCAAAGTTTTTGCTCATTATTAAATATTTTAAATTTTAATATAAGTGAAATGCAATAAACTTAACAAATAATCAAAAAGAATTAAAAGTAAGGATTAGAAGTAATTGGATTATTTTTTTAATACTTTTGATTCTTTTTGATTATTTTGTAGTAATTTCAAGTAATTCAGATTACTTTTCCATTATTAGTAATCGTAATCACGATTACTAAGTACGAAACTGAATATAATCGTAATTTAATCATTACTTCACCTTCAAAAAAAAAAGTAATCAAATTAGTAATCATTACGATTACTAATCATTACTTAACAGCTATGATACGAGTATATATGTACATCTATATACATTGATTAAAATACATATATTGATGAACATGCATCGTAAAGAAACTTAGAAAAAAATAATCGCAATTTTTTTAAATGTCGAAAACAACTCACTCCTGTTAACAGTTTTATAATATTTTCTAGACCATAGGGAACGGAAATAGATTGTCAGTAGCACAAAATATTTCTCGAGAGCGAGTAAACAAGCACCAAGTTCTTGGTATTGTGTTAAAGTGACGTCGATGACGCAGTTATAGGAGTAAAAACGAAAATACCTCGTGACGGAAAAATTGGGCGTGTATACAAACGTCATGCATGTACATATGCATACAGACATGTTGTGTGTATGATCTTTTATATTTCTGCGTACATACAAACGCACACATTCATTGACATTAGTTGTGTGCGCTTGTTTTTGAAAACCACCCTTAAACACATAATAGCTTACCATCTACATCTGACACACATACTCAAACGTACAATATGCAAAATAATAAGCATACACGCATCAACACTACTTCGTTTGAGTATTTGTTACGAACAAAAATTCTTCGTGACATCGCTTAAAAATACTCATCGTGCTTCGCTTATTAATTCACATGATTTATTATTGGTTTAGTATAATACATGCTAAGACAATACATTTAAAAACCAAGACGTATTTATATATCAAGACTGCTTACGCACCCCTCTAGTAAAGGGTGTTTTTTATTGAGGTATAGAACTTTAAGTTGGCATCACTTTTTTAACTGGCGGCCATTTTGTCAGCTGTCAAGTGATTAATATTTAGTTTGGTTTGCCATTTCATCATAAACAGGTTGACAAAAGAACAACGCTTGCAAATCGTGCAAATTTATTTCGAAAATAATGGTTCAGTTCGCGAAGTTTACCGCAAGCTCCGTCCATTTTATGGTCGACATAATCGTCCATCGCATAATTTCGCGGAATGGACCTGTCAATTGGCCACCAAGATCGTGTGATTTGACACCATTGGATTATTTTCTTTGGGGATATGTGAAGTCGCTCGTCTACGCCAACAAACCAGAAACGTTAGGGGACTTGGAAGCCAACATTCGTGGCGTTATTGCCAACATACGGCCCCATATGCTCGAAAAAGTGGTTGAAAATTGGACCTGTAGAATTGGCTTTAGTCGAGCCAGCCGCGGCGGCCACATGCCCGAAATCATATTTAAACATTAATGGCATAAAATTATCCTTCCAATAAAGCCAAATTGATGGACATTAAAACGATTTTCTTGTGTTTTATTTCAATTCGAAGTTTTATACCTCTAAAAAAACACCCTATACATATATGATCCCATTATAAAGGGTGTTTTTTATTGAGGTATAGAACTTTAAGTTGGCATCACTCTTTTAACTGGCGGCCATTTTGTCAGCTGCCAAGTGATTAATATTAAGTTTGGTTTGCCATTTCATCATGAACAGGTTGACAAAAGAACAACGCTTGCAAATCGTGCAAATTTATTTCGAAAATAATGGTTCATTTCGCGAAGTTTACCGCAAGCTCCGTCCATTTTATGGTCGACATAATCGTCCATCAGAGCAATTAATTCGGTTAACCATGGATCGTTTACGCACTACGTTTACTCTATGTGGTAATACGCATCCGCAGAGACGTCGAACAGTGCGCACCGAAGAAACAATTGCCGCTGTAGAGCAAAGTGTTGAAGAGGACCCGAATGAATCGATTCGCCACCGTGCACAGCAATTGGAGCTTTGTCCATCAAATTTTGTATCCGAATCGGATGGCATGAATGTGAATGAGTTGTGGTTCCAACAAGACGGCGCTACATGCCACACAGCGCACGTCACAATCGATTTATTGAAGGAAACATTCGATGAGCGCATAATTTCGCGGAATGGACCTGTCAATTGGCCACCAAGATCGTGTGATTTGACACCATTGGATTATTTTCTTTGAGGATATGTGAAGTCGCTCGTCTACGCCAACAAACCAGAAACGTTAGGGGACTTGGAAGCCAACATTCGTGGCGTTATTGCCAACATACGGCCCCATATGCTCGAAAAAGTGGTTGAAAATTGGACCTGTAGAATTAGCTTCATTCGAGCCAGCCGCGGAGGCCACATGCCCGAAATCATATTTAAACATTAATGGCATAAAATTATCCTTCCAATAAAGCCAAATTGATGGACATTAAAACGATTTTCTTGTGTTTTATTTCAATTCGAAGTTCTATACCCCTCAAAAAAACACCCTATACAAAAACCTCAAAAAATATGCATCTACGAACCACGCAAGTAACGATGACATCGCTTTATTGCGTGACCGTATTGACCGTATGATTTCTCGAAAAGGCCATCACTTGAAGAAAATACTATAAATTTGTGTTCATTGATAAATAAAAATTTATTGTTAATAAGTATCTAAGAATTTAATGACATATAATTTCTTTAATGATGCTGATAGATAGATTTTTCAACTACAAAAAAAAAAATTAATTTGCACTTCTTGTACAAAAAGAAACTCATATATTTTATTCGTCACGTGTTATTTATTTCCTTAATTATTATTTTTATTATTGTATTGTATTGTTAATAATTGTTGTACTTATTACATTATTAAAAAGAAAATTATGCAATTGTGGCAACAAAAATTTTATATGTATGAACAATGAAAAGATAATATAATATTATTAGGAGATTAAATTTATTTATGTATTATTATATGCTCATATTAAAATACATTAAATGAAATATTTATTTGAGATGAAACTGTGTGGACACTGCTGAGCTTTTGCTGTAAGAGAGTTATAACTCAAAAAATATTTGTTTTGATCTTGTTATTTATACTGTGTAAAATTTCCTTTAATATGTCTGTGGCAATAAATAATAATGGCTTAAGTTGACATAACTGGTTTTTCATTTTATTACATATTCTTATTCTCTTTTTCAAGATCTATCACTCAACTTAATTTCAATTAAAAAATGTCATTATTAATAAAACTATACGCATTTATATTTTGACTTAAGTCTTCTTGGAAAATAATACGTAAGCCATAACATCTTACCTCAACTCAATTTTTTTTTTCGGTAGCTACATCAATATTAAAATATTTAAGCATAAAAACTTGTATAGACTTAAGTTCAATAACTAACATCGCATCCAAATTATTCTTCATTAAAAAAAACTTATATGGAACTAAGCTTTTAAAAAATTATCTTATCTTAGGTTTTCCACATTTTTCAATTTAATCTAAAGCACTTATCTCGACTTACTATCAATAAAAATTATTTTGCCTTTCAATATAATAGCTTAAGTGCACTTTAATTTTTATTTTTCTAACAATGGATTTTTTCATAACATCTTAACTAAAAAACAGCGAATGTTAACTAATAAAACGTTTTCTTCTTTTATAAAATTAACTGTTTTGTTCTAAATAAATGTGCATCTTTTTCGGAGGCTAAAAATTTTATATAAAAACCAAAGACAATTAATTTTAGACAAAACCCTTAATATCTCAAAACATGAAATTTCGACTTAAGCCATTATTATTTATTGGCACAGATGTATATGTGCCTTTAGTTATGAAAGTGCTTTAAGTCAGAAGCATTTTTTATTCAATATATTAACACAAACTTAAAAAACTTGAATACATATTAAAGAAATTTATATTAATCGAGACTACTTCCACTCTTAATTAAAATGCTGCGTAACAAAAAAATATTTTTTGATTTGTTCAAATGTAATTTATTAAATATATCGACCAAAAAAATATATGACTCAGGCTATTTTCATCTTTAGAAGTATATATATCTTCACTCAGCTTTTGAGAGAAAAGTTATATTTTACGATTAGTTATTAGTTGTTATTAGTTGTTATCAGTAAATTCAAAATTTTAAATTAATTTTCTGTAAAACCAATTTATTTTTTGCGTTATTACTCTCTTGCCGAAAAGGCTCGATATGTACATACATATTTGTATTTGTGTTAAATATTAAAATGCTATAAAACAAGTATTAAAATACAAATGTGCACAGTGTCGTTGCTGATATTTCTGGAAGGCTTACCCATGAATGGTCTTTTCCAGCCATTATCTTTATAATTGTATTTTCGCAAGTGTCTTTCGCATACAATTCTTTAGTCGTAACAAAGGATTTAAAATATTTTATTTGGACAACCATTTGACCGTATGACCATCATTACCACTATAGGGTGTTTTCTCAAAAGTTATAGATTTTGCAATTTCAAACAAATAATGGATCTTACTAGAATAATAATTTTTTGCCATTAGTGCTATAATTTAATATAAACAGGAACAAAAAACTCAATGGGAACTCAGAAAAATTTATACCAAACGGTTTAGTTTCAGGCGCTAAATGTTATCATTAAAAAGTTACCCTTTAGCGAATCTAGAGCAGAAGTTTAAGTAAAGAGAGAAAAATATCATTTGAGATACAAGGAAAAATTCAAATAAACTTTTTATTTGCAAAATAAAGCGCGCACAGAACAGTGGTTTTCCGGTTGAACGAACGAGACAATAATGTTTGATGGATTCATTTACTTGATAAATTCTTCAAAATTATTTTTTTTATATAGTAAATATAAATAAATAATTAGCATTTATATAAATAAAGGGCCATTATTATAACTTGTCGTTAACTAAAGGTAGGATTTTATTGGATGGATAAACACTTTTTCATTCTTACAACTTCACTTTAACCAAAAGTGAGCGATACGTTAAAGACAAGTTCATCCTACCTAAAACATTTATCGTAAGGTATAGTCATTTGAATATATTCATCCCTTGCCACACTTTCTACTTTATACATTACAGCCAAATTTATTTGGTCAAAATATGAATAAACAAGAGCAAGTTGCCACTAAGCATTTTTAACAATCAATATCCACAATATCCACAGAAATGTTGCCACCAAACAAAAACTGTATTATTTATTTTATCGGACAGTTGTAATAATGGACAAATTTTAAAGGTCACTTTACAGTTAAATTTTGCTAAAATTACGATTAACTATCTGGAACTTTTTCGTCAAATCATAATAATGGCCCTAAATCTGATAGTAAAAAATAAGAAACGCTTTAAAATAATCTAAGTTATTTTATTTTCTGCAATATTTGAAAGCAAAGAGTCGATACTTTTTTACCACCTCGGGCTATAGGCAGTCTTCCAAACTCGTTGCTCTTACAAATATGAACCGGTTTAAGGAAGTTTGGTTGTCTGGAAAAGTAAATTAAAAAAAAAAATATATAAAATAATTGCTTTAAATATTTTTTATAGTTTATAATATATATGCATTTAAATTAAAAATGGGTAAATACTTACTGTCGTATTGATAAAAAATATTTAAGGTTTATTAAGGGCTTATTTTACATATTTCATTTGCCAAATAAACCTGTAATTATGAATACGGCAGTTAACGTATTTTGATTTCAAAAAAATACTTTTTCAATAAAATGTTTGACCTGTGTCCTAGAACACAGTGTAGGAACACAGTTCCTTACTTTTTACTTACCTTAGATATTTGGAGTATTCAAACCATTATCTTGAGTGTCTTGAGTGTCATAATGTCTTAATATTTTAACATAGTTTAAAAAAATATTTGTTGTGAATAAAAACAAAAAGGTCATAAAATAATAGAATTTTCCGAGCTACGTTTACTGTTTCATCATAACTACAAGTAGAACTGTGAGAGAGATTACCAAAGGAATTGGGAGAGGAAGAGAGAGAGAGAGAGAGAGTGAGCAATATTCAAAGGTGCTAAAGCGAAAATACAAATAAGTACAATACAGGGAAGGAAAATGATTTCTTGGATTTTGTACCAACTATGAAAATAAAATGTACTTTTTAGACCATGACGGTACCAATTTTTAATATTTATTAATAAAAACAGAAACGTATAAAAATTAGTATAAAAATTCAAAAGTTTACAATAAAAAACAGAAACTTAATACAAATGTATATAAAAATTCAGTATACAATAAAAAATAACAAAAAAATATTAAATATTACATTCATAAAGGTACATTCGTAGGTTCGACTATTATATTAGAGATTAAAATAAAACAAACACAAAAAAATTAAAGAGGACATATGCAAACATTGACATTTTGAAATTGTACCAAGTAACTCGCGGTAGTACCACGGTACCAACAAGGTCAAAAATGTACCATAAAAAGTACAATTGTACCATGATTTCCACCCGTGGTACAATATGTATAGTAGTAAATTATGAGGGGGCGTTGTTCACAGCAATCATATTTTTCCGTGTTATTATTTAAAAACATGTAATCTATGATTTCCATTTGAATACCCTAATTGTATTTCGATTTATGTTATGATGTGTCATCTCAAACAGTGTCATATCATTTACAAGACTTGATGCAACATCTCCACCATGTTTTGTAATTTCGTATTTTTGAGTATTCGTTACAGATATTTGGTTCACGTTTTTTTTTAAGTAATTTATTCATATTGGAAAAAAAATATCTTGCATCATGTAGAGATTTTAGAAAAAAAAATGTAAGTACCCGGTAAACCTTTTTTCGGTATTTTGGAAACTTCTTTTTGTTTTGGCACTTCTTCTTAATTTTTGCGCATGCTTCCTTTTTTGGGGGTCTTGGTGTTTTTTTTTTTTTTTTTTTTTTTGGTTAGGGGTTTTTTCGTTTTTGGGGATTTTTTCGGCTCTTGGCGTTTAAATTTGGTTTTAGCGTTTTTTTTTTGCTTCTGGTGCGTTTTTTAGTTTTGGCGATTTGTTTCGGTTATTTTGGGATTTTTTAGTTTTAGCGTTTTTGAAAATTTATAGAGTTTTCCTTTTTCGATTTCTAACATACAGCAAGTTGACACAATTACATTAAGTGATTACGATTTTTTCAAATTGCAGTGGCAATTCGTGTAGTCTGCATTTAAACATGTTACTCTGCTCGCTTTGGAAGACTCTCTTTGATTTTTTAATTATCATATATGTGTTTGTTATCCTAGCGGCCAAAGTTTTACATACGAGGGCGGATCTATGAATTGGGTCACGAATTGGTACCCAATTCGCCATATTCTCCGGATTTAGCCGCTAGTGACTACGTGCTATTTCCAAACCTAAAGAAATGGCTCGGTGGAAAGAGATTTAGCTTCAACGATGAAATTATTGACCAAACAAATGCCTTTTTTAAGGACCTCGAAAAATCCTATTTTTTGGAAGTGATACAAAAACTGCAGAAACGTTGGACTAAGTGTGTTGAGTTAAAAGGAGATTATGTTGAGAAACAAATTTTTGTTTTGCAAAAATAAAATTGTTTCATTCAAAAAGTCATCCGCCCTCGTGAAAATTTCAGATTCGTAGCTCTTATAGTTCTCCTTTTCATTTTTGGTATACGTATCCCTCCATATCATAGTATTGATCATAAAAGTATAAATAGTTATGGCGGGTTTTCGTCCCAAATTAGTATTAAGTATCCATTTTACTTTTTACATATTAAAAAAATCTTAGCCTAATAAAATTAACAACTCTTAAATATGTAGGCAATGTGTTTGCAAAACTTGCACTTCAATGATTGGAAGGCTCAATTTATAACCGGAAGGAAGTTACTTAAATCATTTAAGCAAGCAAGTCGCCACATGTCTTTGACATTTTTGAAAAATATATTTACTTTTGCTGTTGCTACAATAAGTTTTCAGCTTTCAAATTAATCAATGTTGTGAGTAAATTATAGAAGTTTGCCCAACAGCTTGGTAAAAGTAAAGGAAGAAATGGATAAATAATTGAGATAGTTGTATGATGGAAAGTAACACACAGTCGTATATTTTTTTTGCTTAAAATTAAATGAAAATTTTGCTAAATTGGTGCTTAACCTATTTTTTTAAATGATTTAATAAGTTCTTGCAAAAAATATTAGAATATATTTATGTGTATATACATGTATTTACGTATAAAACATATGCACACACATGTAAGGTTTGAGAATTTATTCTAATAATTTGTTAAGTTACTCCCCAAAGAAAATCAACTAAAGACAATCAATATCTTATGAAACATTAGGGATTTCATTTTGTGCACATTTGACACATTCTCGAGGACTTGTGGAAGAATTCCCATGAAAGCATTGTTTTAAAAATGTGCAGGATTGTTTACAGTAACAAGCTTAGTAGATGGCGCACTAGTAGAAGCAAATTGGAATAAAAAATTCACTTTGGTTTAATAATAACTAGGTCAAATTAAATGTCATTTAAATTTAATTTGTACTTAAATGTAGTTTAATTTTTTTAGTGGTCAATTAAAGTTCTGATTAAATTACGTTGAAAGTATGGCATCACTAAAAAATTTCCAAATATGGAAAGCTTTCCAAACAACAGCTGTTTAGTATAATAAAAAAAAAGTTAGGTAATCAATGTGTAGAAATTTAAAGTGGCATAAAAACACATTTTGGGGTATGTTCTGAAAATCACATTTTTCAAATCACATTATGAAACAAAAAAAAAGGGTCAGAACTAGGGTGATCGACTCGGATTTTCAACCGGTCTTAAAACCCGGTTTTTTCCCAATACGGATGTCGGTTTTTTTTTCAAAATTCTGATTTTTCGATTGTTGAATAGTCCGGTTTTTTGCAATTTAAAAACCGGCTGAGTCGAATGCTTTTCGATTTATACATTTTGTAATAAAATTAGTTTTTTCTATATTAAAACTTAGACCAGCGTGTTCTGTTAATTTTCCTAACTACTTTTTTTCAGTGTAAAAGCTCCAAGCGTATTTTAAGCAGGTAATTTTTATGTTTTTCCTTAAATTTTTGTATTGTTTTATAGTATTTACATTAACTTTTAACTCTTTTTTTTAATACAGCAATTTAAAATCAAAACTTTTGTATTAAAATTTTCTTACTTTAAAAAACGGGTTGAACGGTTTTTCCTGAATTGTAAAAACCGAAACCGGATTTTTCACAATTTTAATTATTCGAACTATTCGAAAACCGTTTTCTGGAAAAAGTCGAATAATCGATCACTTTAGTCAGAACGCATTTTTCTAATTATATTTCCATGCTATGAAGTTATATACTGTATGTGTTATAAATTTATGAAAATTAAGCGAAATTCATTTTAATACGACCGCATGATGTTCATGTACAATGTACATATTTTCAATAAACACACATACGCACAATAACATATGGTATACTCGTAAAACTTAAGTATAATCTAAATACACAATTTTGGACATTTAAGTTTCATTTAAATGTCTGTCGTCTTTGTAGTGAAGAAACGAATTCGTTACTTAAATGACATTTAAATATAAATGACACTTAATTGAGAAGTCAATTATTGGGCCTTAAACTAACTAAACAATTCAATTTTGTTTCAAACATTACTGAATATTCTGCAGTAAATTTAATCATCGCGGTCTTAAGTAGCATTTCAAAACGTGGCTTTAGATATCACAAAAGAATTAAACAAGACAAATTGAAATCGGTGTAGCATATAAAATACTGATGGCTATTGCCAGACGTGTGACTGACTGATTTTGATAATGTTTTCAGACAAACTGAAAATGCTTAAAATGTCTAATAAATGAATAACTTGCCAAGTGAAATAAACATTTATAGATAAGACAAGAAAATCTTTTATAAAATAGCGAATAAAAGAAAACAAATTGAAATTTCAATTGACAACAATAGCTTAGACGCGTGTCAAAAGTATGAGTCGGAAAGACATAAACATTTGATTATTAACTGGAATTTTCCTTTTAAGCTAACTACTGTTATTTTTCCACATAATGTTTAATATGGAAGTGGTGGGCAATGTTCGTGTGATTGGCATTAAGTCAAGCGTGTCTGCTTATGTATTAATGTGTGCACTCATGTAGTATAAACTCATATTTTCGTAAGTTATATATTCTTTCAATGAGACGGTCGCCCGTGAACGTGATTAAATAAACATTACGTTTAAAGGGATTGAGTGACTTAAAAATTGAATACACGACTGTGGAAGAAAAATTACATACTACCGAACATACGCTATGATTTTTTTTTTGTTTTTTTTTTTGTTGCATGAAACTTTTGCGATTTGCTAAGAAATAAGCAGTACTAGGAAAGAGAGAAAATGGAAAAAGTGGTGTAGCACGAATCTCAGAAAAATTTTTTGCAAATTTTTTTAAATTATTTTCTTCAATTGAAAATTGACCTTGAACCACACTCGAAGGGTTCCTTCCGTACGATCACTACATGCATATGTAATACATATGTACTTTACGAACTTTAGCCTATATAATCGAGTATCTGACATGATAGCAACAAAAAAGACACTCCAAAGAAGTCATGAAAATGTAAAGTTTGCGATACGGAAGTAAATTTGAATCCTTGCAAGAAGTTCTATTTTTCGGTTCCTAGTCATCGAATTGGAAGCGATTCTAAGAAAAATTTCCTTTCAGATAATCTATAGCACTATTTAAATTTAGAAAAAGTGGTAAACAGTTACCTATTTTCACAATTTGTTTTTTATACGAATGTAAACGCGAAAATGTGTCTTCATAGAAATTTAAGTTAACAAAATTTAAAATTTTAGGCCAAAATTAGTTCTTAAAAAAATCGTTTTTTCTTACATTTTGGCGAGTATGTTTCTAAAACTATAAAGGAATCACTAGATTTTGCATGACCAAAATAAACTTCTAATTGCTTTTCTGCCAATTATTGGCAAATTAAAAATATCGATTTTTTTTGAAGCAACGCAAATGCAGTTCCTTCAGAATGATTCCTATTGAATGGGAAAATTTTTTTTGTAGCGTTTTTGTTTGTTTTGCTGATTGTTTTCGCTTTTTGGGCATTTATTATAGTTTTAGCGATTTATTTTAGTTTTGGCGCATTTTTTCGTTTTGGTGATTTTTGTCGTTTTTTGACTATTTTCGTTTATGTGATTTTTTCCGTTCTTGGCTTTTTTTATTTTGGCGTTTTTGTTGGTTTTAGTGATTTTTTTCGATTCTTTTTTAGTTTTGACGTTTTTATTTTGTTGTGCCGACTTTTTTCTTTTGCTTTGGCAATTTTGTTTTTTTAGTTTTGGGCATTGTTTTGTTGGTTATTTTAATTTTGGGATTTCTTAGTTTTAGCGTTTTTGAAAATTCCAAGTGTTTGCCTTTTACAATTTCCAAGATACAGCAAGTAGTCAAAATTACATAGTCAAAATTATATTAACTGATAGAATCCCTTTTTATTTCGATTTTTTTTAATTTCAGTGTTAAAAGTTATAGTCTGCATTAAAATACACTAATTTTGAACATATCAAGTGTCTGTATATAATTGTCTGTATATAACATTAGAATTTCAACAGTTTTCATTGCCCGCTTTAGAAAACCCTTTAATTTTTAACTGTCATATATGTATTTGTTGAGAGTTTTACATATTATCTTAAAATTTTATGTCCGTAGCTCTTACGGTTCTCGAGAAAACAGCCTGTGACTGACAGACAGACAGGCTGACGGAGATCCGTCTCTCCGTAGCGAAAACAATAGGGTTTCTTTTCACCTTTGCTGCACGGAACCCTAAAAAGGTATCATTCAATTAATTTCATGTCCAGTTTCATAATCAAATTTTACTTGCAAATAAGAAAAAAAATTTTGTGAAATAAATTTCATAATTCAAATTTGCTGTAGTCTGTTAAAAGTCAAAAAACCTAGTTAAAAAATCTATAAGATAAACTAAATATCAGCCTTGAAGAAGAAGTGAATAGTTTTCGGGATTGTCAGCAACGCTTATGAGCGTGAGCAGAAAAGACACTATCGTGCATGACTTGCATTTTCTGATCACTGTCGCATATCTAACTTAGACATAAATGTACACATACAAAGTAGTGAAATGGCCATAATAAAGAAAATAGAGATCAGGAATGGAAAATTGCGTTTCAATATTAAATTTAATTCTGTGGATACCCAGCAAAAAATTAAACATTACCATCAGAACTGCTTGCCATATAATGATTTACGTTTCTTATTGCCAAATACCATTACTCGCTTACAAATCACATTACATAAAATTTTAAAAAAATATGTCAAAGTTGATGAGAAGAAGTCTTCATAAATTACGTGAATATGCTGTCAAATAAAAAAAATGCAAGTATCTTTCAAGAATCAATTATTTTAGTCTAACGCCCTGTTAAAATCGTTAAGTTGGTGAAACAAAAATGCTTACTTCCAAACCCGATTACCTTTTTAGAAAATTTTTGCTGGGTAGCTACACATAATGTGGAAATAAGAACAACCATATATGTAGTTCGATTGATTTTTTAATTAATTTGGTAGTTTTACTACTATTTTATAAAAACATACAAGCGAAATTTTTTTTATATATTTAATCCTGAATAACAAGATCCTTATTATTTCATAAATTCCTTTACCTTTCTCTTATCTATCGTAAATTTATAACAAATAATACATCTTGATTAGGCTTAATTTAAAGTATTTAAAAAAATCAAACTAAATGCACGCAAAGAAAAACTATGGTCGAGGTAACCATAATCCAACAGCAACATACTCGTACTATGCTTGGATTATATGGTTGCAGTCACATCATGCTATTGTCACTAGAAAAGCAAAGTTAAAATTAAATAATATTATTATCTGAGTTAATAATAATATTATTTACAAAAAAATTAACTTTGTTGTACCGATTCTTAGTATTGTAAATATGACAACACTATTGTTAGATGTAACTAAAATATAATTGAGACTTACTAAACCATGTTCTATTATTATAATAATATTGTTAGCTACAACCATAGTATTTTTTTAAATAGTAGTAATATTTTGTTTAATCATACATTTATTGGTAGATCTTTTGTTTAAAACGGCTGTGAGTTAAATCCTAAATAAAATTAAATTAATACTGTTGAAATAATATTTATGTACACATATACTTACATCTGTGTGTATATATGAAATATATGCACGTCTGCATAAAGAGATATACATGTGTATATATAAATATATATTGATATATATTGATCTACCTTTTTGTTTATACTTTATTTATTTAACACTACGCCTGCACAACTTACAAATGAATTACTGAACTGACAGAAGATTTTTTTTAAAAGAGATTTTCTTTTAAACTTAATATAGTATGGTTTTGGATAACATTATATTGTTATTTATATTATGTTATTTTTATATAATAATACAAATGATATTGTAGTCATAAACTTTTAACAAAACTATATTGTTAAACTCTAACCATATCGCACTTTTATATGAATGTAATAATTAAATAATTAAATTCAAACATTGTTTTGTTTAACGTAACAAAATTAATGTTTAAAATAACAATAACTGGTTTTCAACGACCACACATTTTTTTTTTCAGAAAACAAAATAATGTTTTCTGAAGCATTATACAATCATATCTTTTCTCTGCGTGTGCGACTTTTTCTGGAGAAAAAACTGCACCAAATACAATTATAATTATTCTTCACAAACACTTTTAATTCATAGAAACAAAGTTACTCTTACCCAATAATGGCTGAAATAGTTAGTGCGTTGACTACAAAAACCCAATGGCGGTCTTCGAGTCAACATCATAGATTTCTCTGATATGCACAATTGTAGCAATAAACTGTCAACGAATGGTTACATTGCTTACAGAAATGCACCTAATTAGTACCAGAGGCGCAGCAATGATGCTATACAAATTAGCCAAATGTCCAATAGCAGAGCTGTAAAACAAGTTAAGCATAATAATTTAGTACTTCATCATATATGTATTCCTCTCTCCATTATCATATTCCTAAAAACGATAACACACATACATATGTATAATGGTAGTCATATCAATTGCTTTGCTGCTACTACTCTTGTAAAGAAAAAAAATCACATTTTCCAACTCTGGCCATTACAAAAACAAAACAATTTCAATGCTGTAGGTACGTACTACTACGTGTAGGAAAAGTGCTTTAATACTGCTGCTACTTGAATTAGATTGAAACGAATGAATGGGCAGAGGAGTAGTAAGTTATTGGGTTGTTGATGGCTGCACATATATCTGTGGCAAAATGAAAAAGTACGTATGTCGAGATAAGCTTATTTTGAGTTAATGATACCTCTGTCGTCTGCATATTTAAAAGTACCCCTGTTTAAAATCTCAATTAATTTGTGTGATTTTTCAAGAAGTTATAACAAAATGACTTGCGACATATCTTTTTTAAACTTCTAATCTAATTTGGAATAATAGCTTAATTTAGGTTATACATACTTTAGTATTTTTCAACTTAAATGTATTGTTTATAGTGTGTACAATCAATCTTTGCTTAAAAAACTAAAGGCTAACAGAGAATTTCGCAATTTAACTGTAAAAGAAATAAATTTCTGAAAGTTGTCTTGAAAGCTTAAAAGTGCTCTCCTGCAAAAAAGTAAAATATGACTTAAGCACTTTTTCTTTATTGCCACAGATATTTCAAGCTTGTGTATACGGTTGATATACCATTTAGTTGCGTTGCCCACATTTAATCTGAAGATGTACGTACATACACATGTACTTATGCTTCAGTAAGGCCACTTTATTTCTATGGCAATATTGTGCAGTATGACTGCACTGCATAAAAGGTCAGACACAGTTGCTTATCTCTATACATACGAGTACATAGAAAATGTGCGGCTTAAATGCTAACATGAAACGGTATTTGTATTATTTGTTGGGCACGAGCTTATATGCCCTTCTAGTTTATGACTTTAAGCTAACTCGTTTTTCCTGGTAACCATTGCCACATTTGACGACAATTTAATAATGAAATAGAGCAAGATTTGGTATTAGCAGCAACAATTTGATGCTGATAAGATTATGTTAAAATTTGCTTTTGTCAAATACGTTAAAATTTTCGTCGAAATAGTAGATGGATTGCTATTTTAAATATAAATAGGAAATGTTTTTAAACAAAATTTAGTAATTTCGATTTTGTATTAATGGGTAGTTTTATATCATGAGAGCTGAAACTTAACTCCTTATGTAAATCAACAATATGAAAGAATCAGAAGAGTGTTCTGATTTTAGTTTTAAATGCTCGTTGCTCATAACTCCATCAATTGTTTAACCAATTTGAAATATTTCTTTTTACTTAATTAAGTTTTATTTAAGCAAAATATTGTTATAATTTTTACGAACTTTGTAGTCCGAAAATCAATTGAAATACACATAATATTGTTTTATTTAGCTGAAATCACAAATTGTTATTAAAACAGCATTTAAATTAAAACTTTTTATATACAAACTTTCGAAATATAATTTATTCCGCAAAATGAATTTTGTAATACATAAAAGTTTGTGCTTCGACCGTTATGATATTTTACCGAGAATTCTTATTTAATATATAAATAATAAAACGGGCATAGTAAATTATTTTCTTCTGTCAGCATTTTAAAAGCATCAATTTAAAAATAACAAGCATGTATGCATGCATGCACAACCTCATGTCACATGTTTTTTTTTAATTATGCATGCAAACATGCATGGGTAAATATGTACGGCATGCTTAAATTTTTGTAATATTAAATTTAATTTAAAACCGGAAAATATGAAATAAGTTGGTTTTAGGGATAAAGGTAGATACGATACTAAAATCATGTTAATAGGATCAAATAGCAACACAATTTTTAGCATGGTATGTTATCACCAATATTATAAACGCATCAACTTTACCATCCCTGCTATAGTTTTTGTTGTTTTTTGCAAAATTCATAATTAAATTTAGAGATATTTTACATGTATCTGTTTTTTTTTTTTTGCTCAAGTTTTGATTGGATAATGATAATGATGCTGTACAGACAGCACGTAAAACTTTGCACTATGAGCCGTATTCGTAAATTGTGCTGCCAAAATATAAAGAGCAATTTTTAAATGCATTGCACGTGACACACACGCATGTATGTGTGTAATTATTTTAGTTTGCTTGCAGATGTTTCAGAACAAATACATATGTATTTGGCTTTCATTTAGTTTTCGGTATTGCAATTAATATGGTAAAGCTGGCAATATATTTAACTTACAATATTGATATGCGACAGATAAAGGATACAAATTCTGTCTCCTTATAAGTAGCGAAGATGATTAAGCGCTGTCCGTCTGCTTGTCCGTCTGTCTGTTGGTCCGTCCGTCTGTCTGCACGTGAAATCGGTTTTCCAAAGTTCTCAGAATAGCTAGAGACTGGTCTTGGACTGATGTGTCAGAAATGGTTCAAGATAGATTGGTATTGATAATCAGCAAAATCAAAAAGACGGTTTCAGAGCTGGAAAGTTTAACCTTTTTTATATACAAAAGTAACAAGCTAAAACTAGTTGTTTTTTTTTTTTAATTAAATCCCTTTTGAATATAAGTATAAATAAATTTTAAAAGACGATTCCAGGGTTCGAAAATTTTATTTCTCTTGTTTTTTTTTTGGTATACTAAAATAATTTTTTTTTCTTTTTCTCTATAAATTAAATATATTTTATAATTTTAAGAGAGATATTTTGATATAAAAAATAAGAAAAATCTAAAAGGATGATTCCAGGTTTGGATTGTTTATACTTTTTTTGGAATGTAAATGTTAGTAGGTCAAATAATTTTTTTTCTTTATAAATAAAATATATTTTACGTCTTAAACACCCTATACACGTTTCAATTTAATTGTGAATTAATGCCCCTATCACGGTTTTCAACTTTTAAAATAGTTTGGTTGGAATTAATAAATTTGCATTGCCATTCTCCACTAAATTAACAGTTGACTTTCCAGTTTTGTTTTGGTACTGTCATTTACAACTCTGCGTAAGTTTGGTTGAGAGAAGCGTTTAGTATACCCAACTGCTTTTTACTAGTTGGGTCTGTGGTTGGGGTTTTCTAGTTGGTGCGATATAAAAAGCAGAAAAAGTAAAAAAATCGTAATTGGAAATATTTATTATGCTTAATAACAAAATTCTTTAACAATTTTAGTATCGGCGGTATAGCGGGCACATACAAAGATTGCTCTAAGTATGGTTTTAGGTGATCCAACAAATAACGAAACATTTCTTTGTTCTGCCGGAATAACCTTCAAAAATTATTTTTTGAAGAATTTGTTCCCTATTTTGATTATTCCTTACCTTGCATTGGATAGTTCAAGAGGGTTGTAATCATCACGAATTTTTCTTCCGATACGTGGCACATCTACAATTGCGGCTTCGTTTTCGTCGACATTAAATAAATCTACATATATTTGTGTCCATTTGGTATGAATTCTTTGAATTAAAACACTAAATGCGAGACTTTTTCTAAAGATTTCTTTTTTTCTGTCAAACTTAATATTTGAAGTTGGCAACGTGATGACAATTTCAACTAAAAAACAGTCGTGGTTCATAATACTAAAACACAGTTTGGTCGTGTGTAAGTTTGGTCTACTCTTAGACGACCAAACTGAATTTAGTTGAGAACCGCGATAGTGGCATGAGTCTTTCAATTGAATTGATTCTTAGCCACACACTTCATAAATCAAAATCTTTTGATTTTTCTTCAACCAACTCGACAACTGCCAAAGTAATCAATTGATAGAGCCATACACGCTTTGATTTGAACAACAACCGACTCAATTGAAAATTGAATTGAATCGTGTATGGAGCGCTTTAGAAAAAAAAAAATATTGTATAAAAAATTTTAAAATTTCAAAACATATCTCCAAAGTTGGAAATTTTTAACTTTTTTGTTTTATAAAAGTAACTAAACAGACCTAATTTTTTTCTCTGTTAATTAAACATATTTAATTTTTTAGAAAGAAATAAATTAATGTTAAGAATCAGAAAAATTTACAGTATGGTTCCAGGGTTGGAAAATTGCTACTTTTTACTTTGGTAAAAAACAGTAACTAAATAAAAATATTTTTTCTTTTAATTATCAATCAATATAAAATATCATTGAATAAATTGCCATTAGAAGGTACTGAGCTCTGTCAAAGTTCTATGTAATTTATCTTTCTTTATTAATTTTAAAAAGGGAAAATATAAATAATGTAAAAAATTTAGAATAAAATATTCAACTATTTTGCAAATAATTGAAAATAAAAGTTTTGAATCTAATCCTTTAGTCGAAAAATGCCTATAGATACTATAATTAGCACTATAGCAAAAAATTATTGATCTCATATTTCAATCTGATTCATTTATGTATGTGTGTATTTTATAGCAATATGCTATCAATTATATGCTCTGCTGCATTTATTCTTTGTTTGGATACGTCAAACAATGTTTAAATGAATACTAGTCTTTGGATCATAATATAGTACGAGTAATAATTTTCATATGCATGTGAGTGCGTATTTTCCTATTTACTTTGACAAATGATTTCTCACTAAGCGTCTGAATAAACCAAAGCTTTACTATGGCATTTCTTTGTACGGGAATGACAAAGGATGTCCCGATATAAAATATAGAAAGTTTTCATTGTTTTAACTTTCTTACAATATGTATAAATTTTCACTTCCTTGGTTAATTGTCATGCAAGTGTCATAGTCAATCATTTAATGTCGGCATCGGTTCGTTGTATACTAGTACATGTGCATTAGAGGGGCTCACGAAATAAAAACATTTTTAACCTTTTGAGTTTATGGATTGTTTCATTTTATGACGGTCATGTATAAAATATCTCTCAAATAATGTAAAATGTTTCATAAATTATTGAGGAAGAAAATACGACCCAATGTAGGAAAAAATTAAAATAGACCCTTTTAAAATAAGATCCAACTCACAAAGCTAGACCCCACAAGTTTTGTTAATCCTCATAAAACCAACCTAATAGTAAAATACGCATAGAATCCTGCTTACCCCTTTATAATCAATTTCAATGCATTTTTTATTAAAAAAAAAATATTTTACTGAATGAGTAAAAAAATAATTTGAGATTATTAGCGCATAATTAAATATTAAACCTGTCTTTACTTTACGAGCCACTCTAATGTTCATAAATATTTCTAAACAATTCTTTTTAACTGCAAATGTGGATGTTTCAAAGCAAATTCAATTCAAGTTCATTGTTAAAAGAAAACAAAAGTGTCATACTTTAAACTGGTTGAATGTTAAATTAAAGAAAATTGTGCATGTTTTATTATTTTTCTTTCTTGCTTTTAAAGACTTTAATGTTTATCAGTAAACAATAACAACACAAATACTTTGAAGACTGGCTAAACATTTTTATTTCGCAAAGAGGCCTTGAACACTGTTGTTATTTTAGTAGAAATAACTTAAAAAGAAACTAGTCACGGCTATTTGGGAAAAAGCATTTTACGTTTTCGTCCTCGAACGATCACTTTCGACAGATCGACATTGATAGATTCTAAGACTTGTGCGAAGAAATATCGTTTTCAGGAATTCAATTTGTAATCTGCTATAAAAAAGACATACACCAAACTGAAAACAGCTGATATATAAATATTACGAAGTTAAAATAATAAAAAAGTATTTGAAGAAATAAATTTATTTGAAATTTATTTGTTGGTGTTTCAGCTTTGTCTATATGCATTTCATTGTTGCTGTAACAAATTATCAGTAGACTTCAACCACACATTTTAAATAGTCACAAACCTCTTATCTTATGCATAGACTTTCATAAACTATTTGAGAATTCACAAATAATAATATTTTTGAAAATCACAAAAGAAAAATAAGCATAGTAGGCTTAGAAACTTATACAAAACCCAGCAACTAATAAAAATTACTTAATTACAAACAACTAAGTTACTTTAAGTACTCTTTAATTTATAAGTATAAATAACAAACAACTATGTTCATAAGAATTTCTTAAATTACGCAGCACAAACGAAAACAACTAAAATTTATAGACTCTATGATCTACAATCATATGCAATACTCTGACTATTAATCGGATACACATGCATACATACAGAGCTATTTTATTTACACACACACACATAAAACAAGTTTTCATGCAGCCAAAATACATTTTCCATTACATTTTATATATATTCCAACGTATGTATACGATTTGATGAATAAATATAGCGATTATCATGCGTATATATTTGGTGTCCGACTAAATACGCATACTCTGAGTATAAGCATAAGCATACTCCGACTATAATTATAGCTATAGCGTATTTTAGTTTTTGGCATAAACGAACTAGAGATGCTCTCGTATATTGGAATCGTCTATAGTCATAGTTGCTTGAAACAAAATATGTGAGCGTATGAATTGTTTGTACTACAATTATGATTATACGAAGTTACTAAAATTAAGAGTGTTTACTTAAGTATATTTTTTGAGTACTCATCGTCAATAACATTTATATAACTATTATATAACCTAACGACATGAAGGGCCAAAGCCACGATGTCGACAACGTTCGACTTGTCGCACACTTGCATTCAAAACAAAAACAAATTTTAATATTTTGTTGTTGTTTCAAATGCAAGTGTGTGACAAGTCGAACGTTGTCGATATCGTAGGTCAGGCTGGAAATTGCTACAATAGGATGTGCTTGAAAACTAAATATTGTTATTGCAAATAAAAACATACATACATATACTTATATGTACATATGTATGTATGTATGTTTGTAGGTTTACAAAATTACTTTTAACCCAACAAACCAAGACGCTATGGAAATAGTTTATAACAAACTTACTGCCATAAGCCTCAAGCTTAGAAAAGTGTTGTGCATACTATTGTGAAAGGTTTATTAACAATTATTTTATAAAGAAAATTGAACCCTTGCGATAATATTGCTAGAATATATAGAATATATATATATAATATAGAATTATTGAATATGCTTCCAGGAAAATAGTTTTCTAAACATGCTTATAGTAGGCATATTTAAAATTCAAATTTATATTCTAATATAATAATTACTATTTTTTAAATGTAAATTTATGTAGAAACACTACTTAACTTTAGGACACTGAACTAATTAAACAAGACAAAAAATTACGACTTTAACAAATAATATAAAACTCACGCGTTCAAAATAACTGGACATCATAAACAACAACAAAGAAAAAACTTGCAAACAGTGATACCACTTACAAAAAAGTGCTTATGATAAGCTTATTCTCCATTGCAGTTATATTTAGCTTAGTCCCTATTTACACTATGCAAGTCTTATTGCTAAGCTGATTAGTTTACTAGGTCAGAGAGACGGGGGGAAAAGAAGTGTTTCTATTCCCCTCGTCTCTCTCTCTCCTAATAAACTAATCAGCTTAGCAATAAGACTTGCATAGTGTGATTTGGGACTTATGGAGTGGTTTGTTGGGAAGATGAGCAAATTATATCATTTCGTTTGATTGTAATTTTGATATAAAACTTTTGACACATAATCTTTCAAATCCAACACAAAAAGATCATTAATAATGAAAACATACATACATATACATATACATATGTATATACACTTATACATACATAAGTGCAAATCTTAAAAGGAAAATTACATACATACATAAGTGCCTTGATAAACGACAAGAATATTTCTTTATTATTAGACAAATAATTAGGGGTCTCACGATGGATTTTACAAACATATAAATATGTGAGTGCTAAAATATATAATGGTTGTTTATCCAGGCAACAACAAAATATATTGCAGATACATATCATCAATTTGTTAAGTTGTAATTGCTGTGAAAAATCCCTGTTTCCAGCTCGGCAGGAATAAAATGGTATTAAATATAAAATGTATGTGCTAATTTACTTTATTTATTTCTCAAACATACAATTATATTCTCGAACAACTAAAGGAAAGGCTGTAGAAATGTGTGCCTGTGCTTCTTTTTAAAATAATGGGTGTATTTTATTGAGGTATAGAACTTTAAGTTGGCATCACTTTTTTAACTGGCGGCCATTTTGTCAACTGTCAAGTGATTAATATTTAGTTGGTTTGCCATTTCATCATGAACAGGTTGACAAAAGAACAACGCTTGCAAATCGTGCAAATTTATTTCGAAAATAATGGTTCAGTTCGCGAAGTTTACCGCAAGCTCCGTCCATTTTATGGTCGATATAATCGTCCATCAGAGCAACTAATTCGGTTAACCATGGATCGTTTTCGCACTACGTTTACTCTATGTGATAATACGCATCCGCAGAGACGTCGAACAGTGCGCACCGAAGAAACAATTGCCGCTGTAGAGCAAAGTGTTGAAGAGGACCCGAATGAATCGATTCGCCACCGTGCACAGCAATTGGAGCTTTGTCCATCAACTTTATGGAAGATTTTGCGCAAAGATCTTGGCTTGCGACCTTACAAGATCCAGCTAGTCCAAGAATTAAAGCCGCGAGACCATGCAATGCGTCGTGATTTTGGTGTATGGGCAGAAAATGAGATTGATCTCGATGCTGATTTTCATCGCAAAATTTTGTTCACTGATGAGGCTCATTTTGGGTTGAATGGCTACGTCAACAAGCAAAATTGCCGCATTTGGAGTGAAGAGAATCCACATGAGACCCTTGAGACGCCATTACATCCACAAAAACTGACTGTTTGGTGTGCTCTATGGGCTGGTGGAGTCATTGGGCCATACTTCTTCCGAAATAATGCTGGAGAGTCAGTTACCGTTAATGGAGACCGGTATAGAGCCATGATAACCGACTATTTTGTTCCCGAATTGGATGGCATGAATGTGGATGAGTTGTGGTTCCAACAAGACGGCGCTACATGCCACACAGCGCACGTCACAATCGATTTATTGAAGGAAACATTCCATGAGCGCATAATTTCGCGGAATGGACCTGTCAATTGGCCACCAAGATCGTGTGATTTGACACCATTGGATTATTTTCTTTGGGGATATGTGAAGTCGCTCGTCTACGCCAACAAACCAGAAACGTTAGGGGACTTGGAAGCCAACATTCGTGGCGTTATTGCCAACATACGGCCCCATATGCTCGAAAAAGTGGTTGAAAATTGGACCTGTAGAATTGGCTTTATTCGAGCCAGCCGCAGCGGCCACATGCCCGAAATCATATTTAAACATAAATGGCATAAAATTATCCTTCCAATAAAGCCAAATTGATGGACATTAAAACGATTTTCTTGTGTTTTATTTCAATTCAAAGTTCTATACCTCTAAAAAAACACCCGTTATGTTTGTATAATGAAACTGTGGCAGGGCTGTGAAATATGTTTTGAAAATGTTGATGGTTATGTAGAATACGACAGTAAATTTTTTCAATTTGTATATGTATGTATGTACGTCCATCTGTCTGTTTCATGGAGCATTAAGATAAGAAAAGTTAACAGATAAAATTCGGTTTGAATACATTTTATTATATAGTTTAACATTTAATATACTTTTTATCGCAAAACAACATCACATACAGTAGTTTTCGTTTATAGTCACTACCGCTTATTGTCATATTAATGATATAGTCCATATTTAATGTTTTTGGTGACTTTTGAAGTTACTTTCATTCAAAAAGTTGACGATATAGTCCATTTACTATATAGTCATATTTGACATATATGCACCAACTTTGTGGTAGCCAAAATCCAAATTGTATGCAAACAATTCGCGTCATAGTCACAAAAATGTTCAACAGATTTTTTTTAGATATTTATTTAAGTCATAAACCAAAAAGTAAATCTAATGGCTCGATTATGGATGGCAACCGAACTTTAGTTGATTTGCTAGTTGCCGAAATGATATTACGGATGGCAACTGGCAACTAACAGCTGGTAATTTCAGTTGCCATATACATAGGCAACCACAAATTTGTAGTTGGCTGTATAGTTTAAAAGCAAAAAATTTAAAAATCAAGCAGTAATTGCAATATTATTTTTATTTTTGAATTTCTTCTATGCATGTTTAAAGAAAATATGCTTTACAGCTAAAACAGAGATTGTTCAAACTTATTTTAGGCAACAATATTTACTCACAGCAGAGGCGGTAATTCTAAAGAGTTGTCTAATAGATTAAACTTTTGTATTGCCTTCTCTTCACCAATAATTAATTCCACTTAACTAATAATTTTTATGATCAGTAATGTTTTTAACTACTTTTACTCAATAATTTTCTTTTTAGCACATGTATTTCTTATATTTTAAATATTTGCTTATATTATTTTCAGTTGCCAATCTGTCATAATCGTATTTTCGATAACTTTTTGGCAACTGGAGGAAGTTGCCATACAT
The DNA here is from genome assembly GCA_949987645.1 of Tachina grossa. Taxonomy (NCBI): domain Eukaryota; kingdom Metazoa; phylum Arthropoda; class Insecta; order Diptera; family Tachinidae; genus Tachina; species Tachina grossa. The sequence continues at coordinate 184,504,583 of OX465274.1, forward strand.
AATACAAATTTTAAGTTCAGTTGCGTTGCTAGTTAACTCGGCAACTGAAGTTCGGTTGCCATCCATAATTGAGCCATAAATTTCAACCTCCATCTACTGTTTAGTAGAAGAACATGTCTTTAGAACAAAACATTGTTGAATAAAAGGCCACACAAATGTGCCTTTTAAATACAACATGGTTTTGTAATTGACATAATTGGATTGTATGGAAATTCTTTTATATACCTCTGCGTGGCATATAAAAAAATTAGGCTTATAGTCACATTAGCGATATAGTCCACAATTTCTGTGCAATTTTAAATGTGACTATAAGCGAAAACTACTGTATCTAATAAAATAGAGAGAAAGGCGTAAGTGCGCAATTTTATTACTTTAATTGGACAACTTTACACTTTGGCCTTTCTGTCATCTAATAAAATTATAGATAATAAGACCTTTATATAGAAAGGACTTACCTCATTATTTTTTGAATCGAGATTTTTGCATTTTTCGATACATTAGATGTTCTTTTATCGAAAAATACAAAATTGAATTGAAATTTTCAAAAACGCTAAAACTAAAATATCTCGAATAAAAAAAAACGCCAAAACGAAAAAATTGCCAAATACCGAAAAAAGAAGTGAAAAGTGTAAAAACTGAAAAAATGGCTGAGGCCCAATAATTGACTCCTCAATAAAGTGTCATTTAGCTAATTGTCACTTAATTTTAAGTTGTACTTAAGTGCAGTTTAATTTTTTCAGTCATAAAATGAAATTCTCGCTTACAGATTATGAAAGTATGGTAGCACTGTGAAATATCGACTGTTCTAAAAGAAAACACATGTTTAATGCAAAGAAGAGAGTTAGGTTATAAACATGCGGAAACTTAAAATTGCATTTTTCTATTTATTTATTCCATGATATGAAACTATGTATTCACCCTTACGGTTCTCGAAAATGTTCTTCGACTATTGTCGTATTGGTTCTCAAATTTGTTTTTGTGGTACTAAGTAAAATTTTCGACTGCAAGGAATTTGTAACAGAATAAAAAGAATAGATTGACACAAAATGTTAAAATTAGTTAAATATTATGAAGCAGTATATGCCAACTGTCAAAAATAATAAATACATATAAAAATAAATTGATGCTAACAAAAATGAAAAATTTGAATTTTTGTGTGATAATTAAACTTAAACTAAATTAGAATCAAATAAAAATGTTGTGAGTTGTGCCTTATTTTCATTATCGGATGATGAAGATGAGTATATATTTATTGGTATCAATATTATGGTAGATACATATATATATATATTATATATATATATATATATATATATATAGGTTGATTGAACTTCCACCCGTTGCGCGCCATTCAGTTTTGTCATGTAGAAGTTTTTTTAAATATATTTATAGTATGTCCTCACTTTTATCCATTCAGACCCCATACAGATGATGCTCTTAAGTATTTCTACCCATTCCGTCCATTTTGCGAATGCCATTGTGGTACGATTTTGACAGTTATGTATATATTTAAGCATTTTTTTAAACTGCTTCCGTGTGATTATTTTCAATCTAAGATTATTTTGATTGCATAGGACAAGTTTCTGTAAAGTTTATTAACAAAAATACTTACTATTTTGATGCTTTAAAAGCTTGTAAATTTTGTTTTTTTTTGTGTCGAATGAAATAAAATGAACGACTATTTTTCCTATTTTTGACATCTGATTTCGAGAATCGTAGTATGAAAATTGTAAAAGAATTGTTAACGATGTATGATGTTCATGTACATATTTTAAATACACAAGATTGAGCATTTAAATTTCATTTAAATATCTCTCAACTTTATACTGAAAAAATGAATTCAGTACTTAAATTGTATTTAAAGACAAATGACACTTATTTAAGAAGTCAATTATTGGGCCTAAAAGTAAAATATGTAAATCGCCAAAGAGCAAACAAATAACCAAAAGTGAAAAAAAAATCCAGAACTGAAAAACTGCCAAAAACCGAAAAAAAGTTTAAAAAAGCCCGCTGAATCCGATTTACCGTGTACTTAAAATTAAAAAATAATCTCTATCAGGTAATATATTCGATTGTATAGGCTAAAGTTTGTATAGTATTACATATGTAGTGTCCTTACAGAACCCTTCGTGTGCGACTCAAAGTCGCACTTGACTGAATTTAATCATCTCTCATTTAGTAAAGATAATATTTCACTGTCTTGCAAATAAAATAGTTTAATAATAAACTACACAAAGGGAGCTAAAAATGTTTTGAGTTCTACTTAAACAAGCTGCAAGTGGCTGTACAGACAACACAATTGGGGGGATTGTACAGACATTTATAAACGTTTAGGTAATCTCTGTTGGATGTTTAATAAATATAAATTTGTACAAAATCCATGACGAAAACCCCCAATTCTTGGCACTCTTCTCATTTTTTTTTCTCAAAATTAAATTAAATATGTATGTTATAAATCATTCCAATGAAATGTCCAAATATTCTACAAGTGATATATATAATTATTTGCTTTAAAGATAACCAAAATAACATTCTATTAACCAGAAAAGTATTAAAAAAATTTAATTATATGTATAAAGAAATAGTATATTACAAAAGAAAAAGAAATACGTCTGTCGTCTACTGGTAGATTAATATGAATTATATTTTAAGCCACTACAAAAAAAATAGTTATTTTAATGGTCGAGTAAATACTTTCACATAATGAAAGAAGACAAAAAAAAAAGAAATAAACAAAGTCAACTATTAGAAATGTAGTACATACTGTCATTTATATACACATCCATTGATTTACCACTCATTCATTCATTGCAGCAATACATCAATATCGTATACTTAAATCAACTAAAGATGAGTGTATGTATTTATAACGAAAACAGGCAAACTATTATAGTTATTCATACTAACGTTACATTATAACATTCATAACATAAAATATGGTATCAAATATGTTAAAATGCTGGTAAAAAGCCATGCTGCTAATAGTCAGTCAATAATAATAATACATCATCGTGTGTGTATTGATTTCCCCTATTTCCATTTTCAACATTCATTGCACACGCAACGCACTCCAACTCTCAGAGACATTCGAGCACAAGTATCTTTTTATTCGGTTTGTGGTTTTTTCCGTTTAACCTCAAGTAAATTACTTCAACTAAATAAAAAGCTTGTTTTGTGTTTTTCACTTTTTTATTACTCAAATACCTGAGAGAAGAAAAAAAAATAATAAACAAATTATTTGTGATCGATTAAAGCGAGAAAGAAAAGTATGCAGCAAAACAAGACAAATTCATTTTGTGCAATTTGAAAGCAAAAAGTTTTAGTTTGTTATTCAAATGATGAGTTTGCGAAATGAAAACTATTAATTATTGCATTCAAACAACAATGTATGTAAATATATATTTTATACATTTTCTAGGTAAGAATTCAAATTTCACTCTTATTGTTTTGTACTTGCGACAAGCGTTTAAACAAATTTAAAATTTCATAGCCGACATTAGTTAAATGCTCCAGTAACCCAATAAAATAAATAAATAAATAACATTTAATACGTAAATACTTATTTGAGTAGTTGTGATTTATCTACACATAATTTTATGTTTATAAGTTCAGTCAAATGCATGACAGTTGACCATAATTTAATTTAAAAAAAAAAGGTTTGGTGAAATTAACATTTCATTTATGTAAATAATATTCATCAATTTTTAAAAGCACAAGTTTTCTACATACATATATGTATATAAATATATAATTTCATTGTTACGAATTTTAAATCAATGGTCATGCTCAGCAGATACAATTTGCTGCCCAACTGCGGCTCCAAAATCAGCTGATCGCATTGATTACTGAATGGTTAGTCAAGATGTTGAGTGAGCACTCTTTATTTTTGGTAGGAGTATAAATTTTTGATGCTTTTAATCAAATTACAAAATGCCAGCTGTCGTTAGAAATACTCGTATTTAAGTATAATGTAACGTGACTTTGCAAATATTAAAACACATATTTGCATACCTCGATAGGTCTATGCCAGAGAATGACAATGAGTACTAAAAAAATGACATGGGTAAATAGTCTTAATTTTAGTAACTGCGTAAAATCATAATTTTATCGCACACAATTCCTACGCTCACATCTTTTCTCTCAAGCAACTACAGGGTGGGCCAAAAGAAACCAAGGGGTGTAAAAGTTTAATAACTTTTTTGTTTATTAATTTTTTTTTTTTCTTTCAGATTATATAGACAACACTTGGAGAATTTATAATGGAGAGGTTCACAACTGAACAGAGAACCAGAACAATAGAATTTTATTATTTAAACCAGAGATCAATTATTTTAACGCAAAGAGCATATCGTCGACATTTTAACGTCAGAATTTCGCCCTCTGAAGCGATGATTCGTTGCTTAGTTAATCGTCATCACCAACATGGCAGCGTAAGAGATTTGCCTCGAACCGGTAGACCACGTTTAAGTCGCACTGCGGAAAATATTGAACGAGTACAGCAAAGTGTTAACGAAGCACCAGAAACATCTGGCAGAAGGCGTTGTGCTCAGCTAGAAATGTCTCGTACGTCACTACGGCGCATTTTAAAAAAAGATTTACAGTTACACCCATATAAAGTGCAATTGGTCCAAGAATTAAAACCCGCAGATCATCGGCAACGTCTAAATTTTGCAGTTAAATTTCAAGAGTTGGCCAGAAATGAAATCAACTCGAAATTCGGAAATTATTTGGCCAGCGCGATCGCCAGATTTGACAGCACCCGACTATTTTCTTAGGGGTTTTTTGAAGGAGCGAGTGTATGTGAACAAGCCAGAGACAATCCTTGAACTCAAGGCAAACATTGTTGCAGAAATTCGAACGCTACAGCCACAAGTTTTGAAAGATGTTATGGAAAATGCTCTAAAAAGAGCCCATCAGTGCGAAGCTGAAAACTGTGGTCATTTAAGAGACATCATTTTTCATACTTAGTGTAGAAAAATTTCCATTTCGTATATTATATAATCTGAAAGAAAAAATAAAAAAAAGTTAATAAACAAAAAAGTTATTAAACTTTTACACCCCTTGGTTTCTTTTGGCCCACCCTGTATCACTATAGCCGTTTCCAAAATACAAGAGCATCTCTACTCTGTTAATGGGAAAATCTAAAAAAAACTACAACTACAAACAAAAAGCCACATGGATATCAAGCGCATTGACTCTCTATCATACTTACAGTCGGAACATGTTTATGATCTCAGTATGGATATTTAGCCAGACAATAAAAATATATTCATGATATTTGGGATATTTATTCGTCATTCGCCATCGCATACATATATTTATGTACATAAAATGAAATAGAAAATCTGTTTCGGCTAATTGAAAATATCCCTGCAAAAAATTAGACATTACCATCTGAACTACTTGCCATATAATGACTTACTTTTTAGCTTGGCAAATTGAAGTACTCGCTTACAAATCACATTATGTAAAATATTAAAAATAGGAAGCAAAAGTTGAAGATATTCTTTTTGTTTTAAAATATGGCGTGAAAATATTGCCAAAATAAGTTGTTATTTTAATAAATTATATTTATATTTTGGAAATTTATTTTTTATATAAGTAAATAGTTCCAAATAATTTTTTCCATTTTCGGTTTTAATAAAAGTTCATCAATCAAAAATTTTTCTAAATACATATAGTATTTATAAACAACAATATAGCCACAGATGCGAATAAAATATAACCCACTTCAATTGAGTTTGTAAAAGAAATTTTACAGAATGGTGTATTTCGTAGTAAAACAATACTCGTAGTTTTTTTTAAATTTATTTATATATTTCTTAAAAATTTATTATTTATTTCATTAAATTGAGTTTTTAATTAAGATCTTCAATTTACTCAAACAATGTCATATTTAAAAACAAATAATTTTTTCGCCTAAAAAAGTAGTTCCATCAAGAAAAAAATAACTATTTTCCACAACGAAAAAAATAATTACTTCCTACAATAAACACGATAACTATGACTCAAGAACCGCCTTATTAAAATCATTAAGTTGGTAATCCAGTAAGGAACAGTTTCCACCAAAAATGCTTCATTCTAAATTCGATTACCTTTTTTGAAATTTTTTGCTGGGCTGCTCTATGTGTGTAAACAAAATATCTCTATATATAAGCATGTGTAACCGATTAATACACAGAGTATTTTTATACTCATGCATATGATTTGTAGCCAGTGATGCCAATTTAGCCATTTTCTGGCTAAATTTAGCCATTTTTCATCCCATTTAGCCGGAAGAAAAGTGAGTTTAGCTATAAGCTATTTTTTTAGCCATTTTTATTTTAATCTAGCTATTTTTTTAGCTTTTTCCAAACATGAAATTTGTTTGTGATTTTTCACAAAAAATTTTAACTCGGAACATGGGAACATTAATTAACTACCAAAAAACACAACAGAGTAATATGTTATTGTTTTCGCATTAATATCTATAAATCCCTGTTCAAACTTGCCATTTTTGTTGCAGCAGTCTAGTTAAAAGCGCTTATATGAAAGAGATGGCTCAATTGGTAACAATAAGATTTGCTACTGCATGCTTACAATCGTTGCAAGGTGTTTATAAGTTGTCGGGTCTACAGTGAAACCTCTCATAACGGACACCTCCTATAACCGGACACCTCTAATAACCGGCCAATTTTTGTAGATCCAACACGTTCATTAGTTTTTCCATACAAAATGCACTCCCATAACCGGACACTCTCATAAAAGCACAGAAGCGGTGAAACACGGCAACAAGAGCTGCATTTAAATAGTAGGTCTTTGTTTATTCAACTCTGATTCATATTTATATTAGTGTCAATGATATTGCTGGTTCCCTGGTTAACGCATATGTAAATACTGATTCGTTGAAGGCGAAAGAAATTGCTATTTATATGAAGAAGTTGTTTGCTTAGCTGGTGTTCTAAAATGGCAGTGAAAAGATTTTTTATCAATTACAGAAAAAAAATATATATATATTTTAAACGGGTTTGAAAAAGGAAAATATTCGGTGCACGAACTTGTGAAGATATAAAGTTTCTTGTGTATTTTAACAATTCATATTGTTACATTTCTTATACAAACTGCCTTTTCAATTTGCAATTTGGATATCACGGAAAAAAGTATAAGGCAGTCCTGGATGAATTTACCCTAGAACTTTTACAATTTCTTAACCAATCGGAGTTTCGATTTACCTGCAAGTGTTAGGTGTTATAACACACCTACATTTGGAGACCAAGTTAGATCCACGCCTACATGCATGTGTTAATAAGTACAAAGTTAACTCAATTGAAGTCTTGGCTAATTCCTCGTTTCTCTCTGTCTCGCATTGCTAAAGCTCCCTCATGAAACTAGCAAATTGTTTTGCTCGCCTAATTTTTTCTTAATCCTTATTTTTCTAAAATTACTTTTTCATTCAAGTAAAATTCCACGAATTATTGGAAGGATGTGTGTAAAGGTGTTTCCACAACAATATTTTGCGAAAAGTACTACAACAGAACTGTCAAAAACAAGTTATTATATTTTTAGTTAAATAAAAACCCAATTTGTAAAACATTCTTAAACATACAAAAGTGTGTCATTAAAATTATGAAGGTTTTTATATAAATACATATATACTTTATTATGACGTCATTAATATAAAATTACTACTTATTCTTCTTCATTTGTCTTTTATATTATATTTGATTAAAAAAAAGAATAAATTACACACCACTTTTTTGTAAAGAGAATACATTACACGTTTATGTATTTGTGTTTTTAATTTTTAGAGCGACTTAAAGAGAAGAAGAAAATCTGTCAACCGTTTATTTTTACTAGAAACAAAAAATGGTTAAATGAGAAAAAAAACAGATTTTCTTTGACGATTTTGTTAAATTCCTTTGCGTACTTTAAAAGCTACTCAAACTCTTACACAGAGATAGACTAAAAGATTTACTTGCGTATGGGGTAATACTTTCTAAATCATTCATTCTTGGTTTTTAATTTTAATTTTCAAACGAACATATACATACATATATACATCCACACTTAATATATCGTTAGCTTAAATGAAAAATCATGTAAGTGCCATCTTACATGAATAGATTTTGTCATGCAGAAAGTGCTATTTTTAGGGGAGAGTGGAAAGAAGCATAGAAAGGCTTACACATGATTCATGTACTTGACATTCGTTTCGTTTGTTATTTCAACTTTGTATGTACATATATAGCTATACACAGAGAAAATTTTCAACTTGAAATCTACGTAAAGAAGGTTAATCTAATCTTTTTCGGCAATGATTTTACTTCATATGAGTTTCATGTTAATCTAACATGATTTATACTCGTAGTAATTTTCATAGAAAAGTTATTCTTTTGAAATAACTTTATTTCACGCTGATTTAACATTTACGTACTGTTAAAATCAATATGAAGAATCAAGTTGAATCAAAGTTATTTCAGGTTGGAACAACATGAACTTAATTTAATGTAGTTGTTGTGTATGAATTATTTTACTTATGTGTGGTTGACATAGACATCAGCAAAATGTTTGTTTATATACAAATTGGCTTCCCTGGCCAAGATTTGAACTCAAAACTCATCGTATGGTAGTCAACGTGCTTACGCCAACAGCTACAAAAACTTTCAATATTTTTTAGATACACACTAAATACGTACCATCATGAATAAAATTTTAATTCAACATTATTTCACTGATCATTTAACATACAATTTATTTGAAAAGTTTTAGTTAGAAAAAGAATACAAAATACTTTGACTTGACTCCAGAATTCCTCAGGTTCGAATCCTCCGACTGCAAGACTAGTACACTGCCTTTCAGCCAGCAGCAGTTTGTCGGCTATTTACAAACATAAAAAACAACAACAATACAAAAATAAATTCAGTAAAGTGCGACTCTGACTCGCGCACGAAGGGTTCCGTACGAACACTACATATGTAATTTAATACAAACTTCAGCCTATATAATATATAGTTTTGGCATTTTTTTGGTTTTTGGCGTTTTTTCAATTTGGCGATTTTTTTTTAATTTGGCGATTTTTTTCATATAAACAGTTATTTTGATTTTGACGGCTTTTTCGCGTTTTGGCGATTTTTTTCTGTTTTTGGCGTTTTTTTTAATTTGGCGATTTTTTTTCATTTTGGCGATTTTCTTTCATATAAACAGTTATTTTGATTTTGACGGCTTTTTAGCGTTTTGGCGATTTTTTCAATTTTTGGCGTTTTTTTATTTTGCCGATTTTTTTCATTTTGGGCGATTTTTTCGAATTTGGCGATTTCTTTTAGTGTTAGAATTTTTTTTTAATTTTGGCTGTTTTTTTTCGTTTTGGCGATTTTTTTTTTTTTGGTTTGGCGATTTTATAATTTTCGGTTTTTTTAGTTTTACCGTTTTTAAAAATTTCAAGTGTTTGCCTCTTACGGTTTCCAAGATACAGCAAGTTGTCAAAATTGCATTAACTGATAGAACACCCTTTAATTTAAATTTTTTTAAATCTTAGTGTTATTTGTTTTAGTCTGTATAAAAATACACTAATTTTACAAATTACAAGTTTCAATATACATATGTACATACAATTGTATGTATATTACATTGGATTTTAACATTTTTCGTTGCTCGTTTTGGAACAGCCTTTAATTTTTAACTCACATGTATTTGTTGCTATAGCGGCCAAGGTTCTACATACTCTGTCCAAATTTCATGCCCGTAGCACTTACGGTTCCTGAGAAAATACCGTGTGACGGACAGACGGATAGCGTAGCGAAAACAATAGGGTTCCTTTTCACCTTTGGTGTAAGGAACCCTAACAACTCACGCAACTAAGCATAAAAGTGTATTGCAGCTACCCTGCAGGAGATAGAACTCTCCACCACTAGCTCCCAGCTTTAAACTTTCCTACACCATCTTAATCTAAAATTAGCATTGAGTGTGTTTAGAAAACTGCTAGTGCCATTGGTACTAGTTTAGGACTAGTTTATTACCATTTATTTATTTTGCAATGTGGTTCCATGGAACTACTTTATATATTAATTAGTACTCATCAGCACTAGTAATTTTACACAACAACTTTAACCCTTTTTGCACTAGTTCTTGCTATTCTAGTAATTATACCAGTAACTTTTAGACAATTATCTCCTGAACAATGCAAATAAACATCAACACACTTAAAACACATAATAAATAATAAAAAAAGTATTATTATTTTTTGTAAATTTAATCAAACTTTTGCATGCTGATTTTACATTGGTATTTTTGTCTGTGGGTAAGTTTACATGTTCGTGTAAAAAACTTATGCAGCAAAAACTTGTTCGTGTGAACGGAAATGCAAGTTGAAAGAATAAAATGAATTAAACGAACTTCAAACTACCTCAAAAATCAGCACTAAAATGTTAAAGATGCGAGTAATTTCGATTCAGCTAAATAAAAAACAACACTGTAGTGATCGACCAATTAAGCTACGAGGTTTACTATATATGTATATTCCAGGAACTGGCAACACTTAAAATACTCATAACAGAAATTTTTAAATGTTTTTGCTGGGACATACTTTTGAGGCCGCTTTTACGGATGGCTTGATTTTTACTTTGAATGTATCAAATCCCAACAGTCGGCTGGCTGCAAGTTGATTATTTCCATCATCAATGACTCGACTTTCGGGGAGTAAAGGCTCAGTTAGCCGACTGTAATGTAATGTAACTGCAACAGTAAGAAACAGCTGATCGATTTTGTTATGTGAAAAGTAATGAAAATGGTTATAGAGATGTAATGTAACGTAACCTACTTTTCATTTAAAAAATATCGATCAGCTGTTTTCTACGTTACAGTTACATTACATTACAGTCGACTAACTGAGCCTTAAATGACAACGATACTTTACTACTAATACCTGCACTGTTTTATAAATATATGTATTTTTTTTTCTCGAAAAACAAAAAATGTGTTTTTCATAGTATTTATCATTTGAGGAGACGATAGATACAATATGTAATTAAATGACAACGCTGAAATAAAAGTTTAATTACCCAGAAATTAAAAACAAAATAATAGTAATTAAATGTATGTAATTACATGCGTAAGTGTATGTAACTATCTATGTATGCATGTATGTAAATACATACGTATGTAAATATAGAATGAAGAATATGTTTGTGTAAAGATAAACTGCCGTATTCTAAAAAAAATATAATTTTAGTTTGAAGTGTGTGTTAAAACAAAATTTCCATAAAGTTTTTTATTAAAGCACACTTGAAATTCAAATTATTTTTTTTAGAATTTAGGAAATTAAATTTATATTCTCGCACTTCATTTATTCACTTGTTTATGTATGTAAGTATATATTTTTTATGTTTTTAATATTGCCAAAGAAATTTTTACGTTCGCTTTTTATATTTTTTTTATTGTTCGAGTGAATTTTAAAGATTGTAAAAAGTTGTTAAAAATATCTTAACTTCCTTAACCCTCAAACAGCTGACAGTTTACAAATGTAAACTTTCCGACTTTGGAACGGTTTGCTTTTATTTAGAATTGCATGAATATCTTTAAACTTCATAAGAGAACTATAAATTCACTTCTAAATCGAATACAAGAATAAAGAAGTGGTGGAACATTTTGCTGTTCCTCATTTTACCAGTTTTTCAAAACTACCTGCTGAACGACTGACTGGTTTACATTTGTAAACCAGTATAATTTTAAATATAAAAAACGAAATATTAGGATCACAAGTGTTTTTTTTTCAAGAAGATTCAAGTTTTATTCAAAATTAAATTAGAAAGAAATCAAAATTATGCATAATTAGAAAAAAAATAGAAATAATTATTGACAATCCGGGCACTTTGTAATCGCGACACACGTATCACATACCTTCTTTTACCGCAAAGAGAGCAACACTTTCGGGTGAGGCGTTACCTTTTCTCCATTGCGCAGAAGACGCACTTTTTTCCTTTGAAGCCCGATGTTTTTTTATTCGCTAGCAATTGTGCCTGTGGCTGATCCGATGGAAGCCTCCTGATGGCCAGCATCGTATGCCGAACATGAGGCCAACGATTGATGTGGTTAATCTGTGCTCGATGTCTGATGTTTGGATTGGCCATATCATATACCAATGCAATGAGGAAGCTGCGACGGCAATTGCTTGTACCATACGTTTCAGAATACAGCACGTAAAAATACATAGCTAATGGCCACCGAAGTGATTTCCGCTTGCACGCCAGCTTTCGTACGATTATATTCCATTATTATTTCTGGTTTGCCAGTTTCTGCATCAATGGCGTTGTTGGAATGCATCGAGGACAAAACATACACATATATTTGGATTTGGGCAGTAAGCGACCAATTTGACATCTTGGCGAAAGGCAAACACAGATTCGCCCACTTTTTTTTATGTCACGTGTCAAATGCGTTTCCTGTGGAATACATTGCTTGTTCTTGCGAATCGTGCCAACAACACTCAACTTTTTGTCAACCAATTGATGAGTCAAATCCAATCCAGTTATCCATAGCAATGTCTCGACCAAAGCCCCAATATGGTTTTACGAGTTCTTGTACTAGATTATCGCCAATATTAGTGGCCATCGGTTGACCAGGCTGGTGAATATAATATTTGTCACCTCTCAGTAGATAATGAGTGGCAGCATCGGTGGTCTACCAAATTTTGATGCCATATTTTGCAGGCTACGATGGAATATACTACTTGAAAGGACAGCAGCCTTTAAACGGAAAATACTGCTCGTCTATCTTGACATACCGGTTATACCGAACACAGCTTCCGCCACAAAGCAGTACTTCAATACTATACAAATGAATAGACGGAAACATAAATGACAAAATGTATACACAAAAACATCGAAAGCATACCTGCTGGGCCCAGCCTCAGAGTCAGGTAAAATTATTGGCACAACGACTAGAAGTACTCCTCGTTGGAGATCAAAAACTGGTGGGTCTACAACATTACGCGCACGTTTTGACATTTTTCTTATTATTTTTTTTTTGTTTGTTTTCACTTCAAGGACGATACACGTGTTTTGTCTGAGCTTTAAAACACAACTTTTGTATTATATTATTGCATCTTTCCCCGCATATTCGTATATTACATATGGGTTTACAAATGTAAACCAGTCCGCCGAAATAGGTAAAAGTAAACAGTCAGCTGTTTGAGGGTTAAAAGTACTTCTCGACTTCAAGACAGTTGCTACAGAATTTGACCTTTATTAAGTAAAAATTTTACTCCTCTTGCGTTGATTCCCAGGCAATTGTGATCATTCTTCTTTATTTATTTGCTTGTTTGGTTTTATGCCCTCACCCATTCCATTTTCAACGTTAAAACTGTTTGTTTGGTAGATTATTCACAAATTAATTGATAAATTATTGTGTAAACACATATTTTGTTATCATTTGTCAACCATAAATTATGAAACGCGAAAAGAAACAAGTTTGTGTTTGTCAATTTTAATTGGGATGTTTTTGTAATTACTTGACCTTTTGTAGGCGTCATATTAGCATATACATACATATGTACATATATTTATTTAAAAATTAAAAATTTTTATTAATACGTATCATATTTCGATCATTATATTAATTATTTCACACGTTTACAAAGAGACAGTCAAGTCAGGCAATTAAATGGGTAAAAATTTTCAACCCAACTGCGTGGTATCTGAAGTCGACACCCAAACCTCCAGCAAAGTTTTTAATAAATTTTTCTGTTACTGGCGTAATTTTGTAAAAGACTTATTAAACTCAATTATATCTCTCAATACATAATTTATAAAAATTATAACTATAACAGAACCATTCGAAATTTCCTTTACATAATTATTTCAAAATTATAATGAAAATTCGTAAGCGATCATACATATAGCGGTTTCTACGACGACAGTCTTTCAGACTGAGATCACGGCTATTGCGGAAAACACTTATATCCTTACGGATAGTAGAAAAGTTATCGAAGAACTGAGAAACCAAAAAGTACAGTCTCGAAATTTCCTTCAATGCAAAATTGAGATAAGCTCATAGAGGTATTGCGCAAATATCGATATCCGTATTATCATTCTAAGACATCAGGCTATCGCCGAAAACGCAGAGGTGAAAAATTAGTGATGACGGGGTTATCACTGATTAACTTCATACCGAAAAAAGCTAAACCTTTAAAAAAAAATTTAAAATCAACTAAAAGAACTGAGGCTTTCAGTGTGGAAGTGGTGTAACCCACATCTAGTTTTTTAAACAATTGCTCTTTTTAATTATTTAATTGCTTTGTTACTTTGCAATATTATGATCTCTGCAAAAACGATATTTCAGCTCCATTTTCTTTAGAATAATAAAAGGCGGCTTACTCTACTTTTTTTATAGTAAGTATTGTAAATAATGTATTTATCATTAGAACAGCAACTAAAAACCAATGAGGGTTACACCACTTCTGCGCTGATAGCCTCATTTCTCTATAGAAAAACATACGAGTATCAGAGATTGGAAAGAACTATACAGTCGGAAAAATGCAAATAGAAAAAAATTTTGTTAGGCTTATTTTCTTTTTTGGTAGAACGCACAACATGATTGAGGATTTTTCAACCTAACCTAACCTAACAATAAAATATAAAAACATTTTCCATTCATTTTAAGGCAAAATTTCCCACAGATCACTGCACCAGAGAATGACAAAAGTGTTGTTAAAATATATGTTGTTGTTTAAATATAGCCCGTTAAACAACTATAAGTGCATACACTTAAAAATAAAAACCATACTCATACACAAACATAAGCATAAATTTTAAGCTGAAAGCGGCTATAACTAAAGTTTTTACACTATACAACCTTAGGCATAAGTATAAAAATACGTCGAGTATTTATTCGGCTACACATGAGTATTTTCATAAGCATTACTTAGCACACTTTACAAGCATCACAGCTCCAAAACATACAGAAGCGTAAAAAGTGATAGTTAAAAAAACAGGAATCAGGTTTTTTAAAATTCATGTAAAAATAATTAATAGTAGCCTATTACTGCTTACCAATTAACAAAGTTAATAAACAATGTTGAAATTTTATTGCTGTAGAAAGAAGAATCAAAACAAAATAAGTATAAAAATTCACTTATCCTCCGTCTCGTGTCACCTGTGTATGCTTTGTGAAAGTGAATTGTTAAAAAGCTTAATTGCAACGCTATTTAATAGACTCCATGATAGAGATGGTATGTGTGATTTAATAATTTTGCACTGTGCTAAAAACATATCTAGCTAAATATTTAATAGAAATATTTATCAATAATATACAAAATATCAGTTCATTTATGACTTTTGTTTGCAAATTTTACGAATAAATTCTTATGAATAATATCAGTTGGTTAAAGGTTATATTTTTTTAACGTTTACCTGGTGATTCCCTGATTAATCTTTTCAAAAATCTGAAGTACATTTACTATTAAATTTTATGCACTCAAATACTTACGGGTGCGTATGATGAATAAGTACTCTGAGTATTTGCGTATATATGTTTTGTCCCAATAAATATTTATACTCTGAGTATAAGCATATTCCGAGTATAAGTGTGGGAGACACATACTACGCACAGTACGAATGTGACTTTTTATTTATAGTTGTCAAGTATTTAAGTTTGTGGCGTAAATGAAATAGAGATACTATTGTGCATTGGAATCGACTATAGACATAGTTGGTCGAAAGTAAATATGTGAGCGTATGCATTTTTTGTGCTTCAGTTATAATTATACGCAGTTACTAACATTAATAGTAAATATTTTTTAGTAATTAATGTCATAGCTAAGATTTTTATCCGCATTACAGCGGATAGGCCAACAGGCAAATTTTGTTAATGCAAATGTTAGAAAAATCTTATAGGTTTTTTCTTTTATGACTATCAAAAATTAATAATAATAATTAATAATAACAATAATTTTTCCATTGTTAAACTACTTATATGTTATAAGGGATTCTATGCGTTCAGTATCAGGAGTATTTGTGTGCACTGAAATGAAATTCAATTATTGAAAGCCCTTAAAATCATATAGGAAGCAAAGCAGCCTATAAGATTTTACTTCTTAAACACGATTGCGTGCCTAATGTATCTATATATATATTGCCTTTTATATGTAGTAGGTGCTTTGATTTTTTTTTCAATAGCTACTTAAATTATAATATTGTGAGTAGGACATACAAAAATACTTATTTTTGTCTGTAATCTCAAGCTTAAGTTCTAAATTAGGATGTATGTATACACGCATGAATAACTTAGCGCTTAACTTAAGATATCGTTTTTATGCAAAAAAATAAAAAATAAAATTATTCCATAATATGTATTGGAAATTAGTTGTTAAATATCGAAAATAACAAAAGTAGCAAAACTCGTCATATTCTTTCCATATTTAGCTTTTGCGTTAGTAAAAGTGAAATTAAACTTATTCACAACAATTTCTTTGCATATTTTTTTTCTTTTTCTACTTCTGTTCACAAATAAAATAATGATTGGCAAATTAGGTATAGATTTACAAATAATAAATAAACTTATGTTAACAACATTTTGTAGATTTATAAGATAAACAAACAATGAAACGAAACAAAAGCACATAATCTATATTCCTAACAGAGGTGAGATAGTGAGTTAATTTTTACTCAGAAATCGTGGGCGAGAAAAAAAAGTTGCTCATTCCTGACCTATTTTATGAACTCACATTGATGCAAACGGAAAAAAATAATCACAATCACCAAAAATGCATGTTCACGAGAAAGTCACGAAAAAAGATGTAGAATAACTAGAAAAACTAAATTTTTAACGTTCCAGTTTTTTAAACAAATTTCTTTCCAAAACAACTGGTATACGTAAATTAAATTACAAATTAATTTGCGCTTGTTCCTAAAGTCATACTCTACAGTTAAATTACTACATCTGTATGATGGTTGAAAATACAACTCTGCAGTATATGAGGCGTAAAATTTGCAAACATGAATCATAATAATCATCTCTATTGTGAATATATTTTCACTCAAAATATTCTCCTTTTTCCCAAATTTGCAATCGTGAATAATTTTTCCCTAAAAATAATTATTTTCCCTTATTTCATTCCTCTTATCAAAAATACGAGTATTTTTCATGGAAATTTTTTCACTTTTTCTTTGGTTATTTTCGCTTAATTTTTGCAGTTGAATTTTTTTAAAATTTTGTTAGATCTCATTTTAATATTTGGATAAATAGTGTTTTATTTATATCTTTATAATAAACTTTGTTAGAGACATGGAAATGTCATGTAGATATGAAGCTTGGACTTAAGTTGTTATTACCCTGCAGAAAATTTGGTGACAATAAATAGAACCATAGTCGACCTATGACTTGACAAAATGCAAGTGTTAACAAAAGTACGGAGTAGTGTATAGTGAAAAAAGGATATATCGTATAAATGGTTACATATTCGCCAATATCCTGATGTATCGTCTTGATCTTGAGTCAATATTTGGACTCGGTCTAATATTGTAGTAATCGGCATTGAACATTTTCGATGTATTTTAATGCAGGACCTATCGAATAGTGTAAATATTATGTTAATTGTTCCCTCCAATGTGACCACTGAACCAGTCCCTATACCTAGATCTTAACCTAAGCTTAACTTGGATTTATACTTTTGAAATATGAGTGGCCCTGTGGTTGAGTGCGTAGTTCGAATCTCAACAAAATTTTGATTAAAAATAAAATGTCATTGCATAAAAAAATTTATAAATTTTAATTGTTTAAATTAAATGTCGGAATGACATTTATAAATATATAATTTATATCATTGTAAACCTAATAGGTCCCTATGGGATAGTTCAGTGACAAGTCACAAGTTTCATACACAGTATCAATTAACCCCAACCTAGGCCATCCCCATGTAAAAGTGACTGGTCCGCTTCATAAGAAGTGTTGTAATACGGACTGGTCCCTATCTTTTGGGGACCGATCACGTGACTAGGCTTGTGTCAGTTCCATTTCCTGCAGGGTACATTGTAGCACAGAAATTGTTAGTGATTGTATGTGTTTATAAAAATTTTTATTTCTCTGAAAAGGAAAATTAAATATATTAACCCCCTTATGCAAAAAAAAATATTTTACTTTAGCTTTAAAGTTCATAGTAGTTGCCAAGCACTTTAAGGCTAACATAACTTTGTTAAGAAATCATATGCATAAGAAAACTTTAATTATTTTGTGATTTAATAATAAATACCGGTAACACCACCGTGTTCAACAACCACTTCACAACTAATGATGTACAAAATGGAATATAATTTCATTCGGTTATTCAAAAATTTTTTTATTTTATTAAATAAATTTTTATTCACCCTTATTCCAGTTGTCGATATCGACGTCACTTTAACACAATACAAAAAATTGGGGCTTGTGTACCCGTTGTCCAATACAACTGACTCCTCTTGGCAGGTTTATGCTATTTTATAGACCTTAGGGAACGGAAATAGATTGTCAGTAGCACAAAATTTTTCCCGAGAGCGAGTAAATAAGCCTCAATTTTTTGGTACTGTGTTAAAGTGACGTTGATGTCGACAACTGGAATAAGGGGTATTATCTTGAAGAAAAGCAACCTAATTTAAAAAATTTGAGCTTTTGATATGGTAGGAAAACAGATAAACATTTCTATGAAGTAAAAGTAAAAAAATTTAAAAAATTATCACAATTTGTTTTATTCGAATGAAATGAGTATTTGAATATCCAGCTTTTTTCGATTCGTTTCGATTGTACGTACCATCACTAAAACAGATTTGTATAATTGTATTTATTTTAATATTTTTTATGGATTTTGCTATGTATTTCGAATCAGTTGAATAAATTGGTGATGTTTTCCATCACATGACAGAAATAATAAATTTAACATAAGAGCTAGCACTTCTAGCTTCATTTTCAGATGTAACATGAATCAATATGTGCTATATTAACGAAATTATTTGAGGTACAAAATACACATTTTGGAAATATCAACTTAAAGTAGTCTGAACAAACCTGTTTGCCTACTTTAGAATTTTGATATAATAATTTTTTTATAATTTAGAATTTTAGAATTTTAGTTAACATTGCTTGGCAAAGCTTTGTTAAGTTTTTTCGCATACGACTTTAAATATTTTATTAATTCTGAGTTAAATTGCTTGAAAAGAAAATTCTGCAAAATATTGATTTCATTTTATTTCGTAATATCTTGACATAACAGCCAAAAAAAAAAAAACTTAAGCGACATAATTTTCGAACTTCAAAAAATTTTTTCGCTCAAGCTTTTTTAGTGGTTATGGATCGATATGTGTACATATTTGAGGTTTAAATCGTAAGTTGTTGCATAACTTAAATCACATTTTAAAGGTTAATAGCAGAAAAATGATAATATTGAAACAGTTGGTTAAATATTTATTAGCATATTGTTGGTATAAATTGCTAAAAAGTAAAAGAATTGACACTTATTGATGCTTTGGAGGCAATGAAAAAGTCATTCCGTTTGTTGGTTTGTCACGAGAACCACGAAGTCAAATTTTACGGAGTTGTTGTTGTTGTTGCTTCATTACAATTTTAAACAAATCTAATTTCGTTTTTGTCTTCGTTTTCATTTGGCATTTGGTTTTGATTCCTTTGCATTAAATAATTAATGTGAACTCTTTTTCATCCTTTTGAAAAATGACCTTAAAACAGGAGGAAGTTCTCAATTCGGCTGTTTTTTATATGTGTTACTTCATAGCTACGTCATTAATTGTTAATTGATTTTAAAAATAACTTTTTATTCGAAAGCTTATATGTATCTTCCTTTTAGTCCTATTCTTAACTAATGGGCGGAGTAACGCCCATCACAAATTAACATCATACACTCAAAAAGAAGACGAGTACTATTTACAACATTTTGATTTTTTTTTAATTAGTACTTTGAATAAAAATAAAACGATAAAATAGAAAAACATAGCTTTATATTGTTCTCTTACTTTTCAACAAGCAAAACCTTATAGACCACACAGGGATGGCAAGGTTAGTACATAGGCATTATTCGGTGTTTGGTGTGTATGGTCTTGCGTAGATGTAAATGCAAAATACCGTAGCTTTTCCTTGGATTATGTGTATGTACTTTGTTGTTATAATTTAAAGAAAAACTACAGCATTTTGCATTTACACTTACGCATTTAATACCGAATACCACCATTGTACTTTGTAGTTAATAATTATGATGACATAAGGCAATACGATGATGCATCAACGAAGGAACGTGCCATATTCATAACTATACAAGAAATCTATTCGAACCAAACTTATTGGGAATACTGTGTTTCATTGTAAGTTACTCACCATAATGCCATAACCATAACCATAGAAAGTCCTAGTTTCCACTATGCAAGTCTTATTGCTAAGCCTATATAATAAATAGTTTTGGCATTTTTTCGTTTTTGGGTTTTTCGGTTTTGAGCGTTTTTTAGTTTTGGCGTTTTTTCGGTTTTTGACGCTTTTTTTAGTTTTGGCACTTTTTATCCCGTTTTGTTGATTTTTTCGGTTTTTGGCATTTTGTCATTTTTGCGATTTTTTTCATTTTGGCAATTTTTGTCATTTTTGCGATTTTTTTCATTTTGGCAATTTTTGTCATTTTTGCGATTTTTTTCATTTTGGCAATTTTTGTCATTTTTGCGATTTTTTTCATATTGGTGATTTTTTAGTTTTGGCGTTTTTTTCGCGTTTTGGCGATTTTATTTCGGTTTTTGACGTTTTTCAATTTGGTAATTTTTTTCATTTTGGCGATTTTTTTAATTTTGGCGATTTTCTTAGTTTTGGCGCCTTTGTCGCGTTTTGGCGATTTCGGTTTTTGGCGTTTTTTTTTTATTTTTGCGATTTTTTAATTTTGTCGATTTTTTCGGTTGTGCCGATTTATTTTACTGTTAGAATTTTATTTTAATTTTGTACTTTTTTTCGTTTTAGCGATTTTTTTTTTTGGTTTATGGCTATTTTTTTTTTTTTTTTTGGATTGGCGATTTTATAATTTTCGGATTTTTTAGTTTTACAGTTTTTGAAAATTTCCAGAGTTTGCCTTCTACGGTTTCCAAGATATAGCAAGTTGTCAAAATTGCATAGTCAAAATTGCATGGACCACCTTTTAATTTAAATTTTTTTAAATTTTGGTATTAATTGTTGTAGTCTATATAAAAATACACTAATTTTACAAATTTCAAGTGTCAATATACATATATGTATGTGCATGTACATACAATTGTATGTATATTACATAGGATTTTAACATATTTCGTTGCTCGTTTTGGAACACCCTTTAATTTTTAACTCTCATATATTTTTTGTTGTAGCGGCCAAGGTTCTACATACTCTGTCCAAATTATAGCACCGTATCTCCTACGGTTCCTGAGAAAATAGCGTGTGACGGACAGACGGACAGACGGACAGCGTACCGGAACCCTAAAAAGCACACATGCATACCCAAAACTATGCATAAAAAACGTGACCTGAAAAATAAGACTTGCATTGTGTGAACGCCGATGAAACTTGAAAAAAGAAAAAGTGATAAGCTTAGCAATAAGACTTGACTAGTATGAATTGGGAAAATCAATTGAATTTCGGTTTCTCACTGTAACCACAAACAGCTATTTACTGGTTACACATACATATGTATTTGTTGTTGCTCTTTTGAAATTAATAAACAAATGAAAGCATAAAAAGCCGCTTATGGTTATGGCAGCACTAATAGGCAGTGATGGTATTTTAGTGCGTTTTGGGTATTTTTTGCCTCTTCATAAACGCGAAATTTTGGCTAATACCCTTTTTTAAAAAGCGGGTATTTTACAGTGCTTTTAACAATTTCTTACAGTGCTTTTGGTGCTTTTTTGTTATATAAAAACATTTTTAATTCAAAAAACTAAAATATTTTAAGCGCTAATAGGAGCATCTTTTAACTGAGGCTTCTTAAATTGTTTTCTATGACAATAACGAAACTATGTTAAAAAACAATGTAGAAAACTTTTCATAATTGGGATTAAAAAGTTTTATTTTTTTGCAAAATAAAAAACGGGAGTAACTGGAAAGTACCACATAATTCTCTGCATAATAATTGATTGAAAGTAGTATGCAATAAGCATTTGTTAAAGCTTACACAAATATTTAATCATACTATAGGGTGGTTAAATTTTAAGGACCGATTTCGGAATTTTCATAAGGCTGTTAATTTATAAGTGCAAAGTAAATCAAAATGTTCACGTCTACAACAAAATGTAGGTAAATTTTGTATTCAACGCACATGAGTGGTTAAATTTTAAGGGCCGATTCGATTGAAAGCATGAGGTTATCAATAGCAGTCAGTTGTTTTGGACAACGAGTAGCCAACCTCCAATCTTTTCATATCGTATTGACGTGCTGTCAAATTTGACAACTGGAATAAAGATGAATATCGCAAAAACAAAAACTTTTAAGTTAAGGTACTTATTTTTACTCAATTAATCAAGATTTTGTTTTAATTAATATGTTAATAAATTCTGTTAATACTTCTCAAATACTTTGTTTATTTTTAAGCAAAAATTTTATATTATATTTTGAGCTTTTACACTCTAAACTCTCCTTTTTAAATGACTTAATGTATTAAAATTAAAAAAAAAATATTTTCGTGCTTTTTTACCCTATTTTTCGTATTTTATTGCGCTTTTTACCCTTTTTGCAACAGCTTAATGTGCTTTTGCTCTTCGTAGAGATACCAACACTGCTAATAGAAGAAGTAAGGACCAATCACACGATGTCGACAACGTTCGACTTGTCGCAAACTCACATTCAAAACAAAAACAAATTTTAATATATTGTTGTTGTTTCAAATGTAAGAGTGCGACAAGTCGAAATTTGTCTTTAAGAATATTTCATTTAATTTTTAATCGAGTCAAAAAAATCATTTCAGTTAAATTTTAATTGAATCTTTTAAAAATTTTCAATACCTAGTTTTTTTATTTTATCTTTAAAAATATTTTAGTTAAGTTTTTAATTGAATCTTTAAAAACTCTTCAATTAAATTTTAATTTAATCTCAAAAGAACATCCATTAAATTTTTCGTATATGGAACATTGCAGTACATGCAATAATGCGAAAAATTATCTCTTTTCAAATTTGCATTTCTGGTGTTTGGTATATCATCATTTTTGTAATTAAAAATTGCTTTTCATTGATTCAAGATATTTGAAGATTAAACTCCTTTTTTATTATTTTTTTTATAGAAAAAGCACGTTTGTAAGAAACTAAGTATTATACATAAAAAATAAGAACATAGTCCACATTTTGATCTCAGTACTTTTTAACATACGAAATATTTTAATAGAAGCTTGAAACATTTTTTTTTGCAGATTTGTGCTGTTGTGGGGATATACATAACTTTCAGACCTGTATGATGACCTCTAAATGCCCTCTATTTATAGAAGGAAAAAATTCTAGATATGAACGAAACAGAAATAAATTTTTATTGTTGATATATTTTTTTTCAGTATAATTTCAACAGACAATGTTGTTTATACCCTTAGCCTTTTTTTCTTGGAGAATAATTTATTTATGTGGTGGAAATTTAACAAATAATCGTTTTGTTTTTTTTTTGCTATCTTTGTAAATAGTTAACGCCCGATCTGTGATTTGTCATTCAGCTTAATAATTGGAGAATAGTCTTTTCGCACTAACTTTCTTTTGCGTTTGGTTGCTGTGATATATGGGAATTGTCTGGGTTGATGCTGCTGATTCAAAACGACATCGGTATATTATAATATTAATGTACATACTTAGACTTGTTTCCCCTTTTATTTTTCTTTTTCCTGAATAGCCGCCCAAAAAGAACATTAATGACACAAAACATTTTCGGTATTGTATTATCTACAATCTTATGCTTTCCTTTCAAATTTGCGTGAAATTCCCAAGAATGAATAATAATAAAAGTCTACGGAGTCTATGCCTACATCATAGGAGGCTGTGTAGTAGACTGTTTGGTTGCAAATAATGTCTTTTGGGTGTTTTTGTGGACAGGATGAAAAACATATAAGCTTGTGTATGTTACGAGTTGGACAAAAATTGTGTTTTTCCTTTTTCATAAGAAATAAAAGACAGCTCGCTTTCTTATGCATGTAAATTTTGGAAAATAAATTTGGTAAGCAAAAGTTAAGGATTTAAGATTGCTTTATTTATTCATATCAGTGATTGGCAATGAACCATGTTTTCGCTATTCATATTCACTCATAACCTTTTAAATATAAGTAAGTAGACATCATTTAAAATCAACTACTCTGATTTACGCACACTCACAATAATATTGATTTACAAGTATAGGTTGCAATAAACATGAATGCTACGTCGACATCATACTCATACCACACTCAATCTCATAAGTCGCCTCAGTTTGATTTATAATTTCAGAAAAATACTTATACTAAAAAAAAAATGG
Organism: Tachina grossa; assembly: GCA_949987645.1. Lineage (NCBI taxonomy): Eukaryota > Metazoa > Arthropoda > Insecta > Diptera > Tachinidae > Tachina > Tachina grossa. The sequence goes on from OX465274.1 coordinate 184,529,016, forward strand.
TTGAGGTAACCATAATCAAACAGCAACATACTATGATTGAGTTATATGGTTGCAGTCAAATCATATTATTGTCAATAGAGTATTGCAAAATTTTAGCTCTTTTAGTCAACAACATTAGTCTCAAAGAAAGTTTTTGCTAAAATTAATATTTTACAAACTAATGAAGAAAATAACAAACAAAATACCAATATCTATTAAATTATTTCACACTTATGCATATAGTCAAAAGAAAACTAAAAAATTTATATTGAAGAAATGGGCTTGAGGGCCAACTTTGAGGGGCGGACGCACCCCCCAAAACACAACTTATGAAATTATTTAGTATTTTTTTTGCATACAACATTGGGTGAAGAGAATATAAGAAATAAAAATTTGATTTAGTTGGTAAACAATTTAAAAAAACTATATTTAGAAAATCGATACCATTGTCTATGTTTATATCATCAACATGGTTTTGCTCCTTTCACATTATTTTTCATATGCATGTGCTATGCTTAATAAAAAACTTAAAAATTTTAAAAACCCCCGACTTTTTTCAGAAAAGATGTTATATCTTCTAAACGGCTGGACTGATTTTTTTCAAACATAGCTAAGAACCCTCTCGATGAAACCATCTTTCAAACAGAAAAAACTAAATGAAAATCGGTCTAGCCGTTTGGCCTGTACGTGGACACAGACAGACACACAGATACACAGACACACAGACACACACTACAAACCTATAACACACCTTTTTTTAGTCGGGGGTTAAAAAGCATAAAATTCAAATTAAAATAATTAATACAATACTCTTATGTATGAATGGCATAAATATGTTGTTACACAAATGTACCGTGAACTGATCTATTGAAAAAGTTTTCTATAAAGGAATTTGCAACAATTAGAACAAACCAGAAAATAATAGCTCAGAGTATAATAAACAATAGAGGGCTGCATAAACAGTCTTTATTTGTTTTTTAAATGTATTGTCGTAGCATGTATTATACTGAACCAGTAATAAATGATATCGTTTCATAAGCGAAGCACGATGGATGTATTGCAGACAATGATTGCTTACTACTACTGATAGGTGTTGCTCTCTTTAAGGGCCACTCAGACTTTTATATACTTATGTATAAAGACTTTCATCACATTTTACGAGAAAGAAATCTAAAGACATTTGTTTCAGCTGACAAAATATTTAGCTTAAAGTGACATTTTGTGCTCGCACCATTACACCACAAATTACATTACAAACACAATAAGAAAGCAAATAGCCGTTGAGGATTAACATGCTTGCATTAGTGGTTGATTTGGGGCGGCAGAGCGGATTCATGCTATCTGTGGTGGTGAAGTGCCGGCCTTTGAAAATAGATGGCGGTTAAAATATCTGATGCTTATATATATATGAAGAAAGTAGTGACTTTATTAAATCTTAATTAATTTTTTTTTCACAGCATATTTTTTTATTTCTCTTTTTTGTCGCAAGAAAACCACTTTTTCATTAAAATATTTTCCTTTTCTTATAAAAATTATTTTACTTAGAAACATGCTTTTAAATAAACATTTTTTTTAAGCAAATACACTTTTTATAAATAAAATGATGCTGATGGGATACATTTTTTATAGTCTTCTTCTTTTCTCAGGAATTCTCTTTATCAAAAAGTGCTAAGAAAATTTTTCTTTCATTCACCTAAAACAAAAGCAAACAAAAGTTAAATAATTTTGTAATGGAAACCAGCTAAAAAAAATTTCCATAGAAACTCGTTACAAAAACATAAATAATGTGCTGTAACTTATGCTTTTCCCCAAAGATTCCACAGCACCATGTCTTTTTGGCTGTATTTAATTAAAAATAATTGTTACAAATGCCTCAGAAGGTGTTCAAAATTAAGCACAGCTGGGTGTAGTTTCCACGTTACAAACAGTTAACCTGCTTAAATATTTTTTTAACAGAAACCACTCAAAAAATTTAGTTCCTTTCACATAAATTTTCTAGACAAGTTGACTGTTTTTTGTTAGGTGGAACTTACACCTTAATTAAAGTTTTTACGATACACAAAAACAAATAAATAATAAAGAAAAATAAACACATATCGTAAGTAAGCCCTAATATAGAAAGGCCCTAACTCACTTTTTTTTTTAAATTGAGATTTTTGCATTTTTCATTACATTAAATGTTCTTCTATCGAAATACACAAAAAAACTCCATTTCAAAAAAAAAAAAATTAAAATAATACGTCAGAGCCTTTGTATAGTAAGGTAACGATATGTATGTATGTATGTAAGCAGGTAGGAAGTAAGAGTAGCTCTTAACTTTATTGTTGCTTATAATACGCAGTTTTATATTGAGTAAAATAATAACTGATAAAATAAATTTTGTCAAAACAAATTTAATATTCTAATAAATAATATACGAGAGTACCTTTGGTGCAAAGTGGATCTCAAGCCTTAAGATGGCAAGATGGATGTATACAGCAGCTATATTCCCAATATTGATTGACATATGGTTTGATACTAACAAGCAAACAAGTAAGAAATATGTAACACACCAATTATACAGAATTCAAAGTAGAGATGGGTGGGTGTCAAATTTTTTCAACATGGCTGAAGTAGTTAGCACGTTGACTACAAAACCGAAGGTGTTGGGCTCGAGCCTGATATCCAACATTCATTAACTAATTACACCACGCATTTTTGTGATGTGCATTTATGTCGCTTTGCATCAGTTGTTGTAGTTAAGTTCAAGTGATGAAGGCATAGTTACTGACCACTGGTCACTGAACTATACCGACTTCAGCAGATACTAATCCTAGTGTAACATCAGAGCGCCCTTTTCGTTGTGTAGCATAATCATCGACAAGGTAAAATAACTAGTAAAATGGCTACTAAACACAGCTTCAAGAATTTAATATGCCTTATCGACACCAGAGGCGCTGCAGCACTGCATTATCAAAAAAAAAGTGCAAAAAAGCAGAGTTGTAAAAGAATGACGCTTTCCTATATCTCTTCCTTCACCACCTGTTTTCTCTATCACTATCCCTTTCCTAAGGAAGGTAACACCTAGTAATAGTAGTAGGCAATCATATCCTGAGTGTTACTTTTCTTTAAAAATAAAAAATAAAAAAACACGAATACCAAGATGTCTAACAACCTACGAAACACGCAGTCTTATCGACTTTGATATCCAGTAACATATTTTAACGATATTCGATTCGATAAAAGGTGAAAAGGCACTCTATGGTTTTCGCTTCTATATCTGTCCGTCACAGGGTGTTTTCTCGAAAACCATAAGAAACTTTCAAAGTTACACAGTGCAACACAAAAAAATATAAGCACCAATACATGATAAAAGACAAAAAAAAAAAAGACCCGTTTCTCCTAGTTTTGCCACAAGTCATACACTTTTTTGTATGGGCCCCCAAATATTTGGGTCCTCGGTGTCAATTTTGCATTTTCTCAGATTCATATCTTGCAAACATTTCGGAATTTTGATTTACTACTGAAGCAAAATTTTTTAATTTCATTTGTTTGGAAATTGTTCAGTACCTAAGCGCTATTAAGAATCATTCCTAGGAAGTTTATATATGCTAAAAAGTTGTTGATTGTGATCTTCAGTATATTTTTGTAGTTGAATGTTTCCTTGAATTTTGAACGGTTAGCTACCTATGGACCTGAACAGAGGAAAAAAGGTAAAAAACTCGAATTTTTTAATATATATATATATATATTTTTTTTTTTTATCTTGAAGATGAAGTTCTTTTGATATTTTTTTTCTTTATGACAAGAGCTACAACTTTGTCTCAGAGAGTAACCCCCTGTTTGCGTAAGACGTTTGAATTAGAAATCTTAGCGTTTCTGTAATAGATTAAAGAAAAGTTGTACAAGTTTCCTTTAGTCTATTACAAAAACGCCAAGATTTTTAACTCAAACGTTTTACACAAACAGGGGGTAAATCAAAATTCCGAACGGTTTGTAAGATATGAGCCTGAGGTAATGCAAAAATGACACCGATGCCCCAAATCTTTAGAGGCCCAAAATAATAGTGCATTACTTGGAACAAAACTGGGAGACAATTTTTTTTTATCTTTTATCATGTAGTGGTGTCCGTATATGCTTATATTTCCATAACTTAAGAAATTACACAGTGTTAACCCCTGTTTGTGTAAGACGTTTGAGTTAAAAATCTTGGCGTTTCTTTAATAGATTAAAGAAAAGTTGTACAAGTTTCCTTTAATCTATTACAGAAATGCCAAGATTTCTAACTCAAACGTCTTACACAAACAGGGGATTAGTGTATTTTTAGGCAGACTACAGGAATTAATACTGAAATTTAAAATAAAATCAAAATTAAAGGGTATTCTTTCAGTTAATGAAATTTTGACTATTTTATTTTGACAACTTGCTGTATCTTGGAAACCGTAAAAGCCAAAGTCTTAAAATTTTCAAAAACGCTAAAACTAAAAAATTCCTACACATAAAATCGCCAAAACGATTTTTTTTAATGTCTACAGTAGGTCAGATAATCGATTGTATTCGACTAAAGTTTGTATAGTGTGCGAGTCCAAGTCTCACTTTACTGAATTTATTTTAAATTTGGCTCAAAATTCTGCAGGTAATTAATATCATTATGAAAGTTTCTTTCCCCAGAAGATACTCACCATTGTTATTTAACATTCTTTTATTCAGTAATTAATAATTCAATGATTTTCTTTATAATATTTTTATTGGATGGTATATTTTTTTCGTTGAAATACTTATAAATTCATTGAAAATATTTTAGAGTCAATTAAAAATGATATACATATTTATGTATTTACAAATTTTTTTTTGGAAAATTACAATAACTCAGTATTGAAGTATAAAAACTGCATTAATTACAAATAAAAGTGATAACTATTCAAGATATATTTACATATTACTTTTAAATCTTATTTTGTTTGCAAGTTATAACTAGTATTTAAAAAAAATATTTGTTTTTTTTGGCATTGTATACTTATATTTAATTGATTTTAAATGTTAAACACTTATAGTATTCATAAAAAAAAATTGATTGAGGTTTAAAATTCATATTAGTTAAAAAATGGGTTAAGGCTAAATAACATTTTTTAAATATTGGTATTCATAATCAGTTTTTTAACTAAAAATCAATTAACTAGATTTTTAAAAAAATATTGTGGCAACACTGTATTCTTTATTTGTCACTTGGATATTAGTTCTGCAAAACAACGATTGTTAACTCACAAAGTACTCGTGTCTATATTTATTTATTTGTCGCTTTTCAGAGAAATATTGTTTCTATAAAATAAAAGATGCGTTCCAACTTATATTTAATAAAAAAAATAAAAAAAGTTCACAACAAATCTTTGTTAAAAGTTCTTTTTATATGATTTATTTTATTGCAGATAAATAAGCACAAAAATAACGAGCTTTATTTTGTTTGTTATTAGTGTTTATACATCACTAGTTAATTTTCTACAATTATAATATTTTTCTTAACACATAAAATGAGAAAACAATGACTGGGAATGGAAACTGGATCGCTCCTTTTCTTTTAAATATTCTTTTGGAGTATATTTGATATTTCGGCAATAGTTTCTATAAAAAAAATTACATTATTTTCTTCTAAATAACACTGACATATGCATACATACATACATACATAAGTACATACATACATACACACATATGTACATACAGGTAAAGTTCTAAATGTAAACAAAAACGAAGCAAAATTACAACAACGTCATCTTAAAATTGGTTTAAACATGGGGGCAGTCAATTTTAAAATTTGCTGTTTTACGCAAGGTCTAAAAACCGTTTTTAAAGCTAAAATTCTATTATGAATACAATGTTAGCGAATTTTGCTTAAACAACATTTGAAACGCTGTTTAAAATTTTTATGAATACGGCTGTTATAATATGTAAATATATTTTTTAAAACGAATAGATTTAAAAAAAATTCGTAAGCCCTACAAAAGTTTATACTATAGTACAACACACATATGTACATAGACACACACATTTGTACATATGTATGTATGTATGCAAGTGCATAGTATTTCTTTTTTGATTGATCTTCAAGAATAATTATTGTTTATAATATTTATGCAAACAAACATTAATTTGAATTAATACAATCACAGAGCACAAGACACAGGAATACATAAATAATGAAAGATTTGTTTTTTTGTAAGAAAACGAAAACCATTATACATATATACATACAGATATACATACCCATTTTGATATTGTAAATAAGTATTCACATAAGTACCTTGCAGAAACTGCGAATAGTGAAATTGTGGTGATTTACTAGTGACGTTGTCAGTAGCACTACTGACCAGGTGTACCCCAGCCAATGTAATCGTCTATTGACATTTAACATTAGCTTGTCATTGAAAATCCACCACTAGACTACTGCACTACTGACTTAGTAGTTCTTTCAGGATCACATGGAGACATTGGCACCAAAGATTCACTTTAAAATTTTAGGCGCTCTAGTCTACAATATCGATATATCCTCTCTCGTTGTCAAAAGTAAACTTATAGTAATTTTCTCGTCACATTGTCAATAGTGCTACTGACTAGGTGTACCCCAGCCAATGCAAATGCCTATTGACAAATAATATAGGGTTGTCATTCCAAATCTATCAGTAGACTTTAGCACTATTGAGAAGGTAGTTCTTTTACGACCATATGGAGATATTTGAACCGAAGATTCAGTCGTAGATTTTAGTAACCCTCGTCTACATATATTTATTTAATATTATTGCACAACATAATAAAAAAGAAAAACAAACTATTAACGCGTTCATTGACAATATCACCAGAAATGCACTAGAACTGTCGTCTCTAACGTATCTCTACTCGCGCATAAAAGGAAAATTGTCGAGATTTTAACTAGTGCAATTGTCGCTGGAGAAAGAGTATTGACATAGAGACATATGGTTCTAGGTTGACTAGAGGGTAATAACATCGTTTGTTACACATGAATGTGCATGTATATGTATATGTATACCCTGTCGGAGAATGTGTGGTTGACTACAAAAAACAGTAACAGTGCTATATTCGGCTGTGCCGAATCTTATATACCTTTCACCGACGTACAGACACATACATACATACATACATGAAATAATTTATAATTTTTTGCTCTATTGCAATCTTTAGTAAGTGACCTTTCAGCATTTTACGAGTAAAGAATTTGATTAAAACTTTTTATTTTCGTTATAAGCAATAGTTGAATATTTTATTTTACACTCTGTATTTAAGAAATATTTTAAATTCACCCATATTCCAGTCAACATCGATGTTACATCAATACAATACCAAAAAAATTGGGGCTTGCTTAGACGCTCTCAAGATGTTCAAAGACTGTACTGCTATTTAATAACCCAAAAATAATCTAAATATTTTACATTCATGCCAAGTAAACTAACTTGTTTTATATTTTCCAGTATTTAATAATATTTGATGTTGAAAAATTGTATAGGATCCTAATTTAAACATCACATTGCAAATGGTGTATATCGCGGTATTATGTAAACGGTTTTTTTTAATTTTGTTCAACAGAAAGGAAAAGCTTCAGGGTAGTGAAATGAAACATTTCCTTTAATTTATTTTATAGTTATGACTGATCCTTAGCGATAAATTTTATTTTTATTTACATGTACTAAAAATTAATAAGAACTCTTTAGAATATATCAAGGAAAGACCATTGGTTTAAAACATAACTATGCTGAGAGCATAATAAGCAACATGGCACAAGCCTTCGTTTATATTTACTTTAATCAGATATCCATAAAAAATTTAACATATATAAAAAATTTCAAAAATTGGCTTGTTTTTATTGTTAAGCAATTATCTATATGCATTTCGTTCCCGCTTGTGGAACTCGTCGGTAGACTTCAACCCAAAACATTTTTGAATTCAGTTAACAAACTCCGTATGTTTATAGTAAGACTCTTAATACTTTATTGAGAATCACAATATACAAACATAATAAGTGTAAAAACTGCAAACAAAAATCTTTACAAAACAAGCATCTTTATTCAACTGTGCATCTATTTTATTTTGACTAATCTTCCTAAAACATTAAATTTTATTTAACTGAAAAAAATATTTTTGGTTATTTTTATCAATTTTTTTTAATTTCCATCCCTGGAACCATAATTTTGATTTTTCTGTTTTTTAATACTAATTTGTTTCTTTCTAAAATATGGAATATATTTTAACCACCAAAAAAATAATTAGTTTTATATACTAGAAAAAGTTTAAGATTTCCAGAGCCAGAGCTTTGCCTTTTATTTTTCTAATTTTTATGCCAAACTTCTTCTTCCTAAAACATAAAGTGTATATAATTTGTAAACAAACAAAAAAAAATTATTTGACCTAGTTACATTTATATACATAAAAATTTACTTTTCCAACCCTGGTATCATCCTCTTAGATTTGCCTGATTCCTTATACCAATCTAGGTCCTTAAAATATGTTAACTGAACAAAGCAAAGAGGAAATAAGAAAAAAATTAATTTTATTTAGTTATTTTAATATCATACATATGTTTCCTTTAAAGAGAAAAAGGAAAGATTGGCTTTAGTACGTTAATTTTGTTTACCATAAAAGTTAAAGTTTTCCAACTCTGGAAAAAACATCCTTTTTATTTTTTTATTTATTTTTAATGCCAATTTTATTCGTACTGAAATATAAAATAAGTTTATTTAACAAAAATAAAACAAAAATTAGTTTCAGTTTAAGTTTTCCAGCTCTGAAACCGTCTGCTCGATTTTGCTGATATAGTTCGACCATTTCTGACACACCAGTTCAAGACCGAAGTCTAGCTTGCCTGGGAGCTTCGGAAAACCGTTTTCGTACAGACAGACGGACGGACGGACATACGGACATCGCTTATTCGTCTGCCCTATGCATAAGGATCCAGAATATATATACTTTATGGCTCGCTTATTAATATTATAGAAATTACACACGGAATGGCAAACCTATATATGTATACCACTTACCATTTTCATTTAAACAAATGAAATCTCAATAATCAATTTCAATGTATTTTTAATAAAAAAAATATTTTACTTAATAAGTAAAATATTAATTTGGGATTATTAGTGCGTTTAAAAAATTTTAAACTTAAATTTTAACAATTCCCATAAAAAAACACTAATTATTAACTTGACTGTACCCGGTCAAAAAAATACTTGTGTGGCAACACTCTATTCTTAAATAGCTGTTGTTGTTATTTACATTTACTTTCTTTTACATACTCTTACGACTACAATTTGAAGCTGAAAAAAAGTCAGCCAATGTAGCAATAGTAAAGTAACAAAATAAAAAAGCAATGTGAGTCCGATCACAGAGGAGATGTGTAAACATCTAGTAATGAAATTTTTTTTTAAGTTGGAAGTACTTATGCTTTTAGTATCTTTTTTTAAATTAATTAATTAAAAGTATCAAAACTTTCAATATTGTAAATACATATGAATTTGTTGGTTTTTGTTTGGTTTATTAAACTTATTTGGTTAGTAAATGGGCACACTGCAGTATATGTAAATATATGTACTGCATTCAAAATTGCAGTAAGCAGTAAATTTACTGATTACTAAAAAATTCAGTAAATTTTTACTGCTAATGAAATTTAATTTGCATTACCAGTAAAATCGTAGGGCCGTAATCATAATAAAATTGTAGCAAGTGGCAAAGTTTTTTTATTCAAATTTTGAAACTTTTGTATGAAAAACATTTAGCCACTTATGAATTCATAAATTCATAAATTTCATTATGAATACGGGCATTACTGATTACTGAAAATTCAATGCACCTCATCATATAACAAATCATTTAGGCAATTTATAAAAATTGTAGAAACAAAATTTTAGTAATCAGTAAAAATTTACTTGTTAAACATTTTTTATTGTTTTTACTGAAACTTTAGTGGTACTGCAGTGCTCATCTATGGTAAATGCCTTTACTTTTACTTTTTAATTTTTAATTCCTGTTGTTCATCGTTTAGTTGTTGCTGCTCTTGTTGTTGTGTACGCATTGCAATTAAAATAAATTCAGTAAAGTGCGACTTTAACTCGCGCACATTCGGTTTTGATAATTTTTTTCTTTTTTTATTTAGCTTTCTTCCTTTTTAAATTTTTTCAGTTTAAACGATTTTTTTCAGTTTTATTGCTTTTTCTCGTTTTGGCGTTTTTTTTCTCCTTTTGGGTTTTTTTAATCTTCGCAATTTTTTTCATTTTGGAGATTTTTTTATTTTAGCGATTTTTTCTGTTTTTTGGGGTTTTTTTCATTTTGGCGATTTTTCTCTGTTTTTGGGGTTTTTTTATTTAGGCGATTTTTTCATTTTGGCGATTTTTTCATATTGGCGATTTTTTTGTTTAAAGATTTTTTTTTCATTTTGGCGATTTTTCCGGTTTTTCGCGATTTATTTTAGTCCTAGAGATTTTTTTAATTTGGTGCTTTTTTCGTTTTGGCGATTTTTTTTTTTGTTTTTGGCGATTTTTTTATATTTGGCGATTTTATATTTTTTTGATTTCTTAGTTTTACCGTTTTTGAAAATTTCAAGAGTTTTGCTCTACGGTTTCCAAGATATAGCAAGTTGTCAAAATTAGAAAGTAAAATTGCATTAACTGATGGAACACCCATTGATTTAAATTTTTTAAATTTAGTGTTAATTGTTGTAGTCTGTATAAAAATACACTAACTTTTAAAATTTCAAGTGTATATATGTACATACAATTGTATGTATATTACATGGGATTTTAACATTTTTCGTTGCTCGTTTTGGAACGCCCTTTAGTTTTTAACTCTAATGTATTTGTTGTTGTAGTGGCTAAATGTCTACATACTGTGTCCAAATTCCAAGTCCGTAGCTCTTACGGTTCATTTTCACCTTTGGTGTACGGAAATATACAGAAAAATAACCGGTGGCGCACCGTCGGCTTCGAGCCGGTCGACTTGTTTCTCTGCTTGGTATTGCTTCTTTCAAACACTAATACACTCATACATAGCTCACACCGATTTGAAAATGCTGTGAAAGAAAAGCAAAGAAATCTCAGCAAAGAAATCAAAGTCAAAAAATTTTTACCCCCTATCGTATAGATGTTTACACATCAATAAAAAACATGTTGATTATTGAGTTCTTATTTCAACTTTGTTATTTGTTATTGAGCTTCTCATTTGTTTAAATGAAAGTTTATAATATAATAACTCTAGTTGTTCTAAGAAGCTTTGGGTAAAGGTTCCCTGATGATCTGCATTAGCGACAGTGAAATGCGCATAGGATCCAGCTAAAACCCTCAATAATCAATTTCAATGTATTTTTAATAAAAAAATATTTTACTTAATAAGTAAAATATTAATTTGGGATTATTAGTGCGTTTAAAAAATTTTAAACTTAGATATTATTTTAAATAATGTGCCCCAAGTTATTGTCTGTGTGCTGAAACTCTTCTACTTAATAAAAAACTGAACAAAATTATTATAATTATTACCATATAACATTTGTGATTATGAAAATAAATTTTTATTGCATTCACTCACCTGTTTGACATTTAAATTGTATGAAATATGGGTGTAAAATTCCTATAACAGCAACATTGTTGTGTCAAATTAACAATTTTGTTGAATTATTTTTTCTTTTGATTGTGTCTGACTGATATATTTTGTTAGAAAATAAATAATTAAGAATTCATTGAAAACGACATTGAATTAAGTTAAACTTAAAATGATTGCCAAGTTACCAGAAAATTAGATAAATGCAAATGTTGCTGAATATTTAAACATGCAATTTACAATTATGAAATGTTTCAAAATATCTTTTGTATAAGAAATAAAACAACAAAGTACACACATGTATATTACAAACTACTCGTGCAACATTACTAAAATATATAAAGGGTGTTTTTTATTGAGGTATATAACTTTAAGTTGGCATCACTTTTTTAACTGGCGGCCATTTTTTCAGCTGTCAAGTGATTAATATTTAGTTTGGTTTGCCATTTCATCATGAACAGGTTGACAAAAGAACAACGCTTGCAAATCGTGCAAATTTATTTCGAAAATAATGGTTCAGTTCGCGAAGTTTACCGCAAGCTCCGTCCATTTTATGGTCGACATAATCGTCAATCAGAGCAATTAATTCGGTTAACCATGGATCGTTTTCGCACTACGTTTACTCTATGTGATAATACGCATCCGCAGAGACGTCGAACAGAGCGCACCGAAGAAACAATTGCCGCTGTAGAGCAAAGTGTTGAAGAGGACCCGAATGAATCGATTCGCCACCGTGCACAGCAATTGGAGCCGACTAACCGACTATTTTGTTCCCGAATTGGATGGCATGAATGTGGATGAGTTGTGGTTCCAACAAGACGGCGCTACATGCCACACAGCGCACGTCACAATCGATTTATTGAAGGAAACATTCGATGAGCGCATAATTTCGCGGAATGGACCTGTCAATTGGCCACCAAGATCGTGTGATTTGACACCATTGGATTCTTTTCTTTGGGGATATGTGAAGTCGCTCGTCTACGCCAACAAACCAGAAATGTTAGGGGACTTGGAAGCCAACATTCGTGGCGTTATTGCCAACATACGGCCCCATATGCTCGAAAAAGTGGTTGAAAATTGGACCTGTAGAATTGGCTTTATTCGAGCCAGCCGTGGCAGCCACATGCCCGAAATCATATTTAAACATTAATGGCATAAAATTATCCTTCCAATAAAGCCAAATTGATGGACATTAAAACGATTTTCTTGTGTTTTATTTCAATTCGAAGTTCTATACCCCTCAAAAAAACACCCTATACATACAAACATTTGTATATATTTTTATATGTATGTATAAATATTTCTTTTTTTAATGGAATTTGTTTAAATTTTTCATAGTTTATTGTTTTAATGGTTTTTATGTGTAAATATTCATGTCTGTGTCTTTAAATTTAAAATCACATTAATTTCGAAGTTTTAGTTTTAGCGTCTACTTTATCTTTTTATCCAAACAAAAGACACAAAAGTTTTAACAATAATAAAATAATGAATGACAAAAAGATTGCAATATTGTTCTGTTTTTTTTTTTAATTTGTTTCTTTTTAATGTACAAAACTAATTTTGTATATAATAGGATTTTCGTTATGCGGAATTTAAAATGTTAATACGTTTGTCCTTATTTAAATATATAGATATACAAAAATTGTTAGGGTGCCCCTGTGGCTGAGTGGTAGCGATGCTAGCCGGTCAGTCCAGAGGTCGTGGGTTCGATTCCCACCATAGACCCTGGGTGTTTTTCGCAGACAAGCTAATCGCTTTGCGAGTTGTGTTTGTGTTTGTTATAATAAATCCTTACTGCCTATGGTTTGTTGCCTCTATACACAATTAATTTACCGCATTACTATTGTTGTCACTTCAGTTGAGAAGGGGTTTTCCGTTAACGCCACTGACTCAGTTACTGCGCTGCGCATACCATTGGTTGTGGTGTTGTTATTGGAAATACCCAGTCGCATAGATTCACCGTTGTTGCCAAAACCCACACTGCTCAGCAGCTTCAGATCACCTTTGGTTATATTATTGTGTTTCCGTTTCCTGCGTGATTGTGCACCTCCTGTTGTATGACCATTAAGAGCAATATTAGTGTTTTCTTTACAACGGCATAATAATTCTTGAAATTCTTTACGGAAATTGTCGTTCAGCCATCCATACAGCAAGGGATTGGAACAGGCCGAACTCATTCCAATCATGTGACAGAAGGCGTACGCCACCAGTATGTTGTTAGTAAGAGCCGCTCGTGTCATGTCCGCATACAAATTGAAGAAATTCAAAGGCAGCCAGGAAACGCCAAATATAATCGCAATACTAATAAGCAAACAGTTGGTGCGTTTCATGCGTCTACCGCGCTCGTTGTTGCGCTGCGTTGACGCCGTCGTCTGTACGTTAACTACGGTTATGCGATTTTTTAATTTATTATAAATGCCAAAGTATGCACCTGACACAATCAATATTGGCACTAGATATTGAACACACAGCGAGAATATGGAGTAATAGAAGCGACCGTGATTCAAAGGCCAATCCTCTATGCAAAATGATACCCCGTTTATGCCCAACTCTTGCAGCACCGGTGGTATATCGGCGTGTATTAACCGTTTGTAGATAAACATTGGCGATGCCAGAGCCAGTGCTAGCAGCCAAATTCCAATTAGTATCGAGACGGCACCAACAATTTGCAAATTGTCACGAGTTGGATAAACAATGACCTGCAATGGAAAAAACAATATAAATTATATAAATTATACATTTATGTAATTAATAATATTAAATTTTAATTAAAGCCTTTTGGTACAATGAGAGTAAATAAGTAAACTTATACTTAGAGAAATTTTTGGATTTATTATAGTGTCGCTTAAGATAAGACCGGTTCGTGTTTTTTAATACCTGATTACATATGACGCACTCAGCTGCATTAGACTGATTTAAAAAAAAAATAAAAGAGATTTTTCCACTCTGCCTCCCATAGACTAGAGATGGAAGAGTGTCGTGTTTTTTTTCGTGACACAAACACGCACAACTCAACACGAAGTGTTCGTGACAAAAAAATTTGATTTCGTGCGTGTTCGGTTCGTTACATGTTGAGCAAAATTGACACGAAAAGCATAAAACGATTTTAGATGTAAAATATCTATGAATGAATTTCCAGTAGAGAAAAAATTTCATATTTTCTATCGTAAAACAATCAACGCCAACATATTTGTTGATATTGTCTGGGCCTCTGAAGCTTAAAGTTCTGAACGTAAACTGATAGTATGTCCTAGTTTACACTATGCAAGTCTTATTGCTAAGCTGATTAGTTTGATAGGAGAGAGAGACGAGGGGAAAAGAAACGTTTCTGTTCCCCTCGTCTCTCTCTCCTATCGAACTAATCAGCTTAGCAATAAGACTTGTATAGTGTAAACTAGTATCTCCAATACCATACCAATAATATTTCGTGCGTGTTTCATACGTGTTGAGTGTCTTGGTATTGGTGTTCGTGTCGTCTCATGCTGGAAAAATTCATCACGAGCCCATCTCTACTTGGTAGCTCCGGACATGGTATTTACATATATTCTACACATGCATGTATTTATTTCAATTTTAACACCCCAAGTAATCTACTCAAATTAAAGACTAGAGCGTGGCACAAGCCTTAAAACAAAGGCTTACAAGCACTCTCTTTAATTTCAAAATGTGTGTGTATACAGCGTTGTCAACTTTTAAATTTCAAAAAGCACTGAAACCAGGAAAAAAACGCGTAATTTAAATAAAAAAGCACTAAATTAAAATGTTTGGTTGTATAAAAAAAAATTTTGTATATAAAAAATATAGAAATCGGTTGACCTTGCATTTTATCCCTAAAATTTCAAATTTGAAGCATCCGATACACATTTTGATTTTATGAGAATCAGTGAATTCTAAAATTAATTTGACGAAACCTTTTTAAGTTATTATAAAAAATTTAATTTAAGTCTTTTTGACTGGCTGATTAGATTTTGAGCTCGATGGGAGTAGTAGTTAATTTTTTTTTTTAAATCAAGACTTTCGAAATTAGATTTTTATTAAACAATGCTGTGGAAACATTCTTTCACAGCAAACGCAATATTCACAACAAAGTTACAAAATTAAAGAAAAAGTAATTTGCAAGTTAACCAAGTTATAAAGGGTGTTTTTTATTGAGGTATAGAACTTTAAGTTGGCATCACTTTTTTAACTGGCGGTCATTTTGTCAGCTGTCAAGTGATTAATATTTAGTTTGGTTTGCCATTTCATCATGAACAGGTTGACAAAAGAACAACGCTTGCAAATCGTGCAAATTTATTTCGAAAATAATGGTTCAGTTCGCGAAGTTTACCGCAAGCTCCGTTCATTTTATGGTCGACATAATCGTCCATCAGAGCAATTAATTCGGTTAACCATGGATCGTTTTCGCACTACGTTTACTCTATGTGATAATACGCATCCGCAGAGATGTCGAACAGTGCGCACCGAAGAAACAATTGCCGCTGTAGAGCAAAGTGTTGAAGAGGACCCGAATGAATCGATTCGCCACCGTGCACAGCAATTGGAGCCGACTAACCGACTATTTTGTTCCCGAATTGGATGGCATGAATGTGGATGAGTTGTGGTTCCAACAAGACGGCGCTACATGCCACACAGCGCACGTCACAATCGATTTATTGAAGGAAACATTCAATGAGCGCATAATTTCGCGGAATTGACCTGTCAATTGGCCACCAAGATCGTGTGATTTGACACCATTGGATTATTTTCTTTGGGGATATGTGAAGTCGCTCGTCTACGCCAACAAAGTAGAAACGTTAGGGGACTTGGAAGTCAACATTCGTGGCGTTATTGCCAACATACGGCCCCATATGCTCGAAAAAGTGGTTGAAAATTGGACCTGTAGAATTGGCTTTATTCGAGCCAGCTGCGGCGGCCACATGCCCGAAATCATATTTAAACATTAATGGCATAAAATTATTCTTCCAGTAAAGCCAAATTGATGGACATTTAAACGATCTTCTTGTGTTTTATTTCAATTTGAAGCTCTATACCTCTAAAAAAAACACCCTATATAAACTTAAATTATATGTACTATTATTTTAGAAAAAAGGAACTAAGTAGGTTATAAATATGTAACCTAAAACGGCAGCTATATTAGCAACACAATTTTCTCGTTTCAGACCGCTTTTATATAAAGCCAAGTGCAAGGATAATTTTTTACGTATTTTAGACTTAAATAAAGTAATAAAGATAAAAACGTGGTCAACTTCTGCTTTTAAACATTGAAGTTTGACTAGAAAATATTTCGCTATTAGACTATACTTGCATTATGTCTTCTTTGTCGAGTGGCAAAACAATGTTTCCATTAATTGTGCTTAAAATGTGAAAGTTTGAGAATAAAATGCACGTATTTCTTCAACCAAGTTTTGTACAATCTTATTAGAATATTTTGAAATGTTCCGTTTAACTTCAGTGCTTATGTTTTTCAAATGTTAGACTTCTTCGAAAAAAATATATATATTATATAAGGAAAATTCTTTTTTGAATGTTGGGTTTAGTGCCACCGCCAAGAAATAAAAAGCACCAAAAATTAGTTTAAAAAAGCACCCAGCACTAACTTCAAAATTTTCCGCGTCGAAAATTTCAAAAAGCACTAAAAACGGTGCGAAAAGCACCGAGTTGACAACGCTGTGTGTATATTGCGTCGTTATTTTAAAACAAAACTTTCAAAAGAGATGTGTTTTGCTTTACGATAAGAATACTGCAGTACAGAACAAAACTGCAATAGAACAATGTTGAAGTAAAACCAAGCCTTTCAAAACAAAAATGAAATAGAACATCAAAATTCACACAGAACATTCAAAACATGCTTGAATGTTCTGATAGCAAAGACAATTTTCCATATAAAAGAAACATTGCGCTTCGTTAGGAATATGAAAGCTGAAAAGAGGTTTCATTTACTATGAAAGAATATCATACATACTTATGTACATTTATATATAAAAATTTTGTTAATTTTTATTTTCAATATACATATGTATACATATATACATACATAAACATACATAGTTTGCATGTTTGTGCTCGTGCACTCGTTGTTTCTGCTATGATTTAGTGTTGTCTCAGTTCTGTTTTATTATTTATGTTTGCTCTAAAACAGACTGCTTGGCAGTAGTGTGAAATAGAATACAAAACTTTTAGATCCATTTACGCAGCTCTTTATTAAAGACTTATGAACTCGTGCGCGACTTTACTTACATACACTTGTTTCTATACCTGTGTTTATCAAATTAGTTTCTATGTTTATTTATTTCAAACAACTATTATTTACTATTTAATTTTAATTATTATTCGAACTCCATTTGTTTCTATATTTGTGATTTGAACGGGCTAAAGTTCGTATCGCTTTTTTTAAGCCAAATTACATGTGATAATTATTAATGAACAAATAACACCAAAGTCTGTTGTAAATATTCTGACTAACAACACATAGTTGAACGGAACAGCCAGCCGTTTTCGAAGGCCACTAAACCTTCATCATCAGCGTTCTTTTGTGTTTGGTCCACTGTGTGTGGTGTCAGTTGATGTAGATTTCTGCTTTATATACTTAGCATTTTATTGCAAATGGAATATGTGAATTGTTTTGATTCATAGTATTTCATTTTGCTGAAAGCTTTTTTGTATTGTAAGCTCAATTTTACCATCACTATATTAACAACAGTCTTACTATTATCGTTTTTGTTCTTTTTACTAATTATACACATGTTACTTAATTTGCTTATTTTTTGTTCTACTTAAGACAAACTTTTTTGATTTGTTATTATTAAGTATATTTTTATTTTAATTTTTACCACAGGCCCATGGCTATTAATTTTTAGTTTATATTTAATTATTATTCGAACTCCATTTGTTGCTATATTTGTGATTTGAACGGGCTAAAGTTCGTATCGCTTTTTAAGCCAAATTATTTACACTTACCTGATATCTATCGAAGGCAATGGCTGTTATTGAAATTGTCGACACGAATATACTTAAGGCCTGAAGCATTGCAATCATTTTACACAATACCGCACAGGAACCAAATGGCCAATATTTTGAAAGTATTTCCATTAATGTTAAAGGCATTGTCACCAGACAGAGAAGTAAATCTATAAAAAAAATAAACAATATTAATTCGTTAATGATGATGTCAAGGCACATTTACTTCCAAGTAATATCAGGATTACAAAAACAATGAAAAAATACAACAATGAAAAAAAAACATAGCTTTTAGTATATCCAAAATGTCAAAAATAGAATTTATTGTAACACCCCAGCTAAAAAAATATGTATGGAGCATATATGATATTACATATATGGTTCGGATCCGAAAAATGAGGGTATGTGACCATATATGATTATATATATTCATACATTTTCATACATGTATGTGTAACTTTTCCCTCTACAAAATAAAAATTTCATATTCATACTCTCTTGATTCACAAAAGCGCACTGCTGTGCAATTAATTAAATTACTAAAATTACTTTTTTTTAGATTTTGAACAGGAAGGTTGTATTTAATGAAACATTTGTTTGGACAAATAATGAAAAACGAACTAAAAAACATTTCACTCATCATTTTAAGTCAAAAGGTGAATCAGTTATTTAAAAAACACAAAACTCATATTCTTACATAAAATTTAATTTAAGAAATCATATTAAAAAGTAATGCAATTAAGTATAAAAGAAAAAATAATCCGTCGTAACAATAGTTTTCAATATAATTTTTTGCAGTAATATGAACTTAGTTTCTTATCTAGAGAATTCTGTTATTTTCTATAAAATTAATGGATTATCCTTTTGGTTATTTAATATATTAAATGGGGCCACACAAGAATGGTTTTTTTTTTTTTGTAACAAAAAATTTTCTTTTTTAAGCGTTGAGGGTACGCATATAAACTTTACATACCGCATGTATTTTCTAATGGATTTTCAATTCACCAGTAATAAAATCCTAGCTTTTTTGATTGCCAAAACGATCTTATGTGAGATATCATGCACGCATACGTTCTTATATGGCTCCATATAGTAAATCTTATTTCTATATATGGATCCACATATGATGAACTTCATAATTAAATTTCCATATATGAGCTCATATATTATAATACATTTCATATATTAGTCCATATATTAGTTCATATATGTATAATAATCCCATATATTTCCATATATGAATTTATACATACTCATACATAGTTATATATATTCATATATTAAAAATATATGGACCATAATAATTTTTTTAGCTGGGTATTGAAATTTTTTTAACATTTTTGTTTTTTTAAATTCTCTTTCGTAAACAATTTTTGAAGCTTCAGATGAACTTTAATAAAAAAAAAATAGCTCAGCTGCGTTTCCGCTACTACCTGGTGAATGTGCCTTGGATGGTGTCATTATCAATCTTATTTTTTATATGTACCCAGCTAAAAAAATTAGATATGGTCCATATATTTTTAATATATTAATGTATATAAATATATATGAATATGTATGAATTCCTGTATGGAAATGTATGGGATTATAGATTGCAAAATCATTATATATGAATTGATATATGGACTAATATACGAAATGTATTATAATATATGAACTCATATATGGAAATTTTAATTATGAAGCTCTTCATATGTGATTCATATATAGAAATAAGATGTTATATATGGTGACATATAAAAATGTATGCATACATGATATATCACATAAGATCGCATTTGCAATCAAAAAAGACTAAATTTTATTAATTCGATCTTTTTCCCTCTTTTTCATCACTCGTGAATTGGAAGTTTATTACAAAATACATAAGCGGATGCAAAGTTAATATGCGTAGAGCCTCAAGGTTTAAAAAATAAAAACTCTTGCATCCAAAAAATCGTACTTGTAGGATTTTATATATTGTGGGCCTATTTAATAAATCAAATAATCAAAAAGATAATTCAGTCATTAATTTTATAAAAAGTAACAGAATTCTAAGATATATTTAAGAAACAAAATTCATATAACTACAAAAAAATAATATTAAAAACTAGTGTTAGTATAAAAACGGATTCATTTTTCTTTTATAATTGCATAAGTTTTTAATCTGATTATATGTTGTGTGCGAATGTGTGTTTTGTGTTTTTTTTTAATAATCGATTCACATTTTCTATTAAAATGTCGAATGAAATGTCTTTTACAGTTCGTTTTGTATTATTTTGTTTGAACAAATATTTCATTAAACACAACCTTTCTGTAAAAAATTTTACAAAAAAATAATTTTAATCATTTAATTTATTGCAGTGCGCTTGTTGAATCAATATGAACTTTGCATACTATATATTGAATACACATTCATGTATGAAAATGTATGAATATATATTATCATATATGTCCATATACCCTCATTTTTCGGATCCGAAACATATATGGGATATCATATATGCTCCATACATATTTTTTTAGCTGGGTAGATATTTTATAGATAAATTTATATCAATTTGGAAAAAAAAATGGTTAAGGGAAAAACAACAATTTAATTTTTGGTTTTTGTAAACAAATATAAGCTACTTCGGCATGTATAATTTATTAGGGAAAATGAAGCCCAATATACAGGAAAAACTTGATTACTCGTAAAGAATGAATTGTGTACTATATTTATACAAATTTCTTTTATAACACAGCACAAAAAATTACAAAAAAAATTTATGGACTGTATGAGCTACACTCATGTGCATGAGTATAAAATTATTTGAGTATTAATCGCCTGCGCATGGGTATATCCAGGGCTGATTTATTTACACGCACACATAAAGCATGATTTCACAACAACAAATGTTACATGTTAAATTTTATTTTCTAAAAACAAATGTATGTATAGGGTAACGTGCGTATGTTTCCTTTGTCCGATTAAATATCCATAGCCTGAGTATAAACATACTCAGTCTACAAGTATGTGTGGGAGAGAGAGAGAGAGTCCATGCGTTTAAAGGCTGGGGCACAATGAATCCGTCACGCGTTAAACTTCGCCTTTTTCAACTGACAGCTAAGCTGAAATACATGGTTTCTTATGAGGTATGTTACATTCAGTACGTGTCCGTCAACGCAAAGTACAAAATTTGGTCAACTTTTAACTTTTTGTGTACGTTGAGTAGTTTTACAGATATTGGTTGATTTTCTTGGTATGTTCTGATTTAGTGTTTTGTGTTTTGTGGCAGCAAAAATAAAATTAAACAAAAGAAATAAACGAAATGAATACAAAAAGTTGAATTTAATAAATAAAATGGACAATCGACCTATTAAGCTGTTCAAATGCTTCCGTCAATAAAGTACTCATTGTGCCAACATTCTCCGTTGTGTCCCGGCCTTTACATGCATGTAGTTTTTTATTTTTAGTTGCAGTGCATTTTAGTTTTTCGCATAAACGAAGCAAAGATGCTCTTGTATGTTGAAATCGGCTATTGTCATAGTTGCTTGAGAGAAAATATCCCAACAAAAAATTACGCATTACCATCGGAACTACTTGCCCTATAATGACTTACTTTTCTGATTGCCAAATTTCATTACTCGCTTACAAATCACATTACCTAAAACTTAAAAAAATGCTGTACAAGTTGATGAATGCGGAAAATGATTCTTTTAGATTTAATAGATTACGTGAACATCCTGCCAAATAAAAAAAGTAAGTACTTCTCAAGAATCGATTATTTTAGTCTCACGTCTTGTTAAAATCATTAAGTTGGTAATCCAGTAAGGAAGTGCTTCCACCAAAAACGCTTAATTCCAAACTAGATTACCTTTTTTGAAAATTTTTGCTGGACTGTTTTGTGGAAACAGGTAATTAAAGTATTTTTATGTTGCCTCAAAGAAGTCAATAAAAGCGAGCTGATGAAGTTTTAATAAAATATATTGAGTTTTATCAAGGAGGGTGGCGTTGGCTGAAGTAGTTAGCACGTTGACTACAAAACTGAAGATCCTGGGTTCAATCCCTGTATCCGACAGTCATCAAAATAACAACACCACGCATTTTTCCGGTGTGAATTAGAGTCCCTCTGCATCAGCTGTTGTAGGAAAGTTCAAGTGATGAAGGCATAGTCACTACCCAGTAAAAAATTACACATTACCATTAGAACTACTTGCCATATAATGACTTACTTTTCTGATTGCCAATTTTCATTACTCGCTTACAAATCACATTAGCTAAAATTTAAAAAAATGACGTGCAAGTTGCTAAATGAAGAGAATAATTTTTTTAGACGAAATAGATTACGTGAAATGTTGACAAATAAAAAAATGTAAGTACTTCTCAAGAATCGATTATTTTAGTCTCACGCCTTGTTAAAATCATTAAGTTGGTAATCCAGTGGGGAAGTGCTTCCACCACAAATGCTTAATTCCAAACTCGATTACCTTTTTTGAAATTTTTTGCTGGGTAGTCACTGAACTATACCGACTTCAGCAGATGCTAATCCTAATGTAACATCAGAGCGCCCTCCTTCGTCGGTATTGTGTAGCAAAATCACCGGCGAAGTAAAATAACCAATAAAATTTAATACGCCTCCTTTAACACCAGAAGGCGCTGCAACACTGCATTGTTAAAAAAAGGCGTGCAAAAAGCAGAGTTGTAAAGGAATGTAGCTTTCTTCTATATCTTCCTTCACCACCTGTCTTCTATCACTATCCATTTCCTAAAGAAGGTAACACCTAGTAATAGTAGTAGGCATTAATTGCCTGAGTGTTACTTCTCTTTAAAAAATAAAAATAAATAAAAAAAGGATGTTTTTTGTGTCATAATGTGAGTGAGCCCAGATTTTTATGTGATGAAAGTAATGAACTGAAAAAAAAAACTGCGCCAAATTTTATAAACTACTAGTATTATAAAATAAATACCCTTATCGGGAATAAAAGTTCACGTGAAATGTGTTCGCTAAAATTGTGATCGTCAATGCTTGAGTTGTTGTTTTGTCAGTATACTATTTTCTAATTTTGTTCATATTTTTTTTTTTCAAATATTTCACGTGAACAAAATGTTCGCCTTTTATTCCCGATAAGGGTAATTATATTTTATTGTATTCATTTATTGACCTTAAGACACAAACACTATTTGTTACAACTTACCTGATATCGCTAAATTCAATATGAATAAATTACGCGCTGTCCTCATTATTGGCTTCCTCACCACAGCTATTACAACTAATATATTTCCTAATGATCCAAATATTATAAGGGCACTGTACAACAATATCAGTATGTGATACCACGGTCCCTCTATGCTGCGATTGCGGGTGAAACGTTCAATGAGTACCGGATCTAGAGATAACGTTTCGCTACTATTTATTGTGATATTTAATTCGGACATTTGACCATCAATGACTGTTGTATCTAAGTAATTTAAAGCGACATCTCTACTTTCTAGGCTCTCAAATGATGATAAAGAATTTATCATGTCAAAAGTATCACTTTTTACGGCTATACTCATTGGCAAATTGGTATGATTTACAATATTAATAATCTGAAAAATACAGACATAAGTAGAAAAACAAAACAAAATTATTTAACAGAATTTTTACAAAAGAAATAACAAAATAATATTCACAAATTTTTATATATATATATATAATTTTATGATATTCTACTTATTCGATTGCTGCGAAACCTATAAAAAACCTTTGGTTCTTGTAATTAGACAATTTGAAAGTTGAAAAAATGTAAAATACAGGGTGGGCCAAAAGAAACCAAGGGGTGTAAAAGTTTAATAACTTTTTTGTTTATTAATTTTTTTTTATTTTTTCTTTCAGATTATATAGACAACACTTGGAGAATTTATAATGGAGAGGTTCACAACTGAACAGAGAACCAGAACAATAGAATTTTATTATTTAAACCAGAAATCAACTTTATTGAAAATTTGATTATGAGTGATGAAGCTCATTTTCATTTGAATGGCTTTGTTAATAAGCAGAACTGTAGGTTCTGGGGTTCTCAAAATCCAAGAGCCATTCATCAACGCCAATTGCACCCCATTAGGTGTACAGTATGGTGTGGGATCACATCTGAAAATGTCATTGAGCCCTACTTCTTCGAGAATGAAGATGGAAGTGCTGTAACCGTAAATGGAGAGCGGTATCGGTTTATGATAGAAAATTTTTTTGAAGGAGCGAGTGTATGTGAACAAGCCAGAGACAATCCTTGAACTCAAGGCAAAGATTGTTGCAGAAATTCGAACGCTACAGCCACAAGTTTTGAAAGATGTTATGGAAAATGCTCTAAAAAGAGCCCATCAGTGCGAAGCTGAAAACGGTGGTCATTTAAGAGACATAATTTTTCATACTTAGTGTAAAAAAATTTCCATTTTGTATATTATATAATCTGAAAGAAAAATTAAAAAAAAGTTAATAAACAAAAAAGTTATTAAACTTTTACACCCCTTGGTTTCTTTTGGCCCACCCTGTATATTATAATATTTCACGTGGTTGTACTTTACCTATTTTTACAAGACAAGACAAGACACACCCTGAGCCCTGAAAAGCAAACATTCTTGTATTTAAAAAATGGGCGTAAGTACGTCCATTAAAATTTAATTTTATTATTATTGTACGTACTTTCTCTATCAGATCTTTGCCTTGAAGTCGGGTTTTTTACAGAAAGAATTATTTTAGTAACATTCGTGTGATTTTGGAATTCGTAGTTTCCGAAACATAAAAATACTGATTTTACCCTTTTCTTTTACTCGCTTCTTAGGAGAACTTTTCGCATTCATTTGTTATTTGGGCTGGGCGATGATGAATCAGTCAGTCAGTCAGTCACTCAATAACGTTACCTTAATATAAAAGGGCCTTTACTCATTATATATTTGAAATCGAGTTTTTGCATATTTCGATAGAAGAACATCTAATGTGTCAAAAAATTCAAATATATTGATTTAAAAAAATAATGAGTTAGGGCCATTCTATATACATATAAGGTAACAATATATAGATTATGAAAATTTAGATTTTCAATAAAAACTTGTTTGACAGATTTGTTTTTTCAATGACTTAAACTACGGTCACACTTGTCAAACATTTGCCCAAAAAAAAAGCGTAACCACTAAATGCTAATGAAAAATCTTTCAATTCAGACAAAAGTTTGTCAAGTCAAAGAGTAGCCAATATTGTTGGATTCTATGACATTGTCTATTAGTTGTATTGGAAACTGTTTAATTTGATAAACAAGAGTCTGGACCAAAACTTTTTTCGTTAGTGTTTGTTGGTTACACTTTTTTGGGCAAATGTTTGACAAGTGTGACAGTACCTTTATTTAACTGAATCCACATCCAAATTTCAGTAAGTTTTTTTTATTGAACATTTTTTAAGTAATATTTTGTTTTGTATGCTCAAAAGAACTGAAGTAGGACTCTAATATTAAAAAGGTTTTGTAAGTTTGCTTATCATTAATCATTTGCTGTTGGTACGTAAAATTTTTTATATGACAAATTGTGAATTTATTCATGAGACATTTACATGTGTATTCGTAAAGTAGAAGTATTTACGAGTTTAGTACGTAAATGGAATTTATTACTAGTGTTATTAGTATTTTATATTAATTATGTACGATATATGTATACAAGAATGTAACTAGCTTATGTTTTTTGTTATTATTTTTTGCAGGTAAATCAACTTTATTTAGCTAGTTCACTGCTGCATTTAATGTGTTATCATACCACTGATAAAATAAGTTCTATTTGGTATGTGAAGGAAAGTTATTTCTAATTTAATTACATTGTCGTTTTTTTTATTATATTATACGATTATAGATGTTAAACAGGAAAAGTAAATTTTGTACACTTGTTTTGATATATTAGCAGATGTTTCAAAAGTGCTTTTTGGTTTTGTATTCTCTTTTTTTTTGGTGATTATAATAGCACTTATTAGATGTGCGCATGACATCAGATTATTTTAGTGTTTCACTTAGTTTTGCAAACACATACATCTTTTCACGAATTCGAATTTATAAGAAGCCAATTTTTTAGACAAAGTGAAAACCCCCACTCAACATTGTCCAGGGCACAGTGGGAAATGTTGGCAGTTTCTAAACGGGTCGTCCGATTATTATAAAATTGCATACATCATTTCGTTCCATGTATACAGATTTTGTATGTAGACAAAAATTGCGAAACTACATATCTGAAATAACAAAATAAATAAATATTCATATTTTTGAAAAAGAAGAGTTTCCTCTTAAAACAAAGTAATCCTAAAAAGACATTATAGGTGTTGGGAGAAAGGATGCCATAAAAATTATATTTAACAATAGTTTCGGCTGAAAATTATTATAATAAAATTATATGATTAATGCGAATTAAAGAAAAATATATTTGCTTCTGTCAGTCGTAAAGCAGTTCTGGGCGAGTCAACATCACGCGTCGTTGGCAATTATTTCTTAAATGCAACCAGGCCACTGTTGTTTATTGGCCTTCGTGAGTTTTGCGTCTCACTCGCACTGGTTGACTGATTTGCCACGGACTACCGTATAATCTTGCGGTTCTTTTGTGGAATTTCCTTAACAACCACGTTTGTGCTTCCTATATGAAGGCATAGGTCGTGTACAGTCAGTCACAAAAACATTTTTGGGAATACTGTTAATAACATCATGGACATATGGTCTTAGTCACCCGTCCATTTTTGTGCAACCATATTCTGTAAATTTACTTTGCAGAATATGTATTATAAATAAATAAATAAAATAAATATTTGGTTCTGAGTTCCCGGCGATTCCCAAATAAATTTCGCAAATTCCCACAAATTAAATATTTCAGTATTTTTGTATTTTGTTTGGAAAATATTTAAAAAGACATTATGTTTTAAGAAGACATAATAAATTCTTTTCATTCCAGCCATGGAACCAATATTTATTATAAAAAAATGTCTGTAATATTTCTTATATTATTACAGCCTTATTTATAAAACTTATTAAGGCTTTATAAAGGCATTTTAAGAAAAGTTTTGTATGAAAATTTGTTTTAAAAACCCTTTATAAAGCCTTAATAAGTTTTATAAATAAGGCTCTTAATTTTCAAATAAGTATAAGATTCAATCCCACGGTGTTGGCAACGTTCGCCTTGTCGCACACTTACATTCAAAACAAAAACAAATTTTAATATTGTATTGTTGTTTCAAATGTAAGTGTGCGACAAGTCAAACGTTCTCGACATCGTGGGGTTGGACCTATAAATATGGAGTTTGTATTTTTGCAAAAAAAAAAAAAAAAAAAAATCATTGCAAAATAATTAACACACTTTTTTCTGTGTATAGCTTTTCATTTAATTGTGCTTTTGTTGTAACGTGGTTTACTTTTCCAGCTGGGGTATACTTTAATAGTACATATTTTTGATCCTCAATATCATATTCATAAAATATATGCTGGTGCCTTTGTTACAACGTGAATGTGTCAGACAAATTATCACTATATTAAAATTGTTTTTTTTTCTCTGCATAAAAACAATGAATTATTCTCTTCTAATTCTATAAAATTCATTTTGCTTACTCGCCTTTAGTCATATATATGTTTTTCATAGATTCACCCAAGTGGCTTATCATTCAATTCATTTTGTAAAGATATAAAAAAATTTAGATAATACTGAATGAACAATAAAGATTATTTGAAAAACAAAAAAAGTTATTCAGCCGTAAATTAATGGACAGATTTTGCATAAAGCAACGTTCCCCTAAACGCTTCAAGTTCTCCTGAAATATATTCAGATTTTACAAAATCAATAGCATAAAAAATTTAATGCAAAAATATTATGTATATATTGGGACGGGTATACGTACAGATAACACAGCAAAACACGGCACATGAACGATAAAAGAAATAAAAGTACATATCGTCAACTAAAATGCAAAATACATTAACATAACTTTTCATAAGTTTACAGGAGAAGCAAAAACTGCATAAAATGGAAACTATTAGAGATATTAAGTAAAAATGTTTAAAATAATTATCAAAATAAGCTTAGTGTTGTGTGTCTTACGTTGTTTTGAATTGTGGTTTTCTTAAAAAAAAAAATATCATACTCGTATAACTCGTATAAAATAACGTGCTCTAAACTATATGAAAAAACGAAAGCTAAAATAAAATTATAGTTTTTATTAATACAGTGTGGCGCAGAATGAGCTATATGGTTTGAATTCTTTATAACTTTTTTAATTATTATTCTTTCTTTGTTTTTTTTCACTATTATGAAGAAGACTTGGGGAATTAATTATGAAGCATTACACGATTGAACAATGTACAAAAATAGTTGAATTTTTCAAACCAACAGTCTATTGTGTTGACACAGCCTGCATATCGTCGTCATTTTAATGTGCCTATTGCACCCACAGTTTTCTTTGGGGATATTTGAAAGAAAGAGTGTACATTAACAAACCGAGAACCATACTCCAACTAAAAACCAACTTTCGAAATGAAATCATGGCCATTACACCCGAAATTTTTCGAAAAATAATGAAAAACATGAGATGTATACTCTCTCTCTCTCTCTCTCTCTCTCTCTCTCTCGCTAAAAACAGCACGCATGCACAGAAAAAATTTAAAATCAACTTTAAATATAAAATATTAATAGTTAGAAATTTGTACTATTAATTAAATCCTGTACTGATTTTCGTCTTGCAAACAAATTGATAATATCAATTAATGAATTTGTAATAATGAGGTTTTCTTGCTGTTTGAGATCAATTAATAGAGTTAATTGAAAGTGCGCGTTTATTTTAAACAAATGACTAATTGGCCCAATTAAATTAATAATTGAATTTAGAGATTTTAAACAATTAAATTGTTCGTTGAATGAATTAATAAAAGTAATTGAATTGTATAAAATTTTAAAAAGTAAAAGTAAAAAAATTGTAAAAAGTAATTTTTGATGTGTAAACATCTATACGCTAGGGGGTAAAAATTTTTTGGCTTTGATTCTTTGCTGAGATTTCTTTGCTTTTTGCTTTTGCTTTGCATTGTCAAATCGGTGTGAGCTATGTATGAGTGTATTAGTGTTTGAAAGAAGCAATACCAAGCAGAGAAACAAGTCGACCGGCTCGAAGCCGACGGTGCGCCGCCACCGGTTATTTTTCTGTATATTTCCGTACACCAAAGGTGAAAATGAACCGTAAGAGCTACGGACTTGAAATTTGGACACAATATGTAGACATTTGGCCACTACAACAACAAATACATGAGAGTTAAAAACTAAAGGGTGTTCCAAAACGAGCAACGAAAAATTTTAAATGTAATTTTGACAACTTGCTGTATCTTGGAGACCGTAAAAGCAAAACTCTTGAAATTTTCATAAACGGTAAAGCTAAAAAATCAAAAAAATATAAAATCGCCAAATACAAAAAAATCGCCAAAAACAAAAAAATCGCCAAATCGAAAAAAAGCACCAAATTAAAAAAAATCTCTAGGACTAAAATAAATCGCGAAAAACCGGCAAAATCGCCAAAATGAAAAAAATCCTTCAACAAAAAAATTGCCAATATGAAAAAATCGCCTAAATAAAAAAACCCCGAAAAAACAGAAAAAATCGCCAAAATGAAAAAATCGCCAAAATGAAAAAAATTGCGAAAATTAAAAAAACCCAAAAATAGAAAAAAAACGCCAAAACGAGAAAAAGCAATAAAACTGAAAAAAATCGTTTAAACTGAAGAAACTTAAAAAGGAAGAAAGCTAAATAAAAAAAATAAAAAATCAAAACCGAATGTGTGCGAGTCAAAGTCGCACTTTACTGAATTTATTTTAATTGCTATGCGTACACAACAACAAGAACAGCAACAACTAAACGATGAACAACAGGAATTAAAAATTAAAAACTAAAAGTAAAGGCATTTACCATAGATGAGCACTGCAGTACCACTAAAGTTTCAGTAAAAACAAGTAAATTTTTACTGATTACTAAAATTTTGTTTCTACAATTTTTATAAATTGCCTAAATGATTTGTTATATGATGAGGTGAATTGAATTTTCAGTAATCAGTAATGCCCGTATTCATAATGAAATTCTACCAAGTGGCTAAATGTTTTTCATACAAAAGTTTAAAAATTTGAATGAAAAAACTTTGCCACTTGCTACCAATGTCGAGAGAATCCAACGAAGGCAAAACAAAATTTTACGGTTAATAACATCGGCTCCATCCAAAATCCAAAATCCAAAAAACATCCAAAATTCTATTATACATCGTGATTTAAATATGCCACTAGTGACTGAAGAAATTGCAAAATACGCAGGCAAATATTTAACAAAACTCGAATCACATCCTAATTCGCTTGCTCGTAATATTTTGAACTTTACTGGACACATCCGCTTAAAAAAGAGGGACACACGGGCTCTTACACCTAACACTCCAGATGGGACTACTTGAAAATACTTTCTCCCCCCCTTTTTTTTTTTGATTATCACTACTAATGTATTATTTATAACTACCACTAAGTTTATGTCCGACACTGGTCGGGCCTAATAATTTTTTTTATAGATTTAAGATTTGAATACTTATTGTTAGTTCACATATGAAGATACAATAAATAAATATATGCATTACAAAAAAAAAAAAAAAAAAAAAAAAAAACTTGCTACAATTTTATTATGATTAGGGCCCTACGATTTTACTGGTAATGCAAATTAAATTTCATTAGCAGTAAAAATTTACTGAATTTTTTTAGTAATCAGTAAATTTACTGCTTACTGCAATTTTGAATGCAGTACATATACATATACTGCAGTGTGCCCATTTACTAACCAAATAAGTTTAATAAAACAAACAAAAACCAACAAATTCATATGTATTTACAATATTGAAAGTTTTGATACTTTTAATTAATTAATTTCAAAAAAAGATACTAAAAGCATAAGTACTTCCAACTTAAAAAAAAATTTCATTACTAGATATGTTTACACATCTCCTCTGTAATCAGACTCACATTGCTTTTTTTTATTTATTTATTTTAAGTTACTTATTTTATTTATTTGTGTAATTCCGTAACTTACGCTGCAGGCTTTGAAAATAGTACCTCCATTCTAACAGGCTAACACACATCCACTAGGCTATCGTGGCAAATTATTTTCCAATCAATTATTGCACATATGTAGGTATGTGTTCTTATTCTATTTTTTAACTTACAGTGCTGTCATGCTTCGAACTTGGTACTTCTAGAATAACAGGGTGACACACTTCCATGAAAAGATGAACAAACGCAACCTCAAATATTTTTTTTCGTTAAACAAAGATAATTCAAACAATCAAAAAATTGGTTGAATTTTTAATAATGCGTACAAAAGTTTAATCTTCGTCTGTATGCTTGCATATTTGCTAACATCCATACAAACTTTAAACTTTTTTGTTTTCAATCAACAAAATTTAATTGGGACAATTATAAAATTGTTTGAAACAGCATTAATTGATTTAATTGGAAGCATTTTGGCTAAAAAATTTTCTGTGTGTGCGAAACATAAAATGAACATCACTCATAGGGTATCATTTTTCAAAGCTAATTCCAAAAATTCCCAAATAATATTCTGTATTTAAAAAAAAAATTATAAAAAAAATGTTATTTATGCAATATAAATAAAAAAAGGCGCCACCCTGTAATTGCACAAATTTTTTGGTATTTTTTACCTATGCATATTATGTTGACAATACTAAATGAAGAAAAAAAGAATTTTTTTAACTTTTATAAGTGCAACAAGAATCTAATTTATTATTTTATTCTCTGTAATTTGAAAAGGAAAATAAGATAATCGGCTATTACTTTATTATTTACTTGTTATTAAAAAAAAAAAAAGAAGAAATTACAGTCAGCTGGAAGTAAAGATTTTTAGGTCTTGCATATGTTGCACTAAAGTTGCTGACTTTCAGAATTTCTGGTAGTCCTTTGTGGAAAAAGCTTAATATTGGTTTGTAATATATGACTTCTGTTGGATCGTAGGCCAAGGCATACACATTTATTGATTTCACAATATGTTTTTTTTTTGCTTTTCTTTCCACTTTTGAAAAAAAATTTCAGAATGATAAAAGTTTGTGCTAAAACTTAAATGAAATTAAATTGTATAAACATAACTAAGAAGTACATGCTTACTTCAATTAAACACAGGAAAGTAAATGTTCCGTAACTTTTAAATTCGCATGAGCGATGGATGCGTTATGTTGTTTAGGTATACGAAGGCGGATCAATAAGTCCATGACTTTTTGAATGCAACACTTTTTTTTTTTGCAAAACAAAAATTTATTTTTCAACAACTCAATACACTTAGTTCAACGTTTCTCCAGTTTTTGTATCTGTTCCAAAAAAAAATAGGATTTTCGAGGTCCTTAAAATAGACGTTAATTTCATCGTTGGAGCTAAATCTCTTTCTACCGAGCCATTTCTTTAGGTTTGGAAATAGGAAGTAGTCACTAAAGGCTTAATCCGGTGAATATGGCGGATGGGGTACGAATTCGCAGCCCGATTCATAGAGTTTTGCCATTGAGATGCACACGTGTGCACTCGTGCATTATTTTCATGAAAAAGGACTTGTTTCTTGGCCATATGGGGTCGTTTTCTTTTTAAACCCTCATTAATAAGTCTAATCAGTTGTCATAATATTCGGTTTTTATTGTTTTTCCGTTTTGAAGGTAATACATGTGGATTATCCCGCGCGCATGGCAAAAAACTGTTGCCATCAGCTTATTGTCCGACAAACTCACCTTGGCCTTCTTCGGAGATGGTTTGGACTGCTGCTTGATGCCTGGAGTGTAGTAATGGATCCATGTTTCATCTACAGTAACAAAACGTTGCAAAAATTATGGTCAATTGAGAGCAAACGCGACACCCATCTTGCAGACAACTTTCTTAAACTCAGCTGACCATTTAAAATCGAAACCACACTGCCATATGAAATGCATATGGCATCAACAATCTCACGCACTTTTACTCTTCGATCGGCTAACACCATATCATTGAATTCTTGAACATTTTCGGGCGTACTGACCTCAATTGGTCGTCCAGAATGTTGAGCGACCATAACGAAAGTCAGTAAACTTTGAAATCGATGGTGCAGAGTCTCAATAGTATTTATAGGGCTTTTCCTTGCTTAAATTTATGGATTTTTCCACAAAAAAATAATGTTTAATGAGCACACGAAATTCACTTTTTTCCATTTTCTTCTCAAAAGGCAAGGTAGTCTGTTATCAACGGCTGCCAAACACAAATTAAATGACACATGTTGTTCAAATTTAGACAGAAGTCAACTGACAGTTGCTTCTTGACAGAAGCAGTGTTGCCATTTCAATCAAGAGGCGGGAAATTCAAAAAGACACTGAGTTAATGATCCACCCTCGTATCATGCTCTTGATGATACTCGTACGTTATTTTGAATTTTGCTTATAACTTTGATATATTTTTATATAAAACCTTCAAAATTTTGTACACATATGTAATATGATGTAGTGAATTGTAATCAATAAATTTTTGATGATAATTATTTTGCATTTAAGGTGACGATATGCTTTTAAATATAAACGAAAATATAGCAAAGGGAAGACAAGGTAACCATAAAAATTTATTGTATGAACTTTACGTTTATTATTATTTTTCTTGACATTTTTCTGGTTTCCAGTTTTTTAATACATTAGAGAGTTCCTACTAAACAGCAGTTATTATGTGATATAGTATAATAATGTGATCCCTTTTTTATGTAAAATATAAAATAAAATGCCTTGAGAAAGAAGAAAAAACCCAAAACACTTTCCAATGTACATATGTATGCATTTTTTAAGCTGAATATTTGAGGATCATACTTTTATTTATATATTAAACGTATATTAAAATATGTACATGTATACACAGTAAAAAAATTTTTGATTAATACAAATCCAATATATGTATATAACAGAGCCAAAAAAAAAAGATAGGAGCTACAATCCCACACACTGAAATAAAACTTTTTTATACGAGTATTGTTAAGACTTTAATTTTGTTATACCGTGTAATTTCAAGTTCAAAGTTCTTCAAAGACTTTAAAGTAGTTTGCTATAATTTAAATACATTTATTTTTATATTATTACATAAAACACTTAACAGAAAATTTATAAGAAGTCACACAGTTTTAATTTTCTAAAAAGCATTTCTCTCTCTACATTTTCAACCTGAAAAAAAGCAAAAATAAAGTTAAAGGAATCCCACGAAAATATGCTTGTTTGTGAGGAGTTTGGGTAGACATCATTAACATTTTTAGGTGAAAAACACTAATACAAACATACACACACATATGCATACATGTGTGTGTATACAGATTAGGGTAAATGAAACGAGACAACCAGAAGCCATAATTTATGAAATACCAATAACCAAAAAATAGAACTTTAATTTACTTCATTGTAGAAGTACTTAAAAAAAACTTAACTTGTCAGTAAAATGACAAATTCTAATAATTTATATGTGGAAGATAATAATAATATGTATTTTATTGTAAGTTGTATTCTAGATAAGAAATCTATATGGGTACAAAATACATTTATCATTCATACGCGTAAGTAACAAGTAAGAGTACCTGCCATAGTCGGCTGGGCCGAAACTTATATACCCTACTCTTATTAACGTATGAAGTATATACATAAATATATACATACGAGTATGTATAAAATTTGTGAACAAAAATGCTTCATTTATTTTTTACACGATTGCAATTTATAGTGTATATTTTAATTTAGAGCAAGTTCAAACACCTGACTCCAAGCCAAAAGTGGCCAGCTTTTTTAAGTGATTCGGAAGATTGATTTTACGTACAGACAGACGGACATCGCTTACTCTAATACCTTCCCTAAGGACACAAAATTAATATACTTTATGGGGTCACATATGCATATTGCGAAAATTAGAAATGGAATAACAAACCTATACATAAGTATATACTCTTGCCATTTTTACTGAAGGGTATAAATATATATAATACAACGAATTACAAAAGTTGTCTTAATGTTACCAGGAAGTATTATCATATATCAGCATTTTCCATGAATGGCGAAAAACAATAACATCAAAATATCCAACTTAAGCCAGGCATTTTTTTAATAAATTCCTGTTAAAGATATTTTGGCGCCACACGACAATTTTCTCATAGAATTAACTTCAATTCATTAATCTTCGAATTTCAATTTATTTTTTCAAATAACAAAATCCTTAAGCCCATTAGGGCACCCTGCATGTGCAATGAGCTCTTTTGGAAAACAGCAATTTTCTAAAATTAACATTTCCTTACTGTCAACAAAATGTATCTCCTTCAATTTGTTGTTCTTAGTTAGATTTCATTTACAATACTTTGAAGCAAACTGTTAATATGTTTAAGTATAAAAATGATGTTTCTTTTTCCTTTATTTTTTTTACCGTGTGAATATTTGGACACATTTTACTAGTCTAACAGTAGAAATGCGAATAAATGTGTCTTTTTACCCGATATTATTTTCTCAGCATGCAAATGAAACAACATGTTGCTTATTTCCCGAAACTTACAATATCTGAAGTGAAAAAAAAATTAATTAATTTGCCAGCAAAGAAATTATAGAAAATCGAAGCCTTACCGCGAATAACGTTGTAAATGACAACTTTTACAAAATCAGTTTTTTTTACATATCACCATTAACATTACTCTCTTGCTTTGTTCAAACTTAAAACCACCCAAAATTATGCATCTTTTCGCCATCAAGATATAATTACAAACAGTCAGTCAGTGGAAGAACTCTGTAAGTAACTAACAAAATCACTCAAACGAAATTTTCGCAAATAATTGATTAATGTAATAGAGATATAAAAAGAAACGTTAATGTTAATTATCATTATTTTCGATAGGCTAAAGAAATGAAACGAAAAAAACACAATCTTGCCTTACCCTGCAATTACACATGTAAGTGATTACTTGCAAGTTGTATATACGTATTATAAACGAAAATTTCGAAGAAATAGCCGAAAGACCAGTAAGTTGTTTGAATGTTTACACAGTCAGTTGTAAGTTCACTTTTAAAACTTTTTCGAAGCGTACATGTCTTATGAAAACAAATTTGCTTTTGAATACAAAAATATGTTTGTTTCAAAAATATATGAATCCAATGTTGCCGTATTGCCAAAATCATAAATTACTGAAAACAATATTTTCTTCAACAACGTTTTTGTCAAAATACATAAAATTCATGTGTAAAAACTTACTTATGTATAATCAAAAATTGGCATGAAGTTAGCATAAGTGGCAAAATTGAACATGATCTTAACGTGTTTTGCCATATACTTTTACATTAAAACTCATGCTAGGATGTAATTCTCTGTTAAAACTACATTATGCGGTGATTTTTAATGTCAAATTGTATAGAGGAACTCGTCAACACTTAGTTCAATTTTGTCACGTATGCTAACTTCATGCCAATTTTTGATTATACATATGGCCGTTAATCAATATGCGTTGTTGCACAGTTTTGTTCTTTTTTAAATATTATTTTCTTACTAGCTGAGCCCGACAAACGTTGTATTACCCTCAGTTATGTTATATTTTTTTCAACTACAAATTACTCCAGACAGTGTTCTTCACTTGTTGGGTCAGAAACAAAACAAAAACCTACCGGGTATTGACCCGAACCTGTGCTAAAAATTTCTGCCCCACACCCCCCCTCCATTTCTGGCCGGACGCACCCCCTAAAACACAACTTATCGGTATGTATTTTTTTGTATTTTTTTTTTCATGAAACTGAGCCAATTTGGGTGGTGAGAGTAGAAGAAATCAAATAAAAAACAAGTAAGAGTGCTATATTCGGCTGTGCCGAATCTTACATACCCTTTACCAAAGTGTTTTTATGTAGTATAGAGATACATACATAAGCACATACATAAAGTATAAACGAAAAGAAAAAAATAATTTTACCTAGTTACTTTTATGTACAAAAAAATAAATTTACAAACCCTAGAATCATTATATTAGATTTTTCTGAGTCCTTATATCAATCTAGTAGTTCTTAAAAAAATATAGAAAGTGTGTTAAGTAAAAAAAGAAAAAAGGAAATTAAAAAAAATGTTTTATTTAGTTACTTTAATATCCAAAAACAGGTCAAAGTTTCCAGCTCTGGAGCTGTGGTTTTTATTTTTATAATTTTCTACACCAAACTTTTCTTTCCAAAACGTAAAATATGTATAATCTATAGGAAAAGATAAAAATGAATTAGACTTAGTTACTTTTATATATCACAAAAAGTGTAAGTTTCCCAACCCTGAGATCATTCTTTTTGATTTTCTGATTTCTTACACCAATCTCTTTCTTTTAAGAATTTAAGATATGTTTAATTTATAGAAAAAAGGAAAAATTTGTTTTAGTAAGTTACTTTTGTACAAAAAAAAGTTAAAGTTTTCCAACCCTGGAATCGTCTTTTTAATTTTTTTAATTGTTTGTTTTTTTTTATTTTAAATAAAAATTTTTTTCGTACTCAAGCATAAAATAAGTTTATTTAATAAAAAAAATATAAAAATTAATTTTCGGTAGTTAATTTTTTATATCACAAAGAGTGTAAGTTTCCCAATCCTGGAATCCCCCTTTTTGATTTTTCTGTATTCTTAAAAACCATCTTTTTTAAGAATGTAAGATATGTTTAATTTATAGTAAAAAAAGAAAAAATTTGTTATAGTAAGTTACTTTTGTATAAAAAATAAGGTTTTTCAACCCTGGAAACTTCGTTTTAATTTTTTTTAAATTTGAAATACCAAATTCATACGTACTGAAGTATAAAATAAGTCTATTTTATAAAAAAAAAATAAAAATTAGTTTTCGGTAGTTAATTTTATATATCCCAAAAAGTGTAAGTTTTCCAGCCCTGGAACCGTTCTTTTTAATTTTTCAGATTTCGTACACCAATATGTTCCTTTTAGGAATATAAGCTATGTTTAATATATAGAGAAAAAGAAAAAATTAGTTTTAGTAAGTTACTTTTGTATAAGAAAAAAGTTAAAGTTTTCCAACCCTGGAAATGTCTTTTTCATGTATTAAACTTTTTTTTAATTTTTAATATTAATTTAATGTGTACTGCAGTATAAAATAAGTTAATTTAATAAAAAAATAATAATAAAATAGTAAGACCTAGTTACTATTATATATTACAAAAAGTGTAAGTTTCCCAACCCCGGAATCATCCTTTTTGATTTTTCTGATTTATTACACCAATCTCTTTCTTTTAAGAGTCTAAGATATGTTTAATTTATAGAGAAAAAGAAAAAAATTTGTTTAAGTAAGTTACTTTTATATATGAAAAAAAAATTAAGTTTTCCAACCCTGGACACTTTTTTTTAATATTTTTAACTTTCTTTTTTAATTTGAAATATTAATCTAATTTGTACTGAAGTATAAAATAAGTTAATTTAATAAAAAAAAAATATAAAAATTAGTTTACCGTACTTAATTTTTTATATCACAAAAATTTTAAGTTTCCCAACTTTGGAATTATCCTTTTTGATTTTTCTGGTTTTTTTAACCCAATCTCTTTCTTCTTAGAATATAAGATATATTTAATCTATAGAAAAAAGGAAAAAATTTCTTTTAGTAAATTAATTTTGTTTAATTTTGTATAAAAAAGTTAGTTTTCCAACCCTGGAAACGTCTATTTAATTTTTTAAATTTTTTTTAAATTTATTTTTTATTAAGAAATATTGATTTCATTCATTTTGAAGTATAAAATAAGTTTATTTAATAAAAAAAAATAATAACTAGTTTTCGGTAGTTATTTTGTATGGCAAAATGAAGTTTAAGCTTCCCAGCTCTGAAATCATCTGCTCGATTTTGCTGATTTTCAATACCAGTCTTATTTCGACCATTTCTGGCACACCAGTCCAAGAACGAAGTCTCTAGCTTTTCTGGGAGCCTCGGAAAACCGATTTCACGTACAGACAGACGGACAGACGGACAGACAGACATCGCTTATTCGTCTTCCCTATGTATAAGGATCCAGAATATATATACTTTATGGCTCGCTTATTAATATTCTAGAAATTACAAACGGAATGACAAACCTATATAGACCCTTTTACCATTTTTTGGTAAAGGGTATAATAAAATAACGGTCACCCTAATGAACACGTATGAGTAATATTGATAAATAATAATATATTACTCATACGTAATTTTATTCAAAACAGTAAATTATGCAGGGCTATCATGAATAATATTCCGCGTGAAATTTTTCCCGAGGAACAATTCCAACTAATAGCAAGTAATAGGGAAAACAAAAAATTCTATTTGGAAAAGAAAGAAATTTCACTCGGAATTTTATTCATGATAGCCCTGATGAATAAATTTGACAGTACAAACTAGTGATGCACGAATAATCTCGTATTTAAATAAAAAATTTACCGAAAAACTCAAGGTGGATATAATTTTTGAGCAAACTAATTTGAAGTTTTTTGAAGCCTATTCTTCTCAAATTTTAACTAGGGCCCTCCTCCACAAGCCATGAACTTGGTATGAACAAAAAAAGCTACTTGAATATTCCATCTTTAAATTCAAAGTATTTAAAAAGTTATTTTAATAATTTTGTAATATCAATTAAATTATTTTTATTAACAATTAAAAAATTAATAAAATTTTCACCTTTAAACAATTTGATTAACTAATTTGATCAATTAAGTTTTTCCATTCAAATTAGTTAATACCATTAAAAAATTAATTAAATCAATTACATTCTTAATTGAAAACATTAATAGGTGAATACTTTTTTCTATGTAATAAATAATAAAATATTCATAAATTTAAAGTTTAGTTTCCAAATCAATGCGAGCGAAGCCGCGTAAAAATGGGGAAATTTTCCCATAGTGGCGTGTATTGATTACGACCGTACCTTTAAAATTTCCTCCATTACTTTGAGTATTTTTATTATAATCGATGTAAGAATTAAAGAACGGCATCTAACATCTCGTTTTGTGCTAGGGGGTAAAATTTTTTTGGCTTTGATTCTTTGCTGAGATTTCTTTGCTGAGATTTCTTGGCTGAGATTTCTTTGCTTTTTGCTTTTGCTTTGCATTGTCAAATCGGTGTGAGCTATGTATGAGTGTATTAGTGTTTGAAAGAAGCAATACCAAGCAGAGAAACAAGTCGACCGGCTCGAAGCCGACGGTGCGCCGCCGCCAGTTATTTTTCTGTATATTTCCGTACACAAAAGGTGAAAATGAACCGTAAGAGCTACGGACTTGAAATTTGGACACAATATGTAGACATTTGGCCACTACAACAACAAATACATGAGAGTTAAAAACTAAAGGGTGTTCCAAAACCAGCAACGAAAAATGTTAAAATCCCATGTAATATACATACAATTGTATGTACATATATACACTTGAAATTTGTAAAGTTAGTGTATTTTTATACAGACTACAACAATTAACACTAAATTTAAAAAGTTTAAATTAAAGGGTGTTCCATTAGTTAATGCAATTTTTACTTTGTAATTTTGACAACTTGCTGTAAGAGCAAAACTCTTGAAATTTTCATAAACGGTAAAACTAAAAAATCAAAAAAATATAAAATCGCCAAATATAAAAAAATCGCCAAAAACCAAAAAAAATCGCCAAATCGAAAAAAGCACCAAATTAAAAAAAAATCTCTAGGACTAAAATAATTCGCGAAAAACCGGAAAAATCGCCAAAATGAAAAAAATCCTTCAACAAAGAAATCGTCAATATGAAAAAATCGCCAAAATGAAAAAATCGCCTAAATAAAAAAACCCCAAAAACAGAAAAAATCGCGAAAATGAAAAAATCGCCAAAATGAAAAAAAATTGCAAAAACTAAAGAAACGCAAAAAAAGAAAAAAAACGCCA
This sequence comes from Tachina grossa, assembly GCA_949987645.1. Lineage (NCBI taxonomy): Eukaryota > Metazoa > Arthropoda > Insecta > Diptera > Tachinidae > Tachina > Tachina grossa. The sequence goes on from OX465274.1 coordinate 184,570,403, forward strand.
AAACGAGAAAAAAGCGATAAAACTGAAAAAAGGAAGAAAGCTAAATCAAAAAAAAATTATCAAAACCGAATGTGCGCGATTCAAAGTCGCACTTTACTGAATTTATTTTAATTGCAATGCGTACACAACAACAAGAACAGCAACAACTAAAGGATGAACAACAGGAATTAAAAATTAAAAAGTAAAAGTAAAGGCATTTACCATAGATGAGCACTGCAGTACCACTAAAGTTTCAGTAAAAACAATAAAAAATGTTTAACAAGTAAATTTTTACTGATTACTAAAATTTTGTTTCTACAATTTTTATAAATTGCCTAAATGATTTGTTATATGATGAGGTGCATTGAATTTTCAGTAATCAGTAATGCCCGTATTCATAATGAAATTTATGAATTTATGAATTCATAAGTGGCTAAATGTTTTTCATACAAAAGTTTCAAAATTTGAATGAAAAAACTTCGCCATTTGCTACAATTTTATTATGATTACGGCCCTACGATTTTACTGGTAATGCAAATTAAATTTCATTAGCAGTAAAAGTTTACTGAATTTTTTTAGTAATCAGTAAATTTACTGCTTACTGCAATTTTGAATGCAGTACATATACATATACTGCAGTGTGCCCATTTACTAACCAAATAAGTTTAATAAAACAATTAAAAATCAACAAATTCATATGTATTTACAATATTGAAAGTTTTGATACTTTTAATTAATTAATTTAAAAAAAGATACTAAAAGCATAAGTACTTCCAACTTAAAAAAGAATTTTCATTACTAGATGTTTACACATCTCTTCTGTGATCGGACTCACATTGCTTTTTTTTTCTTTTTTGTATATCTTGTAGAAACTTGAAATTAAATTTGCAAAAATAAAAGTTTTTCTTGTAAGTAAAGAGAACCTAGGCACAACCATATAGAAGTTCAACTATTGGCTTAGCATTTCAACCAAAACAAACTTATGTCCAATATGTTTCTCGCACTGAAGCATGTGTTTGAAAATAAACAACAACGACAATTTGATTGATGATTATTCATTCACCAGTCCAAATTCAATTTAAAGTTTCTGTCGCAAAAAAAATGTCACCCGCCACAAATATTTACTTAATATAATTGAAGCATATGGTAAAATATGTTGCTGCTGCCAACTTTTTTACTCCCATTTAAAAAGAAATAATATGGCACATTCCTTTTTTGCCTTTTTACGCAGACATTTAAAGAGAAATTTTATAATATCATCTATTATGTGTGTATGTATATATTTCTTTGTTTGCTTAACGATTTTAATTTCCTTCTTTACTTATTTATACTTTAGCGTAATTACTTTATACTTTACATTTTGTGGGAGAAGTAAATTAAACTTTTGATATCCTAAGAATAAAATATGTGTATAAATTTTCTTGTAAGCAATTCAGCAGCCCAGTGCGAACTAGCTCTACTATGATCAGAATGTTCTATCTATGGCGGAGCTCATCTATCATATTTTGACATTAGCTTAGAAAGTTGTAATTAAAATTCAGATAGGTAGTTGCTTCAGGTATCCAGTTCAATATAAATTCTTTCAAAATATTTAGACTAAAAAATCTAGAAAGCATTTTGCGCCTACTTTTGAGAGTAACAAAGATCCACATACATATCGCTCTTTTATTGCATTAGCGTTATAACTCAAAAAAGTTAGTTTTCAATTTACATACATACGGCACAGGCTGTTTTCTCGAGAACCGTAAGAGCTACGCAGTTTTTTGCCCCTTTAACAATATACAGTTGAAAATTATAGGGTATTCTAAAGCGACAATTAAAGACAATTATATATAGAGACTTTAAATGTCCAAAGTTAGTGTATTTTTATGCAGACTACACCAATTCAAACCGAAATTCAAAAAATCAATATTAAAGGGTAATCTATAATTTAGTGTAATTTTGGCAACTTAATGTATCTTGGAAACCTTAAGAGGCATAGTCTTGATTTTCAAGAACGCTAAAACTAAAAAAAAACCTAAATTAAAAAAAAAAAGTCAAAACGAATAAAATTTCCTAAAATCGGAAAAATTGCCAAAGGCGACAAAAAACCCCAAAACTAAAAAAATAGCTAAAATTTATATAAATCGCCAAAAACGAGAAAAGATACAGAAGAGAAAAAATGTGCCAAAACCAAAAAAAAAAACGCCCAAACTAAAAAAATTTTGCAAAACCAAAAAAAAATTTTACCGGTTAGTTTAAATTTAAAATTAAATGTCTACATCAGGTAAGCTATTCGATTATATAGGCTAAAGTTAGTATACTAATACACGTGTAATGTTTTCATACAACCCTTCGTGTGTTAGTCAAAGTCTCACTTTATAGAATTTATTTGCAGAAGCAAAACATGAGGGTGGCGTTGGTTGAAGTAGTTAGCATGTTGACTACAAAACCGAAGGTCCTGCGTTCAAGCCCGGTCTCCGAAAGTCATTAAATAACAACACCACTTATTTTTCTGATGTTCATTAGTGTCGTTTGTATCAGTTGTTGTGGGAAAAGTTCTAGTGATGCAGGCATAAGGCACTCATTACTAAAACTACGCCGGATTAAGCGGATGCTTATCCTAATATAACATCCTTTGTCTAAACCACTAAAATAAAATGGCTACTAAGCACAGTTTCAAAATTTAATGCGCCATATTTGACACCAGAGGCGCTGCAACACTGCATTATTATAAAAAGCGTGCAAAATAGCAGAATTTTAAAGTAATGAAGTTTTCCTTTATCTCTTCCTTCACCACCTGTCTTATATATCACCACCCTTTCCACGTCATCCTCTCTCACTATCTTCTCTTCAACTCACAGGTAGCACAATGGTATCATTGTGTTGCAACCAAGTTAGCTGAACTCTAAATTTTATGCATCCTTACCAGTACTCTGTTAACCTAACCTAACCTATGTAACTCACTTTCTCATTTAGTTCTTTGACAAACTTGGGTGTCCTTAAAATTGTAAGTTAATGCAAAGAGATATTTTAGAAGTTTAACTATTTTAACGGCAAAACTCAACTCAGTTGCTTTAAGAAAATCCAAAAAAAATAATTTTCAATTCTATTTTAAAAATATTTAAATAAAAGCAACATTAAGTTAAAGTAAATTAATCCCTTCTAGATATATTTTTTCCCTCTAGAGTTGACAGCTCTGGCACATTGTATGTATTACTTCAAAGCACCAGCGTGATGCCAAATTTGATATAAAAGCATCTTGCATGAGCCCATTCACAATTGGAAATGGAGTTGAATTCCATTTCCGATCCAATTCCATTGTGAGTTCCATGAAGGGTCATATTTCTATGTGCGTGTGTGTGCGCGCGTGTGTGTGTGTGTGTGTATGTTAAACTGTGTTTTCATGTGCGTGATTGAGTATAGCAAGTGACTGATTCGTTTTCGATAAGGTTACGTTTGTTTTCCATTAAGAATGGCATACAATATCAGAAGAAAATCAAATAAAAACAAGTATGTTTACAACTAAAAGCAATAAAGGCGAAACAATGCTGTATTAAGTTATACTAAAACGAATTTATTTGATTGTAGATATTATATTTGCTTTAGGGTTTTAATGATTTTATTCTTGCTTCTGGCCTACATGTCTTGAGGTAAATAAATATTTGACTTCTAAATAATATGTATAAAAGTATGAAGCATATACCTTGATACGCACACATGTATATAAATGTACAGGGTGGGCCAAAAGAAACCAAGGGTTGTAAAAGTTTAATAACTTTTTTGTTTATTAATTTTTTTTATTTTTTCTTTCAGATTATATAGACAACACTTGGAGAATTTATAATGAATGAAAATAATAAATGAAAATCAGAAAATAAGAAATGAATAAATGAAATCAACTTTATTGAAAATTTGATTATGAGTGATTAAGCTCATTTTCATTTGAATGGCTTTGTTAATAAGCAGAACTGTAGGTTCTGGGGTTCTCAAAATCCAAGAGCCATTCATCAACGCCAATTGCATCGCATCAGGTGTACAGTATGGTGTGGGATCACATCTGAAGATGTCATTGGGCCCTTCTTCGAGAATGAAGATGGAAGTGCTGTAACCGTAAATGGAGAGCGGTATCGGTTTATGATAGAAAATTTTTTACGTCCTGCTCTTGAAAATAGACCTGGTATGTGGTTTCAGCAGTACGGAGCCACTGCCCACACTGCCCGAAACACAATGGCACTTTTAAGTCAAATTTTTGGAGAGCGAATAATTTCTCGAAATTCGGATATTATTTGGCCAGCACGATCGCCAGATTTGACAGCACCCGACTATTTTCTTTGGGGTTTTTTGAAGGAGCGAGTGTATGTGAACAAGCCAGAGACAATCTTTGAACTCAAGGCAAACATTGTTGCAGAAATTCGAACGCTACAGCCACAAGTTTTGAAAGATGTTATGGAAAATGCTCTAAAAAGAGCCCATCAGTGCGAAGCTGAAAACTGTGGTCATTTAAGAGACATCATATTTCATACTTAGTGTAAAAAAATTTCCATTTCGTATATTATATAATCTGAAAGAAAAAATAAAAAAAAGTTAATAAACAAAAAAGTTATTAAACTTTTACACCCCTTGGTTTCTTTTGGCCCACCCTGTATAAAGGGTCTTGCAATAAGAAGTTTCATTTTGATATGTAAAAAATTAACGAGTATTTTTTAAGGCATTGATAATGCTAAACAGTATCGGCCTAATAGGCGCGACAGGAAATTGTATGAAATTTTCCAATTTTCAATTGTGCGCGACTGCAGGTCCTCGATAATTGCACAAATTCCATCCACAGTCTTGCATCGTTGCATGTGCAAAATGGTATAGTATATTGATACTCACCACTAATAATTGTTGGTGAGCATCAATATATATGGTATAGTATATAAGGGGCCCATACACTACAACAGCATGCATGCGCAATCAAGTGTTTGTGCCAGCGGTTTGGTTGTGTATGGGCATTTTGAGCGATTGTACGGTTTGCTGTAGCGATGTCAAGTAGAGTTTGATATTTGCTGATGGTACCAGCTCGCTGGTGTGGTATATAAAGAAATCAGCTCAGTTGAGCAAAGTTGTCATGGAACAAACATGCATTTAAGTAATATAATTTGTTGAAGTATAATTTGTTTCAATGGTAAACAGAATTTTAGAACTTTAGTTATACATAGCTGCTAATTTTAACAACATACCAATAATAATTGCAATAAAATATGTGTCACTATTCATAACCACCCTTCCCGAAATTTTTGTAAGAAATGAATATTGTACCAGTTTGCTGGTATGTTGTGTGGTTCGAGCATGAATGCTCAATCGCTTGATTGTGCGTGCATGCTGTTGTAGTGTATGGGCCGCTTATACCATTTTTGACATGCAATGATGCAAGGCCATTTACAAAATATTGTGAATTTGGCTATTATGACATTTTGTGACATCGCAATAGTGTGTACCAATGAAAACGTTTCTCATTTGCGATTTTTTTCGCTGTCATTACGTTACAAACAAGCAAAAAAAGAAGAGAGGTGTCTTAGAACACCCGGTCACATTTTATGTGTGAAATAACAATGCAATAAAATAATATTATATGATGATGTTCAATTCTCCGCAAATATTTCCATTCCATTTATTTTACATTGTTTTCTTTTTTAGCGGCGGACGATTAAATTAATCTATTGTTTGTGGCCGGTGGCGGCTGTTAGCCGGCTTACAGCAGATCAAATGTGTTCTCTAGTTTGTGCTCATGTGCAAAAAAAACCCATCTAAAAAAATTATATATGGTCCATATATTTTTACTATATGAATGTATATAACTATATATGAATATGTATGGATTCATGTGTGGAAATGTATGGGATTATACATGGCAACAATATTATATATGAATTGATATATGGACTAATATACGAAACGTATTATAATACATGAGCCATATATGGAAATTTAATTATGAGGTTCTTCGTATGTTGATCCATACATAGAAATAAGATGTAATTTACGGAGCCATATAAAAATGTATGCATATATGATATCTCACATAAAATCATTTTTGCAAACAAAAAGCTTGCATTTATTAATTCGATCGTTTTGTCTCTTTTTAATCACTCGTGAATTGGAAGTTTATTACAAAATACATAAGCGGATGCAAAGTTAATATGCGTAGAGCCTCAAGGTTTAAAAAATAAAAACTCTTGCAACCAAAAAATCGTACTTGTAGGATTTTATATAGGGTGTTTTTTTCAGGGGTATAGAACTTCGAATTGAAATAAAACACAAGAAAATCGTTTTAATGTCCATCAATTTGGCTTTATTGGAAGGATAATTTTATGCCATTAATGTTTAAATATGATTTCGGGCATGTGGCCGCCGCGGCTGGCTCGAATAAAGCCAATTCTACAGGTCCAATTTTCAACCACTTTTTCGAGCATATGGGGCCGTATGTTGGCAATAACGCCACGAATGTTGGCTTCCAAGTCCCCTAACGTTTCTGGTTTGTTGGCGTAGACGAGCGACTTCACATATCCCCAAAGAAAATAATCCAATGGTGTCAAATCACACGATCTTGGTGGCCAATTGACAGGTCCATTCCGCGAAATTATGCGCTCATCGAATGTTTCCTTCAATAAATCGATTGTGACGTGCGCTGTGTGGCATGTAGCGCCGTCTTGTTGGAACCACAACTCATCCACATTCATGCCATCCAATTCGGGAACAAAATAGTCGGTTAGTCGGCTCCAATTGCTGTGCACGGTGGCGAATCGATTCATTCGAGTCCTCTTCAACACTTTGCTCTACAGCGGCAATTGTTTCTTCGGTGCGCACTGTTCGACGTCTCTGCGGATGCGTATTATCACATAGAGTAAACGTAGTGCGAAAACGATCCATGGTTAACCGAATTAATTGCTCTGATGGACGATTATGTCGACCATAAAATGGACGGAGCTTGCGGTAAACTTCGCGAACTGAACCATTATTTTCGAAATAAATTTGCACGATTTGCAAGCGTTGTTCTTTTGTCAACCTGTTCATGATGAAATGGCAAACCAAACTAAATATTAATCACTTGACAGCTGACAAAATGGCCGCCAGTTAAAAAAGTGATGCCAACTTAAAGTTCTATACCTCAATAAAAAACACCCTTTATATTGTGGGCCTATTTAATAAATCAAATAATCAAAAAGATAATTCAGTCATTAATTTTATAAAAACTAACGGAATTCTCAGATACTTTTAAGAAACAAAATTCATATAACTACCAAAAAATAATATCAAAAACTACCGTTAGTATCAAAACGGATTAATTTTTCTTTTATATAGCATTAGTTTTTAATTTGATTTCTTAAATTATATGTCGTGTACAAATGTGTGTCTTGTGTTTTTTAATAATCGATTCACATTTTCTCTTAAAATGTCGAATGAAATGTCTTTTAGTTCCCCAGCTAAAAAAAAATATGTATGGAGCATATATGATATTCCATATATGGTTCGGATCCGAAAAATGAGGGTATATGACCATATATGATTATATATATTCATACATTTTCATACATGTATGTGTAAATTTTCCCTCTACAGAATGAAAATTTCATATTCATACTCTCTTGATTTACAAAAGCACACTGCTGTGCAGTAAATTAAATTACTAAAATTACTTTTTTTTAGATTTTGAACAGGAAGGTTGTATTTAATGAAACATTTGTTTGGAGAAATAATGAAAAACAAACTAAAAAACATTTCATTCATCATGTTAAGTCAAAAGGTGAATCAATTATTTAAAAAACACAAAACTCATATTCGTACATAAAATTTAATTTATGAAATCATATTAAAAAGTAATGCAATTAAGTATAAAAGAAAAAATAATCCGCCGTAACAATAGTTTTCAATATAATTTTTTGCAGTAATATGAACTTTGTTTCTTATCTAGAGAATTCTGTTATTTTCTATAAAATTAATGGATTATCCTTTTAGTTATTTAATATATTAAATGGGGCCATACAGGAATGATTTTTTTTGTAAAAAAAGTTTTTCTTTTTTAAACGTTGAGGGTACGCATATAAACTTTGCATAGCGTATCTATTTTGAAATGGATTTTCAATTCACCAGTGATAAAATCCAAGCTTTTTTGATTGCAAAAACGATTTTATGTGAGATATCATATATGCATACATTCTTATATGGCTCCATATATTAAATTTTATTTCTATATATGGATCCTCATATGAAGAGCTTCATAATTAAATTTCCATATATGAGCTCATGTATTATAATACATTTCATATATTAGTCCATATATTAGTTCATATATAATAGTTTTGCCATGTATAATCCCATACATTTCCATACATGAATTCATACATACTCATATATAGTTATATTCATTCATATATTAAAAATATATGGACCATATATAATTTTTTTTAGCTGGGTCGTTTTGAATCATTTTGTTCGAACAAATGTTTCACTAAACACAACCTTCCTGTACCAAATCTTACAAAAAAATTATTTTAATAATTTAATTTATTGCACAGCTTTTTGAATCAATATGAACTTTGCATACTATATAGGGAATACACATTCATGTATGAAAATGTATGAATATATATTATCATATATGGCCATATACCCTCATTTTTCGGATCCGAACCATATATGGGATATCATATATGCTCCATACAAATTTTTTTTAGCTGGGAATTAATCAATCGTTCTCATTGTTTTTGTTTTTTGTTTTTTGTTTCACGCACTTCAAAGAACGAAACAAAACGAAATCAAACAATTTGTTTTGAGTCTTAACTCCTGCATTGCTCAATAAATAGCATACCCAGCTAAAAAAAATTATATAAGGTCCATACATAATTATATATATATATATATATATATATATATATATATATATATATATAATATATTTTTAATATATGAATGTATATAACTATATATAAGTATGAATGAATTCATGTATGGAAATATATGGGATTATACACGGCAAAACTATTATATATGAATTAATATGTGGACTAATATATGAAATGTATTACAATATATGAGCTCATATATGGAAATTTAATTATGAAGCTCTTCATATGTGAATGCATTTATAGAAATAAGATGTAATATACGACGCCATATAAAAATGCATGCATACATAATATCTCACATAAGATCGCATTTGCAATCAAAAAAGCTTGAATTTTATCAATTCGATCTTTTTCCATCTTTTTTATCACTAGTGAATCGGAAGTCTATTAGAAAATACATACGCATATGCAAAGTTTATATGCGTAGAGCCTCAAGGTTTAAAATATAAAAACTCGTGTAACAAAAAAATCTTTTTTGTTGATTTTATATATTGTGGGTCTATTTAATAAATCAAATAACCAAAAAGATAATGCAGCCATTAAACAAAATTCATATAACTGAAAAAAATAATATTGAAAACTAGTGTTAGTATAAAAACGGTTTATTTTTTCTTTTATAATTGCATTAGTTTTTAATCTGATTTCTTAAATTATATGTTGTGTACGAGCGTGTGTTTTTAATAATCGATTCACATTTTCTCTTAAAATGTCGAATATGAAATGTCTTTTAGTTCGTTTTGAATTATTTTGTTCGAACAAATGTTTCATTAAACACAACTTTTCTCCACAAAATCTTACAAAAAAAATTATTTTAATAATTTAATTTATTGCACAGCAGTGCGCTTTTTGAATCAATATGAACTTTGCATTCTATATAGGGAATACACATTCAGGTATGAAAATGTATGAATATATATTATCATATATGTCCATATACCCTCATTTTTCGGATCCGAACCATATATGGGATATCATATATGCTCCATACATATTTTTTTTAGCTGGGTAGCTATAAAAATAATGTGAACGTCATTTTAAAATTTACACCGAAAAATTAGGATTGTCTACTAAAGTCCTGCATGAGACCCCTTAAAAGAACTTTTAAGACATGAGGGATTTTTCAAATGCTTTACTACAATGAAATCTTCTTAAACAAAAGTAAACAACACTTAAGAAATTTATTATTCGACATATTGTCAGAAGTTTATTTTAATTTGAAATTTATTTGCTGGTGGTTCAGCGTTGTCTATATATTTCATTGTTGCTGTAACAAATCATCAGTAGACTTCAACCACACATTTCGAATGCATAAGATAAGAGGTTTGTGACTATTCAAAATGTGTGGTTGAAGTCTACTGATGATTTGTTACAACAACAATGAAATATATAGACAACGCTGAACCACCAGCAAATAAATTTCAAATTAAAGTAAACAACACTGTTTGCTAGAAATTTGTTTCATTATTGTAGGTATGGGAGTAAATAAGAAAATACTGCGAGACGGAAGAATTTGAGATACATGCTTTTTCATGTGCATCTTGCCATCTACATCTTACGCACACACTCAAACGTACAATATGCAAAATAACCAGCATACACGCATCAACACTACTTCTTTTGAGTATTTGTTACAGACAAGAAGTCTTCGCGACCTCGCGCAGTGGCACATTTTGTGAGTTGGCGGTCAAAATTCTATAACTTTTGACTGGGTTGAAATTTTTTAATTTTTTTTTTGTTGGATAGAAGACATCTTGAGCTTCAATTTAATGTATTAACTTTAAAATTGGGCCTTATTAAAGTACACTTATATATGATTGAAAAATAACTTTTAAAAATATAGGTATTGGCCTTAAAAAAAATAAATTTGTAAATGTAGTGATTTAACATTGCATTTTATAAATAGTAACGTTAACTGAGCTAAAAAATTACATACTTAATTAAGCCGTCCACCCGGGTCCATTTAATTTTGACCTTTAGCCCTTTTCTCCAATGGACCACTTAGAATACGGGTTTGAAGCTCATAATTGTTTTAAATATATTAATATTGATATAATATTTTATATAGTATTTTAACCTTTATATGAGCAGCAGCTATCTGGGTATACAATAAAGTTATAACAAAAGGTCGAATATATCAGTCCAAATACAACAACTCATGTACCTACCCCCGCTTATATGTAACTATACATTTTTCAATGGCCTAAATTACAAAAATGCATTTAATGCATTATAATAACAGTCTTTTATTATACCCTTTTCATTAATAAAACTTCTTCGAAAAAAAGAAAAACATACACAAACAAACACATGTAGATATACCGCACTCTTATACCTAAAATATCCGACATGCAAGCAGTAAAATCATTGCAGTTCCTAGAGACGCAAATATAAATTTAAAAAATGAGCATATAATAACAGCTCAAAGTACGTAATATAACACGTTATAAGTCATTTTTAATCAGAAATAATTTTTAGTCAGGCTTAAGTTCAGTAATTTCAATTCTTTTATTGAATGAAATATTTTTATTAATTTATATGAGTTTCTAAAGAAGAGAGGAAAAATTAAATTAGACTTTTAAACTGGGGGAAATACCGAAGTTTTTCGCAGAAAAAAAGTTGCGTTCCACTGAACATCGAGATTTGGGTATATTTTAGACCTTAATTGCAATGCCCAAATATGGGACTCGAGCAAAATAAGGCACGATTTTTTCATTTATTTTATAATCTAAGAAATGATATTATGTGAAGAAAAAAATGTTTTCCAAAAATATATAAAACCAAAAAAGTTATGTAGGTTCCTATGTGTTTACTTTTATATAAAAAAAAAATTAAATCGGTGGCACAAAAAAATTTTTTTTGAAGAGTGTTGGCCGCCATCTCTTCAAATGTGCCACTGTGCGTCGCTTGTAAACACGCACACCAATACATCCATAGTGCTTCGCTTATTAAAGGCGGTTTCAGACTATAATACAAGTATTAATACTTTTGACAAAAATGCATCCCTGATCTAATTTCTGTTTAAAAAATTTCAAAAAACAACAACATTTCAACATGTCAGAGTTGCATTTTCCACAAAAGTATTAATACTTGTATTATAGTCTGAAACCGCCTTAAACGACATCATTCATTTATTATTGGTTTAGTATAATATATGCTACAACAATACATTTAAAAAACAAGACGTATTTACATTTCAAGACTGTTAACGCAGATCTCTATTGTCTACTCAGCATATCTTTTACTTAGGCCCAAATGAAAAAGTATATCACAAGATCTCGGTGGCCAATTGTAATTGGAAAAAATCGTTTGTATCGTTACTAATGTGACTCGTAGCAGTGTATTTTAGAAAATAAATGTCATCTACATCAATATCTTCAAATTTAGACTATACAACATCATTAATCATTGTTCGATATTATAATCAATTTACCATAACAATTGCATCAGCACTATTTTCGAAAAAGTAAGTTTTTACTCTTTTTTGTCTTTATTGATGTGCATGCGACATATTCACACGACGAATACGTCATATGGGGAGTATCGTATCTTATTTTTTGATGTATTAGAAAAAATCTAAAAATATGGCTTTTAAATCACTTATTTAAAAAAAAATAGACCTGAAAGCTTGGAATTGGTTTTCTGTTAAACTATTCTTATATTTTATGATATTGTTAAAATAAATGATCGATATGTATTATTTTTTTTTAAGAAAAGTAACTCAGGAAATGATTACCTACTACTATTACTGGCTATTACCTTCTTTAAGAATGGAGTAGTGATAGAGAAGACAGTTGGTGAAGGAATAGATAGACGAAAGCTTCATTCTTTTACAACTCTGCTTTTTGCACGGTTTTTAATAATGCAGTGTTGCAGCGCCTCTATTGTTAAATGAAGCGTATTAAAATTTTTCAAAGTTCTGTTTAGTAGCCATTTTATTTACTTCGCCGATGATTCTGCTACACAACGAAGGAGGGTGCTCTGATTAGTATCTGCTGAAGTCGGTATAATCAGTGACCAGTGATCAGTAACTATGCCTTCATCACTTGAACTTTCCTACAACAACTGATACAAAGGAACACTAACGCACATCAGAAAAATGAGTTGCGTTGTTTTTAAATGACTGTTGAATACCGGGCTCGAACCCAGTACCCTGGGCTTACTTCAGCCAGTGCACAGTGTGTGTATGTGTACTTATAGTTATATATAGCCCTGCTTTTCTATTTGACGGTTACACAATTACTCCGCTTTAATTTTCACTTATTATATAATTATTGGAATAATGTTTGTTAAAAGTTAAATAATATTAACTTACCATTTGTTAAACTAAATAAATTCACACAGACTCCACAACTTTGGCGACATTTTAATGAAAGAAAACGTTTGTTTTAAATTCACAAAAAAAAATATTAAAAATCTGTTCACGGCATATTGTTCTTTGGCGATAGGTGTATATATACATATAAAAATGTTTTAGAAAGCCACTTCCATTAGATCACTTTTTTACATTTCTTAGTTTATTTTAAAAAAAAAAAGTTGCAATAATTGATTTGCTTTTCTTATTTTAAATTTTTATATAAAATGTAGTATTTTATTTATAATGTTATTGCTGTTAGAAAATTAGACATCCTCTTTGGATATTTAGTTACATACAAAAACTCACTCACGAATACTGCCACGTATGTATGTGTCTACCGAATCATTTCATGTTTGCTTGTTTATTTGCTTTTTTGTTTGTTTTGTTCTAATTTCTATTATAAAATGTTAAATTTATTAACTTAACAGCAGCACCTATAAATTGTTAGCAGGGTGTTGTAGCAAACAATTGAAAATGTTACGCAGTCTTAACAGTGCGATTATTGTTTCTTTTTGTTTATTTTTTCTTAATAAAAAATAAAAGTTTTTTTTTTTACAAGAAATTATACATGAAAGTGTTAAAATGGAGATAGTGATATGAATAGCAGCTGCTTAGCCAGACTTGTGCTTTTATGAAGCCGTTATCAGTGCTGCCATGCTCAATTTAAAAACAGACTAACGGCCATATTTATAAGCAAAAACTGGCATGAAGTTAGCATAAGTGACTAAATTGAATATGATCGTAAAGAGTTTTGCCATGAAACTTCACATTACACAATTCAATTTCGTCACTTATGCTAACTTCATGACAATTTTTGCTTATACATAAGGCGAAAAGTCTATAGTATAGTAGCGAGAATTTTCAGCATGTTGGTTGCATTTTTTCTTTTTAAATAAGTAGTATTGGCTACATGCTGTAGAATGTTGATAGTATTTTTGACACAAAAATTTGTTAGAGGAGAACACATTTCCAGAAGAAGCACATGTAAAAAGATGTGAATGACTGCCTTTACATATGTTATTAGCACACGGCATATAGTCAATGTAGCTTTCTGATGACGTCAAAATTACGTCAGGGCCACATGTGCATGTGTTTTTTTTTATATGCCGTGTAGTCCTCTTTTAGATTTGAGACATTTCTTGCCGGACATTTTTTCAATTCTCTTTTGTTCTTGCCCGAAGCTTTTACATATTGGAAATTAATAGACAGACAGAAATTTTGTAGTTTGTTTACTTCTTCTTCGCGTTTGGTACTTACACACATACATATACATACCATATGCCTTGATAGTACACATCAAGTATCTATACAGCCGTTGAAATGAGAAAAATCATGTGAAGCAACAAGAATAAATTGCGAAAAGTAGAAAAGAGAAACAAAAAATGTCCGGTACAGAGGGTCGTGTACTACACACTCTGCATCTTCGCCCCTTCTTCTACAAACTTCGTCTGTCTGTCTTTCAATTTCCCAAATGTAAAAGGGCACGTACTGCAGGTTTTATGCCGAGTACACATATGGCCTTTTGTGTAATCGTGGCAACGTTTATCATTTTCGATATTTTTCGTTGTGTGACATTGCTTGCCATATAAAAAACATATTGGGAACGGCGTTGTCTACATTTAAAATGACCACGCAAGAAATTCCAGATGTTTACTCGGTATTAGATTGTTTGAACTTAAGCGGACCATCCATTATACAATATTATTGTATATATTTTTGTACATATTATTGTCCTTTTGACCTATACTCTGCAATAAATGGCACAATATTTTCAAAGAAAATATTGCGGAATTGTCCTGACAATGAAAAAGTACACAACATTGATCAGTGTTGCCACCACATTACACGATTGTCTTCATTGTACAATAAAAATCAAAAGACTTTTGATATTTGCCAATATATTGTGCCACATTCGAATATGACATATTTTTTATTGGCAATATTTTTGTACAATTATATTGCAAGTGGGTGGGCCGCTTTATTCGATATTTATGTATGTAAATACGTATGAGTAATTTATATTAATATTTTTATATAATATTTTATTACTCATACGGTTTTCCTTCTCTCATTAAAAGGAAAATTGAACTTAAATCACTTTCTTGGCAATAATGCCGAGTACACATTTCATGTGCTATCATTTGGTTGTTTCATTTTCAAAATGTGTGCCAAACCGTTCACATTATGTTTTTTTTATATGGAAAGCAATGCCACACAACGAAAAATATCGGAAAGGACAAACGGTGCCACTAGTACATACTATTGCGATGTCACAAAATGCCATAATGTGTATTCGGCATAAGTTATGTACGTATCTACATACACATATATTTATCTTCATATATCTACACAGAGAAAACAGAACCTTTATTCAGAACAGTACAAGCAGCATTTTGATGGCATACAATAAGCATCTAACTCTACTGAAAATGGGACTTTTTCTAATGAAAAAAATTATAAAAATCGCCTTTAACATTCCACGAAAATATTTTTCATACACAGAAAACCAGTGCCTAATAAATAGAACAAAATTAATAAGATATCTGTATGGTTTTTTTCAAGAAGGAAATCTTATTAATTTAATAAGGAAAACTTTTTGAATATATTAAGAAGGAATCTTGTAGTTTTTATTAGGTTATCTTATTGATTTTGGGTTTTTTCTTGTTTTTTATAAGCCGAAACCAATAAAAATTAAAAAAAATATGTCTTTATTCATTGTACTTATGTATTTTCATTTGAATTCTATACGATATATGTATGTATGTATGTAGTATATGTAGATTTTATTTATTTATGCATACTTACATACATATATATTATATTATATTTTCAATTAACTCACCCTCACCTTTTTGAAAAAATCAATAAGAAAACCTAATTTTCTGTGTAAAATTTTACTATAGGTCTCAGAACATACTTAAGTCGTTAATTCAACTTTAATGCAAGAAATAACCAAAAACTTAAAAGGCAGTTTAAGGGTTAATATAGTTAAAGTGTTGACGGTAAAGTGTTGGCAACCATTAAAAAAATAACTCCCCAGCTAAAAAAATTATATATGGTCCATATATTTTTACTATATTAATGTATATAACTATATATGAATATGTATGAATTCATGTATGGAAATGTATGGGATTATACATGGCAAAACTATTATATATGAACTAATATATGTACTAATATATGAAATGTATTATAATATATGAGCTCATATATGGAAATTTAATTATAAAGCTCTTCATATGTGGATCCATATATAGAAATAAGATTTAATATACGGAGCCATATAAGAATGTATGCATATATGATATATCACATAAAATCGTTTTGGCAATCAAAAAAGCTTGGATTTTATTACTGGTGAATTGAAAATCCATTAGAAAATACATGCGGTATGTAAAGTTTATATGCGTACCCTCAACGCTTAAAAAAGAAAATTTTTTGTTACAAAAAAAAACCATTCTTGTGTGGCCCCATTTAATATATTAAATAACCAAAAGGATAATCCATTAATTTTATAGAAAATAACAGAATTCTCTAGATAAGAAACTAAGTTCATATTACTGCAAAAAAGTATATTGAAAACTATTGTTACGACGGATTATTTTTTCTTTTATACTTAATTGCATTAGTTTTTAATTTGATTTCTTAAATTAAATTTTATGTACGAATATGAGTTTTGTGTTTTTGAATTAATTTATTCACCTTTTGACTTAAAATGATGACTGAAATGACTTTTAGTTCGTTTTGAATTATTTTAACCAAACAAATGTGTCATCAAATCCAACCTCCCTGTTCAAAATCTAAAAAAAAGGAATTTTAGTAATTTAATTTATTGCACAATAGTGCGATTTTGTGAATCAAGAGAGTATGAATATGAACTGTAGAGGGAATATTTACACGTACATGTATGAAAATGTATGAATATATACAATCATATATGACCATATACCCTCATTTTTCGGATCCGAACCATATATGGGATATCATATATGCTCCATACATATTTTTTTAGCTGGGTCGAACAATAATCTGTCTAATTATTGATTCCGTTCCGCGATTGCGGAAAGTATTTCTTTGCAATTATTCATTCCGTTTTTCTCTATTTTGCTTACGCCCAAATGTTATGACGGAAATCGTATGGGAAGAACAAAATTGTAAGGAAAATATACAACTTAGCAAAATTAAAGCTTATTTTAATTTAATTTGTTTGTTTTATTTTTAAAAGAATATAAAAAAAATGAAACAAAAGCAACTATTAATTTAATTTAACTTATATTAAAATATATTTATTCCAACTTACTCTCTATGATTAATATGTAACTCTTCATTCTATGTTTTGTTGTTTTTACGTTTCAAAAATACTGATATATGTACTTACATATGCATGTATGTATATCTTTTAAAATGTTTTTAAACAACAGCCGACACTACACCACGTCAGAATTAATAAGAACAGGGACGTTGAATCAATTTCACGGAAAGCGTATGTACTTATATTGCAGGAATGAATAATTGCAATTTTCATATCGATCCATAGTCCTTTCTGTCGAATTAGCCTTTCCGTATGGGATCAATAATACCACCCAAAATAATAATTCTTTTATTTTTGCTTATTTCTGGTATTAAAGTTAAATTTTCGACTTGAGGTCAAATTTTGCCATTTCTGTTTAATTATCAATTCATATTTAAATGTCGATTTTCATTAATTTTTGTATGGAAAAATTACTTCTAAATATAAACTGATTTTTAGATAATTTAGTGAAATTGGCTCTAAGACCTATAGTAGAATTTCATAACAAATATTTTGGCAGATTATTTCAACTACATACATACCTGTTTGAAAGGCGATTTAAAAAAATTCAAAAAATATACACTTCAGAAGAGTTAGAGGGTTAATGTCAACGAAAAAAATGTTGGTTGTAAGGTTACAATTTTCTCAATTTATTTACTACATAAGGATGCAACTTTAAATAAACCGTAAAATGAGTTTTAGATGTAAACTTTTAAATCGCCGACAAACGTATATATATTTTAGTTCCCTCCATAAGAATCAGTTGGCAGAACATTGTTATTTTGAAAAAAATTTTGATTTTGTTGTACAGTTTTTTTTATATAATTAAGTTTTTTGTGCTCGAATGTGAAAAATTCACAGAAATATTATATACAAACAAAACTATAAATATACATACATATGCACATACTTATGTGTGAATATGTATACATATGTATGTATATGCATAAATACTTATTTTTTAATTTGCATATCAGTTCGCACATAATTTTTTGGAAAATGAAAACAAAGATGTTTTTCCTTTATTAAGTTTTTCATTTTTGATGGGAAGTAATAAACATACAATTTTTATTAGATTTTCGTTGTTATTAACAAATAACAATTAAAAAAAAGAAGCAAGTGCCAAGAAATAACTCTTACTTTTTACACTAATTAAGTTTCACACAAACAAGCCTTGAACATTCATTATTATTCTGTATTTAATTACACTCTTGGCTTGGCCTGTGCGTACTCACGTGTGTAAATTAACGTAACTACATGCTTGCTTTGATGAGTTTTGTTGTTTGGCACTTTTTGCTTTTTTTTCTTGTTAATACAATTAGAGAATCATTTAACAAGTTATTAAGAATTCCGGTATTACTCTTGCTTTTTGTTCGTTTTAATGACAGGAAGCATTTGTTAGAAACAGAAAATGTTTAAGCATATGTTAATGTTAAAAGAAAGTTTGCTTAGAATATTATATCTTCCGGCTAAAAATTTTATATAAATTCTAAAGAATTAAAGTGATTTTTTTTTGAAAAGCTTAGTTAGCCAAGAAATCTTGAATACTAAAAATTTAATATTTGAATTTGTATTTTTATATAACTTTTAGTGCTTTCCTCTCAAGCGAGATTTCTTTAATAAGTTTCTTATTATTTTGCTTCATTCTTCTGTTGCTCTTCCATTTTTAATATATATGTACATATTTATGTTTATAAGGAAAATTAAGTCGTCTTAAAGTTAAAGAAAAAATTATAAGTTTTCTTTACAAGGCCTTTCCTTCACCTATTATGCGGAGAACTCTTGAAATTCTTATTTATAATACAATAACAAATTATTACAAAAGACTAGAGTAATAAAGACAGTTTAACAAACATATAAATACAAAAGCTTATATTGAAAGAAAGCAGAGAAGAAACTTTTATATCGCAGTAATATTACGAGTATACAAAAAAAAATCAATAACAATTATTTTCAAAAACAGCGAAAATAAAACAAAATGTTTTCTTTGCTTATAAAGTTAAGAGGTCTCAAGGTTTTGGACAAAGTATATGTGAAACGAAACCCCACTGTGACTTGAAGAAATGTTTTTGATTGTAAAATAATAACAAAACTCAAGTTTATTTAAGTAAACATTATTTCTTGTACATAAAATTTGCTTTTATTTACAAGTCTGATAAGCTAATAAGATACAATGTGCTACAGCAATCAAATATAATAATTGAATGAAAAAAACTATTAATAACACAGACGAGTTTCGTTAAAAATGTTTGTAAGTTAATGGGAAAATAATTTTTCTGTTTAAATTAGAACGTTAAAGAATTTTTCAATCGTCTCTTTAAATCTGTTTGGATAAGAATGGACTTTTTTTTACAATGTATTAATTTTGATTATTTTTTGTCGTATACCAATCCATCATAAAACTTTGACGTTACAACATTTAAAGAAATTCAAATGAAATCATAAAAGTAGAAATATTAATTTAATTAACTATATGTGTGGTATATGTACCATTAAGGAACTGACGTGTCCAAAATACATAACGTGAATTACGCGATCACTCGTGGCATATTTCGTGAAATCACTTCTCTACACCTTGGTAAGAAGTAAATTAATAAAGAAAATGAAACATATAGAGTAAAAATATTATTATTTATATTATAAAAAAAAATTAAACTAATAAAAAGTTCAACATATTACTAAATTCTTGCTTATTTTGTTTCAATAAGTTGGGTAAACAGGATTCCCACAGCGCAAAAATAATGTAAACACTGACACGGTAAATATTCAACATGTAGCGAACGCGATCGAGCCAATGTACATCAGCACTTCAATGATGTCGAACGTGACAGTCGTTTTCATTTAAAGTGATAAAAGTCAAAATAAAACCAATTTTTATTTTGACAATAATCCTAATTTATAGCTATAAATTAGCCCCTTAAACCAGTGCTAAGTTTGATTTTGAAAAATTTTTTGTTTCCACGATAATGGCAAAAAACCCCAGACAGTCACATGTGACAAAACCAGAAGTTTTTTTCGGCCAACGATTAAAACGTTGCACACAGGGACAACTTTAAAAAATTAGTGTGACAAAATTATTTACTTCATATGGATTCAATAAATTTTCATAAAAAAATGTACCTCAGGGTTTTTAGGGTCTTTGATTACGAAAATGATGTCAGTTTTTAAAAATTTTAAATGGCGGATCCAATATGGCGGACAGTTTTTAAACAGTTTATCGTATTCGCTTAAAACGTATTACACGGGAATTAGGTATACTAACTATGGAAAATATGCTATATTTGTTGAAAGGGTAAACGGGGGTCCACCACCTGACTTTTTTGCATGTATTAGTAGTTGTGTTTTTTAACTTATAAGAAAAGTCGTGGAACTGTTTGTAACTTTTTTTTATAGCTCTAGCTAAAGTAAATTTTTCAATATATTTCATAATAAAAATAGTATACTATAACTACACTACTCATAATTGTTGTTTTAATAATAACTGCAAATTGAATTAGATACCTGATGCTTAAAAATTTATTTAAACTAGATATACCAAACGGACGACACACTCGTCCGTATTCTAGAATCAAAATGTAAATAATTTAAGATTCAAAGAAAATGTACCTATCTAAACTTCATAAAAAATTCATTAAAAAAAACATAAACAAAATCCCTTCAACCAAGCTAATTCACTTTATTCAATTCTCTTCCTTTAAGTATTATGGCATACAACAACAAAAAAAAAAGAAAAAAAATTTTAGATCAAGAGAAATACTACAAACACACACACACTCATGCTTTGTTTCTTTTTTACTTGTAAGCTAATAAATGCGTGTGTAATATGTGTGCATGTAGTAGTAGCAACTTTAAACGCTTATAGCTCCCAAAATACTAAGCCGATTTCAATAAAATATAGATTCTACACATCTGTACAGAAAATCCTTTAAAACCATATAAATCTTTTTAAAATTGGTGCACTGGTACCAGCGTAAAAGGGATTACAAAAAACTTGTTCGCCTATTAATTATATAGATACTTTAAACTGTAAATTTACAAAAAATTGTCGAGTGTAGCAACAACAAATGCTATAGATTCTGCTGACAGGTATAATTGCGTCTAACAGAAAATAATACTTTGCACGAACGTGCAGACTAATATGATGCGTTTGAAAAAATAAATGCTTATACGTTGATTGCGTACATATAGAACATAGAATACTTATTACATTTGACAAAATAAAAACTTCCATTTTTGTCGTCGTAATTTGGTAATTTGTCCCTGTGTGCGCTGCTGAAAACCTGAAGTAGTAGTTTAATGGGCCTAATTTAAAATGGTGTGCTCTGATGACTCTTTAAACTGATTTTGATTTCACCCAAAAATTATTATTTCTTTTGTCACAGTCGCACGTGACATTTTATCCCATCATGATGTTTATATTGTTTTATATTGTTTCTGTTGGTCTTTTTACAAAGTTATAAAGAAACAAGCTTAGTAAATATTTTTTTCCGGACACTCGCTAGTCCGGACTATCAACTAATCTGAACTTGTCAACGTTTTGTACTGTTTAGAAACTTTATCTTTGTAGTACAGGCAAAGGCAGAAAGATCCTTTTAAATCGTATTCTCAAAAAAGATGATACAAATATCTGTAATATACTAAGGGCATTTAATAAAATAAAGCCGTTTTGGTTTATTACTTAATTTTTAGAAACAAAATCATACTAAATTGATTTTTTTTAAAGAGAAAAATTATAGTCGTATAAAAATTTAAATTTACGAAGATATTATACAGAGAAAGTTAATTTTGTATCGCCCTGTCTTATGTGATATAGTTGATATAGAATTATAAGTTTTTGGATCCCAAGGTACAATAGTGTTGCAAATGAGTGACATTACTTTAGAATCAGTAAACATAAAAATAATTATTTTTAGCCGCCTTATCAAAATGTGGTCCACAGTGCACCGTTTGCAACCGACTTTATTTTGTTCCACTGTGTTTTCTCATCTTAATTTAAATAATTTAAGAGTATGTAAAAATTTTTTACTCCAATTTCCTTTTTAATTTTACACTTACAATGTCGCACGTGACCAACTTTACCACTTTTACCGCGAACACAAATCTTTATATTTTTCTGTAGTTTTTAATTTTAATTTTATTTAAATATCTTTGTGACTATACTGAATACTTTATGAGCTTTAATAACAAGTAATGTTTTCAGTGTCGCTCGTGAAATGTGGTATTTGTAAAAGCAACCATTTACAGTTTAGGCTCTATTTTTTTCTCTTTGTACCCTTACAAAAGCTTTAGAGAGCTAAAGTCAATGGATAAGGATATTTCCAATCGAATATCTCGAATTTGATTATGTATAAATGAAAAACAAATACGTTAGGTAAATTTGAGTTTTTTATATTACCTTTAATAGTTAATTTAATTAATCTTTTAATTGGTTTGATATTTTACATGCTAGCAAAAAAACGTAAGTAACTTTATTATTTATTTTTTTTTTTTGCCTCTCAAAGGACCAAAAATTTTATGGTAAAATGATTGGTAAAGTATAGTTGTACTTTTGTGTTTGACATCTCGTATTTTTATATATTTTATTTTTCTTTATTTTTAAATTAATTTTTTAATTGGATTTTTAACGAACACTTTAAAAAAATTTTAATTCAATATTTAAACATATTTCAATTAAATTTTAATTGAATCTTTAAGAAAAGATCATTTAAATTTTTTAATTAATGATATATTTCTTTAATTGAAAAAAAAAACAAACAAAAAATCAATTAAAACGGTTGCTAAAATTTTTTGTGGTTGGCTGAAAACTTGTTTCATTTTTAATTTAATCTTCGCTTTTCTTAACTGAATCTTGTTACCTTTATCTGTTTACATATCATGAAATCCACAGAAAAGTCAATCGCAGGTCTAAAAATTAAAATTAAAAAAATGTGTTATTTTCATTGAACTGAATTTTTTTTCGTTTCCAATAAAAGATACACAAATAAAGATAAAAAATCAATTTTGATTGCATTTTATTTATTAGCTTGTTCGAAAGGAATGAGTATATGTCACAAACGTACAGTGTAATTTTGCGTGATGGACTTAACATGTGCGTGACGATGTTAAAAGTTAAAAAACTATAATATATATAATTTGGCAAAGTTGTAACGCTGTTTATATAATCTAAGATAGCTTCTTATAGCTGTAAAAACATAAGAAAATTCTATCTCAAATGGATTCGCAGAAATCTAAAATATAAGCTGACATCATAGTTTCAGAGTATAATTTTTGTAGCGCGTGCGTACGCAACATTTCGCTTTATATCAACGAAAATAAAAACTTGTTTCATAAACACCTTACACATTTTAAAAACGGGTATAAAATTGAATAGTTAGAACCTAAATGTATTTACGTAAGAAAAACCTTCCTTAAAAAATCAGCTATAATTATACGCACGTCGTAACAGTGCGTGACATGGATTTCATCATATATGTTTGTTTATTACCCCCCGTCTAGACTGGTAATAAAATCATTAACATATATTGCAGCAAATGTCAAATTATTGATATTGCCAATGGAGACAGCTCATTGCCAGTACTTGCAATAATTGTGGCAATAATTGTCAACAGTTTTTCGTTGACTTTTTCCATATTGTGGCTACGATTTCCCATAACCTTAACATAAGTAAAGCAATAAGCAATATTGTTCCGCTATTCTGCCGGCGTTATTGCTATATTGCCAACATATTTATTGCCAGTCTAGACGGGGGGTAAGAAATATTTCATTTTGCTCAAAACAAAATACAATTTCATGCATTGTATTTGTTACGTAAACATTATTAAATATCATTTAGTTTTTTTTATTGTTTCTGCATTCCTAAAGCTGTCTTTACATGGTAATACAATGTATTACGACATGTCGAAAAATGCTGTCGGTTATACAAAATCTTATCATGTAAAAGCAAAATATATCGAGTAGGAGAGAATACGGATAGAAAATCTGACAATCGGTCGGTAAATGTTCATTTTCTAAACCATTTTAGAAACTTATGTATTCTCATCACACCAGAGGTGTATTTTAGAGTAAACATTGGCAGCATTAATGGTATTTATTGTTTTTCTAAAAACAACCAAAACCAAGTCATGAAATTTTCATGTTGTTTTTGTAAATATTGTACAACTGCAACCATCGAGTAGTTGATGGTACAACAAAACAAAACAAACAATAAAAAAACCTAAAAAAATACATTTTGTGGTAAAATTACATTAAAGTTATAAAATCTTTTCTCCAATATTTTTTTTTTTTTATTAGTACATATTTTGTTTTGCAATTTTCCAATTTTTGTTATTAACTCAACAGTTGAATATCTTTGCTTGCATTTTACTTATCGTATCAGTGTACACATGAAAAATACCCACAACAGACTCTTGTTCTCTTTTTATTAAACACGGAGAGAATTTCATAATATTTTGATTCTACAAAGTCGTAATAATTACTTTGTATTACCATGTAAAGACAGCTTAAGTAAACCTGTCCATCATTCATAAGGTTGCCGGGTTTTTGCCAATCTGTCTCACTACAAAGGCTTTTAAAAACAATATAAACCGTTGCTAGCTCCTAAATAATCTTAATGTTACTGTTAGAGTTTAGAAATATTAATGTCTGCAGTTTGTTTCTGTAAAAAAATAAATTTTTTCCTTCAATTTAATACAAAATCATAAAGCATCATGAAAGTAAAGAAGGAGAAAAGAATTAAATTATTAGTTATTGGCTTTTTTATGTTGAAACAATTTAAGCGTGTGGGCAGTTTGTGTTATCACTAGTTATTTATATATTCCAATAGAAGAAAAATTTTATTTCACTACTCGCTGGATGTAACGCACTCGTGCAAAAGTTTACTGTCCTTGTGTGCTTTAGTGGTGGCAAAAGATTAACTTTGAATTATTTATGATTAGATGTATTTTAGGATCATGTTATACAAAGCCCAATAAAAACTTGCTTAAGCGCAGCATATAATTTATCAAATAATATATAAAAATAAAAATATTAACATTTTACGTAAATTGTATACATAATATAAACAGTGATGCCAACTTTTTTGGCTCTAAAAGCACATCAAAATTTGGAAAAAGCACAAAAAGCGTAATTTTGAGATCCAAAAAGCGTAAAAAGCACTAAGGTGAAAACGAGCTTGATGTTTAATATTTTCTAAGCTATTATCTATTTCGGCAATGATATCAGTATCCTTAATGAAATATATCAGACGAAAAAGCTATGCTTTACACTGAAAGAAATAAAAAACATCAAGTTTTTATTAAAGTAATTTTAAGAAATAAACAAATTTCTTAAAAGCACTACTTAGTGCTATTTCTCAGTTTGGCACTAACGCTCAAAATTTGGCGTTTTGAGTTCTTCAAAAAGCACTAAAAGTAGTGCCAAAGGCACCAAGTTGGCATCGCTGAATATAAATTGTATGTAGGCGCTCCCAAACAAAGAGAGCAACATTAGTAGGAGTAAAAGTAAAATGAATGGAAACAAATATTGATCAATTATTCATTCCATGTGGTATAACCTTTCCATAAAAAAGATTTAACATAATTACCTGGGGGCAAATTATGACAGCATTTGATATCGATCGAAATTTCCACATAAACACAATTAAAATTGTATGAAAAGTTGTTCGATATCGATTGATGTAATTGGCAACCTAAGTATATCAGTGTAAGCTGTTGTTAAAAAGCGTTTTGAAAAGACAAAACAAGGAATAAAAAAATTTTAACATTTTGTTGTTGCTTCCAATGTAACTGTGCTACAAGTCGAACGTTGTCGACATCGTGGGACAGGCCCTAAATTAAAATTTGCTCTTATGATGCAGAGCAGTGATGCATTTCCGAATAGGCTCAATATATTCTTTAAAGAAAACAATATTTTGGCTGAATACTTGCTTATAATTATGATAATCTCGGTTGATCGAATCAATAAAAAAAATTAAATCGATGAACAAAACGAAAACGCTTACAATTTTTTTCTCCCGAATAATTATTCAGTTATAATTGATGCAGCCGAATAATTATTCAATTATAATTGATGTACCCGGTTACTCAAATCACGGGTAATCGATGCCTTACTGTTTTAATAAACAACAACAATAAACGATGTTTTGTTTTTCATAATGGACATTGTTTGGGTCGTCTGATATCTGAAAAGCCCCAACAATGGGTATGCTTAAAGCCCTACCGCGGAGTGCAGTTTTTATAGGTAACACGGGTAACAAAAATGACGCAAAAGGCACCACCTTTATTAATGTTTTGTTTTGTTTTTCTTTACTCTTGTTTATTTGTTGACTTTTTTTATTTTTCACAAAAACTATTCTCTCTCTTCTTTCAGGCTTTATGCTATAAACACAATCAAGTCCACCGACCATCGACTACAAGATGCCAAAAATAGAATACATGCGTGCTTATGAGAATAATTCTTTTAGCCGCTACACAACTACCGACTACACGGCTACTTTTGTAGCCCGTAGCCAACTTAGGCTAATTTCTATTTTTCTTGGCTACAAAAAACAGATTAGTGCTGCCAATACAATAAATGCATGAAATGGTGGTTTTAAAAACGCAATACATTAAATATCGCTATTGAAAACGCGAAAAACTATTATAGTGGCACCATTGAAAAATAATAATCAAGCAATAGTAGCAATAGTACTTATAAAGTTAATTAAATTTTCTTGAGACATTTGAAATTTTTTTTTCACACAAATTCACTTAAAAAAATCAAGTTTGTTTTGTTTTTGGTAAACTTTAATACATATGTCAAAACAGATGTTTATTTTTTGTAGTTAGTGGTCGGTAGTCGTTAAAAGAATTAAGTAGCTGGCGACTTGGCTGTTTTTGTAGCCAGCTACTTTTGTAGTCGGTAGTCGATGGTCGGTAGCCTTTGATTGTGTTTATAGCATTATGGAATTATTTTATTTTATTCGACAAATAATGTTCTAATATTCGGCAAGTCGAATAAACATAAATAAATAAATGCAAATAAATAGAATAGAAGCTAACTTGAATTTATAAAAAGATTAAACCTTGTAAAATTTAGGGATTTCAGTTATTTAAGTTTAGTTTTTACTTAAGAAGCATGTAGAAAAATATAAATGTAGTTGATATGAAGAAACTTTTTGCCGACTATTTAAAAAATAACTCAAACTCTCTTTAAATCATATAGCAAATAACTTTATTGCATAACATTACATTCATAATAAAAAAATTATACAAAAAGTTAATTTTTGTACAAAGGAAAAACTTAAACTTTTTCTTAAGCAGCCCATCCTTTATACAATATTACTGAATATATTTGTTGTACATATTATTATCGTTTTGACCTATACTATGCAATAAATGGCACAATATTTTCAAAGAAAATATTGCCCAATTTTCCTGACAGTGAAAAATTAAACAACATTTAACAATGTTGCCACCACATTACACAATTGTCTTGATTGTACAATAAAAATCAAAAGCCTTTTGATATTTGCCAATATATTGTGCCACCTTCGAATATGACATGCAAGTGGGTGGGTCGCTTTAATCATCAAATTGCTTGAATCAATAAAAAAAAATTATAATATTCAGCATACTTGCAAGAATTTTAAAAATCTATTGTTTTCCAATTATAGGAATTTTTATTTTTAATAAAAAAAAATTAGTAAAAAATATAGAAATCTCTTAACCTTGCAGGCCAGCCCAGAAACGTCTCATTAAGCTGCAAATTTTGATTGAATTTGCGGCATCTGATACATATTTTTAGTGTTTAAAAATCAGCCAGTATCTAAAATCGAATTTAATACTTTTGAAGTTATTAAAAAAAACGTTTTTATTCGAATTTTGGTGTCAACATATCTCTGGAACGAATCGCCTGATTTTAGTTAAATAACCAGCAAACGATGGCTTGGAATTGCTTAAATTTTGATTTTGATCGGCTAATTCGCTTAAAATTTGTTTAAAAAATACAGTTTTGTGAAAATTTTGTTTTCGAAAATTTTCGAAATCTAGCTTAATATCTTTCAAATATGACAAATCCATTTTTGATCCGTTGGCCCTTTCTTAAAGTGGAGTACACACAAAAAATTATCAGTTTTGAGTGATACTGTTGGCTGTTCAGACTATCGATCATGTTCGACATCGACCCTTCATTCAAGAACAAATCGGATGCGAATTATTGCTAGCAAAATTTTTTCATAATGTTTTCTTATCTCTAACAACTCTTCGTACGATTTTGCCTTAACATTTTGTCTTTATCATCACGCATAGCCCTGCATTCCATAAAAATATATGAATTCCTTAAAAAAAATAATTTGATGCTTTTTGGTACACACTATCAGTCAAAAACCAATATGGCCGCTGTTACTCAACCACAAAAAATGCAGTGGTTGACTGTTTAATGACGAAATTCGTGTTCACACTATCGATCAATGTAAACTTTGAGCAAAACTGTCACTCATGTTCGATAGTGTGTACCCCACTTAAATTATAAGATGTTGTTAACATACACATACAGTCACATATACCACATATGTACATACTAGTGATGCAACGAATGTCAATTTTTGATATTCGCGAATACGAATACGAATATTTGAAACGATATTCGCGAATACGAATACGAATATTATATGCAATATGAAATATTAAAAAATTGTTATGAAAAAGGACTTCACACTCTTGTTGGCGTACTCTAAAGTTAATAAAAAGTACCCAAAATTGTAATGATCGTCATTAAATAATATTTGAAACTGATACAAAGGCCAAATTTCTATAAAAAAATTAATGTATTTGTATATACAAACTAAAATTTTTATTCATTTATTTAAATTTCGTTTAGGATTTATGCATTTATTTATTTAATTTCTTTGGAAAAATATTCGTATTCGTATTCGCCTGAATTTGGCGAATATTCGACAATTCGAATACGAATACGAATATTCGTGCATCACTAGTACATACAAACGTGTGCGATATGAAATTGGAGCTTCGAAAACTGGAGTAAAATCAGTAACTTCATATAGCGGGAAGTGAATATGGCGGGAAGTTAAACGCCTACAATAATTACTAATCATAACAAGCCCAGCATAACAAAAAGCTAAAAGGCTTGAACAGGAAACAACACATTTTATTCTAAATAGTTAAATTATAAAATCAATCAGTATTTGAATTGAATCTTATTTAAAAATCAATCAAAAATTTGATTAAAATACAGCAGATGAAAGAATCAATCAATGACCTAATTAATTTAAGATAATGTGTCAAGCAATTGCGATAATTGATGAACAAAGTGATAATTATTTTTTCGGTGTATTCGAAAATCCTACAAAAAATTTTCATGTATTACATTTTTTGAATTTAAACAGTTGGGAATAAAAACTATTTAATCGTTAAACACAAACGTGGCAAATAAAAATAAAATCCACTCTCGCACACATGTGCTTAATATTTATGAGCAATTGTTACATTTAAAGTAAACTAATAAAACTCACATACATAAAAGAAAACTAAATAGGCATAAAGTCCTGAACTTGGAAACAATAAATCCACACATAAGGTTGTTGTTTAAATGCAATTTGTTCTTGATGTTTATTAAGTATATTAATATAATTTTTTATATTTTTTTTTTTTATTTGCTTGTAATTAAATACAATCTTCACATTTTTTTCACTTGCACTTAAAATACTTTAGCACTTAATTTGTTTTGCAATTTTATAACATATTTTTTAGCTAATTAAGAATTTTGATCCCTTCAATTTTTCAAAGTTTTATAAATTTTTGTTTAGTTGCATAAATTCGTTTTGCCGTGAACCGTTGTTATTCGTAATGTTTCCGAATATATACTGATGTTACCGTTACAGCATTCCTTTGTAGTTAAGCAATTTTCATGAAATAACAGTCATTGTTATTATATGCTCGTCTACATACACGCACACACATACATACATACATGCATGCATAAGTACATACATACACATTACTTATTCATCAACACTCACGCAAATTGTTTATGTTTAAAAAAGAAATAATATCAGCTGTTGAAGCTTTCTTATCACCTAGGAGCTTTAAGAAATTTCTCCAGAGAGAAAAAGCTTTTATTTATAGACATTATGATGCCGGCAACAGTGGCTAAGGAGACGATATATTGCAAAGGATTTAAATTTCGTTTAAACTATGAACACAATCAACTTCGTAAGTGCTTAATGGCTTATTTGGCATTTTATTAAATACATAGATCAAAATGACACATTTTATACATATCGCACTTAATCAGCAAGAAAGTATTAACTCAAAATTTTAAAATTTTCAGTTTGTCGTTACATAAGGCAACTCTAAAAAAAATGAGCTATTTTATCATAAAAACAGTCACATTTCGAATTAAAATCATAAAGTAAAACAAATTTTATCAATAAAAGAGTAATCCGAATACATAAGTTGAAATTTTAAAAATTTCGGGTTAACACCCTCTTGTTGATTAAGTGTGATATCCATCTTGAATTTACGAATCAATTTTTCGTTTCATATATAAATTGAAAAACGTTTCCTTTCTAAGGTTAAGAACGAAATGAAGGTTTTATGGTTGTGTTTGGTCAAGCTTGGGTCCGTCCGTCCGTCCACCTGCAAAAAATAATTGGTCCATTTTTTCACAAAACAAATTGTGTACTTATGAATGCATATGTACACATAATCCATGCGTACGTCGGTGAAGGGTATTTAAGATTCGAGACAGCCGACTATAGCTCTCTTAATTGTTTATTTTTTTACAAATGCCTAGTAAACATACAAAAATAATTTAATGTCTTAATATGATTAAACTTACTATAACCACTCTAATACATGTGTACATATGTATGTATGTACTTAATGAAAATTCTATTACTTGTTTTCTTTTTTTTTTTTTTTGCTATATGTGTAGTAAAAAATAACATTATTACTACTTAATTAACGCCAATTTTAATTATGCTCAGAATAAATGAGTTAAGAAACTAATCAATACGAAGGCAAAACTGTTGGCTTGATTATGACCAATAATCGGCACCATTCTTCGAAAAACTCCAACAAAAGCCTTACGAGCATAGCGATAGATCCAACGATACAAAAAAGTCTTTAGCTATTTTAAACGTTTACTTATAGTGTCTAAATAGTTGTAGCCATTGTAGGCTTTGCTCGTGCTCCAGTCTTTTGAGTAATAGTTGCCACCAACCTCATGAGGACCATTGCCAACAGAATTGTAGTATGAGCTAGGAAAACTACTGCCAACGAACTGGGAATAATCTGTACGTGTGCATTAATTATCATCCATAAAATTGAAGTCATTTGAAGAAAATTTAATAATTTTCAATAAAATTGAAATTGCAATCTCCCAGATGAAAATGTTTACCACACGTTTTGTGCTTTTTAAAGATTACACGCTACGTTTTTAAAAATTTTTGTGTTTCTACTTCTTCAAGTGTATTTTCGCCATGTAAATTTTTAAAAACCTAGCCTGTGACTAATCTCTTTGTAGCTCAAAACACGTGATTTGTATTTACCTTAATCTTTATTAGAAGATTAACTTACCAGCCGGATCAGAGTCATAGACATGCGAATGATGCTGCACTAATTGTGGATGTATTTTACACAATGTTTTGAATTTTAAATAGTGTATGAGCCAGCCCACTCCACCCACCAGCAGCACATTTAAGCCCAAAACTCCCAATAGTAATGCTA
Source organism: Tachina grossa (assembly GCA_949987645.1). NCBI lineage: Eukaryota > Metazoa > Arthropoda > Insecta > Diptera > Tachinidae > Tachina > Tachina grossa. The sequence continues at coordinate 184,602,626 of OX465274.1, forward strand.
CTACTGTCATTTTTAAGTGAGCAATTTTCATTAGGATTATCAAGGGCAATATAACCAACCATTTACGTTTCCTCTTCTCATGTAAACCACGTGATTCTATTGAAGATTTTATAAGGAATACGTTTTTGATTTGCGCGTGAATTTTATTCAAAAATTATTTAATATCTCTTACCACTTTCGCCTGTTGTAATACGTACTCCACTATCACTAGTTAGCATCAATTGGATGCCATGATTTTGTCCAAACGTTTCCATGGCACGTTTAAGAAATTTGCCAATCAGTGTAATTTCATTATCACCTAAATATGCATATAGAATTAAATAAAGAAAACAAAAGCGATTAATAATGAGCAGGATATAATTTAAAATATAACGCTTAAGCACGAACAATATGCTTTTGGGGAGGAAATATATGCAAATTTATTTTTAAAATTTTTTATGCCACATTACACATTCGATTATAATAATATGTTCTTGCAACTTTCTGTATTATATACAGCACACGTAGGAAAGTTTTAGGCTTTTCTTTTCTTTTAGAAATCTGAAAAAAAAATTAATGTCTTCATATCTTATATGTCTATAAAATTATCTGAACGATCGAAACTAGGAACTTAAAACGCAATTTTTCTCAAGAACCGTGAGAGCTACGGACCTGGAATTTTCACATGATATATAAAACTTTGGCCGCAAAAGTTAAAATCTAAAGGATGTTCCAAAAGGAGCAACGAATATACAGACAATTACACTAGATATTTTCAAAGTTAGTGTATTATACAATTAACACTAAAATATAAAAAAATCAAAATTAAGGGGTACTCTATCAGTAATTTTTACTATATAATTTTGACAACTTGCTGTATCTTAGAAACCGTGAGAGACAAACTCTTGAAATTCTCAAAACTCTAGAAACAATAAAAAACAAATTGCCAAAAACCAAATAAAATCCCAAAAATGAAAAAAATCGCCAAAACTAAGAAAAAGCTATAAAATATTTTTGTACCATGAAATTTTTTAATCGTTTTTGTAATATTTTCTTAACCTTCATAGGGTCTTTAAAATCGTTCACGTTAACGATCTTCGGGTCAAATTTGACCCAAATTGAAAATTATGTATTGGTTTCATTTATTTGTGATTCATTTATTGCCAATGAAAGAGAACATTATTTCACATATTTAATTCGATTAATATATGATAGATAAAACCGTAATATTAAATCGATATTATTATTAATTGTACATAAAGTAATGGTTTCAGAGTGCAGTTTTCATACCAAGTTTTTGCAAGTTATAATAGTATCTAATGGTGTTTTATTTTCTGCGTTGAGGCCTAACTGGCAACGACTTCTTTTGGATCTGTTTTTACCCTCTTCAAGCATTTTTCTTTGGATTTAGTTGAAGTTTACGGCTACTCACTTACCTCACGTAGTTTTAGTGCAACTTTTTGTGAAAATACTGATATTGATAACCTCTTTTGGTTCTTTATATAAGGCATAGTAAGCTGCAATCCTAAATTTTCTAAGAAGTGTCGACGTTTTGCAAAACAGTTTATTTCCAGCCGCTATTAGCTGATGTAGATATCACAAAAGCATTGTAAGCTTATATATCTACCATGTTACTAACCACCATTTGACAACATTGATTAGTCTTTCTTTTGCACGTAAAACATGATCTAACTTTGTCCAGCAAATAAACCCTTCCATTTTATTAATTGTAATCTAATCATATTTGCAGTTTCTTGTCTTGGTGATTACTAACTTTAGAGATATGATGTAAAGTACTAAGAAGGTTAGGTTAGTTTAGGAAAGGTGGTGCTTTACCGCACCTCCACTTGGAGACCCAATTGGGTCCATTGTGATTACCTTCTGTTGCCCAAAAAAGTAATATTTACCCTCCCATTTGCAGCCAGAAGTGACCATATTATACTAAGAAGATTCACAGACTTTTTTATCGGAATATATATAAGAAGGGTACGAGTACTATCTTTGGTAAAACAAAAATAATGATAAACACGCATGATAATAACACATGTACTATCTCTGGTAGTAACTAATTTATATTTTTATGTGTAGTTTGAACTAAAGTGATTTGTGATCTCAGTATTTATTGTTCAACCGATAAGATGTAAAAAAATTATCTGCAGTCGTGTTATATTTTCAAAATCGTCTGATAATGTATGTAGGCCATTTTCTATTTCATTATCTTTCATTATTTTACATAAAATACCAGACACAACACTTCCAAACTTTTAAAACGGGTCAAATTTGACCCGAAGATCTCTAGTGTAAAATCTTGCATACAATTTTCTTTGGCAAGTTTGCGGATATATAAACCTACTATATCTGTTAAGATATAAAATTAAATAAAAGTCAGAAAATATGACATAGATCAATCACTAATTTTCAGAAAAAATCAAAGTTTTTTCCTGAAATGGGTCAAAATTGACCCAAAGACCCTATGAAGGTTAATGGCTTAAAAATTAAATTTGTGGGCAAAAAACTAAAGAAATAAAATTATAATAATAACAATATTTTTTTAACAAAAAATTTCCAAACCGTCCGATTTGGCATGGAATGCCCCACAGGGATATACAAAGACTTAATTCGGACAGATAAATTTTTTTGGAGTAACTTAAGTTTGTGGGTGAAGGACAAAAATATCATAGCTGCCTTCTTCATTGTCTGCTACTTTATCTCATGTTAAATGAAATATGTAATAGGTTTGACCTTACAGGCCAAGAGCTATCCACTTTAAAGCACCGGGAAATTTATAGATTTTTGATGTCATATATTCACATAAAAAATCAACATATTCGACAATGATGTCCTAGAACCATTTCAATGATTTAAATCAATGCGTTTTGCAAGTTCAAAAAAATAAATGAATCCTTGACAAGAACTTTTGGAGTTTTCTTTTGCTCAACGATATTTTTCGAACAAATTAATCAAATTTGTAGCAGTGTTGTGTTTTGACCTTAAGAGCTACTTGTGGTTTAAAATTTATTTAAAAAAAAAATTTTTTTTTAAACTATAAATTCTATTTAACCGAATCATTTCAATAAAATACGAAATCTAGGTGAGGTTAATGTCCTTAGAATGCCGTAAATAGGGTTCCGTTCAGTTAAGCCTTGCTTAAGTTCCCTGTTAGACAACTTATCGCAGAGGACACTTTCATCAACGACATTTGTCATGCACGATATTTGGCTGTTACAGTTTCTTTTAAGAAAATCTAACAGAATTCATACCCAAAGACTCGGTGAAAGAAAAACTACTCAACTGGTCATGCATCGAACTAGTTGGTGGATATTGTCCGCAGGCTAGTCTTGCAGCGTTCACTATAAAATTGTGTATAGTTTCGTTAATAAAAATGTTATAGAATTTATCAGTTCTACAGACACAAAAGTGTCTCTTTTTCCTCAATGATATGTTTGAGCTGTCGAGAACAGGTTCTCCTCGCTTTAACATTCTCATGCATCCGTCTTGCAAGATGTCTGAAAAACATGGCCAACTGGGTTATTTTATGCTTACGTAAATACACACACGCACACACATACATACCCTGTAGTCAGCCTGGAACCATATGTCTCTATGTCAACACTCTTTTCTCTAGCGGCAATTGAACTAGTTAAATTGTCGACAACTTTCGTTTTATGCACGAGTAGAGATATTAGAGACAACAGTTCTAGTGTATTTATGGTGACATTGTCAATGAACGCGTCAATAATTTGTTTCCTTTTTTATTATGCTGTGCAATAAAATTAAACAAATATTTATGTATGTGTTTAATTTTGTTGTCACAACCCTTATAAAATTCCAGACGATTGTCACTAAAATGTACTAGTGAATCTTTAGTTCAAATGTCTCCATAGCGTCGTAAGGGAACTATCTCGTCAATAGTTTTATAGTGTACTGGTATATTTTTAATGACAATCCTATGCTATATGTCCATAGGCGATTACATTGGCTGGGGTACACCTGATCAGTAGTACTATTAACAAAGTCACTACTTAGTCAGTAGTGCTACAGTCTATAGTGCTACAAGCTTATACTAAGTGTCAATAGATGATTACATTGCCTGGAGTACACCTGCGCCCGTATTCTGTAACTCGCTAAAGCTAAAGCTAAATTCGATCGCTAAAATTCTGAACAAATAGAAAATTGAAAATTTTTGGCGACGACATAAAACACTAAAATTTCGGCGCAATAAGTTTTTGATCTAATGTCTGATTTAGCATCCCCAGGGGAGTCTTTCTTAGACTATGGGTGTGGCAATCCCGGGGCCCCAGCTAGGGTAATGTAGTTTTTTCCACTGATGGACCTTTGATTCATTACCCGTAAAACTTATGTGTTACTACCCGATCTCTGAAAATAAACAGAGCAAAGGATGTGCACATATTTATAAAAGGAAAACAAATATTGTACGCCCGTTGTTGTCAGTTAGGTGCAGCGTCACCTAGAACTGCCAATGAGTTCAAAAGACGATAGAGGTGAAGCCCTTGTGGTGGAACTTCGAGGTCGCACCAGAGGCTACTTCTGGTGCCACGGGTGCCGGTTGCCCGACAGCTGAGCTGCTTAGAGATAAATGCATTGCGGTTGTCAAGATTTTGTGCTGAAATGGTTGTGCGTCCTACCTCCTGGGTTCAAGGAGCGTTTATCAAACATGATCAATCGTAGTAGGCACAAGATCTTGGCGGCGAGCTTGCGTTCTTCTCGCGTAAGTGGTTCTCGCTGCTCTGAAGTTTTGAGTGCATGTAGCGGTCGGAAAGGAAACTGCTTTGCTAAAATGCCGAGTTCGTCCTACCCCTCGGGGTTAAAGGGATGACTTTGGTATGTGTGGAGTAGGCACTGGTTATTTGGCGACACAGGCATGCGTTCATTATGGATGAGTGGTTAGCTGTGCCGGGAATGGTTGAGGAATTTTCTTGGGGACCTTGCTAAGGTGTATACACAACGCCTTAGCGTGGAAGCCGGAGAATTATCGTGGTGGCTGTGGTTGCTACCAAAATCACTGGGAGAATAGTGTTGGCTTCCCAGTGTGAAATCAATGCTAGTGGTTGGTCTGACGCGGTCAGCCAGACACTATTCTAGGTGCTGTTGCCATTCAACAGAGCTGCTATGGGCACGGACATAGCAGCAGAGTTTAGATAGCTCAAAGTACCTCAGCAAGGTACTTGAATATAGAACAGGGATAACTATATTCAAAGATTGCAACCTATGTGCCTTATGGAGTGGGCCATAGGTTCATTCTAAAAGGGTGCATGGGGGCGTTGGTCTGGCGTCTAACCCACACCCAGTGCTTTGGCACACATGAGATTAGGCCGTAATGGCAGGTACTCACGTAAAGCAATTGCACATCTGTCTGATTTGGCAATACAAGTTTGAAAGTTGCATTTGTAGCCAAAAATCGGTAAATCGAATCGAGTTACAGAATACGGAGGCTGGTCAGTAGTACTACTGATAATTTCACTAGTAAAACACTACTATTTCAATATTCGGATTTCCTGCAGGGTGAATACATATGTCTACATATTCCCCGCGGACGTCGTCGTTAAAATAGTCTGAATATATTGCCATGAGGGGGGAGATCTGATAAAATCAGGAGTTAAACAATTTAAATATAAAGGGTGTTTTTTTAGAGGTATAGAACTTTGAATTGAAATAAAACACAAGAAAATCGTTTTAATGTCCATCAATTTGGCTTTATTGGAAGGATAATTTTATGCCATTTATGTTTAAATATGATTTTGGGCATGTGGCCGCCGCGGCTGGCTCGAATAAAGCCAATTCTACAGGTCCAATTTTCAATCACTTTTTCGAGCATATGGGGCCGTATGTTGGCAATAACGCCACGAATGTTGGCTTCCAAGTCCCCTAACGTTTCTGGTTTGTTGGCGTAGACGAGCGACTTCACATATCCCCAAAGAAAATAATCCAATGGTGTCAAATCACACGATCTTGGTGGCCAATTGACAGGTCCATTCCACGAAATTATGCGCTCATCGAATGTTTCCTTCAATAAATCGATTGTGACGTGCGCTGTGTGGCATGTAGCGCCGTCTTGTTGGAACCACAACTCATCCACATTCATGCCATCCAATTCGGGAACAAAATTTGATGGACAAAGCTCCAATTGCTGTGCACGGTGGCGAATCGATTCATTCGGGTCCTCTTCAACACTTTGCTCTACAGCGGCAATTGTTTCTTCGGTGCGCACTGTTCGACGTCTCTGCGGATGCGTATTATCACATAGAGTAAACGTAGTGCAAAAACGATCCATGGTTAACCGAATTAATTGCTCTGATGGACGATTATGTCGACCATAAAATGAACGGAGCTTGCGGTAAACTTCGCGAACTGAACCATTATTTTCGAAATAAATTTGCACGATTTGCAAGCGTTGTTCTTTTGTCAACCTGTTCATGATGAAATGGCAAACCAAACTAAATATTAATCACTTGACAGCTGACAAAATGGCCGCCAGTTAAAAAAGTGATGCCAACTTAAAGTTCTATACCTCAATAAAAAACACCCTTTAAAATTTTATTCCATAAAAAAATTAGAGGCATTGTATTTGGCACATTTTTCATAAAAAGGGTCAAAAAAGAATTTTAATACTTTTCCGTACCACATTAATCTTCTGAAGCATAATGTTTACAAAAAGAAATAATTTGTATTCTACTCTTCTACATTGGAATTTTTTTATGCAGTTCGACTTACACCAAGAACTAGTTTCTCTTGAATTCCATAAATATAACTGGACTTACTTCCTTTTTTATAAAGACAAAAAAAATATTATTTGATAAGCCAAGAGCTACTTTAAATTTAAATCACTTTGTCTCACTCTCACTTGTACAAACCTTCTAAGCTGCGAGCGTCATTAAAAATGACAATTTCATCGGCCGGCTGTCCCAGTTGTATAAAACGTATTCGTCGTTTATCCTCACTCAGCTCACGTCCATATTCATTTGGAAAATAGCCCATACTGTTTGTTGCTAATTTCCAAATAATTTTCGAAGCTTTATACTTAATACAAGAAATTAAACTTCGAGATTCAATACAATTTTTTTGATTGCGCGCCACATACTCGTCACTGTGCGTCGTCAAAGGACGATTTTTTTGATGATTCGTTTCATAAGTTTCCGACTTAGAGGCGAAAGATTTTGTTAAAATTTGCAATAAAATAGCAAAAATAATGATTAACACAAAGTTAAAGGATTGCGAGTGTGAATATTTATTAAGCATTATATTATTTTACTTTTTTTTAAATTTCTTAAATAAATAGATCGCGGTGTGAGCGTAACGAAATAGATAAGAATTGTCTGATAATCAACAAGAAATACAAGTAACAAATGACAAGTAAATTTTTTGATCTACTGCTTTTATTTAGAAAAATCTACACATGATTGTACTATGTATATAAACATACATAAAGAAAATAATAAAATCTATCTATTTGTACGTTTCTTGGCTGGAACGTGACCAACTATTCATGAGAAGACTTCAAATAGTTTTTGAAAGTCTATGCATAAGATGAGAGGTTTGTGACTGTTCAAACTATGTGGTTAACTTGTCAAAGCACCAATGAAATACATATATAAATAATGCCTAACCACCAGCAAATAAATAAAGTAAAGGTTAGGTTAAGTTAGGTTACTCTGGGTGGTCAAGGACCTCGCATACACCTGGATAAAATATAATAATGATAATATTTCAAATAATAAATTTCTTAAATAAAATGTTATAACAAACATAAGATAAGAGGTTTGTGACAATTCAAAATGTGTGGTTGAAGTCTACTGACGATTTGTTATAGTAACAATGAAATATATAGACAACGCTGAACCACTAGCAAATAAATTTCAAATTAAAATAAACTTCTGACAATATGTCGAATAATAAATTTCTTAAATAACAAACATTTGAATCTATTTAAGTTCTAAGCTGTAGAAATAGCAAATAATGTGATTTCATTTTCTGAAATCATACAAAAGTAACACAAGTTCATTGTTACTAAACACTATTTAAATGAATGTAGAATCAGTCAATTATAAAAAGTATCCAAATTTCACTTCAAGAACATAAAATTGATATAAATCGAATCATGCAGATATTCATGAAAATCACAGTGCAACACGAAAAAATATAACCATATACATACGGACACCTCTACGTGATAAAAGATAAAAAAAGATCTTAGGTACATTTTTGTAGTTGATTGTTTCTTTGAATTTTGAACAGTTTGCTACCTATGGACCTAAACAGGCGAAAAAAAGTAAAAAAAATAATCTTTTTTTTAATTTTTTGTGATTTTGAACTTGAAGATGAAGTTTTTTCTGATTTTATATCTCCACAATTTTTGTTCTTTATGACACTTTGTCTCAGAGAGTAAATCAAAATTCTGAACGGTTTGGAATATATGAGCAAGATATGATCAGTTTTTAGCAAAAATGATACCGAGGCCCCAAATCTTTGGAGGCCCCATAAAAAAGTGCATGATTTGCGGCAAAACTGGGAGACATGATTCATTTTTTTTTTGGTCTTTTATCACGTAGTGGTGTCCGTATATGATTTAAAAAATTACACACAGTGTAACAAATTCAATTCAATATTTATTTTGTTAAACCTTTTACACATACATATGTACATACATACCCAGCGGGAACTAGAAGGAGTAGGGATGCCTTCTAGAAGGCCTCTGTACGCCTTCTTTTCGATGTAGAAGGCCTGCTTGCTCCATTCCATACTCATATCTTTTTTACACGCGTTGTCATTGCGGAGCAGGCCTTCTGTTCTTGCTTCTTTCGCCAGAGATTCTGGAAGGCCTTCAGACTAATAGATTTTGATTTTGCTTTGGTAAAAAAAACCAAACAAAACATGTTACTCCTTCTCTTCTCCCTTCTCATAGAAGCGAGTGTGGAATGTTTATCGTATATTTTATGCGAAAGAGTCCTTTAATAAGGCCTGCACCAAGAAGGTCTTCTGAGTTTTACCGCTGGGTATGTATCATTATACATACATACATACATACGTCTGCATAGAGCAAGAGAAAATGAAAATGAGTTGGTCCCGTTATTCACACAATTTTTAAACTTGTTATTGAACAATAGAGAGGCTGGTCACTACACAGACCGAACGAACACATTATGCGAATAATAAATATATATCCAGACATTCGTCCAGCATCCAACTGTTGTTACTCTTTTGTTTTAACTGCATTAATATTTTAAATAAAAGTTCAGTTGATTGGTTGATCATTCAGTCGGCCAGTTGGCCGGTTAGTTATTGTAGTTTTTACTCGTACAGTTTAATTATCATTTTACTTTTATTATTATTGTTCATCTAAAGTGAATTTTCTAGGTCAATGCGAATGAAATGCTTGAAATGCAAGAAGCGGCATTATATAAATTTGCAAATGCTTTTATTTTCAATACAATAACAAGTAAATGGAAGCAATAGTTTGAGTATTTAATTATAACTTGGCAACCGACAAATACGTATTCATACATACGTACAATATTTAACGACAGCCATCTCGCCTTTAAAATAACATGACACTCACAAAACATCCGCTGCATACATACAAACATATTTATGTATTGTTTAATTAAAATAATAATCCTTTTGATTTGCTTAATAATTTGTCAAAAGCAATTGACTTTAGATAACTTTTGATGATAGGTTGATAGACTGAGTGGTTGACCGCTTTGTAGTCAGTGCCTTCCAAGATCTATTGTTATTAATCAAAGTTGTAATTTATGTCCACAGATCTATTGTTATGAATCAAAGTTGTAATTTATGTCCACAAATATGGAGTTTGTTAAAGCAAACACTTACCCCCTTATGCAAAAAATAAAAATAAAGTGTGCTTCAAGTGTACGTTAAAACCAGTTTTTGTATGGAAATTTTGTTTTAACATACACTTCAAGCACACGCCTTTAAAATAACATGACACTCACAAAACATCCGCTGCATACATACAAACATATTTATGTATTGTTTAATTAAAATAATAATCCTTTTGATTTGCTTAATAATTTGTCAAAAGCAATTGACTTTAGATAACTTTTGATGATAGGTTGATAGACTGAGTGGTTGACCGCTTTGTAGTCAGTGCCTTCCAAGATCTATTGTTATTAATCAAAGTTGTAATTTATGTCCACAGATCTATTGTTATGAATCAAAGTTGTAATTTATGTCCACAAATATGGAGTTTGTTAAAGCAAACACTTACCCCCTTATGCAAAAAATAAAAATAAAGTGTGCTTCAAGTGTACGTTAAAACCAGTTTTTGTATGGAAATTTTGTTTTAACATACACTTCAAGCACACGTTATTTTTTTGCATATGGGGGTAAATCTTCTAAAGTAAAGGTTAGGTTAAGTTAGATTACTCTGGGTGGTCAAGGACCTCGCATAGACCAGGATAAAATATAATAATGATAATATTTCAATTTTATATATATGTAATTAATTTTTTTTTGTTTTTTTTTTTTTTTTTTGTTTTATTGAATTTATTTTAATTTTCACTTTCGATTGCACATTTTTAATCGCAATTTCATATATTTTCTACTTTTTGTCGTGATAGTCATTTACTCTGTTATGCCTATGTCTGTGTCATATGTGATAATTGCTAATGCAATTTCTATTGTGAGTTTTTTTTCCATAATGGAAAATAAAATTGTTAGGCTGCTTGCCTTACCATTATTGTAACATTAAGAACTCAAGCGTTTGCAATTATTTTAAATCGAAATTTAAATTTTCAACACTTTTTCTTTTAAAGCGAAAGTTTTTTCGTCTTCCTCTTATTAGCTTGATGAGGAAATGTTAATTTTAATATCTAATTTAAATTAGCCGAGACTACATACATATACACTGCTTACCAAGTTACTTAAAGTTATTAAAAAGAAATTAAAAAAATAAAGCCAAACACAAAATACATACATATATGCATACATAGGTATGTATATCGGTTAGAATTTACAAACCCTTTCATTATCAATGAATTTACAGTCAGCCTACAAAATTTGAAACTCAAAGGCCAGAAGAAAGATTCAAAGAACTGAGAGTTCAATAAACTAATTGGAAGTTCAAATAACTACGAGGGTGGTTGATAAAATTCACAGGCCTTATTCATTAAAAAATATTTTGGTTTTATAAATTTATAAGAAGATTATTAATCAAATTTCCATAGAAGAGAATTATTGATATTTGCTCATTACTAAAAAAGGGGGGAAAATCAAGTAGCATGTTGCATAAAAATGAGATGGCACCGTGACGATGGCAAAGTAAAATGCATTTTAGTGATAGACACACAGAAAAAAATATTCCTGCAACAAATAACTTTAATTGAAAATAAAACCAAAAATCAATTAAAGATGTATTTAAGCAAATTAAGCTTTTGTTTAAAAATTTAATTAATTATAAAGTTTAATTGACTAAATTACATTTTTAAATTATTTTTAGTTTTATTTTAAATTGAAGTGTTTTATTGCAGGAATATTGTTTTCTGTGTATTAAACTTGTTCGAAATTTGGATCTCAGCACATTTAACTGCAAAAAGTTTAGTGAAGGCCTGATTACTTTCTTAAAAATTTATTTTTGATAAAACTTCTTTAAGTTTAAGTTCCTATTATGGTAGTTTTCTATTCATGATGAATAATTTCAGTTGCAAAGGGCATAAGTACATAAAATAATGGGTTAGAACCTGATGGCTGTAGCCCATAAACTAATATAATAATAAATAAATAAACTATTGTGATTATTCAAGATTTCAAGGTATGCAGTTTCACAAAATTCGTATGGGTAGAAATGCGTAAAACATAATGTTAAACTGTAAAAAATCCGACCCGTCGCACTATTTTGAACTTAAGATTTTTCTGTGGCCAGCTTTGAAAATGTAAGATTACAGCCTTGCATAAGTGCAATGCGTATTGAAAGTTTTTAAGATAAGTGTTAAAATCCTTGAATTTAGATTTTTAGCGTGGCCCCACCTATTAACTAAAATATTTATGTTTCGATCGACAACTTGTATTACAAACAACAACAACATGAGAAAAATTGTTGTTGTTTTCAATATAAGTATTCGATCGAACGATTTCTGGTGACATAAGCATTAAACACATTCACCACAGCAGGCTACACGAACACACGACTTCAAATGCCGCTAGCAGCATTTGCCGCCTTGTAGCCGCCTACTTAATTATTTTGGAGACGATAGCAGCACCATCTGCAACTGATATTCAAGTGCAAATACATTGTTCAGTATTGTCACTTTTATATATTTTTCATTTTATAAAAGTTAATTGCTCTTTTAAAATGTACTTATTTCACGTAAAAGTACAAAAATGAATCAATTTCTTTTTTACATCTTTTTCTTACATTTTTGGATATTGTTTTTGTTAAATAATATGAAATATTAGTGCTGCCAGATCTTGTAGGGATAAATAATTTATATGATATAAACTTATGGCTGGCCATATATTTCCGTCTGTAAAACAAGTTTTTTCAGGTATGTAATTGAAAATCAAATAATTTTAATACTCGTACATTGTAAAGTTAAATATGTATAAGTTTTATCTTCATATAGACTGTTTACATCACAGACTTACAATTTAAAGTATTTAAACTAGCTAGTAATATATAATTTCGCTTGCAAAGCAACACGAACTTTAGCCTGCCTGATCAAAATCATAAATATATAGTAATATGGAGTTTCTATAACTTGTTCAAGTTTCAACAGGTATATTTGATGTCCTTCTTGAGGGATGGTACGGCGTGTCTTCTTACGGCATTCAGGCTCCCATAAGTACTCTGTGTATCAACGGAAATTCAGAATGGTAAATTACGGAAACTCAGGTTGGTAAATTTAAAAAATATCCGACTATGACTTCCAAAGGAAAACCACACGGAATTGTTGGTATTTGTTGTATACTAGCTTTTACCAGCGGCTCCGCTCGCAATAATCTTCTTTAAAATACATAAAAACCGGTGTTAAGCCCGGCACTAAATACAAAAAATGTATCCGAATCGGATAAAAATATATTCTATATATGACGCTGGTGATGTAGCGTCTTATTAGTGAAATAATTTTTAACATCAGCTTAGTGGTTTGGGCGTGAAAGCGTAGCAAAACAAATAATCAAACAAACTCACTTTTCACATTTATAATATTAGTAGGGATTACAGATATGTTACAACCACAAGTGGAGACTTTTGCCGTTAACTGAAACAAAAATTACAAACTCCATATCCAAGGCGAATTCACATCAATCAATTCGCCTTGTCCATATCCGTATATCCATATCTTTGTGGTAACACTGTTTTTTCCTTGCTGCAAATACCAGGGTTGTATTTCATTTTCTTACTTTTCTTTTGCTCTCTTTCTCTTTGACATTTTTATTGTGGTCAGATAAAAAAGGAAGAAATTTAAAGAAAATAGTTATTGTAGTGAAAATCTAAATTCTAATTAGTTTTGGAGAAAAACATACAAAATATATATCCAATAAATTTTGCAATACATGCCAAAGATTTCGGCGAAAGAGAAATAAATTAGGTAAAACGTTGGTATTGGCAAAAATGTATTTGTTAAAATGATGAACTGCTACAGAATGGAAACTCCCAAAAAAAAAGAAAAACATTAAATTAATAATATATAAGGATCCTTATAATAGTTTTATAAGTACTGATGAATGATTAATTCGAATTGAATTAGATTAAATTTGAAACATTTCTTTCAAGTAAGACTTGTACACAGTAATAATATAATTCATATATGCAACTGCTTTCTAGGACAACCTAAGTTATCTGAAGCTAAGGAAATATGTCTCAAGCTGTGGGCACTGCTGGCACGACCTCAGCTGTACAAAGTGGATTTAACAAGGTCTTCATACAAAGAGATTATAGTGAAGGTACTGCTGTAAAATTCCATACCAGATTACCTAGTGAATTAGAAGGTTTGGTAAGTGAATACATGTGTAATCCCTTTACAAATATCTGTTTGCATGATTTAATTTACATACATATCATATTTAAACAACATATATGTATATTTATATACCTTACATACATAGTTACTACATGAATTTTATTAATTCTATTTTATATGTGGACACGAAAATATAATCGATCCGAAAAGGCAACAATTTATATTAGTTCCTATTGTATCTTTTGTTTCAGACTGGTATAGTTTCCCCAGTTGATTTACAATATTCACACACTCACCAACAAAAAAATATATTAGTCGATTTTCGTTTGAAAACGATCATTTTGAAAAGGTGTGATTAAGTCGAATCGATTTTATGTATCATTTTTAAGCCAATATTATTAAGCTACTGACTTTAAAAAGCACATTAGAAGATAAAATATAAACGATATGGGTAATAGCGCTATGAAAAGAAATTTATTAAACATTTTTGGAAAAACTATTAAAAACAAATTTTAAAATTATTGACAAAACGACTGTATTAAACATATCACACCTTTTATCGTTTTCAAATTGGTTTTGTGTCTAAATAGTTTTTCATCACATACCTGAATATTTATTTTACATATTGCTTTGTTATTGAAAACTTTCGGCTTATAATTATTGACCAATATGGATTAAAACTTCTAAAAGAAATAGGTTACATTCAGATTCCAAAATTGGCTGCCAATTATAAAATGCTTATGAGGTCACATTTTTCGTCCAGACTATTTAAAATTGCAGAAAGAATATGAAGCTTCAAATAACCAGCAGGAGCTACATAGTCACTTGCAAATGACTATTATCTGCTGAAATAAGACCAGGGGGCAAATTAGGGCATTCGATACGACTCGTAATATACATTTAATAGAGTTTATATGGAAATATTTTTAAATTACGAGTCGTATCGGATGCCGTGATTTGCCCCCAGCTTTTTATGAATGCATGCTTATTTCAACTGTCCGTGGAATAAAAAAGTTATATTTTGGCACCCTTGCAATACTATTAAAAATGTAAAGTACAATTTTATGATATGTTCTTAAGACATTATTTATGTAATATGATTACCGAAGTCAAACAATTTTTGTATTTAAATAAACTTACCATATTAATCCAAATAGTTCCTTTTTATTACGAATAATTTTCTGAAACAACTAAATGACAAATTTGGAGTAAAATGACAAAAATTAAAAATCTATCAAAACATCCAACCGGCTGGATTAATTTTTTTCAAGTATAGGCAAGAATATATTAAATGAAGACACCTTTCAAACAATACCACGCTCTTTTTTTAAAGGAACAAAATTCTAAAGATACATGCTTAAATACATTTATAGATATTATAAAAATTAAAATTCATATCATTTCGAGGGTACTCGGCTTTTTGATTTAAATTCTGTAATTTTAAGAGACGTCGAAGTGACACTTTTCTGAAGTCTGGTATAAGCTAGCATGAAGAACTAGCAGAAATATTAATTTTAATTGTAGGAGTTATGCCGGTGTTATTAGTTATAACTTAAAATTAATTAAAAAATAATAAACTCCTTTGTTAATTAATTAAATTTGTATGTATAGAGAACACAACTAAACACAATTGGTGGGGAAAATTTTGTTTTCCTCTTTATGTTTCCACATATTTTTTCTGCAAGTATCAACACTCATATATCTCATATGCACTTTTTGAATTTTTATTTTCATTTAATTTTCTAATACCTCCACTACCATTATATTACATAGAACTCAATGTTAAAACATATAAAACACAAAATTGCAGATTGAAAGACATGTGTTCGAGTCAACAATAAACAGGCTTAACGAATTTTTTGCTGAGGCTGAAAAGGGATCATGCAGTACTTATTGTGAGGGCTGTATTGGTTGTATTACGGCTTATTTGGTATATATGTGCTCCGAAACGCATTACGAAAAAGTAAGATTTGAAAAAAAAACTAACAACTATTTTAACAACCTAAAAACAATAACTTTATTTTTAGACTCTGCGTAAAATATCTAAATATATTGCTTCCCAAAATGAACGCATTTATCACCCAAAAGGCTTACAAATTATAGATCCTACATACCGCGGCTTGCGTGTCATAGAAATAAGTATTTTAGATCGTCCTGGACGAACGTGACTTCCGCTCTCGCACTCAACGGAGGAGTTTTTCATGTAATGATAAATCTTACAAAAATTAAAAGTTGGATTTTTATTTTTAAGTAAGAATAATTTAACTGTGTTATTTACATATGTATGACCTTTGTTAAGTATGACTAATTCGCATTGAGGATGTTTGTGGCAATGAAAGAAAGCTTTGTTCTCTAAAAACTAAAGGGATTTTATTTAATTACCAATTATGTTTCACTTAATTTCTGCATAATTTACGTTTCATATAACAATTACAATTTGTCTTTTAGAAAGAACAAAAATAATAAAAAAAAACATTTAGATTAAAATAATATTGCGAATTGAATTTTTGAGTAGAAATGATGATGCACATGATCAAAAAAAAATATGAAACACGCTCCACCAAAAAAAACTTCAAGATTTAGAAAAACTAGCAAAAATTAAATTAATATAAAAATCTATGCGAATTTAAGAAAATTCCTTTATTTAATATATAAATAAGTTCAATATGCATTTTCACCCAAAAACAAAAATCATTTAAACTAGTCTGACACGTAAAAATATGTATGCATGTGTTAGTTCGTATATAAAGTTATTTAACTTACCATAAGTATTCATTCCCATTGAATAAATAATGGAAACTTAAATGAACTAAAAATAGATTTCGTCACCATTTCAATAAAATAAGTAAAATCACCAAAAAAAATTTTTTGAACACATTTTGTTGTGTGTTAAATAACATAAACTTTACAATATTGTTTTAAATAAAATTTAAAAGTAATAATAATTTAGGCATATATGTATGTTAGTTTCAAAATTTTCTTGAAAAAAGGACATTGTTTATTTTAGAAATGACGTAAATTTTGTGGTGAAATGTAAAAAAAAAACAAACAAACACAAAAGTAATTGAACAAAAAAGATGTGTAAACGCCAGAAAACGTTACACATCAATAATCCATCGAGTTACTCAAATGATTTAAATAAATAATATTTATTAAACATGATTCCCATTAAAATTTAATTGAACTAGAATGAATTTTAATCAAGAACAATTTCTTAATTGGGCTTAGTATGTATTTTCAATTCTTAGATAATCAAATTTTCTTTAGTAATTAATGTGATTTTCCAACGAAGACCAGAAAAATCAGCTAAGGGAAATACCGGTCCATTTATCTACTTGGGCAAAGATTGTTTTTTGCCAACAAAATCGTGTTTCTGATATGCAAATTTTTAAGTCACTATGCAAGAGAAAGCTATGTATAAATATGTAGATACAATATGCGTGTTGGTACAAGCCTATACGAGTAGAAGTGAAGCATTGTACGTTTTCTTAACCTCCACATCAGGTTACAAAATGGTTGTACATACATAGCTTCTTTTTGTTTTTGTTATGAATGTTGAAATTGCTTAATTAGCAATTGATAATACTAAAGCAATAACTCCTCCTCACATATTGGGAATTTATCGTAAAATTGCATAAATAAATAAGAAATATGCAGGTTGTAAAATAATTGGCGTTACTAATTGATTAGCTGGAATAAAGTTATATGTGAAATTAAATCGTTCGGAATTGTCCTAGGATTCTTGTTATAAATACATGTTTCCAACAACAATTCTTTGGCAATTCCGCACGTTTTAATTTCACCTGGAATAAAGAACATACCGCTGTATCTATCTCCTGTTATGAAAAGTAAAAAGTTTTTTGTTTATTTTCTTCATTTATTTATATTTATTTTTTTTTACAATATTTGTATGCGTGAACAACTTTTAAATAAAATTTTAATAAAATAAAAACAATCAATAAAACTACAATAAACGGCAAAATTTTAAATTATTTTACAAATTTTAATACTGAAGCAATAGAAATTTGGCTACTGCAGTATTTTGACAAAAATCGTTAAAGTGTTAAAATATTTAATAATACTGTGCTCATACAAATTAGATAACAAAAATAATTTAATCTTTAAAATAATTAAATTTCCTTAATTTTAGTTTCTTATCCATATCTTCAGGTGTTTATTGGATTGCCGCACAATATATTTAAAATACATTATTACTGCGGCAAACCAATAACCACCCGACGATATGTCTCCATACGTCACTGCTGGCCAGAGAAGCGGCAGAGTGCCGAACATCAATCGGCTTTTTGTACAAATGAATGCACATACGCTTATACATTGCTCTCGGTTTTCTCTGTGTGGGCAGCTTTGCCATACGTACATATATGCTAGTACATACTAGTGGTGTGCTGAATGTCAATTTTTGACACTCCCGAATACAAATGCGAATATCTAACAATATTCGTGATTGCGTATACTAATATTATACATATGTGAAATTTTTAAGACATTTAACTGGGCTCTGTATTTACCTCTGCCAAATGAAATATGCAAATTTTGTATGAAAGAGAACTTCATACAACGGTTCGCGTACATTAAAGTTATGCCCCTGTTATGATTCATCATTCAACCAAGTTGAGTTGCCAATTCTACGACCCAACTTAAGCATTTTTTTATTATGGTTCACAACTAATTTTAGTTGTTTTCGAAACAATGCCCAAAAAGCAGAGGTTCTTGTCAATGCTATGTTTTTGAAACCATAGTAGTCATTACAAAACATTTTAAATATTTTTAGTTTTGGCCATGGTGTAAAAATACGGCAACCATAGCTGTGTAAAGAACCGAGGAATGTCAAAACCACAAAAATAATTGTACTAAAACCAAAACAAAATTGAAGTTTTTGACATTATTCAGCTAGAAAGCACATAGTCCCAAATCACACTGTGCAAGTCTTACTGCTAAGCTGATTAGTTTCAGGGAGAGAGAGACGAGGGGAACAGCAACGTTTCTTTTCCCCCCGTCTCTCTCACCTAATAAACTAATCAGCTTAGCAATAAGACTTGCATAGTTTAAATAGGAACACAGAGCAAAAAATTATCAGCTGAAGTAGCGCTGCCACCTAGTTAGATACACCTTGGTTTTGGCCTTACTATTTTTTCTTGAGATTTTGTTTTATGAACATGACAACAATATTGGTTGACAAATCGGATAGCTTGGCATCTGGAATAATGAGGAAAAACTAACAGAATAGTCCAAATAAGAAAAAAAAAACAACTGAAAAATTAAGTTATCTCATGTTGACAAAAGTTGTAATCCATAATAAGAATTTGGCAACCACTACTCAACTATCAATTTAGTTGGGAATCGTAATAAGTGCATTAATAAAAACTATCTAAAATTTTAATAAATTTACTGGATTCCTACAATGAATGACAAGTTTTTTTTTTTTTTTTTTTTTTTTTTGCAGAAAAGCCACTTTGACCAAACAATCTAGTGACAAATTATAGCCAAGTCATTTGCATGGTTTTCGTTTACGAGTGCAGTTTTTATATGTAGGTAACACTAGACCTAAACTCAGGGATCGAATCGTCACATCCGTGAATGTACAACTCGTCACGTAAAAACACCATTTTTGGATTATGACATACGTGAAATCGTTCGATTGAATACTTATATTAAAAACAACAACAAATTTTCTAATGTTATTGTTGTTTGCAATACAAGTTGTGGTGACATCGTGGGACAGGCCTTAAATGTCTTGTTTTTTTTAATTCCTGTTTATCAGGCATGTTCTGAAAATCACAAAGTTTCAAATCACTTTGTGATTTTTAAATCACAATTGTGATTTGATGGTGTTCTGAAAATTACAAAAGATTTAACTTTAAACATCTCATGTTTTGTTTTTTAAATGCAAAATCACAAAAGCAAATCAATAAGCAAATAGCAACATTTCTTGCAAAAGAAAGTGTCTTCATAAAGTGTCTTTTTTCATAATTTTATTAATTCTTTCATAGAAAATTAAGTTACTCATTTAATTAATTTATAGCGAATTTCAAAATGAAGTGACTGAAAAAATAACCAAGTGATTTCAAATCGGTAGGCATTTAGCTGACCGGTTTAAAATCACAAAAATTCAGAAAGTTTTGTGTGCAGAACACCTTTCTTGTGATTTCAAATCACTTTCACAAAAAGTGATTTTCAGAACATGCTTCTATATGTTAAATTTTTATTTTTCACTAAAAATTTTTCTTTATGGATTTATTTATTTATTCTTGTTTAATATTCAAAAAATATTCGCTTAAATGTGTCGAATACGAATATCTAAATATGGCTTATCATTCGGGAAATCGAATACGAATACAAATATTCGCACATCACTAGTGCATACATACATACGGGCCTGTTCTGCAAGTCACAACATGCCAAATCACGGTGATTTCCAAAAATTAATAATAGAAAATCATTGCTTTTGTAAATTGCACGATTTATAGCATTGAAAATTGGAATAAAATATTCTATTATAAACTTACAGCCTTATACATATATAAACCGTATTAAGGCTTCATATAGGATTTTTAAAATCAATTTGCATACAAAATTTTTCTTAAAAAGAATTTATAAAGCCTTAATAATTTTTATAAATACGGATGTTAATAAAATACAATAAAAACCAATTAACAAGTCAGCTATAGTTGTAGTTTGTTTTTAAAATCACGTAAATTCAAATTACCGTGTTGGTCAGAACAGGCCCGATACATTAGATTTTTTTTAATCTTTGAATGCTTTTCATAAAATTGACTTACTATATAAGATTACTTTAGATTCTCATAATACAACAATTCTAATATATAGTTAGTTTGCATTTAATATTAAAGTTTTATTCTAAATATCATTTATATTGCTATAGTTTCCATTTTTATAAGAGAAAAAAAATTAACTAGATATTAATTAGTTACACTACAAATAGTTTTGATTATTTTCATTAATTTACTTCTCAGTTATGAAAATTAACTTTTATTTTCTTTAAGTATGTATTTATTTATCTCTATGTGCTTTAAAACTTGTGTCTAAAATACGAATAGTTTGTATTTGCTTTTAAGCAAATTTTGACTAGATTCTTTTCTTTTATCTAAGTATATGTATTTTATTTATTTTCTTCTATATTTATTTCTACATTTTAGTTCTACAAATATATCAGTTTAAACTACACAGTTAGTTCAGTAAATATCGAAAAAGGATCTCATTTAATTACGTTTTGTAGGTGCTTTATTTAAAAATTATGAAATACTAGCCGCGGCGGCGTGACCTTATTTTAATAATTTTTCTTTAATTTATTTTGCACATTTTATAACAGTTTGGTAATCTACAAAAACACGGTCCCAGAATTAAGTTAGTTTTTATCGAATTTAATACGAATTAATTTGACGGGTTTTTTCTCGTGAATATGAATTCAAATACAATTGATTTGTGCTTTTACCAGCCAAAATAGTTTCGTATCCATCTTTAATTGCTTAACGCAAATGGTTGGAAATCATATTTAACTTCGAAAGAAAATAAATAAATGCATTAAAAATTGGAATTGATTGAAATTATATTTCTGCAATCATTCCCAATAAAAAATTTAATTGCAAAAAAATTGCATTTTCTCATTATAGAACTTTTATATCGATTTTTAAGTGCTGCCCTGTTTATATAAACTATTATCAGGAATTCCACATCTAGAATGAAAACTAAATATGACACGTCTAGCTAAATTGACAGCTCTTATTCAGCTGGGAGAAAGACAGAAAGATATTGCGCTACTACCTCTGCCTTTCACACAGCTGAATTAAGACTTTGCAAAGTAAACTTTGCGTGTCCAAAAGGGGTATAACATATACCCCTTTTTCCACACCCAAAGTTTACTTTGCAAAGTCTTAATTCAGCTGTGCGAAAGACTGAGAGAGGAATACTATCCCTTTCTGTCCCTTGCAAAGTAAAGTTTCCGTGTCTAAAAGGGGTAAAATCATGGTGATTTAAGCAAATCATGTTAATTTATATATGATTTACCATACATTTTTCAAATGGACAAATCACCTCAATGTAGTTGAATTGACAATTACGAAAAAATGACAATAAGGAATATTTAATCAATTTTAAATGTCAACCTCATGTGGATAAAATTCACATTACAGCTGCTACGCCCATCTTATAAAGTACGTGCATAAATTAAATACGAAAATTCGAACAAGAAACCACTCACAAGCTCGGTGGAAACACTTTGAAGTGATTTACTTTAACCTACTTGATTTAAAGTGGTGGAAATATATTATTAAGCAGGATTCACCTCACCCATTGTTTTGGAACAAAATTTTTGTCCGGAGAAATTTTTTTACGTATTTTGACGTTCATCTTTTTGATAGAGAGAGAGAAAGAAAAGAAGAAGAAGAGAAATAATTTATTTGGAAAATTTTTAGCTAGAATTGGTTTAATTTTAATTTTTACCAGCTATTTAAATTTTTCCCCAAAAATTTAACAGTGCTGCCACATCATGTTATATGTATTTACATATAATGAAAGCACAGAGTATACTTGTAATAAACACAGAGTATAATTCGAAGCGAAAGAAAAGCCATTCGAATTTACATGTTATTAAGATACAAATTCGAAAATGTTTTCTTTCGTTTCGAATTACAGAGTAGACCCCCAGGACAAACATTTTGTTCCGAATAAATAAATGAATTCACCTTTAATCCATTATTGAAAAACAACATGGGGACTAAGCCCCGTTTAAATGTATGTCTTGGTTAACTTAAACGTACATAAGTATATTAAACTAAGTTTAACTAATTAGTATTAAACTAAATCTTAGAGTGATTTCACAATTTTATCTAATGAATACTGAAACTCCTTTTCGTTAGTTGTGAAGTCACATATACCTCCATTAATAAATAGAGAGAGAGAGAGCAGTTTTATCTGGGATAATTGAGTTCGTGTTTTAAATATTTCCTCTCCTTTGTTCTTTATTACTACAAATCACAAAATTTTATTAACTTCGCAAACAACCTGTTATCAGTATCTCATAAGATATTTTAATTGATGTGGCATACATTAATTCCAACTAGAATAAGTATGTAAATATTTTAAAATATATACCTTACTTTAAATTCTAGTTGGACGGCTTTCGTCACAAAAGAGAACAAAACTTTGAACGCTTTTTGATTTTATCTGCCGAATTTGTGGTACAAGATGATGATATTGATGATGAAGCTGACATTTGACTGGTAGAACCACTTGGTGGCTGTGAGGGGCTTGTAGGACTTTTGTCATCTAAATCTTCGCTGGCTTGGGTTTCTAGTAATTTCAAAGAACTTTTTGGCTTAACGCCATCCATACTGTTGTAAAGAGATTTTGTTAGTTTTGATTTAACTGCCTTCCCTAAAGCACCAGTCTTTTTTATGCTCAAACGTGAAGTACCGCGGTGATGCTCTGGTGTAGATGTATCATCGCTGTGCTGCTGTTGATGGCAATTTAATGTAGTCACTGTAAATTCTATGTCTTTGATATCTTCATCGGCACATACTATTAAAATATCAAATTGTAAATTATGAACACACATACATACATATATCTTTTTCCAAAATTTTAAGACGAATTTCTTACCAGCAAATTCTTCGACTGGCTTATCAATGGTATCGTGATCAATCCATGTTAGACCCATTTCCACCTTTTCAGCCAAATCTTGCCAATTACGACGATTTTCTAACGTTCCCTCATACAATGGAGTAATCCAAGGGAAAGTATCACACAAAACTCGATATAAGGGTAAACATATAACGTCTATAAAACCAACTTGCATTTTTGGTAATTCATCTTTACGTTCTCTGTTAAAAAAAAAAAATTAAATATTATTTAGCTTTGGAACAATTTTGTATAGACTTATCTAACCTGTCCATCATGGCAACGGGTTGCGTATTTAATTGCAATTTCTCTAAATCGCCTTGATCGAAAAATTCATCAGCCACTAATTTTGCAACACGATGTTGCACTTCCCAAGGCTTAGCGATGGCGCTGACATCGCAGGCCGTCATCATCATGCCACATAATACTATAAAATTAATACATGTATAGTGAAACTTCGTTATAACGAACTTTGTTATAACGAAAAACTTAATATAACGTATGATTTATTGAGCAAAGTTTTTTATACAAAAATACACTATAGCTATAACGAACAAATTCTGAGCAAAAAGCTCTATAAAGCGAAATATTCCTTCAAATGCCTCAATATAATGAAAAACGTTACAAAAACAGCGAAGTCTTAATGTATTTACAAGCGCATTTATACAACGAAGTAAGAATAAAATTATGTATAGCAAAGTGGTAAAGTTATAACGAATTTTTTTAGTGTTTCTTAAAATTTCGTAGTATCAAGGCTTTGCTAATTATATTTATAGCGAATCAATGGCTATAACGAAGTATTTTCGGACCCACTTGGAATTCGTTATATCGAAGTTTCACTGTATAAATCATTTTTTTATTTCAAAATTCGGTGTTACTCACATTCTTTCTTCTCCTCACTTTGCCAATCGAATTCACCGTTCTCTACTAGATCCAAAAAGGCATTCCTTTTCTTAAAATATACTGCCAAATCGGTGGAAAGTATAGCATTTTCGACAGTTTTCATTACGGCCCGATAGTCTTCCGGTGAGAGAGCCTGTACAAATGATGAAAAGTTTGAAATAATAAATAAATTCAATAACGTATAGATATATTTAAGCGGTTAGAGATATTGTATAGACATCGAGATAATATGGATTCCAGGACATCAGGGTGTCTCTGGCAACGACGAGGTCGATAAGCTTGCCAATAATGGCTCATTACTGAATTACATCACACTAAAAAATGGCAAAAATTTTCAAGAATTTAAAAATGAATTTGAAACAATGGGCTATAGAAGAACACACCAAAGATTGGCAGAACTCTGATGTAGTAAGAGTGGCCGAAATTCTATCGAAAATAGTGAAAAGACAATAGAGATTCTATGTTTAAAAAAAGGCCCGCACTTCGGAATTCGTTTAACATAAGAACAGAACACATAGAGTTAAAAAGTCCCATGGGTGTTGTTGGCATGTAGAATATCTTAGGGATTCAGATTAGAAAACCTAAGAAAGTGTATTGAGGACACTAGGTTCTTAAACTAACAAAAATTTTCATAGTTTTTTTATCTTTTATTAAGATTGCATAACATGCTATAAAAGCATAAGTGTAATAAAATGTATTTAATTTTTTTTTTTAATTAAAATAAGTGACTCTTATGTATTTTCGCCCGCTAATTACGAAAAAAAGCTATATATTCTATCGTTTCTAGTTTCAGAGATAGTGCGCGTTATATAATAAGAAAATTGTTTTTTTATATCACATTTGTCAATTTACAAGCCATTATTGCAATTACTACGTAAAAAAATGTTGTATGTTCCAGAAGTTTAGAGGACCCTTCAAAAAGTGGTGTAAATTATGCAAATGTTACATATTACTATACATATCTTTAAAACTACAGCTGATAGGGAAAAACTAATGACGTCATCGTAATCAGAAGATTACTCGTACATAATGATCAGATATTTTTATTATAACTGCACAAAAAACCTTTTTTTCTGCTGTAATATATACTGTAATTCACAGCAAATTGAATGAAATAAAAAAAAAATAAATGCATTTTTTGACGTCGCGACGTTGTGTAATCTTTTTTGTGTTTTTAAGGTTATTTTGTAATTTTTTTGGGGATTTTTTCCGTACTTTTTTTAGGTCATCAAAATGCGAGCCCTCGTTATGACTATTACAGCAAGGGCATACATATGTATATGTGCTTGTGTCTGAGCAGAAATAAATTTCTTGTGATGTCTCACTTAGCAACACTTACTTGAAATATATTATTTCCTTCAGAATTTAAAATCATAACACATTGATCGAAGTGGTGATGTTCCATCGTACTGGTTGTGTACAAAATGGCCAATGGGGATTCAGTTTTAGTCTGAAACGCATTGTTTGTGCCACGGTGATCTAGATCGTGACACAAACACGCAACAAGCAAACCAAATATTTCCAAATCCTTCATAAAACGTTCCATACGACCGGTTTTCATCATGGCAAACATCGTCTGAGCAACATTGAGAGCATGACGCCAATTGTGATATTTGACAGGACGATAATTTTTACGTACACTCAAGACCCAACGACATAAAACGTCATAAGGTATTTGAAACATTTGCACAAGATTACACTGCAAGAACATGCGCACCACAGCACGACAGGTATCGTCATCACACAAATCAAAATCTGAAAAGATGTCAAGATTTGAAAAATAAAATAAAAATTCTCTATATCCCTTATTCTGTAACTCGCTAAAGCTAAATTTCTATCGCTAAAAATCACGATTGTCAATTTTCGGAAAAAGAATGCAATTTTCAAAAATTTTAAATTTTACCCCCTGTTTCTCAAACCCATGCGGTTGAATTGAATAAAACATTTATAATAATTTTTTGACCTTTGCAAACAGGGTATTAATACATCAAAAATTTTAGGATTTTGTATCATCGCCAAATTTAGCTTTACCTTTAGCGAATTACAGCCCCCTTATTCTGTAACTCGCTAAAGCAAAATCTATATCGCTAAAAATCTATAAAGTCGATTTATCTATTTTTGGGAACGAATAGAATTTTCAAAAGTGTATTGACAAATCAGGCAATGACTTGGAAGTCCAATCTGTGGAAATTTTACTCATGACATTGCCAAATATTTTTAATTTTGTATTTGTTCAGCATTTTAGCGATCGAATTTAGCTTTAGCTTTAGCGTGGGCAAGATATTTGAGACTCTTCTGAAACTTACCAATGAATGTAAAACTATATAAATTATACGCTTCCGCCGACTCTATTCTATCTTGCACCAATTTATCTGTCTGTTCTTGTGGAGCAGTTGCATGATATGATAAACATTCTAAAGCCACTTTTTGTTTGGCCATTAGTTTGCAAGCATTCTCATACATTTGCGTATTGTGTATGCCCAAGCCACAGAATATGGCGAACGCCTCAAATATTGAAGCATCCGAATCGGTGAAAGGTACACCCATACCTTTATTTATTAATTGAGCCACACCAATCACAGTTTTTTGGGCATTCACTATTGGCATACAAAGTATGGCCTTAATACAGTCAATTTCATTCTCCGCCGTAATTTGATTGTGCTCTAGCACCCACTCTCTAACATCGGCTATATTCACAGTGTGTCCTGTGGAGGCTACATATTGCGCTATTTGAGCTAATGTTGAATTGCTTAAGTCATTAACTGAAGGCCTTGAAATGTTCGCCGATTGATTTTCAGCGCCCAATTCAAAAAGTACTGTAAAACGGTTGGGCATTTTATGCTAAAAAATACACATTTTAAAAATTACTATACGCGTATTGTTGTTGAAAAAAATATTTCTTTCATACATACTCGTACTTACTCACCTTTTCATCAAGACTATCACTACTCTTAATACTTCGACTTAATCGTCTCTGTATTTCGTCGGGTTTCTCAATAATTTTTTCCAAGTGGCTCTGAAAAACGTATTTTTTTTTATTATTAGAGATCGACCCATTGAATTGAGTAAAAATTTGCAAATGCCGCTTACCGATTCGCAACAATCTAAATCAACTAAAAACACCGAGCATCTTTCACACTTTAAAAGCTCCCTGGCTTCGGTCATTATTTTCGTTACCAAACATTCTAAATTATTTTGCTCTTCGAATATGCTGCGCGCTAAATTTAATAAAATCTGATTACGCCTGTACTCCTGGACGGACATTTCAAATAGTTGAGCATTTTGTATGCCAATTCCACAAAATGTTAAGTATCTGCGAAATATTTCCACATCGTGTTCATCGAATTCATTTGAGCCGTTCGTTTTATTGATTATCTGTGCCACCCCAATAATATCACCCTCATAATTGCATATTGGCATCGAAAGTATCGTGTTGGTTTTATAGCCGGTCTTCAAATCAATTTCACAATTGAATCGTGCATCTTTGTATGCCTCTCGTATATTAATTGTTTGTTTAGTTTGTGCCACCATACCAGCGATGCCAACACCAAATGGTATTACAATTTCTTCGGAACGAGCTTTTTTCACAGCATCTTGAAGTGCTACAATGAAGTTAACAAAATAATAAACATATGTAGTTTAAAAATTAAGATTTATTCATATATTTGCAGTACTTGTATTTGTCTCTAAGAGTTACAACACACACAAGCCTGACCGCACTTAAGAAATAATTACGATGACGCGAGAGATGTCCTGAAGTCGGTTTATTTTTTTCAAAAAAGTTTTAGTTTTTAAATTTTTGGCGCCAAATTTATATTTTTAGTCAAATATAACTTTCCCCTCACTTTTCTAAATTCAACATCGCGTCATTTTCAGAGCTGAAGGTGTGTGTGCCCAGTTTTGTAAAAACGGGTCAAATGAGTAGAAGCAACTGAAATATAATATTAATATTTAATGGGCAGGGATCCCGCCCATTTCTTTAACCACAAAATTATGTCATTCTAAGAAGAGAAACTCTTTGCCAAGTTTTGTGGGAATCGGATAAGTAGAAGTAAATATAATTTAATACTAACCTTTTATGGGTTGTATCTCCGCCCAATTTTTGAACACAAGATTCAGTACTTTTCATAGCTCAAGAGATGTGCCAAGTTTCGTAAAACTCGATCAAATAGAAGCATGTCGAATATAACACTACATTTTAATGGGTGTGGTCCCGACCACTTTTTTGAATGCAAGATTGTGTCTCTTAAAGACTTCAAGATATGTGCCAAGTTTCGTAAAAATTGGTTAAGTACAAGAATGTGAAATATAATATTAAAATTTGATAGGCGTGGCTTAGCCCACTTTTTGATTTCCAGATTGAGTCTTTTTTTGAGGTCAGGTTGTGTTAAGTAAAAATATAAAATTTAGTTTTATTGGGCATGGTTCCGCCCATTTTTTAAACTTCTAGATTGTGTCGTTATGAGAGCCCAACGCTTTGGGTAAGTTTCGTAGCAATGGCAAAACTAAAATACCATAAAACAAATATTGGACGTATCCCCACCCACTTTTTAATAATAACACCAAATGGAAGCTATACTCTTTTAGACAAAAAAAAATATTTTTAGAATCAGGTCTGTTCTGAGTTATGAAGGAATAATGCCAAAAAAAAATCCAGACGAATTGATACTTCCTCCTTTTTTTGAAGTCAGTTAAAAATGCGATGTATGGAAATTCAGTAAAATATGGTTTGCAAAGCGCTTCGTCTTAGCATGTAGAGACATCCTACTTCGTAGGCGCATTCCATCAGATTTTTATTTAACCTAGTATAAGAAAATTATTTGAAACTATTCGATCTTTATAAAAGGTGATCTTTAGCAAGTTTATTTTTGGCAACACTGTTAAACATGTTCAGTTTGGTCTAAAACTTAACCATGAATCGACTTACAAAGGCACAACGCTTGCAGATTATTCAATTTTATTATCAAAATTTGGGGCGACCTTCTGAGGCGGCTGTTTGGAATGTTGCGATTAAATTTCGCTCCAAAATTACATTATTGAACGCTAAACCGCCAACACGCGTACATAGAGTGCGAACAGAGGAAAATATCGCAGCTGTATCCGCCAGTGTTGTTGATGACCGTGAATTATCGATTGGACGCCATTCGCAGCAATTGGGCCTCTGTTCCTTTTTGGTGCCCAAAATGGAAGAGCTGGACTTAGCTAACATGTGGTTTTAGCAAGAAGGTGCCACATGCCACACATCACGCGAAACAATGTCTCAATTGAGAGGCTTGTTTGGTGAACAGTTTATTTCACGTTTTGGGGTCGTTTAACTGGCCGCATAAATTGTGCGATTTAACGCCTTTAGACTAATTTTAGTGGGGCTATGTTGAGGCTCATGTCTACAGGGACAAGCACCCGATGGTTAACGCACTGGAAGATAATTTTGAAGAATATATTCGTGGTGAGATACCAGCGATATGATGGAGAAATTATGCCAAAAGTTTATTACATGAAATCATCTTTAAACGTTGAATTATATAGTTCGTTCTACCGACTCATATAAAGATTTCATAGATTTCTTTATATTTTGTGGGTTTTTTTATCTAATCCGAAAGCTCTTAAAAATCACGCCTTACATATTCCATTTTATTAAAAATTTGCGTTAATCAAATACCTGATGTTAACAAACAATATCTACCAATTATTGCCATGACGTACTACCATACAAAGCCGTGCGATCTACGAAAAAATACAACCCTGGTATGATGAATTGTTATTGTTTTTTGAAAATTTTCACAAACTTCATCATACCATGGTTGCATTTTTTCATAGATCGCACGACTTTGTATGATAGTGTATCACGGCCTTTAGATAGACGTGGGTTCTGATGAAATGCCTGGCGGCACAGAAAAATGCTGGCAGTTCCCCCAGCTAAACTCTAGTTTAATTTTTCTTGTCTTTTTTTTCATTAATCAAAATATTTCATTCAATAAGAATTGAAAATACATACTGAACTTGAAATCGATTAAGAAATTATTCATGATGTAAATTATTGTTCATCAGAAAAAATGATTGATGATATGATATGATGATAGTTTTGCCGTCGTTTTTTTTTATAGGTTGGGTGAATCATTAAATATTAGGAGCACAGAATCAGCAGCAAGACGTTTTCTTGTTTTTCTAAGAAAAAAACCCACGTTGCATACTTCAGGGTATAAAATTAATACAATCAGTGCTATCATGAATAAAATTCCACGTGAAAATTTTCCATTTTTCAATTAGGATTTTTTATTTTCTCTATTACTGTTAGTTGGAAATAATTCCACGAAAAAATTTCACGTGGAATTTTATTCACGATAGCCCTGAATATGTTTATGTTTTTATAAACATGGAGTGTTTTCGCCCCAGGATATTAAGCAGTTTATTTTATTTTTATTTTTTTTGTTTTTTGTATTTTTCGGCAAAAATGCAACTTGCAGTTATTTCTGATCGCCTGGCAATTTAAAAATAATTTAAAATCTACTGAAAGTTGTTTTGTTGTTTTTGATGAGTATACTTGTGACAAAAATAAAGTAAGTTTATACTTAAAAAAAACAAACGAAACATAAATTAAAAAATTGATCGTCACTTTATTAAAGAAATTATTTTTAAAGTAATTAGAAGAACTAAGTAATTGAATTAAATAGTTAATTAATATATACAAATGTAATTAATTCAAGCTTTATAACATAAAAATTAACAAATACGTCTTCATAAATTAAATAGTTTAAATAATAAAAGTATTTAGCATGTTGAATAATGGATGATTTCCTTAAGTGCATGATGATGAATATGACTTTCAGGTACCCATTGAGAAAACTTCTAGAGCACTAAAATAAAAAAAAATATTTGTAATATCTATAAGTGCAGAAATTTTCATTTAAATTGTCGTCTTTATCGGGAATAAAAGTTCACTTCAAATGTGTTCCCTTTCCCTAAAATTGTAATCATCATTTTTTGTACTATTTTATAGTTTTTTTCACCATTTTTGGTTCATGTGAAATGTTTCACGTGAACAAAATGATCACCTCTTATTCCCGATAAGGTTGAATATTGAAAAGTGTAAACAATAATGTTGCATATTAGCAATTATCTCCATACTACATTTCTATTATTTTTAATATTATTAGCAGTTTAACATTAACGGTCTAATTCATAAAAACTATTTTAGGTTTATTACAGGCTTATTTGACAGATTTCCCATAGAAATATGTCAAATAAGCGCTTAATAAACCTGAAATATTTTTTATGAATAAGGCAGTAAATATTTGCGGCCTTATTTATAAAACTTAAAAAGTCTTTATAAAGGTTTTTTAAAACAAATTTTCATACAAAATTTGGCTTGAAAAGCCTTTATAAAGTCTTTTTAAGTTTTATAAATAAGGCTGTTAAATTGTAAACAGAAATTTTTATAAAATCATGGAATAAGTTCTAATTTCAGTTTAAGTAAAATTTTAACTTTCGAAATGACACAGAAAAACTCCGATACACACCAACTTAATTTTGGGCCGTATTGCACAGTGGTATGCTTCGTTTTAAAAGATAAGGTCAAAATCAAAAGCAATTTGTGTTGAGTCGCGTGTTCGTGTCACAAAAAAAAACACTACACGCGCCCATCCCTACTACAGATTGTATATCCATTCTGGAAGACTCGTATCTTCCAAGCCTGGGCATATTCGATTAGACCCCAATCACAAGCTCGTGGGTAATGGGATTAAGGTCTTATATTGGTCTCCCCAATCGCCAGAATTATGTTCGTTTCCATAAAAGAGAGTCACCCAAGACATTGAAATTTGAAATTAGAGACCGTACCATTGAACCCTTCTAAACTATTGAAAAAGAAGTGATGAATAATTTTTTTGAGGAATCAGTGTTGTCAAAGCAGCTTGCGGCGGTCATACGAAATACTAATATGTACGAAAATACGAACTACTAAATAGATATCGCTCATTTACTCAAAGAACGTCATAACTCGAAAAAAAACCAGTTTGCCAGAAAACGCGTTTCAAGTTTTCAATTGACACACAATTTTTTTCAATTACAACAGCTTATTGGAAAAATAAAATTGTATACATCTCTCAAGAGTTGAGTAAACAAGACATTTGTATGAAATTTTTACATAATATGAAGGACATGAGAATTAATTCTGCATCACTAAAAAAATTTAATTTTTGAGCTATGATGTTCTTTGAGTAAATGAGCGATATGTAGCTGTAAAATTTAATGTGAATACAACTATTTTTAAGTTTAAAATTTTTAAACGCACTAATAATCCCAAATTAATATTTTACTTATTAAGTAAAATATTAAAATAAAATAAATAGCTGGATCCAGCTAAACCCCTCAATAGTCAATTTCAATGTATTTTTAATAAAAAAATATTTTACTTAATAAGTAAAATATTAATTTGGGATTATTAGTGCGTTTAAAAATTTTAAACTTAAATTGTAACAATTCCCATAAAAAACACTAATTAACAACTATTTTTAAGTTTGTAGTTTTTTTTCATAAATTGTTATTTAAAATTAAAAAAAAATTAATTTAAATTAGAATAATAATCTCTATTTTGTTTCCGACTGTATATGACGGCAGAAATGATATAAAAATACAATTTGCAAATATTTATATACTTTAGCAAATATTGTGTAAAAGGTTTTAATTTATTTTTTTTTCAATCTCATGAAAAATTTAAAAATTATAATGCAATCGAATTCAAGGAAATAAAAACAACTGAATAAAAAAATACAAAGTGTGTTTCATTAACTTTTTTTATTCGTTTCGAAAATTAAACAATGTGTAGAAGAAGGAAATGTATAGGAATGAGAAAAGTGGCATGCACGCGAAAGAACATAAATGCTTAATGGAATTTTAACTTACGTGTGTTTTGTGTAACATCAAACAATTTCGCCACCAAGTATCGATTGTTCGGTGGTCCTTTTGCCAGAAATAATGAACCACGATCTGCATGTGTTAGGAGGCCAACGTTGACTAAAATTTTATGACACAATACGTCGATATCCAATTCATTGGCCACATCACGTATCAATTCCATAAACAATTCGCCTTCATCCAATTCCATTAAATGGCGTCGATTATCCAATGATAAGTGACTGCCATTTGATGCTAAAGTTAAGGAACGGCTTTTCTAAAAAAATTAAAAAAAAAATTAATATTAAAAGAAAAATATTTACAAGATTTTAAAACGAATAGCTTAATGTTTGCTTAAAAAAATTATAGAAAAGGAAGCTTATGTTAATTTTTGGTTTTAAAATTTCTTAAGCTAAAAAGTTACGTATAGGAATGGTTACGAATCACGTCATTAATATATAAATGCTTAAACGTAGCAGTTTTTCTTTTAAATCAGGGTGTAAATGGAAGTGAACATAATTAATTCTAGCGTAAGTAACGGCTCAAATTTCGCACGAAAAATCGTCAAAATCGTCAAAATTATTATCTGGAAACGTCCAAAATAAAACAAACACTTTTATCAAACGAAAACATAGCACAACAAATAAATTCGTAGTTTTTGTATAAAATAAGCCAAACTCTTATCAAAAAAAAAAATTACTTTGCATTTAAATCAATTTGAATGACCTTGGAAGCCTGAATAGAGTAATTCTATAAAAACCACATCATACGTTAAATAAAAAAGGTCGAATAGTCATATATATATATAAGAAATTAATTGTTTAAAAAACAAAATAAATACATGTCTTATACCCCTTTTATACACGCAAAGTTTACTTTGCAAAGTCTCAATTCAGCTGTGTGAAAGACAGAGGCAGGAATACTATCTCTTTCTGTCTTTCTCCCAACTGAATTAAAACTTTCCAAAGTAAACTTTCTGTGTCTAGAAGGGGTATTACTTTGGCTTTGTTTAAGTTAATTTGACTACATACTCTTCCTACGTCTGCTGAAGTTCATTATTTTCAATTTTTATTGAATGAAATATTTTTATTAATTAATATGAGTTTCTAAAGAAGAGAAAAAAAATTAAAGTAGTCTTTATTAGCTGGGATAATTTTTTTTTATAAAACTTGTTATGGTGGGATATAAAAGACTAGAGTCCTTTTTTCGTTTTGGAAATTTTTTCCACAAATCTAAAAGTTTTAAGTACATGCAAATTCCGGTATAACGAACGATATAATGCCAGGCCCATTCGTTATACCGAAAAATTCGTATTTTTAAAGTGTTGTTTTAACTATTATTATTGTAGACAATATACAATACAATAAATGCCCCTATCACGGTTTTCAAATTTTAAAATAGTTTGGTTGGGATTGATAAATTTGCAATGCGATTCTCCACTAAGTTAACATACTTTTCAGTTGTGTTTTGGTACTGTCATTTACAACTATACCTAAGTTTGGTTGAGAAAAGCGTTGAGTATAATACACAACTGTTTTTTAGTAGTTGGGTCTGTGGTTGGGTTTTTATAGTTAAAGGTTGGTGCGATATAAAAAGCAGAAAAAGTGGAAAAATCGTAATTAGAAATATTTGTTATACTTAATAACAATATTTTTTAACAATTAAATTTAAAGAATTCGTTCCCTATTTTGATTATTCCTTACCTTGCATTGGGTAGTTCAAGAGGGTTGGAATCATCACGAATTTTTCTTTTGATACGTAGTACATCTACAATTGCGACTTCGTTTTCGTCGTCATCAAATAAATCTATACATATTTGTGTCCATTTGGTATGATTTCTTTGAACTAAAACACTAAAAACGATACTTTTTCTAAAACTATGTTTTTTTCTGTCAAACTTGATATTTAAAGTTGGCAACGCGATGACAATTTCAACTAAAAAGCAGTTTTGGTTCATAATACTAAAACACAGTTTGGTCGTGAGTAAGTTTGGTCTACTCTTAGACGACCAAACTGAATTTAGTTGAGAACCGTGATAGGGGCAAAAATTTGTTTGCAAATAAGCTATCAAATACAAACTAACGGTATAAAACTTTTTTTGGCACTTACATTGCTGCTGAAGATTTTGTTTAATATATATTTGCGGTTCGTTATACAGATCACACATTTATCAAAACATTCGTTATATAAAGTTGATCTAAATGTTAGTGTTATGTTCCTGGTGAGTTTGTAAGTATGTTCCATCTTTATCTTTCAATACTGATTGCTCCACAAAAAAAATCTCTCATATCGGTTGACATTATTTACAAAAGTTATAAGATACGAAAGAGTTTCAACACCCGCAGTTTCCAACTTTGACACTTTTTTGTGCTATCTAGTCTTACAACAGGGTGGAGGCCACATATGATGCTTCAAAAATATAATATGTACTTCTATCCAAAATTTTGGTTTGGCTGGAAGTATACCTACTGTGTACACTGGTCAAAATATTGAACGTGTACGGGAGAGCGTGCAGCATAGTCCATCAACATCGACAAGGAGGCGTTCGGTACAACTTGGACTATCACGGCGATCGCTGCAGAGAATTTTGAGTACATTGGACGTGATCCCATATAAAGTTCAACTTGTGCAAGAATTGAAGACGATAGACTACCAACAACGGCTTGAATATGCCATTCGCTTCCGTGAAAAAGCGGAGGAAAATCCAGACTTTATTCACAATTTGGTCTACGGAAAATTCAAGAGCAGTTTATCAGCGACAATCACACCCACTTAAGTGTACTTTTTGGTGCGGTGTATCCTCCGAGAGGATAATTGTCCCATATTTTTTTGAAAATGAAAGTGGTGTCTCAATCTATGTCAGCGGTGTTGAAAAATTTTGTTAGGCTAGCTGTGGAAAACCATCCAAACTTGTGGGTTCAACAAGATGCAGGTGCATCAATGGATTTGTTAAGGGACATATTCGGCGAACGCATTATTTTGCGAATAAGCGATTTTAACTGGCCTCCACGTTCACCAGATTTAACAGCTCCTAACAGCTTTCTTTGGCAATATTTGAAAGAAAGAGTGTACGTTAACAAACCAAGAATCATACTCCAACTAAAAACCAACATTCGAAATTACACCCGAAATTTTGCAAAAAGTTATGGAAAATATGCTAAAAAGAGCACATACATATGTGCGAGCCAGAAAATGGACATGACTTACAGGATATCATTTTTCGAAGCTAATTGCAAAAAATTCCCCAATAATATACTGTATTTGAAAAAATATATAATAATCGCATAAATAAAAAAGTTATAAATTATTTAAACCATATAGATCATTCTGCGCCACCCTGTATATAGTCCAAATATAATTAAAATCGTTTTAATTTTGTTGAAATTTGTTTGATGAATTTTATTCTATAGATCTTAAATCCAAATATAAGGGAAGAACAGAGAAATTAATGGAAAAAATTCAACATTTTTGCCCTTTTTTGTTAAAATTTTTTTAACAAAATGTCTTAAAGTAATAGGATCTTGATAAATTATTTTATCTCCTCTTACAAGAATCAATAATTTTTAAGAATACAGATGAACTAGACATTATGTTTATATAAAGTAGTTTGCCTTTTTTTAGAAAAACAGAATGCAAAATAGTGGCAAATTGTTATTTAGTTTTTTTTTTTTCTTTTTAATTTATTTTTATTATTAAGTTCGATTCAAAAGTGTGGTATACAAAGTGTTTTTCCACATAAAACCACTTTTCAATTTAATTTAAAATGTTTTCTTTATTGATCTGTATATTTAACCGCAATTCATATTTACATTTGTCAATTCGTTATGTGGATACAGCAAAAACCACAATAACAAATTGTGTAATATTTTATGTAATTTTTCTGCTGCTGAGGAAATATTGACAAATTATTTTTCAATAAATTAAAATTGAACTGCAGGTGATAGAAAATACAAAATAAAATGTACATATCGCACTTAATCAACAAGAGGGTATTATCTCAAAATTTTGAAAATTTCACTTTTTTGCAACAAATCAACTAAGAACACCAATATCTATCTATCTACTGTAAAAATTTCAACGTATTCCGATTACTCTTTCATCTGGAAAACTACATTTGAGACAATTTTTGTGATAGTGTTGTGACTACCTTTATATCACCAAAAAGTTATTCACGCTTATTCCAGTTGTCGCCATCGACGTCACTTTAACACAACACCAAAAAATTGGTGCTCGTATATCCGTTGTCGAAATTGTCGAAAACAACTGACTCATTTTGGCGGGTTTATGTTATTTTTTAGACCTTAGGGAACAGAAATAGATTATCAGTTGCGCAAAATTGTTCTAGAGAGCGAGTAAACAAGCCCTAATTTTTTGGTATTGTGTTAAAGTGACGTCTATGACGATAACTGGAATAAAGGTGATTATTTTGAGTTTATACAAAAGTGGACATAGAAATCGAATCGTATATTTTCATATAAAAAGGTATTATTTTGATTTGAATATAGATTCAAGTTAAAAATAATCAAATTGTTAATGTAACTACGAACACATTTTCATCTCTACTGAAAATTTTAAAATTTTGAGTTAATACCCTCTTGTTGATTAAGTTCGATATGTATCAAAGCAAATTCATATAAAGTATATTCGTACTCAGCTCAATTCGCTTTGAGAAATTTATACTTTAAAGCTGGATTCACCCATTGTTTAGCTGGATTCACCCATTGTTTCTGAACAAAATTTTTGTTCGGACAAAAATTTTTTATATGTAGTTTGACTTCTCTCTTCTTGAGAGAGAGAAAATATTTTTTACGAACAACTCTCAGTTTGAATTGGTTTTATTTTATATTTTGTTCTGACAAAATCGAACTGAGCTGCCAGTGGAATCTCTCTTGAGCGGACACCGAAGGGACCATTAAAATGTGTCCGCACAAGGGGACTGTCCGCTAAAGAGAAAGCAATTTCTTTGGTTATGGAGCTGTCGG
This sequence comes from Tachina grossa, assembly GCA_949987645.1. Taxonomy (NCBI): domain Eukaryota; kingdom Metazoa; phylum Arthropoda; class Insecta; order Diptera; family Tachinidae; genus Tachina; species Tachina grossa. The sequence continues at coordinate 184,640,976 of OX465274.1, forward strand.
GACCTGTCAAAGTGTCCGTCTAAAGGGGGTGTCCGCCTATAGGAATGTCATGGGAATATATTCTGACCATTCCAAGTTGGCCAGATTGCCTTGAACGATACTGCCATCTATGATTCTGGTACGCCTTATCCTCTGTTATTTAGATTTCTAGTCGAAAATTTAAAGAAAATCGTCGTTCACGACAACATGAGTGACAATGTCGTGCATGTTGTCCTCAATTAAACACTTTTGACTTTGTTGATTACAATCTGAGCGATAAGTAGTGTGTTTTGTCTTCAATCAACCACATGAATATGTTGGGCCATTTGTCAACAAAGTTTTAGGTGGTGCTGCAGCTAGGTAGTAAGCGCGCAAACTTATAAACATGCAGCCTCAGTTCGAATCCCAGCTAAATCAATCAATAGTTTAAATAAAACGGAAAGAACAAAAAAAATAATTTGTGTTTTTTTTAATAACACAACACAACCAGCGAAGCGATTAGCTTGTATGTTGAAAACACCCAGCGTTTATGGCGGGATTCGAACCCACGACTTCTGTACTGAGAGATTAGCATCGCTACCACTGTAAAAGTAAAACTCACTGATACGCTTCATAGGAACTGTTAGAACTCAGACTCGTTCCTATAACTTGGAGATCGATCACGTAACTAATCTTGTGTCAGGCAGGGTAATTATCAACCGTCAAGGTTTTTTTTGGAGAAATTACCTTTTTTAATTATTTCGCATAAAAAATATTCTTCTTCCAAATAAAGCAAAATCAAAAATTTTTTTTCATCTTACCTGAATGGGCGTAGACGAAATCCATTGTTGAAAGAGATCAGATGTTACAGAAGGTCTTTTTAACGGTTGCTTACGGCCCTCGATGAACTCATGCAGTCTCGCTATAGCTTCTGGTGGTGCACGCTCCATCAACCATTTTTCAAATGCTTCGGGTTTCTCTTCAAACAAACGAGCCACTTCGTCTACATCTTCTGCAGTGGCTTCACGTGACTGTTTAGTTGAAAGTTTATTAACAGGACTTGAACTTCCGCTCGCTGGTGAACTTAGATTTGTTGTGTTCCTCATTATATTGCTCATGCTACCACATTTGGTCATAGTCGGAGTTGCTGTTGATGATGATGATGATACAGTGACAATCACTTCCGGTGCTGTGACATTTTTATCGGTTTGTAAGGCGGGTGTTATAATGATTTGATTTTGGTTAGCAGAAGCTTTTAAAGTTGTGGAACATGCAGAGGCGTGATTAGAGTCCAAAGAAACTAAGGGTTGGTTGGACGTTGTTGCTGCCGGTTGTGTTGTGGGTGTGGGTGTGGGACTTGTAATGCCAACAATGGACATTTTCTTTGCTACAGTTGAGCTTGTTGCCAAATGTTGTTGGCCTTTTTTTATTATTTTTGCCTTCTGTATGTTATTGACTTCTGTTGTGGGACAATTTGTGTGATGAGAGGCTATTGTTGTTGTTGTTGTTGTTGTTGTGTCCACTACTGAGTGACATGTTTCATTGTTAGATTTTATTGATTTAGCACTTGCCAGTGCGTTTGTTTGAGCTGTTGACACATCTGTCATCGTGTTCAATGTACCAGAAATAGTACAATGATGTATTTGGTAGAGCAGCTTTAGTGTCACTGCTGTCGTGTTTTGTTTTGCTTTTAGCCATTTATTTTATGGAAAATTTATATACATATTTATGTTAAACCACAAAATAGTGTTGAATATTTTTATTTCTAAAATGTTTAACCTGCAAAATATTTTTAGTCATCATCAATCAAAAACGAATGGAAAAACACAACATGTCAGCATGAAATTGTAAAAAGTTAATACGAATATTAGAGCGCAACAATTTAAAGAAAAGTCATTTCTCTTTATATTTTTCGTAGTTGTTATGAGTATTTGATGTGATTTAATTATATATGATTGCCAATGAGTAATAATTTATTAAGTGCTTATAGCCTTTTTCTATATGAAAATATTTCGCCGTGCTTATTTTGCTTTTTAATAAGCTCTTAACAAGTAAATTGGTATTATATTTCTCTCTTTTTGTATATTTTTATTTTAATTTTTAGGGTTCCGTACACCAAAGGTGAAAAGGAACCCTATTGTTTTCGCTACGCTGTCCGTCTGTTCGTCTGTCCGTCACACGGTATTTTCTCAGGAACCGTAAAAGCTACGGACCTGAAATTTGGACACAGTATGTAGAACCTTGGCCGCTACAACAACAAATACATGAGAATTAAAAATTAAAGGGTGTTCCAAAACGAGCAACGAAAAATGTTAAAATCCCATGTAATATACATACAATTGTAGTTATATTGAAACTTGAAATTTGTAAAATTAGTGTATTTTTATACAGACTACAACAATTAACAATAAAATTTAAAAAAATTAAAATTAAAGGGTGGTCCATAGTTAATGCAATTTTGACTATGTAATTTTGACAATTTGCTATATCTTGGAAACCGTAAGAGGCAAACACTTGAAATTTTCAAAAACGGTAAAACTAAAAAAACCGAAAATTATAAAATCGCCAAACCAAAAAAAAAACGCCAAAAATTAAAAAAAAAATCGCCAAAACGAAAAAAATCGCCAAAAATCGAAAAAAATCGCCAAAACGCGAAAATGTCGCCAAAACTAAAAAAAAATAAAAAAAATCGCAAAAATGAAAAAAATCGCCAAAAATAAAAAAAAATCGCCAAAATGAAAAAACGCTAAAAACCGAATAAAATCGCCAAAACAAGAAAATAAAGTGTTAAAACTAAAAAAAGAGCCAAAACTTAAAAAAAATCGCCAAAACTGAAAAAACCAAAAGCCGCCAAAACAAAAAAAGCCGGAAAGATCACAAAAACGAAAAAAAATGCCAAAACTATATATTATATAGCATGAAGTTTGTATTAAATTACATATCTAGTGTTCGTACGGAACCCTTCGTGCGCGAGTCAGAGTCGCACTTTACTGAATTTATTCATTGTTTTTTTATTCCAATTTGTGTTTTTCTTTTCATTGGGAAAAAATACACATAATTGGAAGATTTTCCTTATTATTTAACAGCTTCATTAAATTTCTTTATCTCTCGCTCTAATATTGTTTACACAATTAAATATAAAGTTTTTCTTGGTGTGCGTTAGCATGTTAAGTTAGATGATTTAGTTACTTGGTTGCCAAGTACGAGTATTTTCTCTTTAACTGATTTTCTTACACATTATTGCTAAATTGTGTAAATAGACATTATCCTGCTGGTGTTATTGTAGTTTTTCCTTTTCTTTGTTTTATGCTGTTGTTCTTCTTGTTGCTTTTATTGTGTTAATTTACTAAGCAAAACCAATAATGAAAAACCACTTTCTGTAAAGAAATAAAAAAAAAATGCAAATCAAAGTTAAGTATTGAATAAATAAATTAAATTTGTATCAACAAGTTGAACTATACAACCGCACATAATAAACAAAATTATTACATTTAATATTTGAAATAAGACTGTTCTTAATAAAATATCATGCACATGTTAACATGCATGAGTTCGCACATACATACATACATACATAAACAACCCCCCCCCCCTCCCAACGTTTGTTTACTTTTTGGCCAAAGAGTGCTTTTTCAATGGTGGTTCCAAAAGAACTACCTACTCTAGTAATATTACCAACATCAGTAGTATGGGCTAGAGTTGCTTAAATGTCTAGTGAGTCACTGTTTTTCAAATGTCTACATTTGCTCCTAAAAGAACTATCTAGTGTGTGGTACCCATGGCAGTAGCAGATTTTCAGTTGCCTTGGGTATAATTTGTCAACTGCGCACAAAAAAATTTCATATTAAAATTTACGAAAGCAAGTTTAATTTAGCATTTTGCGGCAATGATTTTGCTTCATATGTATTTCATGTTAATTCAAAATGATTTACAGTAGTAATGAAAGAAAAAATTTTCCTTTTGAAATAACTTCATTTCAAACGTTAGTTGGATAATGAAATGACATGGAGAACAATGTTGAATCAACGTTATTTTAAGTTGAAACAAGATGAATTTAATTTTTGTTTGTTTTATTAATTATTTACCTTACGTGACTGTTAAAGTTATAAGTAAATAAACACGAAACTTCAAATCCGGGCTTGTCTTAAGTGGGTATTAGTTGAATTGATAAACGTAAGGCCTGAAAAGCATTAAATCAATCTCAAGTCTAAAAATTAAAATCAAATCACTCTTATTATACTTGTCAAGATCGACACAAAACGATAGTTTTTTTGTTTGAAATATATTTATCATCTAGAATTCTTTATAAGATGCATTGTTAGCATTAGCATTTCCAGGTATTTTTGTAGTTTACTTTTTTTCTTACAATTAAATTTTCTATCAGCATAATTGTTTTGTTATTCGGATAGGTACCCCTAAAATAATCTTGCTCCATATTTTTTTTGTTAATTTTGTGAATTTGTGTTTGCGTAGTGTATCAGTACGAGACAAATCTAGAATTCCAAAAAAAAAAACAATTAATTAGTATAACTCCCAGGATTTAGTTAGTTAGTTTTGAAAGAAAATAGTCTGAATATATACACACATACGTATGTATGTATATTTCTAAATAATTGATTATATTAACTGCACAGAAAATCATTATTATATTGTAGTTTGTTTATTAAACAACACAAAAAGTTAAAATAGACATGGCTTGGTAAAATAACTAAATTTTCCTTAAATTTAAACTACACGGAAAACTTCTCAAATAACCTACATTCAGTTAATGTAAAACTTTTTTGAGTGTAGTAAAAAAATAGTGCTTTTCACCTAAACGCTTTTTTTTGGTAACTTAAATTATATTTTTCTTAACTCTCAAATTTAAACATCTAAATAATGCAACATTACTACGAACGTTTACAGCTTTTTGCTATAATCATTTTAGTTGACACTCATCGTTGAAACTAAACCAGAATATGTAAAAGAGTGTTTGTAATTAAAACCGCAAGCTTTCACTCAGAAAACACTAACATATTGTTTGAACATTAAATTAAGCAATTATTCTAAAAAAAAACAACAACAGGACCAAACTAAACTTACAAGCATACACATACACACAATCATTCTAGTTCAAAAGGATTCGAACAAAAAATTGAAGCAAAAAAGTTTTTTTTTTCGAGTAATAGAAGAAAATTTACGGTCTTATTTATAAAAATTATTCAGGGCTATCGTGAATAAAATTCCACGTGAAATTTTTCCGTGGAATTATTTCCAACTAATAGCAAGTAATAGGGAAAAAATTGGAAAAAATTCTAATTGGAAAAGGGAAAATTTTCACGTGGAATTTTATTCATGATAGCCCTGATTATGTGTGTGAAGATAAATTCGAATTTAACTGGCAGCGACAGGAACCAAAATTTTTAACATAGCATGTTAAGCACATAACAGAGCAGTGTTAGCTATTTAACAATAGGATTAGGATTCCTAATCCTTGGAACTGGATCGAGATAGATAACACTTTTTTGTTGGAAAATTTGCTTTAAAACCCTCCATGTTTTAAAATAAATTTTCACACAAATTTTTTCTTATTATGCCTTTATAAAGCCTTAATAATTTTTTTAAATGAGGCTGTTAAATTTTACACGGTTTATACAAATGAAGAACCAATAAAAATATTTTCGAAATATGAATTGAAATAGAAGTAGAAAACAAATATTTTCGCAATTCCCAAGCCAATTTCAAACAAAAATTCTCAAAATGAAAATATTTCCATCTGTTTTTAGCGACATTTTCGTTTCCAAATACTATTTCTGTGGCAAAAAGGAAAATGTGCTTGAGTCGAGATAAGCAGATTATAATATAATGTAATATATAATGGTGCCCCTATAATCTTAACATTTAATTCCTGATTGTCACAGATTTTATGCAATGGACAAGGTTTGTCAATTGTCAATTTAACTTCCATTTATAAAAAAAACCGTGAAAATAATCACACACAAAAATATTCCAATAAAAATGTTATTTATATTTCTTTGTTACTTTGGCCAGTATTTATGTTTAAGTTGATTTCCTTTTAAGCTAATTGGACCTAATATTTCAATGCAAATAAAAATCCATTTATTTAAAATTTTTCCCGACGTTTCGCATTGAAATATTAGGTCCAATTAGCTTAAAAGGAAGTCAACTTAAAAAATGTTATTTATTTATTTTAAATAATTTGCTAAAAGCCGAAATATCAACAAGGTTCAACTAAGGTGAATTTTCCCCTCTTTAGCACTTTGTTATGGTGAAGCCACATAGGAAACCGTGTAGGTGTGAGGTGAGTTCAGAATTTTATGGCGAATATTTCTGCAAAGTACGAGTATTTTATGCAGTTATTTCTTTCTTAAATTGTATGGAAACTTAACACCGATTTTTTTTTTTAAATTATTCTATTTTTAATTCCTTCATCAAATAGGTATTTGTTTTTGAGATAATTTTTATCGCTGGAGTCAAATCTCTTTCTGCTGAGTCATTTTTGCTTGGGAACAAGAAATAGCCACTTGGGACTAAATTCGGAGAGGAGGGTGGATGAGGGATTATTCGTGGCACAATTAATGGAGTTTTGCAAAGAAAACTGCACAAGTGTGTACTCCTAGTGGAAAAAAAACCTCTTTCTTGGCCAAATGCGGCAGGTTTTCTCCTAATTAAATTGAACGAATAATATTTGCCATTGATTCGTTGTCTGAAAAACCAAAGTGGACCTTCTTTAGCACCAATTCACTCCGAACAACCTCTGGTGTGTTGCGGCGGTTCCATATTTCGTCCAAAGTTACGGAAAGCTTTCCCATATCCAAATGATCATTAAAAATTCAAACTTGTTATACTCATTCGGCCAACACAATAAATATACTGAATCTTTACAATTGTATCGGATGCAGAAACTTCAACTGGGCGCCCGGAACATTCGGCATCTTCCGAACCTCCTTTTTAACATCTAAATTGATGGCGAATAATCCTTTTAGTATTTTTCAAGATTGGCCTTGGTTTTAATGATGGTCTGTAAGTGCAAAAAAAAATTTATTTTTCCATTTTCTTCTCAAATACCAGCATAGTTTGATATAAACGGCTGTCAAACACAAACTAAACGCAGCTTGTTCAAACTTTGGCAGGAGACAACTAACAGTTGAATGTTGACAGTAGTAGTGTTACACTTTCAGTTAAGAAGCGGAAAGTTCAAAAAGTCATGGACTCATGGACACTCCCTCGTATTTATAAGGGGAGGAGAGCTGGCTGGTGCTGAAAAGCTACAAGAATAAAATATCTTCCTCTTAGAATATTACATAACTGAGCACATCCTACACTTAAAATTGCAGTGTGACCAAATACGAAATGAACCCTTAAATGGCTCACGGTTTATCTTAATTTCAAGCCATTACAAATTTTAGAATACTCTCAAATGTTTGCTGGGTTTGCGCAGTTAAAATTCGTATAATGTAATTGGATAGAAACCAGCAAAATGTTTTTGCGGCGCCGGGATCTGTTGCGTTTGCTACATGTTCTGAAGCATCAGTAATAAAATTGTTGGCCTTCAATATTTTTGCATTCTTAATGGGTTGATGATTTGAGCATAAACTCTGGAATACATACAAGTTACACAAACAAGAAGAAGAAAAAACGGTGTACATGTGCAGAAAAAATTGGAGTGCATACTCATGTTTATATAGAATGCGTGTGTATATGTATGGATGTGTGATAAATATAAACAAACTTTATTATCGTTCGGGAAAAATGTATTTCAAAAGTTTATGGAAATCAGCAGGTTGTTGGAAAATAATGTTGTTGATAACGTGTAAAATGTCTCGTTGAATTTTTAAATTTAACAAAATAATTAGACATAAAACCTTAACTAAGTGTGTGCAAATAGCGTTTTGGATGCATGCTTGCAGGGTCTACAATACACAGAAAGGATGCTGAAGTGAAATATTAACGTTATGTGGTCATATGACCACACAACGAATTTCCCTTGCAGGTTCATGGATTACTTTTCCACGACTGCCGCACAGGTTTTGATAAATTTGCTACGTTGCTTCATATTCGGCCTAGAATAATAAAAATAAAATTTAAATTTTAATTAAGAATAATTTCTTATAGGATATCTACATCTGCACAAAATATAGTAGATTTCAATTCAATTATTCATGAAAACCTATACCGTTTACACCAAGTTTTTTTTTACATTTAACAAGATTTTTTTTATGGAAAACAAAACCCATTGAGTGCAAATTTACCAAAAGTACAACCAAACAACTGCAAGTTACACAAGCTGGCTTTTTAGTAGTACTAGATTTTGAGTAGATTTTGGTTTGTATGGGAAATCTACTAGATTTCGCCCAAAATATCATAAGTACTAGACTTTGCTGAAATGTAAACGCACGCAATGTTTTTTTTTTTTAGAGAAGACAAGAAAAATTAAATTAGACTTTAGAATGGAGAAATATAGACATAATAACACCGACTAAATCTGGCTGCTTTTTACTATATTTCCCATACAAAAGGAAATCTATTTTGTAAGTTGATTTGTAGGAAATCTACACAAAATCTAATATTTTATTTATTTATTACTACCCTGTACAACATACCATAAAAAAGATAAGTGAATTAGGTAGGGTATGCTTAAAAAGGTGTGTGACTTAACTACATTGCAGTTGTCTGGTTTTAATTTTGGAAAATTATCAGGTTTGGATGAAAAACCTTGAAAATGTGAAAAAAAAACTTGGTATAGATTTTCATAAAGATTTTAATTAAAATTTTCTATTTTTTGTGCAGGTGTAAATGCCATATTAGCTAAAAATTTTATAAAACTACAACCAAACAACTCTAAGTTACTCAATTCGCTTGTTTCGCTTTATGTGAAATCTACTAGATTTTGTCTGAAATCTCGTAAGTACTAGACTTTGCTCAAATGTAAACGCACTACTAGTCGGGCTTAAGTTTGGTATTTTAAATTTTTATACAATGAAATATTCTTTATGATTAATATGTTTTTTTTTTAAAGAAGACAAGAAAAATTAAATTAGACTTTAGCTTGGAGCAGGGACCGTAAATAACAGTTATCGATTTCAAAAAATTATTTTATAACAGTTATTTTGTAAATTAAAAAATAAACCTTCACCTAAGACAGTTATTTTGCAATGTAAAAATAAAAGGTCGGATGAAACTCTTAAAATGAGAGTTTTATTTTTCCGTCATAAAATAAAACTAATTTCAGGAGTTTTATTTTTCCCGTCCGAAAATAAAACTCAGTTTATGTAAATTGTCTCCCAATACAATCACCTTGCATTGCAATTGAATAAATCGTAATTAATATAAAAACATATCGTTCTATAACCACCAAAAAAAAAGCTTAAGCGACTTATTTTTTTACTTAATTTTTTGACCAAAATCGAAGTAAAAAAAATAAGTCGCTTAAGCAATTTTTGGTTGTTATAACACGATATGTTTTTATTTTAATTACGATTTATTCAATTGCAATGCAAGGTGATTGTATTGGGAGACAATTTACATAAACTGAGTTTTATTTTCAATCGGGAAAAATGAAACTCCTGAAATGAGTTGTATTTTATGACGGAAAAATAAAACTCTCTTTTTAAGAGTTTCATCTGATCTTTTATTTTTCCGTTGAAAAATAACTCTTAACTGTGTGAGATGAGATTGTTTTTTTAAGCTCCCTGTAAATTCTGAAAGTGCTCGCCAATACGAATCTATTGGTATATGACAGTATAGGTCTCCGTTGACTCTAACACAGGGAGTTTTGGAGTTAACATTTTTTCGATAACAGTTATTTACGGTCCCTGGCTTGGAGGAATACCGGCATAACACCGACTAAGAAACTATTCCTCATAGGGCATTTACATTGTCTCGAAATCTACTACTTCGAAATTTTGAGCTAAATCTAGTTGCTTTTAACTAGATTCCTCATACAAACGGAAATCTAATTTGTCATTCGATATGTAGGAAATCTACTCAAAATCTCATATTTATATTTATTTTCTACTACACTGTATATATAAAAGATGAGTGAATTAGCTAAAGCGGCACTTTAGCCCAATACAATTTAAAACAAAAATTTAAACAAAGATTTTGGCTTGAATACGAATTCTTGAAAATGTAAAAAAAAGCTTACAGGCTTATCTATAAAAGGATTTATGTATAAAGGCTTAATAAGCAAAATTTTTGCTTTAAAACCCCTTTATAAGGCATATATCTATACGATGTAGACTTCAATAAATACTCGTATTTCAAATCAAATTGATTTGAGATTTCGAGACAATGTAAATGCAATGTAAGAAATTATTCTCGATTGAAATTTGTTCATTTAAATATGTATCACATAAGAACTAAATTACATGATTTATAAAAATTATTGAAAATATTTTCTATTTAATGGCAAAATTTTTATAAAAATAAAGTCTAAATTATAAATGCAAAACGGTTAAGAAGAAACGCCTTTTTTACTAGTTTTTATAAATTGGACAATGAAATGGGACAATGAAAACTTCTCGGGAAGAACATTATAACTAAGTGCCAACTACTTATATTTGTATGTCTTATATGTACTCGAGGAATTCAAAACTATCACACGAATGCTAAATAAAATAACCAAAAAATTGTTATCGTACCACCTACCTAACGCCTATTGTTTTCAAAGTTGGATCGATTGCTGCCCTTGTTTAAGGCATTTATTTAGCGTGATATTCAGGTTTTGTAAATTGAAGTGAATTACAAAATGTTAATATATGTATATACGTAGAAACACACATACATACATATTTATTAGAGAACTGCAGAAGCCACTATATATAATTTGCACTTCACTACGGAGTAGTACTTTTGCTCTGACGTACACTAAAGAAATATTCATAAAATATTTTCAAATAAGAAGTTTTTTTTAAAGTACATTTTATTTTCAGTCAAACTGTTTTACTGTTTCTATTAATTAATAAGTTGAAGTTTTAAAATACAAGTTGGAAAAAATGCATTACACTCAATTCTTTTTTACACGATTTTGAAACACACCCAACTCTTGTTTTACACGATAACACGGTTTAAAAATATGAAGAAATGATTGCTCTTGCACGAATTTTCTGAATTTACACCATATTTTTTTAATTTTTACATGTAGATAAGGAAGTTTATGTATTTCCAATGCAATGTTAGAATTTGCCATCATATGCACATGCATTTAAATATATATATCTGAGCTGTCCAAAGTAGCACCAGAGTGCCCAACATCAATCGGCTTCTAATACCAATGAATACACATACGCTTGCAATAAACTTTATTTTATTTTTCTTATGCAAATGAATTGTTTTTCTTGTTTAATATGTATTTTTTAATAAAACTATTTGATATGCACTTTATTTGCACGTTTTACTCAGTAAATGTTTGGTTTTTTTCAACTTGCACGATTTTTTAAAGATATGGAACGTATTACTAAATTTTCAGTTTGTTACATATATTTTTTACGCGATTTTTCTTTTGCACGAATTCCTTATGAACGTATCCACCGTGTAAAAAGAAGTTGGGTGTAGTATGAAAGGTACGTATTCTTACATTTCTAAAAATAATAAAATATAATATAAATTAAAAATTTCGAGTTAATTTTTGTTTTAAATGCCGTAATAAATTTAGCTAAAAATTTTTTTTCTCTTTTTCAGTAAAACTTTTACAAAACTGTTTGTCAAAATTTACAAAATAAATTCGGTTACCGAAAATTAAATTTTTTGTATCATATCAAAACAAAACATTATATGGAAGTGGAATTACGTAAAACTCCAGCAAGCTTAGCTAGCTGGTGAAGTAGAGCAGAGAAAAGAATCTGAGAATTATTCACTCAAAGAGTAAAATTATTATTATGTTACTGATAACAGCGTAACTCGAATAACATAGTTTCGAGAAAACCCAATTTTAACGTATAAACGTCTCTTTTGAGTAATCAAAATAAGCAAATCAAAATAATTTTATTGTAAAGATTACTTTATAAACGAATGCAGCGAAGAGGTTATGAAATTTTATTGAACTTTGGGGATGGGGATTTCGCACAAATACAGGTTAGGGCAAAAATAGTCACCCGATGTTTTTATAAATAAAAAACAATATGCGCCATTGCTCCATCTCGTTGGAACCACGTGTTCTCCACTCCCAATTAGTCCAGTGAAGGTAGGAGAAAGTCGTTGAGTATCACTCTGTATCGCTCGCCTTTCACAGCAGTATTTTCGAAAAATAATGCGTAATTTTGAGCGGTTGTAATGGCTCTTTGAGTGTTAGAGGCGTATTTTCGGTGCCCTAGAAGAGATAAATCTGCTTATTCACGTATTCACCACAGATGGGACTTGTAGCTCATAATCATTTACGATGAAAAGTAGTCGCAAAGCAATCGAAACAATTATTTCAAGTTCTTGAGGAATACAGCGATTCATGTCTTATTGACGTTTATTTTGTGTTTTTTTGTTCCACAAATGCCTTCTTCTTCTTACAAAGGCTGACTATATTTGTCCCACCCTGTATGAAGCTTCGATTGCAGAAACTTAGAGCATATATAACTCGATTTTGTCTTAAGTCGACTAGTGCTGGTTCCTGTGCTTAACACAGATATATTTGTTAAATTTATACTAAAATAGCTATTGGTCGTTGTTCTAGTTCAACTTAATGGAAAAAAACTTAATTTTTTTCTCAAGAGCTGAGTAAACAAGATAATTGTATGAAATTTTTACATAATATGAATAATGATATGAAGATTAATTCTGCATCACCAACTCAAAAATCCCCTTTTTGAGTTATTACGTTGCTTGAGTAAATGAGCGATATATCAAAAAATTTAGTTAACGATGTGTTTTTTTTTTTTTTTGTAATGTGAGAGTTGGAGAAAGGCACTATTTGTAATTAAACTTTATGCTTGTAAGTTATATAAGTTGTGCTCGTGCAGCTCTCTAATATTTATATTGTAGTCATTGTACAATGTACACACATACATACGTAGTACTTTCCTATTCATAAATGCAATAGAGTATACACACACTTTTAACACATTAACTTTTTATTTGTTTAACAGTCTACTTCCAACTTCAATCGGAAGACATACAAGTTAACATAGAAAAAAAAACTGTAGTATGCATAGAAAACAATAGAAAAACGTTGAAGGGGAGAAACATTTACTGTGTAGTAAAAGGTCTTTCATTAAGCGTTTCCTATCTTTCAATTTAAATGTATAAAATAAACTGTGTGTGAGATATCCTCAAAATTTTTTTATTCGCTGCGCCTGGTAGCGTCTAACATAGGGTCTACACATAACATAATAGCGGAGTTCGATGTTTGATGCAAATTGTCTTGCGTAAGTGCAAATGCAAAATATCGTAGCTTTTCTTTAGATTGTGTGTGTATTTTGTTGTTGGATTTGAAAGAAAAGTTACAATATTTTGCATTTGCACTTACGCAAGACAATTTGCATCAAACATCGCACTCCGCTAATATGAAAGATAAGAGCGTCAAATTTAATCGCAGAGAGAATTATGTTACGTGTAGACTTGAAATTAGTGTTATCTCAATCTTTTTTATTAGAGCTTTGTTATAAGAAATCCTATAACAACAATCTTATGCGATAAACTGTCAAAAAAACACACGTGCATGAAAATAAATTAGTATGCATGTGTGAGTATTTATTAAAATAAATGAAAAACTATGTTTTGGGCAAAATTTTTTGGATTTAATCGGTCCTATGTATAAGCAAAAAATGGCATGAAGTTGGAATCAATGACGACATTAATCTAGGCGCTAACGAGTTCCTCCATACAATTTGACATTAAAAATCGGCACATAATGTAGTTTTAACCCACTATTAAATCCTACACAGAAAAAAAGAATTGTAAATACAACTAATTTATTTGTGAATACAAATAAAATATTATTTAAAAGGGCACCTACAACGATTTTTGTAAATACAAACACACATTTGTAACATAAGAAAACAAAATCAACTCAATTATTTCCAATTAAAATTATTTTGCTATTCACAATTGAGTTGTTAACAGAAAATTTTTAATGAATTTGTTTTTCAAATTCTAATGTGTCGTTTTTCGTTGTTTGTTTAATTTTTTTTTACGAATTGGTTTTTTATTAAATTTTAATTTAAAGATGTTTGTGATGAGTCGAACCGGCAACCTATCTTGACTAATAGACTAACGTACTTACCACTCAGCTAAAGAGCAAATCGTTATTGAGTACGTAAATAATGAATACACGCAAAACATGATTTCTTATGTTTCTTCTGCATGGCACATTTCGTTGACACAATCTAAAAATAACTTGGTTGATTAAAAAAAAAGGAATGTGGTCCGATCACAGAGGAGATGTGTAAGCATCTAGTAATGAAAATTCTTTTTTAAGTTGGAAGTACTTATGCTTTTAGTATCTTTTTTTAAATTAATTAATTAAAAGTATCAAAACTTTCAATATTGTAAATACATATGAAATTGTTGGTTTTTGTTTGTTTTATTGAACTTATTTGGTTAGTAAATGGGCACACTGCAGTGTATGTATATGTACTGCATTCAAAATTGCAGTAAGCAGTAAATTTACTGATTACTAAAAAAATTCAGTAAATTTTTACTGCTAATGAAATTTAATTTGCATTACCAGTAAAATCGTAGGGCCGTAATCATAATAAAATTGTAGCAAGTGGCAAAGTTTTTTTATTCAAATTTTGAAACTTTTGTATGAAAAATATTTAGCCACTTGGTAGAATTTCATTATGAATACGGGCATTACTGATTACTGAAAATTCAATGCAGCTCATCATATAACAAATCATTTAGGCAATTTATAAAAATTGTAGAAACAAAATTTTAGTAATCAGTAAAAATTTACTTGTTAAACATTTTTTATTGTTTTTACTGAAACTTTAGTGGTACTGCAGTGCTCATCTATGGTAAATGTCTTTACTTTTACTCTTTAATTTTTAATTCCTGTTGTTCATCGTTTAGTTGTTGCTGTTCTTGTTGTTGTGTACGCATTGCAATTAAAATAAATTCAGTAAAGTGCGACTTTGACTCGCGCACATTCGGTTTTGATCATTTTTTTCTTTTTTTATTTAGCTTTTTTCATTTTTAAATTTCTTCAATTTAAACGATTTTTTTCAGTTTTATTGCTTTTTCTCGTTTTGACGTTTTTTTCTCTTTTTGGGTTTTTTTAATCTTCGCAATTTTTTTCATTTTGGAGATTTTATTTTGGGGATTTTTTCTGTTTTTTGGGGTTTTTTTCATTTTGGCGATTTTTTTCTGTTTTTGGGGTTTTTTTATTTAGGCGATTTTTTCATTTTGGCGATTTTTTCATATTGGAGATTTTTTTGTTTAAGGATTTTTTTCATTTTGGCGATTTTTCGGTTTTTCGCGATTTATTTTAGTCCTAGAGATTTTTTTAATTTAGTGCTTTTTTCGTTTTGGCGATTTTTTTTTGTTTTTGGCGATTTTTTTATATTTGGCGATTTTATATTTTTTTGATTTTTTAGTTTTACCGTTTTTGAAAATTTCAAGAGTTTCCAAGATACAGCAAGTTGTCAAAATTACAAAGTCAAAATTGCATTAACTGATGGAACACCCATTGATTTAAATTTTTAAATTTAGTGTTAATTGTTGTAGTCTGTATAAAAATACACTAACTTAAAATTTCAAGTGTATATAAGTACATACAATTGCATTGTATGTACATGGGATTTTAACATTTTTCGTTGCTCGTTTTGGAACACCCTTTAATTTTTAACTCTCATGTATTTGTTGTTGTAGTGGCCAAATGTCTACACATTGTGTCCAAATTTCAAGTCCGTAGCTCTTACGGTTCATATTCACCTTTGGTCTACGGAAATATACAGAAAAATAACCGGCGGCGGCGCACCGTCGGCTTCGAGCCGGTCGACTTGTTTCTCTGCTTGGTATTGCTTCTTTCAAACACTAATACACTTATATATACATAGCTCACACTGATTTGACAATGATGTGAAAGAAAAGCAAAGAAATCTCAGCAAAGAAATCTCAGCAAAGAAATCAAATTCAAAAGATTTTTACCCCCTAGCGTATAGATGTTTACACATCAAAAACAAGCCACGACGTTTTTCGGCTTGTTATCGGAATTTACACGTATACAACACCAACAATCAAAATAAACAAGAACATCAGCACATGACCACGTTGAGTCAATCAACAAGCAAGAAAAACACCAACACAAACAAATGAAATTAAATGATATTTTAAAATGCGCGGAATTGATAAGTACAATATTCAAGTTAATGACAAATATTATTGAAATTAAAAATTTTATTCAACAACATGGTTTAGTTGAACATAAATCTTGTATATTTTTTTTCTGTGTAGTGTGATTTTGATTGTATGGCAAAACTCGTTAAGATCATATTCAATTTTGCCAGTCATGCTAACTTCTCGCTAGTATTTTCTTATACATACATACATATGTGTTTAAATGTGTTTAATTGATTTATAAATTAAAGTTTGTGTAAAAAAGTGAAAATAAAATAACTCATTATACGAAAATAATGCATGTTAACTTCATGAGAATTTGCATAAAATGAAATCTCATAAGAAAACTAAATTTATGTGTTCCTATTGTATGAGATGAAGAGAAATGTCGAATTTGTTATTCTGACGACGTTCTCTCAGATATTATGTCAGAGTTAAACGCAATTGTAGACGCTATGTAAACTGGCATGAGTTATGTGATTGACGGTGATGGTCTGACCAACATTGACCAATAAGCCGCCAGTTTATAATCCAGATTAAAAAGTTACTTTCTTCGAACGGATTGGCATCATCCTAAACTCGACAATTTAGTTTGTTGACATGCCCATTCACAAAGAAATGGGCGTCATCGTGGAACGTTGCCCTAACAGTTAACAATTGTCAAGACTCGGTAAGTTCCTATTGGAAAAACCTTTATAAGCTATAAGCATAATTTCATTGGTATTTCAAACACGTTCATTGGAAGGAATCTTTGAGTGGGCGAAAAGGTCTGGTAATCAACCATAAAGCATATCTGACTGGCTCAGCTTAGCATCAGGCTTGTAGAGCATCTTGTTAACATTTTCCGTTAGTGTTACTCAATACACATATTTACAAACATAAACATTTACATATATACATATGTATTTATATGTATAAGAACGTGCTTACAAGTGTTCTGCAGTGTTTCTTATGAAAATGTTATGGTATTATTTCTTTGCTCTAAAAAAAAAATGTCATATCTTTGCTAGATGGAGCAAACTAAGTTTTATATAAATAGCTTTTTTTTATATATATATATATGTATTATAAACTAGAAGCCAAATATTAAAACTCAAGAGTTACATAGACGATAAGAAAATGTGTTAAATTACAAACAAAAATAAAAAAATATGTATATATATGCATGTATGTATGTTTATTTCCATATGTTTTGTAAACACAAATACACACATTAACATTAGATAGTTTTTTGTCTAATACTTGTAAAATAAAATAACTTATCATGATAAATAAACATTTTTTAAAAAAATATCTCAAGTCCATAAGAAAATTTATACACATATAATTTGTGGACTGGAAAAAAGTGTCAAGGAATTTAATTCCTGTATACATATTTATGTATATGTGTGCCATAAGCTTTTACTAGCTAAACAAAAATGTTATCATGCTCGTAACAGAAAATACCGAGTGGGAATTTGAGTTAACTCAGAGCTAGTTAATTATCAGCCAAAAATTAGTCAGTGGTGGTTCAAATCAGCACTCATTCTGCATGTTAAAAGTGATCAGATTTAACATTGAGTGGCCGCAGGACGAGTGCATCAGTTTTGAAATAGCCATGAGTTAGCTCATTATGAGTTAGCTTGTGCCAAATAAAAAAATAAAAATAAAGTGTTATTTTTAGTTAATTATGATTTAGCTTATTATTTATTAATATTTTTTAGTCAGCTTAAAGTTTAAACAATTTCAAATTATTTTTTTAAGAAACGAGAACGTGTATCGAACCGTGATCACTTTGTTTGTCAGCCATCATACTTAACACTTTGCCATCGCGCCATATAAAATATAAACGGCACAGAGTTATTATAAACATGCATTTTATGCTGACATCTCCTCTCTGAACTTTGACTGTATCAGCTTTGAGTTAGCTAAAAGTTAGCTCAAAACTTATCGAAGAAGTTAGTTGTACAAAAACAACTCACTAATCTCTGCATCAGTTTTGAGTTATCTTAAAGTTAGTTCAATACTTATCGGGAAGAAGACAGTTGTGCAAAAAAAACACTGACTCACATCTGTATCATTTATGAATTAGTTCACGAGATAGTTGTAAATAAGTTATCAAAAAGTCACCCATATTTTGAGCTAGCTAATAAAAATCCGACTGGGTATATAGTTTGAACTCGTTTTTATTGGTAAAGTAACTACATTCTCTCGCTTCTTTGTCTAGCATCTTGTTTGAATAAAGATTTACTACAGTACTGACGTTAAATACATACTTAGATATCTGTAACGTTTTTCTTCCTTTAAGGGTAAGAAGGATATTGTTTTTTTCATTCTGTAGTTTTATTAAGCTTACTATATAAATGTGATATCTATCACAAGCTGAATAATTTAAAAGTCTGTATGAAAATTTAATTTTTTCTGATTATAAGTCTGTTTCTGTTGAAACTTTTTATAGTTGAATATAAAGAGCATAGGAAAACTAAAAGGAAAATCTTATTATCTATCGATTGATGTGATTTGATATTTGATTAAATATATTATAATAAATTAAATTGACAAAAAAAACGAATCTAATTATAAAAATGGTCTAAGTCGTATGCATTTATGCTTCGAAATATTAAATGAATCAGAATGTTGCATAATATAAAACTATTTATTAATTTGTGGAAAGGTTATCTACTAAATATCTCGACCACAGAAATATAGGACGTAGACCACTCTGGTAATTAAGGCAGGACACATATCGCTCATTTACTCAAAGAACTTCATAACTAAAAAAAAATTCAGTAAAGTGCGACTCTGACTCGCGCACGAAGGGTTCCGTACGAACACTAGATATGTAATTTAATACAAGCTTCAGCCTATATAATATATAGTTTTGGCATTATTTTTTTCGTTTTTGGGGATTTTTCGTTTTGGCGTTTTTTCGGTTTTGGCGATTTTTTTAAGTTTTGGCTCTTTTTTAGTTTTGATACTTTTTTTCGCGTTTTGACGATTTTTTTCGGTTTTTGGCTTTTTTTTCATTTTCGGCGATTTTTTCATTTTGGCGATTTTTTCGAATTTGGCGATTTATTTTAGTGTTAGAAATTTTTTTGGCGATTTTTTTTTAATTTTTGGCGATTTTTTTCATTTTGGCGATTTTATAATTTTGGGATTTTTTACTTTTACCGTTTTTGAAAAATTTGAAGAGTTTGCCTCTTACGGTTTCCAGGATACAGCAAGTTGTCAAAATTGTATTAACTGATAGAACACCCTTTAATTGAAATTTTTTTAATTTTAGTGTTATTGTTTTAGTCTGTATAAAAATACACTAATTTTACAAATTTCAAGTGTCAATACACATATGTACATACAAATATATGTATACTGCATGGGATTTTAAAATTTTTCGTTGCTCGTTTTGGACCACCCTTTAATTTTTAACTCTCAACGGCCAAGGTTCTACATACTCTGTCCAAATTTCAGGTCCGTAGCTCTTACGGTTCCTGAGAAAATAGCGTGTGACGGACAGACGGACAGCGTAGCGAAAACAATAGGGTTCCTTTTCACCTTTGTCGTACGGAACCCTAAAAAAGAAAAATAGTTCGCCAAAAAACAAGTTTAAAGTTTTCAATTTACACACAACTTAATGGAGAAAGAAAGTTTTATTTTTCTCTCGTGAGCCAAGTAAACAAGATATTTGTATGAAATTTTCACACAATATAAATAATGATATGAGGATTAATTCTGCATCATGACGTTCTTGGAGTAAATGAGCAATATGTATTTAAATAATAATGTATGTATTTAAACATTGTAATATGTATTTAAATAAAAGTACGCATTGTCTCTTATTAGGTTGACTTTTCAAAATTTTCATCTCGTCGTTTTACGTCTTTACCTCAAATAATTTTTCTTAGAAACGTTGGACATATCATCATTAAGATATCCTTTTCCTAAAGAAGGTAAGACACCTACATATCTATATACATACATATATCGCTCATTTACTTTAATAGTGTCATATATCAAAAATACTGGTTTTGCAGAATACTCGTTTAAACTTTCCAATTTACATACAACTCAAGGAAGACATGAAAAAAATATTCTTCTCTCACGAGGTGGTAGTAAAAGCTATTTATATGAAATCTTTACACAAGATAAAATACGAAACTCCGAATTATTTTGCATTATTAACTCAAAAAACGCTTTTGACGATATGTGTGTTAGTAGGCATATTAATTACTTCTCTTTAAAAAATAAAATAAAAATAAAAAGTAAAGTTAAGCTTTAGAATCCACAATCGTAAATCTATTTTGTTATTAAAAATTAATATTTCCAAACTGATACTTTATAATAATAACAATTTTGGAACAGGTGTTGTTGTTTTCACAAAAGTACTTTTGTTTTTTAATTAAAAAAAAACAAACAAAATAATATAATTATAATGTCTATTGAGTCAAGGTGAAATTGAACAAGTATTATTGAAAAATTTATGAAATGCATGGAAAATTTTAAACTAAATTTTACCAAATTCTATTCAAATATCTATAGTACTTAAGAAGTGTGTAATTTTTTTAAAAATAGAATATTATGTCTCATGTTTTGAGTTCTCGAACAAACCCTCCCTTAATATAGAACAGTAGAGAAAATAGAAGGAAACTAAGCAAATAAAATAAAAAACTCGTCTATAAAGAAACCCATAAATTAAATAAAGTTTAAACTTACAGCACGGTATAGACTTGATGTCATGAAAAATATTAAAAAACAAAATTAAAAGCATATATATTCAAACATCATATGCCACATTTTTTTTGTGAACAAAAAATTTCATGTATTAACTTTTAAATAACTTAAAACGCAAATTGTTTTTCTGCAAAATGGACACAATTAAAATCAATATAATAAACTTACTTATTGAATAATTTCGGCAATTTCTGCATCATTACAATTTTTCACAGCAAAAACATTATAAAGACATATCGCCCATTTACTCAAGCAGCGTCATAACTCAAAAAAAGGAATTTTTTAGTTAATAATGCAGAATAATAGCCTATTTCCTAACTGCGAATGAAAACTTTCGACTGACAATTTCTATTGAAAACAACAATAAAATATGAAAATTTGTTTTTGTTTTCAATATAAATTGTAAGTCGAAAGTTTTCTTTCTTTCTTCATTTCGTTATTTATATTGTGTAAAACTTTCATACAAATATCTTGTTTACTCAACTCTTGAGAGAAAAATTAAATTTTCTTTTTCCATTAAGTTGTGTGTAAATTAGAAACTTTAAACTCGTTTTTTTCAAACCGTTTTTTTAAGCTATGACATTATTTGATTAAATGAGCGATATGAATTAAATTACAAGATGTGCGAACCAAATTAACGCAAGCCATCAAGGTTAGATTAGGTTAGGAAGGGAGGTGCTATAACGCACTTTCACTCGGAGACCCAGTTGTGTTCGTTGTGAATCCCTTCTATTGTCCTCTTTGGTTACCCAGAAGTGCTTCTATTATCCGTCATTAAGCCATTGAATTCTTATGATGAAGCGCCTTATGTCCTCCACTTCACACTTCCCGATATCACGAATGCTCTCATGGAAAAGTCTGCTCAGCCATCTACGCCTATGACCTTGAAGCTTCGGGCATTGGCAGATCTGTTACACATTTCCTTATCTAGACGACCCTACTCTTGCCAGCTCAACGGCAATTTCATTTCCCTGCACACTGCTGTGGCCAGAAATCCAACATATTTTGACACTATAGTTGTCCATAAGCAAGCTGAGTTCTCTCCTACAGTCACTAACAAAGTTTCGATTTGACATTGTGTCTCTTCAAAGCTTTTAGCGTTGGCTGGCTGTCAACCTTCAGCTACATTCCTGGTCCTAATAACAATTCACCAAAATTAAAACAGAAATCATATCTCGCGGGTTTTAATGATTTATTTATCGTTCCTTCACAAAACGTTGTTGCATACCCATACATTAATGCGTGATTGAAAAATCATGACTTTCATACATAAATTCTTCAAAATTCAAAATTTTTAATTAAGCTATAAAAAATTGGTGTGGCTTATGATGTTATTATGAAAAAAATTTAAACAAACATTGAAACGTAAAAAGTCCATTATCGTCTAAATCAGAAACTAATTGGAAAGTAGCTTAATGTGTATTTCCACAATGCAAACAAGCGACTTGTCTAGAAAATTTGTATAGGAATCACTCAAAAATTTTGGTGATTTTCATAAATTTTTTCTAGCGAAGTCGCTTACTTGCATTGTGGAAACATCACATACATAAGTCTTTTGAGAGAATGTTGGAATAGTTACAATCAATAATAAAAACTTATAATGATATTATCACGGCCCTTTTATTATTTCCTCCCCTTTTAGTCTGATTAAATAACTAGTAAAAAATAAAGAAACAATAATAATAAAAATTAGTAATAAAATGCTTAACTTACAAATTTTTAGAAGGGCTGGCTTATTTTCCATTTATGAAAAATCATACATACAATAGACGGGAAGAATATGATGTAAACACATATACATATTAAGCCACATCCTAATCATTAGCAATGATATAGGATGTGTTCTAGAGCTGGGTCACAAACCTATGATCAAACCGATTTAGATTACATGGCTTTGATCATAGGTTTGTGGCAAAAATGAACGATTGAACGAGTTGGACCCAGCTCTAATATGCTCAGGGGTTTATTATGTAATCCTAATCGAACGGAAATGTGTTCGAATTATAATGTTTATAACATACAAAATCGAACAGTTTTCTTTTCGAATCAAATTACATAATAACCCCCCAGAGCAAGGCAAAAAATTTGTTTTCGTACTAATGGGAAATTCGTTCACAGGAAAGTACGTACTACTGGACGTCCACTGTACTCGTAAAAACAAATTTCATGATAAAACTATTTTTTTAATTGCCAGCTCATTCATGCTTAACAAAAAAAAAAAAAAAAAAAAAACAAAAACAAAACTTGTTTGTGTAATGATGTGTAGGTTTAATTTCTCATAAATGGTCAGACCAAATTAATTCCAACCTTTTGGGGCACACACAAACGGAAATGAATTTGGAAATGCGACAAATGAAGGACGAAAATTGTTATGAAACTTAAATCATTTCCCTAAATTACTTTTATTACATACTAGTAGTTTATTTTATTATGTATAATAAACTACACAAGGTTGGCAAAAAAAAAAACGATAATTACTACATTTTGCCAAAACAAGATTATGCATGTACTAGTATGTATGTACATATGTATGTCCATGCATTGGCCGATACATAAATAGCAAAGCTAACTTCAGTGTTTTCCTGAAAGTTAAGAGTAGTTTATTTTAGAGAAAATTTATACATTACAACAGCTTTGCATGATATATAATATATACTGCCTTATTCATAAAAAATTATTTCGTTTTATAACGGCTTTATAAAACAAATTTTTTTGTATGGAAATCTGTTTTATAAACCTTTTATAAGTCAAACATATTTTATATTTATATTTATTTATATTTATTTAAAGAGCATATAAAAATTAGAAAAGCCGAAATAAGGCCTTAATAAATGATATATCGAGCTTTAATCGCCAAAAAAGCTCAAGCGACATATTTTTTGAAATTCGTTTTCTTACGAAAATCGATTACCTACGATCTTAAATAATCGATTTTCGTCAAAATAAATAATCTCGAAAATTATGTTGCTTAAGCTATAGTGGCGGTTATGGTATGATATGGCTAATATCAAGAAAATCTAGCCAAGATTCGACCTATGCAAATAGTGTGCACAAAGCATTAAATAGAAATAGTATAAATATTTTTATATTACAATGATTATTTTGACGATAGGAAGGCAACATGGCGGCAGGTTGTTAGCCATACTAATTTTGTCGTTGTAATCCAATTTTATTATTGTTGGCAACAATGAGCAAATACAGTGCTGCCAATATAATGCAAAATGTGAAATGAATAATAATAGCTTACAATTATTTAATATTCACCCTTATTCCAGCTGTCAACATCGACGCCACGTCAATACAATACAAAAAAAAATTGAAAGAGCGAGTAGACAATCGCTTTCGAGAACGATTTTGTGCTATTGACACTATATTTCTGTTCCCTAAAATCTAGAAAATAGCATGAGCCTGTCAACAGCAGTCAGTTACTTTCGACAACAGGTGGACAAGTCCCACTTTGTTTGGTTGAAATGTATTGTCGTGACGTCGATGCTGAAAACTGGAATAATTGTGATTACTTAACAGAAAGAGCATTCTGAAATTCCTGTAAAGAAATAGATTAACTAATTTTCACACTTTTACGTGATATAAGACATTTTCAAAAAGATCAATTTTATTTTTATAAATGTGAAATATTTGAAGGTGGCACCACTCAAATCAAATATGTATTTATACTCTAACATTAGTGACTTATTATGCTGATGTTGTCTCGAAATTAATTAAAAAGCTGTAACCACTTACTACAAACTCAGCTGTTGCCTTGCTGTCGTCAAAATAATCATTCGTATTTAAATATTTTGTATTCTATTCTTGATATTTGGAAGCCGGCAGCTTGCTGTGGTGAATGTGTTTAATGCTTTAATATTAGAAAAAATTTGCTTTTCTGAGCCTACTCTGATTGTAAAGAGTGTTTTTTATAGATGTATAAAAATTGAAGTTGGCAACACTTTTTTAACTGGCGACCATTTTGTCAGCTGTCAAGTGATTTATGTTTAGATTGGTTTTGCATTTCAATTTCAACATGAATAGACTGACGCCTGGCTTGGCTGTACATGAACAACGCTTCCAAGTTGTGCAAATTTATTTTGAAAATCATGGTTCTTTTCGAAATACGTATCGTCCACTACATCCATTTTATGGTCAACAGAGCTACCGACCGTTTACTAACTAAACGTTTACTCTAAACATCTAAGACGTCGTACAGTGCGTACAGAAGATGTTATTACTTCTATACAGTGTAGCGTAGAGGAAGACCCGAATCAGCTATAGATCCACAATTACTGACTTCTTCGCTCATCAATTGAACAAACATGATGTGAAACAGCTGGCTGTCAACAAGACGGCGCAGCATGCCACAATTGATTTATTGCAGTTTCACATTTCGGACCCATGAATTGGCCTCCAAGATCGCGCAATTTAACGTCGCTTTACTATTTTCTGTGGGGATATGTGAAGTCGCTAGTCTACGCCGATAAGCCCGAAACGATTGACCACTTGGAGAACAACATTCGTCTCGTTATTGTCAATATACGGCCACAAATAAGGGAAAAAGTCATCGAAAGTTGGACCTCCAGATTAGACTACGTCATGTGCCAGAAGTCATATTTAAAATGTAATGCCAGAAGATTATCTTTCTCTTTATCTTTGTTTTATTCCATTTCAAAGTTCTATACCTCTATAAAAAAACACCCTATAGTTTTGTAATTCTCAATAATTTATTCACAGTTTGTCTATAAGCATTGAGGTTCTGTAAGCTTTTTTGCATTGTGATCCAAGTCTATTGATGAGTTGCTTAAGCAGCGACGAAATGCATGTAGATACGCTTAGCCAACAACAAAGAAAGTTTTTTGAGTTTTATTTAATTTATTGCTTCTTCTAAAACAAATGAAAATATTACCTGCGGCTCGATAGGATTCCACACACTGGAATAGTTCTTTCGCAAATACCTCTTGCTTATTTCAATATTTGAATAGTTTATTTATTTAACTAAAATAACCACAATATTTAATTTTTATTTATTTTAATTGTTAAATAACTGTTTTGTTTGCACTAAATTTAAATTTTCATTGAAATTATAAAAAAAAAATTGTTTATTTTTCAGTTCCTATCTCATAAATTTTTTGTCGGAGTACTTTTTTAGATTTTGGCGTAACAGAACACGGAAATGTCTTCGAAATATAGAATACGGCTGAATTATTATTTATCGAATCTTTATATTGAACAACGCGGAATAGACTTTGATTGTAGAACTCTGCATTCTAGAACTGATGTCTTCAATTTAAATTGCCGACATACAGCGACAGGCTGATAATTGTTTTACATAGTTTCTTAGCTTTTTATCATCCATACAATTTGACCCGCCCTAGTATTTATATGACACAGCCATACATATATTTACATGTTTATTGCAATAACTCTTTGTAAGCTTGATGGCTTAAAGGTCTTGAGTATTGAAAACATGTCCTTACAACATGTTCCACTTATACATAAAACGTTTTTCTACAACATTTTGTGAAGTGCAAATAAAAATTTCTATAAAAGCAAAAAAAAAAGTTAAAAACCAAAAGGAATAGGTCACATACAATTTCATGATATTTTGCACATTATGAGTCTTTTTTATGTTACACTAGAGCTCATAAAAATAAAAAATTTTATTGCATAAGTTTTTAACACTTTAAGGATGTTGCTAAGTTCCGCCTGAATATTACGTCCTTTAAGGATTTGGAAGAAAACTTAGTTTGTTAAATTTCTCAAACAATTTTAAGTTTACTGTTTGACTTCAAAAAGAACAGTGCACGATTATTTTACATACATATATTGTTTAAACTTTTTTCCTTTAACTCAAACAAAAATTAATGTTCAGACTATCGTTTAGTTAAGGAATTTCTAGCATTTCTTATTCTTAAGTCTTGTTATTAAATTTTTTTAAATTTATTTGTACATTTTATTGTTATTAACCCAGCAAAAAATTTCAAAAAAGGTAATCGAGTTTGGAATTAAGCATTTTTGGTGGAAGCACTTCCCTACTGGATTACCAACTTAATGATTTTAACAAGGCGTGAGACTAAAATAATCGATTCTTGAGAAGTACTTACATTTTTTTTTATTTGTCAACATTTCACGTAATCTATTTCGTCTAAAAAAATCATTTTCTTCATTTAGCAACTTGCACGTCATTTTTTAAAATTTTAGGTAATGTGATTTGTAAGTAAGTAATCAAAATTGACAATCAGAAAAGTAAGTCATTATATGGCAAGTAGTTCTAATGGTAATGTGTAATTTTTTTCTGGGAAGAAATATATATAAATTTTAGAGCAAACAAAGTGACTAGAGCGTCTTAAAGGAGTTATTAGAACTTGGACTAGTGTCTACAAATTGGGGGCCAGTCGCTTGACAAATGTTGTGTCATCCTGGGGCGTTATTATATAATTCAATTCAAACCTATCGAAAGCCTTTTCCAATTCTAATAAAAAATGGTTTTGACGTTATAACCAACTGTTAAATTCTGGTTTTACCATGCAAAATAATTTTGTTAAACCAACTTAAACGCTATTTTGAATTTGCTTTTAAGTAGATTTTATGAAATGCAACCTTGTTTTAGCTGTAATTAATTCAGTGCTGACAGAAAGCAGCTGATATTGTTTATGCCAGTTAACAAGAATAGATAACGATTGATAGATTTTCAACTTAAAAATGCATGCAACCACAACAAAAATTCAAAATTTGCAGAGAAAAAAATGTTTTGAACGGAAAACAACGAAAATATTTACATTGACCTCTGGGAGGTGAAAATAAACGATATGAATGACATCCATATGCCGCTAAAAAATTTAGCTTATATTGTACAGGGTGGGCCAAAAGAAACCAAGGGGTGTAAAAGTTTAATAACTTTTTTGTTTATCAACTTTTTTTTATTTTTTCTTTCAGATTATATAATATATAAAATGGAAATTTTTTTACACTAAGTATGAAAAATGATGTCTCTTAAATGACCACCGTTTTCAGCTTCGCACTGATGGGCTCTTTTTAGAGCATTTTCCATAACATCTTTCAAAACTTGTGGCTGTAGCGTTCGAATTTCCGCAACAATGATTGCCTTGAGTTCAAGGATTGTCTCTGGCTTGTTCACATACACTCGCTCCTTCAAAAAACCCCAAAGAAAATAGTCGGGTGCTGTCAAATCAGGCGATCGCGCTGGCCAAATAATTTCCGAATTTCGAGAAATTATTCGCTCTCCAAAAATTTGACTTAAAAGTGCCATTGTGTCTCGGGCAGTATGGGCAGTGGCTCCGTGCTGCTGAAACCACATACCAGGTCTGTTTTCAAGAGCAGGACGTAAAAAATTTTCTATCATAAACCGATACCGCTCACCATTTACGGTTACAGCACTTCCATCTTCATTCTCGAAGAAGTAGGGCCCAATGACATTTTCAGATGTCATCCCACACCATACTGTACACCTGATGGGGTGCAATTGGCGTTGATGAATGGCTCTTGGATTTTGAGAACCCCAGAAACATCGCTTCAGAGGGCGAAATTCTGACGTTAAAATGTCGACGATATGCTCTTTGCGTTAAAATAATTGATCTCTGGTTTAAATAATAAAATTCTATTGTTCTGGTTCTCTGTTCAGTTGTGAACCTCTCCATTATAAATTCTCCAAGTGTTGTCTATATAATCTGAAAGAAAAAATAAAAAAAATTAATAAACAAAAAAGTTATTAAACTTTTACACCCCTTGGTTTCTTTTGGCCCACCCTGTATTTGTGCATTTAATATAATAACTTGATTTTCAAGCACTTCTTCATTTCGTAAAAGTAGTTCCATAATCTTTTAAATATTCATTTAAAAAATATAAAATATTTTCCATTTCAAAGCGCATTGTAAAATTTCTGAACTTTTGATACAAACAAAAATAGCTGTTGTACAGTTTGTCAAACAAGTGTTACAAAAAGTATAAAAAAGTACAACATTAATAAATATTATTTCTACAGGAGACTTATTTCGGTTTTGAATTTATTTATTTGTATGTTCAAGTCCCATACAACAAGAATTAATCTAATATTTAAAGTACAGGAATAAATTTATTAGAACCTGAATTTATTAAACTTGCAGTGTGAACACAAAATCAGTAGTTTATGGTTTTTAGCGTTAAAAGCAGGTTTTAACTTTAGGTGTGAAAACACTATAACATGTTAAATAAAGAACTATTAACATTCAGCGATGCCAAATTTTATACACAAAAACTTGGTATTACTGCAGTTTTATTGAAGAAGTTGCCATAAATGTCCAAGTTAAATGAAAACATGTTTACATGTTAATTTTAAATACAAATGTATTTTATATTGTTTAAAATTATTAAAAATAATCACCAAAATATAGCAAATATTTCTGTTTTTGTTGCGATTCTCTTTAACAGTCTGTTAAATTTTTAATTCAGTTTATTTAATATGTTTTCTGCTTAATGCAAATAAAAATGGATTTATTAATCTTTTGAATATTATATTTAGTAACTAAGGATCTTTTCATATAAATTTTTAATACAAAATAACAAGCATTTTATGTATATTTTTTTAATCCCTTCGACAAAAGCATTGAGATAATGTATTAACGTTTCCAAGCATTTTACATTTCGCTTATTTAATAAAACAAATAGAGTTTACATGGAAATATTTTAAAATTTCGAATCAAATGCCGTAATTTGCCCCCAGCTTTATAACGTATACACTAGAGATGGGCGCGTATCGTGTTTTTTTCATGACACGAACACGTACTACTCAACATGAAGTGTTCGTGACAAAAAAATCTGATTTCGAAACGATTTTAGATGTTAAATATGTATGAATGAATTTACAGTTGAGAAAAATTTTAATATTTTGTATCGTCAAACACACAACACCAACATATTTGTTGATATTGTATGGGTCTCTGAAGCTCAAAGTTCTGTACCTAAACCGATAGTATCAGCTGTGGTGGCAGATAGTATCAGCTGGCAGTGCCAACTCGGTGCCATATTTTGAAAAGCGACTCTTTAAAAAAATCTTTTAAATTTTATGATCTTCAATACCATACCAATAATATTTCGTGCGTGGTGTGCAGTACTGTGTTGACGAAATTTTTTGCGTGCGTGTTTCGTACGTCTTGAGTTTCTTGGTATTCGTGTTCGTGTCGTGTCGTGTTGGAAAAATTCGATACGCGCCCATCTCTAGTATACACACAACGTAATGCAAGATAAATTTAGTTTTTCTCTCAATCGCTAAGTATAAGAGACATTTTTATAAAATTATATGAATAACGATATAAGTAATAATTCATAATTTTTCGAGTTATGACGTTCTTTTGGTAATTGAGCAAGTTGTTTGAAAAGGCGTGGGATTCAATATGTATTTATCAAAAAATAGATTTTCGAACGTTCGGAAACAAGTTTTCGAAGAACGTAGTACACATAAAAAATTGTTCACCAATTAAAATGTTCAATTAAAATTGTGTATGATTCAATTAAATTAATTAAGACAATGAAAATTTTAATTGAAATTTAATTATGAAATAGGTGAAATTTTAATAATTGCCCCTATCACGCTTTTCAACTTTAAAAATAGTTTGGTTGGGATTGATAAATTTGCATTGCCATTCTCCACTAAATTAACAGTTGACTTTTCAGTTGTGTTTTGGTACTGTCATTTACAACTGTGCGTAAGTTTGGTTGAGAAAAGCGTTGAGTATAATACACAACTGCTTTTTAGTAGTTGGGTTTTTATAGTTAAAGGTTGGTGCGATATAAAAAGCAGAAAAAGTGGAAAAATCGTAATTAGAAATATTTTTTATGCTTAATAACAAAATTTTTTAATAATTTCAGTATCGGCGGTATAGCGGGCACATACAAAGGTTTATTTAAATATGGTTTTAGGTGATTAAACAAATAACGAAACGTTTCATTTTTCTGCCGGAAAAACTGAAAACCTTCAAAAATTATTTTTTAAAGAATTCGTTACCTATTTTGATTATTCCTTACCTTGCATTGGATAGTTAAAGAGGGTTGGAATCATCACGAATTTTTCTTCTGATACGTAGCACATGTACAATTGGGACTTCGTTTTCGTCGTAATTAAATAAATCTACACAATTTTAAACTTAAATAAATCTACACATATTTGTATAAATTTGGTGTGATTTCTTTGAACTAAAACACTAAAAACGATACTTTTTCTAAAACTATGTGTTTTTTCTGTCAAACTTGATATTTCAAGTTGGCAACGCGATGAAAATTTCAACTTCAACTTAAACTAAAACACAGTTTGGTCGTTTGTAAGTTTGGTCTACTCTTAGACGAACAAACTGAATTTAGTTGAGAACCGTGATAGGGGCATACATTTTTTAATTGATACTACGAAATTTTTCATACTCCTTTTTTCTGTGTACGAATTCATAGATTTTCCTATTCGAATGGAATTACATAATCTTTTTTTAGCTTTTTGTTTTTATTTTCAAAATTGATTTTGTTTTCTTTGCTATTCCGGCCAGGTTTGGGATCACCCTCGTAAGCAGGATATTATTATTATTACTAATAACTTTTATAAGTTCGACGTGTATAACATTTAGGGCGACTTTTTGGGTTCGAGATTAAGATTAGTTTATTTCTCCAATTAGCTAATCCGAAAATTAACTTAATCCCAAATTAATTCAGTTTGATATTTTTGAGTGCTAGTTTAAACTTATTATTATGTGTAGTACTACCATACTGAGGAACAAAATAGTGGCAACATTTTCTGTGTAAAAGTCATACATTTTATCAACACACTTTGATTTTTGTGAGAAGAAGAAGAAACTGCCATGTTTTATTATTTACAAGTAAAATATTGCTCGTGTTAAAGGAAATAGATAAATAATATAAAATATATATATTTATTTATGTGTTTTTAAATTATTTTATCATGTAATTTTTACAAGTTATATGTTTCACAAGTGTATGTTGTCAATATTAATGCATGATTAAACCACCACGATTGCCCGCTTAAGCTAGCAAGTAAAACCATATAATCGACTACCCAAAAATCACAAATGAAGATTAAGGTTAATTTAATGTCTAATCTTCAACTCAAAAATTCGCCCTTAGAAGTTATTTAACTTCAATCTTTAGTGTTTAAGTATTACAACCAAGAGATTGAACAACATTTTCCTAATGACTTTTTAACTTCAAATTATTCATTCACTTTGTTTAAAATACTTGAAATGCTTTTAAGGACTGTAGATGTATGTATGTATACACAAAATTAATTTATATATACATATATATATATATATATATATATATAGTTAATCCTAATCCCTAAAATATATACATGTGCATGCACGTATGTATACATTCCTATGTAACTAAACTTTAAAATTCTAGGTAATAAATAAGTAAACATTATTCCTTTAACATACAACGCAATAAATAAAATACTTACACTTAAGAAAATAGAAATCCTACCATCCATGTTACAAATAGATGCCAAAGTTTTAAGTGTTTGAAGTTGAAGAAAATTTGGGACACAGATATAAATTATATCCTAGAATTATGTATTATACTTTCTGCTTTGGTAAATGACGTGGCTTAACCCATTATGGACAAATACCAAAATTCTTAATAACACTATAAATTTAAAGAAAAATTCGAACAATTTGTAATGAGGAAACCAAAAAATATTAACTCCCATATTAATAAAATTTAAAACGAATTTGAAAAGTATTTTATTTAAAATTTTTCATAGAAAATTTTCCTAAAATGGATTCCAAATTCATTTTATTTTTTTATGAATATGAGGGTAAATATTTAAATGTTATTATGCGTTAATGTATACCGCTGTGATTTTCATAAGCTTTTGAAATTTTTCTTTGATGTCTTATATGGACAAAAACCTTTTTTTTAACTTTCTTTAATTTATGAGTGCATTAAGTCGTCGTTACTATGTTTACTTTTGCATGTCTGTGTACATTTGAATTTTTTCTTTCATCATGTTGACACACATACGAATTCTTATACATTTAAAATCTTTTCTTTTTTTTTACTTCAATACAGTTTTCTCGTTGTCGTTCGCTAAGAAAATGTTAAGAATAAAAAAAATGTAAAAGAAAAGAAAAGCGAAAAATAAACATGTATTTACATGCTTTCTATTTGTATAAACGACATTTACATTAAGTAAGTGACTTAAAGGATATAGACTGACTTTATAGCTAAAACAACTTATCTAATTTTACAAAAGCCATTTTTAGCAACAAATTTATTTCTTTATTTTTTTCGTATGTTTATTTTATTTATAAATAGAATATTGAATTTGCCGCTCTTTAACTAACAGCCATTCTTTAGATATTTTATTACAAGTAGAGAGGAAATAATTTTTTTTATTTCATAATAAAAACAATTCAGTGTAAATTATGATAGAAAAATAACACAAAACTAATTCAATCACTTTATAAATTACCTAAAATGCCAATGTGAACAATTTACAAAGATTTTTACATGATGTCTATATCTGAGAAAAATTAATTTTTATTATACATTTTTGTAAATAAAATTTTAGTTTCAGAAAGTTATTAATTTTAATGAGTAAGTGATTTAGCTTCCAGTCTTATGATAATGTGAACTGAAGGAGAATTTTAGCAGGTCCCATTACACACATTGAATAAAATAAATTTAGTAAAACGGGACTTTGACTCATACACGAAGGGTTCCGTACGGACACTACATATCGTTTCGTTAATATAGAGAGGCCCTAACTCATTATTTTTTTGAATTGGAGATTTTTGCATTTTTCAATAAATTAATAATTAATAATAATTAATAATTAATAATTATGCTTTTTTCGATACATTAGATGTTCCTCTATTGAAATATATGAAAAACTCGATTTCAAAAAAAATAGAGAATTTCTATTTTAAGGTAACGATAAATGAGATTTAGTCTATGTAATCCAATATTTTACCTGATGAAGGTAATTAAAAAAAATTGTAGTCTGCATAAAAATAACCAATTGTTTTAGGTCCGTAAATCTTTTCACCTGTGGCGTGCGGAACCCTGAAAATGACTTACGATTATGTGTGATGATCAGGGAAACCTGAAATGTGCTCTAAAAAAGTGTTTTATGTGCATTCAATATGCACTAAAAATTTGAAAATATGCGCTAAAACATTTAAAAATGTGCTGTTAAAAATAAAAAAAAAATTGGTTTATTTGTAAATAAAAATATATTTTTAATTTAAAAATTAACAACATTTGAATAAAATAAGACAGAAATAAAATAAACAAAAAAAAAAAAGAAAACAATAATAAATTAACAAAGAATAATAAGGCACGTTAAAAGAAATTTGCCACACAAATTTTGACTAAAGCAAATAATACAAATTAATTTTTTTGGATACTCTCGTAAAAATTTGACTTCAATTTCAAAAAAGATCACTATATCTGAATTAAAACTTGAAACTGTATTTTGGATACATAAGACAAGATTTTAATTAAAAAACCAAAAAAAAAAAAAATATTGACCTTGATTTTCAAATAAAAATCGTTGCCTGTCACATCTAATAATCTTTTACACATTGACAATAATCCTTCAATCCGTCATAAATAGCAAAAGTGAATTTTTATTGAAACTAAAGTTAGTAATAACTGCGCAAAATATATGAAAAATTTATACACCACATGAAATATTGGAAATGAGATTTAGGTAGCGAAAAATAAAAATATAAATTTTTAGTAACACATGAGCTTGTAAGCTCATACAAAGTATGAAAATATGCCCTAAAAACGTACATTATGCTCTAAAAATTATAAAATATGCTCAAAATATGTGTGTAAAACTGTTTTATGCAAAAACATGCTTTAAAGGGTAAAATATGCAAAAATATGCATTAACAAATCGATGCCAAAATTCATAAAAAGTTCTGAAACGGATTAATATCTTCTCCCCGCATCAAAACGTCACACAAGAAAAAACATGCAATTGCATATTTGCGGTTTACCTGGTGATGAGCATGCATGTCCTTCTCTATTTAATGTTTTAATATAATTAGTTTTGGCTTTTTTCCAATTCCAAAATAATGCGTTAAAATTTCTTTTATTTCAATATTGAACTCACTTTTATTACTAAAATTTATTTACGCTTTACCAACTAAGATTACTGGTAATTTCAAAGGTATCTCCTGCTATTATGCTACATATCAAATTAAGTTCTACTCTTATTTATGAGTGCGTACATTACCTTTAAACATATAAATTACATTGTTTTAACCTTTTATACATATTTATACTATCTGTAAATTATTTTCATCAATAAAACATTTTACACTTCCATTTAGGGCAAAAAGTAATGTTTTTTCACGAATACATACACACATACATACAACCGGGAACATGAGGAATATTAATGAACAAAATACTGACGTCCAATACACGTCCAACTGGTTACTTTTATTTCATTTAAAAACGCAAACTCTTTTGAAAGATGTATACATGTAACAATTATTTATATATTTCAATTTGCACTTTTTATACTTATTTCTCATACATTTTTTTACAATTTTCATTTGACCTCATTAAGTCAATTTCTTAGTGAAAAGTACATAAATTATCACATGATTAGTTTCTATAAGTGATAGTAATTTTTCAAATGCATGTTTTTGTGTGTTTGGTTCTTAGCGTTAACACTCAAGATCTATACCTGAGCGTAAATTTTTGTCTTGAACAGCAATGTAATAAATAAAATATGGAATTAAAACCGCTAGTTTGACTTAAAAATAGCTAAAATGTCACTACTTTTTAATAATAACAATAACAAAAAACTGTTTTTAGCAGCCAACTTTACTACTCAACACGCTGTTAAAATCGGCGTTGCCACGGTGTTGTTTCGGTTTTGCTTCATACCAATTGTGTGAGCATGAGAATTTTTGTTTAGGTGATTTTTGAAAAAATTACTTTTTGAAAAAATTAGTTTAAAAAAAGTACCATATCAAAAACATAGTTACTCAAAAAAATAATTCAAGGAAATGCAAGAAAAAAAATAATTTATTTTCACCTATTGAAATTATCGGAAAATAATCAATTATTCTTAACATCTGGCACATGACTGCGAGTCCAATTAACAAGTGTCAATTAGGCAATTTTCAGATGAATATATATGTATGAACATACATACAGACATATATCTATATATAAGCTAATATAGCTTAAAGCTATATTCACATAATCGAAAAGTTTTTGTAGCAAATTGTAATTAAAAATCAACAGAACGGCTGAGCGGTTTTTAGCTTTCAGACGTTTAAAAAAAATCTTTTGTTTCTGAAAATGTTGTGTTTGATATAACCCATTTTTAATTTTTTTTTTTTTTTTATCTATTGACATCAGGAATAAAACTTTCGTGAGCATTGTGTTTTTTAACTTAATATTTAAGTACATTACATAATAAATAATTAGCTATTTAAATTTAAATTTAATTTAAATACGATTTCATTTTTTCAGTGATTGGAAAGCTTTCCAAACAACAGCTGTTTAACATAAATAAGAAAGTTAGGTTATCAACATGTAGAAAACTAAAATTGCATAAAAACACATTTTATGAAACCAAACGAGCATTCTAATGCATTTTTCTATTTATTTATGCCAAATATGAAACTATGTATTGTATATGTTATATATTTATGAAAATTAAACGAATTTGTTTTTAATACAACCACATGATGTTCATGTACAGTTTTTCAATAAGCACGCACATGCACAAAAATATATGGTATGCCCATAAAACTTAAATAGAATTTAAATGCACAAGTTTGGGCAATTAAGTGTTATTTAAATAAACACTGAAAAATACAATTTCGTATTTCAATAGGATTCAAAAACAATTACAGTTTAACTACCAAGTCAAAAATTTGTCCTTAAGCAGCCTGCATAATAATTTTCTTTCGTCTCCTTAACTAGATAAATGTAAAAATATCTAGATTAAGTAAATATTAGATAATCTTGAGAGAAAAAAATTAAATTTTCAAACTTAATAAAAAGAGCAACAGAAGCTTTTGAAAGACATTCACCTGAATTTATTGCGTGATAAAAATTCTTAAGTAATAAAACATTTCAAATGCAAGCAGTCATACCTACGAGGGTCGTCCCACAGGAAGCCAACCTATCAAAGGCAAAGAAAACACAACAATTTCGGGAACAAATTTGTTTATTTCCCAAATTATTGAGTTTGTGGACCTCGCAATAGCGAATATGTAAACTGGTGCATTGTCCTGGTGAAGCAACACCACCTTTATAGGTAAATGCGGCCTTTTTTTCTTAATTTCATCACTTAAAGCAATAACTTAGAATAAGGGTTTCATACACGTCATATTTATTAAGTTTGACTTGTCAAATTTTGCACTGCTAATTACGTACATATGTACATGTCATTTTGTACCTTTAAAAAATTGCTTCTGTAAAAGTCAGATGCAAAGTCATCTCACAAAATTTCAAATAGAGCTTGTTCTATTTGCTTCGCTCAAATCATTTGATATCAGGGGTATACTCTGTATTTCGAAGCGAAAGAAAATCTTTCGAATTTTTAGGTTATTAACATTGTATTTTGAAAGCATTTCCTTTCGTTTCGAATTACGGAGTATAATATTAATATAAAAATATATTGAAATTTGTTTTCAAACTATTTATTTATAATTACATAAATAAAAAATCATTTTTATCACATAAACTTAAAATCATCAAATTAACAGAAAAAATACTAAAAACAGCTGACTTGATTATTTATGCGCCGCAATGAAAACTTTTACGGCGGCAGCAGGCGATGTTGCGATCAGCTGTTGTAAAGGCAGGAACTACATATCGTCGGTGGGTTATTAGCTTATGGTACCATATATTCAAAATACGTTATGTCTGCAGCAAACCAATAACCTACCGACAATATGTCAAGCGATCGAACATGAACTTTTGTGAGTGAATATTAAAATCCTTCTGTAAAATAACAGTGATGATACTCGTTGATTGATTTTTTAAGAACCATCCCAAAGAAGAGAATTTAACTCAATTTTAATATTGGACTGAAAACTTTCGAATGAAAGTATTGAATTATATAATGGGGACCAATTATTTCTGTGTTCACAAATCCACTGAGATGGTTAATTTTTGATGGCTCTAAAAACAAAATAAAAACAATGCTAAACAACATGGCTTCTTGAAACATAAAACATATGTTTTAAGGTTGCCTTTTTTCACGAATTTTAGTGTTCATCAAACGGCTCCCGCCATCTATACGTCAGGTAAGCTAGTTTTTGAACTTCTTCGTACGATAAAGCTACCTTTAAAATTAACATTATATTTCCTCTTACTTCATAATTAATTTATATTTCAATCATTCTTAAGATTAATAAGTTTTGCATATACACATAGATAAATTAAAATTTTTTTTCAGGTTAGCAATTTTTAGGACAGTCCTCGTATAACACACTTTCATTTAGTTGTTATACTACAATACATATATACATTGTACACACATAAGTATTTATATACGAGTATAAAAGCGTACATCAAATTTACGAATACGTTGATTAAATGCAAAAAATAGGCATGCACTCACATATAGAACACCATGTTCACGATAACATTAAATTTGTGTAGGTGAAAGATGGGTGCATACATATGTATTTATATTTATTCATTCCTTCACCTGCTTGTGAGAAAAAAGTTATACACAATAATTATTTTTACATCTGTATGAGTGTCATTGTTCCGTTACGACTAGTTTTAAAAATGTATACAGTTAATGTGTGCATTTTGTCGGTTACTAAAAGACAGAGAAAGAGCAAGATTTATGCGAATAAGAGAAGAAGATATGAACAAACAACATTATTAAAGAGCAGTGTGCACACTTCTACCAATATTCGGTAGATTCTACCGAATATGTTTGTGAATTTAACAATCTACCAATTCTACCGAAATCTACCGAATATTGTTATTTAGTAATTTAAGTCGATTTTTGTGTAAATTGGCTATTTGCCACATAGCAGTGCGGCCGCAGAGCGGTCATTTTCTGTCATGAAAAAAACAGAACAAAGAAATCGGTTGAAGCTATAAGTAACCTAATATTTGCCAAAGAATTCTGCCTTGGGGATGAAATATTTATTCCTACCAATTATTTAATAATTTTTGTACAAAATTTTAAATTCATAAATGGATCTTACATATAATCTTTGTAGTTACAAATGTTTGTCAAACAAAAGTTATTTTAGGAGCTTTATAAAACCTATGTTCAAAACCTCAATTCCTGTTATTTATGT
This sequence comes from Tachina grossa, assembly GCA_949987645.1. NCBI lineage: Eukaryota > Metazoa > Arthropoda > Insecta > Diptera > Tachinidae > Tachina > Tachina grossa. The sequence continues at coordinate 184,680,209 of OX465274.1, forward strand.
ATATTATTTTATGTATGCATTTTTTATTGGAAATGCATCATTGTTAATTTAATGCAGTTTAATTTCCAATCACATGTGAAGTTTTAAATGCGCTTTCGGAACCTGTTTAGTTTGATACTCCTTGCACTTACCCTTTATATACATATAAGTACATATATTTTGTTATTTTTTATGTTTCTTTGAATTGTTATTTTTTATGTTTCTCTGAATAAAAAAAAATTTCTACCGAATTTCATTCAAATCTACCGATTTTTTTTTGTCGATTCTACCGAATTTAAAAAAAATTAAGTGTGCACACTGTTAAAGAGGTGTAAAAACTCAACGACTAAATGATTAGATATAGATGTATGTATTCATGTATTCAAATGTCAAGAGGTTTTTAAGTTTATTTTTGCTTGCTTACAAATATGTACATACTTACACAAATATTTACAAAATATACACGTATGCGTATGTACATATATACATACATATGTAGCGTATAAATTAAGCGAATTAATATCAAAATGATATACATACATACATTGTGTAAATATGCATGTGCGAACTTCCAAATAGTAGTATGGGAAAATATTCTACTTTTTAAATACCCACACATACATACATACATACATATATACATACATATGGACGAGTATATATAATATGATGGCAAATATATGGAACGTATTATTAATATATTAGTGGACTATTATTAATCATACGCAATATTGACGGTTTTATCATCTTTTATAAACGTTCATTATGTTATGGAATCAAAATAAACATTTTAACCCTTATGTGAAATGGAGAAAATTTTTAAATAGAACACCCTATGTACTTACATACATACATATATATTTCTTCAACTTAAAAAATTTATAATTAGAATTTTCCTGTATTCTAAAGCTTATTTAATAGTTACAAATTGTATTATAAATTAATTTGATAACTGCAATCCTTTCTAGGAGGGTGAAAATAAACAGCAGCGATGTCATATTGCAGTACAGAAAACATATTTTTCCAACCAAAAATCAATTAAAAATTTAATTGAGAAATTTAAAATAAACTAAATTTTAATTTACTCAATTAAATTTTTAGTTAAACTTTTAATTTTTAAGCAAAAGTTTAATTTTACCTCAATTGAAATTTTACTTCATTATTTCTATTTTTCATTCAATTCCTACCATAAATTTTCAATGTCGACTGCGCAGTGTATGGCAAGATGTGTCAGTTAATTCTTATTACTTAAATAATGGGTAAAACAGCTTATTGAATTTTTTACAAAAATACTTTGAAACTACTTTTAAACAACTACAAACAAACTTTTCTGGCTATACTTATTAAAAAAAAAAAAACTTTAAAAGCAGAATGTGTTGCAAGCCAACAGTATTACGATAGGTATGCGTAGGTATGCCAGGGTGTGAAGAATAATGAGAAGCGAAACATACAGATATGAACTAGATTGAGCAGGGGTATTCCCAAGTATGAAAATGAATGGGTATAAATATATAAAAGTATAATAAATATTCATTATGTGTAAATTTTTTTGTATTATTTTGGTGGATTCAAATGGTACATTTAAGGGTCATAGTGTCATAATGCTTTAAATTATTTTAATGCATTTGTTTGTGCTTTTTTCTTTCAGACAAAAATTTTAAAACATTATGAGACTATGACAGTTAAAACTACTGTTTGAAAAACTCCTCCCCGCCCCTCCTAACCAACCAATTGGCTTACCATGGTATGTATGTATGCATAAAAATTTTAACGATTTAACGATATTGTTTCGCTTGGGGCCGGATTCCGCAACGTTACGTTTTGAAGAATTCACCAATTGGAGTGTTAACAATTCACCGCACTTTTTGCAGTGAAAAATATTGACGCGAGTTTTCACTACAACTGTCAAAATAATTCATTTTCATCTTTACGGATGCAGAATTCAACAATTTAACACTGAAATTGGTGTACACTTCAAAATTCATCGTTGCGGAATCTGGTCCCTGGACTTTTTAAGTAATGTTTTTATTCAAATACAAAAAAACTTAAGCGACCTATTACACAATATTATTATATATGTTGTTGTACATATTATTGTCGTTTTGACCTATACTATGTAATAAATAGAACAATATTTTGAAAGAAAATATGTCGCGGCGGAAAATAGGAGCGGCGGCAGTTTGTCTTGCGGTACATAAAAGGTTTGCCGTCAACAAAAGACATGTTGCCGTTTGTAATACAATTAAGTTACATCGATATAAATAATAATGTTTTTCAATAAATTTCCTATATTTATTGAAACACATTTTTTTATCTAAATACTCGAATAATATTTAAAAAACAGCTTTACGTCCCTTTTCACAATGTATGATTAAGAGTTAACGTGAACTTTAACTGACAGTTATCCATACAAAACTTGCCGTTAAAGTCCCTGTTAGCTTTTAATTGTACATTGTGAAAAGGGCAGTTAGTTAGAATTTTTTTTTTGCGGAATTTGTCTTTGCACACTTTGGCCAATAGAACGCATAATATATAAACATTAAGTGTAATTAATTTATCACCAATAAAATAATTCACAATTTCCTTCTAATTTACTGTACTAATATATTATGCTCTAAATTAGGATGTCCTGCTGAAACAAAATTGCGCTCTTTTAATTTTAATTTATTATTTTTTATGTTTTTTTTTATATGAATGTTCTAAAACATAAATATTTGTAGTAAAACGTTTGCGTTTACCTAGCTAACTATTTGCCAGCCCTCCTTCATTATTAATTTCTTGTTGTTGTTTTGTTAAGTCATCAAAAAAAAGTGTGTAATTAGGAGAAGCAAATATTGTTTTTTTGTTTTTTGCTTGCAGATGTTAAATCAAATTGTATACATAGTTACTTTTGAACATTTTCGGCATTATGTAGGCGTATCTAGTTAAAACATATTTGTTATTCCATTTCTACTCCTAGCTTGTACAATATTAATCTGCACTCTATAGAAAAGTATGTGCAGTATTGCCAGGTCAGCGAAAAAATATTCTCAAATATGCAAAAAAAAAATTGAAAAAAAGCACACTAACAAAATTGTTAGAAGAACATATTCTATTTCTATTCGCTCTAGAAGACAAAACCTAAGCAATAAAAATTTTGAAATGCTGTGTTGAGAAAAGCAAACAGCATATAGTTATGGATGTATTGGTCTAGAAGTAGGTGTTTAAGTCTCTCATCTATGCAAATCAGTTTTTATTTACCCAATAACACATTTCTTTTTTAGATAATTTAAAAAAATAAAAACACGTTAAACTTTTAAAGCCATTTTTCTCGGAATTTCGTTTTTTCAGTTATGCCACTATTCATGTAAGTGAGCAATGTGTACATATCATTTTCAAAACACACAGTATCTACATCTACTATCAGTCATTTACTGATTACTGCATTTTTTTACACAAATCAGTAAAATTTACTGAATTCTGATCTTATTTTCAGCAATCAGTACTTTTTACTGAATACTGATTTCCTTTTTCAGCAATCAGTACTTTTTACTGAATACTGATTTTTTTCAATAATCAGTAAAATTTACTGAATACTGATTTCTCTTTTCAGTAACCAGTAAAATTTACTGAATACTGATTTTTTTTCAATAATCAGTAAAAAAAAGAAAATACTGAAAAAGTATTGGTACTGAAAAATGCCCATCTATGATATTTACCAGCATAAAATTACAAAATACATTCCTATTAACATTATTATTATTAAAAATTAAAAATCTAGCACAAAGTAAAAAAAATATATAAGTTTAAATTTATATTTAAGTTTAAATTTTAAATTCTTAAAAGCATTATGACAATATTACCCTTATGACTACCATTTGCAAATTTAATTAAGTTATTAAGCGATACAACAAACAAAAAAATTTTTTAAATTGTTTTCCAATTGAATTTTTAACTAGTTTCTATTTTTACAAATTCAGTTGTGTGACAATGAAAAAATGAAAGCGATTAAATTCACACAAGAGAATTTGTAAGTATAAAAATGGGCAATCTTGATTTTGGTTTTTTTTTTTTTTGCTGTTTGTGTTAAGTTTTAAGCCTTGGTGTGTATTTAGTAGGGATACCAAACGGGAAATCCCGAATCCCGAAATCCTGGGATTTTCAGGATTTGGTAAGTCCCGATAACCGCGATTTGTAAAATTCAATCTCAGGATTTATTTTTCGGGATTCCTTAGCAATTTTTATACAAAAAGGTGCTACAATATAAAACTAAGAATTATTCGAAAACAAAAAGAAGCATATGAAGGAAAATAACATTTGGAAAATTCGTAAGTTTATCAAATTTATACCCTCTTATTTCATATTATGAGGGTAATTATGAATAAAATTCCACAAGAAATTTTTCTCGGGGAATAATTTCAAATAATTGGGAAGACAAAAAAATCTTAATGGAAAAAGAACAAATTTCTTGCGGAAATTTATTCATAATTGCAGTGTATAACTATCTATATGTCGACTCCTCAACGCTATAAAAAAATATCACTTACCTACTTGTCGGTAACAATAGAATCGATACAAGGCAAGTGCAAACTTTTTGTTGTCGGGTTGACGTAAAAACGAGAAATATTTACAAAATAATGTCTGCTCGAGTTTCTATATATGTTTTACGTTGCAGTTCAAAGTTATTTTCGTTTTATTTAGACCGTTTAGGTCGTTTTTGACACAAACCTATGATCAAACCCATTTAACATTTCGGTTTAGATTAAAGAAAAATATTTATATTGCAAAAAAAAGTTGTCATATTTAGTTATTGTTTTCAGTATAAATTCGCTAACATCAAATTTTATCAATCAACTGAAAAATAGATGACAAAAATAGATGAGAAAAATTGTTTTGATTTGTATTTCATAGTCGTATTAGAAAGTTGTTAGCCTTAAAGACAATTTTGTAATGATATACTCGTATTAGCAACATAAAACCGTTTAAAATGCAAAATAAAAATAAAATTTATTAATAAAGTAATATTTATTTAAAAAAATTATTTATAAAACCAAAAAATTTAAGATCCCGAAATCATGAAAATCCCGAAATCCCGGGGTCCCGAAAAATTCCGGGATCCCGAAAATCTCGGTATTTCGGGATCACGATTTACAAAATCCCGAATTCCGGGATTTCCAAAAATCGATCCCGATTGGCATCCCTACTATATAATTAGTAAGACATGTAGTAAAATTTTGACCAATATTTTTTTAGGGTGATTCATGCCTGCCCTCATCCTTTTTTGAGGGTGTTTTTGCGATTTATTAAAATAGAGCCAACAATTATTGATATATGGGGGACTTAGAGGGTTAACATGTTGCACAAAATATTTGCCTGGACATACCTTACACCTCCGATGTAAATAAAACATATATAGTTTCATATACCTTTATGCATTTTCTGATACGAGAGCATTCTTTTCATGCATGTGCCAGGATTTACACCAGTGCTTCTGTGATTTTCTTGCATAAGAAAACAGCATAATATGTTAGAAATATTTGACAAGAAATAATTTTAATTGTAAGAAAGACATTTTTTAGGAATTTCTCTAAGAAAAGTCCCATTTTTTTGTAAAGAACCCAATGAAAACCCCAACTCCTAATTGAAACTGTTTTACGAACTTGAAGTCCGCTGCAAAAGTGAAAAATTTGCCGAAATTTTTTTAATTTCTTTTGTTTGGATATTTTTCACTTTTGCGGCTACCTAAGCGCTACCTAAACGGTGTTAAGCACCATTCCTAGGAAGTTCATATGTTCTAGAAAGTTGTTTAAATGAACTTAAGTTGTCTTAATTTTTTTGCGATTTTGATCTTAAAGATGAAGTTTTTTTTTCATTTCATATGTTCACAAATTTTTGTTTTTTATGAAAAGAGCAACAACTTTGCCTCAGAGAGTAAATCAAAATTTCGAACGGTTTACAAAATATGAGCCTGTGAAAATGCAAAAATGACACCGAGGCCCATAAAAAAAGTAGATGACTTGGGGCAAAATTAGGAGACACGTGTCTTTTTTTATCTTTTATCACCTAGTGGTATCCGTATATGGTTATATTTCCACGACTTAAAAAATTACACACAGTGTTATACTCGTATTACAGGGAGCTGTTACAATAACTGCTTTGCTAAATTTATGTTTACATTGTAGCATTACAGTATCAATTTTGTATATTGTATACCCGGACTTTTTGTGTGCGCTTACACTTAGTCAACTGCTACAACATTTGTTGGGATATTTAACACAAAATTACTCACACGAGAACATGGTTTTCATAAGCAAAATTACCAAAATTATGTGGAAAGAACACAAAAGTTTCTGTAACTGCAGATTTGTTAAAAGGCTTTACAATTTGGCTGCATACGAAAAGTTTCAGAAGCTTAATTTATTTTAAATTATACCTCGTAAACATTTCCTTTGTGTGATTGCATGTATCTGCATGCTTATAAATAACATGAGACAAGCATACAGTTATATTAAACAAAATTTATGCAATGCAGATGCATTGTTTTAAAAATTCCAAATATTTTGGGGACACAACAAAAACTTGTTAAGACCATTTAGTTTTGTATGCAAGCGGAAATCGCATGGAAAATTTTATAATTTTTCCTTGTCGTTAGGCAAACCAGCAGGCTTACGAAAATACATTTTCTTAAATTTATTTGGTTGTATGTTGTGGTGTCATATCGGGCACAAGTCTAAGATGCAATTTATTTTTACGAAAAAAAAAAATATAATCATCGTACTATGAAGAGCTTTATATGAAGGCTTTAAGTATATATGCATGTGAATATATGTGGAGAAGATATCCTTTGTAAAATTCCATTAAAATTGCATTACCATTGCTTTTTTTATTTCATACAAAAGCAATTATTTTCTTTTTCTAATGAAAGTGTTTATGTTTTAGTTCCTTTTAAATGGGTTAAGACACTCATCAAGGATTTCAAATGTAATTACAAGTGCATTAACACTTTTATGTCAAGAGTAATACATATGTACGTTTATTTCAACATTCGTGATCGTTTACGAGCTTTTTTCTTTATGCAGCTGTTGCCATAAACATTTAAATTATTTTGCATTAAGTATTCATTCAAGAAAATAATAGTGTCTAAAGATATTCATATATATAAAAATTTATGTATGCCTGTATCTCATCTAGTTTGTTTTATATTTGAAAAACCAAGTGCACCTAGAGAAATTGCTAGGCAATTCCATTTAAATTTATTTTAAGATTTCCTGATATCGAATGTCATAATTTACCTACAGTTTTCTAAACTGATTCAATTTAAATCAAGTCATGACATGTATTATTATTACTTTTTAAAACACTTACTTAAGTATGTTAAATTAATTTTAAAAATGAAATTGTTCAGTTTTTAGCTTTCAAAAGCTTTGGGCACTGTTCTGTAAATCGAGACGATTTCCAAAATTAATAATGCTACTGATGACATTTTTGAAATCAAATACGATAATTTTCATTCAGATATGATATTTGCTCAGTCATCAATAAATAAATTTAATATATTTTAGGATCTGTATAATAGAAAAATTAAAAAAAAAAGTATGAAAATATGTTTTTATTAGCGCAATTAGTTTTTTAAAATTGTACGATTTCAAATCAGCTGGATTTATGGAACATGGCCGTTTATTTTTGTAGGTTCGAATATTTCTGATCAAATAAAAAGTCATCAGTGTACAATTAAGGTGGAGTCACCCTACAACATGGGTGTAGTTTGACGTCTCTATTCTTGAGAGAGACCTTGACGCTTTCTGAATCAAAATTGATAAATATTAATTACAATTCACACTTTTTGAATTTAAAATGACAAATCTAAACTATAATTGCCGGTTTCTGAATTACAACTGGAAAAGGTGTAGATTTCTCATTTTCAGAGAGTTAAGGGGTTAATATGTGTAGGGTGTACCTCAGATGTAAAGAACACTTATACCGGTAGTTTTAATTATATACCGGTATGAGATCTTTCAAAATGCCGACACACGTACATACATTCTTGTTGGTCTCCTCTACCAGAATCTATTGTCAAAACTGTGTAATCTTGAAAAAAGTTGTAAATTGTTGCACAGTATAGTTGCTGCCATTATTCTTTTGTTTTCCTTACATAGATTTTCTTTTCTTTTTTTTTGTAACTTATTTTAACTTTTCTAGCCGTAATTAATTTTATGAAATGACTTGATTTTTATGTCATTTATTTATAATTTTTTATTATATACACTCGTTATTTCCAAGCAATGGAAGAAAATATGTAATTACTAATTTTATAACTAGCAAATATATTTACAATTATAATGTTATTATAATAAAAATAAAAAGAACATTAACCTCTTTGTGATAATAGTACGTTAGTGTTTTTGTATTATAAATATTTTTGCACAACCAAGCAAAAACTATTGCTTGTCAAAGCTTGTCAAGTTAAATATTTTTCTTGTTTATTTGTTGCTGACTAATATTGTTTTCAATTAGTGTTTTTTTATGGGAATTGTTAAAATTTAAGTTTAAAATTTTTTAAACGCACTAATAATCCCAAATTAATATTTTACTTATTAAGTAAAATATTTTTTTTTTAAAATACATTGAAATTGATTATTGAGGGTTTTAGCTGGATCCTATGCGCATTTCACTGTTGCTAATGCAGATCATCAGGGAACCTTTACCCAAAGTTTCTTAGAACAACTAGCCTTATTATATTATAAACTCTCATTTAAACAAATGAGAAGCTCAACAACAAATAACAAAGTTGAAACAAGAACTCAATAATCAACATGTTTTTTTATTTTCTTAATTTACCATTAATACATTGACTGACTTTTTTTCAGCTTCAAATTGTATTTGTAAGAGTATGTAAAAAGAAAATAAATGTAAATAACAACAACAGCTCTTTAAGAATTTTGAAAGCATCCCTATATTTTCTTCTTATTTTTCCTTTTTTAACCCCCGACTAAAAAAAGGGGTATAAGTTTGTAGTGTGTGTCTGTGTATCTGTGTGTCTGTCCGTGTCCACGTACAGGCCAAACGGCTGGACTGATTTTCATTTAGTTTTTTCTGTTTGATCGAGAGGGTTCTTAGCTATGTTTGAAGAAAATCGTTCCAGCCGTTTATAAGATATGACATTTTTTCTGTCGGGCGTTTTTAAAATTTTTAATTTTTGTTATTATACTATTCATAACTTAGTTAAATTTATTTATATTAAACTCACATCTATGTTTTTTGTTTTTGTTTGTTTTTATTTGTTCACACACACACACATATACGCATATATCTATTTTGTTTCGATAGCTAATTCAGATAAACTGGCAATAAAATGCGATAAAAGTTAGAGAAGATACCAATTGCACATACTTCGCAAGTAGATTAATTTTGAATCTACCTGATTCGCTCTCACATTTGAGTATCGAAGCAAGTTGTTTCGTTCATGATGGTGGTGTGAAGCATGAAGAGATAGCGAAGCACGTATAGTGGAAACATACTATAACTATAATGTCTTTCTGTAATTTCTTTTTCACGATAGTGCACATCTGTATTTTACTCACCATTTAATTCTATATGATGTGGCATCTCTGGCATACAAAATGTCAAAGTAAAAAAAAATCACAAAGAATAAAAAAAAACTAATTGAATTTGGGTTTGCGATTTTAATTTTTTTTACTTCAATATTGTTAAAATACGAGTATGTTACTGCATAGCAAAGCCGATAAGTTTTTGTTATACTAATTACAGGCCATGCGATTAGCGTAATGAAAGTTACTGGATCCTGATACTGAACTCGAGAGTGCTAATACAGGGCTGTATTTAGCAATTATCAATTATTCCATGTTTGCCAGGTCTGCAAGTATTTTTTCTTAGCACAATAAAAATAAACATATTTGTTAATTAGCAACACTTCTTCGAACAAAATTTCAATAGTTGGAAACTTATTGATTGTAATTTTTTTAGCAACTTATAACTTTTGGAAAACAAATGTATCACCTCCATTGTAAAGGAAAACAAGATAAAAAAAAGTTGTAAGTGAGAAAAATTTATAATTATTTGTAATTAGGAGAAGTTTCGCAACAAATTTGCCGAACAGTGTAATTAGTAATTACGAGTTGTATTGTTATGTTGTACTTCTATTTTAATGCTTTGACTGTCTGCCACTCTCACGCACCGTTGCGCCAGCAGACAAAAAAACAATTTCATTTTGCTTTACGATTGTTTCTAATTTTGTTTGTGTTTTGAATTTTTTTAAATTTATGATAGGAAAAGTTTGAGTTTTTCAAGTTGCAAGTTCCAATTGTATTTATAAAATGTTGTACAAATTCAAGAAAATACGAAAAATAATAAAGTTTCGATTGCTATTGTTTTACAATAAAAAATGTTTCCAAATTCACGAGAGGACTATCCTAGGAAAATTTCAAACTAAAATATGTTCAACTACATTTTTTTTTAAAGATACGGGTGGGTTAATTAAGGCTTCATTAGTCTGAACTTTCTGTTGCTGTTCTGTGGCGTTCTTTTCTATATAAAATATTTTGCAATTACTTTGTCTGCGAAGAAAAATCAGCTGGCAACCTATAGAATTGATTACACTTGTAAACAAAATATCCCAACACACTAATACACACACACTTTTGGCTGTCACTTAACGTTGAATTCTATTTTCTACAGATTTGACCGCAACAGAACAGAACGAAAAAGGAAAAAGCAACCACACATACAGATTTTCAACTTAACAGAAACAAAACATCTGATTCAGAACAGAATAGCACGTACAAACTAATTATGACTTTAAACTTTTTTAATTTACCGCCTCTTTACTGCTCTGTTCAACATTCAACTGCCAGCTGACTCCTGTCAAAATTTTACCTGTGTCATTTACTTTGTGTTTGACTGCCGTTGGTAGCATTTAGGAGAAAATGGAAAAACTTTATTTTGGTGCCCATAACGCATAATTATTTTCTAATAAAGCCATCATTCAAACCAATGCTAAGCTTGTTGAATAGTATGGAGACTCTTCACCATAAATTTTAGTGCTAAAAAAGTAGTTTAATAAATTTGATTGCGGCCGTACAAGCACGACAGATGTCAAACGTTGTAGACAACCACATGAAGTATCTTTCTATCGAAACTATTGAAAAAATTTACGATATAGTGTAGGCCGATCGGAGATTGAAACTATCGGAGAATCTGGAAGCCATAAACATTTCACATCAGTGATGGGAATTGGAAATCTTGATTTCGTGCCGAATCTGTTTCTAAATAGCGCCAAAATCACTTGAATAGTGCCAAACCACTTTTTATTTACTTTAAAATAATTAATTTAACAATCTCCAAATTTAGTTGTTTACACACAGACTTATACTCGTATGTACAGATGAATGTAATTATATGTGTAATTTATTAATACTTTGTACTTATTTACAAGATATACAAATGCCTGTGATCTGCTTACCTATTATTGGAATAAGAAACATTTCTATGTTAATACGAGCCATAACCGCCAAAAAGCTTAAGCAACATAATATTTGAGCTTAATTTTTTGATGACAATCGATGGCAAATATTCGATTTTCATCAAAAAACGAAGTTAAAAATAAATGCCGGTTTTTTTTTGGCGGTTATGGCTCGAATGCACAAAAAGTTTTAGAAAAGGAGCGATAGTGCCATAGTGCCAGCTAACATCCAATAGTTCCAAAAATGGCACAATTGTGCCACATTTCCCATCACTGTTTCACATGGCTCTTTGGCTTAAATTTTGATTGGTCGCCTGGGTATGAGATATCTTTTCGCAAAATGGGTGCAGCGCGAATTGTTGAAGGAAAATTTCATGAAAAGAATATGGCTCTGCAAGCGACACCGTGGCGGTCATTTGACTGATGTAATTAATGGCATAATAATAAAAAATATAGCATAAAACAAAAATATAATATTTGAAGGAAATGAATCTTTTAATCCCATGCCGCGTCCGAAATAATACGAACAGAAAATAAATTTTAAATATTAAATTCACAGTAAGAAACAAATTTGATATCTTTGAGCTTTAAATTACATGGATTAGATAATCAGTTTGTGTCAGTAAATCAGTACCACACAATGAAATTCGAGTTAAAATATTGATGCCTGTGCCAATACACGTAAGTAAAAAATTTTATGTTGTTTTAACTTGAAATAACTATGATTCAAAATGATTTTTCGTGTTATTTCATATCAAATTTAGGTTTATCTTTTTTTAAAGAGAAGTAACTATTACTAGATGTTACTTTCCTCGGGAAAGAAATAGTCATAGAAAAGACAGATGGTGATGTAAGATATAGAGGGAAAGCTTGATTTTTTTACAATTCTGCATTTTGCACGTTTTTAATAATATAGTGTTGCAGCGCCCCCGGTGTCAATGAGGCATATTAAATTTTAGTAACCATTTTATTAGTTAGTTTCGCCGATGAGTCTGCTACACAACACCGACATAGGAAAGTGCTGTGATGTTACATTAGGACTAATCCGACATCGCTGAAGCTAGTGTAGTTCAGTAACCATGCCTTTGAGCTTTCCTATAACAACTGACACAAAGGGACACTAATGTACATCAGAAAAATTACGTTGTTTCTACTTGAATTTAAAATGATTCTTCATTTTATTGGAATATTAAATAAACATGAAATATAATTATTTTAAAAGGAAAAATGTTCTCTTCTAGATTGTTGCAAATACATATGATTCAAAATCATTACCGAAAAATGTTAAATTAAACATGGTTTCGATGACTTTAATATGAAATTTTTCTGTATTTTTCAGTGTGTTTGGCTGTTCGTACCGATCCTGTAGTCAACGCAATAAAACTTCTCTTTGCAAATGAAATCATTAACTAAATTCACTGCTAAGCAAAAATTATTTACAAAATTGTACGAGTATTATAAATGTTTTATTTACCTTACGGCTGGATTTCATTATTTAATTGCTGGATAAAATTGCAAAATGTTTTAATAGACTGTTCAAGGAAACAACAGAAACCGGTCTCTTTCACCCAAGAGAGAAGTTATGCGGCCAATTTAACAGTTTGTACCTTTTTTACTGTTTAAGAAACCCAATAAAATGTTTTTAAACTTCCTTTTTATTTCAAGTAATTACCTAACTTGTTCGTTACCTGCAGTCTCTTCAAATTAACTAATAAAATCGGCTGCTATTGCCAAAAGCCATAAAAGAATTCTATTATTTTTGCATTTACATATATTTTAAAATTTTGCTATTGCTACTTTATGATGGAAGAAAAGTAATATGTTTGTTTTATTAACTTCTGCTGTGCACACTCCTCTTTTTATATTTCCCTTATCTATTCAAGATATTAAGCATTCGTGCCGTTTTATATTTCACACAAATCGTTGAAGTTTTTGTTTTAAGTTATATAAAAATACGCATTTACCTGAGTGTAAAAATTTGTAAGCATTTACCTGACACCATCATTTTGCGTATTTTTTTATCAGCTAAAATTATTTTATTTCCTTTTCTTTGTCATTGTAATGTTGTCATATCAATAACCATAGATACAAATATATATATTTTATTCATTTCGTCGCTTCCAGTGTGGAATACAAGAGTGTGGTTCAAATATGTATTTGGATAGAATAACAAAATCTTTTCAATTACTTTTCTTTTCGCATTGATGTGTTTCCCTGTGTATTGCTAAAAGCACAACAATGTATACAATATTGGAAAATAGGATATCAAATACTTAATCATACCCATCATATCCTTAAGATACAAAAATAAACATGTGCAAGAGTAGACAATCAAATTTTGACCAAAACAGATATAACAGAGAATTTGGCTATTGTCAAAATTCATTTAAATTGATACAGGCTGTATGCAGGCTGTACGCAACTCAAAAGCAAATTTAAAAGCAATATCATTTATCAAGATGCAATAGTCAGGAAAAGTTAGCAATCAGCATTTTTCTTGCTCGTAAATTGAAACACAAACTAGATAGAGAATTTTAAAGCAAGTTCTCAAGTTAAAAAAAAAGTTTGTATTATGCCCTAATTCTCTTCGACGATTGTATCGTCTTGTCAATGGACGAAAAAATTCCAGATTACTTATTGTCTATGGTAGAAGGTTCGTTTATTTGATTTATGATTTTGTTCCAAACATTATTTCCAACAAATATTTTTTTATATTTTTCAAACTATTTTATAATACTTTAAATTAATATTTATGTTTTAAAAACATGGAAATAATGTTTTTATTTTTCATTATCAAAGACAACAACCATTTTTTGAAGAAAATAATTTAGAGAATTCAAACACAAGAACTCAAAAGTATTTTCAAACAAAAACGTTCTAAATCTTCATAATGCATTAGGGCACTAATAAAGTAGTTTGAGTGAATTATATCTTGAACGGAAAAACTTAATCGCGTAATCTCAAATAAATGAGAGAATCAGTGTAACCAATGTTTTATATTTTTGTTTTCATACACTCACTATGCTCAAAACAAAAAGAAAAGTTTAATTTTTATGAGGCTAAAGTTCGGCACAGAGTTCTGTCAGATTCTTGCTCTTAAATGCATGCTAGCATGAGACTTGACTTATTTATCCGTGTGATTATGCAGGTTTAACGAGTTTGTGTTGAATGGTATATCCAACAATTGTGATGAGTGAGAGATGAAATGAGAAATGCAAATTTTGCCAACACTTAAATAGCCGTGTTTTTGTTTTGTTTATAAAATCAAAACAATTAAACTCTGGCAATGCTGGCAAAGTTTCAAGAAGGCAGCTCCGTCACAAAACCTGCCACCAGACACAAAACTTATGTCAGTTTGAGAATGTTTAATGAAAAGTGATTAAAATTATAAAATGTTAATACATAAACTGTAATTGTATTAATTTATCTAAATTTTAATAAAATTAGTAAAAAGTTAAAAGATTCTATCAGATAGATATTTTAGCGGCGGCCTGAACGTTTTAGCTTATGTTGGCTATATTTTTTTTTTGTGTACTTTGATATTTCAAAATGGCTCAAAAGATCCATCAGGTGTCGCAGTGCCGATCTTTGGATAAGATCTTTCCCCTTGATTTTTCAAAAGTCAACTGTACAATAGGTTTAATAAACGTTTAAAAACAACAAGCAGGCCTTGTAGCAGAAATTTATGCCACGAAGAGTGATTTCCGCACTATTTTGTTTTTTTTTTACATTTGTATAAAACTATGAAATGAAGCAATAAATACTAAAGCCAGTCAAAGGCCTTGAGACCCTTGGTGCAATATGAGCAGGTTGTATATGAGATTGTAAAGTGTGTTGAGTCGTCATTGAAGTTGTGTCTCAGTTGTACGAAAGATTAAAAAGATTTTATTTTTTGGCAAGTTGTATAGACAGGTTGTGAGATTTGGAAGTTTGTTGTACAACTTCATTTCATTTTGTTCTTATTTTCGTTGTAGTCATATAAAAAACGTCGTCCACGAATTCAAACTTGTGTCTAAAATGAAGAATTCGACAGCAATAAGTGAGTTTTTTGAATTGTGTAAAAGCTTTCGTAGAGAAATAGCTCTTGTATATGTGACAGCGCATAGAGAAAGGGACCCAAGGGTAAAAAAAATCATTTTTAACTTTTTTTTTTGATGTGGAATGAGACCGATCCCATGCCCCAAAAGTGTTCCCTCCCAGAGATATGCGCGTTTTATGATGTGATGGTACACCAAAGATACACGTATTTAAATCTTTAAAATGGCTCTCCTGAACAAAACCGGTTTTTACCCTTAGGTACCTTTCTATTTTGCGCGTCACATATTCATCGGAACTTTTGACAAAAGGTCATTAAATACTTCGTCTTCCCCCACATGTATTTTTTATACCCCTTTGGGTCACTTTCTTTTAATATTTTATAAAATTTTTTGTTAGAATACGTTTATTTTTAACCCCCGACTAAAAAAAAGGGGTGTTATAAGTTTGTAGTGTGTGTCTGTGTGTCTGTGTATCTGTGTGTCTGTCCGTGTCCACGTACAGGCCAAACGGCTGGACCGATTTTCATTTAGTTTTTTCTGTTTGAAAGATGACTTGATCGAGAGGGTTCTTAGCTATGTTTGAAGAAAATCGGTCCAGCCGTTTAGAAGATATTACATCATTTCTAAAAAAAAAGTCGGGGTTTTTTAAAATTTTTAATTTTTGTTATTATATATGTATATATACCACTCCTTTAACCAAATCCTTTTTTTTCTGTCCTTTTTTACGTTCTGTTTCTGTTTTTTTTTTTTTTTGTCATAAAAATATTCCACTACAATACGCGACACAGTACCCGATGTCATGTTTACTCCAAAAAAAATTAAGAAATAAAGTTATGCGCTAATGTTGTAATATTGTGTACTAACGGTCGCAAGGTGTGTGGCTTGCATAAGGAGTGTGTTGCTCTCCTGCTCTTTTTATCTGTTTACATTTACATGGTTGTAATAGCAAATTGTAATCGAACGACATGTAACATAAGAATACCTAAATTTGTACAATTAAATGGAACTGCGCACGACTTTACCACACATATACATAAGCATTGTTCTGTTGCCAGAAAATATCACTTACATTGATTGTATTCACTAGGATTAAGAAGCAATATTGATATCTGCACTTAGTCGTAGATATATTTTTAGCTATTCCAATTCCTTCAAGACTTATATGTATATATAAAAGCTTTTCAACAGCTTAAGTTATTTGTTTCTAATAATTTTTATGATCCCTAAAACTTAAGTTGTAAAAAGAAAACAAAATTCTATATATAGTGGGAGTGCGTTTTCAAAATAAAATGATGAATCCTAAAAACTGGAAATTCTGTATGGATGTATGCCATAAAATATATAAAGTGTGTTGGGGTCCATTTAGACGCATATCTGTCTATGTTTTAAGTTTTATCAGAACCAGTTGAATAGTTTCAGAGAGACAGATTTTGCACCACTCCTTCCCCCCCCCTCCCCCTTTAAACATACTTCTTGGTCCTAATTTAAAAAAAAATATGAGGCCTGTGTAGATGCAGATATCTCTATAGTTCGAATTTCATGAAATTCGATTGAATAGTTTCTGAGAGGCAGAAATCGCCCCTTATTGGTCCTATTTTTTAAAAACAAAATATGAAACCTGTGTTTTCTTTTAGATGTAGATATTCGGTATGTAACGAATACTAGTTTAGCGAATGCCAATGCGAAAGCGAATACTAAATTTTAATTTTTGCGAAAGCGAATGCGAATGCGAAAGCGAATGCAAATATGACAATACGTCAAAAAATCACATGAAAATAAATTTATATAAAAACATTAAGTTGTATTATATACATAGATGTGTATTTTATTTAAATGGAGTCTTGAATTGAGCAAATATTTATTTATTTATTTATTTATCATTATATTAACTTATAATTGAAATTATAAGCTATTAAAGCAAAAGAGCTTTAGCAACATAGACCTTTAGCTCAACATGTTAATAAATTACATACATATGTGAATATCAATATATGATAAATTAAATATTATATGCAATATACATATATATATATATATATATAAGGATGATATAAGTAAGAGTTTACAGAAGAAAAAAAAATTTAAAATTCGGGAAAAGCAAAGATAAAAAACAAATTATATAATAAAAATGTTAAATTAGGATTTATATGATTAAGATCACAATTTAAATTACATTAGTAAATTATGAGTAAAACTATTTAAGTGAAGTTAGGTAAAAATAATTAGCAAATATTTATTAATTTATTAAAAATACAAATTCATAAAACAGAAAGATTCATCAAATTTATGAGTGGCACTTGTTTCGCGTGGTATTTATAGGGTGTTTTTTTTAGAGCTATAAAACTTTGAATTGAAATAAAACACAAGAAAATCGTTTTAATGTCCATCAATTTGGCTTTATTGGAAGGATAATTTTATGCCATTAATGTTTAAATATGATTTCGGGCATGTGGCCGCCGCGGCTGGCTCGAATAAAGCCAATTCTACAGGTCCAATTTTCAACCACTTTTTCGAGCATATGGGGCCGTATGTTGGCAATAACGCCACGAATGTTGGCTTCCAAGTCCCCTAACGCTTCTGGTTTGTTGGCGTAGACGAGCGACTTCACATATCCCCAAAGAAAATAATCCAATGGTGTCAAATCACACGATCTTGGTGGCCAATTGACAGGTCCATTCCGCGAAATTATGCGCTCATCGAATGTTTCCTTCAATAAATCGATTGTGACGTGCGCTGTGTGGCATGTAGCGCCGTCTTGTTGGAACCACAACTCATCCACATTCATGCCATCCAATTCGGGAACAAAATAGTCGGTTAGTCGGCTCCAATTGCTGTGCACGGTGGCGAATCGATTCATTCGGGTCCTCTTCAACACTTTGCTCTACAGCGGCAATTGTTTCTTCGGTGCGCACTGTTCGACGTCTCTGCGGATGCGTATTATCACATAGAGTAAACGTAGTGCGAAAACGATCCATGGTTAACCGAATTAATTGCTCTGATGGACGATTATGTCGACCATAAAATGGACGGAGCTTGCGGTAAACTTCGCGGACTGAACCATTATTTTCGAAATAAATTTGCACGATTTGCAAGCGTTGTTCTTTTGTCAACCTGTTCATGATGAAATGGCAAACCAAACTAAATATTAATCACTTGACAGCTGACAAAATGGCCGCCAGTTAAAAAAGTGATGCCAACTTAAAGTTCTATACCTCAATAAAAAACACCCTTTATAACAAACAATGACTAGTTAATGTTGTTTGCGTTTGAAATTTTTTTGTATGAAGTAATTAATGGTGCTCAACACATGTTTTTTAAGTTTTAATAGACTAGCCTTAAGTAGGAAATACTGCTGTCGAAAATACACTGCATTTTCTTCTTCAAAAACTGAAAAATATTTCTAAACACCGCTGGGCTTTGGTTTAATTTTGATTCTATTGAGAACTTTTTTATAGAAAAGCTTTGCGCTGAAATTTTGAAGCTCTGAAGTCAGCTACACGCAAAGAAAAAATATGGTTGAGGTAACCATAATCAAACATCAACATACTATGATTGAATTATATGGTTGCAGTCAAATCATATTATTGTTAATAGAAAAACAAAACTTTAACAATATTATTATCTGAGTTAATTATAATATTATCTGAGTTAATTATATTAAAATCATAGTATTGTAAATATGACAACACTATTGTTAGATGTGACTAAAATATAATTTAGACTCACCATACCATGTTCTAATATTATATTAATATTGTTAAATATGACCACAGTATTATTTAATATAATAATACTATTTTATTTTTAATCATATATTTATTGTAGAAACAGCTGTGCGTTAAATTCGAAAAAAATAATACTGTTGAAATAAATTGTGTATATAGAAATGTATGTAATGATCTACCCTTTTGTTTATACTTTATTTATTTATTCATTTATTTAAGACCACCCGTGCACTGCCGATAGCTTACAAACGAAATACTGAACTGACAGATGTTTCTGAAAAATATTTTTTTTTTAACTTAGCATAGTATGGTTTTGGAAAACATTATATTGTTATTTACATCATATTATTTTTAAATGATAATACAAATTATGTTGTAGTCATAAATTTTTAACAAAACTATATTGTTAAACTCTAACCATATCACACTTTTATATGTATGTGATAATGTAATTATTAAATTCAAACATTACTCTGTTTATCGTAACGAAATAAATGTTTAAAATAACAATAACTAGTTTTCGACGACCAAACATTTGTTTCAGAGAACATAATATTGTTTTCTCAACCATTCTACAACCATATCTTTTCTTTGCCTGTACGTTCAAGCCATATGCACAATGAAACAAGAACAAATTTAAAAGTTTTCAAAGCTGTTTACCCCAAATGCAAATATCACAGTATGTGTGTTTGGACGTAGCTGTTGTAAGTACGACTATATGTATCTTTTTCATGCTGGCTTTAAATAATTTTCGTGTTTTTGACGTTTGTTAATCGTAAACTATTTTCGTAAAAGAAGTACAAAATTTTTTTGGCATAAGTATTCGCTTGAAATGTTCGCATACATTTTAGCGAATGCAAAAGCGAATGCAAATAGCAAAAGTAAGCAAATAATTTGCGAATGCGAAAGCGAATTCGAACATTCGTTACTTCCCTAGTAGATATATTTACATTATAAATTTCTGACAAATCGGTGGGATAGTTTCGGAGGGCAGTTATTGTTCTCTGGCCCTCTTTTGGTCTCAATCTATTTTTTTTTTAACAGTATAGAAAGATAGGTAGATTTTTTATTTTTATTCTTTATAACATAATACAAAATACATCAACACAGACGTTAAAGAAATCGCCAGGGTTTTTCATTCTGCTTGTATTGGCAAAACAATTATTTCTCTCTCAAAAACTGTCCTTTCTTAGTAAAAAAAAAAACAAATTAAATGAAATAAACGAACTAAAACCTGGGGCCAAGCTATGATATTAAACTGTATTGAAATAAGTATATTGAAATTTTGTTAGATATAGAATTTCCTTAGTTGTTCCATGATTGAATAAAACAAAAAATTTCAAGCGTTCCCTTAGGAATATTTAAGGTCTATAGAAAAAATTAATTATAATTCGTTTAGTATAAATTTCTTATTTTCTTTTAGAATAATACTCGTACGTATTAAAAAAGACTTGGCTCAGCCAAATAAAGTTTTCTTATTTGTTTCTCATTTACTTTTCTTTCATATTTTTTTTTTTGTTTTGTGTTTTGTTATAAGTTCTATAAATACGGTCACAATGGAAACATGAGTAGTAAGCTCTGTTTTTATTGTTTTGATTGGATTTTTACCTTTGTTGAATTATTGCTTTCAATACTGGCTAAAATATTTTTGATTAATGTTCCCACCGGCATGTTCAGACACTAAAGAAAAACAACTCAAGATTATTCAATCTATTACAGATTCATAATGCAATTTATGTATTTCGGAAATAAAACTTTGTCCATAATCTTTAACCAAATTAGCCGACTTAAGAAATAGTTGTATAAGTTACAATAATATGTTTACAAAACTTAATAACATGAAATACGCATTTCTCCAAAACAAAAATTGTTAAAATGTTGTTATTGAATCTTAATTGATATATTAGTCGTAAAAGTCGTATAAATTTCGTATATGCGGTTTTCTTTGAATTAACAACAGAGGACTTACAGAGATGTTACGATGTTTCATTTTATAATTTGAGTCCTCATTTGCTGCGTGATTTTTGAATGTAAAAAGTAAAAGTTAATATTTTTGAATGAAAATGCTTTAAATGAAGTCTTTAATCATTTGAAGACAAAATTCTTTTCACTTTCACTTTTTTAATATTAATAATCTTGTTCACAATCTTTTTTTTTATTCAACACTACAAATTCTTTAATTTAATTTTGTAAAGAGTTTCACTTGTTTGTCTTTTTTTTAACAGTACGCAAATCAGCTGATTATAGTTTGTTTTTTCATAAGTCACTTTTGGTATAATTTGGGGGAAATCACTCTTCATTGCATATCAACAACTTTAGGATATATGCAGCAACTTTCTTCTAGAAATAGTGAGTGTTGTTTCTAAAAGTTTAGCAAACTTATTGCAACAGTTGACTTTTGAAACATTAATGTACACAATAAATAAATGAAGCCGGCATAAGCCAAGCCGCAGCCACTATTTGAACGTCAACGCCGCCGCTAAAATATTTACGATATAGAAGCATTAATTTTTTTACTAAATTTGTTTAAATTTAAATAAATTAATACAACTGCAATTTTAAATTTTAACCTTTAATGAATTTTAGCATTTTTCATTGAACATTGTCCTGAGAATATATAATTTCAGTGTCTGGCCGCAGTTTTCGTGACGGCACTTTCACCTTAAAACTTCTGTTTAAGCGTTGTTAGCATTTACACTTCTCAGTTAGTATGTGAAATTTAAATTTCATGTGAATTGTCGTTGTTGCATATATTAAATTTATGTACATTTTTACTATTGGCTATTATTGCTTGAGATCTTAAAACTTTTATGACATAAAAATTTAAACATTTTCTTAATCCTTTGCGACATGATAGCACTCTTATAAACACAAAAAAGAAAGTTGAGAAACGGATCAAACTCAATAGAAAAATTTAATAAAATTTGGGAAAGTTTTCATAAATAAAATCTTGACCATATTGGGTATCACGACTTTTCGTGTTCACTTTGCATACAGTGAACTCTCGAAAACGTGAACTATTTTTTAAATTTTGTGCTTTTGCTCATGTTTTCGAATATAAAAATCTTAGAGCATACGACCACGGCTTAGCATCAGCTACTTATTTAGAACTCCACCTATAAATTTATTATTTTTCGCCTTTAACTTTTAAAATTGGCCAAAAATCTGAAAAAATCAAAATCTTATTACAAAGTCAAAACTTTTTGTTTTGATAAAATTGCAATTTTTATATATCGCAAAAAATAGGTATAATTGGAACAAAAAATAATAGTGCTGAAATAAAATCACTTGAAAGGATTTTTTAAATATATATTTTTTTTTTCTTAAACAAAAGTTGTTACAACGTGATAACTCGAAAAAATGAGTTTCACACATTACAAGTGAATGGAAAAAGAAACTTTTATTTTTCTCTCAAGAGTTGAGAATAGAAGACATTTGTATGAAATTTTGACAAAATATTAACAATGAAATTAGGATTAATTCTGCATTAATAATTAAAAATTTCATTTTTTGAGTTATGACGTTATTGAAGTAAATGAGCGATATCATTTAGTTCATAACACCAGAATAAATAGATCTAGTTATATACTTTTATTTACTTTTTCCATCTTAGGATTTCTTAGGTCGATTGCAATGCCTGGACTCCCCTAATAAAACAATTAAATAAAATATTGAAAAATTTTATTAAAATATTAGAATTTTTAAATTTTTAACCAAACATTCTGATTGTTTCCTTATACATACTAAAAATGTTCAGGTATACGCATTATCGTGAGTTCACTGTATTTATATTTATGTTCAAGCATTTCATTTCTTAGTATCAAACTACTGATTTAATTTAAATAAATATTAGTTTTCATTTTCGATACAAAATTGCCTTAGGGTTTTCAAGCATTTACACAATGTTAGTAAGTAGTCCTTGAAGCAGGATATTCGAAGCAAAAAGAAATTATAAATTTCATATGAATTTTTATTAAGTTTCAATTAAGCTCAACAAATTTTCTTTAAGCTAGAAAAGAAAATATTTGTTCTTCATTTGAGTGCAAATAAGATTCATAACTTGAAAGACTTGTTGAACTAAATTTAATTTTTTCTAAAAGCTTATATATCATGTAAACAAATCGCCCATTTATTCAAAGAACGTCATAACTCAAAAAACCAGTTTGCCAAAAAACGAGTTTGAATAATAATGCACAATTTTCTAGGTCTTAAAAAGTGCAAGATTATCAGAGTAAATTTTCAAAAAGTTATGAGGCTTTTAGTGGCATTGCCAAGCCGAACAAAATGTACAAAAAGTACTTGAAAAGTCAACTCTACACCAAACAGCAACGCAGAAATACCTGTTTAAAGTAATGATGAGTTGTATGAAAAATATATTAATTAAAAATTTAAAAAGTTCAAACTATCATAAAAATTACTGACTTCTCGTCAAATATATGTATGTACATAGAAATTGTAAAATATTTTTTCAAATTCGATTTTAGGACAGAAAAGAATTTTTTGATCACAAGAGACCTATTTTTTAAAGAACTCGAAATTATTGTCTTTTGGCGCATTATATTCGCTAATTTACTAAACACAGCAAATTGTATTTTCCATTTTTGCTTTAACTCTTTTACGAGTACAAACGTATGTATATACTCAGTCAAAAATTAATTCCGAGCGGGCAATGCCGTGTCCATAAAGTTTAATTTTTAACTGAAATAAGTTCCTGCCGGGATGTCAAATAACAACGAATTAGCTTCATATTAGATTACTTTCAACAAAAAAAAAAAAAAAAAAAAAAACATCGAAATAAAAATTAACACAGCTCCTTTAATTGATTTTTTCTTTGCAACAATATTCAGGTAATTTTCCATTTTTTATTATTTGTTCGTTGGGTTGCAATTCTCATTACAGCACACATTGATATGGGGAATACGAAACATAACTTATTTAACTTAAAGTGTTGCAATATTAAAAGAGCATTTAATGTTTATATTCTGTCATCTATTAGCTTTGTTGTAGTGTTTAATAGTAAAAGCACACAGCACAAACAACTTTATTTGTTCTAGACTTGCCATATAATACCCAATGGACATTTGTGAAAATGGGGCTTGTATTGTATGCATTTGCATACGTATATTATGTACATGCTGAACAAAGAGGAAATTTCCTTGCTTATACTACGCCAGCAATCACAAATACAATTTTTTTGATTCTAACACCATGCATTCAACGAAATAATTAAAAATTCGTACCCGTGCAGCACGTTGGGTAATTTGGCTCGAAATCTTGGTCAAAAATAAATTTTTTTTACTAACAATAATAATGCTTTTTCTAATGAAGTTCGATTAAGAATATATTAAAGCAAATAACTACGTATTTGGTTTTTTGGAAAAAAACAAATATCAGCTGATTTATGGGCAGCCGAAGTTGACATTTGCAAGCAACGTGCTCAGTGCAGCACAAAAAGTATAATTTTTGTATAAATTAAAACGTTCTTTTCTATCAGTTATTAAATAAAACGAAGAAGTAATTAAAATAAAGAACAAAAAGCAGGGGATAGTAAGTAATTAACAAAAAACACTAACATTGTGGTGGAAGTGATTGCTTTTGTTAACAAATTGTGTAATTCTAACTTAACACCAAATAAATGACTTCTTCCATAAATGTAAACTTTGCATAAGCATTTGATAATGTTGGCCGTGGACTGACATGTTTTTCCTTGACAAAAATTGTTTAGAAAATAATTTTTACATGATAATTGTTTTTTTTAAGCTTGAAGTCTTTTAAATAAAATTAACAATGTTTATTGTTGGACAATATTTCGGGATGATTTTATGTGTCTACTTTATATTTATAATTCATTCAAACATACATACATACATAAAATTTTATGTTCTAGAACTTATTTTTTTATTTTTTATAGCTTTGCTATTTATTGAGTTTATCACCACCCTAGAGAATGCTTTTCGCGACAGAAATAATCCATACTACTACAGTTATAAATTTATTTTTGTTTTGATTTCTTTGTACTTAAAAACAGAGTACGAAAATAAACGAAACAAATTGTTTGATTTCTATTAGCTGCTCAAAACTCTGTGTAGGATGTTTAATTTTTAATAGCCTGCTATTTTAACAGTTATCACGACTCACCTGTAGCTGCTTCACAGATGACAGTTAAAAACGTCATTTATAAAAATGGAACGATATTACACTTGAAGAAATTATTATTGATTATTAAATTAGAAAATTTTTTGGTCGCCATAAGGCTCCTACTCGCCCAGCAATTTCAAAACGGGTAGACATTATTAATTAAATTAAATTAAATTAAATTTGAAGCAATGAAAAATTTTATACGTCCGATAAAATTCTACATACTTTTAACTGACTTTAAGTTGTTAGTAATGGTCCTAAATAATATTACCCTCGTAAATATAAACATAAATATGCATGTAAATGTTTAGCTAACTTTACACTAGTTTTTAATATTGTGTAAATATTAATGGAAGAAGAGCAGAATAAAATTTTATGCAAATAAGTTTATATTCAAATAAAGACTCACCATTTTCTACCATTGGATATTCTTGCGTAAGCAAAAATGGCCACAGCTGCAAAAAAAAGAAAGAAATTCTGTTGTAAGACAAGAAGCATCATAAGGGATTCAAGCTGACTAGAAATTAATTTAAATATCCTGCAAAATAAAATAAATACTAGAAGAAAAAAAGAACTCGAAAGCAAATTAGAAAATATGTAGATCTTTTAAGCTCATTTGTATTTTAATAGTACAAATTATAAAAAGAAACTTCTTTGGCATACACTTCTTAGAGCTCGTAACATTATAATTATCTGTATCACAGCTGCAGCTGCACATATAATGACTGCATGCTGCAGCAATTTACAGTGATGATTTTTTCTTTCTTAAATTTTAAAAGATTTGTAAATAGAACATTCCATTCATTTACATTATTATTTTTTGTTCCTGTGAAAAATACGTTTTTTTAATTGTCCCACATTAGATTTAGTGGAGCACAAAATTTTAAATTTTTAGCAAACATATAGCAAAGTGAAGTTGTTCTTATTATTCTGCTAAATATGACTGGCAACACTAATGTCAATAGCTAGAACCTGGCAACACCACAACAGTTTGAAATTGTTTAGCATGAACATACTCACAACGTTTTGATGTACGAGTACAAGTGCTATTTCTTTTATATACAGTGAGTTCAGAAACATAATTTGACAAAAAATGGAAATTTCAAGAAAAGGTTTTCGTTGGATCATTTTTAACAACTTTCGACGTGGATTATCTCAACAAGAATGTGGCGATGCAATCAGTTCTTTCTATGGCGATAAAGCACCATCAAAAATCACAGTATATCGTTGGTATAGTGAATTCAATCTAGTCGTACTTCCGTCGCCGACAAATTCCGTGAAAGTCGTCTTTAATCGGTTGTTGTGCCACAAAACATCGATGCAGTATGTGAACTGATAATGCAAGGTCACCATGTGACATATTGTAAGATAAAGTCATCTTTCCACATTAGTTGCACTTCAATACATTCGATTTTGCATGAACACTTAGTTGTACAAAAAAAAATTTGTTCTCGTTGGATACCTTATAATTTACCAATCGCTCAAAAAAAAGCATCGCTCGTGTCAAATGGTGTAAGGAAATGATTAAAAAGTTCAACCGTGATGCTTTAAAAGACGTGTATAAATTCGTGACAGGTGACGAAAACAGCAATTGACAGCGAGAGTATTCCAAGACAAGCTTAATCTAACAAAAGTTGTTCGTGGATGAAACACAGCGAAGCAAATGCTCGCCTACTTCTTCGGCCGAATTGGTCATTTGGCGACTGTTCCGCTTGAGCAACGTAGAACTGTCAATTTTGAGTGGTACACGACGATTTATTTGCCGGAAGTCTTCGGAGAAATTCGTAAAACTAAACCCTGAAGACGAATCATTCTTCATCATGACAATGCGAACTCTCACACACCTCTTCTTCAAATAAGTGAATTTTTGAGCAGTTAAACCCATCGAATTGATGACTCATCTTCCGTACACTACTGACTTGGCACCCAATAACTTCTTCTTGTTCCCCAATATCAAAGGTAATATTTCGAAAAAAAAAATAAAATAAAATTTTCGTTATTATTTGCTATTCCGAAAAATATAAATAGTAGCCATCATATCGTGCATAGGATTGAGTAAAATAGAAAGTTACTCACAAATTTTCTTTTGCCATATTAAGGTAAGAAAATGTTTATGTAAACTACACTAAAGTTAACCAGTTTATTGCTAAAAACATAAATTAAAGTAGGAAAATATAAAGTCGAGAACATAAATCACGTAAAGTTTTCTTTGTCTGGGCAAATTGTCGTTACAGTTTTCAAATAACAATTATGTATATGCGTTTCTTAGCAGAAAAATTTTGAAATGTCAAAATAAAGACAAAATAATGCTGAACGGATTCTTTTATTAATTTAACTTATGTCTTGTCAAAAAAATGTGTTTCATTTCTTATTTATTACAATCTGCAGACATCATAACTTATACATTTATATGTCGAAACATACATATACACAGACATACATACTTGTATAGAGTATATCGTTCGCTTAAATGAAAAATTGTGTAAGTAACAAAAATGTCAAAATGATTTTTTATTTATTGTACTGAAACGAATCATTTCCTCAAAAGTTTCAAACTTCCTGCATTAATAAAATTATGATATTGTAAACAAAAATCAAAACACCCCACAACTACTAGTATCACTTGAATAATTTTATAAAATCTTATTTTTCTCCTGCGAAATTTAGAAAGATGTGGATATATATAGTTTTCTTTTAAGCTAACGATATGTTAGGTACATTTATAAAAAAAAAATAATAAGAACTAAAAAATCTTTAGAAAATGTTTATTTTAGCATAAAAATCCTTATTTAAATGCAAATTTATTTGAATGTTATGAAATTATAGCAAAAATTTTACCCTTAAAAAATGTCAAATGAAGAGGGTGTTTCTGGAATATGAGCAGTTGACAGTGTAAAGTAAATATGGCAAAGGTTTAATTGATGCTATCATATGGAAGCATGACTTTAAGTGGGATTAAATTGGATTTATCCAATCTGCATAAAGACTCAACAATGAAATATGGTTTTTAAATTTACATACATATATATTTATGTATGTTATAATATTTCTGAGTTACATATATAAAATAATACATGTTTATGCATGTGTGTCCTTTAACCCATTATTGCCCAGCTGGTAGTTTCACTTACAAGCACTTTAAACTGCTCTAAAGCTAATATTCGTAGTATTTAAAAAAGTGAACTTTTCTTCAATTATTTATTCATGTGCCACTGGCAAACGTGTTCGCAAAGCTCTAAAAATTTACATATTTTGAGATAAATATAAAAGTTATATAAAAAATAAAATTGCATAACAGTCAACTGTTTCTAAAGGCTGTGCTACTCTATCATACAAAGTCGTGTGATCTACGAAAAAATACATCGTTGGTATGATGAATTGTTATTGTCTTTTGAAAATTTTTATAAGCTTCATCATACCAGCGATGTATTTTTTCGTAAATCGCACGACTTTGTATGGTAGTGTATCACGGCCTTAAGGTATAATTATTATCACTTTTATTACGTTTAAAACCCAATGAAAATTAGTTTATTTAAATGTATGAATTACTATCACATTTTCTTGTGTTATTCGTAATTTGACTCACCAATGGGCTAAAATGTGTAGCAAATTAGGTAAGATTTCATAAAATTACTTGTAATAAAATTTAAAAAAATTCACACAAAGTTTCATTTAAATTAGTTAACGTTTTGGTAACCAGGCAATAATGGGTTAAATTAGGTAGCGGATCGCTTTTGTTTAAACTTAGCAAATTTTGGAAATTCAATTCAAATCGGGAATGATTTAAAAGCAGACAGTTTACATATCAAAAGAAATATAGAGATATTGAGGAGTGTCAAAAAAAATATTTATAGTGCAAGTACGAGTGTGTAACATAAAAACAGATATAACGGTATTTTATATTTTTCAGGGAGAATGTGTTGCAATAGAAAGTTTCGAAATATTTGGAAATTTGTTCACTGAACTGTACTTATGTTCTGTAACTCTCGTCACGAGAAATTTTTCACTTGGAACATGTTAAATGAAACAAAAATTCCATAAATTGAAACAAACAGCTGTTTTTCTCACTAACCTGTGTCTGTAACTTTTTTGACGAGTAATAGCTGTCACGTAAGGAAATTACACTACAATTCACAGAAAAAGTGTGTCTGTAAAATTTTCGTGAGAAATATTTCCGCTTTGTACCGTCAAATATACTCGCAAATAAAAACAGGGTGAGATAGAATTTTAACCAAAAATACATGTTCAAAATAAAAATGCAATGAATAATAATGCAAAAAAGGCAAGAATTTTGTTGTGAAGTGATACTTTCATTGTTAAATTACTTTAAAAAAATAGTTTTCAACAATTTTGTAAGCAACAATCATCAAAGTCGCATTATTTGGTATAGCCAACAGTTGTATTTTCGCCGCCGTCGTTGAAAGTTTCCGACTGTTAGTGAATTTTGATCGCCGTCAAAGATATTTTTGATAAGCGTTCACAAAGTCTGCGTTTTTAAATCGGCTTTGAGTTGTATATTATGACATTTTTAACGTAATGACGTAATCATTATAATCATTATAATGATAGTTTTCGCCATGAGTTACAGACACACTTTTTATTCACTTTTCGAGAAGCGATGGAATATTTTGTTTCACATCTTTCTGACGCGAGAAGTTCTCACCAAAGTTACAGAACATGGGTACTGTTTTATAAAAAAGAAAAACACATATAATTTGGCTTAAAAAGTGATACGAACTTTAGCCCGTTCAAATCACAAATATAGCAACAAATGGAGTTCGAATAATAATTAAATATAAACTAAAAATTAATAGCCATGGGCCTGTGGCAAAAATTAAATAAAAATATACTTAATAGTAACAAACCAAAAAAGTTTGTCTTAAGTAGAACAAAAAATAAGCAAATTAAGTAACATGTGTATAATTAGTAAAAAGAACAAAAACGACAATGGTAAGACTGTTGTAAATATAGTGATGGTAAAATTGAGCTTACAATACAAAAAAACTTTCAGCAAATTGAAATACGATGAATCAAAACAATTCACATATTCCATTTGCAATAAAATGCTAAGTATATAAAGCAGAAATCTACATCAACTGACACCACACACAGTGGACCAAACACAAAAGAACGCTGATGATGAAGGTTTAGTGGCCTTCGAAAACGGCTGGCTGTTCCGTTCAACTATGTGTTGTTAGTCAGAATATTTACAACAGACTTTGGTGTTATTTGTTCATTAATAATTATCACATGTAATTTGGCTTAAAAAGCGATACGAACTTTAGCCCGTTCAAATCACAAATATAGAAACAAATGGAGTTCGAATAATAATTAAATATAAACATTTTAACAACTTTGAGTTGTGACTGCGACGGCCCTGGTCTATAAACCGGTTCGATTTGAAATTGGACGGATTTCAGAAAACTAACTCCAATAGTAGACATATTTTTTTCAGATTTTTTTTATTTATTTTTTATATATAGATTCTCAAGCTTCATATCTGCAGGAATATTATCGTATATGATCGTCACCTGTCACGATTTTATACACATCATGATTCAATTTTTTTTATCGAATTAATTATGGGATTTCCAACGAGAACAAATATTTTTTACAACTAAGTGTTCATGCAAAATCGAATGTATTGAAGTGGAAGTAATGTGAAGGGATGCCTCTATCTCACAATAGGACACATGCGATCTTGCATTATCAGTTCACACACTGCATCGATGTTTTGTGGCACAACAACCGGTTTTCGCGATTACGACTACGATTGAGTCCACTTTACCAGCAATATACTGTTGTTTTTGATATTTCTTTATCGACATACAAAAAACTGAGTTCATCGACACATTCTTGTTGAGATAATCCACGTGGAAAGTTGTGAAAAATAATCCAACGAAAACCTTATCTTGAAATTTCCATTTTTTTTTGTCATATTGATTTTCTGAACTTACTGTAAACAGAACATATAGCATTTGTACATCAAAACGTTGTAAGTACGTTTATGCTAAAAAATTTCAAACTTTGTTGTGGTGTTGCCAGCTTTTAGCTATTGACATTAGCGTTGCCAGTTCCCGAAATATAAATAGTAGCCCTCATATATGTGAATTTAAACACATGCTCATTTATTAAAACAACGTCATAACACAGAAAATAGGAATTTTCAAGTTAATGATTAATCCTCATATTGTTTTTAATATTGTTTAAAAATTTCACAGAAATATCTCATATACTCACCTTTTGAGAGAAAAATAAAATTATCTTGAAGTTTTTTTTATAGGAATTGTTACAATTTAAGTTTAAAATTTTTTAAACGCACTAATAATACCAAATTAATATTTTACTTATTAACCTTTAAAGTTAAAGGCTCCCTGATGATCTTCATTAGCAAGATAATAATAATAATAATCTATTTCAATGTATTTTTTATAAAAAATATTTTACTTAATAAGTAAAATATTATTTTGGGATTATTAGTGCGTTTAACAAATTTTAAAATTATTTTGTTCCATTAAGTTGTGTGTAAATCGTTTTCTGGCCAACTAGTTTTTTGAGTTACTCGTATGACGTTGTTTTAGTAAATGATCGATATGTACTTTCAGCTTATTTATTTATATTATAAAATATACATAAAAATTTTACAATGAACTCGCAAGTATCAACAGTTGAAGCGGCCTCTTGTCACTTTTTTACCAACGACTTTTTATGAAGACAGTCGATAGGTCTTATGTTAATTCATCTTTTGCTTATAAAAGAAGAAAATATTGATATATGAAATCTTGTTTTCTTTAACACATGAAAGGCTGCAAATCCAGTGACCTTAATCTTATTAAAAGAAACTTAATACGACTTGACAGGATTTACACAAAAATATTTTGCAGAAAATTCTTTAACTCTCTAATTCCCTTAAACGGGCATACAATGCATTAAAATTTTACACAAAAATATGTATGTATGTTCCACAAAGCTATTAATTCAATCTGCACTAGTTGGCGTATTTATTTTGGCATACCATACCATACCATACCATACTGTTTTTTTTTTCTCTTTTTATCATTCGCAGTCCTATACAATGAGAGAAATATGTAAATTAAAAATGTTTACGTATGAGTAATATTACGTATGAGTAATATTAATTATTACTAATATATTAATCATACGTACATACATATATTTTGCAATCGGTGTTGTGCAATCGATTATTCGATAGCTTTTGGCATGAGGAAAAGAGTTCCACTAAGGCATATCAAAAAAATCATGATTTTTTTATATTTTTGGCCCTCACATAATATGCAGATTTCTTCTATAACGCAAATAAATTTAAAATAATTATTTCGCATGATATTAGCTTATTGCGAATTAATATTTAACTCCACCACAAAAAAAAATATTATTTATTTGGTTATTTTCAAAAATATTATATTATTTATTACCTAGCAAAAAACCTCAAAAAACTAAAAAAAAAAATCAAAAAATCTGGCGCTTCGAAAGTTATTTTTTTTTTTTTTTTGATATGTCGTACCCAGAAAAAATGATTTGTAAATACAATTATATTTTTGTTATATCAATTAAATAATTAATTGATTTTGAACCTACAACGATTTTTGTAAATACAATTAACGAAATTGTGAGTTAAAGGAAAATCTTAAAAATATTTTCAATTAAATATATCAACAAATAATTTGTTGAAATTTATTTATTTTTTCAACATTTATTTTTGTTAGATTTCAAAATTACTTCAATTAAGGTTATTGTTAAATTAACAATGTGAATTGTTGAGTTTCCGTATCATAATTGTTATATTACAAGCTTTTTATACACAATCACAATCCTCGAAACGATTTTTGCTTGTCTGCGAAAAACATTAAATGTCTTTGGGCGGAGTTGAACCGGCAACCTCAGGAATAATAAATTAACTCACTTACCTCTCAGCTAAAGAGCAACACTTTGTTAAACACTCAAATGATGAAAATTAATAATTATATAATTATATAATTATATAATTATTTCTTGTTTCTTCTGCATGTCCGCATTCCGTTATGATATAATTTAACAAATAATTTTGTTGAGTAATTTAATTGACTACAAAAATTTAAATTTTTTATATCAACAATGATGATTGTTAATTTTTAAATTTCATATTAACAATTTGTTTTGTTGGTTGCAATTCGATGATATTTTTTAGTGTACATGTTACATACTCGTATCATTTAATAGGTAGTTAAGTGCCATGTGCCACACAAGCGTAAAAAAAGCGTAACCACTAAATACTAATGAAAAACAGTTTGATTCAGACACATATTTATTAAGTTAAACACTTTCATACATAACTAATAGACAATTTTATTGAATCCAAAATGATTTTAAACCGTTTAAATCAACAAATATATGTCTGAATCAAACATTTTTTCAGTAGTAATTAGTTGGTTACGCTTTTTTGGGCAAATGCGTAGAAAAATAAAATTAATTTTGGCGCTAATTATATTAAAAATTTGTTATTCATGTCATCTTCAGTAATATTTAAACTTTTAATTAAAATATAATTAAAAATCTAAAAATCGTTGCTAAATCGTTGTAAAAACCGCTTGTTTTGTTTAGCCTAAGGTGGGAGCTACAAAAAATTTAACTAATGGAAGTAAAAACTTTTATTTTTTAACTAAAACAGCGAAAAAGTTTTTTTAGTAATTGGTTTTTTTTTTGAAATCATGTATTTGAAATATAATATTGCAACCTTATATAAACACTATTGAATTGTTTTCAGCTTTTGAAAGTGAATCAGTTTGTTGACTTAAATAAACAAATTTGTATTTTTATGACTAAAATAATGTTTTAGCATCCTCTTAATGGCGCCTCAAAATCGAAATAATTGGAAATGTCATTTATAATGTATGTTGTTGTATTTTTACCAAAATGTCAAGAGGTCCTGTTAACGAAAATACACTCAAACAAACACACACTCTAGAATGAAATTTTTTTAAATGAAAAGTAAAAATACACTTTTACTGGAAATACTCCTACACATACGCATACACACATACGTACATACAGACAGCTGCACCACGGGTCACGTAAATACGAACTCAAGTTGAATTTTTTTTTTATTTTTGATTTTTATCTGTTTAAGTGGCAAAACAAAAATGCTTTTTTTCTGCCTTCGAAATTATATATCACTCTCATTTCATGAAATTTTTATTGTCTACGCTTTAGGATGTAGATTTACACATTGCACTTTTTACAAAAACAGAACGCAAATGGAAATTTCGGTTCTTGTTGCCATAAAACAAAGCAAAGTCAAAAACAACTTTGTTTTTAAGTATATATATATATATATATATATGTGGAAGTTGCTTGTCATTCGTGACTTTTTTTAACAATTTAATATAACTATCAAATAAATCAATAAAATAATAAGTCGCATAAATTTATTTACAGTCTGTTTTTGTTAGATGTTGACGATGGAAAACTTGGGTTTTTGGTAAAAGATTAAAGGAAAATTGCGTTAGTTATTTTGAATCTATTACATTCTATTACATTCTATTCCTCTAATCTATTACGCAAACATGTTGTGAGTCTCTATGAGTATTATAAAAACAGCTATGAAAATCATGTGATATTGAAGTATTTATTGCTAAAAATTTGTCATTCGTTACTTGAATATTTATGCCAAAATCTCAGGTGGGCGTTGAATTAAAGTCAACGTTTTTCGAAAATAACAATTAATTTTATTAGACAACTTGCTTGAAATTTTATTGTGTAGAAAAAGAAATATATAAAAAAAAATTATTATTCGTGACTTGTCTATGTGTATGGATTTTGTTGTGGTATTTTCTTAAATCAGATATTTGGTGTTTATTTTATTATATTGGATTTTAAAGCAGAAGAGAACTATCTTAATCAGAGCAGAAACCCAAAAACGTTAAAAACAGATTAAAACTAGACAAATAACGGTATGCACAATAAGAACAAAAAGTAAGAGAGTGAATTAAATGGAACTATTCTTCAAACAACGTATTTTGGGGTTTGATTTTAAAATAGAGGTGAAATCATAGCGTTTTAAAGTTTCTATAATCTAGTTACAATTGCTCATCTACATAGTATATACCTAAATAATATAAATATACCTTTGTCGCGACAACTTTAGCATTTTTGAGGGCAAGTAGTTAATTGAACATAAAAAATTATTCGGCATTTGTAATCATAAAAATAAGAAATAACTACACTTCCTGCTTGGATTCTGGATATCGCTAATTCATTGCAACACAAGCATATTACAAAAAATGTCGTTACATAATTTTAAGCCTTGTGTAAAAATTTCATATAAAAGGCTTGTACACGCAACTCTTGAGAAAATAAAATATTTTTATATTTCCAGTTAGTTGTTTCCATTCCTATCATGCAATCGATTGAACAGCCTTGCCATTTTAGCGTTTTACCTATTAATTTTTCTGACAACACGTATAAATTAAGATTGTGCAAATAAAATACTCCTGTAAATACTCATATGTAGCCGAATAAATACTCGGAGTACTTTTATAGTTATGTATTTGATTGTATCTGATAGAGTGTATAAATTTTAAATATATTCGTTAGTGCTGCGTAATTAAAGTAATGTGAATGAACATAGTACTTAAAAAGATACTTTTGTAATTCTCTGGTTAACACATTAAAGAAAAATTTAATTAATTTTTATCTTTTTAAATAAAGTTTGATTTCCTTCCCTTTTCTGATTTTACATCTAACCCCATTCTTAAATTCTTTAAAAACAACGTTCATTAGAACAATTTCTGTTTTTACATAATCGTTCGACTTTTGAGAAACGCAACTCTGATCTAATGAGTTGTTATTGTCTTTTAGAAATTTTTATAAACTCCATTAGAACATCAGGGTTTATATTCTTAAAAATCGTTTGAATTTTTAGGATAAGGAGCACCAGCATTACCCCACGTCTCCACTAGCCATCAACTTGGACATGAGATGGACATGACGCCGGCAGAGCAACTGTGAAAAATTCTTCAACTTCTTTGTTGTGATGAATTCGTGCGATGTCCATGTTCAGGCATATCAAAGTGATTTGCGTTAGAGCAATAGAGATGCAATATTTACCAATTTTATTCTGTCTCTTTTCTTTGTGTTGCAAATGGTTGCGCACTGAGAATTTCATGGTGAAAATTGTTGCTCAGACATATGTTCGGGCACCCATGTCAGAGCATGGACGAAAGTTGGACATGAGCGGTCTCCATTAGCCATCATGTTCGACATGATGCCCATACCAAGTTCATGACTAGTGGAGACCGCTAGTTAGGATATAACCAAATGTTTCATAGTTTGTCATTTGTGTGGAAAAATATATATACATACACAGCGTTACCTTAAGATAGAAAGAACCTAACTCATTATTTTTATGAAATTGAGTTTTTGTATATTTTGATAGAAGAACATCTAATGTATCGGAAAATGTAAAAATCTCGATTACCAAAAAATAATAAGTTAGACCCCTTCTACATTAAGGTAACTATATGTATGTATACGTCAAAATATCGTAAAAAAATTAGAAAGAAAACTCAAAATGAAATGAAAGGTCATGGCTCAAGTACGTTTTACAAGAATATACATACAATGTATGTACATGTAGACATAAATCTTTATTGTCATTAAATTATGCTAATAAAATATTTAGTAATTGAATGATTTAATATGCTAAAAGTCATGACCTTATAAAGCAACTTTTGGCTAAATAAATCTTTTTGTTTTGCTTTTCTTTGAAAGTTTAATGAATGAAGGCTTTTTCTATGAGATGACAAGACTTCAACAAAAAAAGGAAGGTTTCACACGTTCCTCTTTATAACTCTCAGACAGAAGACTTAAATAATATCGCACATGCATGACGTCACCTTATTATAGAAAGCTCCTAACTCATTATTTTTTTGAAATCAAGTTTTCTTTTATACAGAAGAACATCTAATGTATCGAAAAATGCTAATATTTCGATTTCAAAAAAATAATGAGCTAGGGCCTTTCCATAACGGTATGTATGTATGTATGTCTACACATATTACACTTTATTTTATACTTAAGATTTCTTTTAATCCCTTTATTGTGAATGGCGTGGTCGACGTCACATCAAGGCGACAGTAAAAATTGCCACTTGTCTACTTTTTATCGACAACCATTGACTACTATTAACATGATACGTTAATTTACAAAACCTCAGAGATTAGTAAGGAATTGTCAATAAGAACCAATTGTTGCCGATAAAGAGTAGATAAGTGACAATATTTACTATCATCTTGATTTGATGTCGAAGACGCCATTCACAATAAGGGGGAATATTTCATCTATTCTTGTCAAATATTTGACCCGTAACAATTATCTACTTAATTTTAAAACTTTTTATTATTTTTCTACTTCTTTACTTTCAACTAGGATGGCCCTTAAACTAGACAACCTGACGTATAGATGGCGGCACTAATTTGAAAAAAATATTACTTTGGCGAAAAGTGTTAACCTTATACCACACGCTGCCAAGACGAACAACGTAGTGTTCGACCAATTGAGGTGTCCACACCAGAAGCGGTTAATTAAATCCGCAAAATAGCACTTGGCGTAAGCTGGCTGAAATGATAGGCATTTCAAAATTTACTATATTTCGCATATTGAACGAAAGTTTGAAGATGAGAAAGCTGTGCACAAAACGGATGGCGCGTTTGTCAATGCTTCACTGCAATAAAGCCAAGCTTTGCATCGATTCGTAACCAGGGATAAGACATGTGTTCAACACTTCACACCTGATACAAGGATACAGTAAAAGCAGTAGACTAGAACGGGAGAGACATCCTTACTCTTTCTTTTTGCTGCTGGGTATGAAGGAATGTATGTATGTATGTATTTAGTTAAGAGCAATATAATTTATTAGAAATTCTCTTGTTGTTGTTGTTTTTTCTTGTCCTTTTATGAGTTAAAATGGCAATCGGCCAACAAAGCAAAATGTCTTACTTGTTCTTTTCTTTTGTAATATTAATAATAAAAAAATTTATGTTGCATTAATTTATTAAAGCTTTTGGAATAAAGAAACAGCTTTTTCTAATTACAAACTCACTCATCAGAAATACTTTTGTTTTTTTTTTAATTTATTAGTACAATTAAAAAGTTTTATGTGCATGTGTATTTATGCATGTATGTATGTTTGTATGTATATATATCACAAACTGTCTATCAGTCCTTTTAGTTCGCAAGCTCTTAAGAAATGTACAATTTTATGGAAAATGACATTATTAAAATTGTATTTCTGTAGGTAAGTATATACAATAAACAGCATTCTTAGCAAATTATATGAATTCTAATTAAATCATTTCAAATAAATTAAATATTGAAATTGAATTCATATAACTGAGGAATGAAACATCTTTGCAGAATAATAAAATATAATATTGTAATGGAAACTCAAAGTGATTCTTAGTAAAACGTTGAAACAGGTGAAGTGGCAAAAATTAAAATATTTCTTTTACTATTTTAAATTGATACAATAGAGTTCTCCAGAAATTCAGTTATATTATAAGAAAGACTCATATACTCGTTTATACTTAAAAGAAAATTATAATTGTATCACTCAAATTGAAGAGTAGTAAGGGAATTCAGTAATATGCAAAGTTCATATTTAATCTCAACGTTTAAAGAAGAAAACCTTTTGTAATAAAATAAATAAGTAAAAGAAGAACAGAGGTGCCTTAGGACACCCGGTTATAGCTATGCTACTTAAGGTACGGTCACACTTGTTAAACATTTGCCCAAAAAAGCGTAACCACTAATCGCTAATGAAAAATCTTTCAATTCAGAGAAAAATTTTGTCAAGCTAAGGAGTAGCCAATAGTGTTGGATTCTATGACATTATCTATTAGTTGTGTTCGAAACTTTTTAATTAGATAAACAAGCGTCTGCATCAAAATCTTTTTCATTAGTGTTTGTTGGTTATGCTTTTTGGGCAAATGTTTGACAAGTGTGACCGTAGCTTTAGTTATATAAAACAAATTTCAGGCGTGAAATAACAATGCAATAAAATTATATTATATGATGATGTCAAATTCTCTGAAAATATTTCAAAAAGTTTCCATTTATTTCCCATTATTTTCTTTTCTAGCGACGTTCGCTTAAATTAATGTATTGCAATGTTAGCCGGCTTAAAGCCGATCGGCTGTATTCTCTGGTTTGTGCTATGTGCAAAAACAAGACAAAAACAAATTGAGCAATCATTATCATTGTTTTTGTTTTATTTTTGTTTCACTCACTTAAAAGAACGAAACAAAACCAAATCAAACAATTTGTTTCGTTTATTCTCCTACTCTGCTTTTAAGTACAAAGAAATCAAAACAAAAATAAATTTATAACTGTAATAGTGTCAATTATTTTTGTTACGAAAATTACGTCCTAACTCCTGTATCGCGCATTAAATAGCATATTAGCATAATATTCCTGTTTTCTATAAAATGGACATTTCATTCTATAATTTTATAGAAAATAGCAGAGTTCTCCAGAAATTATATTTTCGATTTTCTTATATAAAGATAATATGTTGCTCAACCTTTTCTGATACATGATTTAAGTTTTTTGATGAATTAGCATTAGACTTGGATCGAACTTGTTAACTACTTTATTTTTAACACAAAGCCATGCTCAAACCCATTTAAATTACATAAGCTTTATCATAATATTGTATCTAAAATGAAATTGTAAACGAGTTCGATCCAAGTCTAGCTGAAACGTTTTTATCTAGGTAATTTAATTTGAAGAGGAAGTAAATAAAAATATTTTACAAATGAACAGCGCCACACATATAAATATATATGTTTTTTTATTTAATAAAGTTCAATTTTATAGAATATTTAAGTTTAAAACGAAACTATTTTCTTTAAGAGCTGTTCAAATATTTTACTACTTATTGCTTAACCTTTACATTTTAAGTTAAATACTCATACATATCTCATCAGCTTACAATATAATCTCTAAGTAAGATAAATATAAATGTTTCCTTTTTTTATATGAAAAAAAAAGAAAAGTCTCTTTTTTCCAAAGAATGATTAACACTTTATTGTCAAAATCGAAAATCAATATTATTATTGTGTGTTTGAAATTTATTCAGCTTGAACTTACACAGGGTTTATATTAACACATTTAACAAAAAGTAAAAATTGCACTTGAAACCCAGCCATAAGAGATAAAATCCTTGAAAACTATTTCATGCGAGGGAAATAGACCAAAATCAACTTATGTGTGTGTGTGTTTCTCGTATGTAATATTTTTACATAAGAAGACAGTACGTACGCCAACACAGGAAACGGAATTGCAAAAAGTTCAAGTGAAATATTCTATGGAACACCTACACTTGCATTTAAATACTGCAGTTGGAAAAAAATATTGACGAAGGAAATAGGAAGTAAGCAAACTGGAGAATAACTACAATCAGTATTTAGTATAAAAAAAGCTTTACTGTTTCAAGTGACGGCAGCGTTGCTACTGTTTGCAGAAAACGTTTTATATATTTAATAACTTCATTTGAATCAGTTCATATTCTATATCCCGTCTTTCATATTATTCACCAATATGGTTGGCTGAATTCTTTTACAATGAAGTTTACTCTCATTTGATAAACGTTTTAAAACGACATGAATAAAATTCCGCGAGAAATTTTTCTCAGGGAACAATTTTAAGTAATAGGAAAAACAAAAAAATTATGATTGGAAAAGAGAGAAATTTCTCGCGAAATTTGGCCCTGTATAATTTTGCATTGAAAATATACCGTATTACCTTATCATTACCTTAGTATTACCACTTCAATATAAAATTGTCGTTTTTAGGTTACAGTACACCAAATGTGAAAAGGAACATTATTGTTACCGATTAAATCGGCAAAACAAAAAAGTGCTAAACCAAAAAAAAAAAAAATTTAAAAACGTCTATATCAGGCAAAATTTCCGTTTATAAAGGCTAAAATTTTTATAATATTACATATGTATGTAGTGTACGTGTGTGAGTCAAAGTAGCATTTTACTGAATTTATTTAAAGATTTTTCTTAACACCGTTTGCAAATCTCTTTATTTTTTAACGGTTCATCTAAATTTAAATAATTTAAAATTATGTGAGAATTTTTTTAAGTTAATTTTTTTTTAGATTTACACGTACGATGTCGCACGTGACCGAACAACTTTATGTATTTTTATTTATGTAAGTAAGGGTTTCTATGTTAAATATTTGTAGTATAAAATATCTCTGAATAGTTGATAAGCTTTTTTTCATAAGCTTTCGACCCACCGATATCAATATCGCACATGACATAGAAATATGCAATTTGGCAAAGCAAAAATTTATAGTTCCTTGCAATTGCATAGTTTCTTAAGCGGATGCTAGACACATCAATATTCAGCTTCAATAGGTGTGGTTGTTTACGTTTTTTTATAAAAAAAATATTCACACCAATAGTATATGTGTGATTATTTTTTGTAACCAAACGCACACAATCACATATATTGAAGCTGAATATTGATGTGTCTGGCACTCGCTTTATGCATTCTTTTTTTATTCGTTTTTACCTTAAAATAATTTTAGAGTACAGAAAACGATGGATATTAACTATCGTTAAGAACGTTTACCAAAACAAAACGTACAAAAAAATATCCACATAAAGAAAGTTGTGATTTTGTAAATTTTGCATGCGAAATGGTTAATGTATAAATTTAAAATTTTTTTACATTAATTAAATTTGATTGTATGTCTATGTTAACATGATAAAACAAAGTGTTTTCAGGAAGTTTTAATTTTTTTTGGTGCCGTTTGGACCTTTCGGTGTAAATCTGGAAAAAAATTTATAAAAAAAAATATTTTTCAACTTCATCTGTGAAGGAAAAAAAGTCCCATTGTGCGTAGCCATTCATACATGAAATGAAAAACGTAAAAAGTATGCAATATAAAATTTTATATAAATGCTCTCATCTCATATGGATAATTTATTTATTATCTGCGAATATGAAAACTAAAAGAAAAAAATAAAATAAACCTTTCAAAACTTCAATTGGAAAACGAAAAGCATTAATCATAAAAAGGATATAATAGATATGTATATGAATATGAATGATATATGTATGTAGATATGTATGTAGTATACATATAATCAAATGAAATGAAACGAATACGGCAAATATGTAAGCTTCAATAGCCCTGAATAATACATAAGCATTTATTTACTTGCATATGTACATATATATTTCCATTGCGATTTCGTTTTTATTTAATAAAAGGTAAAGCCTGGTGTGATTCGCTGCGCCATATACCCTTTGTGATGAAGAACATATTATTTACAAATTAAAAAAAAATAAATGAATTTTTTCAACTTCATATTCATGTTAACACTCGTTAAATAAAATAATATATTAATGACCCTTTTCACAATGTACAATTAAAACCTAGCAGCAACTTTAACGGCAAGTTTTGTATGAAGAACTGTCAGTTAAAGTTCACGTTAAGTCTTAATCATACATTGTGAAAAGGGACGTAAAATTTATATTTTTTAATAATAATATTATTATTGTTTTTAATATCGTCGGGTTAGAGTGTAAACCTGCTACATCCACTTTTTATAACAAGTGACATTTTAATGCCGTTCGAAAGAAAAAGAGACGCCATATCGACTGACTTAAGCTTTTATTTTATTTTTAAGCTTTACATGTTGAAAAACTTAATGTATTAGGCGAATTTCTTAACATATATATGTATGTATCGAAAATATTAACAGTTTTTTGTTTCTCCTGCAAAATTGGGTTGTAGTTAGCTAGTTCATACTCTCAGGCGACGATATAATTGTTTTATTTAAAATTAATTAGTTTAAATTAGTGTGATAATAATAAAATAACTCTAATGCCTTAGCATAAACTATATTTTTTGATTTTGCTCCTAGATGAGAAATGTATAAATCACGTGTATGCGAGAAACATGAATTTGTTATTCATACATATTTATGCCACTCGCTTGTTAATTCTGAACCATGGGATTTATTTGTTGTCATCGCAACCAGGACAACAATGTTCCGCCTACAGTAATTTTCAAGATATCTCAAAATAAATATTTTTGCTTTATGGGAGGTGCCACACCCACAAATACAATTCGTACTTGCATTTTGTGCAACAACACACATTACAAAAATCTTTACTCATACAAACTTTCAAGATTCTTGCTGCATTAGTTCCAAAGACATTCCAAAATAAAAAAAATAGTATATGAGAGGTGGCACGCACCCTTATTTAATGCTTTCTTGGAATAATATAATAAAACCAATGCAGTAACTACTACAAAATCTACGCCCACTTGTCTTATCTTTAATGCTGTATCTTAAAAAAAAATATAAAAAGTGCTGCTCGCACAAAATTCCAAGAATAAAAATTTCCTCTATATAATAAATGCCACGCCCTCTTAATATTGCTTCCGGGTCATCCAGTATATTATACTGTTAAAATTTAAGCAATATCGGTGCCTTGTTGTTTGTAGTTTTAAGTACTCTTTGAGTATTGGACGTTAAACAATTTTGAATGCGTACAGCTAAAAATAAAAACACGCATTAAGTTTAAACCGAATACCGAATAAACATCCACAAAAACTACTTTAATTAAAACTTATAGAATGTGTGAGCTACAATGACACGCATGAGTATAAAAAAAACTCTGACTATTAATTGGCTACTCATGCGTACATGAAGGGATATTTTAATTATATACACACACATAAAGCATGTTCTCACCCTGAAGGAAATGTCGATGGTAAAAATGTACTGAGTCGCTTTTGACTTTGTCACCAGTACTACTCAACAATTACTCCCCATACAATACTTTGTGCTATAGACATTTAGCATGTGCTTGTCATTGAAATTCTAC
Organism: Tachina grossa; assembly: GCA_949987645.1. NCBI lineage: Eukaryota > Metazoa > Arthropoda > Insecta > Diptera > Tachinidae > Tachina > Tachina grossa. The sequence goes on from OX465274.1 coordinate 184,724,461, forward strand.
TAGTAACACTAAAACAATTGACTAGGTAGTGAACTCATAGTTCTTATGGGAACATGGAGACATACCAACCAGACATTTACTGGTATATTTCTATACCTTACGTACATACAAATTAATGTATATTTACAAGTTGTTGCACAATCTACCAGAAATACACCACATCTGTTTTCTCTCTTTCTTTTATACGGATGAATAGAAGAGAAATTGTAGACAATGTAACTGATACTAGAGTTTTAGTGTTGACATAGAGACACTTGGCCACAGTCTGGCTGCAGGGCAAATAGCCACACACACACTTATACATTTTCCATTCCATTTTGTATACACAAATGTATGTGTTCGGTGGCGAATGATGAATAAATATCCCGAGCATCATGCATATACTTTTTTGCCCACATAAGCATACAGAATATCAAATATCAAAGAATAATATATACATATTTTCCCTGGGAACATCATTACCACGGTTATGTGTGGCAACAAACTGCATTACCATAATACCGGAAAATGCCGAATAGGGGTGAACAACCTTAGAACTGTGTACAGACAGCCACACACACATACCCACACATTTTCCATTCCATTTTATATACACAAATGAATGTATGCGAATGATGAATAAATATCCAGAGTATCATGCATATTTTTTTCCGATTAAACATCTATAGCCTGAGTATAGAAGAATTAGAGATGCTCTTGTATGTTGGAATCGGCTGTAGTCATAGTTGCTTTAGAGAAAATATGTGAGAGCATGAATTATTTGCACTATAATAATGACTATACGCAGTTATTAAAATTAAGACTATTTACTTATGTCGATTTTGCAAAAATCTAGTTCTTAGTTTAATTTGGCCTTTATTCTAAATTTTTATATATATTGCTTTTTTGTATCTTCGTCAGAGACATGGAGATTTCACGTAAGTAAAAAGCTTTGTTGTAGAATTTTGTAGCATATAAAACTCAATTTTGTTCTTAAGTCAACTTATGCTGTTAACGCTTTTAATCATAGATATATTTCATTTTCATTAACTGTGAGAAAGTACTCGTATTTTATAATTGAAAGTAATAATAATAATAATAATAATAATAATAATAATAATAATAATAATAATAATAATAATAATAATAATAATAATAATAATAATAATAATAATAATAATAATAATAATAATAATAATAATAAGCTTTGAATAAAGAGGATTAAGATTATTAATAACTTAAGATGTAAGCTAAAAAACTTTGTTTTAAATTATGCAAACAATTTTTAAACAAGCCGGAAAGGAATGTGCATACAAAATAAATTAGTTATTTTCTTACATTTTAAGACAGAATTTGTATTATAAAATTTTAAAATAAATTAATTGAATGATTTTTTTCTTTTAATGAAAAGAAAAAGTAAATTGTAAAAAAATATTGCTACACTAAGAGAAAAAACATTCATTCAGCTAATGAAGTAGAGCATCATTAATAATTCTTCATTGTATGAATGAAATTGTTTATAAGCTTATTGAAAGCTTTCATTATATTCATGAAATTCTTTATTAATACAACGAATTCTTACGTTAGCTCATTATTAATGACAAAATGCATTGATCAAATAAAGGGTTTCTTTTCAGTGTATAAATGCTACGCCACTTCTTCCATGGAATATGTCCACTACCAATGTGCGGTAAGTTGGCGCTACGGGTACGCAAATGATATAATGTTAATTTATTTGTTTACATCTTAATTATTTAATAAAAAATTAAAAGAAATTTAATATATTACAATATAAAATTATTGTTAAGCAAAATTTTTTGTTTGACAAAGTTTGTTTTTTTTCGACTTGATTTTACATTTCACTCTTCATTTATTTAATGGCAAGATCTTTATTGTGATTTTAATAAACGTCATTGGTAACAATTTTTAGTTTTCTGTGCGCGCCCACTCAGCTCTCTAAATAATGGTTGCTATTGAGATACAAAAAAAAGAACAAATTTATTTGATTGACAGAGCAATAATAAAAACGTTAGTCTTTCCAAGACCTTTAAATATATTGTAGTGGTGAAATGTGTGTCGTCGTAAATTGAGACAATAAAAGCATTTTAGTTTGCAAAATGTACACAAATCGATACAAAGAATTTATTTTTAGTATATTTAGTAAAAGTTATATATTGACAGTTTGACCAAATCATTTGAAAAATTCCTCTTCGATTGATGGCATTTCAATATTCTAAATGATATTTTAGGAAAAAAAATAAACAATTTTAAGTAAAATAAAAAGGAATTGAATTTTTCGAATAAGAAAAACCGAAAAATATTTATTTGATATTGAGTCTTTAATGGATTTGGAATATTTTTCATTTGAAATTTTTTTATGCAACGTCTGTATTTCGCTCCTTCCTGTTTTGTAAAGATTATTTTTTGAGGCTTTTAACTTATTCAGCCCAATTATGAATTTTCCCCAAGGAGTTTTTCTTCTCTTCCCTAGCATTTATTCCCTGGGGGAAAAATACTCCTATTTTAAATAGCCGGGGAATAAGCAAATACGGAAGAGAGAGAAATCTGCATCAGCTGTTTAAAGTTTACATTTTATTATGCACTAACGCAAGAGTTCAGCAATAGAAATTTAATAAAAATTTCATGTTTTCATTGCCAATAAGATTGTGTTTTAATATACATATTTGTTTTTTTTTTTAACAAAATCTAAAATAAACTGCGTAACCATTCACAAGCATGCGCAATAACATTTAACTTTATGCTGATAAAGTGGAGCGAAAACTTAACCAGGTGTAGATGCAAATGGATTAAATACCCAATGACTGTATGTGCAAAAAGAAAATTGCAAAATTTATACAGCCCAATCATGAATATTCTCCCTCGAAATTTATTTTTCACGGAAAACAATTTTCTCGAGAAAAAACTCCTCCAATGATAAATTCCTTGGGAACAACCAACAACAAGTAATACGTCGCATCAAAGCAGTACGAAGCTCGTTGTTTTGATTGTTTGTTGACACTTTTTTTCACTTTTTGTTTGAGTGAGAGAGTAAACAAAATTATTGAAATTCAGCACAAAGCGTATTCAGTATCAGGTGACCCTTTCCGCCCGGCTTATTATCAGCTGTTGATGCCAAATTGAGCAATTTGAACCAAAATGTCAAAATTTGCTTAGAAATCTTTTGACAAATTGGTTTTGTAGCATAGCAAACTACATGTTGTTGTTTATGTTATAAAATTGTTGTAGTGATAAGGTCACCTGATACTGAATTCGCCTTGATTCAGCAATTTTAAAAAAATATTTAAAAATAAGGTTACAAATAATATATTTGTGAATTTTTTGTGTGTTTTCGAAACAAAAGGACTATAAAATACTATTCACCCCTGTCGTGAACATGTTTTCCCTCGAAATATTTCTCCTTTTCACCAAATTTCGATCGTGAATAATTTTTCCACAGAAATGTTTTCCCTTTATTTGATTCCCCTTATCATGAATAATATTATCACGTGAATTTTTTCACTTTTCCCTTGGTTTTATTCATTTTATTTTTACGTGCAAACTGAATTATTACATCGAATAATTTCAATATTTTCCTTCAAACTAAATATAAAGAGTTATAAATATTTCTTTTAAGGACAAGTCTGGTAAGTAAAGTTCATGATTCAATAATTCTCTGCAACACCTTTTTTCCAAGGAGTATGTATCTTTATGGTTCACACACAGTGGATTTCATGGTGGTTCACCGCGTTGGCATAGTAAAGAATTTTTTTCCACTGCAACTAGAATATTTAAAAACACAACTTGGAGCTTAAAATTTGTGTATTTCTTATTATTTAACTTAAATTTGTCTGATTTTCAATTAATTTTTAAGCTTTAAAAATCTTATTCCCTTTTACACCTTCACTGGGACCGATAGCGGGGAAAAAATTTTACGAGAGATTCACGATAGTCTTTTTCTCTTCGAGGGAAATGAAAATTTCACGTGAACAAAAATTCCATTAATTATTCATGTGATTTTATTTATGTATATCAATTTGGTTTTAGTGAATTTTTCCCCTTACCGGGAATAAAAGGTGAACAGTTTTTTCGCGTGAAATTTTGTTTCTCTCTATACAAAATATCAAAGTTATATATAATATATTTGGTAAATTGCTACACTTTAGTGGGTAGTAAAAAAAAATTTAAAACTTTGCCCTCGAAACTTTTATCCAACAGACATATTTGCATGTACATGTCATTTTTTGTAAAACGCATACACAGCTGTGTTTAAAATAATTGTAGTGATGGCAACCAATATTTCCATGTCGTTATTTTAACGGCATTTTCAATGCAAAAAAATCCATGGGGAATTCCACAAAAAATACTCAGCACAATTATGAATATTCGCTCGGAATTAATTTCTCACGAAAAATAGTTTTCCCAATAAAAATCAATTATAAATTCCTTGGGAACAAAAGAAGAGTAAGAATTGGCATCACCACATTTCAAAGCCTGTTGTGTTAATTGTTGATATTTTATTTTTTTATTTTTTTTTTTTGAGTGCAAGCATAAAAAATCATGTCCAAAAAAGTTTTAAAAAAATGGCGCATAATCATAGTCATTGGTGATGTATGCTGGAATACGTGTCGGCTGGGTGAAAGAAAACTGCATAAATGTAAAAAAATTGTTTTCGTTTATCATAAGAAATTAACCATTTTTAAAGGAGAGAGACAGAGATACTCATTCTCATGTTTATTTAATTTTAGAAATGTATCGTAAACAAAATCAATTTTTGAAGAAAAAAATTTTGTAATGGAAATTTTCACTTCTTCGACGTTTTTTCGAGAAAAGCCAATATTAATTAAAAAAAGGCAAAAAAATTAATGAAACTACTTTATAATTGAAATTTATTTGCTGGTAGTTTAGCTATATACGTATTTCATTGGCGCTTGAACCAAATCATCAGTAGACTTTAACCACAAATTTTAAACAGTCACAAACCTCTTACTTTATAGACATGCTAAACTACCAGCAAATAAATTTCAATTATTTTATGTACACTTCTGACAATATGTCAAATAATAAATTTTCTTTGAAACTACTTTATTTTATAAAGGTTCGGTCACATTAGCAAATATTTGTCCCAAACAGAAATAGCGACCACTTTTCTTAAGAGTTAGTTTGATTTAATTTGCTTTTTATACAACAAAATACAGCAAAAAGCTGTTTTTGCCGATCCGATACCGATACTCAAAAAGAAATATCGCCGATACCGATTCCGATACCGATACGCATATTAAAATTGAACTCAAGTTAAAATTAACAAAATTCAAGTAGAGTTAGGGCCATTATTACAACTTAAAGATAGTTAAAAGTAGGATTTTATTGGGCGTATAAAAACTTTATCATTTGCAAAATTTTACTTTAACCTAAAGTGAGCGATAAATTACAGGCAAGTTTATCCTACCTGGTAAGTTAAATCCAATTTGCAATAATGGAAAGCTTTTTATACGTCCGACAAAATCCTACTTTTAACTATCTTTAAGTTGTATTAATGGCCCTTATTCTATTATTATACAAAATTACAGTGTAAGAGATTTTTAATATTTAAAATTGATATTTGAATTCATTCTGAAATTGACAAAAAATAAATTATTTTTTTAACAAAATATATATATGATTTAGCATTGAGAGAACATTTCACTACTATGGTGCAAAGCTTTTAATATGTTATTTCTCTTAGTTGTTATGCAAAAAAAAAAAACGTTGCAAATTGAATTAATTAATTAAGAAGTATCGTCGTATCGGCAGTAAACTATCGCCGATATCGATATATCGGCAAATCAGAAGTATCGCCGATATATCGGAATCGGTACCGATATCGGTTACACCACTAGTTTTTATATTATTGGTAATAAATGCGAGCTTACATTTAAAAAATATTGGTTACGTTTTTTTTTTTGAGCAAATATTTGCCAAGTGTGACCATACATTTAAAAATCAACTGCCGCATTCACAAAAAAAGGATAATTTATATATCAAGTATGCTTTAGTCAAAATTTCCATGGAAATTTTATTTTAACGTGCACTTTAAACCCCTAATAATTATTTTTGCAAATGGCAGCAAAACTTTATTTCCAATACTACTATTTTTTTAAACGCAACTGTACATGGACATACATATCTATACATATCATCCTGCAATTTGAAAATATCCTTACATAAAAACTAACATAACTGAAATTAAAATACAAAAGTTTGCAAAGTAAAACATGTTCCATCTACTTAAAAGTTTTCAATATTTTGTATTGCTGTCAAAAATATAAATTAAATTATACTTTGTAATTTATATCAATAATGGTTTTCGAAAGTCATTCATTTCATGTTTCCTTGTTGTGCGGAGCCATAAAAATACTCGTACAAAAGCGTTGTGTGAGCACTAATTGCACTTTTGCATGTACAAAAATGTTTTACGAAAAGTAAAAGAGGTGGGTAAACTAACTTTTAATACGAGTAGAAATAAAATTGAAAAGTAAAATTTACTAAAAGTCGGAAAATGTTTGAAATAAAAAAAAAATAAGAAATAAAACATGACAACAGCAGAAATGTTTTTGTAGCATTTTGTCCTGAGAACTAAAGGGAAAATAAACAAAAAAAATTCTTTTAAGTATACTCAGTACTAAGCTTAAGGCAAATAACGCTTATATAAACTTAAAAAAAATTAACACCTGCACAAAAACTAAAACAGAAAACAATCACAATGTGAAACTTTAGCATTTCGCTGGCAGACCGTCTACTCCGTTTCTTGAGAATTTTGCTCAGAAAGCCTGTAAACTATTCATTTACGAAGTATAAACAAGTTAGAGGACATATAAAAATAGAAGGAAAGGTTTTAAAAATATTTTTCTTTTATATTTAAGGAAATCTTAAAGTTTTTTTTTTTTTTTTTTTTTTTTTAATGAAACATTTTTCATAAGGACTTTCTAATTTACAATTTGACAACTTTTACTTAAACTTATATTTATATGTAGCAAGAAAATGTTCAGGAATAAATTATGCCAGAAACAATGTAAGGGAATTATGTCCCAGAAGCGTAAGATGTTAAGACATATTAAGATTAAACTTATATTTATTTTTATTTGTTGGAGTGGGAGATACGAGTAAATTAATCTTGAAGTGTGTCCTTGTAGTAGACTAAAGACACTTTTCTGCTTTACATAAAGCTTTAGGGCTACTTGCAAATCATTTAAAGGAAGTGAGTAAACTCAAGCATGTAAAATTGAGAAATATTCTAAAATGTATTATGAAAGTTAACAAAAAAGCAAATCTGCATTAAGGTTGAAGATAATTTTTACACTAATTCAACGAGAAAAATATAGTTACTTTATTGTCTATCACCTGTGCTTTTTGGTATTTGCTGTTAAGGCAGCACCTTGGTCGCAAATATACAGCAGTAACACGGGTCTGAACGGAAATAATAAGAACTATACAAATATATAACACGTATATTAAATACGATATAAGTTGGTTTTATAATTAATGTTGTATACACACGCATGACCGTTTTATTATTTACAAAATTAAAACTAAATGCAATAATTCACATTCTTGTTAGTAAATAGCACCAAAAAAAACCTAATGGATTATTCTATGAAGTGGAAGTCTGAACGATTTCACTAACGTTAATTTTTTAAACACTTTTGCGACTATATAGTTGGATTATGTTCTCATCTAAAATAATTTATATTAAATTATAACGAATAGATTAGATTTTCGGAATAACTGTTAATTTTTTAGGTTGACTTTTTAATATAATTTTACAACATATTTTGCTACGTGGCTCTGTCACTATTGTTTGTGAGATAAAAATAAAATTTCTCTTGTCAGTTCAGGTGAGTAGTGAGAATTTTTAAAGGGCTTTGTTGAGGAAAAATTAATTACAATGCGTAGATAAGTTTATATGTCCCAAACGTGACGCATAATGAATTTTTATAATAAAAATAATAATAAACACAGTTACTTTTCACCTTTGGTGTACGGAACCCTAAAAACGAAAATCAATTTGTACAGATTTTCGTTTTTAGGGTTCCGTACACCAAAGGTGAAAAGTAACCATATTGTTTTCACTACGCTGACCGTCTATCCGTCACATGGTTTTTTTTGACAGTTTGTTTCAAAATAAGCAACGAAAAATTTTAAAATCTCATGTAATATACATACATCTAATTATATCTAGACACTTGAAATTTGCAAAGTTAGTGTATTTTTATACAGACTACAACAATTAACACTAAAATTTAAAAAATCTAAATTAAAGATATTTATAATTTGATCAGGATAAAGTTCGCATGGCTTTCCCAGCCAAATTACATGTGATAATTTTAATGGTAAAATAACACCAAAGTTAGTTGAAAATATTCTGACAAACACATAATTGAACGGAACAACTAGCTGTTTTCGAAGGCCACTAAACCTTCATCATTAGCGTGGTCCCATTGTGTGTGGTGTCAGTCAGTTGATGTTGATTTCTGCTTTATTTACTCAGATTTTCAGTGCAAATGGAATATGTGAATTGTTTTCATTCATCTTATTTCAATTTGCTGAAAGCTTTTTTGTAATGAAAGCTCAATTTTACCATCTCTAAATTTGCAACAGTCTTGCCATTGTCTTTCTTTTTTTTACTAATTATGCACATGTTAGTTAATTTGCTTATTTTTGTTGTACTTTTTGATTTGTTACTATTAAGTATATTTATTTTATTTTTGCCACAGGCCCATCCATGACTATTAATTTTAGTTCATTTTAATTATTATTGTTTGTTACAGCATTTAAGAACTACATATATAGAACTATATATATAAGCCCCTAAAAATTGTGGAATTTGTTGGTACGTGACAATGGACAGTGCTCCTTATGCACGTAAATAGTTTTCGTGAGTTAAAAAAGTTATAGGGCAACACTTTAAACTTTTATTTATTTGTTGCGTATGAGCAATATTTTCAAGTTGAATTAAACATCGAGTATACGCACAATAAATTTATATTTACTTTGCACCAGCGTTACCGGTTTCTGTGTAATTATCCAAAAATGGGACAAAAAAAATTTTAGTGAACTAATTATTTTGGGACCAAAAAATTTTTTGTGCAATCTTTGTGTAATTTCGCGACAATAATATACACAAGTAAATTATTTAATTAAAGATTTTCATTTCATTTAAAAAGATTTTTACTACGTAAATTTACTAATAAACAATTTTATAATATTTTTATGTAATTGCTTGGCTGTTGAGTAGAAAAATGTTCCAGCAAATTAAAATTAATAAAAACTTGCATGATAAATAAGTTGTCGTCTGATATTATCGTGTCAATGTTTTTTGCATATGATGGTATAGGACAATATTGAGGTGACCATTTTGAACCAACCAAAAATATGTTGGAAATGAAATATTGGAATTAAAAATTCAATATATCGCATAGACTAATACCTAATTTACATTAAGCATTTTTTTTCACAAAATAAGCTACATACAAGTTTTTTAATTAGTGAAAAGGAGGCCGGAAAAACAAATCAGATAAAAAAAGTTGCTGAAAATGCTTCAGAGATTCATGACACGTAATTATTAATACGCGTTTCAGTTACCGAAAAGAAAAAGTTTCGTTGCTGACATATCGCTATCTTTATTGACACTGGCCGATAAAACAGCAATGTTCTTCTCAGTGTGCAAGCTTATTGGTGGATTAATGTTCAAAAAAATTAAACTGGTGCGAAATTTAGTCAGAACAGCTTTAAAAGGTCGATCGATTATGACGACCATAAAATGGACATAATTTACGAAACACAATTCTCACACAGTACGAATTTTGATAATAAAATTCAATGATTTGAAAGTGTTATTCGTTTGTTAGTATATTCATAGTGAATTGAGTATTTTTGGAATATCCACAAGTTGTGAAGCTTATTTTTTGCACTGAAAAAATTCACACTGAAAAAAAAAATACTTTACTCAGCAAAGCCGCCTATCGACATACCTAGAGCAGAAAACCTTTACTTAGCGAGACCACTACTCAAGGTCGCGAGAAGAAAAAATGCTTAAGTCCTGCCGATCGCCGTCAAGGCAGAAAATATTTTCTCAACGAAATCACTATTCGAGGTTCTGAGAGGAGCAAATTGTAATGAGTATTTCATTATTATAAAAAAAAAGTCAAAAAAATATACTGTGGCCATATTGTTAAGGAGTTGCAGTTTACTAAAAAAGAAAAAATTAAAAGAAAAATACAATAATTATTTTCAAAAACTAATGTCAATGGTCATTATTTTCATGGGCGATGTTGCATGTAACTCATTTGTATAAAGTGCTCAATGTTAATAAATAAGCAGGGCCGCCTAACCCAGTACTTTCATGCAAACGCATGTTTGTGATCAGCAACTCAAAATGATATACACAGAAAAAAATATACAAGATTTATGTTCAACAAAACCATGTTGTTGAATAAAATTTTTAATTTCAATTATATTTGGCATTAACTTAAATATTGTATTTATCAATACTGCGTATTTTAAAATATCATTTAAATTGCTTTGTTTGTGTTGGTGTTTATCTTGCTTGTTGATTGACTCAACGTGGTCATGTGCTGATGTTGTTCTTTATTTTGATTGTTGGTGTTGTATACGTGTAAATTCCGAAGCCGAAAAACGTCGTGGCTTGTTTTTTTTTAATCAACAAAGTTATTTTTAGATTATATCAACGAAATTTGCCATGCAGAAGAAACATAAGAAATCATGTTTTGCGTGTATTCATTATTTGCGTACCCAATAACGATTTGCTCTTTAGCTGAGTGGTAAGTACAGGGTGGGCCAAAAGAAACCAAGGGGTGTAAAAGTTTAATAACTTTTTTGTTTATTAACTTTTTTTTATTTTTTCTTTCAGATTATATAATATACAAAATGGAAATTTTTTTACACTAAGTATGAAAAATGATATCTCTTAAATGACCACCGTTTTCAGCTTCGCACTGATGGGCTCTTTTTAGAGCATTTTCCATAACATCTTTCAAAACTTGTGGCTGTAGCGTTCGAATTTCTGCAACAATGTTTGTCTTGAGTTCAAGGATTGTCTCTGGCTTGTTCACATACACTCGCTCCTTCAAAAAAACCCCAAAGAAAATAGTCGGGTGCTGTCAAATCTGGCGATCGCGCTGGCTTTATTATTCGCTCTCCAAAAATTTGACTTAAAAGTGCCATTGTGTCTCGGGCAGTATGGGCAGTGGCTCCGTCCTGCTGAAACCACATACCAGGTCTGTTTTCAAGAGCAGGACGTAAAAAATTTTCTTTCATAAACCGATACCGGTCTCCATTTACGGTTACAGCACTTCCATCTTCATTCTCGAAGAAGTAGGGCCCAATGACATTTTCAGATGTGATCCCACACCATACTGTACACCTGATGGGGTGCAATTGGCGTTGATGAATGGCTCTTGGATTTTGAGAACCCCAGAACCTACAGTTCTGCTTATTAACAAAGCCATTCAAATGAAAATGAGCTTCATCACTCATAAACAAATTTTCAATAAAGTTGATTTCATATATTCATTTCTTATTTTCTGATTTTCATTTATTATTTTCATTCATTATAAATTCTCCAAGTGTTGTCTATATAATCTGAAAGAAAAAATAAAAAAAAATTAATAAACAAAAAAGTTATTAAACTTTTACACCCCTTGGTTTCTTTTGGCCCACCCTGTACGTTAGTCTATTAGTCAAGAGGTTGCCGGTTCGACTCATCCCAAACATCTTTAAATTAAAATTTAATAAAAAACCAATTTGTAAAAAAAAATTAAACAAACAACGAAAAACAACACATTAGAATTTGAAAAACAAATTCATTAAAAATTTTTGTTTTCTGCTAACAACTCAATTGTGAATAACAGAATAATTTTAATTGAAAATAATTGAGTTGATTTTGTTTTCTTATGTTACAAATGTGTGTTCGTATTTACAAAAATCGTTGTAGGTGCCTTTTTAAATAATATTTTATTTGTATTCACAAATAACTTAGTTGTATTTACAATTCTTTTTTTTCTGTCTATAAACACACAAAAAAATATCATCGAAATGCAACCAACAAAACAAATTGTTAATATTTAATTTAAATATTAACAATCATCATAGTTGATATAACAAATTAAAATTTTTGTAGTCAATTAAATTATTCAACAAAATTATTTGTTATAATTTAATAACGAAATGCGCACATGTAGAAGGAACAAGAAATCATGTTTTGTGTGTATTGATTATTTGATTATCTAATAAAGTGTTGATCTTTAGCTGAGAGGTAAGTGAGTTAGTTTATTAGTCCTGAGGTTGCGGGTTCAACTCCGCCCAAAGATATTTAGCGTTTTTCGCAGACAAACAAAAATCGTTTCGAGGATTGTGATTGTGTATGAAAGGCTTGTTAATATAACAAATATGATACGGAAATTCAACAATTCACATTGTTAATATAACTATAACTTTAATTGAAATAACTTTGAAATTTAACAAAAATAAATGGTGAAAAAATAAATAAATTTCAACAAATTATTTGTTGATATATTTAATTGAAAATATTTTTGAGATTTTCATTTAACTTACAATTTCGTTAATTTTATTTACAAAAATCGTTGTAGGTTCAAAATCAATTAATTATTTAATTGATATAACAAAAAAATTAATTGTATTTACAAATCATTTTTTTTTTCTTTGAAGTTTGTAACGTATTTTAAAGAAATCTAAGCATCTTAAAAAATGTATACGCAAATAAAAGTATAAATTTTTTCAGTTCAACTTCAAATATTTCTAGTCATAAATAACTGCGAGTTTATAGCAGACAATCAAAACTTCTCGTCTGCCTATTTATATTGAAAACAAAAACAAATTTGAGTGCTTTGTTTTTGTTTACAACGTATGTAAATAGAATTTCGTTTGCTTTCCATAAACTGGCAGTAAATGCCTTTTAATTTTTTTTAGTTCTTATCTTTCTAGTCTTAAGCCATTGCTTGCTCAACCCATACGATCTGCTTGAGTAGGTAATTCATATGAAAACTACTCATTAGTTTAAGCCATTTTCATACAAATTATCTAGACTATTCAGCTATCTGTCTCGGTTGTTTTTGTGCAAACAACACTTAAACTATAATAAAAGTACACAAAATTGCCTATTTATTGCCATATAACATCATTGTGCGTGCTAAATATAATTCTTTTGTTCATACTTAATTACTTATAAATGAAGTTTTCGAAGAATAAATTGTTTAACTAAATTATTTTGTGCTTCTTATTAATTTTCTTACATCTACTCGCAATATGTAGGATGGTTTTATGAAAAACTTCATGGAAGTAATTATCACAAAGCATTTGAAGAAAAAACACAACTTATCCAGTTTTTATGTGCAAATATACACAAAAGTGTATATATAAAAGAAAATAAATATAACTCGTTATTAAAGAATAAGACGATTCGCTAACTGCGAATACACACCTGAGTAAGCCACAGATAAGTTAATTTAGTCAAAATTTGTTGCCAAATAAATTTTGTCGTAAAAATGTTGCAAACAACACAATGTTTAGCAATAAAAGGAAATTGTAAAAATTTGGCTTTCAACCAGCATTCAAAGTGTTTAAGAACAAGTCAGATGTTATTCTAAAATTTTCCAACGAAATGTTTATTTTTATACGGCAGTCTTTAGGGCTTTGAGATATAAATGTGTTTAAAAAAGCTAATTAGCAATTAACCTAAAGATATACATATCGTTACCTTAACATAGAAAGGCTGTAATTCATTATTTTTTTGAAATTGGGATTTTTTTATATGTCGCTACAAGAGCATCTAATATATCGAAAAATGCAAAAATCTCGATTTAAAAAAAAAAGAATTAGGACCTTTCTATATTAAGGCAACGATATGGAGAATGCAGTTTTTATTACTACTTTTTTTACCGGATCTGAAATCTATTACATCAAAGTAATATTTCGATTGAATTTATGCCTTAAATATTTTTCATGCAACTTTTTTAATTTCTGTTTTATTAAACTTTCTATGAATTTTGTTGTCTTTTTTCTGTTTCAAGAATAAATTTAAATAAATTAAATCAGAAATAATTTCTTAATCGGGCTTAAGTTCAGTAATTTCATTTCTTATCGAATGAAATATTTTTATTAATTAATGTGAGTTTCTAAAGAAGAGAAGAAAAATTAAACTAGACTTTTTAGCTGGGGAAATACCGATATTTTTCTGTGCAGCCAATCACACTAATTAATAAAAATATTTCATTCGATAAGAAATGAAATTACTGAACTTAATCTCGAATAAGAAATTAGTTCTGATTAAAATTCACTACAGTTCAACTAAACCTAAAAATGTCTCAGTTAAATCAAATACACATAAAGCTATGATTTCGATTAAACTTTTGTTTCATTATAATGCTGGGACCTTGTCAGTTAGTGCTGGGATACTATCGATATTTTCTACTATCGATGTCTATCGATAGTTCAGGGGCAAATTACGGCGTTCGATATCTATGAAATTTGGATAGATACCGAATGCCGTAATTTGTACCTGGATTTCACTATCGATATTATAGATCTGAATGTTGGTACTTGAGAACAAAAAATTTAATTAATTTTTTGTCAGGCCACATTTTTTCTTGTTTTTATCACTTTATTGAAAGTAGATAATTTTTTATTTATTTAACTAAGAGCTAGGTACGAGTATGTTTGTACGCGCGTTATTTTAGGTGACATTTTTTTGAAAATGAATATCTCGTTTTTTGAGTATAACATTTTTATAACAACTATAATTAATTTCAATAACTGAATAAAACAACGAAATAACTCGTGATTAAAAATTTGCTTCTATTTGCAATATATAAATCTTTAGCTAAAATGTTTTTTTTTTTGTATTTTAATATTTTATTTTTATTAAAAGTACGTCAAAATATTACAATTAAAAAAAATATTTTAAGTATGTTTTTTTCTTGCATATAAAATATTAAAACCAATTAAAATATTCAGGTCTATTCGAGAATACGCGCTTCACTTCTTCGTCGTCGAACGTTCACTTTCGACAGCTCGACGTCGACAGATTCTAAAATACGTGCGAAGAAATATCGTTTTCAGTAATCGATATTATGTTATCTCTTATAAAAACATCAACAACATTGAAAATAGCTGACTTGTATGCAGAAAAAGTTGAAAACAAAAAGGGATTTAAGAAGTAATTTAAAGAAATAATTAGTAAAAAAAACTTAACAGTACAAGTGCTAAGTAACATAAAAAGAAACAATAAACAGTAAAAGTGAAATTAGTTTCTTCTTTTATTTGTTTTAAAAACGTATTTACATCTTTGAAGAACTTAAAGAAAACTTAATTGTCTTGTAGAGCCTGGCCGAACGCCATTAAAGCTTAATTAACAGTGGTAGACACCATATAAACACTTCGTATCTCTTTTTTCTTTATTTATTTAAACTTAACGCGCTAAAATTGGCGTCGAACGAATATGACATTGATCATGGTGACGAAGTATTTTAGAATACCTCCAAAGTGAAAGAAAACATATGTTTTTTATCACTCATCTCCAACGTAGTATTTTAGAATAGCAAAAAGTGAAAGATGCGCGTATTTGTGGTGAAAGTAACTTCCCGAATAGACCTGATTAATTATTTTAATTGAAAATATTTTTTTTTTTTTTCAAAACAATGTGGCACGCTCCCGATATTCACATATTACATTAATGTAATTTTCTTTGCATATAATTAGTCACCCTTATTCTATTTGGCGTCGGCAACATCATCGTCAATTTTTAACTTTGTATTCCCTAAAAGTGTTATGACGACGTTGCCTGTTTATCGATAAACACAATACAAAATATACACTCCAATATTTGAGTCAGCTGATTCATTTTGTTAACTATTTTTGGTAAAAGTGTTTTTGAATAAGTAAAAGCTTTGTAAAGAAACTAAAAAAAATTCCTATTGGGACGAAGAAAATAAAAAAATTAATGGCCTGCTTCACAATAACGAAACGAAACTTTCGACTTACAATTTATATTGAAAACAAAAACAAATTTTCATATTTTATTGTTGTGTTCAATACAAATTTTCAGTCGAAAGTTTCGTTTCAGTTTTCTTTCGTTATTGTGAAACAGGCCATAAATAGTGAAAATAAGATTTCTCAGACAAAAGTCATGCATTTGCCAGTTACCTAAGCAAAAGTAAGTGCTAAATTCTGTCAAGTTTTTGGAAAATAATGAGTAATGTTCATCCTTTTAATATTTAAAAGTTATTTTCGGCTGAAAAACACCATTTAGGCATGTATTGGATACAATAGAGCCTAATTGTTGAAACAAAAGGGATCAGATTAACATTTATGGGAGATTGGAGCTACCTCCAAAGGGGCTAAGTGATAATTGTTTATATACCCCGCCGCAAGTGGCTTCACACTCAGCACTGCAACTTTTTGTTAATTTAAGCCTCCAGTGCTGCCAGATCTGTAAAAATAATTTTATAATACAGTATACTTTCCCAACACACTATTTACCTTACATTTTGCCATCCACCATTAGTTCTAATTGGTTGACCGAGGGAATTTATTGCAGTCGCAACACTTTCCCACTGTACCTTAAAATAATTAAAAACCCTACCCCCACGGAATCATCTAGCCAAAAAGGGAGGACTTTTTCAACTCTTCCACAATTTTGTCCATTTTATATATTTCACTTTTTTTAAGAAATTTTTTCAAATAAATATTTTTATATCTGCTTTGGTATTTCTTATATTCCACTTCTTTACCACTTAAATAATTTTTCAAACTCGTTGAGGCATGCACACTAGACACTTGCGTAAACAGTCTTGAAATGTAAAAACGTCATGATTTTTAAATGTATTCACGTCGCATGTATTATAATAAACCAATAATAAATGCTGTCGTACTATAAGCGAAGCACGATGGATGCATTGGTGTATGTGTATATCAGTTATAACAAGCGATGTCGCAAGACAGCTTGTTTTTAACAAACACTCAAAAGAAGTACTGTTGATTAGTGTATGCTTGTTATTTTTCATATTGTACGTTTGTAATACGTAATATGTAATATGTAGATGGTAAGCTATTATGTGATTAACCGCATACAACTAATGTTAATGCATGTGTGTGCCTTTGCATGTGCGCAAAAAAATAAAAGATCATACACACATACATGCATGACGTTTGTAAACGCGCTCATGCGTAGAAAGAAGCAAGTATCACAAATTCGTCCGTCACGAAGTGTTTTCTTATTTACTCTTATACCTACAATACTCCAAAAAATTTCTTGCAAACAGTGTTGTTAACGTTTGTTTTATAAGATTTCGCTGTAGTAAAGCATTTGAAAAATCCCTAATGTCTTAAAAGTTCTTATAAGATATCTTTTGCAGGACACTAATGCACACAGCAGAACACGACATCAAAAACACTGACAACAAAATGAACGGCAACATCGACATTAATTTTTCTTACAGAATACTTAACATATGTTGACAGTCATCGATAAATGGCAATACTATCTACGGGTATACCGATTTGCCAAAAAAAAAAAAAAACTTAAAAACGACGTCGCATTATGTTGCCGACGCCAAATAGAATAAGGGTGATTGTGAAATAATTATTTTCCATTTCATAGTAGTCGAGCTTAAGAAACACCCAGAGTCTACAGCATTAATCAAACCTGCAATCCTGTAACTAGTAGACTAGTTGCTACCTACTAGACATTTGTATAAAATTAGCATATGACGAACTGTTGTGCATATTTTTTTTAATATGACTGTGTTACAATCAAGTAGCAATATTTAACAAATTGTTTTATTTTTTTTTTTCTTTAAATTTGTAATCAGCTTTTTCGTAAGTTGCGCTTGACATGAAAAAAGGTACTTACACATTTCTATGTAATCTTCAACAGAACAAATTATAAACATTATATATGTACTTTTTTGTTTTTTTTTTACAAATTAGCGGACAGTTATCAGTTTTGCTAGACAGCCATTCACTCATTCATTCATTCATTCATTCACTCATTCATTCTCTGTATAATTGTCGTAATAAACAGTTAAGTGGGATTTGTTTTCTGGCTGTCTTACTAAATCTGTTTAAATTAAATAACCCCACAAGCAAAGTGTTGTTGCCAAATGGGCTCTTGCTTGATTTTCTTTGCCATTAACTGTAGATATTTGTGTAATAAGCATTGGGCAGACCAGACGGACCGCATACTGTTATTGTCGCATGCATATAATTAATATCACTGTAGTACAAAATAGACTAAGAGAAAGAAAGCAACAAACTAATTATATTCCGAAAAAGTTTGTTTTATATTTAAACTGGCAGAAAGGACAAAACACACATACTTTAGCAAAGGCATAACTCAAAAAATAATATACATAATATATTATATTTACAGAAAATGAGTTTAAAACAAGTTAATGGTAATTGGTATGAAATATTGCTACAATATGAGCAATGACATAAGGATTAATTAAAAAATCTAATTTTTAACAATTTTATTAATACATCGACCTTCTTTACGCTGCAGCCACAAGTTCAATAAATGTCTTTCAATTTCATTACGCATATTGTGTGTTAAAAATTCCTTGAAATTGATAGCTGTAACACAAATGCCACCGACGAAGAAACAACTAAAATTTGTGGCTCGAATCAATGTGTGCTGTGACCAGCTGTTCAAATTGAAAATTAAATTGCCATATAAATGGTTAGGTGAATTTGAAAGCAATCTAGTTTTCAATTTAAAAAGTTTGATTGTGTTAGTGAAAAAAGTGTGAGTGTATTGCAAATTCGCAGACAAGCTAATCGCTTTGCGAGTTGTGTAAAATAAATAAAAAAAATTTAATGGAATTGAAAGGCAAAAATTTAACGTGTGGCCCCAAGTTATTTACGCAAAGTTCTCATTCTTCTTTATTCCATATGATTTTCGGCCTTTCAAATTCATTTGCGTTTTCTTCCATGTAAATAAAAGAATATTGATTAATTTTTAAATCCTATGTTTCGTTGGTATTTACCAACTTTTTCAGGGATTTTTTATTAAAATTTATGAATAATTGTTTTATAAAGCAATTTTACATTTTTAAAAATATCACAGATTTGTACGAGTATATGTAAAGGGTACGAATCATAAACCAAACGGCAATATGTATATTAGACTGACCCTTATTTTTGAAAAGTCACAATATCTAATGCGTCTAACTTTTAAATTATTGCTTTCAACAAAACAATTATTGCTTAAAAATTTCAAGTGGATATTTTAATGTTAACAGATGTCACATCGAAGTTCGGGATAAAGGGCTAAAAATCTTCGAAAAGTCTCATAACTGCCCCTGAACCGCTCCTGGACGCGTAAAATGTAAGATCGATACCCACTAATTTTTTTCTCCTCAGCATTTTTTCGGAATATACCAACACCTATCTTTACTCCTTAAGGATGTTCCCATACAAAAATATTTTTATAAATTCTCCACATCGACCTAACAAGACCCAGGGTACCAATAGAGGCGTCAAATGTATAACCGATCCACTTTAATTTTTCTCAGCTATATTTACTCCCCTCCTTGGGGGTTCTTCCATACCAGTCTTCCCCCACAGTTCCAATTAGCCCCAGGGTGCCTATAGAGGGTAAAGTGTAAGACCGACCACTACTTATTCTTCCTGAACAATATTTTTTTAGAATATACTAACTCATATCTGCACTCCTTAAGGATGTTCATATCTATTCTGGATGTTTAATTTTTATAAGCAAATCCCTAATCATCAAATTCTTGAAAAAGTTTAGAAATCTCATATGAAAATTGAAAATTGCTAAATACATATATGTACAGGGCAGTTCGGTTATAACGAACACCAGTTATAACAAAAAATCTTTCGATACCAACAGTTTTACATTAATATTTCATACAAATTGGTAAGCTTACACTGAAATCTGGTTACAACGAATTTCCGCTCACACTGATCACTGCATGGAATTTATGCGCTTATAACGAACTAAAAATATTACAAGCATATGTCTACGTGTCATTAAAACAACTCTTCTCTCAAATCACAGAATGTAAATATTTAATGTATAACACTTAACGTTGCCAAACAACGAAATCTTTCAAATGACTTTTGCATTAAAGCAAGGTAATTTCCTTATTACGCCCAAAGGTCTCGCTTTAAAGGCGCATGATGTACTACAAAGAGTTTAGGATTAGTTACAAAGACTCCTAAATTGAATTTGTAGAGCTTCTATGTAGAAACTGCTGATATAAGTTTCTTTCTTAATATAAGTATTTATGTAAGCTCGGCATTACAAACACCTTGAGGCATAAACAACCATTCCACTCTATTATAATTTTATTGCTCGAAAATGTTATCATAAATTTTATTTAAAGCATAAAAGCTGTGTGAAATTCTTATGTTGTTTCTTTTTTTTATTATTGTAATAATAAAACAAAACTTTATTCTTTAAACTTCACTTGAAAGAAGTAATAACACAAAACACAAAGATGACAGGAAACATTAAGCTTAATGCACATAAAAATAAGACATTATTATGTTTTTTTCCACTACTTTTATCATAGTTGGAAATGCATAGAGTTTTTTTATTATTGAAAGTTATTCTTTGAAACAAAAATGAATTGAAATAACACGAAAATAAATAAACTTGAAATTGTGCGAAAAGAAAAAGAATGTGCAATAAACTAAAAATATGAAATAAAAATATTTTATTAACATGATTTGCACAAAATTAAAAGAAGATTAAAAAAAACATTTAAGATTATGCTACAAATAAAAATATTCAACATAAATTTATAATCAACTTTCATGAGAATATTTATTTATTGTATTTAATAATAAAAAATTTATATTGTAAATTAATGCAACAAAAAAGTGTAAGTCAAGGGCTTAAGCAATGAAGTTGTCATGATTTTCAAAATAGTCATAAGTGCACACAGAAATATTTCAACTTTAAATCTACGTAAACAAGGTGAATTTAACCTTTTTCGATAATGATTTTGCGTCATATGTGTTTCATGTTAATGTAACATGATTTAATCTTTAAAGAAAATTTTTCGTTTTAAAATAAATTTATTTCATATTTATTTCACATTCCCGTACTTTTAAATCATAATGAAGAATCATGTTGAAACAAAGTTATTTCAAGTTGAAACAACATGAATTTAAATTAATATAGTCATTTTAGTTTATTAGTTATTTAACTTACGTCTGCGAGGCTTACACGATCAAGATTTGAAATTTATAGCGTAGGTAGGTGTGAAAGTTAAAATTAAAAGAACATATAAACTGCGAAGCTACTTTGACTTGTCTCCAGGATTTGAAGCTGCGACCCTCCGACATAAGACTAGTACACTGTGACAGGAAGTTTTTGATGGTAGTGCGAATTTTGTCTGCCTTTTATGAATACCGAAATAAGCAAACACAAAACAAAAGTAAGTCACACAACTAAGCACAATAGTATATCGCAACTATGAACAAAACAAATAAACACACTTAAACAACATATTATTTCTTGCATATGTAATATAAATTGCAATTAAAATTTTGCTTGATGATTTAAAGTTGGCATTTTTTCTGTGTGCATTACCAGTCGTTGAGCCAATTAATACCCATTAGACCCCTGCACAAGACCACTTTCAAGAACTTTTAAGACATGAGGTATTTTTCAAATGCTTTACTACAGCGAAATCTTCTATTTAAAACAAACGCTAAACAACACTGTTTGCAAGAAATTGGATTCAGTTATTGCAGGTATAAGAGCAAAGAAGAAAATACTTCGTGACGGAAGAATTAGTGATGCTTGCTTCTTCATACGTATGGACGTGTGTGTATGATCTTTTATTTTTCTGCGCACATACAAACGCACACATGCATTGACATTACTTGTGTCCACTTGCTTTAAAAAACCTCCCTTAAACACATGATAGCTCACTAGCTACATCTTACACACACACTCAAACGTACAATATGCAAAATAACAAGCATACACTCATCAACACTATTTCTTTTGATTGTTTGTTATGAACAAAATCTCTTCGCGATATAGTCCTATGCACGTACATCAATACATCCATCGTGCTTCGCTTATTAAACGACATCATTTATTATTGGTTTACTATAACACATGCTACGACAATACATTTAAACAAACAAGACGTATTTACATTTCAAGACTGTTTACGCAGCCCTCTAAAACCCATGACGAACCTATTGATACCCTCAAGCTTATCATCTGTGATATCATTCAGTTATAATCTCGGACAATGACACGTAGTGTTTTTCCTTTTATTTTCGTATATCCTGAAAAAATCCGGCGTGCCAGTTTCCCATCTTCTGATCCTTGTTATAACCAGGCAATTACCAGTGAAGACTACTTGTTTTTACAGTATAGATATTATCAGGTCAAGCCTGAGCCATAAGGCTCAAGAGACCCTGCAATCCTTGTCACTGATCCAGAAAGTATTTATGCCTTCTAAATCGCAGATTTGGAGTTCCTTAAAATAGTGACTTATAGCTAATTTCAACCGACTCTTTCGCCACTTCATCTAATCCTGATCCCAATCGTGCCAATTCGTCAACAGTGTCATTTCCTTCAACCTTTCTTTCCTTCCTGGAACCCAGCACAGCCTTATACTACACATGTTTTTTTCCGTTCCCTCTTACAGAAACTAACTAGTTTCGTATTAACAATATGTCCCTTCCAAGCTTTTAGTACTACTTAACTTTCGACATACATAGTTACCTCCATGCCACAATTTTGGACACCGATTTCGCTGCCTTTATAATTGCTAGAATCTCTACTGGACACAATGAGCAGTCATGGCACTCGTCACCATCTTATTTTTATTTTTGGCGCGAAAACCTTTTTTAAATGACCTGAAACTTTGGCATCATTTCTGCTGGTATGACCACAACTAAACTCCGCAAAGCACTTTTTAACTAATATATAATGGTGCAGAGGAAGGCGAATTGATAGACCGGTGAACAAGAAACAACATGTATGTAGTTCGTTCGGCTTCAAATAGCTCCATCTGTAAAAAACAGTTGAGTAAAATAACAATATTTTACTATCTAAATCTATCAACAATGTGCTTAATATTTATTTAATTTCACAAAATTAGGCACAATTTAATTTTTTGCAGACGCTTTTAAGTTTTCCCCATCGAAAACGTATTAGAAAACACAGATATTGACAGTTGGGGTCTGAAGCAGTTTATTCAGTTCGGCATTAAACAGGTGATTATCATCAGGGATGGTGAGGTCATCTGTTTCTCAATTCGCTTGGCTTGTTTGCCAAGAATTCCTTTAGTTTCAAAAAAATAATGTTTAATCAGCACATGAAATTCACTTTTAAGTTTAGCTCAGATCCTACTCGTACTTCCGCTGCAGATAATTTTCCGCTAAATCGGATTAATTCAAGCACTAAAGTAAATACTCGTATAGTAGGCGACTATTTTTTTTTCTGTGGTTTTAGAAAATGTTTGCAACTAAAGTTTTGGGGAACATTTATAAATAAGTATGTTGTATATAGGTTTTTACTCTCAAATTAACACTTTTTCCATTCAAAATAAATTTTTTACAATTCAAACCCAATTTTTTTCAAAGCAACTTCAATTTTATTCAAAACAAATTAAATTATTATTATTTTTTCAAATTCAATTTTTTCCACTTCAAATTAATTTTTCCACGAATGCAATGCAGAAAGATTTAAAAACTTTTTTTTTCTTTTATTCGTGATTCCTTTCCTATTATTGCGTTATTTATAGTACTGGAAAATATTTTCCAGTACAATAATTTAAACGTCGGTTAACCCTTTCGCTCACAAAACTGATACGCAATGTTTCCCTTATTTCAGCTATGAACATACATGGCATTTTACATAAAAAAATAATTGCTAATTCCTCGGTTAATACCAACATTTTCACACATTTCTTGAAGAATTATTCAATAAATTAGCTGAATCCAACATCACAGGTGCTTGGCTGATCCTTGACAATGCAAAGATACACAAAACGCAAGTGGTTAAATATAAAATTGCTGAGTCCGGTCACATTTTAGTTTTTCTTCCTCCATACTCCCCTATGCTAAACCCAATTGAAAGAGTTTTCTCAAAAACTAAGCTCTGTGCTCGTAATATGGTAGCTGATCCAAAGAGTAACATGGACTTGGTCACCATAGTTAACCGATCAGTAGAACCCGTAACACCTTCAGATTGCAACAATTACTATGTTGATATGACTATGAATTTGTCATTAGCTGCAACTGGAGAACCGCTACATTGAAAATTTTATATAGCAATTAATTGAAGCTTATTTTAAATTTAATTTTGTATAAATAAAAATAATTTTTTAAGTATTTTGAGTTTAATTAAAAAATTAATTTGAAGTTAAAAAAATTTAATGTAAAATAAAAAAAAATTAATTGGAAATGAAAAATATTCAATACGATTTGTAAAAAGTTTAATTTGTGTTGAAAATAATTTAATTTATCGCTTCTTAAGCCAAATTACATGTGATAATTATTAATGAACAAATAACACCAAAGTTAGTTGTAAATATTCTGACAACACATAGTTGAACGGAACAGCCAGCCGTTTTCGAAGGCCACTAAACCTTCATCATCAGCGTTCTTTTGTGTTTGGTCCACTGTGTGTGGTGTCAGTTGATGTAGATTTCTGCGTTATATACTTAGCATTATTGCAAATGGAATATGTGAATTGTTTTGATTCATCGTATTTCAATTTGCTGAAAGCTTTTTTTGTATTGTAAGCTCAATTTTACCATCACTATATTTACAACAGTCTTACCATTGTCGTTTTGTTCTTTTACTAATTATACACATGTTAGTTAATTTGCTTATTTTTTGTTCTACTTAAGAGAAACTTTTTTGGTTTGTTATTATTAAGTATATTTTTATTTTAATTTTTACCACAGGCCCATGGCTATTAATTTTAGTTAATTTTAATATAGAAACAAATGGAGTTCGAATAATAATTAAAATTAACTAATAATTTAATTTATTTTGAATAAAATTGAAATTACTTAAAAAAAATTGAGTTTGATTTGAAAAAGTTTGCATTTGAATCGAAAAAGCGTTAATTTGAGAATAAAAACCTATATCTGGACAGGTTTTGGGATAAGATTGTAAAAAGAAAGACAACATAAAATTATTAAGGATAAAAAAGTACTTGATAAATGTTTCTAAGAAAAAATTGAATGAAAAAAAAACATACAAACATACATACTTACACACGCATGCATACATACATACATACTCGTACATAAATGAAAATCATGTCCAAAGAAAAAAATTCCATATTTGTGAAAATAACAATAAAAAAACAGACCGACCGTAAAAGATGACGACATAAAACAAATACGAATAGAGCAAAGAAAAAGAAAGAACCAAAAAAAAAACAAAATAAAAAATATATTGAGATGATAATGAAAACAAAATTGACAACCCATAGTGAGTATTTAGCGTTGGCAGACAAGAAAACATGTACATACATACACATATGCGTAAACAAAAAAAAATATATGTATCACTTGAAAAACAATTGCTAGCAAAGTCGAAATTTGGAAGGCCTACTCTGGCATAGGAATACATACCGATATATTTTGGCAAAATCTAGCGATGGTTATCGCTAATATTGTAGGAAAACAGACAAAAGTTTTTTCCTGCAAAATTTTTTTTATGGTAAAAAACAAAAATAGGTATTGAGGAATGCAATGTGCGACTTTTATTCGTGACAATGGGGATGTAATTAACCTTATAAGCTCGAATTAAAAATGTCAACCTGAATTATATCTGTGGCAAAGAGGAAAAAGTGCTTAAGTCGAGATAATCTGATTTTGAGTTAATGTTACCTCCGTAATATGCATATTTGAAAGTACCGGTGGTCAAAATCACAATTAATTTGTGTAAGTTTTCAGGATGTTATAGCACTATGACTTGCTACTTATCTTTTTTAGACTTCTAATCTCATTTTGAATAATAGCCTAATTTCGGTTATACTTTGGTATATTTCAACTTGAATGTATTATTTACAGTGTGTAGAATGATATTTGCTTAAAAAAATAAAGGTTAACAGAGAATTTCCGAATTTAACTCTAAATGAAATAAATTTCTGAAAATCGGCTTGAACGCTTAAAAGTGCTCTCCTGCAAAACAGTAAAATATGACTTAAGCGCTTTTTCTTTATGGCCACAGATATTAGTTTCCAGCAGGGTATGGAAATAAACACAAGAATTAGCAAACATTTCCAGTAAAGACAAAATCTTTCTGAAAATTTTCGAATTGTCTTGTATATAAACAAAACCAAAGCAAATACTTTTTCAACAACAAGGAGCGCACGCAAAGCGATTGGCTTTTCACTCATCTGCATGCCATCCCATTACAATCGCACAATTATAAATAAAACGAAGTTTTTTTTT
Source organism: Tachina grossa (assembly GCA_949987645.1). NCBI lineage: Eukaryota > Metazoa > Arthropoda > Insecta > Diptera > Tachinidae > Tachina > Tachina grossa. Next base: position 184,750,926 of record OX465274.1, read on the forward strand.
AAATTTATCTCTTATAACTATTATAGGATAAAGGTAGGATTACACTATTGCAATAATTTCCCAATTTTCTGAATGGGGCACAATAAAGAAACTGTCCCAATCATATGCTCTGTCTCATCTACATATATATATATATATATATATATATATATATATATATATATATATATATATATATATATATATATATATATATAAAAGATGATGTGTGTATGTATGTATGTAACGTATGGACTCCAAAACGGCTGGGCCGATTTTGATGAAATTTTCAGGGAATCTTCAAAATATTTAGGCGGGTGACACTGTGAAGTCTGATTTTTTATTTTCGGTCTGCGGGCGGAGGGGCGTGGTAAAATCCATTTTTCATTTCCATACATATATATTTATTTTTTTTTTTGCTTTTTTTATTTTATTTTTTTTTTTTTTTTTTTTGAAAGCTGTTGTCATGTTTTTCAAAACGAGATATCAAACTCTTAAATCGGTTAAGTAGTTCCGAAGATATTTACAAAAAACCTTTGTTAATAATGATCCAATATCAAAATTTTAAAACTTTCGAAATGTTGTATTAAAAAATCCCAGTTTTCGGTTTATTTACAAAATATTTACATCATTCGATAACACGATGGGGGTAGCGAAGCACACCGGTTGTAGCTAGTTTAATATGAATTTGATTGTCATAAATTGGCGCAAAACGATTAAGTGGCAATAATTGCCGGATTCTAGTCACACGATTATTTCATACAATAATATCGCAAAGTTGTTTTGCTTTTCAGTTGTTTCTTTTATTTTTTTTCCTTCCTTATGTATGGTTACTTCATGGTATAGTGAAAATTTGTGAAAGTAAATTTTGCGTGATCAGAAGTGAAAGAAAGTTTAAAAAAAAATTTGAGATACTCTGCCAAAGTAATCTCCACCTGCGAGTTATCTGGCAGATATCTATTAAAATCATTATCAAAATCTATTCTATTTACACCAAGCTTTTTTTAGACATTTATCCAGATTTCGTATCCAAGACAAAAAATATTTACTGAGACTTTTCCTAAACTGCAACCAAACAATTGCCATTGTAGCTAATTCACACACCTTTTTAATTATAGAGGCTTACTTTTTAGTACAAATGTAAAATAAAACTATAGTGCATCAGTTAGTTCTACGTATATTTTACCAAATTTAGTGACAAAGTCCATTTTGTTTTGTATGGAAAATATACTTGAAACTAATAGATTTTGGTAATCTCATAAATACTAGAGTTTGAACATATATGTTAACGCACTGTGAGTGGCGCCATTGATCTCATTGCAAACGTTGGGCTTTGTTGTTTCTCGTACTTTGACTTCCGAAGAATTTCTATATGTATGTTCCAAAATCTTAATGCGTTTGCTGTTAAACCGGCGATATGTTTGTTCACTTATTTAAGTTAATATTTTGCTTATATTTTCTCAACCCAAAACGTCTGCACGCTTTATAAACAAACCAGGCTTTAATAAAATGATTAAAATAAATATCATTAGCAAATGTTTAACAATTATTTATAATTCGTTTCTCATTCGTTATATATATATATATATATATATATATATATATATATATATATATATATATATATATCTGTGGCAATACATAATAATGGCTTAAGTTGACATAAGTGTTTTTTTTTTCATTTTATTACATATTCTTATTCTCTTCTCCAAGATCTGTCACTCCACTAAATTTCAATTAAAAAATGTCATTATTAATAAAACTATACGCATTTATATTTTGACTTAAGTCTTCTTGGAAAATAATACGTAAGCCATAACTTCTTACCTCAACTTGATTTTTTTTTCGGTAGCTACAACAATATTAAAATATTTGAACATAAAAACTTGTATACACTTAAGTTCAATAACTAACATCCCATCCAAATTATTCTTCATTAAAAAAAAAAACTTACATTTAACTAAGCTTTAAAAAAAATTATCTTATCTCAGGTTTTCTACATTTTTCAATTTAACCTAAAGCACTTATCTCGACTTACAATCAATAAAAATTATTTTGCCTTTCAATATAATAGCTTAAGTGCACTTTAATTTTTATTTTTCTAACAATGGATTTTTTCGTAACAGCTTAACTAAAAAACAGCGAATATTACTAATAAAACGTTTTCTTTTTTTATAAAATTAACAGTTTTGTCCTAAATAAATGTGCATCTTTTTCGGAGGCTAAAAATTTTATATAAAAACCAAACACAATTAATTTAAGCTCAACTCTTAATATCTCAAAACATGAAATTTCGACTTAGCTATTATTATTTATTGGCACAGATATGTATGTATATATATATATATATATATATATATATATATATATATATATTTATATATTAGTGATACACGAATATTCGTACTCGTATTCGAACTGGCGAATACGAATACGAATATTTTTCCAAAGAAATTAAATAAATAAATGCATAAATCCTAAACGAAATTTAAATAAATGACTAAAAATTTTAGTTTGTACAAATACATTAATTTTTTACAGCAATTTGTTCTTTGTATCATTTTCAAATATTATTTAATGACGATCATTAAAATTTTGGGTACTTTTTATTAACTTTAAAGTACGCCAACAAGAGTGTGAAGTCCTTTTTCATAAAAATTTTTTAATATTTCATATTGCATATAATATCCGTATTCGTTTTCGCGAATATCGTTTCAAATATTTGTATTCGTATTCGTATTAGCGAATATCAAACATTGACATTCGTTACATCACTAGTATATATATACATATATATATATATATATATATATATATATATATATATATATATATATATATATATATATATATATATATGTGCCTAACGTGTATAACAATATGGGTACTATTAAACGTGCCCTTAGCTAATAATAAATTTATTACACAAATCTACACCATACCTACTCGTACACTCATAATATAGAGTACTCGTATGTTATCATAATGTTTATACGTAATACGCACTTTGGCTAAAACCAAACAAATATAGTAAAGCCTCGATTATCCGTGATTCGGTTAACCGGCAACGTTGATTATCCGGGAAAGAAATATTGTAATTGTTTTCTTTTTGTCCATCCATTTAATTTTTCTTTTGCATCGATCAACCATGATTACCTTTATTGAACGGGATTGCAAGCACGCAATCGTTTTCAGCCCTTTTGTACATATTTATGCATTTTTTGATTAAAAAAGAGCATAAAATCCATGAATTTTTCTTTTATTATATGTATTATATACTCGTACAAAGATATGTAAATACAAAAATATGAGTAAAAAATATGAAAAATAAACAGTAAAAGCTGTTACTCCATTAACCGTTACTCGATTATCCAGAATGCTCCCGGTCCCGACCATTACGCATAATCGAGGCCTAACTGTAACAACAAAAGCAGTTATATGCGAAGGGGAAAGGGGGGAAAAGGAAAATTAACGAGAAAACATCTAAACTAGTGACACTGTTATTTTTGTTATTAAGAAGAGGAAAAAAAGTCAATAAAAACCAGGCAACGAAAAGTAATTTGAGAATAACAAAACAACAAATTTTCAGACCAAAAGAACTTAAATAAGAAACTCGAAAAAAATTATAATACATAATAATAAAAAAATAAAACTGAAATACAAAACAAATTTGTATGTAATACAAACTGTGTATGTAAGTATGTATGTATATTTTGTTTTTCAGCGCTTTAAAAGGAGAAGCTTTAAACTTAAATAGAACATAAATACAGTAGGTCACACAAGTTTTCAAATACTAAATACATTAGAGTGAAAATGGGAAGGAACACATATATATATGTATGTACATATATATTTGTGAAGATCTTAAAAAAAATTTGAGAGCCAAAATACTTTATACAATTGAAAATGCAAACAAAAACTTTATATGAATGTGTCAATTGATCTGTGATTGATCTATGTAGAATCTAGATTCTAGTCTTACTAAATCGTTCATTTCTTTCTTTGTTTATTTTGTTCGTCCTTCATTATTTTAAATTTTTTAATATCAACACTGCACTGTAGGTAAATGGTCCAACATTTTTTTTTTTTTTTTTTTTTTTTTTTTGACAAAATTCAAATTTCGCACTATAGAAAACCGACTATTTCTTGTTGTAATATGATGAAGAATACCTCAAAGCAAATAGAAGTAAATTTTGTTTTTATAAAAAAAAATAACTAGCAATCACGTGACTCTTAAATTCATTCAAGCAACAATTTATGTGGGACAGCTTCGTGTTATTTTTGATTACAACACCTGACGATAGAAAAATAAATTTATATATGGAAAGCAATATTGATAGCAAGTGCTAAATAAATACATAATGGCGGTATTCGATGTTTGATGCAAATGTTCTTGCTTTAGTGCAAATCCAAAATATCGTAGCTTTTCTTTAATATTCAACAACAAAATACACACACAATCGAGAGAAAAGCTACGATATTTTGCATTTGCATTAACGCAAGAACATTTGCATCAAATATCGAATACCGCCAATCATTTGTTAAAATAAAATTGTTTTTTGGTGATAAAAATTATTAATTTGTCCTCATCTCAAATTTAAAAAAATAACTGTTCTGGTTCAACTTTGGATAAGCTTTTAAAAAAGCTTAAATGAATAAAATCTTGCCAAGAATTTAATTTTTAGCTGATTCAATTAATTTCATACTCCCGATTTTTTGCTGTTTTTTGAAATCTACAATTTTTTTCTAGCCAACTTCTACTGCTCTTATAGCGAACTTGCTAAAGTTTAGTTCGAAGAAAAAAACAAAGAAGACAAAGAAACAGCTGTTTTGAATTATATGCTTAGAAAAATTTAAGATGACGAAAAAAAAAAATAAATGAAATGAAACACTTGTTTCTTCTAAAAGGAAAAATTTATCGTTGAGGTGGCACAAAGCCTACGGAAAAATTAATGACTTTTCCAAGCAAATTTTTGTCTACATGGCTTTTACGTAATTTTTTAGCCATTTAGTAATTTTTTCCATCATGCCGAATTAAAAAAAAAAATAACCGTTCGTTTTCGAGATATTTTAGTTTTTACCTTTTTTTATATGTTGGCAACCCCAAAATTGTCTACCATTACAAAAATCGAAAAGCAAAGCTGTGCGTGCTCATGAAAAACTCATACATTCCAAATTTCAGGCATATCGGTGCAAAACTTTGGCTGAAATTAATTGTGTGTCAAATTACCCAATGTGCACTGTTGTGATCTCAAGCACTGTTGCCAGAACTTCTAGGGGTGAAATCGTCAAAAACTACAGATTTCTGTGCAAAAAATCGTCAAGTCATTTTAGAAAATCGTCAAAAAACGTCAAATCAAAAATATTCAATTTTTTTGTATTTGAATTGTTTTATTACAAAAACTATTACAATGGTTCAAACTTATTAACTATGCTTTCAACAAATATACACATATAAAGGGTGTTTTTTATTGAGGTATAGAACTTTAAGTTGGCATCACTTTTTTAACTGGCGGCCATTTTGTCAGCTGTCAAGTGATTAATATTTAGTTTGGTTTGCCATTTCATCATGAACAGGTTGACAAAAGAACAACGCTTGCAAATCGTGCAAATTTATTTCGAAAATAATGGTTCAGTTCGCGAAGTTTACCGCAAGCTCCGTCCATTTTATGGTCAACATAATCGTCCATCAGAGCAATTAATTCGGTTAACCATGGATCGTTTTCGCACTACGTTTACTCTATGTGATAATACGCATCCGCAGAGACGTCGAACAGTGCGCACCGAAGAAACAATTGCCGCTGTAGAGCAAAGTGTTGAAGAGGACCCGAATGAATCGATTCGCCACCGTGCACAGCAATTGGAGCCGACTAACCGACTATTTTGTTCCCGAATTGGATGGCATGAATGTGGATGAGTTGTGGTTCCAACAAGACGGCGCTACATGCCACACAGCGCACGTCATAATCGATTTATTGAAGGAAACATTCGATGAGCGCATAATTTCGCGGAATGGACCTGTCAATTGGCCACCAAGATCGTGTGATTTGACACCATTGGATTATTTTCTTTGGGGATATGTGAAGTCGCTCGTCTACGCCAACAAACCAGAAACGTTAGGGGACTTGGAAGCCAACATTCGTGGCGTTATTGCCAACATACGGCCCCATATGCTCGAAAAAGTGGTTGAAAATTGGACCTGTAGAATTAGCTTTATTCGAGCCAGCCGCGGCGGCCACATGCCCGAAATCATATTTAAACATTAATGGCATAAAACTATCCTTCCAATAAAGCCAAATTAATGGACATTAAAACGATTTTTTTGTGTTTTATTTCAATTTAAAGTTCTATACCCCTCAAAAAAACACCCTATACATTAAATATATGTATATTGCCTAAATATGAAAACCATTAAAATTAAAAATAAAAGTTAAAAAAAAACTTAAAATGAAATCGGAATTCACATACGTACATATATAAAGGGTCCGCCATCTAACGTTTTTTTTTCAAATAGTGCTTATTTCGTGAATGGTAACACTTAGCTCATGTCTGATTTGACAGATAATTAGTTTTATCCTTCCGCTGAACGAGCCAACTGACCATCCAATGCATTTTCGCTTCGCTAAGTGGGCCTGCGATCGACTTACAGAAGATGCCGATTTTGCCAAAAAAATCATCTTTTCAGATGAAGCTCATTTTGATCTTGGCGGGTATGTAAACAAGCAAAATTAAACTGTCGCATTTAAGGCACACAAAACCCGCACGCATACATTGAAAAGCCGACGCATTTATTTATAGCATTTTCAAAAAAAAGTTATCTGGCGGACCCTTTATTTACTTTTAAAACAGATAATTTATAAAAAAATAATTAGCATTTTTGTTATACAAACATTTTATGTATAAATATCAGAATTTAACATTTTGAACACAAAAAAATCATAACACAACAAAAAACCAACTCTAAAAATTCAATACTAAAAAAAAGTTGCCATATATATAAAATTTAGAAAAATCGTAATTTCTGCACCTAAAATCATCACTAGTGTATTTCGAGAGGTGAAAATCGTCAAAATGCAGAGAAATCGTCAATTCTGGCAACAGTGATCTCAAGAGTAAAAAAACGTTCAGTTATAAACGATCAGCGTTGCCAGGGTTGGCAGATTTTTTTCTTCTGAAAGATGATGAGAACATATCGATCATGTACTTGAAAAACGTCCTAACTCAAAAAACTAGTTTTATAATTTAACGAGTTTCGAATTCAAGTTTACACATATTTTCATGAAAGTGTTATTATTTCACCGCCAAGGTTTTTTTTCATTAAATTTTTTATAATTTGTTAATTTTAAAATCAAGTTTGATGTTTCGCAAAACTATAAAAAAGAAAACAATGAAAAAGTCAGAATCTTTTAAATTACTGATTCGTTCAACGGAACTACACAGTTCATGCTCGAACTAAACAACTATGTCTGTGTCTCTGATTATTGGGGAAATTAGCTATGGAAATTATCTTAAAATATTTATGAGTTGTAATAATAAATTTTTCAAATAAATAAGTTTTACAGGTGTATTGAATACATATTTCACTTTTGAAATGCCATAAATTTTTTTATAATATATGAAATATGTTATATGTAGCATTATTCCATAAAATTAAATATAATTAACAATTTTATTGCGGACAACTTTGCCGCATGCAAAACTTTTCTATGCTGAAATTATTTAGAGAAAATATGAGTCATATCAAAGTCGATGTGAGAATAGCATTTAACTTGTAGATTACTCCAAAATGTACTCCAGATACAATTTTTTTTATTAAAAAAATTTTTAAAAATTTTTGGCATGATCCAAAAAATATATTTTACAAAAAGTTTAACTGCCAATGCTAAACTAATAATTTGAAAATGGAGAAAACATTAAAAATTAAAAATATATACAAACAATAAATAAAACGCGAGTACTTTTGTGATTTACTGTATCTAATTGTTGTGGGCTAAGTGCTGTCGGAGTATAAAACTAGTGTAATTAAGTGATTTAAAACAAAGATTGTTGCAAACTTTAGAAATGTTTTTGCTAAAATAAGTATTGCACAAACCTTTTGTTTAAAGTTAGCAGCAGCAGTAGCACTATTGGGAAGTATTTATTTTATCTTTCGCATTAATATTGTTTGTTTACATTTGATTAAAATTTTTTCTAATTTTTGACTAATTTTTTTTTAACACCAAATTTAATAAATTTATTATTTTTACAAGTTTTAATAAACGCACATAATAAATCTTTCTAATGTAATATTTCACTTGTTTATTTTAAAAACATAATTTATTTATTATTTTGTTTTTATTTTTATTTTTGATTTATTTATTATTTTCATTTACATAAACTCTTTCTAATGTATTTCATTTGTTTATTGTCAGAACTTAATTCATTTATTATTATGTATTTTTTGTTTAATTTCAACTGATTTATTTATTATTTTCATTTACATACATAAGTATACCGCCGGTATTATGTATGCGAGTTTATTTTGATAGCACTAATATAACATTAAATAGACAATTTAATTTGTTGTTTTTTTTCTGCTGTGTTAAACCGATACTTATATTTCGTGTTTCCCGGTATGACTAGTCTCACTCGTTTCACTTTACTACGTGTACTAAAATATAAAATTTTAACTTTAATAAAAAGGGGGTCGATTTTGTTACAGTTTTACTTTTACTCTCTCTTTAGGTTGTCGTTACTGTTATTAGCGCACAATATAAAGAACTCAAGAAATATACCGTTGTTTTAGTATAAACAGCGTTGCCAGAAAGACTATTTGTGTTTTGGTGAAGGAAAAATTTTTTTTTTTTAATTTTTCGAAATTATGCAAAAAAAATTTTAAAAATATTGGAACATCAGAATAATTTGGTATTGTGAACCTCAAACCCGTTTAATTAAACATTTCCATCTTCAAAAGTGGAAAACGATGGTATTATATCTCTCATATCTCATATAAGTAAAAAAAATCGCTCACAAGTAAGTATGGCAGAAACACCATGTCTTTTCAATATCTGTATAAGAAAAGCGTACAAAAAAATATTTATGAGTACAAAAGATTGCTATTCACCAATAATGAAAATATCCAGCTATATAAATGTGTATAGAGTATGCATCAATTTTTTTAAAGAATATTTGTTGATTTATAAAAAAAATACAGTAATATAAGATTTAGTTTTATTTAAATTAGATTTTTAATAAAGAATTTTATCTGAAATTAAAAAATTTAAAGAAGTAAAAATAAAAGAAAACATTCTTTATTAATTTCAAAAATATATAATAATAAATAAATAACAAGCTATGGCAAAAAATTATTATGAAACTAAAAAGGAATGTTAATAAAAAATTTCCCATTTGTATTCCAGGTGGGTGAATTTTCCTAATCGGAAGTGCTTTTTTGTATTGCTTACAGCCTAGTCCACGATGTCGACAGAAAACGTTCAATCGATTACTTATATTGAAAACAAAAACTCATTTTCTTATTTAATTGTTGTTTTTAATACAATAAGTTGATGATTGAACGTTTTCTGTCGATATCTTTATTGTTTGGCTCGTTTCAGAGACGAATGGCATTTACATGGAAATGTCTGTTATGCCGAGTACACACTATGGCATTGTGTGACATCACAGTAGTGGCAACATTTGTCATTTCCGATATTTTTCGTTGCGTGACATTGATTTCCATATAAAAAACATAATGTGATCGGCATTACACATATTTTGAAAGTGACATCACAAAATTGCAATACAAGAAATGCGATGTGTACTCGGCATTAGATATACGTTTATAATATCAAATAAAGTTAGAGTTTGAAAATTGTATCCCTTTACAGTACGAATAGACGAGCAATTTTTATTTCTGAACATAAGAAATAACGTCAGCAGGATGACGTCACAAAAAAGTTTGTGTTCAAACTTATTTTCAAGGGTGGCTAGACGTATAATGTTAAAACCCAAAATTTAGATTGTCGTATGCAACAAAGTGCTCGTTTTTCGTTTTGATTTTTTAATACTTCTGCCACAGAGCATATATTTTGTTCTTCTGCTTGATTTTTTTTTTGTAATAAACTTATTATTTCTAGTTTCCCGCCATTATTTTCTATGGAAAAAGTAAATTTGACAGCTTGTGTCCTAACATAATTGCTCAGACTTGTGTTTGAGCAATTGTTTCCAAACATGTGTTCGAACACTAACATTTACGGTTTACACAGTCATTTTTTGTGTTAGCAACAGATTTTGACAATTACCAACACAAAAATTTCCAAACTTATGTCTCGTGTAATCTCACTGTTACGAAGGTGCGAAATGAAAAAGAAATTTTCTTGCCAAAATTTAGATTTTTCACAACATTTTCTGGCAACACCGAGTACAAATAACAAACACAAATTATATATGTAGATACCCTCTAGTCAACCTAGAACCAGATGTCTCTATGTCAGTACTCTTTCTCCAGCGACAATTGCACTAGTTAAAATGTCGACAACTTTCCTTTTATGTGCGAGTAAAGATACGTTAGAGACAACAGTTCTAGTGTATTTCTGGTGATATTGTCAATGAAGTCGTCAATAGATTGTTTTTCTTTTTTACTATGCTGTGCAATAATATTAAATAAATATATGTAGACGAGGGTTACTAAAATCTACCAGTGAATCTTTGGTTCAAATATCTCCATATGATCGTAAAAGAACTACCTTCTCAATAGTGCTGAAGTATACTAGTAGATTTTCAATGACAACCGTATGTTAGATGTCAATAGTCGATTATAGTGGCTGGGGTACATCTAGTCACTAGCACTATTGACAATGTCACTAGAAAATCACTATAAGTTTACTATTGACAACTAGAGAGGACATATCGATATTGTAGACTAGAGCCCCTAAAATTTACTAGTGAATCTTTGGTGCCAATGTCTCCATGTGGTCCCGAAAGAACTACTTAGTCAGTAGTGCTACAGTCTAGTGGTGTATTTGCAATGACAAGCTAATTTTAAATGTTAATAGATGATACCATTGGCTGGGGTACAACTGGTCAGTAGTACTACTGACAACGTCACTAGTAAATCGCCACAATTTCACTTTTCGCACTTTCTGCAGGGTATGTACGTATATACATACATACATAAATATATGTTTATGTGCTACAACCCAGTCAGCATGTGGAAGATTGTTTCACCAAACTGAGTCTCTTTCGACTGCCTTAAATGATCAAAAACTGATTAATCAGTTCTGCGCTTAAAATATGATTCGAAAATGAATCCCAGAAACACTTAGAAAGTGATTTGTTTAAAAACCAAAACAAACAGCAAGCTCGTGCAATAAAATCAAGAAAATATACAAAAATATAAAAATTTAAAACAAAAAAAAACTGAATATAAATACTCACAAACTGTCTCGAAAGTGAATCGAAATTGATCAAAAATGCAAGTCATAAAAGACTCGTTTAGAAGACTCACAGCTAGGCTACCATTTTCTCCCGAATGAATAGTCATTTTCGACTCGAAAACCAGCGCATAAATGCTTATTTTAATCGTGCGGAGGAGTCGAAAAAGACTCGAATATGATCATTAATTTCATAAAATGCTGACTGGGAATATATGTGCGTATACATCTACATACATACATATCGGTCATTTACTTGAACAACGTCATAACTCAAAAAAATTGATTTTTCAATTAAGAATGCATAATGAATCCTCATATCGTTATTCACATTGTACAAAAATTTCATACAAATATTTTGTATATTTAACTCTTGAGAGAAAAATTAAATTCTCTTTTTCCATTAAATTTTGTGTAAATTTAAAATTTTATACAAGTTTTCTATAAAGCTAGTTTTTTGGAGTTACAACGTTTTTCAAGTAAATGGACGCTATATACATAGCTAGATACACATACATACATATATAAACATACATATGTATATGTTTACTTTTATTAAGTAAAATTCTATTTAATATATTGCTTCTATGTTAATATTAAATTTTCTTGGAGTAAAACGTAAACAAGTGTTTTATTATTTTATAATATCAACAAAAGTATCTGCCGTTTGCAGCATTTATCAACGAACTTTACAAATAATTCCACAAATTCTTGAAAAAATTTCTCGTTTTAATATGGTATGGTATTTAGTTTCCTTTTTCGCTTCGTTTTTATGTACAATTATTTTGCCCTCCCGTTTAGCTAAGGCGCCACTTTGCGACTGCCAAAGTCTAGGGATTCAAGAATTGTGCCAATGTATTTTTCCCAGTCATAATTTTACAACTGTCATGCAAACATTATTTGCACCTAAAGTTTTCCTCACACTTCTTCTTGTTTAGAAAATTCGTGCTAAGTGCGTAAGAGAGATTGAGCATATACACGTACATGCATGCACATGTATATAGTATACATAAGTACATATGTATGCATGTGTATATATACACAGTATATGAATACAGTTATGTGTGTTGCCTGATTTTTACTCTCATACTTTCTGTTTTACTTTTACCAAAATTGTTTTTTCTCTTTTGGTAATGAAATGAAACGAAACTCAGCTGTTGGATGCTCTACAACTATGTTGCCACATTGAAGTGTTATTTATTTTTGTGTAAAACCTCCAAGATTATTGAAAACATATTATGAAATTATACATAGTCTTGTGTTTTAACTTATATTTAAGTTAATGCAATATAGCAAATAAAATTTCTGCAAGATCTATAAACAAAACAATTGCATTACTTATCAGATTTATGCCTCAGCATATCATTCAAAATTGTTTTCGGGATTCACTGGAAGGAAATTATTTTAAAATTCAATTATTTTTTTATATTTTGATTTTGGCTCTCTAAAATGTTTTTATAAAACATCACAAAATTGTTCTCTAAGTATTAATTCTAACACATAACTAAAGGGGGAAGTTTCATTTGCTGCTCCTGAAAGTATGCACAAAATTTTATTCATAGCATTACTTCAGTTTCTGTTTTTGCATTATTCTGTGCCGGTCTGTAAAACGATTTTAAACTCTGTCATCACATGCAATAACAGCGCAAGTCGTAAAACATAATTTCGAGAAAACCCCATTTTAGCGTATGAAATTTTGTTTTTTGAATTCAAAATTGGCGTAAATTAAAGTTTACTGCATTAAAGATTTTATGAAAATGTAGTTTTGAATATACATAATTTGGCGCTTATTAAAAATTTATGTGTGTGAAGATAAATTCGAATTTAACTAGCAGAGACAGGAACCAACATTTCTAACATAGCATGTTAAGCACATAACAGAGCACTGTTAGCTATTTAACAGTAGTCGCTAAATGGATTATTATTCCAAATCCTTGGAACTGGATCGAGATAGATAATTTTTTTTTTATTGGAAAAATTGCTCCAAAATGTAGTTTATGAAATTATAAAAGTATTATGGTGAAAATATGTCTGGTAGAGCCAATAAATTAGATTTAAGAAAACACTATTTTCATGAGAAGATAAGTGCTCCTTTGGATAAAATATGGAAGAGCACACGTACTACACCATATAGGTGTGATACCCTGGAGGGTCCTAAGTGCGCTCCAAGTGTTCACGTTTCTCAAAGAACTTTGGGAATTGAAATAATCGATTTTGTAAAATATGCTTTTTTTGGTGAAATTTCTTGAGAAGATCAGTGGTCATTTGGATAAAATATGGAAGAGCACACGTACTACACTAGATAGGTGTGGTACTCTGAATGTTCCTAAATATTTTCCAATCGGTCACGTTTCTGAAATAATTTTGGGAATTGAAATAATCGATTTTGAAAAAAATGTTTTTTTGGTAAAATTTTTTTAAAGAACGACCACGTTTTGGTAAAATATGGAAGAGCACACGTACTACACCATATAGGTGAGGTATTCTGGAGGGTCCTAAATGTGATCCAAGTGTTCACGTTTCTCAAATAATTTTGGGAATTGAAATAATCGCATTTAGGACCCTCCAGAGTACCACACCTATATGGTGTAGTACGTGTGCTCTTCCATATTTTACCCTGATCTTCTCAAGAAATTTCACTAAAAAGGCATTTTTTCAAAATCGATTATTTCAATTCCCAAAATTATTTGAGAAACGTGAACACATGGGTCACATTTAGGACCCTCCAGGGTACCACACCTATATGGTCTAGTACGTGTGCTCTTCCATATTTTATCCAAAGGAGCACTTATCTGCTCAAGAAAATAGTTTTTTCTTAAATCTAATTTATTGGCTCTACCAGACATATTTTCACCATAATACTTTTATAATTTCATAAACTACATTTTGGAGCAATTTTTCCAATACAAAAAAAAAATATCTATCTCGATCCAGTTCCAAGGATTTGGAATAATAATCCATTTAGCGACTACTGTTAAATAGCTAACAGTGCTCTGTTATGTGCTTAACATGCTATGTTAGAAATGTTGGTTCCTGTCTCTGCTAGTTAAATTCAAATTTATCTTCACACACATTAGATAACATGTGTAAATTTTCATTAAATTTTTTGTTGTTTTTTTCATAATCGTTTTTCAAATTGGCGAATGCACTATTCCATATTCTGTTTTATTTTTTTATTATTATTTTATATTCGGGCATCTTACCATTTGAGCATCGTTTTTAAAACGACACTTTTACTTTGACATTATAACATTGTCCTTCTTTTTGTCGTTTTAAAACGATACTCAAACGAGAATAAGCTCGATTGGCAGATAAAACTTATAATTATTGAAATTACCGAAGTAAAGTTTCCTTATTTTGATTTTTACATGTGTTTCGATATAATACTCAAAATATTCAATATTAAAACGCGATTTTGAGTTTTTTGCTATATACGTGGATTTGCACTTCAGCTGACGATATGTTCCCTTTATATCATTTTTATCAACCCCTTTTAGGTTTTAACAGCTATTAGAGCTATATATAGCCTTGATTTAGACTAATATCAAAGAATATACAAAATATCGTCGCTGTGTTAACTAACTGGCCTAACTAACATTTTTTAAAATTTTTGCAGGACAGCAAGCTTTTATGATTGTTTTATGCATTCTTATGGAGACGTATAAAATATTTTGACCTTTACAGGCACAACAGTAATGCTTACAGTCATAAAAATTGTGGACAGTGTAATTACGATTTATAAAGTCTATTAGTGGACTTAAGTCATTTTTCAAACAAAATGTCATTTAGGTCGGTTAGTTAAAAATTGCTGCATATGTGAATACGTAAATATGTATGTATACATTTATTATTGCAGAGGTAGAACTTAATATCATTTCAATTCAAACACCAGAGTATGATTTTATTTAACAAAAAAAAATTGTGAATAAAAAAGTAATTTTATTTTTTGCAGTTACGAAAACTTGCATCCTTACAACAGTTTTTTTCATTAAAGTTAATAAAAGTGCTCCCTATACGCAAAACCTTATACATTAATTTCATTTCTTTTCCATCTCAACGCTACGTTGCTTCGCCCGCCCACCACCATCGTCATTATCTGTGTTATTGTCTTTAGAACCATCAACATGAACATTCTGAATAAACTGTTCGATGTCTGTTGTTGTCATCACTGTCGTTTCCTCCTCATCAAAATCTTCCTTTTCGACCAGTTGCACATCATTGCCATCATCACAAATACGCAAATCTTTGCGTTGCACCAGAGGACGCGGTGTAAACGGTAGAAATGTATTGCAAACGGTTTTTATCAATTCACATTCATTTTGGCGGTGATACAAAGCAAAAACACAATTCTGTATGATGTCTTGTTGCGTATTATCAATGTATTTGAAATGAATATTCAACTCTTCCTCAGCATCGCCGTACGACAAACGCAACCCGTAGATGCTTGAAAAGGGGATATTGAAAAAAAAATTATATTCAAATGTATGAAAACATGTTGCTGTTTGACTTTCCGTAAGGAATTGAATAGATTTTTATTGCATTTCAATGTAGTGGCGGTTAAGGAAATGTGGATAATGCGACTTAGTTTAGTTTTTTAGTTTCTTGGCAATTGTTAATAAATGATTTTTTAAAGATTTTTGTATTTTTTATTATTTTGACTTGCAGTTACTTAGTGCTGGGGAATGAGAATCAATCGATACTTTTGTGAGGTAAATATATGATACATATGCAGGTAAACATTCTAAAAATAAAAAAACTAAGGACGTGGGTGAACTAAATTATGATATATGCCAACAAACAGATATTACAGAATTGCTTAAATTCGATTGTGCTACAATAACTAAAATCAACTATAATAAAAAAAGTAATAATTTCTTTAAAAACGCGTGTTTGAAGTTAATAATGCAGAAATATTCGTTATATCATGTTTCATATTGTTTAAAAATATCATACAAAAGGGTTGTTGAAAATCTTTTTATATCTCCATTGAGTTACATGTAGAGATGCTAAACGGGAAATCCCGAGCCCGGAAATCCCGGGATTTTCGGGACTATACGAATCCCGCAGCCCGGGATTTTTTTAATTTTAAAGACCGGGATTTTCGGGATTGGGATTTTCGGGATTTTTTGAATCCCGTTTTTGCATAAATAATCTTTTTGACTGTCATCTTCTATATTAAAAATTATTACAAACTCCCTGTTATAAAAAGTTAAAATAAAAAATTTGCTTTGAATAAATATTTTAGTAGATAATATTATATTGTGTATACGATTACATAATATATATCTGTGGCAAAAAGGAAAAAGTGATTAAGTCATATTTTTTGCTGTTTTGCAGGAGAGCACTTTTGAACTTTCACGTCGATTTTCAGAAATTTGTTTCTTTTACAGTTAAATCGGGAAATTCTCTGTTAATCGTTAGTTTTTAAGCAAACATCGTTCTACACACTATAATTAATACATTTAAGTTGAAATATTCGAAAGTATAACCTCAATTAAGCTATTATTCCAAATGAGATTAGAAGTCTAAAAAAAATAAGTCGCAAGTCATAGTGCTATAACTTCCTGAAAAATTAAGCAAATTGATTGAGATTTTAACCAGGGATACTTTCGAGTATGCAGATTATGGAGGTACCATTAACTCAAAATCAGCTTATCTCGACTTAAGCACTTTTTCCTTTTTGCCACAGAAAAGAAAATGCCACCTTTTCTAGAAAAAATATTACATGAAATGAAAATTTGCAATAAAATGTTTTTTTTTTTTAAATAAAGAGTTTATTAGAAATTATTGTATCACACGAACGCCAAATTTTATAGCAAAAAATAAAAAATGTGAAACTTTTTCTAGAAACGAAAACGGCTTAGTGTTTAATATTTTAATTATAAGTCTGAATTATATAACAGCATACATACATACATACATATGTTCGTCTATATGCACCTTTTAAATATGCAAAAAAATAAATTGTTAAATAAAAATTTTATTTTTAAGACTCACATTTCTTCACAATTTTTTCAGGATTTTGTTAGTCCCGAAAATCCCGGGGTCCCGGTTCGCGATTTCGAGACTACATCACTAAATCCCGAAGCCCGGGATTTCTAAAAACCTGTCCCGATTAGCATCTCTAGTTACATGTCAATTGAAAACTTAAAATTTATTCTCGGCAAAAGTAGCTTTTTTGAATTATGCCTCTGTTACAATAAAGGAGCGGTATGTATTGTACTTTATGCATACAAAACACAATGATACTACACAACTACATGACTACAAATACTGTTCACTACTACCGTCGCTTGCCAAATCCACAAAAAGGAGCGACACTTTAAAGTAGAAACAATGGAAACGCAACTGAAGACCACGAGGCTGTATGACACAGCTTTCTTAAGATGCCTTAAGGAATTTGCAATATTATTGTGCAATAATTGATATTGTACAATATAATTGCCTGTGTGTATATTATATTAGCAGGAGTTGCAATATATTAGATAAAATCAAATGTGTTTTAATTCATATTGAGCAAAAAGAATGTTTGGACAACATTGCACAATAATGTGTTTAATAATTTCACAAATTTTTGCTAAATCAAAAACTAAATAACACAAGTAGAAGACATGGTTGCTTGTGCATTTCCCCAACTAGTCTAAATTAAGGCCTCAATTGTCTTTACTTTCTGTTGCTATTCTGTCCTGTGCTGTTCTGTTTCTAAATTTTAGTAGTTACTTTTTCTATAACAAAATGTCAGCTGTTTCTGACCAGAAAAGTCACAGTTTTACACTAAAGTGATGAGTGTTGCATCGTCCATTGTTATGTTTCAATATAATAGTATGATTTTCTGGTAAAAATTAAATATTTAGGGCCTGTCCCACAATGTCACCACAGTTACATTGGAAACAAAAACAAAATTTTAAAATTTGTTTTTGTTTTGAATGTAAGGCTGAGTTTACATCTGGCATTTCTTGTGTGTCATTTGCCCAAAAAAGCGTAACCAACTAATTACTAATGAAAAACTGTTTGATTCAGACATATAATTATAGATCTAAACAGTTTCCAATCATGTTGGATTCTATAAAATTGTCTATTAGTTATGTATGAAACTGTTTAACTTAATAAATTTGTGTCTGAATCGAACTGTTTTTAGTAATTAGTGGTTACGCTTTTTTACGCTTGTGTAGCACATGGCACACAGATGGAAACCCGACCTTAGTGTGCGACAAGTCAAACGTTGGTGACACCGTGGAACAGGCCCTTAAAATCCTAAAAGCACAATCACCGTTTATTTCCAAATGTTTTTATTTAATTTATGCTGTCGCTTACAATTACTTAAGGCTTGGTTAGACAAATCGTATAGTCTTACCTTTGAAGTTGTCGTATCGTTTAAGTTTGGATGTTAGTTACGAGTATTAAAAACGTGAGGCTGCCAGCGAATGTGTCAGCTGTTATTGTAATTCTATTTGCTTTATATGTGTATGTATGTATGTAAGCCAGAAGTTGACATTTGCCAATACATTTTCAATAAGCATCAACATGTTTATTAAATGATACGGATTTTGTCAGCTGAAATGCAACAGCACCATACGATTTGACTAACGAAGCCACTGAAAACTTTTTTTGGTTTTCACAGGTTGAACCGAAACAGAACAGAACGAAACATAAAAACTAACGACTTGTATAAGATTTCTATAAATAGAAAGAGTCAGCTGATTCATAACAGAACAGAAAGTTAAAACTAATTCTGTTTTCTTCTCTCCTTAAGGAATATTACATTAATTCATAAAAAAATTATTTCTAATGAAAAATAGAATTTAAAATACTGAACTAACAATCCTGAAGAAGAAAAATTATTCCTTGAATTAAAAGTTCAAATAACCACGATTAAAAAAATTAAATTTATGTATAAAGAAAAAGTTTAAATATTTTGACAAAACAATTGTGCACAGTGTATTAAAAAAATAAAACTAAAAGAAAGGAATGTTTACTTACGATACTGGCTCACCCGTAATTTTCATTTCAACTTCTTCATATTTGCTCATCACATATTTCAATGTCTCATTAGCCTCTTCCTCAGACAACTGTAATGAGAAATTAATTATTCCGTTAGGAAAAGGAAAGCTAAAGGTATTGTCAAATTTAGCAAGCATTTTCGCAAAAAAGAGTTAAACAGTTTCATACACAACTAAGAGACAATATCATAGAATCCCGCATTATCGGAAACTATTTAATTTAACAAACACGTATCTGAATCGAAAGATTTTTAATTAGTATATAGCGGTTACGCTTTTTTTGGAAAAATGTTTGCCAAGTGTGCCCATAACTTAAATAATTATTTACATGTAGCTAATATTATCAGTAACATTCGTTTCATGAAAGTCTTTATTATAATTCAGAAATAATTTTTTTATCTAATAACTACATGCTCGTATATGTAAAAAATATGTTAATACAACTTCAGTCACATAAAGAAGGACATATACCAGGTCCTAAGGTTTAATCAGACGTGTCATAACCATAACCATAGAAAACAGCTGTTCGAACCAAACTTATGGGCAACACTGTGTTTGATTATAGGTGACTCGCCCTAACGCCATAGCCATTACCATAGAAACCAATTGAATTTTGGTTTGGTTATGGCTATGGCACGTTTAATTTAAGCTTTAAACATAAGGTAAGCGAAGTCTTTGGTCGGCAACAGTGTTGCCAGAAATTCGTCTCAGAAATATGGTGAACTACGTTGCTCACAAAATGTTTGCGGGCAAAAATTTCATTTGGCTTAAAAAATATACTCGAAGTACATATTTCTTTGTGCTTTTTCGTTTATACAAAATAAATTCTCTTCTAGAAAATTTTTGATGAAAAAAATATCATATAAAACTTAACATTTTTTATAATTTTTAAAAGAATAAAACTAAATTAAAAATAATGTAGTTGATATTTTTGGCCAAGTCAATATTTGTGAAGAAGATATCTTTATTGAAATAAGCTAATGAGGCCTATCGTACTTTATGTTAATAAAAATGCATAGTTATTATTACATATTTTCCCAACGTTTCGTGAATTTTTTGTTCACTTTCTCAAGGGATTCATCTATTTTATTAAAAAAGAAAAACAAAACATTTTCAACAACTTTTTATAATTAATAAAAAAAATTTTTAAATTTTAACTTACATTGTATGTTAATACGTCATATTATGCAAAAAAACTATATGAACATATGTATATATATGGTTGATAAATTTCTTTTACAACACACACAAAATAAATAGCTAATATCAAAGCTCATACTTCTATTTATGTTATTGCTACTCAATAATTTGCGCTTAAATTATACGTGTCTTCTTTTATACTCATTGTTTTGTTGATTTTTTGTTGTATCCTTAAACTTTCCGTTATGTATCTCTTTCTAGTATTATTAACTTTGTCAAGTATTTTTATGTTGTCAAAATCGGGCTGATGCTTAGTTGTTATTATATGTTGTGACAAGGCAATACTTTCTTTGTTTCTGTTTATGTCAGCCTTATGTTCATTAACTCTTATCTCTAAATTTCTCTTGGTGGTGCCAATATAAATAAGATCACAGCTGTTGTTGTTATTCCCTTTACATGGGATTTCGTAAACAACGTTATTTTGTTGTAATTTGTCTATAGGAGTTTTACTGTTGTAAAATATTACACTAACTGTTTTGTTGGATTTATAAGCAAAGTCCTGATTCACACACATCAGGTTTAGCTGATCAGTTTTTGTTCAATTTTCTTTTGAACTTGCATTTACGTTCATACACACCGTCAAGTTTGTTTCACCAAGTCTCATCAATTTGTGTTGTAGTAGAGTATTACGAATGACAAAACAAAACGAAAAAGCAAACTTGACTGGTACGGTCAAGTCTGTACCCCTTTCCATTCTCTTTTCCTCTCTCTCCTAAAAACTCAAGACTTGACGGCTCAGACCTGACGTGTGTGAATCAGGACAAAGCTTGTGTCATTTTTGTTTATTGCAGGTTTTATGTTTCTATTACATAGCGTCTACAACTGCGACTAACTCTGATATAATATTTGAGAGAACGTCGGCAGAATTACAAAAATAAAATGCCGATATATCTCTTCATGTCATACAACAGGACAACGTAATTTTACTTTTCTTATAACATTTCATTTTATGCAAATTATCATCGAGTTAACATGTATTAATTTTATATAACTATTCATTTTGTTTTTACTTTTTTCCACAAACTTTAATTTATAAATCAATTAAACATATAAAATCCCAGAAACTTTGTCCAAAACATTGTTTTTCATTTATTTTAATAAACACTCACACATGCATACTAATTTATTTTCATGTACGTGTAGTTTTTTGACAGTTCATATCATAAAATAGTTGTTATAGGATTTCTTATAACAACGCTCTTATAATAAATCTTATAAGATTGACATAACACTAATTTGAAGTCTAGACGTAACATAATTCTCTCTGCGATTGAATTTGACGCTCTTATCTTACATATTATGTTAGGTGGAGACCCTATGTTATCCGTAAGGCCAGGAACAAATTGTACACTGTAAAAATATTTATTTTCTTTATCAGTGTTGCCGTGTTTATTGTTGCTTGATGATTTATATTCTATGATGAGGGCTTTTATTAGTGATAAAGGAAAGCTATTGTTAGTTAATATTTTCGTTATTTTTTGTATATTTTGTGTGTGAAATCGTTTATCACTTATGTCTAGCATCCTATGAATACAATTTTTGGCCGTATTTATGATTTACGATTTTGGTTGCGTTGAATTGAAATTAATAATTCTACCTGAAGATGTGTCTTTAGCATACCAATCGAACACTATTTTATCCTCTCCTCTGTATAGTTTCGTATCAAGGTAAGTTATTTTTCTGTCTTCTTCTATTTCAATAGTAAATTGTATTTTTGGGTGGTAACTGTTGAGTGTGTTTAATATTTCATCCTTGTCTTTAATGTTAATTATGGCTAAAATGTCATCTACGTATTTTGCTACGTATTTGACATGAATGTTTTTATTGATCAATTCAGACAGTTCTACGTCAAGTTAGTTATACAATACAATATCTGCAATTGTTGGAGAATGTGGGTTTCCCATTGGCATATCGAAAATTTGGTTGTAAACTTTTTTCTCGTGAATGAAGTAATTGTTATCGTGTAAACAAATAAAATAAAGTACGATAGGCCTCATTAGCTTATTTCAATAAAGATATCTAAATTAAAAATAATCCAAAGTTGATTTTCCCAAAAGCAATTGACGAAACTTAAATTTTTTCAAATTAGATATTGCTAACGTCAACGATTGAGTTGACATTTCACCGTATGTAAAAGACATTCAACCTTTTTTACTCCCATCATAACTTTATTCAAGCGAAAATGTTATAAAAGAAGCAGCAGCAACGTGAAAAAATAATACGAGAAGTAAACTATATATTATAGCTTAGCGAAATAGTTAGGAAAAAATCTGACAAACCTACTCACACCCTCCGCATATAAAAATTCGTACGTTTATGCATACTTAAAATACGGAATATTCCAACTCAGAACTCTACATTCGTTCACAGCGCATTATTATTTTAGATAACGATGACACAACACAATCATGATTGATTAAATCATAATCACTCATCTCCTCCAAAATAAACAATACTTTACCACTCGTTTTTATATTTGAACTATTTTTATTATTTGATTAAATTAGAAAAAAAAAACTGGTTTAAAAAAAACAATTAAAAATATTTAATGAAGTTGATAATTAAATGAGAGAACTACGATTTGGTGCTATATATTATTAAAAAAGAAAAAAACATTGAAAACCATTGTATACTGTTTGTACAAATGCGCTCATCGAATACGTATAGAAATTTTATAACAAAAGCAGTTGTTTTATTAATATATGCAAAATAAATTCCAGAACAGCACTTTATTTATTAATTAAAAAACAAGGGCTTTTTGAATAAACTTAATTGAGCACGAAAAATTTTCCTCAAACCGACGAATTAGAAATAACCCCAAATAAAATATCAAAAATGGCCCTTAAACTAGCAAAAATTCCCGGAAAGGTTTGTTGTTTTCAATAGAAAATTTTTAAATACAAATTCAAAAATTAACCAAAAAATAATAAAATTAATAAAACAACATAAAAATTTGTCTCGAAATTTCTGATGTTACCTGCATTATTCTTCCGTTTGAGCACGAAATGCCAGAAGTATTCGAAATAGAGGAGAAAATCAATGTCTAGGCACGTCTAGACCAAAAAAAAAAACAGAAAAATTTGGAATGAGCCAAAAAAAGAATCAAAAATGTCCTGAAAAGACTTGTTTAAAATAAAAATGGAAAGTTTTTTAATCCAAATTGAAAAATTGCCCCAAATATATTTAGTAAAAGTGTCACAAAAAAAAACAGAAAAAATGGTCTCAAAATAATGCACACAATTATTTTTTCGTTTCAGGCCAAAATAGGAAAAGGCGTCGAAATAGAGGAGAAAGTGAATGTTTAAGCAAAAAAAAAATCTAAATATGAAGCTAATGCTCGATACAAAGAGATGAGAAAATTCTCAAGTCCAGCCAAAAGCCCGTAAGTAACGACAAAGTTCATATTACACTTCAGTTCCTAACACTTCGACTACACAAATATCAAAATTTTATGCAAGTTGGCAATTCTCTTATTTATATATAAACAGCTGTGAATGTTTACATTTTGCTGAAATGAAGCTGTTGGAAAAGCTTGAAGTGGTAAAAAAAGTGCATTAATAAATAATTGATTTTCTTTAATTAGTTACAACTGAATGTATTATGTTTCAAATGACACATAATAAGTAAATGTATTATGTGTCAAATGTCATGTTTTTATAAGTTCATATTTTTTGTGAAATTGCGAAAAAGTTTTTTTGTCGTCTTGTATTATTGCCAACCTTTTTAGAATGCTTAGTTTAGCAACAGTGGTCTGTAACAGAGAATAACAAAAGTATCGTTTTAGGTACTCTTTGAGTATTGGCCGTCTAACAACTATGAATGTGTACAGCCAAAAAAAAACTCTCATTTGCATTAAATTTAAACCGCATACGTATAACAACTATAAGCATCCAGCAACTATGTTTATACACTTTTTTTTAAAACGCAGCACAAATAAGTACAACTAAAGGTGTTTTTTATTGAGGTATAGAACTTTAAGTTGGCATCACTTTTTTAACTGGCGGCCATTTTGTCAGCTGTCAAGTGATTAATATTTAGTTTGGTTTGCCATTTCATCATGAACAGGTTGACAAAAGAACAACGCTTGCAAATCGTGCAAATTTATTTCGAAAATAATGGTTCAGTTCGCGAAGTTTACCGCAAGCTCCGTCCATTTTATGGTCGACATAATCGTCCATCAGAGCAATTAATTCGGTTAAACATGGATCGTTTTCGCACTACGTTTACTCTATGTGATAATACGCATCCGCAGAGACGTCGAACAGTGCGCACCGAAGAAACAATTGCCGCTGTAGAGCAAAGTGTTGAAGAGGACCCGAATGAATCGATTCGCCACCGTGCACAGCAATTGGAGCCGACTGACCGACTATTTTGTTCCCGAATTGGATGGCATGAATGTGGATGAGTTATGGTTCCAACAAGACGGCGCTACATGCCACACAGCGCACGTCACAATCGATTTATTGAAGGAAACATTCGATGAGCGCATAATTTCGCGGAATGGACCTGTCAATTGGCCACCAAGATCGTGTGATTTGACACCATTGGATTATTTTCTTTGGGGATATGTGAAGTCGCTCGTCTACGCCAACAAACCAGAAACGTTAGGGGACTTGGAAGCCAACATTCGTGGCGTTATTGCCAACATACGGCCCCATATGCTCGAAAAAGTGGTTGAAAATTGGACCTGTAGAATTAGCTTTATTCGAGCCAGCCGCGGCGGCCACATGCCCGAAATCATATTTAAACATTAATGGCATAAAATTATCCTTCCAATAAAGCCAAATTGATGGACATTAAAACGATTTTCTTGTGTTTTATTTCAATTCGAAGTTCTATACCCCTCAAAAAACACCCTATAGTATCTTTACACTGTATGAATTGCAATCAATCATACGCTTGAGTATAAAATTACTCTGATTATTATCCGGCTACACATGCTATATACAGGGCTATTTTATTTACATACACACACATAAAACATGCTTTCAAGCAGCCAAAAAATGTGGCGAATGATTAGTAAATATCAAGACTAGCATGCGAATAAATATCCATGGTCTGAGTATAAGCAAACTTCGATTGTAATTATGACAGAGAGTCAATGCGCTTGATACGCATGTGGCTTTTAAAATTACGCAGCACAAACAACTACAACTCAAATTTATAAAATGTGTGAGCTACAATCGCATGCATGAGTATAAAAATATTCTGACTATTGAACGGCTACACATGCTATTTTATTTACACACACACTAAAGTATGTTTTCAAATAGCCACTCACATACCCACACGTTTTCCACTCCATTTTATATACACAAATGTATATATGTATAAGGTGGCGAATGATAAATATATATCACGAGTACTCAGACGGTAAGGAGAGAGAGAGTCAATGCATTTGATATGAATGTGCCTTTTATTTTTAATTGTAACGTAGTTTAAGCTTTCGCATAAACGAAGCAGAGATGCTCTTGTATGTTGGAATGCGCTTTATTCATAGTTGGGTTCGACGGTGTGTGGTATCACAATGGGCCAGAAGGGTCTAAGTGAGTGCGGGATTCTGACTCTCATCCTTACCTAACCTAACCTAATAAATATCTTTGAATTTTTCGCAGATTACATTTATGCTGTAACAAATCTACAAAAATTTCATGCAAGTAATTTCACAAAAATTTTCAGTATCTATGTATGCATGCATATGTTGTTTCATAGATGGAAAGTGTTCAATACGTTCTATAAAATTGTTTCAAAGAACCATTTTATTTATTTCAAAACGATCACTCAATAAAGAAATGAAAAACCATGCTTTCTAGTGATATATTCTTCTCCAGGGCATTCAAAGTTGACTTCAGTTCCATTTGGCATCCAAGGTTGTGACCAGATTGTTATTGTACATGTCTTCGTCTCGTCGTTGTCATCACTCAGATCCGCATTGATAACGTATTTAATACCAGCTACAAGTTGAATGGTAGCGGTGTTGACTTTAATAAGTCTTGAATGAACAATAAAATTTTTATTATTTATTAATATGGTATAAAGCAATGAACTTAAAATAGGTCTTGAATATTATGCGTATATTAACTTCAATAGGCTGCCACAAATTTAGGTAATTTCATGATTTCATTCGTAATCAACTAAAAATTAAATTAGTTAACACATTTGACTTAATTACGTCGAAATCAACTTTGAATTACAATGTTTCATGCAGTTTTTGTACAAAAGACAAAACAAAAAATTATATTAGTGAGAACAATTTATTTAAAATTAATTAAAGATTTAATCAATCGTAAGAAACTAAACCAGTTAACTTCAATCAGATGTTTGCGAAATCTACTCAAATATTATGCATTCATTCATTTGTATTTTTGACTTGAAATCACTTAAAATAATTTTACGATAGCCTGAACGGAAAAATTATAAAATAAAAGTCATTGCAATTTCTTGATAAATCTCAATTTATGCCATTCTTGAGAACTATTTCCAAAAATTACCTATAGTGCGGTCCATCGCCAGCAGCCAATTTATTGAGGGAAAAATTCAACTTGTTTTCAGCATACTGCAGCTTATTATCCGG
This sequence comes from Tachina grossa, assembly GCA_949987645.1. Classification (NCBI taxonomy): domain Eukaryota; kingdom Metazoa; phylum Arthropoda; class Insecta; order Diptera; family Tachinidae; genus Tachina; species Tachina grossa. The sequence continues at coordinate 184,778,090 of OX465274.1, forward strand.
GAATTGCATTACACATCCCGGACACAATGGACCCGCTTGGACTGCTAACACAACCAGACACAAAATTAAAGCGATTTTCTTCATTTCAAAGCGAATACCAAGATGAAACATATATTTCCTACTTCAATGCCAAAGACCAACTGATAAGACTTGCAAAGAGATTTTCCAATTTTTTGGCACACATGTATATTTTTTATTGTAATTTAGTTAGTGATAAGCTACGAGGGCGGCCACAAAACTAGTAGACCTGGCAGTAGTAGTGTAAGAAGAAAATTAATTAAAAATTAGTTTTTTTGTAGCCATCAAATATAAACGAGCTCAGCGAAAATATTGGCCACCGTTCTGTAATTTAATACTTTCATTGGAAAGGTCTCATGCCAACTATTATTAAAGGCTCAATCAGACGTGACATAACCATAGCCATAGAGAGCAGCCGTTCGAACCAAACTAATGGGCAACACTGTATTCGATTATACGTGACTCGCCATAACGCCATATCTCTCACCATAGAAACCAATTGAATTTTGGTTTGGTTATGGTTATGGCGTTATAGCTATGTCACGTCTAATTTAAGCTTAAGGCCGAGCCAGATTCTACTCTACATGAGTATGACTATATAATACTGGTTGACTGAGTTTAAACGAGACAGTACGAGCTGCTAAGCCGAGCACCGTAGTGGTCGACCAATTGAGATGCCCATACCAGAGAATAACAATGAGTAACTCTGTAACTTCGTATAATCATAATTGTAGCGCAAACAATTAGTACGATTACATATTTTCTCTCGAGCAACTATGACTTAGCCGAACGCTACAACTAAAAACAAAAAACCATATGCGTATCAAACGCATTGACTCTCTCATAATTATAGTCTGAATATTTTTATACCATAGCTGGCCAAAGTGGCATTAGAGTGCTGAACTTCAATCGACTTCTTATACAAATGAATACACATACATGAACACATTTCCCTCGTTGGCCAGCATGGTTTTATATTCAGGCTATGGAAATTTAATCGCACAAAAAGAAATACGCTGATACTCGGGATAATTATTCATCATTCGCCACCGTGTACATACATTTGTGTATATAAAATGAAATGGAAAATGTTTTTGTAGGTGAGTGCCTGTTTGAAAACGTTTTATGTGTGTGTGTGTGTGTGTGCAAATGAAATAGCCCTGTATTTACGCATGTGTAGCCGATTAATAATCATAATATTTTCATACTCATGCGTGTGATTGTAGCTCACACATTCTATAAATTTTAGTTGTAGTTGTTTGTGCTGCGTAATATTAAAGTGTGTATAAACATAGTTTATTGATAATTAAAGTTATACGTATTCGGTTTAAAATTAATGCGTGTCTTTGTATATGAGCATGTTTTTTTATAATCTGTGCGCATCAGTCATAGTTGTTGGATGACCAATTCATTCTCTGGTCATTTTCTGCACTTCACATATCCGATATGATTCGAATTGCTTCGTCATGCAGCATTTTCACTAGATTTAGCTCCCTTGAATTATTTTATACTCTCAAAAATTAAGAACTAGTGTCTGCGGTTGATGGCTATTTTGAGGAGCTAGGCAATGGGGTATCACTGGAAAAAGTATATTGAGTTAAAAGGAGATTATGTTGATATTTTCTTTCTTAGGTCGACTTGTCCTTAAACCCTCCTCGTACATCTGTTATCAGAAGGTAACTAATTATAGTATTGATGCTCATAATCTTTTTTTCTTTTAAAGAACAAATATTTCATGTACGAGTATAAAATTTTAAGAATTGACAATGTTTTCGCAAGAGTATGTACATCTCGTAAATAATTATCTGGTACATATTATGAAAATCGACCAAAGTACAACTAAAATTGCCTAAAGTTAACACAGAAAAAAGTATTCATCAAGTAATTTTCTCAATAAAGAATTTAATTTATTCAAATAAAATTTTTAATTGCATTAATTAATTTGAGTGGAAAAACTTATTTGATATTATCGAAATGTTTATTGGTGAAAAATTAATTAATTTTTTAATTGATATTGCAAATATTTTAATTGATATTACTTTTTTGTGTGAAATGTAACACACTAAACCAAATCCCTTAAACACTTTTTAGACCAAACAGACGAGCATTACTGAAATGCAAAATTGTTTTTAGAGTTATAAAACTGAAAATTGAAATAAAACACAGATAAATGCAACAACATTACTAAAATTTTCACTTTAGTCTCATGCCGTTTTTATTAAAATATGCCCAGCACGGTTGCCAGAAATGCAGATTTATCTGGATTTTGCAGATTTTTACCCTCCAAAAAGACGAAATGCAGATTTGAAGATTTTTTATATCTGATATAAAACGAGCTTATTCTGATAACGATTTTGCAGCCCTAAGCTAATTCAAAATTCAATGCCTTTAGCACATGCATTTGCAAATTTCGAAAGAATTTTTAGTCAAGTGAACTTGAATACAACAAAACTTCGAAGTCCTTTGGATATTTATGCAACAAATTAAATGACTTTTTGTATAATATTTTATATATCCGATTTCTTTTCTCATTCATTTTATATTATTTGCACATAACTATAAAGAATTTTTATGTTCTTGTTGGTCATATGTATTTCGTTTCTTCTAAAGAAAGACGGGGTTTCCACACTTAAAGTTTACTTTGCAAAGTCTTGAGTTTGTAGGATAGAAAAGAAAAGATATATTATTCAATATTCTTTTTTCTTCAACAAACTCAAGACTTTGCAAAGTAAACTTCGCGTGTGGAAAAGCCACCAAACTCATCAGGAGACTTCAAACAAAGTGGCAGCTAATTGTAAAAAGCTAATGAGAAAATAACAATGGGTTCAAAATCGAAGATGTTAGCTTGTAAAGATGTTTGCTTGAAGCTTTTAAGCTTATCATGCCGCATTCATAAAAAATAGTTCTGGTTTACAAAAGGTTTACAAAACAAACTTTATATGGAAGTTTTTGTGAAACGTTTTGTTCTCCAAAATAAGTTTTATGAATAATGGCCCTTATTACGAGTATCGTATTACGACTTCGACTAGTTGATTTTAAATTAGGTCGAAGAAAAAATATTGCAATGTTCTTTATTAAAAAATTAAAGTCGTAATACGGCACTCGTAATAATTCCCATTACTTATTATTACGTAATTTTTAATAACATATTGATAGTCGTTCTGTAAACATATGAAGTTTTTTTTAACCTTATTTCAAAAAATTTTTGGTTGACGAAACACCCATTCTTCATACATTAAAGGCTTATGTTCATAAAAAAACTGTGCTTGAAAGTTACTTTACGAAAATTTTTTCCACAAAATTTACATAAAATAGATTTTAAGCCGAATTTAAATTTTATGAATATGGGTTAATGAAAAAATGTTAATGTAAATTTTTTTAATAAAATATAAAACAAGTTGTTTTAAAAATTGCTTTCAAGATTTTTTGAAGATTTTAAAAATAAAATGCAGATTTTTAAGATTTCTTCGCGAAAAAATTGTTAAATTTTGCAGATTTTATCCTTAGAAATTCTTTCAACAATGATGCCCAGTCAACATGTGGAAGATTGTTTCACCAAACTAAGACTTTTTCGACTGCCTTAGATGATCAAAAACTGATTAATCAGTTCTGCGCTTAAAATATGAAAATGATTCCCAGAAACACCTAAAAAGTGATTTGTTTAAAAAACAAAAACAAACAGCAAGCCCTTGCAGTAAAATCGAGAAAATATAAAAATTTAAGACAGAAAAACTGATTGTAAATACTCACAAAATGTCTCGAAAGTGAATCGAAATTGATCAGGAATGCGAGTCATAAGACTCTTTTAGAAGACTCGCGGCTAGAGGGTACCATTTTTCCCGAACGAAAAGTAATTTTCGACTCGAAAACGAGCGCATAAATACTTTTTTAATCGTGCGGAGGAGTCGAAAAAGACTCGAATATGATCATTAATTTCATAAAATACTGGCTGGGTGCTTTCCGCCACTTAGTCGTGCCTGCATATTCGGAAGAAGTCTAATCGGGAATCCAAATTGCATTAATGGAGGGCGTATGTCAATGATAGCACGGCGAATATTGTCTTTCAATGCGTTTACTAGTTGTGGTTATCAGTATTTCCAGAAAATCTTCTATACACAGGTCTAGTTTTTTTCCTAGAATGTAATCACTTCAATTCATTCTTTCTACACATTCTTCTTATATTGAGTTTACATTTGCACAAAATCCAATACTTGCGAGATTTCGAGCGAAGTCTAGCAGATTTCCCATACAAAATAAAATCTACTTTGTCACTAGATTTTGTCGAAATCTACTTGAAATCTAGTAGATCTTAGTGATGCAATTATTATTTTTTTCCAATTCGTAGTAAAAAGTAAGCCTCTGTACTTAAAAAGGTGTGTGAATTAGCTACATTTCAGTTGTTTGGTTCTACTTTAGGAAAGTCTTCTGCTTATGGTTTTTGTTTTGAATACGAAATTTTGATAAATCTCAATAAAACTTGGTGTAAACGGTAATTTGAAATAAAATAAAACTAATTAAATCTTCCGCTTATTATTGTATTTATTACACTTAACGTTGTAAAGTATTCATAATAAATAGTTGGAATGTAAGGCAATAAACTCATCATATCATTAATTATAATTATTATTCCAAAATAAATAAATTTCTAATACCATTTTATAGTTTAAATAAATTTGTTTATTTTGTCGCTATATCGCACTCCATTTAACACTCGTAAATGATAATAGATATGCATAGAAGGTATGTATACCTAATTAAAGTTAACGTCAGCTCATAGGGCTTATACCACTTTCAAAAATAACAGTTCATGTACATATGTATAGATTACAGAAGAAGAACTTGATATGGCATTGTCTGAAAGAAGAGATACAACGAAATACAACAAACCTTCCCATAGAAGATGATAATAGCGGCCAAGCAAATAAAATAAGAAATCAAATACAATAATATTTCTTTCTAACTTGTACTTCAATTTTATTTTGTATAATTGATAAGATAAACAAAACAATAATAAAAAATTCATTGCATTGCAAAAAAAAAATAGCTTTATGTGTAGTTTCCACAATGCAAGCAAGCGACTTGCATTGTGCTTTTCATATTTTTTTTCTAGACAAGTCGCTTGCTTGCATTAATAATTATAACTAATTGTTTAGTTTATTAATTTCAAGCTTAAAAATTGTTTTTTTCAGTGAAGTTTTACCATTAATAATTTCTTCGTTTCTTCATTTTGTTCAAAGATTTTTCGGTCTAATTATTTTTTTTTTTTTAATTTAATTATTATTGTTCGAACTTCGTTAGTTTCTATATTTTATGATTTGAACAGGCTAAATAAAGTTCGTATCGCTTTGTAAGCGAAAATACATGTGATAATTATTAATGAACAAATAACATCAAAGTTAGTTGTAAATATTCTAACAACACATATACCTAATTTACATTAAGCATTTTTTTCATGCAATTAGTTGCATGAAAATTTTTTATTTGCCAATACGAGGCCTGGAGGAGCAACTTATATCAAAAAAGTTGTCAAAAATGAACCAGAGATTCATTCTAAGCCCTTTTTTCTATAAAATTCTTTTTTACAGCGCTGCAATTAGCAAATAGAAAAAGTTGCATGCAACAAAATTCATGAAATTTCATGAAAAAATGCTTAATGTAAATCAGGTAATAGTTGAAACGAAAACTGCCAGCTGTTCCGTCCAACTTTATGTTGTCAGAACATTTACAACTAACTTTGATGTTATTTATTCATTAATAATTATCACATGTATTTTCGCTTACAAAGCGATACGAACTTTAGCCTGTTCAAATCATAAAATATATTTTTTTTTTAATTGTTAAGCTGTTTAGAAAAAATCTATGAAAACCACTCAAGCTTTTGAGTAATTTCTAAGAAAACTTCCAAGATAAGTTGGCATTTTGTAATGTGTACTCTCTACTATAGATGTTGTTTCCATATTACAGTCAACTCGTTTAAAAAATCTGTATGGTAATGACTCAAAAACTACTTTTATATAGAAATTAATCATATTTCTTCAAAACCTGTTTCCACAGCGTAGACGACCGACTTGAATAACAAATTTATATGAAAAGCACTCATTATTTTGAATGATTCTAATAAATCTTAGACGAGCCCTGGGTTAATGTTTAATTAAACCAACCTCAGGGTTGGCATCGACTAGTACATTTGTGTAGATTGAAGAGTCTTTTAATAAATGTTAACACGGGCTTCTTACAAAAATCTCTGCGGCTTTATTACAAACAAACATTCATTAATTTTATATTAATTAAACGCTGTGCTTCTTAACCAATTTCTCTTCACCGGGACAATTGAATGTCACGCTGATGCCATCTTCTTTTATCCAGGGTTGGGACCAAATCTCAATATCACAAGTTTTCACTTTACCATCTTTATCATTACGATCCTTAAGATCCGCATTGATTTTGTCCAAAGAACCAGCCACCACTTGTGTAGAAGCACTATTAACTTTAACAAGTCTTAAATAATAACGAAATAGAAAATGTGTATTGTGTTTAAAACGCAAAAGAATATTTGATTTTTTCCTTTTAATATTTACTCGTAGAATGGCCCATCTCCAGTAGCTAATTTATCCAATGATTTGTTAAGAACTTCTTCTGACTTCTTGAGACCATCGCCCTCTAGTGTAGTAGGACAACCAGGGCAAGAAGGCTTGCCCCAGGCAAATGTGGCCAAAGAAATTAAACAAAAAACAAAGTATTTCATGGTGTGAAAATTTTAATGAACACTCTCTAATTGAAATACAAACGCCGACTGACTGCTTTGCAAACTTGATTCACACTTTTTATAGTATTTTAAAAATTAAAAACACTCTCTAACTTTGCAGTATTGCCAGCTAATTTAATTTATAGAAAAGAAATACAAATATATTTTTGTTTCATATGTGTATTAACAGCTTTAAGAGACGATAGAAAATTGTTCATGCAAGTTTTTATCAAACTTTTGAAGCTTTTTTAATCATTTACACTACGGCTATTAAAACATATTTTTCAACGAAGTGGAAATCTGCATCTTTCCAGCAATTTATTTAGTAAAACATAGCGATTAAAAAAACAAAACTTGAAACATAATTCAAATTTAATTTGCCTTACATACATATCGTAATATACATAAAATAAAAAAAATCATAACTTATACCCTGTTTCCACAAGTCAGGCCAACGACTCGTCTAGAAACCTTTTTTTTTTTAATTATTCAAAGAAATTAGTACTTCCCAGCTAAAAAAATATGTATGGATCATATATGCTATCCCATATATGGTTCGGATCCGAAAAATGAGGGTATATGACCATATATGATTATATATATTCATACATTTTCATACATGTATGTGTAAATTTTCCCTCTACAGAATGAAAATTTCATATTCATACTCTCTTGATTTACAAAAGCACACTGCTGTGCAGTAAATTAAATTACTAAAATTGCTTTTTTTTAGATTTTGAACAGGAAGGTTGTATTTAATGAAACATTTGTTTGGACAAATAATGAAAAACGAACTAAAAAACATTTCATTCATCATGTTAAGTCAAAAGGTGAATCAATTATTTAAAAAACACAAAACTCATATTCGTACATAAAATTTAATTTAAGAAATCATATTAAAAACTAATCCAATTAATTATAAAAGAAAAAAATAATCCGTCTAACAATAGTTTTCAATGCAGTAATATGAACTTTGTTTCTTATCTAGAGAATTTTGTTATTTTATATAAAATTAATGACTGGATTATCCCTTTGATTATTTGATATATTAAATGGGGCCACAATGTATAAAATCATACAAGAATGGTTTTTTTTTGTAACAAAAGTTTTTCTTTTTTAAACGTTGAGGTTACACATATAAACTCTGCCTACCGTATGTATTTTCTAATGGATTTCCGATTCACCAGTGATAAAATACGAAGCTTTTTTGATTGCAAAAACGATCTTATGTGAGATATCATGTATGCATACATTCTTATATGGCTCTATATATTAAATCTTATTTCTATATATGGATCCACATATGAAGAGCTTCATAATTAAATTTCCATATATGGGCTCGTATATTATAACACATTTCATATATTAGTTCATATATAATAGTTTTGCCATATTCCCATACATTTCCATACATGAATTCATACATATTCATATATAGTTATATACATTCATATATTAAAAATATGTATATGGACCATATATGTATAATTTTTTTAGCTGGGTAAAGACATTTCTAAATTATTATGACAAACACAAGCAGGACACCAAAACATTCTGTTTTCGAAGGCCGCACACACCCTTGATCATCAGCATTCTTCTTTTTGGTCCCACTGTGTGTGGTATCAGTTATTGTAAACTTCAGCCCTGTACACATATTTTTTCAATGCAAATGCAATATGTGAATTGTTTTCATACATCTACTACAATTTGTAGAAAGCTTTTTATTTAATGAAAGCACAAATTTACAATAGTCTTGCCGTTGTGTTGTTTGTTCCTAACTAACACAGTGCAACACGAAAAAATATAACCATATGAGAACACCACTACGTGATAACAGACAAAAAAAAAAAAGATCAGCGTCTCCCAGTTTTGCCCCAAGTCGTGCAATTTTTTTATCGTCCCCCAAAGATTTTGGGCCTCGGTGTCATTTTTGGATTTTCTCAGGCTCATATCTGGCAAACTGTGCAGAATTTGGATTTACTCTCTGAGGCAAACCTGTAGCTCTTGTCATAAAGAACAAAACTTGTCAAAATGAAAAATCAAAAAAAACTTCATCTTCAAGATCAAAATCGCAAAAAAAAATTTAAAAATTCGATTTTTTTAACCTTTTATTCTCCTCTTTAGGTCCATTGGTAGCAAATCATTCAAACTTGAAGTAAACCATCAACTGCAAAAGTGTACCTAAGTTCTTAATAAAGAACTTTCTAGAACATATGAACTTTCTAGGAATGATTCTTAACACCGTTTAGGTAGTGCTTAGGTAGCAGACGACTCGTCTAGAAAATTTGTATGAAAATCACTCAAAAAATTGAGTGCAGTATACAGTTTTTCCTTTAAAGTAGTTTGAATGTAACTTACTGCCAGTTCATAGAAGCCATGTGAAAATTCTCGTCTGCCTATTTATATTAAAAACAAAAACAAAGCACTCAAAATTTGTTTTTGTTTTCATTATAAATAGACAGCCGAGAATTTTTACATGGCTTCTATAAACTGGCAGTTAATCTTTTGTATATATTTTTTAATTTCATCAAAGTCGGTTCAGCCGTTTAGGCGATAAAGCGTAAAAAACAAATTTAATTTTTCATTCGGATGGACTCGTGGCGGACAGACGGAATTTGTTCCCCGCTAAAACGATAATTAAACCACTTTCGTAATTTCGTGCATATATTTTCGAGCAAATAAATTCCACATAATTTACTGCAACACTGTCTCGCAGAGACACTGCATTTATCTCTCTATTTTAGATGAGATTTAAGTCTCTTTTCAGAACTTGTTTTTCAAAAGCTACAGATGTTACAAAACAAACCAGTGATGCCAACTTTTGAGACTCAAAACGCGTAAAAATTTTTGAAAAAAGGGCTAGAAAGGTCTAAATTGAAAAAATATTCAAAAATAAAAAAAATTGTAAAATTTTTCGAAAAAACGCGAAAATTGGCCAGTATTAAAATGTTTCTGTTGAAAATAAAAACATCAAGTCGATTTTTGTAAAGTAATTTATTAGAATATAAATAACTATCATGAGATAAACACATACATAGCTTTAGAGCTTCAATATTGTACATATTTCATTTACATTTCATATTACATTTCATTAAGGTATGTACATACTAGAGCGCTGCGTAAACATTCTTGAAATGTAAAAACTCATGATCTTTAAATGTATTCACGTCGCATGTATTATACTAAACCAATAATAAATGCTGTCGTACTATAAGCGAAGCACTATGGATGTATTGGTGTATGTGTATATCAGTTGATACAAGCGAAGTCGCAAGACAGCTTGTTTGTAACAAACACTCAAAAGAAGTACTGTTGATTAGTGTATGCTTGTTATTTTTCATATTGTACGTTTGAGTGTGTGTGTAATATATAGATGGTAAGCTATTATGTGATTAACCGCATATAACTAATGTTAATGCATGTGTGTGCCTTTGCATGTGAGCAGAAAAATAAAAAATCATACACACATACATACATGAATGACGTTTGTACACGCGCTCATGCGTAGAAAGAAGCAAGTATCACAAATTCTTCCGTCACGAAGTGTTTTCTTCTTTACTCTTATACCTACAATACTCAAAATAATTTCTTGCAAACAGTGTTGTTAACGTTTGTTTTATAAGATTTCGCTGTAGTAGAACATTTGAAAAATCCCTCATGTCTTGAAAGTTCTTATAAGATGTCTTGTGCAGGACACTAATACGTAGATTAAATAGTTAGCATATACATACATATATAATAGAAATAGATATATGTACATATGTATGTTTACATAAGTAGATACATTTAAAATTGGCCGTCATTAACTAAATTTTCGATTTCTCGCTCTTCCAAAAACATACATTATCTGTTTTAGGCTGTACTGAATAACTTTCAAGGCATAAAAAAATTGGAAGAAATAAAAGATTACTCTATATTATTCTCCTTTTTTAAATTGGTGAAGCAATATCGACTTCTTGCTCATTTTATTTTGCTAGAATGTAGCCATATCGAGCAAAAACTAAAAAGGGGCTAAAAGGGCTGAAAGATTATTGTAAAAAGTGCTAGGTTTGCGCCTTTTTTAGTTTGAAGCTAAAAATTTTTTTTCGCGTTTTGACTGACTGAAAACGGGCTAAATCTAGCCCTAAAAGGGCTAAGTTGGCATCACTGGAACAAACTCTTTAATATTTTTTTTATAATTTCATTAAATAATTTCAAACACAGATACTCGTACACACACGCACATATTTTTCCATATGCAAAGATGTATAGGTATATGTGGGTATTAGTGATGCACGAATATTCGTATTCGAATTGCCGAATATTCGGCCATTTTTAATGCGAATACGAAGCATTCGTATTCGTCAAATTCAGGCGAATACAAATACGAATATTTTTCCAAAAAAATTAAATAAATAAATGCATAAATTCTAAACTAAATTTAAATAAATGGATAAAAATATTAGTTTGTGCGAATCCATTAAAATTTTTGTAGAATATTGTGCTTTGTATCATTTTCAAATATTATTTACTGACGATCATTAAAATTTTGGGTAGTTTTTATTAACTTTAAAGTACGCCAACAGGAGTATGCAGTTCTTTTTCATAACAATTTTTTAATATTTCATATTGCAGGCGTAAATAGAGCCCTAATTTAATGTCTATAAATTTCACATGAAATATTCGTATTCGTATTCGCGAATATTGTTTCAAATATTCGTATTCGCATTCGTATTCGCGAATATCAAAAATTGACATTCGTTACATCACTAGTGTGTATGTAAATAAGAGGGTATCTAAGGCAGTGCAATTCCCTCTTATTGTTTATTTACATATTTATTTATTTTTATATGTAATTAATCAACCGACTTCAAAAGGGGAGGAGGTTATATGTTCGTCATGTATGTATTTTTAGGGTTCCGTACATAAAAGGTGAAAATGAACCCTATTGTTTTCGCTATGCTGTCCGTCTGGACGTCTGTCCGTCACAGGCTATTTTCTCGACAACAAAATTAAAGGGTGTTCCAAAACGAGCAACGAAAAATGTTAGAATCGCATGTAATATATATACATACACTTGAAATTTGCAAAGTTAGTTTATTTTTTGTTTTTGGAGGCATTTAATGTTATATTTTGATAGAAACATGTCTTCTTTTTCTAGTATATTTTGTTAAAAAAATTTATTTTTATTGATTAACAGATGTCTGTTATATGTATGTTAACAGAGTTCTTGTAATAACGCTGCTTTTTATCCAGCGTTAAGGGGCACATACAGTACAACAGCATGCATGCGCAATCAAGTGTTTGTGCCAGCGGTTTGGTCGTGTATGGACATTTTGTGCGATTGTACGGTTTGCTGTAGCGATGTCAAGTAGAGTTTGATATTTTGCTGATGGTACCAGCTCGCTGGTGTGGTATAAATGTGAAATTAGCTCAGTTGAGCAAAGTTGTCATGGAGCAAACATGGATTTAAGTAATATAATTTGTTTCAATGGTAAACAGAATTTAAGAACTTTAGTTATACATAGCTGCTAATTTTAACAACATACCAATAATAATTGCAACAAAATATGTGTCACTATTCATAACCACCCTTCTCGAAATTTTGTAAGAAATGAATATTGTACCAGCTTGCTGGTATGTTGTGTGGTTCGAGCATGAATGCTCAATCGCTGGATTGTGCGTGCATGCTGTTGTAGTGTATGGGCCGCTTTATACATTTTTAAAATTCATCTTCACGCACATGTAAATTTTGTTCACTTTGCAAAGTCCTGAGTTTGTCGGTGAGAAAGGAAAAGAGAATGTTGACAACAAACAAACTCAAGACTTTGCAGCGTAAAAGCCATCTAATTAAAAAAAAGTAAAATGCTTAATTCATATACATACATATGTGCATACATACATATTTACACATGGACACATATAAATTTATATACATAAGAAAATATGAGCCGCATGAAATGGTTTCCTGACCTTTGTTTTACTTTATCTACGATTGCTTTAACAAAATCAAAAAGTAAACAAAAAATATATTTGGAAAAAAACAGCAGATGCGGTAGAATAAGAAAATAATCAATAAAAATGTCACAAGGGTCATATTCCTATTCCTGAAAACTTGTATATCTTGAAATTTTGCGAGATAAAAAAAGATAATGTTCGAATTCAGGGAGAAAACTGGCGGGTAGACAGAAGGGAGGAATATAACACCTATGTATACAAAAAATTTTTAGTTTTCCCAATACTTGGAAAACTGCAACAATGGCAGCATTCAAGTTCGGTATAGATGACAGACTAAAAGAGAGCAAGAGGGCGTAGGCTATCCTTGGAATTTTCCCCTAAAATCCGCCCCAAAGTGGTTGAAAATTTATGAAGTTTCTATAACTCTAGTTTTTGAGTTCAAAAAAAAAAAACTAAATAACCGAGAAAATTAATTGGACTTTTGAAAGATTTCTTCAGCCATATCTTTCAAACGGATCAATTGATTTTAGTCAATGTAGAGATCTAATGAAAACTTGAAAATTCGAAAACCGGCGTGAAAACAGACAATTTTTCTATTTGATAGCGGGAATTTAAAATTGATCAATATAACTGGAGAGGCACAAAATTGTTGATTGTTTCAAAAAGGATGCGAATGCGAGTTAAGCTTTAAAGACAAATAAAAACCTATCGGAATACCCATATTTATTGCAAAGGGTGTAGCAATCTGCATTTGGTATGTCTATACATATACATACATACATAAGTACATAGAATAAAAAAGTCTATGAGAGTCAGTTTTAATTTGTATTATGATAAAATGATTTCCATTTAGTTTTATTGATAAAGCAGACACGATTTCGAAATGATATTTAATTTTAGCAGATATTTCGATTCAAACGATAATCAAGCGTTTTCTAAGTTGCACACAAAAAATTAATATGAATAATTTTGTGAATTCAATTAAAATTGTTATAATATCAATTAAAAAATTAATTAAATTTTTACCTATAAATTATTTGATAATACCAATTAAGTTTTTCCACTCAAATTAACTAATACAATTGAAAATTTAATTGAATCAATTAAATTCTTAATTGATAACATTAATTGGTGAATACTTTTTTCTGTGTATATAGTTACATTTTAGCTTCGAAATATTGAATAAATCTTTAAAAAAAATTCAACATATAATTGTTGAATATTAAATAAATTTATATAAATCAATATTAGTACAACTCTAAATTAAAATATTGTATAATATAAAATATTTTTTGATTTATTCAAATGTAATTTGCTAAATATCTCGAAATAATAAATAAATGACTTAGACCACTTTTATAATTGTGGTCACATAATTAGTTTAGTATAGGGTGGCGCAAAAATAACCTCTTGGTGGTGATCAAGGATGGCTTGAGCGTATGTTAGACGCGATTGGCGGTCAGCAGCTAACAGCTGATGCACCGTCTGGACTTTGTACGGAAACATCTTCAAATCTTGTACCAAAATTCGCTGTAAAGACCGTCGACTGATACCCATTTGCGTGGCACGTCGTTTGGTCGATGTCGACGGCGCTTCCATGACATCCCTGGCTACAGCAGCAATATTCTCTGCAGAACGGCTACTCCGGGGTCTGCCACGCCTGGCAGCATCTCGTGTTGTGCCAGTCTCTTCGAGGCGAGCGGCTAAATGTCGCAGTGTTTCACCAGTAGGCGTTGGACGGCCAGGAAATCTGCGACGAAATTCACGACCGATTATTGGTCAAATAAATAGTCACCAATATTCCGCGTTCTGGAGCAATGTAGCGTAACATTGTTTATTAACGTGTATTTCGCATGTGTTTACTACACAAATGTCAAAACAGAACTGACATTAGGCGCCAATCACAAAATTTATAGCACTTTCTGATAGGAGGATTACTTTTGCGCCACCTTGTATTATAGTAATTATTAAATTAGTATTATTACGGTCTAATTCATAAAAAATATTTAATATTTATTACAGGTTTATTTGACAAATTTCCCATAGAAATATGTCAAATAAGCGCTTAATAAACCTGAAATTTTTTTTATGAATAAGGCAGTTAGTAATTAACTTGTTCCTTTTGTTTTAATTCATTGCATTTACATATGTATGTATCTTGCTAAAATATGCGGCAATTTATAAAAAAAAAATCTGATTTAAAATTTTTGTTGGTTAAGTGTTTTCCGTTTTAGGTAACGATATGTTCATATGTGTACTTTGTTTACGTTACATACATATGTGCAATCAGAGAAATAAAATTGTTAACAGACAAATAAACACTGCACATGATAACCTTGCATTAAGGCATACAATACAATGTTTTATTAACACATCTCTCTTCAAGAGAAATAACCTAATAATTGTAATAACAATAATTATTATTAGTACATTCATATCAGAGAATGATAATGAATAAAATTATATATATACAATAAATAGTCTTACAAGTAAATAGTCTTAATTTAAGTAACTGCGTATACTCATAATTTTAGCCTAAGCAAGCAACTATGACTATAGCCGATTCCAACACACAAGAGCATTTCTACATCGTTTATGCGAAAAACTAAAATACGGTGCAAATAAAAATAAAAAGACACATGAGTATGAAGCGATTTGACTCTATGTCATACTTATAGTCTCGGACTCTCGTATATTCATTCGGATGAAAGAAAAAAATACGCATAATACTCGGGTAATTTATTCATCATTCGCCACCGTATGCACACATTTGTGTATTTCGACTACGACTACAACAATTTGGCCCTAGATTAAAGAAAAAATATTGAGGTTTTCTTTAATCTGTTACGTAGTCGAAGTCGAAATACGCCAACCACGACAAGGGGGATTTAGTTTGTAGAGTTGTACTGCTCATGGACCATGTAGTTCAACTGAATGATACACTTCTCTGAGCGCTGTGAGTCTTTTCAATTCAGTACTGAGTGCTTTCTTAGTTAACCAACTTTAAAAAAGGAGAGCTTTATCATCATTTTGCCTGTATTTTTTTTTTATTTTTTCATTAGCTTAAGACAAAGAGTTCCGTACACAGAATATGTAAAACTTTGACTGCTACAAACATATGACAGTTAAAATTTAAAGCGTGTTCTAAAGCGATAAACGAAAATCCTAATGTAATATACAGACAATTTCACTTCAAATTTTCAGTTAACCAGCTAAAAAAATATGTATGGAACATATATGATATCCCATATATGGTTCGGATCCGAAAAATGAGGGTATATGGCCATATATGATTATATATATTCATACATTTTCATACATGTACGTGTAAATATTCGCTCTACTGTATGCAAAGTGCATATTCATACTCTCTTGATTCACAAAAGCGCACTGCTGTGCAATAAATTAAATTACTAAAATTACTTTTTTTTAGATTTTGAACAGGGAGGTTGCATTTAATGAAACATTTGTTTGGACAAATAATTTAAAACGAACTAAAAGTCATTTCATTCCTCATTTTAAGTCAAAAGGCGAATCAATTATTTAAAAAACACAAAACTCATATTCGGACTTAAAATTTAATTTAAGAAATCAGATTAAAAACTAATGCAATTAATTATAAAAGAAAAAAATAATCCGTCTAACAATAGTTTTCACTTTGTTTCTTATCTAGAGAATTTTGTTATTTTCTATAAAATTAATGACTGGATTATCCTTTTGATTGTTTGATATATTAAATGGGGCCACAATGTATAAAACCATACAAGAATGGTTTTTTTTTTGTAACAAAAGTTTTTCTTTTTTAAACATTGACGGTACGCATATAAACTTTGCATACCGTATGTATTTTCTAATGGATTTCCAATTCACCAGTGACAAAATACAGGCTTATTTGATTGCAAAAACGATCTTATGTGAGATATCATGTATGCATACATTCTTATATAGCTCCATATATTAAATCTTATATCTATATATGGATCCACATATGAAGAGCTACATAATAAAATTTCCATAATGAGCTCATATATTATAATACATTTCATATATTAGTCCATATATTAGTTCATATATAATAGTTTTGCCATGTATAATCCCATACATTTTCATACATGAATTCATACATATTCATATATAGTTATATACATTCATATATTAAAATTATATGGGCCATATATAATTTTTTTAGCTGGGTACCCAGCTAAAAAAATATGTATGGAACATATATGATATCCCATATATGCTTCGGATCCGAAAAATGAGGGTATATGTACATATATGATCATATATATTCATACATTTTCATACATGAATGTGTATTCCCTATATAGTATGCAAAGTTCATATTAATTAAAAAAAGCGCACTGCTGTGCAATAAATTAAATTATTAAAGTTATTTTTGTAAGATTTTGTGGAGAAAGGTTGTGTTTAATGAAACATTTGTTCAAAAAAAAAAATCAAAACAAACTAAAAGACATTTCATTCGACATTTTAAGAGAAAATATGAGTCGATTATTAAAAAACACAAAACACACATTCGTAAACAACATATAATTTAAAAAATCAGATTAAAAACTAGTGCAATTATAAAAGAAAAAATAATCCATTTATATGAACTTTGTTTCTTAATATATCTGAGGATTCCGTTACTTTTTATAAAATTAATAATAATTTAATGACTGAATTGTCTTTTTGATTATTTGATTTATTAAATAGGCACACAATATCCTATAAGAATGATTTTTTTTATTACACAGTTTTTATTTTTTAAACCTTGAGGCTGTACGCATATAAACTTTGCATAGACTTCCAATTCACCAGTGATAAAAAAGAGAGAAAAATATGGAATTGAAAAAATTCAAGCTTTTTTGATTGCAAATGCGATCTTATGTAAGATATCATATATGCATACATTTTTATATGGCGCCATATATTACATCTTATTTCTGTATATGGATCCGCATATATGAGCTCATATATTATAATACGTTTCATATATTAGTCCATATATCAATTCATATATCATACTTTTCGCATGTATAATCCCATACATTTCGATACATGAATTCATAAATATTCATAAATAGATATATACATTCATATAATAAAAATATATGGTACATATATAATTTTTTTAGCTGGGTAGTGTATTTTTATGCAGACTACAAAAATCAACAGCTGAAATTTAAAAAATCACAATTAAAGGGTATTCTATCAGTTAATGTAATTTTGAATCAATTTTGACAAGCTGCTGTATCTTAAACTTTTAAAAAGTCCCAAAATTAAAAAATTCCGAAAGGAAAAATCGCCAAAATGGTTAAAGGAAAAATATCACCAAAAACAATCGCCAAAACTAAAAAATCGCCAAAACAAAAAATGCGCCAAAACTAAAAATATGTATTGTAAAAAAACAAAAAAAATCGACAAAAACCGAAAAAAATTTTGAAACAAGAAAAAACGCCACAACTTAAAAAATCTTCAATGCAAAAAAAATTCCCAAAAAAACCGAAAAAATCCTCAAAAGCCGAAAAAATTAACGTGACGTAATTATAAAAATCGCTAAAACTAAAAATATGTTCTGTAATAATACAAAAAAAAATTGACAAAAACCGAAAAAAATTTCCAAAAATTTTTCGAAAACGCCAAAGCTAAAAAAAAAACGTCAATACTCAAAAAAAACGTCAAAAACCGACACAAATCGAAAAAAGCCGAAAAGAAACGATCGTCATATGGAACTTTTTTTGTGTGCGAGTCGAAATCGTACTTTACTGAATTTATTTCCAATAATTTTTAAATTTCGTGCAGCATATCTTTGACTGCAACAATAATTTGGTTCCTCAGTTCCTCAGTTCCTCAGTTCCTCTGGATATTTTATGTTTGTTCTTACTTGCTTGCTTCATTACTTGACGATCTCCGAGATCTTCGGCACAAACTTGAAATATGTTTCCGTACGTATTAATTTATAATAAGCCAGAAATTAAGTAGAAATCGATTGAAAAAATTCTGGTGAATTAATGCCTGAGAATTCGTATGTCATTTTCAAGATGAGCTCACGCATGGTAACGAGACAAAAACATATCTTCATGAACAATTTTGTGGAACATACTAAATTTCCAAACTTTAAACGACAATATGAATGATTAAAATCTTATGGTCTTTGGATTAAATGGACATCATTGCAGGAGTGAATTTAGTTAAGTGTCATTAAAAAATGTTTGTTTTTAAATCACTAATAATATAGTTACATATTTTACAAATTGCACAGTAAAGGTATTATAAAATATAGTAAGATTAAAGTAAATTTTCGGCTATTTAATTACTTACGAGTATTTAGATTGTTTAAAATTTCGCTATAAATTTTTTCGGTTGTATGTATGTAAGAGTGGATACTGTTGTAAAATATTCTTCTTTTTTTTAATTTTATTACATTTACTCACTTCGGTTAAACATGATGCAGGTAAAGTTCCAATGCATAAAGCATTCTAGATATGAAAAATAAAATCAAGATAAATATTTTATTGTTGTTATAAAATAAAAAAAAAATGCAGTCAACCGCAATACAACTTTTAAACTTACAATACACGCCAGAGGAAATGGTATAACAATGAACGCAATATCAATAATGGAAAGCTTCAATTTTAATAAATACATTTTTCGAAACAAAATTTTTTGAATGAAAGATCACAATTAAATTAATGTGTTAACACCACTAATAAAGTTTCATAACTGAAAGTGATAGTTTAATGAAACGGCCACATGAGAGGAAAATTCGAGTTGAAATCTTTATGCAAAATAGTTAAAAATAAAATCTGCATAAATTAAAAACCTTTTTTCCCCATAGTCAGAGTGACTAAAACACTAGGTTAGTCGGAAACTCTTGTACAGTTTTTTTTTTTTGTGTGCAGTTTATAAATTATTATAGCATATGAACACTTTTGTACATTAAAAAAATACTACTAGTATTTGGTCAAATAAATCATTTCCGATTTTTGAAAATATCAAACGAGCTGTATAGAGTTGTCCGTTATAGGCTCTTTTCTCAAGAGCCGTAAGAGCTACGGACCTGAAATTTTCACAGAATATGAAAAACTTTGGCCGCTACAACTATATGACAAGGAGTGATAAATAGTGTTCTAAATGAAACATGTTAAAATCCTAATCTAATATACAGACACTTGACTGTACCAATTAACACTGAAATTAATAAAAAGCAATATTAAAGGGTATTCTATCAGTTAATGTTATTTTGATGATGAAATTTTGAAAACTTATCGTATCTTTAAAACTATAAAAATCCCAAAATAAAAAAAACACCAAAACGAAAAAATCGCCAAAAACGGAAAAAAAATCGCCAAAACAAAAAAAGCTCCAAAACAAACAAAACTCGCTTTAACCAAAATAAATCACAGAAAATCGAACAATTCATCAAACACGAAACAACACCAAAAACAGAAAGAAATCACAGAAACTAAAAAAAGTGCCACAACTAAGAAAAAACGTCAAAACTAAAAAAAAATCGCCAAAATCTGAAAAAAAGCTTAGCGGTTACTTTAAATTTGTTTAAAAATTTCTACATCAGTACCTGGATTCAGTAACTTTTTTAACGATAATCGTATCGCTATAATAAATATAACGAAAATTTATCGACTTTGCTATTCAGTAACATATTTTAACGATATTCGCTGTCGGTTGGATAAAAAGAAATGCAGTCACAATATCAAATTCTTTGTGTTTTTCTATATTATTTTTTATGCTTTTCGCTTATTTTCACATTTTCTATACAGAGATACCACATAATATTGATTTAAATGGTGATAAAAAAATAAGATAAAACTGGAAACTATCGTTAAAAAGAAATTACGGAATCACATTATCATTACTCCAAGCGAATAAATATGTCGATATATATAACGATTTTCGGTTCGCAAAAAGTTACAGAATTCAGCTACAGGTAGGGTTGCCAGTTTTGAAATCGTAGAAATAGTACATGAGAGAAAAAAATCAGTACAATTGAAAAAAAATCAGTACATTAATTTTTTCAATATAAAAGGCTTTAACTAGGAATGTAACTAATACCAGTTTAGCGCATGCGAATGAGAATACTATTTAATTTTTGCGAAAGCGAATGCAAATATTACAATACTTTAAAAAATCACATGAAAATAAATTTATATAAGAACATGAAGTTGTATTACATACATGGATGTACTACATATAGCATTTTATTTAAACTGAGTATTGCATTGAGCAAATATGTATTAATTTATTAAAAACATGAATTAATAAAACAGAAAGATACATACATATGTTTGTACATATATGAAATTAATGAGTGACACTTGTTTCGCGTGGAATTTACTACAACAATGACTAGTTAATATTGTTTGCGATTCAAATTTGTTTGTACGAAGTAATGAATGGTGCTCAAAACATTTATTTTAAAGTTTTAAAAAACTAGCCTTAAGTAAAAAATACTGCTGCCGAAAATACAATGCCTTTTCTTTTTCAAAAAATGAAATAGGTATATTTCCAAACACCGCTGGACTTTAGTTTAATTTTGATGCTTATGAGAACTTTTTTTATAGAAAAGCTTTCTGATAAAGCTCTGAAGAATGCCTTACTTATAAGTCAGCTACGTCCAAGCCATGTGCACAATGTGCAAACTTTCATAAAGAGTTTTTCGTGCTTTCACATCGACGAGATGACAACTTTCTTATATAAAATTACTTGCCGACTTAAAAATTGTTTGCATTTCGTTCAAAAATGCCAACTATGCACAGATATTGAGCAGTTGCAAAGCATGTGCAACAGTTGATCACACATACGCAGAAAAAATTCGCAGAACTTCTGCATAAATTTAATGAATCTACGAACATACTCTATATGTATATTTTTCATGCTGGCTTAAAATAATTTTCGTGTTTTTGACGTTTGTTAATGGCAATTTTTTTTGTAAAAGAAGTACAAAATTTTTTTGTCTTAAATATTCGCATACATTTTAGCAAATGCAAATAGCAAAAATAAGCGAAAAGTTTGCAAATGCGAACATTCGATACATTCCTAGCTTTAACCATTCTTAAAACAAAACATGAATTTAATGTATACTTTGTACCAAGGCAATGTAATTAATAAAAATAATATTATCAAAAAAATTTCGAAAAAGAAACTTTAAATTCATTATTTGCATGTATCAGAAATCACTTATATCTACTAACGTTTTTTTAATTGCAATTGATCAACAACAAGTAATTATAACGGTTGTTACATATGTATGTATACCAAGCATTATCTAATTTTTTTATCAATTTCGTTGCGACTATGACAACGATAATAAGGCTGAACATGTGGAAAAATTAAAAGAAATGTATACACTATTCTAATCAAATTCGATTAATTACGTCTAAATATCACATTTTTATAGGCACATGCATTAAAAGTTTGCCTGAGCACTTGAACAGTATTTTTGCTCTACTGAAAAATTTTAAATTCATACATAAGTTTTTTTCCACAAGTTCAACAGATAAAGGGTCTTTTTTATTGAGGTATAGAACTTTAAGTTGGCATCACTTTTTTAACTGGCGGCCATTTTGTCAGCTGTCAAGTGATTAATATTTAGTTTGGTTTGCCATTTCATCATGAACAAGTTGACAAAAGAACAACGCTTGCAAATCGTGCAAATTTATTTCGAAAATAATGGTTCAGTTCGCGAAGTTTACCGCAAGCTCCGTCCATTTTATGGTCGACATAATCGTCCATCAGAGCAATTAATTCGGTTAACCATGGATCGTTTTCGCACTACGTTTACTCTATGTGATAATACGCATCCGCAGAGACGTCGAACAGTGCGCACCGAAGAAACAATTGCCGCTGTAGAGCAAAGTGTTGAAGAGGACCCGAATGAATCGATTCGCCACCGTGCACAGCAATTGGAGCCGACTAACCGACTATTTTGTTCCCGAATTGGATGGCATGAATGTGGATGAGTTGTGGTTCCAACAAGACGGCGCTACATGCCACACAGCGCACGTCACAATCGATTTATTGAAGGAAACATTCGATGAGCGCATAATTTCGCGGAATGGACCTGTCAATTGGCCACCAAGATCGTGTGATTTGACACCATTGCATTATTTTCTTTGAGGATATGTGAAGTCGCTCGTCTACGCCAACAAACCAGAAACGTTAGGGGACTTGGAAGCTAACATTCGTGGCGTTATTGCCAACATACGGCCCCATATGCTCGAAAAAGTGGTTGAAAATTGGACCTGTAGAATTGGCTTTATTCGAGCCAGCCGCGGCGGCCACATGCCCGAAATCATATTTAAACATTAATGGCATAAAATTATCCTTCCAATAAAGCCAAATTGATGGACATTAAAACGATTTTCTTGTGTTTTATTTCAATTCGAAGTTCTATACCCCTCAAAAAAACACCCTATACATATGTATGTATCCATACGTTCGCTAAAAGGAGTATGGTTTATTAGTGTCCTGGCCTTCTACACTGCAACTCGAATACAACTATAATTGAGTCGAACTCATTCAGTCGGTCGTTTTTGACTAAAACTATTTATCAAATCCATGTAATTTAAATGGGTTTGATCTTAGGTTTGTATCAAAAACGACCTAAACCGTCTAAATAAAAAACAAAAACTGTAATGTAAAAAATATACATACATACACACTCGAGCAGTTTTTTATACAAAATACTCCGCATTATTCTGTAAATATTTCTCTCTTTTACGTCAACCCGACAACAAGAAGTTTTCACTTGCCTTGTATTGTATTCTACTCCAATTGTAAGGAGGTGTCAATAGTACTCAATTGTTACCGACAAGTAGATAAGTGCTAATTTTTTTAGCGTTGAGGAGTCGACATTGAGATAGTTATACATTGCAATTATGAATAAATTTCCGCAAGAAATTTCCCCCTTTTCCAATTAGATTTTTTTGTTTTCCCTATTATTTGCTACTGTTTGAAATTATTCCCCGGGAAAAATTTCTCGTGGAATTTGAATTATAATTGCCTTCATAATATAGAATAAGACGGAATAAATTTTTCAAACTTGTGAATTTTTCAAATGTTATTTCCCTTCCAAAGGTAATCAGGGCAATTATGAATAAAATTCCGCGAGAAATATCTCCCTTTTCCAATTAGAATTTTTTGTTTTCCCTTCTACTTGCTATTAATTGGAATTGTTCCCAGGGAAAAATTTCCCGCAGAATTTTATTCATAATTGCCCTCAATATGTTTCTTTTGTTTTCAAAATAATTCTAAAATGTGCATATATTGTAGCACCTTTGATGAAAATAACCGTAAGAAAGTAGTTTATTTATTTTTCTGTTGTTGTTAATTTATAAGAAATATGTCACAAATAGTCATTAAATTGTTAAAACTGTACGTATAAAATTGTATGGAACTTTTAAATATTATAAAAAAATACCTTAGAATCAACGAAAATTTAAATTTATAAAGTTTTTATATAAAAATTGATAAGAAATCCCGAAAATGAAATCCCGGGATTGAATTTTACAAATCCCGGGATTCGGGATTCGGGATTTCCGGGATCGGGATTTCCCGTTTGGCATCCCTAGTATGTACACAAATTTTATACTTCGATGAAAGAATATGAATTTATAATTGTTTATTAAGTTTGTTGTAATCAATTGTTAAATGTGTTTAGAGTTTCACACGTTATGTTAATTACTTTTTTTTATTATTTACTATTTATAAACATTTCCTCTAGTTACTATAGTCTAGTAGGTGTTTGTGTTTGTTTGTAGTAAGCATTTAACATTTTCTTTGTTTAACATTTTAATTAATTAGGCAGCCCGTGTGAATATGTAGGAGTAATTCTCACAGTCATTGGTCAGTTACGTAATATGTTTACGATATATAGTAGAGATGAGCACAAGATGTTTGCTTGCTTAGTCTTCATGATGTACAATAAAAGACTAAAAAAAACGCGTGTGTCCCAGTTTTGCCCCAAGTAATGCAATTTTTTATGGGCCCCCTAAGATTTGGGGCCTCGGTGTCATTTTTGTATTTTCTCAGGCTCATATTTTGCAAACCGTTCGAAATTTTGATTTACTCTCTCGCGCAAAGTTGTAGCTCTTGTCATAAAGAACAAAAATTTTGAACATATTAAATAAAAAAAACTTCATCTCCAAGATCAAAGTTGCAAAAAAATTCGAAAAAAAAATCGATTTTTTTACCTTTTTCCCCATTAGTCCATAGGTAGCAAACCGTTCAAAATTCAAAGAAACAATCAACTACAAAAATGTGCCTAAGATCTCAATAAACATTTTTCTAGAACATATCGAGCCATTACCGCCAAAGAAGCTTAACCAACATGATTTTCGAAATGCATTTTTTTATAAAAATCATTAACTTGTTATCATTGCCATTATATATCAAAATTTTACAACCATAGGATATACCGTTTCAATTTTATAGCAAAAACAATTTAAGCTTAAGTACACATTATTTTTTTACAGCAACATGTTACTTAAGCTAAAATTTCCTTTCGAAAATAAAGCAAGTAGGAGTGCTATATTCGGATTAGCCGTATATTATATACCGTTCACCGACATCGGACGACGTACATGTATACACACAATGTTAAGTACATACATATTTGTTTTGTAAAAGAAAAATAGTTTACTTATTTTTTGGTCTATTGCAATTTTTCGACTAACAAAATTGATTCAAATATATTATTTTCGATATTAGCAATAGTTGAATAATTTATTTTGCATTTTTTGGACTGTTAATATTTATCTATTTTTAAAATAATTAACTAGAGACGACTTCAACATGGAACAGCCTATTCTGATAGCACACACACCCACAACTAAAAAACTTGAATACACATTATACCATGCAAATTGCCGAAAGTATTTATTTTAATCGCTCCAGTGACAGTTTCTGATAGACCGACCATAAAAAATGACATGTGCCCAAAAATTGCACTGATACCTCGCGTACCTACCGGCCATACGCATCGCACTTTTCATCTAAAAAATAATCATTCCTGGCTATAAACACTTTTGGCACCATAACTTTTAAATGCGGCGATTTTCGGAAATTTTTTATAGCCATTTTTGTTTAGAATAAATACCGCAACATCTTTCTTCTACATAAATATGGCCTATCATAGTCATTTAATGGGATGAAACTAAGTTTTTTCGGACAGACTTTTTTCAACGGCTCTCGCTAAAAATTGGATATCGATAATTATAATTGGTTTTCATTGTTTTATAAGGTAAGATGTGTATATATAGACGATAGAGGAAAACATATTTTCGTGCAAAAAAATCTGCGTATATACTTGTATACAAACATTATGATATAGAATTCTTTCTACAAAAAAATAAAAGTAAATAAATAAAGTATTTTTTATATACAACCAAATTTTTTTAGTCGAAGTCGAAATACGCGAATCACGATAAAGCCCGTTATTGAATTCCACACCTAATCAAAAAAATATGATTGTATTGAAGTGAGTAATCATTATTTTAAAGGCTATGTTTCCAAACTTGAAAAGAAAAATCATCCATGTCTTAAATATGGTTATTTTGATAACTCTGAAACAGTTTATTTTTAATCAGAATAACAGTTTATAATGATTTAAATTTGATTACGGGATCCAGGAAAAAAAATTGAGATAGTCGTCAGTTCAGTTTAGGTACGTAGCAATTTATTCACAGGGTATATGGACTTGAAAATTCTTTCCATTAGTAAAACTATAGACAAAAAATTTAATAGCGAACTCTTTAATTTGAAAAGTCATAAGTCTGCAGAAGATTCACTACATGGAGCCGTTCAAGAAGCCAATAATTAAGCAAATTGGAGACAAGTTTACGTAAAAAACTGATATTTACTTCTTCTTAAAAAATGTTTTTTTAGCTTAACCAACACAAAAATATACACATTAGGTTCTCAGGTAGACAGCAAAAAAAGCTTAAGGGACAAAAAATACCGTTATCATAGTAATATTTAGTTAAAATTCGTTGCGTTACTTATATTTAGCATAATAACACCTAAATACCAAAATTCAATGAATTAACTGAAATAACAGCGAAGATAATTAAAAAAAACCTTCTCCTGTAAAGTTTTGTTTTTGTTATAGTGTTTTTACACTGACATGGTTTTAATAAAAGTTGGTTTTAACGTTAAAACCACCTGTTAAAACCTGGTTTTGCCATACAAATTGTTTTTGTTAAAACTAGAGATGTGCAAATGTCGTGATTTTATCGTGTCACGCGTGAGTCACGTGATTCGTGATCAAATATTATAACTAATCACGCGTGAGCGTGACTGAAAAAAATTTACTCGTGCGTGATCGTGCGTGAGCTTGTTTTAATAATCACGCACGAATTCTCACGCTCTCACGAGATAACATTCCTGCATAGGCACATATGTAACTGTATTCAATCATTTGAAATAAATTATTTTATAATAGTAAATGCATATATGTATAGTAATATGTATGGTAGTATGAGCTTTCAAACATAATGAATACCCCCCAAACAAAATGTTTCGAATTTTTCTGAGGTCAGACTTGTCGTACCGAATTCGTTAAAACATTTCGGCAGTTTCTCTGAAAAATTTGTTTTAAACATTAAAACTTTGATTTTTGATTACATAAGTAAAAGTCTGTGAAAAATTTTTTTTAAATAAATATGTATGTATATGTTGATAAAAAAAAGGATTGTAACAAATATTAAAAAACGTGAGTATGTACAAATTATTTTGACAATAGCAGCAACATAACGGTGAATCGTACCTACAGTTCATTACGAATTCGTACTGACTTATCGTAATGAATTCGTACCGACATTTCGTTACGAAGTCGTGTCAACCATTACATACAAAAATGGTTACGATTTCGGTAATATTTCGGTGCCGAAATCGGAAGATTTTGTCGACCAATCGTTACGAATTCTTTACGAGTTCGGAGCATTTTGTTTGATGGGTACACACAGCCTTGTAAGTATGTATGTATGTATTATAGCATTGCACAGATGCATCTGTTTGCACCAGTTTTGCGTGTTTTTTGGTTCTTGTATGAAAAAATATGTTATTTAGCGTTTCTTTTACTAGTTGTAAATGTTGATTTTTAAAGCAGTTATTGTATGGTTGTGCAATGACCAAATGAGAAAAACACGTTTGTATGTATTTGTTTTTCTATAACAAATAAGATACATAAAACTGGTTTTAACATAAGTACCACATGGTGTGTGGTTGATGAATGCGCTGATTTACACGGGCATAATTGTGCTGGTATAACATGCCAGTTTATAGGTGAGAGAGGCAAAGAGAGCGGTATTGCGGTTGGCATAACTTTTCAACAAGCTACAACCCCGCATTAGCAGCATAAAACCAATACAGACACAACTTAAAAAACAGCAAATGTTAAATGAATACTAAAAACACTAACACACACAAAGCTGTGTATACGTATACATTTTGTGCCAGATGAATTAGTCTCGTGTAATTTGGAAAAGAACAAAAATTGTGCGGCTTAAAAATTGTTCTCGTCTAAACTACCTCAATGAATGAATGAAAGTAAAATTTCACATACACATGTAAGTAAATGATACATGTACATGAAACACATGCATATGTAATCATGTATAATTACTCTCAGAACAAAATTGTCTCTCTCTCTCTCTCTCTGTATAATTGGCTGCGCCACAAAATAACATAACGAACGTCGCACATACATCTGTCCATCATGTATTTTTTTCAACAATGTTTTTTTTTCATATGTTTGTACTACAATATGTATTTTTGGGCAAAAACAGAGCAAACAGTTGCTCAGCAGCAATACAATAAGCAATTGTTATTTGTTTTAATTGTATTTTAATTTGGAAAAGCACGCACACACAATAATTCTTATACTAGTTCTGTCGCTCACACTACAATTATATGGTACATACCATGGTATATTTGTTTTGGCTATACAAACGAGTATACAAATGCAACCCTATAGTATGTATGTATGTTTCTTAGATACCCTGTAGGAAATATCAATTGAGAAACACTACTGATTCAACAGTGCCTTTGTCAACAATACTACTGGCGAATTGTACCGCAGAAAATGTTTTTTGCTTTAGGGGCCGTCCATATACTACGTAACGCTGTAGGGGGGAAGGGTGGGGTTCGAGTTTTGTTATGATTTGTTATGGTGGGGGTGGGGGGAGTCTTTGAAAATGTTACGTAACAGAAAAATTTTAGAAATTTGTATGTTTTCTCATATAATATGCTTTTCTCATTTATTTGATTATCATTTATTTAATTGATCATACGTCTTATCTTCACATTTATATTATGTATGTATACATACCTACATGTGCGGAATGTCAATTTTTGATATACGAGAATTCGATTTCGAATATTTAAAATGATATCCGCGAATACGAATATTTAAAACGATATTAAATTAACTTTGCTTTATTTTAATTTACATTGTACATAGATATGTACATATTTATATGTAAGAACCTATTTTTCAACTCAAAAAACACGCAAATTATATTATATATATATTTTTTCGTGAACGTGCGTGATCGTGATAAGTTGTAAACCACTCGTGCGTGATTAAAAATATTTTATTCATGAGCGTGCGTGATCCTGAAAATTTTCAAAGCCATTCGTGCGTGAAAGTGCGTGAGTAAAATATTTTTCTGCGTGATCGTGCGTGTCGTGAGTCAGAAAACACTCACGTGCACATCTCTAGTTAAAACCGAATTAAAACCATTTGTTGAATTGCTTTTAAGTTGGTTTCATGAAATGCAACCTTGTTTTCGCTGTGATAAATTCAGTACTGCCAAGTTGAAATCATAGACTACTTAGCTTTTTGTGCGGTTATGACTCGATATGAACTTCCTAGGAATGATTCTTAACACCGTTTAGATCGCGCTTAGGTAGCCGCAAAAATAAAAAAAAAATCAAATCAAAATTGTTTAAAAATTTTCGGAAAATGTTTCACTTTTGCGGTTACCTAAGTACTAATTCATTAATAGACATATATTTATTAAAACAAAAACATCAACAAATATAAATATTCAACTCATCAGTAGACGACTACAAGCACAATACAAAGAAAGTTTACAAAACCCCAATGAACAAAATCCATTAACTTATTGAGAATTGCAAAACTACATAACGGGCTAAGAAACTTTTTCAAAAAACAATATTATTCAGCATGCGTTCTGTATTTTATTTGTCTATTATCTTTTTACATTAATGCAACCTTTGATTACACTGTGCTAGCTAAGTTGGTTAAAAGTATCTAAAAATGCCAATTTTTCAGTTTTCTACCATTTATTAATTTTTAGGCTTCCGTACACCAAAGGTGAGAAGGAACCCTATTGTTTTCGCTATGCTATCCATCTGTCCGTATTTCTTTCTGTCCATGACAGGCTATTTTCGCAGGAACCGTAAGAGCTACGGACCTGAGTATGTTGAACTTTGGCCGCTGCAACAACAAATGCATGCTGCAACAACAGATGCAATGGCAACTCTGGCTAAGTTGGAAGTCATAAAAATTAAGCTCCGTAAAATTATTTCCAAATATAGGGTGTTTTTTGAGGGGTATAGAACTTCGAATTGAAATAAAACACAAGAAAATCGTTTTAATGTCCATCAATTTGGCTTTATTGGAAGGATAATTTTATGCCATTAATGTTTAAATATGATTTCGGGCATGTGGCCGCCGCGGCTGGCTCGAATAAAGCCAATTCTACAGGTCCAATTTTCAACCACTTTTTCGAGCATATGGGGCCGTATGTTGGCAATAACGCCACGAATGTTGGCTTCCAAGTCCCCTAACGTTTCTGGTTTGTTGGGGTAGACGAGCGACTTCACATATCCCCAAAGAAAATAATCCAATGGTGTCAAATTACACGATCTTGGTGGCCAATTGACAGGTCCATTCCGCGAAATTATGCGCTCATCGAATGTTTCCTTCAATAAATCGATTGTGACGTGCGCTGTGTAGCATGTAGCGCCGTCTTGTTGGAACCATAACTCATCCACATTCATGCCATCCAATTCGGGAACAAAATAGTCGGTTAGTCGGCTCCAATTGCTGTGCACGGTGGCGAATCGATTCATTCGGGTCCTCTTCAACACTTTGCTCTACAGCGGCAATTGTTTCTTCGGTGCGCACTGTTCGACGTCTCTGCGGATGCGTATTATCACATAGAGTAAACGTAGTGCGAAAACGATCCATGGTTAACCGAATTAATTGCTCTGATGGACGATTATGTCGACCATAAAATGGACGGAGCTTGAGGTAAACTTCGCGAACTGAACCATTATTTTCGAAATAAATTTGCACGATTTGCAAGCGTTGTTCTTTTGTCAACCTGTTCATGATGAAATGGCAAACCAAACTAAATATTAATCACTTGACAACTGACAAAATGGCCGCCAGTTAAAAAAGTGATGCCAACTTAAAGTTCTATACCTCAATAAAAAACACCCTTTATAAATATTTTCTTGTTTTTTATACTTAAAATTCACTTTACGCCATTGAAAACAGTTTTTAGTTGTTCATAAAATATTAATATAAAGTTTAACAGACATTTTAAAATCGAATAACAATAAAAAAAAAAGTTATTATGGCTGAATGTAATAAATGCAGATTATCTATTCGTGGTGAATCCAGAATAAGATGTATTGGAGTTTGTACTAAAGTTTATCATGCTTCAAGTAAATGTTCAGGCATTGACCAATATTCACAATCTAAGTATGTATGTTGGAAACAAATAATTTTATTCGCTTTATTTGTGATGACTGTGTGCAATACATACACAATGTTGATATGGTGCTAAAAAGCATACAGGATGAAGTGTTACAAAATACAAACAAAATGGTTGAATACAAACATGAATTTGGTTCTGCTTTAAAACAAAATGAACATGAAATAAAAAAACTCTTACAAGCAATTGAAAAGAGGTATGAAGAGAGAATCAATAAATTAGATCGTGTTCATAATACATTTGAAAAAAGTCTTAATGAAATAAAAAATTTGTCATCCTACATCAAGGACTTTGAAAATAAAAACAAAGAAGCGTTCAAAAACTTTGAAGATAAAAGCACAGATATGTGTAATGAAATAAAAAAGGTCAAAATAGAAACAAATAATGATCAAAGTAAAATGACATACGCTGAGAAATCAAAATCTAAAATAGTGGTGCCAGACTTAACCTCACCAAATTACACTTTGCATCAACAGATTTGCCCAGTCATTTCCCCACTCGTTAACCCTAGCGAACATTCCAATGAAAGTGTTACAAATAGCCAACAAAAACGAGCGAATAATAATGCAAGTAAACAACCTGTTTTTGCTGTTTCTTCTACTCCGCCACATTCGTCACATAATGCTGTTATAAGAAATCAAACATCTACACAGTATACTAAGCCTAAGCGTAGCTTGAACAAAGGTCCTGTTATTTACGGCGCTAATTCGTCGAGTGATTTGGATGTGATATCTCAAAAAAAAAATGGATCCACATTTCCTCTTTTAAGCCTACTGTGACTGTGGATCAAATCTTGAATTATGTATGTGCAAAAAACTGCAAAAATAGATAAAAGTCACATTGTCTGCTTCAAGCTTGTTGAGAATGATGCTGATTTATCCACATTAAGAAGTGTTAATTTCAAGATTGGTGTTGCAAATAGTTACTATAACGTAATCTTGAAGCCGGAAATTTGGCCAGCGGACATAAAAGTGCGGCCTTTCGTAAATTTTCGAAAGCAGACTCCCCACATACAGAAAACCTTGTTACTACAGGCAATCTATTTAAAGTATATTATCAAAATCTGTCGGGAATGAAAACTAAGTCCCATGCTGTCTACGATTTCTCCTCTCAACTAGAATATGATGCTATTGTGTTGGTCGAAACTTGGCTGAACAAAGACTTTTCGGATGCTGAATTTTTTGATCTCAATCTGTTCAATGTCTTCCGTAAAGATAGAGATGCGTCTACCACTGGTCTTTCTTTGGGTGGTGGAGTTCTAATTGCTGCAAAAAAGTGTTTTAAGTCATCTATTTGTAAAATTGATGATCATAATGGTCTACTTGATCAGCTGATTTTATCAATCTACGGTGTGGGCAGTTCGTTCCTGGTATGTGCTTCATATATTCCACCTAATAGCGCCGATCATATATATGATGCTCATATTTCTAATATCTTGTCTTTTGGCGAGGATTTCTCAGTAAATGACAATCTTTGTGTTTTAGGGGACTTCAATTTAAGAAATATTGTTTGGTCAAAATTTTCTCACGATGCTTATTTGTCGCCTCGTAACGTAAATCAAAGCTATGAAATTAATTTTATTGACAGTTTAATGTCTCTTAACCTTTGCCAAGTGAATACTTTTCATAACCAATTAAATCGTTTTCTTGATCTTATCTTTATTCCAGAGTCTCTTAAATACCAAATTTATGTTCCTTTACTGTGGATATCACCGTCAAATATTCATCATAAACCTCTAACTATTGAAATTTCTAATTTAGCGTTTTTTAAGAATTCTCAACTTGCGACAGTTAATGATTTTAATTTTAAATTATGTAATTTTGATGTGCTTAATTCCATAATCGATTCTATTAACTGGTTTGACCTTTTTGCTGACCTAACAAAATGTGAGTGCTATGAAATATTTTTACGGACGTAATCGTGTGTTAGCACTACATTATACGGTGATTTTTAATGTCAAATTGAATAGAGGAACTCGTCAACACGCAGTTAAATTTTGTTACTTATGCTAACTTCATGCCAATTTTTGATTATACATAAGGCCCCTACTTTTTAGTATAATAAAATAACTGTTTTAATATAAAATTTACTGTGATTTATAAACTGTAACATAATTTTGTATATATGTAGGTTTTACACATACTTCTTTGTTAATTTAGATATTTATACAATGTAATTATAGGTATTTTGTTATCTTAGTCTGTAAGGATTTTTTGTCCATAGACTGAAATAAATAAATAAATAAATAAAGGGTGTTCCAAAACGAGCAACGAAAAACGTTAAAATCTACAAATACATATATGAATATATGAAAATAATTGAATTTAAAAACTCAACTTTAGGTGCGATTTTTTTTCCTGTGTTTGTTGTAAAAAATTTACATTTTTTCATTTTTCCAACAAGAAAAAAACTGATGTGAATACCTTTATTAAAAAAATTTTAAGTTTTTCCAAAATAAAAAATACTTAGGCCAATCAATTCATGTTTCTTTTTTATCGATATAAAGGTTAATAAATGATAAAAAAAAATTGTGATTTATGCGGGGAAACAGAAAACGACTCGCACATCATTTTCAATTGTGTAAAATACATCCGGACAAAATACCCGGCAATAGAACAATATGACAACTGTCGGGCCTGTTCTGAAAATCACGCTGATTTAAATCACGGTGATTTCAAAAGTAAACTATTAATAACTGACTTGTTAGTGGGTTTTTGTTGTATTTTAAGTTTTCGTCATGTATAATAGAATATTTTAATGCAACTTCCATCGCTATAAATTGTCAAATTTACAAAAGCAATGATTTAGGTTTTATTAATTTATTGAAATCGCCGTGATTTGCAGAACAGGCCCGTGTGTCTCATTTTTGTGTCTGAAAAAGTAGAAAACTAGAGGGTAATTACGGACTTCATAAAGGAAGCTAAGATTAAACTATAAAAAAAACGACATTTTGGCGGCGATATAACCCTAGGGTCCAGAAATGTAAACCCCCCATCTCTCGATAATCGAGAAGGTACGGACTAATCTTAAAGCAATAAAAAGAAATTGAGAATTTGAGGTACTTTTAACCAAGTTTTCAATCTTAATTATTTTTTAAATAAGAGCTACCATGATATAAATATAGGGGGAGTGTATTTAGTTTTTAGTAGTCTTTTGACTTTCGTTAATAAATTCGATATTTTTGGCCATACACAGATGACGAGTTTTGTGGATAGATGGACTGATTTAGTTACATAATAATCAATCAAAAGGACTATTTTGAACTTTTGTAACTCACGACTGTTTAAATTTAGGTGGCGATATACTGCATGCATGTATATCTGGTGCTGCTTTTATAAAGCATTGCTAAGTCGCTTTTTATTAAGAATAAATTATTCATATGTGATGCAATCGTTTCAAAATAAACCAAATGGATTCCAATTATTAAACAAAGAATTATTTCATATATAGGTATGTATTTTTGCAGACATACACACACACAATGAATTGAATACATACATACATCATTATATATTTGAATTTTACGACTATTCCAAGAGTGATTAATATAAATACATACATATCTACATAACATACACATATACATATATACATACACTCATAAAGAGTATATGGATAAAGAATTAAACGAGTATACGAAAGAATATTTATCACAATTACTTCTGAAATGTGCATCCAAAATGCGGTTCATTGTTAGGCATTGTGCTTCCTTACAATTTTTTCTTCTCCTTCAAATTCAAATGTAACCTCAATGCCATTGGGCAACCAAGAACGATTCCAAATGGTAACTTTACACTTTTTGATATTTCCATCGGCATCAACTAGATCGGCAATAATTTTAGTCAACTTTCCTGCTACAACTTGAGTTTCAGCAGAGTACATTTTACCAAGCCTATGAACGGAAGGTAATATCATTTAAATAATGGATAATTTCCAAAGA
Organism: Tachina grossa; assembly: GCA_949987645.1. Classification (NCBI taxonomy): domain Eukaryota; kingdom Metazoa; phylum Arthropoda; class Insecta; order Diptera; family Tachinidae; genus Tachina; species Tachina grossa. The sequence goes on from OX465274.1 coordinate 184,813,503, forward strand.
AAAAAGCTTGTGTGCTAATCATATGCATATTTCGTACTTATAATTGGGACCATCACCTCCAGCTAATTTCGAAAGGGAAGCTTTAAGATCACTTTCAGCATTTGTTAGATCTGTAGGATGAACCCCACCAACAATTTTCTACTTAAAGAAATAAATTTATAAATTTATAACATCATCACTGATAATAAATGCATCTTACCTCATTCGGCATTGTTTTACTTCGCTCTGATTTCTGACTACAGAATAATTTCTAGTCTATGTTTCTGATAATCAAATGAAAACAAATATTTTCGCGTTTTATTTCTTTGTTAATTTGCAAAAATGTTTCACTGAACCCACTCTTCGATTATTGTACGAAAACGACCTCAAAAGTACTCGCATTTCGACAGCTGGCTGTTGAATCACAGAATCACTGATGGTAATGATGGTTTAATTTCATTTGTTTGAGATAATTATATGTTTACATTACATTACACATGTGTAAATCTCTTTACTTATAATTAGTGCTTTCGATTTGGAACTAATTTTAGTAATTCTAATTCTTTTATTTGGTTTTGTTGTGAAATCAAAAAATTTTATTGAATGATAATGCAGTTTCTATAACAACGATGTGGAAATTACATACATCGAACGAGATAATAATTTTCACATTTTTGTCGTAAACGAGCCCGGCAAAATATTTTAATTTTTTTCCATTATAAATGAAAACCTTTCATTAATCAATGTGACTTCCTTTTCAAAATAGAAGGAAAGTTTGTTAAGACTAGTAGGGAAATTAAAGATTTCTGGTGACACCACGCAGCTCATAAGGACTCATGTCTATCTACATCACAGTCGCTAAAAGGGGCAGCAGTGTGGTAAGCCGGCTCCAGATTGTTGTCTGAACTAAGAAATATGTTGAAACCCCTCGATATACTATGTATATGGCAATTAAGAAGCCAAAAAGAGATAATTTTCCTTTAATTGAACTAGAAGGTATCTTGCAATTCCTCATTAAAATTTTCAAAAAAAAAAATAAAAAATATTTTCTACAGATTTAATTAGATTTACGACTCGAATCATTTCAAGACGGCATTAACCCTGCACACATAACCCTCGAACGTATCCTTCTAAACCTAACCATTCGTCGTTTCGACGAGCACGTTTTGGGGCGTATAATATCGGTTCTAAACATATATATTTTTGTACTTGCAACACATACATACCTTTAGCAAGTACTTTGTTAATAAATACAACTATATATTTCTATTCTGTTACAAGGATATTTATTATAATCCATTTTTCCAAAAAGCACTTTTTTTTTGAGATCACATTGTTATAAAATTTATATAAACAAACAAAACAAAAAAGCCTTTTTGTCTTTGGCAAAACTTAACTATAACACTATTGTCATTTAAAAAAATATAAAAAATTAATTTTTTGAAGCGCATTGTGTGCAGAAATCAACTTTATGCTCGCCAACACTCGTCGAAGCGACGAACAAGTTTATCATATCTCAATAATTACGTGCTTACGCGCCGAGTTTGGTTGTCTCCTGCAAAAGCTCAGCGAAAACTAAGTTGGCAAGAAATTTAGCGGCGATCGGTGCACGTGTTAAAAAGAAATAGCTATTTTTTCGTCCGGTGTTCGTCGTTTCGACGAAGGTTATGTGTCTAGGGTTAAGTAACTGGATGCTTAGGGCACTTAAAATCCAAGAGCCGTAACTGCACTTTTAATTTTTTTTACAGAAGCGAAACACTAATAAATAAGTGTCTGGATCAAATTGTTTATCATTAGTAATTAGTGGTCACGCTTTTTTTACGCTTGTGTGGCACATGGCACAAAGATGTAAACCTGGCCTATGTAAGCCTACTGAAATTCTATAATACTGAAATTATGTATTGCGTGTATGTTCGGCAAGTTATTAACCAAGAAAAACGTAAAATTTTTAAATTAAAGGCTATTCTATGTCAAATACATACATACATATTACATATGTACATACTTTATTTCTTATATTAATTAATTACCTTTTTATCTGAACTCAAGTTTATACAAATGCAGGTACATAAACAACACTTATCTAAACAGACAACTTTATTTAGGTATTACACAAATAACACATTTTACAAATTGAAAAATTTGTTTAATTTATATATTTTAACTTTTTCATTAACTTGATCGCCATCAAATGATATTTTCTATTTCGCAATTTACTGACGCTTTGATGCATTGGAATTTGTCCACAAATTTTTGGTTACACTTTTCACTTTGATATTTTTAATTTATTATTTTTTAGACAATGCAACGGGAAATATCACTAAATTTCTAAACATTTTACGACTTTAAATTATTTAAAACTTTTATATCAAGAATATATGCCGGCTATGATACCGGCAGCCGGCTTGTTTTGAGGTAGATAATAGACTGATGTTTGTATGTATGTATTAATGGAATGTGTAGAGTTACCGTCCGTTCTTATAATAGTAATATGATAAAACGGTTGACTTTGTCATATAAAGCAGTTATTTATTGAAATTTTGTTTCCTTCTCTCCCGTAGGAAATTAAACAAGGGCTACAGTACTGCCAGAAATCGTCTTCATTTACCGTTGGAATGTAGTTACCAGACTAGCTCTGATAAGTAAATATGATACAGCGGTTTCCGTTGTCAGCGAAAGCAACTCTCGATGCATTTGAAGCCTGTTCGGAAATGCATCACTATGCTCAAATCATATCAAGTGCCTCGACTGCGTTGCAAGCGGACTTTTGAATATCCTAAAGTACTTTACTGAAGTAGATATCGCACAAATAGAAGTCAAATATGATGTACAACCATTAGTACTACTAAAAAAGATCATCAGCGGACTTGTATTTCATTTTAAGTCAAAGTATGCCCTTATGATGCAACGCAATGATGCATTTCCGAACAGGCCTTTACGTTACAAAAGAAATGTGAAGCAAATGTGAACTTAAGATATTTAAAATATTTGAACAAAAAAAGTGAATAAATAAAGAACATAATTTAATCATGTTAATAAAATGGCGTTTGTATTAAGTGAATTTATAATTTAGATTTGCTCAAAACGCATGGCGGAAGTTCATTCAAGAAACTTATTTCAAAATAATGTAATCAAATCTACAAGTTATAGAAAAACAATCATTGTTACCTCATTTTTTTAATGCAACTTTCTTTTGTAGTTAAAAACACCTTTATTTTTCAATTTAGTTGGAAAAAGAAACAAATGAATGAACAAGTGCTGTTAGCAGACTAATTTAGTAACAAAATTTAACAGTTTTGAATTATCTTAGGAAAAAGCAAATTTTAAAATTTGTTAGCACAGATATTTAATTAAAACAAGCGACTTCAAATAAGGCAATGAGCTGTCCTAAAGTTAAACACTAAGTACTACATAATACAAATTATTCCAGAAGATTTCCATGTGTTAAATACTTAATATACAATATTAGAGAAATGAAAATTGAAAGAGAAAGCTAGCACTAGATATATGTATACTAAAACGAAAATATTTAAAAACGATTAATTTAAATTATCTACACTATCAGAAGAAAATCACTTTGTAAAAGAAACTTTGTCATATTGAACACAAATTAGTTGTTGTTGGCACAATCGTGTTTTTGTAAATAAAGCTTATTATGTACGTACATACATATAAAAATGCATTTAAATATGTATGGGTACATGATCTAGCAATTGGGCACGATCTGAAAAAATGGCGCAACACATTTCACACTCAAAATACCGCTGGGGTTTACGAACGCCACCAGCAGCAGTAGCTGAGGAATTTTGTTGAGCTGCTGCAGACGCATCCGCTGCTGAAACTACTGCAGAAATAGAAGCGAATGAGTTGCTATTATTTGATGAGGAACTTGTAACCGTATTGAAAGTGTCCACCATGGTATTGTAATCAAGATAAGAAGTTGTGGTTGCGCTATTTTGAACAGATAGTGAAATTTTTGGTGAATCGGTTCTGGCAGATTTAAGTGATTTCGATGAAGACTTCTTTTGATTAATATTTGTGGTTTCATCACTCGTAAATTCTAAATACTTGAGATTTGAAGCTGATAACCCCCTTTGACTTCGAGAAGATTTATGTTTACGAATTTTGCCAGATCCTACTTCCATTTCCAAGTCTGCTTGAGGAGAGGAGGCAGTATTGATTGCACCATTGACTATTTCTCTTAGATCAGGTGATGTTGGTTCTATTTTAATCAAATGCTGTTCTTCTTCTGTTTGCTCGGCCATAAATTGGGTGGAAGATTCACTGGTAAAACGCTGTCTTGATTTGTCAGACTTTGAAGGCGATCTAAGAAACTCATCAAGATCATTACGCAGACAGGAGGCCTCTAGTAATAAATGGGCATCATAGAGATCATTTGCGTTTGTGTGGCGGGTAGTTGGTTGTGTGCGAGCAGAAGTGTTGTGATTTGAATTTGGAGGATTTTTCATTAGATGATGATGATGATGAAGCTGTTGTAGTTGGTGTTGAAAGTTGTGATTGTCTTGTTCTTGTTTTATATGCAAAGGACTAGAGCTGATTTGTTTGGGAGGCTGCAAGGCGGGCGAAATTATATCGTAATCATCTACTATGGTTGAAGTTTTTTCCACATTTGAAGTTCTGGTTACAATTGACTTTTTCTTTTTCCCACTCGATCTTCCTAAGCCGCCGTTGCTGTCGTTTGGTGCAATAGTGCATTTTTCTGTATGTATCATTTGTGGGCCTTTGGTCTGTTTGGTTCCAGCGGTTTTCACCTTGCGACCTCTGCCATTTGTGGACGGTGCTGCTTCTTTATCTACTCTCTTTAGTTGCACCTGTTGTGTTCTCTGAGACGTAGATGCTTTTTCTTGTTTCACTTTACGCTTTGTTTGGCGTTGCTGCGTCTCTGACAATCTATTTTCCTCAACAGTCGTGGACTTAGTTGATGGTCCCACAACTAAGGTATCTATACTTTGGAGAGTTGTTTCCAGATTCGAAAGCAGTGATTTATAGGAGTCATCAGTCTGTTTTGTTGGCCAAATTTTGTCGTTACTGCTAGAGTTGTAACGTTGTTTACAGAGGGCATTATCATCGATGCCCACATCTAAATCAAAATCATCGTGATCTTCTAAACGACGTGATTTAGTCTTAATTTGGGTCGCTTTATTTTTATTATTTATTTCGGCATGTGTAGTAGCTGCTAATTGTTTCTTTTTTGTTGATTTTCCTTGGGGGATGAGTTGCGGTTCTTGATTGCCGGCTGTTGTTTCAGGAACATTGTGATTATCCGCAGCCATGTTTAGCAAATCGTCGACGTTGTCTATATCAAAGTCGGATAAATCAATGTCACTACTAGGACCACCATCATTTTTGCCTTCACGTTTGAGACGTGCTAATTCATGAGGTTTTAATTTTCGCCGGCGTTTATATTTACGAGGTCCAGTCTGTTTTGAAAATATTTATATTAGTCAACATTCAAACCTAATAAAAATATGTATTACAAAGAAAACTCACCACTGGTTGCCTTTGCATGGCTGTATTCATATCACTGTGTTGTATTAAATGCTGTATCAAATCTCCGGACGACGATAACTCTGCGCCGCACACCGTGCAAAAGTAAACGCCTCTCTTGGCATCCAAGCCCGAATGGTGCGAACGTATATGCTCTCTAAGAACCACACGTTGATTGAAAGCGCGAGGACAAACAGAACATGCATACGGTTTTTCTCCTGTATGTATACGCTCATGTTTTCGCAGTGTACCGCCATCGGCAAAAGCTTTCCAACAAAAGCGACAGCCGTATGGCCTTTCGCCAGTGTGTATGCGCACATGAATTTGTTGGGAGCTTCGAGAACCAAATGTTTTGCCACACTCCAAGCAGGGAAATAGTTTGCCCGTTGATGTGGCACTGTGTGAATGACGATGATTGGATAGAGTTCGACCATCGGGAAATTCTTCGTGGCAAACATCGCACTGTACGGACTTATCACGATGCGACGCCATATGACGTTTAAGTCGAGCCTTGTTGTGGAAGTTCTTGCCGCATTTCGAACAGGAGTGACATTTTTCTCGTGAATGATCCCAAGCATGTTTCATTAAAGCTTTGCGGTCGCGACACTCTTTGCCACATAAAATGCAAGAGTTTTCTGTGAGCTCATTAGAATGCTGGGACTGCAAATGTTTTTTTATGGTAGGCTCCTCGAAGAAGGATTCGCCACATAAGACACATCTAAATTATAGGAGAAGAGAAACAAATTTATATATTTTTTTCGTAAGTATTTTGTATTTACAAAACAAAATTGCATACTTAAAAGGCGGGTAACGTGCATGTATTTCGGCATGTGCCAATAAGTCTAAAGCTTCAGCGAAGGTCTCACCACAAGTATTGCAACAATGTTGATCTCTACTTTCCATTCCATTGTTAGATTGATCAGAAATCGCGTTACCCTTGGCATGACATTTTCCATGGCGTTTTAATAGATCCTGGCGATGAAACGACATCCCACATTCGCTGCAATAATATTCACCATACAGCTGTTGTTCGGACTCCGATTCGGTTTGCGTTTCATATTCGCCATCATTTGGATCATATTCGGAATTGCTATCCTCAAACTGATGAGATTTTTGATGGTCTTGCAAACTATTTTGATCCCAAAACAATTCGTTGCATTGAGGGCACTCAAATGGAGAGTCATTACGATGGGTCTATTTAAAAGAAAATATATTACAGGTACATTATGCTTATTTTTACTATAACAGAAAGAAGTGAAACATGTATTGTATCGGCGGCTTATGGTGTAAACATATGACATTTTAATGCCGTTCCAAAGAGAAAGAGACTACGCTTCGACTGGCTAAAATATTTATTTTAATTTGAAACTTCACATGTCGAAAAAACTTAACAAAATTAACAAATTAACAAATTATTCCTTACTTAGTGGAAAGTTTCTTACGCAGAAGCGAAATGCTTTTAGTTGCTGATAAGACAACTAAACAAACACAAATTCTTATTCCTTATTAAATTTCAGTTTTTTTACCTTTGTATGTGAAAGCATAGCTTTTTCCCTTGAGAAGGCTAAACCGCACTGTTGACACACGAATGGTTTGCTATCATCAATTATGGGGTACGACACGATGTTTTGCGCTTCATCATTTTCATGCAGAGCAGCAGTTGTATTATCATTAGACAGTTTGACTGCTGCCGTATTAGCAGACAAAGTATCACATTCTACAATGCTGTAAGCGGAAGTTATAATCATTTCACTCGTTGCACAATTATTTGGCAGTTCCACTACATAGGAAGTGTCATCCTTGGGCTTCAGGCGACTTATACGTCCTCTTGTAGGTGCGGCTGTTGTCATATCAGAGGAAACAGACATTATGTTATTTTCCATCATAGCTTGTTGTTGATTAGAAACAGAGGTAGTATATTGTTGTTTACGACTAGATTTAGTTGGTATGGTCACCGAATCATCGGGTACACTCCAATCCTGCTCATAATAATGATCACTGGAAGTACGTTGTGTGGCAGACGTAGTATCAGCAACGAAATGCATGACTATCAGGTATAATATTATTATTAAAATGTATATTTTAAAAGGACATAATGAGGGCAATCATGAGTAGAATTCCGCGAAAATTCCCGGAATAATTAGAAAAGGAGAATTTTCTCGAGTTTTATTCATGATTGCCTGGAATAACTTTTTTTACTCACAATCGGTATCATCCATGTGTGGTTGTTCTGTTGGTTCTTCAGCATGTCCCTTGAGATGATTGATAAGATCTTGCCTCCTTAAAAATCTGGAACCGCATAATTTGCATAAATGCGGTCTGTCGGTTTGATGAGCTACCATGTGATTCGTAAGACTGGCTTTCTTACGAAAACGGCGGCTACAAAAGTCACAGGGATAAGGTCGCAGGGCAGTGTATTCATCTTGAACGGTTGGCAATGGAACTTCAATGTCTAATAGCACTTGAGAACTAGAACCAATAATTTGTTCCGCTGGTATTTCAACTCTAAAAATAAAAATTGTTAAGTTATGTTTTCTGACCAATTTTTATTTGCCCCTTGTCAAAAGTTTGTTCTATAATTTGATATACTGCTATTCATCCGATTCCGGTGAAGTTTGGATTAAATATTAGGTTTCTGACACATTTAAAAACATGGGCGGGGCTAAGTCCCGTAAAATTTAACATTTTATTAATGTAATTCCATTTGTGTATATGAAACTTGGCACATATTAACTATTACTATTTGTACATATGTAATTTGGCATACAAAGTTCGTCTTATATACAAGTATGCCTGATTTAATTCAATAACGTCATAACTCAAAAAATTTAATTTTTGATTGAAGTTAATAATGCAGAATTATTCCAGATCATTGTTTATATTATGTAAAATGTTTAAACAAACATATTGTATACTCAACTCTAGACAGAATAACAAAAATTAAAAATTTTAAAAACCCCCGACTTTTTTATCTTCTAAACGGCTAGACCGACTTTCTTCAAACATAGCTAAGAACCCTCTCGACAAGTCATTTTTCAAATAGAAAAAACTAAATGAAAACCGGTCCAGCCGTTTGGCCTGTACGTAGACACGGACGGATACACAGACACACACTACAAACTCATAACACCCTTTTTTTAGTCGGGGGTTAACAATATAATTTTCTTTTTCCATCAAGTTGTGTAAATGGAAAGCTTTAAAACTCGTTTTGCGTACAACTAGTTTGTTTTAGTTATGACGTTGTTGTAGTAAATGAGCTTTTGTAAAAACTTCGATTAGCGCTGCCTGCAGTGGCCATTAACAAAATCAAATGAATTCTTTTTAATTTTATTTATGTTTCGAAATACTTTCTATTTAATATAACAGAACAATTTGCACAACAGTTTGTATACTTTTCAGCAGGATTTCATTAAGGGTTGTATGTATGTATTTGCAAAAAAAAAAAAAAAACTTATATGCCTCTTTCTGCCAAGCCAATGCGTTTAGAAAGTCAGAATCTATCTTTTCTTGTAAATTTCTATTAAATGAAAGAAGTAATAAAAGTAGATACCGAGTTTAGGGCAGTTATTTCGGCATGGCGTAATATCCGAAAATTTATAAACATTATGGCCATTGTGGTTTAAATAGGCACCCTTGAGCCTGAATACTGAGATATCCTTAAAATCCTTACAAACTTTACAAGATAAAATTATACCTAGTTCAGTTATGATTTCCGACTTATACAATTTAATTTACAAAATACAAATTATTGCTCAAATAACTAGAAGACTTGAATATATAAAAATTTTAAATTTTGCCAATTTTTTTCCAATTCCAGCTACGTTTTTTTTTTCTTTTTTTAATCGTATCTCTATTAAAAAAAATGCCGACTTTATGTCCAATAAGACAATTCAACTGCATGTGAAATAGATTTAAAGACAGTAAAAGAAAATAATGAATTTCTACTAGTTTAGTTAATTTTGAATGTTCTTAAATCGTTGTGCCCATAAAGGGGAGGAACAATGCATGGCGTTTAAAGCTGAGAGACATAGCTAATTTAACACGAAAAGCAAATTGACAAATAAAATATCGTAAAATCAAAAAGCGATTAAGCAAACATCTAGAAAAAGTTTGATCAGTTCAGTTTAATCCTAAAAAATGTTCAGTTTTAACAATAGGAATTTCATTGTTAATGTATTGCGTACCTTTCTTCACCTTGATGTTGTACCCAATCATCAGTGATGACCTCTTCGGTAACCATTTGTGGTGTATTCTCGACAAAATGGTCCACTGTGTATACACCTCCACCAGCATCTTCATGTTGTTGTATTAAGGCAGCCTGTTCCATAATTGTATCGCAGTCAATTTGTTCGCCGTCGCTTGCACTCACCACTACAGTTGCATTCGTATCGTGACTTATTATATCTGTCATCATTTGTCCGTCGCGTGCCATAAATATGAGATTTTCAGCAGCAATTTGCGCAGTTGTTGTTGAGTCATTGTCATCCTCGGTTACCATGAAGTCCGATGACGAATTGGCACTGGCCATTAGATCCTCTTCACGCGGTGGCTGAGGATCAATAAGCAGCTGACCAGCAGTTTTCATATCTCCAACATGTGAAGACATATTACTTGAGTGGTGAGGTATCCACTGAATTCCCCCAAAGGCATGATTATCCATAATATATTAGTGTACTTCTTTCTAGTTTGCAAATACTAAAATAAAACAAAATGGTAATTTATCAATGCTACGTAGAATTGTTAATAAAGTTTGGAATTTGTTTATTTTTGTATGAAGAAGCAATAACAATTTAAATGTGTATAGAGAAATTCGTGTAGAATGGAAACTAGGAACAACAAAAACAAGCACATGCATCTTTTTGGTATACTTTGTAATTATATGGTAGCATTAAAAACTAATAGCATCCACAGACTGTGGAACTGCCATATCGACACCATCCACAAACCAAAACTTTTGCATTTTTCTATATGAATTATTTGACAAAGTATTAGTATTAAAAATAATTCCAAATTATAGATTCAATTTTAATTCCATTTAAGGTTATGGCCAAGTGAGGTTATACCGCTAACATATTTACATTCTTTTTAATGTAAACACCAATTTTTAATTAAGTTTTTACTATTCAGGCGTAGCCTGATTCTTGATTACATCACATGTGCCTTCTTCGAAGTGTAAAAAGCACGTTTTAATTTTTTCACAAATTATTTTCATGCCTATTTGGTTAATACTACTTCATTTACTTTATAACCTCTGTTTTATAAAAATTTGAGGTTATTTTTATGATATAATTTTTGCAGTAGCTTTTTAAATAATTTTTTTATAAGCTTACAATTTTATAGCATTTCACTACACGACACACCGCAATTTTTAAGAAATATTTTTCTAAAAGAAGCAAACTGCGTACGATTTCTACATCAACTGACACGACAGCCATTGTATTGTTTTGTGCACAATCAACCAACCAAACGAAACAGAATAGAATTATCAAGTTGGAAAGTACAAATTTCAAGTTTACACTAGTTGATTGATAAGGCGGTTTCCGATATAAGTGGATAGAATTGTTCGATATATTATTTTTTTTTTTATTTTCACAGGTTTTATACGTATAAAATAAATAATATTTTATTTTAATTTATTGATTTATAATTTTAGGTTATTGCTATTTAGAAAAATAGTATAATATTAACATCACGGTACTACCATTATAGGCAATTAAGATTGCCATATTTTCTTATTGTGATAGCGATTAAAATGCAAAGAATAGAAACTGCGTAGGTTAAAAATTTATTATGTAGAGTTATTCGAAACTGCTTCACTGACCGTTCAGTTTATTTCATATTTCAGTAGTAAAATTGGAACTCCAATTTCTCTCCTGTGTTCCAAATGAACACCCATTTCCAAGGCAATTTATGGAGTTCATAATAATGATTGAGCTGGCTTGCCATATGCATACTACGTGTCAATGTATGTATGTATGTATGTTTGTGAATATATTTGTGAATGCGTTTGTTAAATTGCATATATGCACATACACATCTCTCATTGCGCTGATTTACACGGCGATAATTGTGCTGGCATAACATGCCAGTTTGTGGGTGAGAGAGGCAAAGAGAGTGGTTTTGCGGTTGGCATAACTTTTCAACCAGCTAGAACCCCGCATTAGCAGCATAAAACCAATACACACACAAATTAAAAAACAGCAAGTGTTAAATGAATACGAAAAACACTAACACACACAAAGCTATGTATACGTATACATTTTGTGCCAGATGAATTAGTCTCGTGTAATTTGGAAAAGAACAAAAATTGTGCGGCTTAAAAATTGTTCTCGTCTAAACTACCTCATTTACTAAGTCATGTTTTAGACTTGGCAGTTTTCCTTGAAGCAATTATCTTCAATTCTCTTTTAAAACTGCTCGTTTGTTTACACTCAGACGGTTTCTTGTTCAATTTTCCTATTGTTTTAATGCTGCGAATGAAAGAACAAAAGAGAATTGAAGTAACTTTTCTGTACAAGCCAAGGCAAATTCATGACAGGTAAGGTTAATACTACAACAAAATACAAACAATAAAAACAACATGGTATTTTGTTGTTGCCTTGGAGGCTCGTATGTCAAAAGCAGCTGATTGAAGTTACTCAAGCAGAGATCTAGGCCATGATAGCTCACAACCGGCTGAGCCGAGCCGTCGATAATTTTAGTCAGCTACGCCGCCGCTGGAAAAAGTTTGGTTTTGTTGAACAAAATGTTTTTTATTTTCAATTTATACCTGTTTGAAAAAAACATTTAAACACTTTGTAAAACAATTTATTATCAAATCGTATTTGAAATTAATGCTAATTATTTTAATATTGTTGTCAGTCGTTTTTTTACTTTTCTACCAATAAACTTTTGTTCTATAATTATATACAACTAAGTCACATCCACTGCAATTGTTTTAACCCAAAGGACATTTATCAGAAAATATAATCCAATAGGTTTATGTTGCCTGAAAAACAGCCGCCGATTCTTCATGTACAATATAATCTAATAATTATTTTATTTATTTAAAAATATTTATTATTTGACATATTTTCATGATAGGTATTTGATAATGGCTATGCATTGTCTATATATTTCATTGGTGCTTTGCCAAATCATCAGTAGACTTCAACCATATATTTTGAACAGTTACAAACCTCTTATCTTATGGACAGACTTTCAAAAACTATTTAAGTATTCACAAATAATAATATATTTGAAAATCACAAAAGAAAAATAAGCGTAGTAGGCTTAGAAACTTTAACAAAATATATGGTTGAAGTCTACTAATGACTTCGAAAAGCACCAACCAAATGTATAGTCAATGCTAAACCACCAGCAAATAAATTTCAATGAAAATAAACTTATGACAATACATCAAATAATAAATTTCTTAAATGTTAAATTTATACTTTATTTTTCAATTTGCCTTATAAATACTTTTATTGCTGTCCAATGGATTTTTAATTGTATAAAGGAGTAGAGAAATAATATATATTCATATCGAATATAAATTATTTGCTGGGTTTCTTAAAGTTCTAAGCGTACTACGGTTGTTTTTCTTTTGTAATTTTCAAAAATATTATTATTTGTGAATTCTGAAATAGTTTTTGACACAGGAATTTTTGAAAGTCTTTGCATGAGATAAGAGGTTTGTGACTGTTCAAAATGAGTGGTTGAAGTCTACTGATGATTTGTTACAGTAAAGGCCCAACTATAATATGAATAAGCTAGCTTAAGCAACTGTGCGGTTACATATAAAACGCATGTGGCAAACTATAATGTACTTAACAAACTTTTCGTCAAGTTTCGTCAAATGTCATTTGCTTAAGTGAAGTGCCAAACTGAACGCACATTCCGTAAGGAAACAACTGTTTGTGCATTTTTTAAGCTCAAACAAGCAGCAGCAGAAAATATTCATTGATTTTAAATATTTTTTTATTGTTTCTTATTTTAAACTCGGAAAATAAAGCAAAACTTTTATTTTCATTCTTTTACAATACACATCCACATGTATTTACTTATGTATATTCACTGTTGTACTTTTTAATAGGCAAAACAAATAAAACAAGTGATAAGGTGATGGATATATCGCTCATTTACTTCAATAGTGGCACAACTCAAAAAAACCAGTTTTGCACAAAACGCGTTTTAAGTTTTCAATTTGCATACAACTCAATGGAAAAATGAAAAAAAAATTCTTCTCTCAGGAGGTGATGGTACAAGCTATTTATATGAAATTTTTACACAAGATAAAATACGAAATGCCGCATCTTTCTGCATTATTAGCTCAATAAACTCATTTTTTGAGTTATGCCACTATTGAAGTAAATGAGCGATATGTATTTATATGTGAATTTCTAATAGATTAGGACATTCTTTCAAGTTAGTTTAATTGAATTGCATTCATTTAGGAGTTATGAGAAGAAACAAAATTACTACAAAATTATTGACAATACCTAGATGTGCAGCTGTGGCTAAAGAATACTTAAGTGCATGTAAGTACATTGTGGCCACCTAAAAGTCACATCTGAATTATTTAAGCAATTGGCAGACTTATCGTTCAATTCTGACATTAGCTTAAGCCAGCTTATTCATATTATAGTCGGGCCTTAACAATGAAATGCATATAGACAAGGCTGAACCGCCAGCAAATATATTTCGAATTAAAATAAACTTCTGACAATATGTCGAATAATAGATTTCTTAAATATTTTTTATTTATTTTGTCATATTATTTTGAGCTCTGACCATTGGCGTAGCTATAAATTTTTTCTAGGGGTGGCATTATGACTGGTAATTTTCATGAGTAATATTAAAATAAATAATTACTGCAGTTCTTTTAAACCACCATGATTGCCCGCTTAAACCAGCAAGTAAAATCATATAATCGACTACCCAAAAATCACAAATGAAGATTAAGGTTAATTTAATCTCTACTCTTGAACTCAAAAAGTCGGCCTTAGAAAATTAAAAAATAAACATACGAAAAATTCCCATGCAACTGACGATCTTGCTGCCTGTCCACTACTCCAGTAACATGCCACCCACCCACCGCTCCACAAGGATTTCTCAAAAATAAACAATTTGCTCTTATTATCAGTGATGCCAACTTTTTTGGCTCTAAAAGCACATCAAAATTTAAAAAAAAAAAACAAACGAGTAAAGTTTAATATTCTTTAATATTTTCTAAGCTTTTCTCTATTTCGGCAACAATACCTTTAATGAAATACATCAGGCGAAAAAGGAATGCTTTACACTGAAAAAATAAATACACCAAGTTTTTATTCAATTAATTTTAAGAAATACACAAAATTTCTTAAAACCACTACTTAGGGCCAATTTCACCAAATATCAATTCATATTTAAATGTCGATTTTGATTAATTTTTGTATGGAAAAATTATTTTTAAATATGAATTGATATTTAAATAAGTTGGTGAAATTGGCCCTTAGTGCTTTTCCTTTGTTTGGCTCTAATGCTCAAAATTTGGCGTTTTAGATCCTCAAAAAGCTCTAAAAATAGTGCCAAAATGATTTTTATAAAATATGGTCATATGCAAAAAATTACGTTGAAAAAATGGCTTGACGGACAACTTTGAGGGGCGGACGCACCCCCTAAAACACAACTTATCGCTATGAATTTTTTTGTATTCTTTTTTACATAAAACTGAACCGATTGGAGAGAGAGAGCATAAGAAATCCAACAAAAAATAAATAACGTCCACTACTAATGTACATACACCTACCCCTCGATTTACACGATAGATACGTTCCTGAGAAAGTCGTGTAAATCGAAATTTTAAATTTTTGTAATTGTATGTGACGCGCAAAATAGAGAGGGACCTAAGGGTAAAAACCGGTTTTGTTCAGGAGAGCCATTTTAAAGATTTAAATACGTGTATCTTTGGTGTACCATCACATCATAAAACGCGCTTATCTCTGGGAGGAAACACTTTTGGGGCATGGGATCGGTCTCATTCGCTGCTCAGATGTTGTCCACATAAAAAAAAGTGAAAATTGATGTTTTTTTTCCCTTAGGTCCCTTTCTCTATGCGCTGTCACATATGTATTTCAACTTAGTTTTTGAAATATCAGAAGCGTTTACTCAAAACACATAAAAATAAATCTTTATTCTTTAGTTAATTTTAATTATTATTCGAACTCCATTTGTTTCTATATTTGCGGTTTTAACGGGCTAATTAATAGTAACAAACCAAAAAAGTTTGTCTTAAGTAGAACAAAAATAAGCAAATTAAGTAAAATGTGTATAATTAGTAAAAAGAACAAAACGACAATGGTAAGACTGTTGTAAATATAGTGATGGTAAAATTGAGCTTACAATACAAAAAAGCTTTCAGCAAATTGAAATACGATGAATCAAAACAATTCACATATTCCATTTGCAATAAAATGCTAAGTATATAAAGCAGAAATCTACATCAACTGACACCACACACAGTGGACCAAACACAAAAGAACGCTGATGATGAAGGTTTAGTGGCCTTCGAAAACGGCTGGCTGTTCCGTTCAACTATGTGTTGTTAGTCAGAATATTTACAACAGACTATGGTGTTATTTGTTCATTAATAATTATCACATGTAATTTGGCTTAAAAAGCGATACGAACTTTAGCCCGTTAAAATCACAAATAAATCTTTATTCATTAAACAAAATAAATGTAAGAACTGACTCGAAAGTAAGAACTGACTCGAACGTCCTATTAGAGACAAAAATTTTCAATAAAACACATAAAAAATCGTGTAAATCGAGGTATTTCACAAATCTCTCAATTTACATGAATACAAAAATAATCGTGTAAAAGTGAAATCGTGTAAAAAGTATCGTGTAAATCGAGGGATAAGTGTATTTGCAAATAAGTTTTAATTATTGGGTGGCACCGGTGGGCGGAGAGGTTTAAATGAAAACTAACGGAACATATGAAAGAGATTGATAGTAGTTTTGTATGTATGCATATGTGTCAAACAAAATCCAATTGTGCACATACATAACCCAGTTGGCCAACTTGTTGTCAGCAACAACTTAAAATTTCGACCTTTCGTCGCATACGCCAAAAAATTGCAGTGGAGAAAAATGACAAGGAATGTATACACGAAGTTTTCTACGTATCCTTTACTGCTGTGTGTTGAGAAAGTGCTTGTTGTGTCGAAAATGAATGCTTCAAATTTATTTTTCTTGATGTCCAGGGAAATATGTTGATCGTTTAATGCCGCTTATACAAGAAAATCAAGTAATTGAAGTGTATTTAATATAAAGAATGAAATTAAATGATTGCTGTTATACTCAATCATGCATAGCTAATATTTATTTTATTTTATTTTACTGTTTAATAAGATTATATTAAAATTATATAACCGACAGCTGCAGATGGTAGATGATGTTTTTTGCTTAACCATTTTTCATAGCAATGAAGCAAAGACAGTGGCGTGTACAGCAAAACAATACTTATTAAACCTAAATATAGTCGGTATGGAGCAAAATGAATGCTTAATATTTTATAAACCATAAAAGTTTCGTGAAACCTAACTCATTTTTTTTAAGAATGATCATTTGGACAGAGCACTTCTGAAGCGACGATTTGTCATGCACGATATTTGTCGATTATAGTTTCTTTTAAGGCAATCTAACAGAAACAGAACTCAAGGACTCGTTAAAAGAAAAACTACTCAACTGGTCATGGCATCAACCTAGTTGGTGGATATTATTCGCAAGCTATTCTTGCAGCGTTGACTGTAAAATTGTATATAGTTTCATTAATGAAAATGTTATAGAAATTGTCAAAGAAAATATGAGCGAAAGTTGCACTTTTCTTGCCATGTTTGAACTTAGCGGCGATTTGTTCGAAAATTTTCTCAATGTACAGAAAAAAATATTCCTGCAATAAACAACTTTAATTGAACACAAAACCGAAAATCAATTAAAAATGCATTTAAGTCACTTAAAGTTTTGTTTAAAAATGTAATTAATTACAAAGTTTAATTGACTCATATAGATTTTTAATGAATTTTTGGATTTTTTTCAATTAAAGTTGTTTATTGCAGGAATATTGTTTTCTGTGTGATCTGTTTGAGCTATCACCAAGTCCTCCATGCTGTAAAATTATCGTGTATCCGTTTTGCAAGATGTCTTAAAGACATGGCCAACTGGGAGGTACAGATGTATGTATGTGTGTATGGTTGTATGTACATACTTACATGTATGGCGGTTGATTCAATTTGAATTTGAAAAGAATTTAAATTGTTGCTTCTGTTACGAGGGTACGTACGAGTTTATAAAAGTGTGAGTAAACATTTTTGTTTATTTTATTGTTATTGCTTGTGATGAATTTGCTCGCAATTTTTTATATTGTCAATAGATCGCTCGAGTCGATTGCTTAATCGTTTGTATGTGAATGGTATTCCACGAGAGACTTTTGGGAAAGCGTATGCAGCGTTGCCGCAGATATAATTTTATCAAAGATGTTATTAAAATCTATAATTTTTATACAGTCTACTCTTGAGATCGCTTAAAGAATATTTGACAATTTAAAAAAATCGATGTACACACTTACATACATATGTACATTTGTTTACCTGTGGCAAAAAGTTTAATTTAATGGCACTACTTTAATCTTCATATTCAAAAGTGCCCTTGGAAAAAATTCAAGTTATTTTGTGTAATTTTTCAGGCATTTATAGCCCAATGACTTTCTGCTTATTTTTCTTCGGCTTATAATCTCTTATGGAATAATTGCTTAATTTACCCTATACTGTAGTATATTTTAAATGGAATGCATTATTTATAGTTTGTAGAACGACGTTTTCTCAATAAAAATAAAAGTGAGCGCTGAATTTCTCAATTTAACTGCAAAATAAATAAATTTCTGAAAATCGACTTGAAAGTTAATTTTAAGTTTAATTTTTTTCGTCAATTTTTCGTACAAAAAATTAAAAGTGCTATACATCGTCCGTTTTCACATAGAAAATTAAAAGGGCTATAAATCCTTAATTTTTCATGCATAGATAGAACATTTTGCATATAAAAAAATAAATGGACTATACATCGATAATTTTTCATCAAAAAAGTTAATGAGCTATACATTTCCAAATATACACCGTCAATTTTTCACACAAAACAATTAAAAGGGCTACATGTCCTCCATTTTTTCATAAAAAATTAAATTGAATACATACACATTGTTAATTTTTCACATAAAAAATTAAATGGGCTATATATACATTATCCATTTTTCATATAAAATAATTAAATGGGTTATACATCGTCCTTTTTCAAACAAAAAAAATTAATGGGCTATAAATAGAACATTTTGCATATAAAAAAATAAAAGGACTATATATCGATAATTTTTCATCAAAAAAGTTAATGAGCTATACATTTCCAGTTTTCATACAATAAATTAGATGGACTATACATTGTCAATTTTTCATACGAAAAAGTAAATGGGATATACATACATCGTTTTCATACAAAAAATTAAGTTATGCATTGTCCATTTTTTCATACAAAACATTAAATGGGCCATCCATTTTTCATACACTCGTAAAAAAATTAAATGGGCTATACATCGTTAATTTTTCATACAAGAAATTAAATTATGCATCGTCCATTTCTTCATACAAAACATTAAATGGGCCATCCGTTTTTGATATAAATAAATTAAATGGGCTATATCGTCCATTTTTCATACTAAAAATTAAAATTGTTCATAAAAAATAAAGCAGCTTTACATCGTTAATTTTTCATAAAAAATAAACTGGCTATACATCGTCCATATTTCATACAAAAAATGATATGTGCTATTCCTAGTCCAGTTTTTATACAATGAATTAAATTGGGTATACATCGTCCATTTTTCATATAAAAAAATTAAGCGGGCTGTATATACATTGTCCATTTTTCATACAAAAAGTAAATGGGCTCTACATCATTAATTTTTCATGTACAAAATTAGCACTTTTACTCCTACAGTAAATATGACTTAACACCTCTAGAATAATATTCTATGGCTATGTGAATTCTATGGTTTATACCAAGCCGATTTCATATCAGTTGATCTCGATTTGCGACTCTGCAAAAAATCCATGTATATTTCTTAGTGTAAACTTTCCTGCTGTCAGAAAATTTTTGAACGTTTTCCAGGATTTTTTCACAAGAGAAATTAAAAGCTGATCACCATTTCCTGATCAAATGGTGTAAATTCGCCTAGGCATATGCCAACGGATAATCGTATTGAAATAAAAAAATATCATAAAATTATTTTAAATAAGCCGAATAAACATTTCACTTAACAGGTCTAGATAAAAAAACAAGTTTCATTTGGATATAAATAGATTTGTTTATAACGAACTAAAATTGTATTCGGAGTTCGTTGTAACCGTGCTTCAAAGTTGATCAGCTGTTTGTTGTTTGCTGGGGGGAAAATTACGGCATTCGATGTTGAAGGCATTTTAAAAAAATTTAATTGTACGGAATGTATCGGAATTGTATCGAATGCCGTAATTGGCCCCTTAATTTTTAAAATTTGGTCGGATACATTTCCATGAGCAACACCATAAAATCGACAACTCAAAAACTGCGAACTAATACTTATATTTATTTTTTATATTTTGAAGCTTTTTTTACATAATTTTCACAGCAAGTCGTAAATGGCAACTGTTGCTATCCATAATAGAGCCATTAATCTCTAATCTAGAACTCAAAAGTGGATCTTAATCGTTATTTCTAATTTTGAATTCATAGTTGATCTGTGACCGATCAGTAGTTAACCGACTTATTGACTCATAATTAATAGAAATTTTTTCTTATAAAATATAAAAAAAATAATCATTTCTAAATAATGAATCTAGGTGCAAATAGACCAAAGTGGTAACTCCGATCGGATGTTTTTTTTCTTTTTCGTGTATGAATGTGCGTTTTCTTCATTAATTCAATGGGGAGGTTTTGTACTGTAGTGGTATGCGCGAATTGTATTTTCAGTTTACATTTCGTTGTGTGTACGTGAAAGCAGTTGATCAACACAACGCGTTACGACCGACGGACGCGGCATTTCATCCAGCCATACATCGTGTTGTATGATATGAATATATTCTCTATATAGCCCGAAACTATTTTATTAAAGCGTGCCTTGTTTTCTTTATTTTATTTATCGTTTTTTTTTACTTCAATTCAAAAAGCGCTTTTCGTACGATGTAAATAACAAATATACATACTTGTGCATATTTTTATGGTAGTTTCGGCATTTGTTTGTGCAAGTTCTAAAAGTAAAAAACGACTTTTCTGGAGAATTGTGTAAAGAATGTGTTAAAAAGAAAATTTTAAACAATTGATCGTGCAGCAAAAGAGTGAGTGAGTGCCAGTCAGCTTGGCGGAAAGTGAAAGCTGAAGAAAAAGTGTTTTGAATTTTCTATTAAAACGAATGCAAGTATTTTTGAATATTCTAATGGTTTGAGAATAAAAAATTCCTATAAAAGAACATATTAAATAAACAATTTTGAATGGTATAAAAATTAAATTTTGTTTTTAATTATTTGAAACGATTTCAAATTTTAAAAATAAAGTTTTTATGCATTTAAAAGAAATTAAAAAAACAAACGTAACTGCCAGTTTATAGAAGACAATTAAAAATTCTCGTCTGCCTATTTACATTGAAAACAATAACAAATTTGAGTGCTTTGTTTTTGTTTTTAATATAAATTAATAAAGTATTTTTTTTAATTAATTCAATTAATGAAATTCTAAAAGTAGTTTCAGTTTGGACTTATATTTTTTTTAAATTATTTTTTTATTTAACAGGGAAGGGAACCTTTTAATATTTAACGGTTACAATCCCAATCATTTTAATTTTAAAATCGTAAATAAACATTGTTGCAGGAGAACTCGTACAAGAGAACAATTTTGACAGTTCTGACATTAAAAGTCAGCTGTCGATCAACCTCAACTATGACAGAACTAAAAAAAAAAAATATTATGAGTAGATGGAGTAAATTATGAAAAACATGATTAAATTATGGGGGAAGGAACCCCTCATTATGCATTAGTGAACCAGCTCGCATAAATTTTTTTTATCCATTTAAAAAAATCCTGTGAATAAAAATAATAATAATAATAAATAAATAAAATAATTCTAGGAACATAAAATTTTACTCGTTTCAAAAAAAGGTCAACACATCAGACCAGATACAATACATATTACTTAAGGCACTGATTTACTATCCTACACGATCGCTGGATTCATTCACAAGAAAATTCTGCAGAAGTTTTAGGTGCCACACCATCATACAAAAACAACATTCCCAGCTGTCTGACAATAAAAACAACTCTGATCGCATGGAATCGATCATTTTATGAAATTTTTCATAAATATTTCTAAAATCGCACGACTTGACAAACAAATCTGTCACACAGTTGCATTTTTAGTCCACACTATCACACTTTTTTAGCACACATCTCATATTTGGCACATCGCGTGATTGTGTAGGATAGTGAATCACGGCTTTTACGAGTATTATAATAAATAAATAAGCTTAATGTAACTATGGATATAAAATTGACACAAATGAAACAATCAAAATAGTGTTTTTCATATGGGATTTCCCGGGAAAAATTTCCCGGGATCCCGAACTTTTTCCGGGAAAGAAATCCCGGGAAATTTGTGCGGGAATTCCCGGGATTTTTTTTAATATTTTGTTATGGAAAGTTTGGTTTTATATGTAGCAAAATAGCTAAAACTATACAACTAAGGCAGAGTTTAAATCTTGCACACATGTGCTCTTAAACTTAGAGATCTTTATTTGCCAAAAGCGGAACGCGACGTTCTAATTTTAATTCTACCACAATTCGTAAAAGTAGAGACAGAAATGCGCAAGGAAATAAAAGAAAACTTACAAAATAATTACAGACTCTCTTTGGTAAAAATAACGATTCTATTAATGCTTATTCTGTACTAAAGTCCTATTTCCAAAGAAATATTTTGTAAGATTTTTTTAATAATATGTATATATATTTTTTTTTTAGTTACATCAATGCATTTGGCTTTGCATTTACATATAATATTGGTATTTATGCATTACTATTATATAAAGAACTGAAATGGTATTATTTTTTTGACTAATCGTGTAACAGTGTATTTAAAATACATTCTTACTGCGGCAAACCAATAACCACCCGACGTAATGTTTTTAAAAAACGTTATTGTTCAATCGATCTCATGAATTATACTTTGTTTTTGTTGAAATATATTAAATTTATAAATATTTTGTATTGTTTTGCATTGGGCGGGAGTTGCCGGGAAACCGAAAAGTCGTTCCCGCTTTCTCGGGAAATGAAAAGTCCGGGAAAAGAAAAACTCATCGGGAATAAAATTGTGATCGCCAATGTTTGCGCTGCTGTTGGGTCTAATTTTGTTCACCATTTTTTGTTCACGGAAAAATTTCACGTGAAAAAAATTTCCACTTTTATTCCCGATAAGGGTGAATCTGTACCACACTAAAGATAAATGTGGTATGTTTCTTTGATCTTGCATCACAAGAGGAAACAGAAACAAGAACAAATTAACTAAAGTAATAAAATCTATTAACTCTAATCTCCATTTCTTTTGAAAACAAATTTAATGCACAAGTATTGTTTCTTTTATTAAAATATTTAATTTTTCATGGACTCATCTACCAGCATTACACAAAATTCTAAAAAATAAAAATTTAAAATTTTTTTTGGGAGTACTTCCCCTCGGCACTTCATTAAAATGTAAACACCCACAACAACTGCATAACAACATGTTCCTCTGTGGAATCTCATACGATATAAAAATGGAATGTGATTTCTTTTCTTTTTTAATTATTTATATATTTTTTTTTTATTTTAAATTTCTTTTTTTATAAACGACTTTGGCTACTGTATGGAGGAGTGTTTTATTTTTATTAAAAACTACAAGGAAAATATTTTTCATTTTCAGTTAAATGTGTTACATACATACACATATACATACAAACATATGTATGTATGTGCATATGTATTTATGAAAGTATTAAATGTTAATGTTTTTATTTGCAAAACATGTTGTGTTTGTTTGTAAGACATTGCACATGTTTTAAATGCTGCGTATTCATGTGAATTGATGTTAAAAAAAGAACTTAAGAATATTTACTAATTACGATTAGTAGCCGTAATATTCGTTCGATGGCGATTACAATTTTTACGAGTATAGAAATAATAGCAATAATAATAATAAAAATCTTTTGAATTTTGCCAGAACAGAAAGTCGAAGGAGTAAGATCGTTAACATGGAATTCAGAGTTATAACAGAAATACGACCAAACAGGGGACAAATTACGCTATCCGATACGACTCGTATTTTAAAACTATTTCAATAGAGTTTATATGGAAATATTTTTAAATTGCGAGTCGTATCGAATGCCGTGATTTGCCCCCGGGTCTTTTAAAAAATACTTTTCAAAAGGAAGTATATTTTTAAAAATCGCACTATTTAACAGATATTAAATTACAAAAAAAAAACAATTTTTTTTGACAAAAAGTACTTTGAATAAAAAGTAACTTTTGACTAAAAGTACTTACAAAAATTACCTCTTGGCGAAACGAACCTTTTAGCAAAAAGTAACTTTCAATTAGTAGCTTTAAAAAAAAGTTCATTTAACGAAAAGTACATATGTATATTTAAACAAAAAGTACTTTTTAGCAAAAAAGTACATTTTGACAAGTACCCTAAAAAAGTAACTTTTAAAGAAGTGTACCTGTTGACAAAAAGTAGTCTTAGGTAAACGCTTTGCTCCCTCGAGGAGTGAAAGGAATATATATGTATATATGTATATATATATATATATATATATATATATATATATATATATATATATATATATATATATATATATATAACAAGTACCTTCTAACAAAAAGTGCCTTTAAACAAAAAAGCCTTTTAAAAAAGAAGAGTACCTTTTAAAAAAGTACCTTTTACAATAAGTGTGTAACTTTAAAAAAATAGTACCTTTCTAAAACAGTACCTCTTTAAAAACTACATTCTGAAAAAAATCCTTAAAAAAGGACGTTTTAAAAAAGCACCTTTTAAAAGTAACAAAAAGTAACCTTTCACAGGAAGTACCTTTTGACAAAAAGTACCTTTTAACAAAAAGTATCTTTAAACAAAAACTGTCTTTAAACTAAAAGTAGCTTTTAACAAAAAGTACATTTAAGTAAAAAGTTTCCTTTAACAAAATGAACTTTTTAACAAAAAGTACCTATTCACAAAATGTTGATTTTAACAAAAAGTACCCTTTAACAAAAAATTCCCTTAAACTAAAAGTACTTAAAATAAATTAATTTTTAAACAAAAGTACCTTTTTAACAAATGATACCTTTTAACAAAAGCTATCTTTTAACAAAAATTATATTATTAACAAAAAGTATTTTTTAACAAAAACTATCGTTTAACAAAAAGTACTTTTCAACAAAACCTATCCTTTAACAAAAAGTACGTTTTAGCAAAAAATATCCTTTAACAAAAAGTAAGTTTTAAAAAAGTACTTTTTAGCAAAAACTACCTTTAAGCAAAAAGTAGCTTTAAACAAAAAGTACCCTTTTATAAAACA
The DNA here is from genome assembly GCA_949987645.1 of Tachina grossa. Lineage (NCBI taxonomy): Eukaryota > Metazoa > Arthropoda > Insecta > Diptera > Tachinidae > Tachina > Tachina grossa. Next base: position 184,838,632 of record OX465274.1, read on the forward strand.
AAAACTTTTAACAAAGAGTGCCTTTCAAAAAAGTAACTTTTAAAACAAGTATGTAACTTAAAAAAGTACCTTTTTAAAAAGGACCTCTTCAAAAAATTACCTTTAAAAAATCCTTAAAAAAGTACACTTTCAAAAAGTACCTTTTAATAAAGTACCTGTTAAAAGAGTATCCTTTAAAAAAAAGTACTTTTTAAAAATGTACCTTTTTATAAAATTACATTTGAACAATATGTACCTTTTTGGAAAATGTAATTTTTTTGTTAAAAATTTAAGAATACGTACTTCAAAAGTAAATTGAAATCATTTTAAAAAGTTTAATTTTCATCATTATTTAATTTTTTTAATTATTGTAACCAATCGATAAAATTTTTTAGTTTTGGATCAGTATGTTAGAGGTACTACGAGTATTTAAGTAAAGAATTTGGTACGAGTATATAATTTTTGAAAAACATCTACATATCGTTACTTTAATATAGAAAGACCCTGACTCATTATTTTTTAAATCGAGAGTTTTGCATTTTTCTATACATTATGGAAATATACAAAGAAATAATGAGTTAGGGCATTTTTATATTTAGGAAACTTTTCAAATAAATAATTTTTTGCTGTGCCAAACGCACATTCAAAAACCCTCTTTTTAGCAACAGCCATACGCCAAATGTCCACCTCCCATTTTAAAAGCTTCGATACCTTTTTAGCTCTGTACAAAGCAACAATAAATACACAACAGTGTCGAATGAACATCAAACATTTCTCTTTGTTTTTAATTAGTATTCCAAGCACTCAATATTTTGCTTATAACAATCTCAGTTTAATTTTTTTTTGTTTGCTTCATAGGACTTGACTTTGTTTTTGATATAAAAAAGCACATTGTATATCGATCGTTAAATAAAAATGATAAACGAAATGAAGAATGAAGAATTTGTTCTCTTTATTGGAGTCGTGTGCGTGGCGCGAATTTATATTCACTTGTATTTTTTATTTGGAAAGCTCTTGATGCTGAAAGTATTGGAAGCTTTGACATCGCTTTAGTTTTAGGTCAGGCATTTTCAAAACATCGCACTCTTCGTATAATCTGTACTTAAAATTAATGCCTGTTTCCAAACAATATAGACATTGTAACAAATAATACTGTCAAAAAAAATCCGACTTCAGTGCAAAGATCTGCTAGAACATTTTGGAAAAAAAAATTTTCATATAAAATTAAATTTTAATGGGCGTGTCTTTGCCCATTTTTTAAATGCAAGGGTGTATAAGTTTCGTAAAAATCGGTACGTACCAGTACAGTACCAGAACCACTTAAAATAACATATTAAATTTTAATGGGCGTAACTCCGCCCATTTTTTCAAATGGAAGATTGTGTCTATTTTAGAACTCAAGCTGTGTGGTAATTTTTATTAAAAATCGGTTAAGCAGAACCACGTGAAATATAATAAAATATTTTAATGGGCGTAGATTATTTCTAAAAACGGGTAATTTACCTAAGCTTTTTACTTACGAGTTTTCCTTATAAAATTGAACTTACACAATAGATATCTGTACACTAATAGATATATCTATGGCTAGAAATAACGGGCATTAGTCAAATAATTGAATTTATCGAATATAACTAAAAATCGATTTGTGATATTTTCGTGATACATTCAGCTAAAAGCCATTCACCTGTACTTCTTTACTTTCTATATGCAAAAAAAAAATAATTCATTCTTTTTGTACATTATGCGCAGCCGCACGCTGCTTTCCAAGATGTCGGGAAAAATTAACAAAATAATGAAACCATGTTTTTAACATAAGTCCAGGTTGAAATTAACTATTATGATTATTATTTTTTTTTTAATATGATATTTATATGGAAATTTAGTTTGTGGTTTTTGCCTAAAAAAAAGGAAAAGATACAAAACTTAAAATAATAAATTCATGTTTAAAATTTTAGCATATTTGCTAATAAATTAAATCTCTTGATACGAGTTTGGCAGTTTCACTTGAATTCTGATAAAAGAAGAAAACATTCATGCTTGAAATGTTAAATGGAAAAGTTATAAACGAAACAAGAAACAAATGTTGTTAAGTGTTTTGGAGGCACGAGCAACTCAAAAAAAAAAAAAATACATATATGTATTTGAGTATGTATGTATTTATACAGTAGCCTACAGTGGCTTTTAATTTAAAGCGTTTGGGAGTTTGTTGCAACCATACAGTGGACAAGCAGCTCCAGCAAAGCAAAGCAAACAGGTAAGTCGAAAGTCTTTTATTTAATTTTATAAAACGAAAATTATGTGTATGGTTTTCCATTTCTAAGATATTTTGTTTGTACTTTTACATAAAATATTCAGTTATCGTTAACGAATTATTGTATGCATGTCTTTATATAACACACTCTCCACCTAAAAATCATCTGAAATTCATATAACCTTACCCACCGTATTTTCTCATTTTTTTATCCAGAAAAAAAACTCCACCTACATTATTTGTTGCATTTATTTTCAAAATTGGCACAAATTATTTAAATTACGATTACGTACAATATTCGCTCTACTCCATCACATTCACATGGCGCGCCATTTATTGAATCAGTAGTCGCACCGTCAAACATTATGCAGAACCCACACTCCAAATACGCGCACCAATAATACACATTATGAATAATTTTTGCTTAATGAGAAAATGCAAAAAAAAAATCGACAAATTTGCCCGAAAAAAAAATAGTTCTTCGACGAAAAAGATTTTTAAATCGTGCTAAATACATTCTCATACGAGGGTTGTCTTACAGTGCAGTGTAATCATTAATTTTTTTACACATTCCTAATATACAGAAAATTAATTTCCTAATAATAAAGTTACATTTAATTTAGATACTACTTGAGTGGCTGCGTGAAGCGAACAGCCACTTAAACCAACCAAACCATAGCTGACTTAAAAAATTTTATTTTATAATTTCTTTGTAATTTTACTAGGATTCTGGCCAGCAGTTCCTTGGAAACAAAAATGAGCTGTTGGACACAAGTACCCAGTAAATAAAACATTCACAAAAAGTCATGAAAATTTTGAATCTGGGATGCGTTAGTATTGAAAATTTTAATCATCACTATTGATTTTTGCATACGCTGGTCATTTCACCAAGATTTTCTTTTACGATTTCTAATCACCGAATGGAAACGGTGTTAAAAATAATTTCCTTAAAAAAATTACCAATTTTTGCAACTCATTTCTTTTTGTGCGAATTTAAATTTAAAAAAAAAATTGGATGGAATTTAGGTCATAAATTTCCTAAAAAAATCGATTTAAAAAAAATTCAAAGGATTTACAAATTTTTGTATGGCTAATATAATTTTTTACACGCTTTCCAACCAAAAGCAATGAAAATGTAGGTCCTTAAAAATTTTCTCAACAAATTCATATAAATTTTTTTCTTATGTATGTTTCTGTGGAAGACTTCTGACATTTTTTTTTTTTTTTTTTTAAAGAACTTAAAATTCGTACATTTAGGCCTATTCTCGTTTAAGTACCGTTTTAAAACGATAAATAAAAACGCTTATTTTATATGGAAATGGTAACACGGTATTGGGGTAAAACGGGCGATTTTCAATGTAATGCCAGGAATACAATGGGGACGAACGACAAATCTTTGGGCGCGAATATTCGTCGCCGAAATTAAAACATTTTTTTTGTATGTATATGAAAATATGCACAATCAGGACATCGCCTGAAATTCGCCTTACGCGGCGAGCTCTGAAAGATATTTAGTTCTATTTCTGGCATAAAATTGTCATTCTAATATGTCGTTTTAAAACGATATTCAAAAGAAATTTTTTTTTTTTTGTAATGCATGTATTTATTTATTGTATCTCCATATATGAACTAACAATAAGTATTCAAATCTTAAATCTATAAAAATAATTATTAGGCCCGACCAGTGTCGGACATAAACTTAGTGGTAGTTATAAATATTACATTAGTAGTGATAATCAAAAAAATGGGGGGGGGGGCGGGAAAGAAAATAAAACAGAATGTTTTACATATTTTAAAATATTTTTAGTAGGTCTACGAGTGGCGTGATACAAAAAATTGTGCAAGGTGGCGCAAGAGTAACGTCATAATTTGAATTCGCTCCCACTTTTGGAAATGGTGCCAAATATTACTGTGCTTTGATATTTGTGGTGTACATCGATACATGGAAAATTTATTGACAGCAAGACATTGAACATGTTTACTGCTTATTTGAAAAATTTTCAGTCAGTTGTTTTGCGCAGAGTGAACTTCTTCGTCTTTTTCCTCATAGTCGCGTTCGATGTGCTCAATGAATTATTTGGCTCAGCGTCTTATGCGTAAACTGCATCGACTACAGATGTCCCCAGAAGTGGGCGGCCTCGTGTTTATCTTTTCTTTTCCGATAATATCGCTGCTGTTGCCGAAGACATTAGAAAGAATCCACAGACATCAACGAGATAAAGATTCAAAGAATTATTCACCAGCAGACAGACGTTCGTTCCATCGAATTTTGGTGAAACATTTGAAAATTTTCCCCTACAAAGTGCAAACTGTTCAGGAACTGCTGTCCGTCGGACAAGGTTAACTTAATGCCATTCTCTGTTAAACTAGATGCAAGAAGAAGATGATTTTATATCAAAAATCGTAATGAGCAACGACTTCCATTTCCACTTAAGTGGTAAGAAAAATTCAAAATTTGCATTTCTGGAGCAAAAAGTGTCCACAGGACATATGTACATGAAGAGCCATTGCTTAACTACAAAGTGGTTACATATGAATCATATTTAAAATTTCTATGTTTTTTTTTAAATCTTAGATCATTAATCTTAAATCTTTGAGGGTGGCGTTGCCTGAAGTAGTTAGCTCGTTGACTAGAAAACCGAAGGTTCTGGGTTCGAGTTCGGTCTCCGACAGTCTTAAATAACAACACCACGCATTTTTCTGATGTGCAATCAGTGTTCATTTTGTATCAGTTGTTGTAGCAAAGTTCAAGTGATGAATGCATATAAACACTGGTCACCGAACTACACCGGCTTCAGCTGATATTATTGCTAATGTAACATCAGAGTGCCCCCATTCGTCGGTGTTGTATAGCAGATTCGTCGGCGAAGTAAAATAACAAATAAAAAATTACTTTTAAACACAGCTTGAAAAATTTAATACTCCTCATTGACACCAGAGGCGCTGCAACGCTGCATTACTAAAAACCAGCGTTGCCGTTTTGGTTACTTGTAACCAAAATTGGTTACTTTTTTTCCAATGTGTACTTGTGTACTTTTTTTCCATTTTGGTTACTTTTTTTTCAACACAAAAATAACCATTTTTTATGCATATATGTACATATGTGGTACGCTAAATTTGCATATAACTAATTATCTTGATAAAGGATCACAATTTAAGCGTTTTTACTACGTTGTAAATACAACACTGGATAATCAACATAGTGTTTAAAAAAATACATGTCTGTCTCTGAACATATCAAGCCTGGGGGCCAACTCTGTAATTCGAAACGAAAGAAAATGCTTTCAAATTTACATGTTATAAGCATACAAATTCGAAAGCATTTTCTTTCGTTTCGAATTACAGAGTAGACCCCCTGGTTTCAAAAATCAGATGCATTCATGGTTGCAAAACCTTTAAACGTCAAACACTATGTAAAAAGTTAAAAGCGAATTTTTTTATTTAAGTTTGAGAGCGTAATGATAGGTACAGACTTAGCAACGTGTTTATGCAACCAGGCAGATTGCATTGTCGGTCGCATAGTGTGTAGTCTTGTTTATGGTTGCATTCGAAGCTGCTTTCGAAGTTTCGAAAATATCAAAATGTTTTGATGTTTATGGGTTGCATTGTAGGTTGCATAGTCTGTATCAAAATATGCAACATGAAATATAAACGTGTTTCGTAAACACATTGCAAAGTGTGTACCCACTATAACAAGCAGCGAATGAAGCCGATCGGCTGTGAGTCGGCTAACAGCCGCCGCCGGCAAATTTTCTGAATTAGAAGTAAGTGCTGATATGGTCATAGTTGAATTTTGGGACGCGGTTTCAAAACATACAAATGGATTGAACGAAAAATGTTTTTATGATTTAATTAATTTAATGTCACTGCCACACAGCTGCTGAAAGGATATTTTCGCAGCTAAGTCTAGTTAAAACTAAATATAGGAATAAACTCGATTTTAAGACTGTAAACTCAATAATGCAATCTAAAGAATTGTGCATCAATCGAAACAATTCCCATTATGTTTGGTCTGCCAAAGATTTGTTTTAATATTAACAAACTTAACTTTATATATACAGTCTTGTGTTTTGATAACGAATGTAATTAAATTACATATTATTTATTGTTACTAAAAACATTTTTGGTTTGGAATTTCTAATAAATAAAATACATGCACAGTTGAATAAAGATGCTTGTTTTGTAAATATTTTTGTTTGAGATTTTCAAACTTATTATTAGTATTAATAGTCTTACCATAAACATACGGAGTATGTTAACTAAATTCAAAAATTTTTTGGGTTGAAGTCTACTTCAACCACAAGTTGAAAACAAGCGGAAACGAGTTCCACAAGCGGAAACGAAATGCATATAGACAATTGCTTAACCATAAAAACAAGCCAATTTTTGAAATTTCTAATAATTTACCTGAATTTTTTTTTTACAAAATTGATCTCACTGATTGTTAATTATAATAAGATATACTTTTAAAACTGAAATACAAATTCATATTATATGATTTTATATATTAACATATCTATGTATATTTTTCAACTGAACTACAAATAAAACAGTATTTTAAATACATACAAATTTTGGTTACTTTTTTTGCATTTGTTTACTTTTTTTTGTATTGTGGTTACAAAATTTTTTTGGTCGTGGCAACGCTGCTAAAAACGTGTAAAAAGCAGATTTGTAAAAGAATGAAGTCTTCCTCTAGCTCTTCGTTCACATTTATTTTCTCTCTCACTATCTCTTTCCTAACGAAGGTTACACTTTCTAATAGTATGTAGCAGGCACTCATTGCCTGAGTGTTAAGTCTTTTAAAAAAACATAACCAGAAAGCCACTTTCTGGTGAAGCATTTGTAGTGAAAAAGTTATTGGCCCTTAGTAAAAATTAATGGCAAGATTTACAAGTAGATGATGAACGAGTTCTTTTGTTACAATGGGTCTGGTCCATTATTGGGTGATGCAACCGCTCACACAGCTCGGGCAGCGATGGAGATTTTGAGACACCAATTTTTAGGTAGAGTGATCTTAATTTTTTGAGATTTGGGCTGATCAGCCAGATCGCTATATCTAACAGCACCATATATAGTCCTTTGCGTGTCAGAACATAATCACAAGTCATACACACTTGTGTATAATGATTTTTTGTCGATTGTTGATGTTTGATTTATCTTGTATGAGATATCTTACTTGAGATGTTTCTCCCATGAATGTTAAATATTTAAATATATTTGATACAATTAATGCTCTATTGTCGTTCCCAACTCAACTAGACTTGGGTCGAACTCGTTCAGTTGGTCTGATCAAACCCATTTAATTTAAATTAGTTTGATCATAGGTTTGTGTGTAAAATTACGGGCTGAACACGAATTTGAGAATTAAAATGGCACAGTATAAATAGTTTCATTTCGCTAAAAAACATTTAGGCCAACAAAATAACCGATTCATTCGTGTGTCGTTACTTTTATATGAATGAAAGCATATAAATTCTGATAATTAAATTCAATAAAAAATGATAAAGTGCCATGTAGTTTGGTACATGACGCGAATCACAAAGGCAATGAATGTGAAAAATTTGTATACGGCAAAAACCAATTCAACATTTTTATAAATACATGTAAATATGCATATTGTTTTGTATGCGACTGTTCTGTCATTGAACAAGCCTACAAGCAATTAATTATTTCCAAAAAAAATAAAAAATTATTTTAAAAATTATGCTCCAAGAAAACATACATATGTACATTAGAGCGACTCAAGTTGTATGGAAGCAAAATTCGTGCTAGGTGTACCCCCCTCAAAATGAACATTGGTATCTTTTATGATGACATTTAAAATATTTCGGCTCCAACTTTGACCTCTCGTGAGCTGGACCATTTTGAAAAAGGGTCTATTTTTCATGTTTTGTCAATTTGAGAATCTGTTTCCTTACCAACATATACAATATGGGTATCATAAGAAAGGTTTTTCTAAGGCGCGTCCAACTGTTTATACAATTTGTCCAAGGACTATCGTTCATGTCCTTTTTTAAGGATATTCTTTTAAAAAACGGTTTTTGAATTTTTTGTTCGGGGTTGTTTGTAATAAAAATGCCAAATTAACATATTTTTATCTTTGGTCGATTTAATTAAGTACGGGTCTCAGCTTTTTTGGAAATTCGCGCTAGTTCGCGTTTTGACAAAAATGCAATGGGGTGGTAACCCTTCCTTTTAAATAGGGCAATATGGGTATCGAATTTTTTCTTTTGCCAAGTACATCATCTTTATATATAAATAATTTAGATTTTTGCAAATTAGATGCATTTTACACGGTGCTCTGAAATATATATAAATGCAATTTTTTTGTAACTCTAATATGATAGCGGATTTAGTTTCTAGATCATGTATGGATGAAAATAGGACTAAAGGAAGAAAAAAGAAATGATCCACCACTTTTTGGCGGCTTATTTTATCGCAAATTAAAAAAGTTATTAAATTTTATTGTTTATATTTACAAAACTTTCCTAAAAAAACGACTTGCAATTTTATCGTAGACTTAAAATCCTCTTAAAAAGTTAAGATGTTCTTATTATCTGTATTTTGGAATTGTAAAACAATATGGTTTTACTTTTATTCCAAATATATAAAAAAAAAATTATAATTCAATTTTGATTTTATTTTAATAAAATGCATGAAATTTTTCATACAGCATACTTTGATTTTATATTTTTGCGAAAATCTAAATTATTTACATATAAAGATGATGTACTTGGCAAAAGAAAAAATTCGATACCCATATTGCCCTATTTAAAAGGAAGGGTTACTACCCCATTGCATTTTTGTCAAAACGCGAACTAGCGCGAATTTCAAAAAAAGCTGAGACCCGTATTAAATTAAATCGACCAAAGATAAAAATATGTTAATTTGGCATTTTTATTACAAATAACGCCGAACAAAAAATTCAAAAACCGTTTTTTTTAACAGAATATCCTTAAAAATAGGACATGGACGATAGTCCTTGGACGAATTGTATAAACAGTTGGACGCGCCTTAAAGAAACCGTTCTTATGATACCCATATTGTATATGTTGGTAAGGAAACAGATTCTCAAATTGACAAAACATGAAAAAATAGACCCTTTTTCAAAATGGTCCAGCTCACGAGAGGTCAAAGCTGGAGCCGAACTATTTTAAATGTCATCTTAAAAAAGTCCACTTTTTTTGGTGAGTCGCTCTAATTTACATGCATGCTGCATATACCTACATATGTATTTAAGTATTTATTTACATAGAATAGAAAGAAAGAAGAATAATTTATGAATTAAAATTTGCCTTGATGTTGGCTGTCGTGTCTATTTGATAATTGTCGACTGGTCTGTATGTCGCTCACTTTGTTTGCTGCATCTGTCCGTCCTCTTGTCCTTCACAACTATTAAAATTTTGTTGTTGCTAAAACTGAAAATGACGTTGGCAAAAGATGAAGAAGAATGTGTGCCAATATAATTTTTTTTTGTATTTACTTGTAAGCATTTAATTCTTAAGTCCCAATTTACACTATGCAAGTCTTATTGCTAAGATGATTAGTTTGTTAAGCTAGAGGGGGGAAAAGAAACGTTGCTGTTCCCCTCGTCTCTCTCTCTCCCTGAAACGAATCAGCTTAGCAATAAGACTTGCATAGTGTGATTTGGGACTAAATAATCTTACATTTGATGTTAAAAATAATGTAATGCTCTATATTATTGTTTCGTCTAATTATATTTACATACTACACATATTTATACAGAAACTATTAAAAGATGATGAAAAATAAAAAATATAATAAAAAGAGAAGAGACTGAGTGAGTGCCACTAAAAAGTTGTGTACGACAAAAACCAGGGAAGCAAATGCATGACAGAGAAATTTCAATCAGTAGCACTACAGCAAAAATACAGTAATAGACAAGTATATATTTCTCTAACCTAGACCCAAAGCAGAGATAAAGAAGATCCATACAGTGAGGAGTTTTAAAGTTAAAATGTTACTCGAGGATTTCAGAAAAAACGTTTCGGCGTTTTTTCGCTTTTTGAGGATTTTTTGTTTTTTTTTACAATAAATATTTTTAGTTTTAGCGATTTTTTAGTTTTCGTGCTTTTTCCGCCTTCTGGCGTTTTTTTCTGTTTTTTGCTTTTTTAATTTTTTTGCGACCTTTTTATTTTTCGCGATTTTTTTACCTCTTAGCGATTATTTTATTTAAACCGATTTCAATAAAATATAGATTATGCACATCCCTACAGAAAAACCTTTAAAACCATATCGAGCCATTACCGCCAAAGAAGCTTAACCAACATGATTTTCGAAATGCGTTTTTTTATAAAAATCATTAACTTGTTATTATTGGCATTATCTGTCAAAATTTTATAACCATTGTAGTGTACCCCTATAGTCACCCCTAATATCACAATTTAGTATGTGCACTTTCCCATAGGAATGTCACTCAATTTTAACTCAAAACAATAATAATAATAAATAATACTTGTTACAACAAATAACTATCCGTTTTGTAAAGCAACAATTATTAAATATTATTGTATTATTCTAGTTTTAAGGATACCGTTAGTTAAGTATAAAAGAAAGAAATTTTTGGAATAAAAATCAATTTTTGCTTAGCCTTTAAATCGGCTGTTTTATTTAAAAGCATTCAACTGCTTGAATCAAATCTAAGAGCATACATCTGCTCAGGCATAAAATCTGCCTAAGTCTTTTTTTTTAGTTTTAATAGAGCCAGTGGCGTTCATTAGCGCCGGCATAACCGGGTAGGCAGACTTTTATAAACCTTACATGGCGATCCTGCCAAATAATAACAAAGATGTCCCTGTAGAGGAATATAAACCTTACAAACCTGCAGGCAAGGACCAACAAGCTCCCTCATATACGGCCACACCGTTGAAGGCAGGCCCAAAGCCACTGACGATAGAGGAACACCGCAAACCAAAATAATAAAACACTATTATTTTTTCATTTTTATATTTAATTTCATTTTATTATAAAATGAATATATAAATTTTCTTATAAATAAACACACAGCTTAATTTATATTACATCTATTTTAATTAAAAATAATATAACAAAATTACACATTTGAAGAAAACTATAACAAAATTACTAATGTAATAAAAGATAACGCGAAGAAGCATTAATAAGAACACAAATGTCAATCACAGATGTTGAGAAATAAGTGCTACCAAATTGGAAAAATTGGTAGTGTTGTAAAGTTCACCCAAAAAAAAAAAGTTCAGTGTTACCTATTTGATTCACATATTTTTGCCATAATATATGTTATAACATAAGTTATGATTTGAAATCGCACAACTGCTTAACTTTTAATAGACATAAATTAATATAATTTTAGATGGAAGAATTAAAACAATATTATATTGAATTAGAAAAATTAGAAAAGAACATAAAAAAGAGCAAAGATAGAATTTACTCCTCTAACTATAAAATTGAAAAATTATCGCGCTTAATTGAAATTAAATTAGAAATTGACAATATTTGTAGTCGTTTGCAGGAAGAAGAGACCAAATCGTTTATAATCAAATTTAATGAATTATACACAATAGTGTTGAACTTAGTGAAAAATATAAGTACTAAAGAAAGTACAGATTTAACAGATAATTCGGACGCAAGTGTTGCAAGGGAAATTATTAATATGGCACAATTCGATATTGGAGTTGTGGGCAAAAACCTTAACGTTTTTAAAGGTTCATATGAGGTGTTAGAAGACTTTATAGTGCAAACAGAGTTATTGCATGATATTTTAAGAACAGAAGACCGAGAGATATTCATAAAGTATGTCTATAACTTTAAATTAGCTGCAAATGTCAGGAGTGTTTTGGGACGTTCCAACAGACCTACTACGTTTAATGAATTGAAGAAGTTGTTGGTTGATGCGTACCCGAACCCAAGAACTCTGCAACAAGTCTTAAGTGAATTAGGATCAATAAGGCAAGGAAATTTGAGTATATCAGCCTTTAGAGAGAAAGTTGCATTGTTGTCAGAACAATTGAGCAATTTTGAACTTAAGGCAATAGCAAATCCATCGCAGGAAACAAAAAACGCAATATCTAAAATGAGTGAAAATATGGCCTTAAATGTGTTTATAAAAGGTGTTAATGTGGAATATAAAAATATATTGGTAGCAAGTAGTCCAAAAACTCTCAGTGAAGCTGTAGAGAAATGTATTACAGTGGAAAGAAATATGCAAACAAATGATAATAGTATTTTTAGAATTAATAGGCGTGATAATGAACGTATGTACAATTCGCAAAGAGTGTATGGGGATTATACAGGGTACAGAGGTCAGGGATACCCAAACCAAAATAGTAACAGAAATAGCAACAATGATAATAATGGATTGTATAATAATAATGCTAATTACAATCGCAATAGATATGGCGACAGCAATAGTAACAATAGCAATAATAGGTACAGAAATAGTGGTAATAATGCGAATAGAAACTTTGCAACAAGAAGTAATGATAATAATATGAATTCCTCATATAGAAATAATAATAACAGGAACAATTCGTCGTATAGACCCAGTAATGGCAGACATAACCAGGGAAACTAATAGCGCCGGATAGCAAAGATTGTTATCCAGGAGGGCAAAAATGTTTCAAAATTTCAAATAACACTGATAATTCGATAACAATAACTTGCAGTACCATAAATAAAGAGCTTAAGTTTTTGGTAGACACTGGAGCAGATATTTCTATTTGCAAGCGAGGTAATATAGAAAACATAAATGAACGTAACATATCATCACTAAGTGGTATTACTTTAGATACGATTGAAAGTCTTGGCACCGCATATCTAACTTTAGAATTCGATAATAAGCCGATAACACACAAATTTCACATAGTTGAAGATAATTTTCCAATCAATACTAATGGAATCATTGGTAGAGACTTTTTAGAAAGATATAAATGCAAAATTGATTTTGAAACATACACGTTAACCTTCAATATAGCTGATGAAGAAGTTATTTTACCGATTACCCCAAAACGCGTTTATAAAACTGAAATATGTATACCAGCACGCTCAGAACTGATAACACCAGTCAACATATGTATAAGTCAGGAAAGCATTGTTTTGAACAAAGAATTATGTCCGGGAATTTTTGTAGGGAATAGCATTATACCATCAATAGGACTACAACACATAAAATTGTTGAATACAACTGACAAAGATGTAGTTTTGAAAGATTTGAAGTTAGAAACGAAGCCATTATCAAATTACAATATATATAATTGCGGCAACAATATCAATACAAGTAAAGGCAGAGTACAAAAAGTTTTAGAAGATTTAAATATCGAATCTATAGATCCATTAGCTAGGCAGTCCTTAAAAAACATAGTTACAGAATATAATGATGTATTCCACCTTGATGGTGACAAATTAACAACAAATAATTTTTATAGTCAAAACATTCAGATGACAGATTCTTCACCTGTTTACATAAAACCTTATAGACTACCTGAGTCACAAATGAGTGAAATAAACAAACAGGTAAATAAATTGTTAGAAGATGGTATCATTGAACCATCTGTGAGTCCTTACAATTCTCCATTATTGGTAATACCGAAAAAATCAGCAAATGACACGAAGAAATGGAGATTAGTAGTTGATTTCCGGAAAGTAAATGAAAAAATAGTAAGCGACAAGTTTCCTCTAACAAGAATCGAAGATGTCCTAGACAAATTAGGTAGGGCAAAATATTTTTCTACACTGGATATGACCAGTTCATTTCATCAAATCGGTTTGGATAAAGAATCAAGACCGATTACATCGTTTTCTACCAGGAATGGTCATTTTCAATTTACTCGGTTACCCTTTGGACTGAAGATATCGTCAAATAGTTTTCAAAGGATGCTTACAATTGCATTGAGCGGCTTAGATGCAGAAGCGTTTTTGTATGTCGATGACATTATTGTTTTTGGTTGTAGTATTCAACACCATCACGAGAACTTGATAAAAGTCTTTGAAAAATTGAGGCAGTATAATTTAAAACTGAATACGTGTAAATGTCGTTTTTTGAAAACAGAAGTAGTTTATCTAGGTCACCTTATAACTGATAAGGGTATACGTACCGACCCTGCTAAACACGAAGTAATAGAAAACTATCCAGTTCCCAAAAATGTAGATGAAGTCAGACGTTTCGTAGCGTTCTGTAATTACTACAGGCGTTTCGTTAAAAACTTTGCTGAAATAGCTAGAAATTTAAATAAACTGTTAAAAAAAAATACTGTTTTTAGGTGGGACGAAGGTTGTCAAAAGTCTTTTGAAACATTAAAATCAAAATTAATCAATCCACCAATACTCCAATATCCTGATTTTAGGAAACCGTTTATATTAACTACCGATGCATCTAATTATGTACTTGGAGCAGTCCTATCACAAGGTGAAATTGGGTCAGATATGCCCATATCGTATGCGAGCAAATCGTTGAGTAAGCATGATATAAACAAGCCAGTTATAGAAAAAGAGCTGTTAGCTATACATTGGGCTATAAACTTTTTCCGTCCGTACCTTTATGGTAGAAAATTCTACGTAGTGACAGACCATAGACCCTTGGTATCGTTATTTTCTCACAAAAATCCATCATCAAAAATGACTAGAATTAGGTTGGATTTATGTGACTACGATTTCGAAATATCGTATAAGAAAGGTAAGATGAATAGCAATGCAGATGCGTTGTCAAGGATAGTATTGGACAGCGAAGCATTAAAAACGTTAACCCCTACCGAAAATTTACAAAAGCGTAATGATATATTAGTGATGACTAGAAACATGAAAAATAAACATGATGCACAAAAAGATGTCGAGCATAGAGGTGGCATCTCCAGTAAAGAGCCTGATCAACTTTTTATTTGGGAATGTACTTCAATCTCAGACATTAAATCGATGAAAAAACTTAGGTTTGAAATAATGAGTAAAATTAAAACACCTCAAATTGTAGCAAGTGATTTAGAAGTTGTAGTGAGATGTGGTGATAATCCAATAAACACAAAGCTGTATTTGGAGAAGCTACTATTGAAATTACTATCAATAAATGTAAAAGAGCTAGCATTAAATGCTCATGATGAAATTTTCAAATTAGTAACAAAGGAACAGTTTAAAGACACGTTCAACGCATTAAGAGGTAAAAATAAAGCAAATTTAAGAATACTAATATATAAAGAACCAGTAAGGGTATATGATAGGAAAGTACAGGATACTCTCATTAATGAGTACCATAGTTCAACTATAGGAGGACACTTAGGTGTCAGGAAAACGACGCTAAAACTTAAACAAAAATACATATGGAAGAATATGGGTAGGATGATTAAGCAGCATATATTAAATTGTAAAGAATGCAAAATTAACAAGCAAACGAAACACACCAAAGAAAAGCTAACACTAACCGATACGCCAGGGACTAGTTTCGAAACAGTGTCAATAGACACGGTGGGTCCCCTTAGATTCTCAAATAATTTTAGATACATACTAACAATACAGTGCGATTTAACAAAGTATATTATTGCATGCCCCATTGAGACGAAGGATGCTAAGACCGTTGCAAAGGCTCTTGTAGAAAACTTGATTTTAAGATACGGGCACTTCAAAGTTCTTAAGTCAGATAGAGGTACCGAGTTCGTAAACGAGTTAATGGCGGAAGTATGTAAGCTACTGGAAATAAAACAGATTTTCAGCACTCCATACCACCATGAAACTCTTGGATCAGTTGAAAGAAGTCATAGAGTACTGAATGAATTTCTCTTAGGCTTCTGTAAAGATAATGAATGGGACCATTGGATACCTTATTTCTGTTTTGCGTATAACACAACACCGCATATAGACACAAACTACACTCCATACGAGTTAATATTCGGTAGATTACCAAACTTGCCTAATGAAAACTTATTGAATTTTGAACCAATCTATAATATAGATAATTATTCGAAAGAATTGAAAGCTAGATTAAAATTTTCGTTGCAAAAAGCAAAAGAGTTACTGGAAATATCAAAAAAGAAACGCATTGAACAATGTGTAAAATTTAATCCGTTAAATTTGAATGTAGGAGATATGGTCTTAGTAAAAACCTTTAATAGGAAAAAGAATCAACCACCATACCATGGTCCATATAGAATAGTACAAACTAAAGGAGTAAACTCTGTCATAGATCTAGGAAGTAAGTTAAAAGAAATACATAATAATAATTTAAAAAAATATTAGTAATATGTTATAATTGTAAAATTAAAAAAAAAAAAAAAAAAAAAAAAAAAAAAAAAATTTTGAATTTTAAGAAACATAAAATTGTAAAATTTTTCTTAAGGGGTAGGGTGTAGTGTACCCCTATAGTCACCCCTAATATCACAATTTAGTATGTGCACTTTCCCATAGGAATGTCACTCAATTTTAACTCAAAACAATAATAATAATAAATAATACTTGTTACAACAAATAACTATCCGTTTTGTAAAGCAACAATTATTAAATATTATTGTATTATTCTAGTTTTAAGGATACCGTTAGTTAAGTATAAAAGAAAGAAATTTTTGGAATAAAAATCAATTTTTGCTTAGCCTTTAAATCGGCTGTTTTATTTAAAAGCATTCAACTGCTTGAATCAAATCTAAGAGCATACATCTGCTCAGGCATAAAATCTGCCTAAGTCTTTTTTTTTAGTTTTAATAGAGCCAGTGGCGTTCATTAGCGCCGGCATAACCGGGTAGGCAGACTTTTATAAACCTTACACCATGCGATATATCGTTTCAATTTTATAGCAAAAACAATTTAAGCTTAAGTACAAATTATTTTTTGTTTACAGTTTTTGTAACAGCAACTTGTTACTTAAGCTAAAATTTCCTTTTGAAAATAAAGCAAGTATGATATAATATTCGGATTAGCCGTATATAATATACCCTCCATCGACTTCATATGAAGCATATGCATACATACAATATTAGATACATGATCTATTTTTAAAATAATTAACTAGATCAACCCTTTCTGATAGCAATTTATTCACCCACACATAAAAAACTTGAATGCACATTATTAGACCATACAAATTGCGGAAAGTATTTATTTTATTCGCTCGACCGGCAGTTTCTGATAGACCGGCCATAAAAACCAAATATGTGTAAAAATTGCACTAATAGCGTGCATGGGCATTGCATTTTTCACCTAAAAAATAACCTATCTTGGATATAAACACTTTTGGCATCATAACTTTTAAATGCGGCGTTTTTCGGAAAAACTTTTGTATCCATTTTTGTTTAGAATAAATATCACAACATCTTTCCTCTAAAAATCACCTATCATAGTCCTTTAATGGGATGAAACTATGTTATGAAACTAATTTTTTTGGAAATGCTTTTTTCAACGGCTTGCGCTAAAAAATGGATAGTGATAATTATAATTCGTTTTCATTTTTTTATAAAGTAAGATCTGTATACTATATAGCCTCATTACATTTGGACCAAATATGTATCATCTAGTAATAAAGGGTGGTTTTTATTGAGGTATAGAACTTTAAGTTGGCATCATTTTTTTAACTGGCGGTAATTTTGTCAGCTGTCAAGTGATTAATATTTAGTTTGGTTTGGCATTTCATCATGAACAGGTTGACAAAAGAACAACGCTTGCAAATCGTGCAAATTTATTTCGAAAATAATGGTTCAGTTCGCGAAGTTTACCGCAAGCTCCGTCCATTTTATGGTCGACATAATCGTCCATCAGAGCAATTAATTCGGTTAACCATGGATCGTTTTCGCACTACGTTTACTCTATGTGATAATACGCATCCGCAGAGACGTCGAACAGTGCGCACCGAAGAAACAATTGCCGCTGTAAAGCAAAGTGTTGAAGAGGACCCGAATGAATCGATTCGCCACCGTGCACAGCAATTGGAGCCGACTAACCGACTATTTTGTTCCCGAATTGGATGGCATGAATGTGGATGAGTTATGGTTCCAACAAGACGGCACTACATGCCACACAGCGCACGTCACAATCGATTTATTGAAGGAAACATTCGATGAGCGCATAATTTCGCGGAATGGACCTGTCAATTGGCCACCAAGATCGTGTAATTTGACACCATTGGATTATTGTCTTTGGGGATATGTGAAGTCGCTCGTCTACGCCAACAAACCAGAAACGTTAGGGGACTTGGAAGCCAACATTCGTGGCGTTATTGCCAACATACGGCCCCATATGCTCGAAAAAGTGGTTGAAAATTGGACCTGTAGAATTGGCTTTATTCGAGCCAGCCGCGGCGGCCACATGCCCGAAATCATATTTAACCATTAATGGCATAAAATTATCCTTCCAATAAAGCCAAATTAATGGACATTAAAACGATTTTCTTGTATTTTATTTCAATTCGAAGCTCTATACCTCTAAAAAAAACACCCTATATAAGAATGAAACATCACATACAAGTTTATTATAAGCTTTGTTACGTATTTGGAAATTATCCTACAGCTCGTGACCCATTGAGTATATCTCAACAAAACTACACACAAATTTAGACGATAGAGGAAAACATATTTTCGCATAAAATATCTGCATACATACATACTTATGTATATATATTCAGGTCTATTCGAAAATACGCGCTTCACTTCTTCGTCGTCGAACGTTCACTTTCGACAGTTCGAAGTCGACAGATTCTAAAATACGTGCGAAGCAATATCGTTTTCAGTAATCGATAATATGCTATGTATCTCTTATAAAAATATCAACAACATTGAAAACGGCTGACGTGTATGCAGAAAAAGTTGAAAACAAAAAGGGATTTAAGAAGTAATTGGAAGAAATAATTAATAAAAAACTTAACAGTACAAGTGCTAAGTAACATAAAAAAAACAATAAACAGTAAAAGTAAAATTAGTTACTTCTTTTACTTGTTTTAAAAACGTGTTTACAACTTTGAAGAAGAATTTAAGAAAACTTAATTGACTTGTAGAGCCTGGCCGAACGCCTTTAAAGCTTAATTAACAGTGGTAGACACCATATAAACACTTCTTATCTCTTTTTTCTTTATTTATTTAAACTTAACGGGCTAATATTGGCGTCGAACGAATATGACATTGATCATGGTGACGAACAGGGTGACCGATGACATTTTTCAAAAAGTGGCACCAAATAGGGGATTTATCAAAAAAAAGGGGCAAAATTAAAAAAAAAACGAGAAAACTGCACTAAACTTTTTATTTTTAATGTAGTTTCATATAACTCACCCTAAATAAAGGGAGTCAAAAAGTGGCAAGGCAGTCGAAAAAGGGGAAACGCAGTCGAAAAAGTGGCAAATTGCCACTTTAGTCGGTCAAACGGTCACGCTGGTGACGAAGTATTTTAGAATACCTCCAAAGTGAAAGAAAACATATGTTTTCTATCGCTCATCTCCAACGTAGTATTTTAGAATAGCACAAAGTGCAAGATGCACGTATTTGTGGTGAAAGTTACTTCCCAAATAGACCTGATTATGTAACTTCACGAACAAATCATTATAGTTCTTCCAACAAAAAAAATAAAAATAAATAAATACAGTATTTTTAATCTAGAACCAACTTTTTGTAGTCGAAGTCAAAATACGCGAATCACGATAAAGCCCATTCAATTCAATTCTACAAATATGATTGTATTGAAGTGAGTTACCATTGTTTTAAAGGCTATGTTTCCCAACTTGAAAAATATCACCTATAAGTCTTAAATATGGTTATTTGGATAGCTCTGCAACAATTTATTATGATTTAAATTTTATTACTATTAAACTGAGATAGTCGCCAGTTCAGTTCCGGTACGTAGCAATTTATTAAAAATTTCTTCACAAAATTATACGGACTTGGAAATACATTCTTTCGGTAAAACTATACACAACAAATTTAATAGCGAACTTTTTAATTCGAAAAGTAATAAGTCTGTAGAAGATTCACTACATGTCGCCGATCAAGAAGACAATAATTTAGCAATTTGGAGACAAGTTTAGGTAAAAAAACTGATATTTACTTTTTCTTAAAAATTTTTTTTAGTTAACCAACACAAAAATATACACAGGAGGTTATCAGGGAGACAGCAAAAAAAGCTTAAGGGACAAAAAATACCGTTATTATGCTAATATTTCGTTAAAATTCGATGCGTTACTTATATTTAGCACTATAACACCTAAATACTAACATTCAATGAATTAACTTAAATAAGAGCAAAGATAATTAAAAAAAAACTTCTCCTGTAAAATTTTGTTTTTGTTACTTAAGCTTTTTGTGCGGTTATAGCTCGATATAAATCTTTTTAAAATCGGTGCAGTAGTACTAGCGTAAAAGGGATTACAAAAAACATGTTTGCCTATTAATTATATAGATATATATAATGGATGGGCCGCTTTAGAGAGTTAAAATGTTTCATAAAAGTATTCTACGTAGAATTTCATAAAAAATGCAAGGCTTGGGTATAGGGCTTCCGATTCCGAGTCACCATAAAAATGTACAACAGGAGCGGAGGGGAAACTTCAACCACTGCTTTTAAAATTTTATTTTTGAATATATTAGTTTTGTCTTCTCGGCCCAAATCAGCAATTGGGATCTTGTTATTCCGAAAAAAGAAAAGAAATTAACATTTTTTGAATTCAATTTCTTTCTAATTGATTTTATTTTTATTTTTTGCATATCTATTTTTTTACGTTTCAAGTCGCTTACGCACTCACGATGTTCTGTTTTGAAACCAAATACTCTATTCATTAAGCCATTGCCGACTTATTTTGGCCTATTCTCGTTTGAGAGTATCACTTCTACCGATATTAGGTAGATTCTACCGATTCTACCGAATATGTTTGTGAATTTAACAATCTACCAATTCTACCGAACAAGGCCTGAAATCTACCGAATATTGTTATTTAGTAATTTAAGTCGATTTATGTGTAAATTGCCTATTTTGCCACATAACATTGCGGCCGCAGGGAGGTCATTTTCTGTCATGAAAAACATTAAAAAAGAACAAAGAAATCGGTTAAAAACTGAAACTATAAGTAACCTAATATTTGCTAAAGTATTGTGCCTTGGGGGTGAAATATTTATCCCTACCAATGATTTAATAATTTTAGCACAATAGTTTAAATTCATAAATGGATCTTACATATAATCTTTGTAGTTACAAATGTTTGTCAAAAAAGTTATTTTAGTAGCTTTATAAAGCCTATGTACAAAAACTGAATTCCTGTTATTTATGTGAATTATTTTATGTATGCATATAAAGGGTAAGGGCAAATAACTGGGGATGACACTTTTTTTATTGGAAATGCTTCATTGTTTATGGCAGTTTAATTTCCAATCGCACGTGAAGTTTTAAATGCGCTTTTGGAACCTGTTTAATTTGACACTCCTTGCACTTAATTTTTATGTTTCTTTGAATTGTTATTTTTTATGTTTCTCTGGATAAAAAAAAATTCTACCGAACTTCATTCAAATCTACTGATTTTTTTGTCGATTCTACCGAATTTAAAAAAAATTAAGTGTGCACACTGTTTATAACCGTGGTCGGCAACCTATACCATTACATTTTATGATTGTATGTGTTATACTCTCATCACAAACTGGTGTTGCCAGTGAAATTTCGTCTCATTTCCTTAATTTGAAATTTAAAATCTCCAAAGGCAAACTTAATTTTATTATGGTCAGATGAAGCACTCAAGTTTTGTTTATAAATATAGGCATTTTTTGTTGTAGATACGTCAATGTAATGGTGACTAAAAAGATGGTTTTGTAGAAAATTTCGTTAAAATAATTTAAATATATGCTTGAAAATGCCTTTGCGTGTTACGTTTTTTCATGCATGACAACGCACGTTGACAAACTAAATCTTCTGGTTTGAAAATAACAATTTTCTGAAAATAAAAATTTTAGTAAATTCTCATCACACATATTTTCTTATTGTTGGGAAAACAATTTCTCGGGCAACGCGTATTCTTAACTTGTGCGTAATAGAAGAGTATATTAAAAGGCGCGGCGACCTTATTTTGCCGACCATGCAGCGTTGTCAGATTTATTTTGAGCCTCCTCGCCAAATGGCTTTTCGAATATCGCCAAATATCGCCAATATAATAAAACATTAAATTTTAATACAAAAAAATCTTTTTATTTTGTAATTACATTACAAATATTGTTAAATTATAAATTTAGTAGGAAACGTCTATGGTAAAACCTAATAATTAAGCGAAGTCTTAAAGAAAATACCTAAAAATAACATTCCAAAAGATCAATCTAAATAGGATATATTGAACTTAAGCACCAACTTCAAAATCATTATTTAAGTCTTGTGATAAAACTGAATTAACAAATTAAATTAAACTGAATTAATGAATAAATATTTGCTTAAGTACACATGTGATATCCTTGAAGTGGTAAGCACCAGCAGCATCGTTGTAATCATATACTTTATGCGATAACTCGTGCAGGATTTTTTGTGCTTTATTGTCAAAATATTGGCTACAATTTATAAAAGGAAGTTTTCTCCAATGTCTTTCATAAGCACCAAATGAGATGTTATGGTCCATTATTTTTTTTAACTTGAATTCGGAAAATTTTGCTTGAGGGAAAGAGTTACAACATTTAGAATTTTTTGCACGAAATATTTGATGTAGTAGAAAAAATTTCTTACGTAAAAATTTTTTATATTTTTATCAATATTCTATTTTATTGAAATCATAAAAATATAGCCAAAAATATCGCCAAGGAGTTCAAATATCGCCAAGCAAATCGCCAATCGCCATTTCAGAATTTTCATAGCCAAAAACAAATTTTTGTCGCCACGTTTGGCGAGATATCGCCATATCTGACAACACTGCGACCATGGCTTTATAATGGGTGCATTCATAAGACGTAGCTGTTGCGCAACCGTTGAGCGTTTGTCTTAGAAACGCCTAGTTGAGTAATTCCGCTCCACTCAACAGTTGAGTAATTTTCCATCATAAAATTTTTTCGCTACCTATAGTCAACGTGTTGTGCTCAGCCTAAACAGCTGCTCGAATAGAGTTATGCCTGTTATATGCTTTGTTAGGTGGAAGGAGCAAGTATTTGTTAAATTTTATATTAGAAATGCGATGAAGTAACGAAATAAAGATATAAAATTAAATTATATCCATCAAGCCGTTTATAAGACGTAATTTTTGGGGCCAACAGTTGCCAACAGTTTCACAACTGTAGTGCTCAACTGCTACGTCTTATGAATGCGCCCAATGACAATTTTACATTGAAATGATAATGCGGCGCTAGGGTAACACGGTGCATTTTAAATGTAAAATTGCCGTTTTAAAACGATACTCAAACGATAATAGGACTGAATACTTGGTCTCATGTGCCAACACATGTTAAAACAAAATGTCTTCTTATCTACCTTTATTAGTAGCAAGAAACTTGTCTAAGAACTACTTTAAGATAATGATAAAAATAAATACTAATGTTGCTCATTACCAGCACACAGTCTTTACATCTATTCGAATAATGAGACGAATGAACTCATTAGATTGTAACCTATTACAAAAGTAATACCCTTTGCCAAAATTGCTAAAGTATTTGCCGATAGGTTTTCGGTCTCCAACAAATTATCGAATTTTATTATTTCACAGTAAAAGCAAAGAAGTTGTTAAACTTCAACACATGTATTAGGGGTATTTGTTTAAGCTGCTTATAACCCTTAAACTTAGGAGTAAAATTTAAAATTCATTATGTTTAGCCAAATCCTTTAGATATTATGTACTAGTTAATTGGCACTTTGTGTTCCGGCAAGTTCTAGTTTATAGTGATTCTATATCTTACTAAAATATGCTGGATTTTGTAAAAAACCTGATTTAAATTTTTTGATAGTAAAGTCGTTTTGCGCTTTGTTAAAGATATGTACCTTCAGAAAAACGTGAAAATCCGAGTTGAATTTATAAATTTTATGTATTTTTTTTCGGAATAATGAAAATAATTTTTATTAACAATTAAAATTACCACCTTAACATTGTAAACAAAGTATGTAATAAAAATATTAAAAGCAAATTAATTAACTAAAAACAAAAGAACCACACAATTAAAAAAGCTCCAAAAAACAATTTCAATTTGGTCGAATGAACACTGCACGTACATAGGTAATAAAAAATATTTTGGCATGAAAAAATCTTTATAAATAAAACGTGAATATGTGTTGAATTTAAAGCTTCAAATAAAACTTAATTAAAACGATGCAAAGCGATGGAAAGGAATCAATTGTTAAAAATATATGTGTGTAAAATCATTCGACATCATGAACAGAGAAAATTTTTCTAAATTTATATCATGCATTAATAAAAAAAAATTTAGAAAAAATCCGTGAATTTCATTTCGTATTATGTAACTAAATTTTAACTACTACACAGCCCATGTTTCAATCTTTTTAGTTACTGTAAGAAAACCTTAAGTTTCAGGTCCTAAATTGAAATTAAAAAAAAAAAAAAAAAAAGTGATATTCTATATTAACTTACAAATTTGTACAGCTCTAGTAAATTTTGCAAGGGCTTCTAATGCTTGTTTACCTTTGCAAAGTATCTGATTTTTAAAATTTGTAAGCTCACAATACTTCTAAACTTACACGCATAGCATTTTGCAAATTTAATTTGCTATTGATTTGCCTTTTAATCCTTTTAAAATCCTAAGGTTGCAATTTGCAATGCCAGATTTAACAATCTGGCGAATTTAAATCGTATAACATCCTCTAATTAATGAAATATCCACAGATTTGCAAATTTGCTAGGGTTGCATACCTGAAGTCACCGTAACTTTGCCATTTGTGTTCTGATTCTCACTATATACATATAAGATTTTTTCAATTTCCAGCTGAGTTTTTTCTTTTTTTAATTTCAGCTATTTGCTTTTGAGAGTGATTGAGTAGTGCGTGCTACAAAAGTGAAGTTTTTGGGGCTTTTTTCAAGTTTTCAAGCTAATTTAAAACTTTTCCATGTTTTTAGGGTTCTGAATTTACAAAGGTTGCAAATAGAACACTGCAATTGCAAATTATTCGAATTAAGCATCTTTTTGCAACGGTACAGTTGTAAATATATTGTCATAAGAAGATAATCCTAAGTAGCGCGGATAACTTCAAGCAAAAACTATTTTCTAAAAATATTTACCAACGCAAGACTTGTAAAGAGAATTTGTAAACTTTCGAGATAATTTGTTTACCGATTTTTTTTATTTAATCCCATCGGACATATCGTTCTTGAGGTATGTCAAATTTTGTGGTGTAGTACCGTTCATTTAAACATAACGTTTTATCTGGAGAAAAACAACTAATTCAAGAGCAAAATTAGTGAGTAATGAGTTATCAACTCATCATATCGCTTACTTAATCAAAGAACGTCACAACTCAAAAAATGGAAATTTTGAGTTAGTGATGCAGAATTAATCCTCATATCGTTCTTCACATTGTGTAAAAATTCCATACAAATGTCTTGTATACTCAACTCTTGAGAGAAAAATAAAATTTTCTTTATCCATTAACTTCTGCGTAAATTAAAAACTTCAAACTCGTTTTCTCGCAAACTGGGTTTTTTGAGTTATGACGTTGTTTGATTTGAAAGATTTTTTTGCAAACCTTCCAAAATAATATCAACAAATTTTTAGCATACTTGAAAATTTATTTTTCAAGACCTAAGCGCGTTACAAATTTGCAAGGGTTGCTGAACGTAAACGCGTTTGATTAATTGTGGTAAGCACTTGCCAAAAAAAGAAGTTTTTTTTATCACATATACACTACTTTTGCTAAACTAGTTCATTATATGATGAAACACGATGCTTTTTTTTAATAGTACTCGTACCTGAAACGATTCCATACATTATCTTCTCTGACCATCATCCATTATCATTGTAACAACTAATAAATTATATTAAGTGGTGGTTGAATAATTTGTCAAAGAGCCATTAAAAAATTAGCGTTACAACATTTTTTAATTTTAAAATAAGGTTGACCAAATAAAATAGAAAATTAATAAAATTATATAAGTAATGTACAATCTGACACAATTAGGCTGGCCCTCTGAGTCCCGGTTCATACACGGCAATTTTAGTTGAGTAACTTTTTAGTCCATGGACGATAGAGAAAAATATGATGACTTTTCCATTCATTATACTCTCCTTGCTTTTCTATAAACCGAAAAGTTGCTCAACTAAAATTGTCTGGCATCACTGTCTGATTGGCTGATTGCCTTTGAATGACATCAGGAGTGACGTGCGAATGCTTACGTATTTTTTTCGATTTTATAAATTTCTATGAGCTATTTTCCTTCCACCTGTGCTGATGAGTATAAAAATCTTGCGAGCTAAAATATAATGTAATTTTTTAGAAAACGTGAGTAAGAATTATTTTAGGGAACGGTTGGTGCTCATGTACGCCTTATAAAATTTATTTAAATTTTTAACAATATTACAAAAGCCTCTTCAAAACTGATTTCATCATATTCCCTGGAAAAACTCAATAATTTTGGAAATTATACGTAATTTTTTGTTTTCACTTTAAACGCATTAATTTTAGTAAAACAATGCGAAAGAAATAATTACAAGATTCAAATTATTTTTAAATCTAAGAATTTGTATGACTAACACTATCTAAAAGATTTCTCCTGTGCCCTTGATTTTCTTAATTTTTTTCACATTTCAAACAAAAATTATATATAAATATAAACTGACACTTTTATTTAAAGAATTTCCATAAAGAAATTTCAACAGTATAATTAAGCAACCACTTTTTTTCCTTTATTTACAAAAATTTTTTTTATTAAAAAAAAAATACTGCTGAAAATGTGAAACATACTAAATAGTGTAATTTATATATATATATATTTTTTGATTTATAGCGGATCAAGAAAAAAAATTAAATTTAATGCTAAAGTGAAATATTATTTTTAGCTTGTGACGATGATCATGATCATGCTGAAAATAAAATTATAATAATGATGACGACTAATGAAACCACTTGCTGTTTTGTTGCATGTTTGTCTGAATTTTATATTTAATAAATCATATTTTCGTTCAATGTTCAACATGTGTAAATTATTAGCTTTTTTATATGCATCTTTTTATATTTTTGAGAGGTTTTATTTTTTGTTTTAAAATAGTGATTTAGAGATTTTGTTTGTTGTCTTTAAAATTTATTTTCTTATAAATACATACATAAATATTTATATTCTTTACTCTAATAATACTATGTGACAAAATCGAACAAAATTCGAAATATTTTTTAAAAGACTTACAGCTAGTTTATTTTTTCTTTTTTGAAAGCAAGAGGTTATCGATCGATTCGTCTGTATTTTTTTGCATTCTAACTTTATGTCTCGGTACATTTTATACTGATTGTAAAAATTATTATTTTTTGTGTGAGAGGTTATAGGTTCCAGGTGGCCTTATTGTAAAAAAAAGTGGACGGGAATACGACCACTAATTTATTATTTAATTTTATGATCTTTTACTAATGCGATTGCAGCGAAACTTAGCAAACGTGTTGGGTTTGTTGATGAATGAAGTAATTTTGAAGTGCAAAGAATGGGCGGAGTCGCACCCATTAAAATTTATTATTATATTTCTCTTGCTTCTACTTGACCGATTTTTACTAAACCTTGAGCTTTTAAAAAAGACACAATCTTGCATCCAAAAAGTGGGCGGACTACGCCCATTTAATTTTAATATTATATTTCACGTACTTGTACTTAATCGATTTTTACAAAACTTGACACATACCTTGTCTCTTAAACAATGCATAATATTACATTAAAAAAATTGGGCGGACCACACCCCTTAAAATCTAGTATTGCATTTCACGTTCTTCTACTTTTCCGATTTTTACGAAACTTGGGCACACACCTCGAACTATTAAAAAGGCAGCAATCTTGCATTCATCAAGTGGGCGGGGCTACGCCCATTAAAATTTTGTATTGTATTTCACATTATTCTACTTTACAGATTCTAACGAAACTTGGCACACCGTGAGCTTTTAAAAATCACACAATGTTGTATATAAAAAGTGGGCTGGGATACGCCCATTAAAATTTTGTATTGTACATATTTCACATTATTCTAATTTACGGATTTTAATGAAACTTAGAACACGCATTGAGCTTTAAAAATACTTTATCTTGTGTTCAAAAAAGTGGGGGGCCACGCCCATGAAAGCTTAGTATTAGATTATATGTACTTCTATTTATCCCATTCTCATGAAACTTTGCAAAGAGTTTTCTCCTTTGACTTTAGGCTTAAATAAGTGGGCGGGGCGATGCCCATTAACGATAAATATTATATTTCGGGTGCTTTTAACTGACCAATTTTTGCAACGCTTGGCATGCATCTTGAGCTCTAAAAGTGACACGATTTTGAATTTAGAAAAGTGGGTATACTCTAATATTTCCCAATTAGAGCATGACCACGCCCTTAAAAATATAAACTTGGCACTAACAATTTTAAAACTCAGCTTAAAAAAAATTAAACCGACTTCAAAAATGAGCACTAAACATTTACAAATAATTTAGATGCAGTTAAATAAGACATTTTTATATAAATGATATTATGATATTCAAAATCGGTGACAATAACAATGATAACTAATCCCATAAATAGTACATATATAATTTGGTAACCCGATTGGCACCCACTTTAAATATCACTAATATAATTATAAAAATGTTTAATTTAACTGAGTCTTAATTATTTTTAACCTATTAGTACTCATTTTTTAAAAAAAAGGGAAGTTATAAGTTTGTAGTGTGTGTCTGTGTGTCTGTATGTCTGTGTATCTGTGTATATGTGTGTCTGTCCGTGTCCACGTACAGGCCAAACGGCTGGACCGATTTTCATTTAGTTTTTTTCTGTTTGAAAGATGACTTGATCGAATCGGTCAAGCCGTTTAGAAGATATAATATCTTTTCTGAAAAAAGTCGGGGTTTTTAAAATTTTTAATTTTTTAATCAGAAATAATTTTTAGTCAGGCTTATTTCTGATTAAAAATTCACTATAGTTCAACTAAAAATCTAAAAATGTCTCATCATGGGCACGTGACAAAAATATGTTCACTTGGCAATCACTACTGTTCACTTGGCAATCACAAATGTTGGAAAGTCAAATCAACTGTAGAAAGCAAAAACAAAAGTAACATAATATCCACTACTACAACACTTACATGTATGTATCGACGGTACATCGAATAAGTTAAAATAATTAATGTGATGATCGTAAAAGATAAGCAAGAATAGTTAAACATACGTGGGTAGAGTAATATAACTTCGTGCTAACCTAAATAGAAAAATGAAAATATGGAAAAACAGGGGAAATAAATAGTGATACTTACATATGTATTTCCCAAAGGTAAATCAATAATTGTACACAACAATCATTTCTCACATTCCGTTTCATTAGAATTTACGTTAAATAGCTGATGTTAATAACAATCTCTACCCAAGTAGATAGACTAGGGTGCTGATGAAGTGCGTTGCTGCACAGAAAAATAGCGGTATTTCCCCCAGCTTAAAAGTCTAATTTAATTTTTCTTCTCTTCTTTAGAAACTCACATTAATTAATAAAAAATATTTCATTCAATAAAAGAATTGAAATTACTGAACTTAATTAAGCCTGACTAAAAATTATTTCTGATTAAAAATTCACTATAGTTCAATTAAAAATCTAAAAATGTCTCATATTTTTAATTTTTGTTATTTATATAGAAGTAACACTCAGGCAATGTTACTAATGCTAGGTGTGCAAATGAGAATTTAGCAGGAAATTTCTATAGAAAACTTTTGAGATTATTATTTTAATGGCTGTTAGATAAAATTCAAAAATATTACATCAAGTCTACAAGTTTAAGTGGAAGCGCATTAAGCTTTCTTGAAAAAACTGAGTTTAGCACATACTCGGTTATTATTGAAAATTATTTAATATGAAAATTGTCACAGAGATTTCTTTTCTCTTGGATTATTTCTTTTCAATTTAATTCGCATTTAAAAAAAAAATATGTACATACATACATACATATATATACATTGAAAAATACAACTTTATCCAAATTAACGTTTCTGCAGCAGTAGAATCATAAACTCCCTTTTATTTTAACAGTCAGCACTCATTCAACTTGAACTTTGTCTGGGGGTATTTATGAGTTCCAGACTACTAAAAAGATGAATGTCACATATAATCTTTTGGGCTTAATACTTTAATTATTTTTTTGTCTTAAAAAACTTTATTTGCACTTGATCCCAAAATGAGAGAAAAAAAAGAAAACGAAAATAAAGTTACTTTTGCAACATTTAATAAAACATACACATACAAATAAATCAACCAACCAACCAACCATCAGAGTAAACGGCGCATTTACCTAAATTGGAATTTCCGGTAAAATAAAATTAAGAAATGGAAAAATAAAACGGTCAACCAACATACAAATATACCAAAGTACGAGGTTTAGTATGTATGTAGTACAAGTATATTTAATAAAATAAAATAAAAGAAATAAACTGCAATAATAATAAAAAAAGAAAAATAAACGTAACAATCAGTAACAAAACTATAATGAAATAATTTAAATTATATAGTGTGTATAGTATACATTAACATACGTGTGTATGTTTGTATGTGAAAAGCCTGTTGTGTGCATATAAAAGTATATAAATAAAAAAAAGTAAAAAAGTATATATATAAAAGTAATGAAATCATAGAACAGTGTGTTAGAAAAGTAAACGAACAATTGAAAGAAACGAAAATATGAAAAAAAAAAACAATAACAACATATGATTTTTTACATAAAAACAAGCTTTTCCCAAACAGTTCTAACTTTTTTTCAACTCCAATAGAGTTCGGTTATAACGAACCCAGAGTTCCCAACAATTTTAAGCCTAGATCCCACTATCGGCACAATGTACCAATTTTCGTCGGCTCACAGAAATAAAGTCATAATCAATAGGCTAAATTGGCCTTACTTCTCAACTAATAGAAACAAAAGGGCATAATTGCACCACAGTGCAATTGGTAATAAAGTCTTATAGACTTATTCCGGAATTCATTGAGAAATAAGATGATTTTGGTTTATTACTTGGGAGTTTATTGCAGTGAGCCGACGAAAATCGGTACATTGTGCCGATAGTGGCATCTCAGCTTTACGCTAATATTTCTTAGTCCCAATTTACACTATGCAAGTCTTATTGCTAAGCTGATTAGTTTGTTAGGGGAGAGAGACGAAGGGAAAAGAAACGTTGCTGTTCCCCTCGTCTCTCTCTCCCTGAAACGAATCAGCTTAGCAATAAGACTTGCATAGTGTGATTTGGGACTTACGAAACTCCAAAATAAATTAAAGGGACTGACTGCATTGAAATTCATATGCTGATAACGAACAAAAAAAAAACGTTTTGAAAAGATTAATTTTTTTAAGATTCGGTATAACGAATCTGATTTTAACGAAAACCCGATATAACGATCTTTCAAATTTTTTACATTAACAACCTTACATATATAGCGAATACTATTTTAATTTTATACTGGATATATTCGTAACGAATAATGAAAAATATCTCAAAATAAACAATAAAACCCTGCTAGCAACATCCCAGCAAAAAAAAATCAAAAAAGGTAATCAGGGTTGGAATTAATTAGGTATTTTTGGTGCAGACTCTTCTCTACTGGATTTATAACTTCATGATTTTGACAAGGCGTGTGAGACTTCTCGAAAACCGTAAGAGGAAAACTCTTGAAATTTTCAAAAGCGATAAAACTAAAAAATCGTCAAACATAAAAAAATCGCAAAAAAACGAAAAAAAAATCGTCAAAAACTGAAAAAATTGCCAAAACGAAATAAACGCCAAATAAAAAAAATCTAAAACTAAAATAATTCGCCGAAAACCGGAAAAATCGCCAAAATGAAAAAAATTTCCAAAATGAAAGAAACGCCAAAGCGAGAAAAAACCGCCACTCAAAAAAATCGCCAAACCAAAAACAGCGCCAAAACGAGGAAAAAGCGCCAAAAACAAAACAAAATCGCAAAAAAAACTGAAAAAAAAACGCCAAAACTAGAAAAACGCTCAAAACTGAAAAAATCTCAAAAACGAAAAAAAAATGCCAAAACTATATATTATATTTGCTAAAGTTCGTATAGCATTATATATCTACAGCTTTTCCAGTTGTAATTCAGAAAACGTCACTTGTAATTTAGATTTATCAATTTAAATTCAGAAAGCATCAACTGTAATTCAGAAAGTCTCAATTGTAATTCAGAAAAAGAACAAATTTTATTAAATATGAATTTATTTTAATTTAAATTAATAAAATAATTTAAATAAAAAAAATTTATGTTTTTATAATTTTTTTTCCTCTCAATCGCTTCTTTTCCAATAATTACTGTTCTAAAGATTGGATAAGCACTATCTTCAACAGAGGTGTATTTTTTCATACAACTTTTGGCCATAAAATTTTTATGTAGTAATTTTTCTATATAATATTTACTATTTTCTGAATTACAATTGACACTTTCTGAATTACAATTGATGCTTTCTGAATTTAAATTGATAGATCTTAATTACAATTGATGCTCTCTGAAATTAAATTAATAAATCTAAATTACAAATGACGCTTTCCGAATTTAAATTGATAAATCTAAATTACAAGTGACGCTTTCTGAATTTAAATTGATAAATCTAAATTACAATTGATGTTTTCTGAATTACAACTGGAAAAGGTGTAGTGTACGAGCGCGAGTCAAAGTCGCACTCTATTAAATTTATTTATCTTTGAGGTAGAGATAAGCCCAAAAAAGATTTCTCACAGACAGGAACGAATATTTTGAAATTATTTAAAATTATTTAATTTAAACCTGAAGATGGTTTTAAAATACCTGCCGAATGATACCCATTTTGATATAGTTCTTCGACTTTTTTTTTTTTTTTTTTTGTATTTTCAAAGTGGCGTCTGTTGGCCGCCCTGTTGAGTTTTGACTACAGTTTTACTGATACTCCAGGATTAAGACAAATCGATTGATGTAAGAATCATCAAAATCGGTCCACGCTTTTGGTTTATATAAGCAATACACATACACACATACCTACATATACATATATGCTGAGAAACACAATACTCAGTCGGGTAAAAAGCGTGTAAAATGCTTGTACACTCGCCTTTTAAGACAAGAAAATGTTTTTACGTCATGTAAATTGAAAACCTTAAACTTATTTACTGCAAAAGTAGCTTTTTTGAGTTATGACTATGTTGCAGTAAAGAAGTAATATGTACTAGACCCCTGCAAAAGGAAACTTACAAGCAATTTTAAGACATGAAGGATTTTTCAAATGCTCTACTACATCGAAATCTTCTAAAGCAAACGCTAAACAACACTGTTGGCAAGAAATTTGTTTCAGATATTGCAGGTATAGGAGTAAAGAAAAAAATACTTCGTGACGGAAGCATTTGCGATGCTTGCTTCTTCATACGCATGGCCGCGTATACATGTATATACGCACACATGTTGTGTATTTTATTTTTCTGCGCACATACAAATGCACACATTCATTGACATTAGTTGTGTGCGCTTGCTTTGAAAAATACACCCTTAAACACATACCCTGCAAATAATAGCCTGCAAATAATATTGGAGTACGCGGTCCAATCTAGATGAAACAGACAAGTTCCCATGTAATGCAGTCATGGATCATGTCGTTTTCATACAAGTATTCAATGCTGTACGATGAGTGTTCGTGTTTAAACGAATATGATCGTTCTTCTTAGGCACTCACAACTTGTATGCGAGTAGTCTATAACTATTCCATATGGAGTAGTTTTGGGGTTAGTCCGATGTAATGCAAAGTTGGACCATGTGGTCCAAATCGTAATGTTAAATCGACCATCTTTTTTCCATATATTTGGAGTAGTTTTGTGGTAATCCTACTCCTCTTTGGACTAGTGTTTACATGCATGTATGGACTAGTCGCATTATTTGCACGGTAAAAGCTTACAATCTACATCTTAGGGGATGGTCCCACTTGGGCAAATATTTACTCAAAAAACGTGACCACAAAATATTAATGAAAAAGCTTTGAATTCAGATTTCCAATAATGTTGGAATCAATGACGTTGTCTATTAGTTGTTTATGAAAATGTTTAACTTAAGAAACACTTGTCTGAATCAAATGATTTTTCACAAACATTGAGTGGTTACGCTTTTTTGGGCAAATGTTTGCGAAGTGTGACCGTACCTTTACATACACACTCAAACGTACAATATGAAAAATAACAAGCATATCCCCATCAACACTTCTTTTTTGGAGTGTTTGTTACGAACAAAAGAAGTCTTCGCGACATCTCTAGTAAACACTCATATACACGAACATCAATACATCCATCGTGCTTCGATTATTATGGATTTAAAAAAATCAAGACGTATTTACATTTCAAGACTGTTTACGCAGGCCTCTAATATGTATTCGCACTAAGTGAGATATAAACGTTTTCAATGTTTGTTTTTATGAAAAAAAAAAAAACTTGAAAAAAAGCACATAATTGATCTAAAGACTTTACAGACATTTTGAATGTCACTACTTCATTGTGTAAACGTCGTAAGCACACATATACATACATACACACGCACACCGTATCAACCATAATGCGTCTTTGTTTTGTGTCATTTATAAAAATTATATTTAAATTATTTTGAATTTACTTTAATTTTGCGGCTGAGTATTTCATAAATTTTCGTAAATTGAAACATTTTTTCTTTCAATAAAACAAAAAAGAAAATATGTGCTCTGCATTATATTTATTGGCTATTAAATGATTTATTATTCAATTTTATTTGATTTTTAGAGAATTCCATGAAATCGATGTACATCTATAAATCAATAAAATTGTTCCTTTTTTATTTACTAAGGAAAAGTGTAATTGTTTAATTTTGGTTTTCGTGACGTTATATATATTTATTTTGTATATACCTCTATATATATGTACATAATAATGTATATGCATATGTATGTATGTACGCTCTGTGGTTTGAAAAAAAATTTGAGAATAGGTATTTATTTTATAATTTTTCACGTTACTTTGTGTAAATTGTTTATTTAAAGAATGACCTAATTTTCTTTTTAAATAAACTTTAAATAATTATTTGTGTAGAACTTTTAAAACAAAAAGTCTATTTCAAAAGACTATAAAAGATTAATAAAAAAATACTCTTTGAATTTAGAAAGAAAAACATGAAAAATAAACTTTGTTATCATTTAGTAGAAGAATAAGCGCGATTCGTAAAGTTCATATATTTTCATATACAGTGAAACTCGGTTATATTGAATTTCGAATGTGCTGACAATTATGTTGGTTATGTGCGGTTCTTTATAATCAGAGTAAATCAAATCTGCAATTCAATGCCAAAAGCAAAACTTAAACAAAATAATCCATTTTATTTTAAAAAATTTCAAATTTCAAATCTTTTAAAACACAGAAGCAATAAAGTTAGTTTAGGTTAGGAAGGGTGGTGCTTTACCGCACCTCCACTCGGAGACCCAATTGGGTCCATTGTAATTCCCTTCTGTTGCCCAAAAAGTAATATTTACCATCCCATTTGCAGTCAGAAGTGACCCTATTATCCATCACTAAGCCACCGAATTCAAATGATGAAGCCCCTGATGTCCTCTAGGATAAGCAACAAAGTTTTGCAAGATTTTCAGACTTTTCAAAATATATTTAAGATTGCAAGATATAAACCGTAAATACACACATACATACATAAAAGCATACATATACATGTAACGGAATATTACAGATAGTTTTTTTCTACGGTCCAGCAAACCTTTTGATGCCACATCAAACGCCAAATTTCGAACGTTTTCGTTTGCTATATATGAGAAATAAAATGTATTAACACAATTTAGCCAAAAATAAATTTTTGCTTATTAGATACATTAACAACGAATACAAGAAACTATATTTTCTAATAACTGAAGTTAAATAAATAAAAAAAAAAAATAAATAAAAAAAAAACACTCTCCCACCAACACACGGCCAATTGAAATTCATTGTAACTGTCAAGGGAAGGAAACTATTAATTGGTCTGTACATAAAATTATGCATTGGGCAAGAATGTGACTTAACAGAATGAAAGAAAAAATAAAAAAAGAATTAAAAGGGAAAATTATAATTGGGATTTTCCCACTACTCTGCAGGTTACATACTGCAATGGCAGGAAATACTAAGCCATAAACAGTTTTAATAGAGGCCTCCTTCACTACCACAAGCCACTAATTAAAACTATTTCTATGCGTTAGATAGATTTTTTTTCTTCAAACACTAATAAAAAAAGTAACATTAAATATTAAAAATAAAAATTGGTATTAAAAATAGACAGCATAATGAGCATTTACAGCTATGTATGTACATATGTATATTAGTGGCACGCACACCTCATTGCCCACAATCGGCAGACCGACCCAACAACTGTCAACAAATATAAGTTTAAAACAATGTGACTATTTCCGTCTTTAGGCACCTGTGTGCCATATCCGTTTTGTTTGTTTTGTTGAATACGACAATTGCTATTACTTGCAACATCTACAGTGCGAGCAGAACACAACAAATATTAAAGAAAAACCAAATATACGAGTGCAATATTATATTATGTATATATTTCTCAACCATTTATATTCAAACACCCACCACCTAGTGACCTCTACTAAGAAATCAACCATCCCAGCCAAGTCAATCATAAAAGTCTCTGCGACAGACTGACTGAATGACCGTTGCTTGGTTAGAAAGAAAAATAAAGAAATAAAAAATTTAAACTTTGCAAAATCTATTGGGAAATAAAAACATACGAGGTGTACTTACTCCACTGTATGTTTGTATGTGAGTTTGCCTATGTTTATGTCCATCTTGTCTGTATATCTGTACTCGTGGCTGTCCGCTTGGTGAATGTTTACAATTTTCATTTACCCTGAGCATTCGTTTGCAATTATTTTATGTATTGGAATAATACAGGGTACAACAAATAAAGTGTTTTTCTTTTTAAAAACAACATATACTGATCCATACATCTGTATACACATCAGTAAACTTAAAACAAAAAATTTTTGAAAGAGCTTAAAAAAATTTTTAATTTGTATCGAAATTCCCAAACAATTATTAAGAATTACTTAACATAACACAAAATATAGAAAGTTAAAAAACTTTTACTAATGAGTTTCGTAAGCAGCAACGAAATGCATTGATATGGCGCAGATGCGCAGGAAAATAATGTTTTCAAAAGTTGAATGCGTATTCTTGTATTTTTTGATTCATGGGTCAGGCCTGCGCATCATCGCAATGTAAGCACTGCCAAAAATATTGCTTTTGTTAGTGAGAGTGTGGGGGATAATCCGAAGATCTGTTACCGTCAACTCAGGGTGCTATGCGCGTATGTAAATAGTTTTTTTTTGCCGGAAATTGAAACCACTGAGCCATATTAAATGCCTATGAAATTTATGGTGAAGAGTCCCCATAGTGTTTACCAAGTTTACCCTTGCTTTGAGTGATGACTTTTTTCCTAAAAAAAAGGTCCGCCAGATAACTTTTTTTTTGAAAATGCTATAAAAAAAAACTACTGAAGCTTCGGCTGTGTGGCACGTAGCGCCGTCCTGTTGAAACCAAATGTTGCCAATATCCTCCATCAATTTTTGTGAACAAAAATTCGTTCAACATGGCCCGATAACGATCGCCATTGAATGTAACGGCCACTCCTTGCTCATTTTCAAAAAAAAAATGGCCCAATTATGCCTCTGTACGAAAATCCGCACCAAACAGTGACTCGTTTTGGGTGCGTCGGCTTTTCAATGTATGCGTGCGGGTTTTCTGTGCCCCAAATGCGACAATTTTGCTTGGTTACATACCCGCCAAGATCAAAATCAGCTTCATCTGCAAAAATGATTTTTTTTTTTTTTTGGCAAAATCGGCATCTTCTGTAAGTCGATCGCAGGCCCACTTAGCGAAGCAAAAACGCATTGGATGG
This sequence comes from Tachina grossa, assembly GCA_949987645.1. Classification (NCBI taxonomy): domain Eukaryota; kingdom Metazoa; phylum Arthropoda; class Insecta; order Diptera; family Tachinidae; genus Tachina; species Tachina grossa. Next base: position 184,876,856 of record OX465274.1, read on the forward strand.
TCAGTTGGCTCGTTCAGCGGAAGGATAAAACTAATTATCTGTCAAATCAGACATGAGCTAATTGTTACCATTCACGAAATAAGCACTAGTTGAAAAAAAACGTTAGATGGCGAACCCTTTATTTAATGAGCTCACGATATTCAATTTATTCCATTTTCTTCTCAAAACGGGTGGTAGTCTGCTATCAAAGGCTGTTAAACACAACCTAAATGGCGCAGCTTATTCAAATTTAGACAGGAGTCAACTGACAGTTGTCTATTGACAGATGCAGCATTCCCATTTCAATTAAGGGGCAAGAAATTCAAAAAGACACTGAGTTAATGACCTACCCTCGTACTAAGCCGATCAAGTTCAAAATCTTATCACCTCAAAAATACAAGTTAATTATAATTTTTTTCTGTATCGTAATTTTAGTGAAATCGGGAGAATTCGAAAAGATCGTTTGTTTCCAAAAAACTTCAAATCGATTTAAGATTCCCATATTATTATTTTTTAATTGAAAAACTGATTGCAGTACCGCGACTTTCGATCTTAATCGGTTAGGTTAGGTTAGGTTAGCAGATTGCTGGTAGGAAATTGGAAAAGATAGAATCCAGCTCACTTGGGTCCAATATGATGATCCCTTTGTGCTACCTGTAAGATAAAGAGGAGAGAGAGAGAGAGAAATAAGAGGAGAGTGAGAAAGGTAGGATTTGAAAGATGAGGAGTGGGTTAAGAAATTTGGCTAGGGGGGGGGGGGGGGGTCAACGATTATACCAACCACTATTCCTAATATAGAGGCTCAGATTTTTTAGCCCGATTTCCGGTAACTCGGATAAGCCTCTGAAAGATGTTCTGCCAAGAAGGTGTAGACGGAGAGTCTCCAGAGCGGGACAAAGACACAGGAAATGCAGGATACTTTCTTCCTCTTCCTCGTCATTGCAACTAAAGCAGTAGTCGTTATCGGTTATCGTTATCTTAATCGGTTAAGTGGTTCAAGAAATTATGAATAAGTACTTTTGTTAGTTTTTGGCTTTTTTTTTTTTTGACTTGAAAAGGTGGATTTATAAAGATTTGTATAAATTCGTCAAATAAATATATTAAAAATAAAAACAAATGCATACGAATTAACAACATTTATCTGTGTTTTATTTCAATTGAAAGTTTCATACCTCAAAAAAAAACACCCGATATTAGGGTATTTAAAGTTCTTGCCAAAGTTTATTTCAATTTCAATTTGAATAGTTGCCATGATGTATTTATGTATATTAATCATTAATTGTGCTTCACTGACCATTACTAACAACAACACCATCAACTTCAAATACAACAATTTTTACCCTTGATAGATGGATAATGTCGGTTGGTAGTGAAATGGAATCAAATAAAATGAAATGTTATTAATTATTGATGTGTCTAATAGTGGCATGTTGGGTTGCTTGTCCATTACGTATTTGTATTAGCAAGTGGCACCAACAACAACAACAACAGCAAAAATTATATCATTAATATGTATGTACTCCTAACCCAACCATTAAAAACACTTAACAAGCAATCAACTCCACCCATCATTTTATGTGCCTTCCTCAAAGTTTTCATACGCTTTTCTTTGCTTTTTTTACAATTTATTTAAGTTTATAATATTTTATGTCATTTTCATAATTGTTTGTTACTTGTCGTTCTTTAACAGGTAGCTTAGAATATATAATTATATTAGTACTTGTATTTATTTTTCATTTTTTTTTCTTTTGTTTGTATTAAATATTTAAATTAGTATTTTCTGTTTTGGCTGCGTAATACAACTTTGGTTTTGTTTTTATTTTGCAGGTCAATGTGCTTTATGGATTTGTATTTGTTTTATTCTTCTTGCCTTTTTCAAAACGTTAAATGAAAATAAGAAAACAAAAAAAAAAACAAATTCGTCGTTTACACTCTTTATTTTGTAAAACTTTTGGCTGAGTTTTTTTTGTGCACATACGAATTGCAAAAAAAATTGTAAAAGAAACACACACGTAACAATAATATTTAATATTAAATCCAAACCACTACGTTTCCGCCGGATATACAAACACTGTTTTTGGGGAAGAAGTCACTAAATACAAGGCAGCACCAACACACACACGCACACAAACACATGCACGCAGCACTTGCACTCACGCACACACAGCAAAGACAGCGCATAAGGCCAGACAAAGATTATATTCAAAATTTGTTCTCGTATTTTCAAATACAACAAGTGCACACTGCCAAAATAAATAATAAAATTAAATACGATTAAAAAAAACTACGTAAGAAATAAAACTAAATAAAAAATAATAAAAAAAAACAATAAACGTTTTAATTATTATGCTGTTGCGCTTGTGTGAAATATTTAATATTAAAGTTTTGTTTTGCTGCTGCCGTGTGTGTAAAAGTTCAACAACGACTCAGCAGTAATCGCCATCTAAAGGTTGTTGGCCACTTAAGGAAGTGTTGCAGTAGGAAAACAACATTGGAAATTTTAAATTACAAGTCCAAAAAAAAAACAAACAAACAAAAAACAACTATATATACAAAATACATCAAATTTATAGAAAACTTAAATTACAAAACATGTCCGTGGGTAAGTTTAATTACATATTGATTTTTATTATAACTTGTGTTTAATTTATAATTTAAAATTGCAGAGTAAAAATCAGGTTTCACCATATTATTCAAAATATATTTTAAACACTAAACAATTTTTAAGAACTTGATTCAAACTATCGATATTATAAGAAAATCTAAGTGAACGAAATAATGCCACTCACTCCAATTCGATTCAATTTGGATTCAGCGATCTCGGGCAATGTTAGTTCACATGCCTTTAGGTTTGTCTGATGATGAAAGAAAGTGTTGCCAGATAGGAATTTTCATAACTTTTGGGTAGTTTCTTGAACCGAAAATAATAATACTCATTTATGTGAGAATAAATACACCCTTACTGAGCAATAAATAAATTCAATGAAGTCTGACATTGACATTCCGCATGGACACTACACTAATACTATACGAACTTTAGCCTACATAATCGAATATCTTAAGGCCTCATTAGTTTTTACTTTTCGTTGCCGTTCTTTTCTGCATTAAATATTTTGCAATTACTTTTTCTGTAAAAATAATCAGCTGGCAACCTATAGAATTGGTTACACTTGCATACAAAATATCAGAACACACTAATACATACACACTTTTGGCTGTCACTTAACGTTAAATTCTATTTTATTCAGATTTGTCCGCAACAGAACAGAACGAAAAAGTAAAAAGAGACAGACTTTTAATTGAACAGAAACAAAACAGCTGATTCAGAACAGTACAAATTAATTTTGCCTTTAGCTGATGTAAACATTTTTAAAATATTTTTCTGTTTTGATTTTTGTTTTATTTTACGCTGCAGCACAACGTTCAGTAAATCGCTTTCAATTTCATCACACATACTGTGTGTCAAAATTCCTTGAAATTGATAGCTGTGACACAAGTTGATAGGCAATTTAATTTTTTAAATGCCACCGACGAAGAAACAACTCAATTTGTAGCTTCAATCAATGTGTGCTGTGACCAGCTGTTCAAATTGAAAATTAAATTGCCATATAAATGGATAGGTGAATTTGAAAGCAATTTTAGTTTTCAATTTAAAAATTTAATGGATTTGAAAGACAAAATTGACCGTGTGGCCCCCAATTTAGCGATTTATACTTTTGGATAATTTTTTTTTTTTTATATATTAGCGATATACTTTATTTTTAGCAATTTTATTTAGTTTCTTACGATTTTCTAGTTTTGGCGCTTCTTTTTGACTATGACGATTTTTTTTCGATTTTTAGGGATTTTTTTGGTTGTTTTTTAATTTCAGCAATTTTTTGGTTTTGACCCTTTTTTCGTTTGGCGATTTTTACTTTAGGTCCTAGTTAACTCTGCGCAAGTCTTATTGCTAAGCTGATTAGTTTGTAGGAGACAGAGAAGAGGGGAAAGAAACAAGTACTCAGCCTCACGTTCTGTCAATACGTTTTGCTTTCTCATTCGCAATGTTAAATAATACACAAAACTATGCATAAAAATATGAGTTGAAAAATAAGACTGGTATTGTGTGAAAGCCGATGAAAGTTCAATGAAGAAAAAGTGGTAAGCTTAGCAACAAAAATTGACTAGTGTGAACTGGGACTAGGGGACTTTTTTGTATTTTATCTTTGGCAATTTTATTTAGCGCTTTATTTGTTTCAGCGCTTCTTTTTGGTTTTTTGGCGATTTTTTCGGTTTTCGGAGATTTTTTTGGTTATTTTTTAGTTTTAGCGATTTTTTTTTTTTTTTTGTTTTGGGATTTTTTCCTTTTGGCGATTTTTTTACTTTTGGGATCTTTTTTATTTTAGCGATATATTTTATTTTTGATAGTTTTATTTAGTTTGAGCAATTTTTTTAGTTTTGGTGCTCCATATTCGTTTTGGCGATTTGTTGGTTGTTTTATAGTATAAGCAAGTTTTTTAATTTTGGCGCTTGTTTTCGTTTTGGCAAATTTTGGGTATTTTTTTATAAGCGATTTATTTTATTTATTTTTTAGTTTTGGCGCTTTTTTCTAGTAGTGGTGATTTTTTCGGCTTTTCAAGAATTTTTGTTTGTTTTGGCGATTTCTAAAGTTTTGGCACTTTTTTCGTATTGGAATTTTTTACTTTTGGGTTTTTTAATATATTTTAGCGATTTATTTTACTTTTGGCAATTTTATTTAGTTCTAGCGATTTTTTGGTTTTGGCTCTTCTGTTTTGTTTTGGCGATTTTTTCGGTTTTTGTAGATTTTTTTGTTGGCTTTTAATGTTAGCAATTTTTTTTTTTTTTTTGATTTGGCGCTTTATTTCGTTTGGCGATTTTTAATTTTGGGGATTGGTTTTTTTGTATCTAGTGATTGCTTTATTTTTGGCAGTTTTATTTAGTTTTAATGTTTTTTTTTAGTTTTGGCGCTTTTTTCATTTTGGCAATTTTTACTTTAGGAATTTTGTTGTATTTTAGCGATTTATTTTGTTTTTAGCAATTTTATTTAGTTTTAGCGATTTTTTTAGTTTTGACAATTCTTCTTTGTTTTGGCGATTTTTTCAGTTTTTGAGGATGTTTTTTGGTTGTTTTTTAGTTTAAGCGATTTTTTTGCGCTTTTTGTCGTTTTGGCGATTTTTACTTTTGAGAATTTTTTTGTATATATTTTATTTTTGGTGGTATTTTTCATTAAAGCTTTTTTTCACTTTGGCGATTTTTCGTTTCAACATTTATTTAATTTTCAGTTTGAAAGACACAGAGTTTTCAAAATTACATAGTCAAAACTACATTAGATACATGAACTGATAGCATATCCTTTAATTTTGATTTTTTCAATTTCGGCAGATTACATCAAGTGCGTAAAAATACAATAACATCGAAAAATTACAGTGTCTGTACATTACATTAGGATTTCGACATGTTTCGTTGCTCGCTTTAGAACACCCTTTAGGTTTTAACTGTCATATTTTTGTTGTTGTAACGGCCAGATTCTTACATATTCTCTGAAAATTTCAGGTCCGCAGAACTTAAGGTTCTCGATAAAATAACCTGTGACAGACAGACAGACGGACATGGTAGCGAAACAGCATTAAAATAATAATCGTACATCTACCCTCGATGCGCGAGCACTTTGTACGATAAGCACAAAGCAATTAACAAAACGGAGGTTAAGGTAGGTTAGGTTGAAAAGAGGAGCAATTAGGTTAATGCCCGGGGACAAAAGTTATCAATAATATTTTGATTCAGATTTTATGGATCTTTTGTAGGAACAAAACACAAAAATCAAAGTAATATTAATAAATAATTTGGGGGGATTCAAAAGATAGTCATAAAAGTCATGATGTCATAATGCTTTAAAATTTTGGTTTGAAAGAAAAATCAAAAGTAAAAGCAATTATATTAAAATAATTTAAAACATTATGACACTTGAGAGTATCGTTTGAATCCCCCAACACATATTTTTGACCTTGTTCCAGTGAGTGATTTCGACATTTGTATTTGTATTATTGGCAATATTTTGGACATTGCTGAAGCAGCTTTTATACGAAAACACTAACGTTTTCTTTCGACTTGCAATTCACATAAACGTTCTTTGTTGATGACTCCATATCAATTTTCATTCTCTTAGCATACGAACGAAAATATTACTTCATTATAGTTGAGCATTTAAATTAATTAAATTTAAATTATTCTTGTTCACACAATATAAGATAAAAAATTAATTGTGTGCATGTGTTTGTGTGTATGGGAAACATAAAAATTAAGATGTCATTTAATTTTATCATTTATTTGCTACAGATTTGTTTAATTAATTAGTTCAATTGTATAAAAATTAATTTATTTATCAATCAACAATTTATTTTTAAATACATGGGACGAATAGAATATGTGAACTAAATTGCAATTAGATCGATTGATGAATTTTAAAAATGCACTGAAGTAAACAGTTTTGCAATGAGATTTAAAAATCATCACAAAAAACAGAAAACAAAACAAATTGTATTAAGAGCAATACAAAATCAATAAAATATTTGGGACACCTTTTTTGTCTACGCTTCATCTTATTTATAAAAAAAGGCAAAATGACAAAGTTTTTGAAAATAATTACCTTTTGTAAAGTTTGCTAATAATTTTAAAAACTGCAAATACAAAATTTTATTTAATAAATTTATTAACAAAAATATATTAATAAGTCTCCTGTTTGAAATTCTATCTGCAGCCAGTAGCTTGCATTGTAATTCGTGTTTAAAATTGTATTTGTTCAGACTCATAAATAATTCATTCATTCATAATTGTCATGTTCTTCATGAATTAAATGTGAGTTTTTTTTTGTGTATAATTCTTTCGATTTTTTTATGATTTAATATCGGGAATGTGTAAACAAGAAATGTTTTTAATTGTTGTTACAACTTTACAATGACTACATGTTTATAATCCTTAAAATGCCATTATTTAGTTATAAAAATAATATACATATCGCACACTAAATCGCAAACAGTCGAAAGAATTTACGTACATTATGACTTAACATTTTCACCCGTCTGCATACAGTTCTAAGGTTATTCCCCTATTCGACACTTTCCGGTATTATGTTAATGCAGTTTGTTACCACACATAACAGTGGTAAGGCAGTTCCCAGGGAAAATATGTATGTATTATTCTTTGGTCTTTGGTTGTGCATTCTGTATGCTCATATGGACAAAAAAATATTCGCATAATACTCGGGATATTTATTCATCATTCGCCACCGAACACATACATTTGTGTATACAAAATGAAATGGAAAATGTGTGGGTGTGTGTGTGTGGCTGTTTAAAAACATGCTTTATGTGTGTGTAAATAAAATATCTCTTTAATAGTCAGAGTATTTTTATACTCATGCGTGTGATTGTAGCTCATATATTCTATAAATATTAGTTGTAGTTGTTTGTGCTGCGTAGCTTAAAAAATGTATATGAACGTAGTGTTTGGTTATTTATACGTATTAAAATTAATGCATATGAGAGTACATACTTAAAATAACACTTTTGTCATTCTCTGCTGTCTACAGTAATTTTGACTTAGCTGCACAGTCAACTTTGCACAACTTTTTGTGCGGATAAGTCAAAAAGGCTGTTATCTTAAATGCACTTAGTCCCAAATCACACTGTGCAAGTCTTATTGCTAAGCTGATTAGTTTCAGATTAGTTTCAGGGAGAGAGAGACGAGGGGAACAGCAACGTTTCTTTTCCCCTCGTCTCTCTCTCCTAATAAACTAATCAGCTTAGCAATAAGACTTGCATAGTGTAAATAGGGACTTACCTGCCTGTGCAGGTATACAATTTTTTAACTTCAATTTTATAAACATACATGGTTGCATACTTATGTAGCAACATTTTTTTTAATGTGTGCAGCTAACTTAAATTTTTCATATGAAAATAATTTAAAAATATCAAAAAATATGTTAAATGAGCAGGTATACAAAGTGCACTTAAAAAAGGATTTTGAACAATAATTACAGAAAAAATATATTTTGTGCAGTTAAGTCAATGTGTAGCTAACATTGATTTTTTGTATGAAAATATTTTAAAATTGCCAAAATTTAAGGGCACTTATCTTAAATGTGCAGGTATAGAAAGTGCACTTAAAAAATGAATTTGTATAAGATTTTAAAGAATAGTGAGAGAAATTTATCAGTTTAGGCAGTTAAGTCCAAAGTGCACTTAAACAAAAGGCAGCTAAATCAAAACTACTGTATATGTTCTTTCCGGGATAATCTCCAATGAAGTGCCACTCCCAGATATTTGACCTTTTTGCTTAATTCTATTCTTTTTATTTCGATATACGGGAGATTCGCAAGTAGGAATTTTCCGCTTCCTCATGACCAAACAAATTTCTGATTTCTTTCCGGCTTGACACTGACACCTCGTTTTCTGGCCCAGTTATAAAATACGTGGCGGTCTTCAATACCTCTTTTACATAAAAAAATGTGTATGCCTTTTAATCTAATGTATGCTTTATGGTTCAATGAAAGTATTTTTGAAAACCATAAAATATGCATTTAAATATGAAGTATGAAGTAGTTTATTTATATTAAATAACGCCATGCAACTTTTTGTTTTAATTTTTCTGTTCCAGTTGCCAATATGTTTGTATAGAGAACAAAAAAAGCGTGCACTGTGAAACATTCCCTCTAGTCAACCTAGAACCATATGTCTCTATGTCAATACTCTTTCTCCAGCGACAATTGCACTAGTTAAAATATCGACAACTTTCCTTTTGTGTGCGAGTAGAGATACTTTAGAGACGACAGTTCTAGTGTATTTCTGGTGATATTGTCAATGAACGCGTCAATAGTTTGTTTTTCTTTTTTATTATGTTGTGCAAAAATATTAAATAAATATATGTAGACGAGGGTCACTAAAATATACGAGTGAATCTTCGGTTCAAATAGCTCCATATGGTCGTAAAAGAACTACCTTCTCAATAGTGCTAAAGTCTACTGATATATTTTGAATGACAACCCTATGTTATTTGTCAATAGGCATTTGCATTGGCTGGGGTACACCTAGTCAGTAGCACTATTGATAATGTCACTAGAAAATCACTATAAGTTTACTATTGACAACGAGAGAGGATATATCGATATTGTAGACTAGAGCCCCTAAAATTTACTAGTGAATCTTTGGTGCCAATGTCTCCATGTGGTCCCGAAACAACTACTAAGTCAGTAGTGCTATAGTCTAGTGGTGGATTTTCAATGACAAGCTAATGTTAAATGTCAATAGATGACACCATTGGCTGGGGTACACCTGGTCAGTAGTGCTACTGACAACGTCACTAGTAAATCACCGCAATTTCACTATTCGCACTTTCTGCAGGGTACATACACTCACACACACACACACATATATACATGTACAGATATACTTATATACCTAACTATTTTCCACATCACACACATTTTACTATACACAAATGCCCATCATGGCTTTTGAAAAGAAGAATTTTTACTTGAAAAAAACGAACTAAGAATTTTTCAAACAAATATAAATATGTACTTAAATACAACATTTTTAAACTCAAGACTTGCTCGCACGCACTTTATGTTTAATTTTAAGATGTTCTTTTTAATTTTTTTTTTCGTTAAATTTTACCTCCAAAAAACAAATTTAAACTCTGCTATACGAGTAGCTGCAGTAACAAGAGTAACACATCTGTTGAACAGATTTCATTGGAAACAATTTAAGAAAAAATTTAAGAAAAAATCATGAAAATACTTTGAAAGCAACACCACCATCAGATGAGCATTCTTTTTTTTCTTTCCTCAAATAACAAATGTTGATTATTTTTATTAAACACACACGCGCACACACACATTTGGTATTTGCATCTTTAAAATTGAAAAACTCCCCTCATTTTAAATTTTCCCTTTTTTTCTTCTTTCATTTTAATTATGTTTAAAAAAATATCTTAGAAAATAACAAACAAAAAAAAAAACAAAAAAATCTGAAATTTTAATGTTCTCTTTTTATAACTCACGTATAAAAATCTAAATTTAAATCAAGAGTTTTAAAAAGATATTCCTAGAGCGAAAATTAAAGCCTAGCCAGACAGATTGACATACAACTGCAGCGAGCATTCTAATACATCAAAATGCAAGTACAAAATGCTTATGTAGAGATCATTTTTATAGCTGCAGTGTAAGTGTGGAGGCACGAGCGCATGTGCGTGGGGTTGTCATGTTTGGATTTTGTTAGCCTACAGCACAGGTGGGGGAAAATGATACGTGGCATCGTATAAGGTTGTCCTTCTGTTTGAAAAATGTTTAGATATTCATTTGCAACCCCCAAAGTATGCTTTAGATATTTAGAGATAATCGCTCACCTTTAACTATATTTAACGGTTTGCAAAAGTGTTGCCGGTTGATTTTTTTTTTTTTTGAAACAGCCACGCATGCGAAAAAACCGTCTATTTCCTACGCGTTAAAAAAAATCTTTACAATGCTCAGAAATTTTTTTATTGATGTTCTTCATAATGCCAGTTCACACTAAAAAATACTTTTCAGTTTCAATAATAATAAAAAAAATTCAGTAAAGTGCGACTCTGACTCGCGCACGAAGGGTTCCGTACGAACACTAGATATGTAATTTAATACAAACTTCAGCTATATAATATATAGTTTTGGCATTTTTTTCCATTTGGTGTTTTTTTATTTTGGAGATTTTTTTTTAATTTTGGCGTTTTTTTCATTCGGGCGATTTTTTTTACTTTTGGCTCCTTTTTCGCGTTTTGGCGATTTTTTCGGTTTTTGGCGTTTTTTCAATTTGGCGATTTTTTTCATTTGGGCAAATTTTTCGAATTTGGCGATTTATTTTAGTGTTAGAAATTTTTTTTTATTTTGGCAATTTTTTTCGTTTTGGCGATTTTTTTTTAATTTTTTGCGATTTTTTTTTGGTTTGGCGATTTTATAATTTTTGGATTTTTTAGTTTTACCGTTTTTGAAAATTTCAAGTGTTTGCCTCTTACGGTTTCCAAGATATAGCAAGTTGTCAAAATTACATAGTCAAAATTACATTAACTGATAAAACACCCTTTAATTTAGAATGTTTTAAATTTTAGTTTTAATTGTTTTAGTGTGTATAAAAATACACTAATTTTACAAAATTCAAGTTTCAATATACATATTTACATAGAATTGTATGTATATTGCATGGGATTTTAAAATTTTTCGTTGCTCGTTTTGGAACACCCTTTAATTTTTAATTCTCATGTATTTGTTGTTGTAGCGGCCAAAGTTCTACATACTCTGTCCGAATTTCAGGTCCGTAGCTCTTACGGTTCCTGAGAATATACTGTGTGACGGACGGACGTACACCTTTGGTGTACGGAACCCTAAAAATGCCGGTATTCAACAACTTTTTTTTTAAATTTCCTGTCAAAAAAAATATTTACAATTACAAATAAGTTAGTTAAAAATATAAGTTATTGAAACAAAGAAATTTTTTTTCAAAAAGCAAAGAATTTTCAAATGGTTTTTTTTGTAGAATTTGATAAGTTTTATTGTGTTTGTTGTATATGTTGTTGTCAAATCCGTATCAATTTTTTTGAATGTATGAATATATTTGATAGTTTATTTATCAAATAGTTTTTTTGAGTTATTTTGTGAAAGCTCGCTGTATTGATATATATTATTATTGAATTAAAGGATAGAGTTCTCAAAGTTCATCTCTGTAGCCAAAGACACATAGTTATCGAATCTAAAGTGTGCCTATTTTTTCTGTGTTTTTATTATATCTCGTAATACTGCAATTGTTTTTTGCAGTAAAACGATAAACAGTATCTAACCACTGTAAAAATCTTACATCATTTTCTCTACTCTTTCGCCAAAAAATTATATAAGAGTATAGGAAAATTTGCCTCTATAGAAAATTTAAAAATTTCCGCGCCATATTTATAAATTTATACGTACATACATATATATTTATATATTTAAACGAAGGGCGGACAAGCTCCGTTGTAGCCGCTTACATGCTTTTTATTTATTTTTTATATTATAGGGGATTTTTTGACAACAACTGTTGTGGGTTTTTATAATCTAGCGGTAGTTTTTCTATGAATTCTTCATCTTTTGTAACTAAAAATATATTTGAGTATACAATTTCATTTTTTAGAAAAGCAACTCAACTATGTATCTTGACAACAATTCAATTTAAAGTTGTCACAATTGTTAATACAATATGCTACACAGGTAGTAATGTTTCATGTCAACTGCTTCAATCTCTTGGGAAAGTAGCATGTGTTTAATATTTGTGGTTTGTGATAAATGTATTTATATATGTAACTCCATATAGTTTTTTTTTCTTTATGAATATAATAAATTAAATTCAATCTTGTTTTATTTTCAAATCAAAGCTGAAGAAAATTTTCCTTTTTTTTAATTTAGAACTTTATGCACTCTTTTATGCGTTTGCGAACGAAAAAATAAACTTTTGATTTGAAAAAGTTGCAGTGCACACACATATACCAGTATATTAAATAAGCCAGTGACTGTGTGTGAGTTGAAAATATTTAAAATCACATAAATAAAGCAAAAAACAAAAAAAAAACAGAATGAAATAAAAAATAAAAAAAACTAAATAAAAACAGCATAAAATGCTTAATAAACATTTCCTGTGATGTCTCCGTGAACATGTTACACTTTTTACATTATACACGCATGCGAACACACACACATTATATACACACCTACAGCGAAAATATAGCACATCTCCAGCAGTGTGCACACTTCTACCGATATTAGGTAGATTCTACCGATTCTACCGAATATGTTTGTGAATTTAACAATTATACCGAACAAGGCCTAAAATCTACCGAATATTGTTATTTAGTAATTTAAGTCGATATATGTGTAAATTGCCTATTTTGCCACATAACAGTGCGGCCGTAGGGAGGTCATTTTCTGTCATGAAAATCATTAAAACAGAACAAAGAAATCGGTTAAAAACTGAAACTATAAGTAACCTAATCTTTGCCAAAGAATTGTGCCTTGGGGATGAAATATTTATTCCTACCAATGATTTAATAATTTTTGCACAAAAGTTTAAATTCATAAATGGATCTTACATATAATCTTTGTAGTTACAAACGTTTGTCAAATAAAAGTTATTTTAGTAGCTTTATAAAGCCTATGTACGAAAACTGAATTCCTGTTATTTATGTGAATTATTTTATGTATGCATATAAAGGGTAAGGGCAAATAACTGGGGATGACGCTTTTTTTATTGAAAATGCTTCATTGTTTATGGCAGTTTAATTTCCAATCACATGTGAAGTTTTAAAGGTGCTTTTGCAACCTGTTTAGTTTGATGCTCCTTGCACTTACCCTTTATATATACATAAGTACATATATATTTTTATTTTTCATGTTTCCTTTAATTGTGATTTTTTATGTTTCTCTGAATAACAAAAATTTCTACCGAATTTCATTCAAATCTACCGATTTTTTTTTGTCGATTCTACCGAATTTAAAAAAAATTAAGTATGCACACTGATCTTCAGTAAGATCTGAGATTTTATAACCCAGTTGGCCAACTAGTTGCAAACGACATTTCTATTAATGCTGTTCTCAAAGCAATTTCCAATTTTTCGCAGGAACTCAGGTCTACCGACTTTTAACAATGTGGTGCATAGACTGCTTGGGTCCTTGAAATACATCAAACTGATTCAGAATTTTATTGAAAGATGATTAGAATTTTCATCTCGGTTAATTATCAGAATGGTCGCATGTGGGGCTTGCAAAACCCCAGGGATTATTTTTTTTATTATTTTATTTATTTTATTCCCACAGAAAAAATTTCATGTTAAAATCTTAAAAACCTTATTTATAAAAACTATTAAGACTTTATAAAGACTTTACAAAGAACATTTTTGTATGAAAATCTGTTTTATAAAGCCTTTATAAAGCCATAATAATTTTTATAACTAAGACTGTAAGAAAACAATGTTAATTTAAAATTTTTCTTTAAGTTGATTTGAGAAAATCATGTCGAAGTGTTTCCATTATGTGTTGTGAGTAATTTTGTGTTCGAATTTTCGATTTTTAATTTGACGTTTAAGTTGTTTATTTATTTTTATAACATAAAAGAAACAAAAATTTTTGTTTAATAATAATTTGGAACAAAGTTACTCTGTATGAATAATATATATATATATATATATATATATGTTCCTTTCACTCCTCGAGGGAGCATAGGGCCATAAATAATGAATAATAATAGAGAATTATTTGGGCAAAAGAAAAACGGCAGCACCAACTTTCCCTTTTTAAATTACTTTTGTCTTTTTTTTATCAACTCGTAGTTAAATGTCTCTTTTTCGGATTTGTAAGTCACCAATAATTAATGACTCACAGATGCATTTGTAATAATAGAAGCCGCGCAGTGGTGCATTTGATTTAATTTGCTCATGTGAAAAATTTATAGCAATCAATTCTCAAATTATTTGATTTGAGCAAATCAAATGTTTGACCTTATTCACGTATTGGGAAACGTCTATTAATTCAATTCGATTGACAGTAAATTAAAAACAAGTCCTTTCGAAACAACTTTATTTCATGTTAATTTAATATTACAATACTGTTAAAACAAAATAAAGAATCATGTTGAATCAAAGTTATTTCAAGTTAAAACAACATGAAATTGGTACTGAATTAACAATTTCAAGTGGAAACAACAGGAATTTATGTAAATGTATTCATTTTATTTTATCAGTTATTTAACTTACGTGAATGTGTATTGAAAAAATGTGTTAGTATTGTAGTTGGCTTGCGCAGCCAAGAATTGAACTCGAACTCATTCGCGTGGTAGTCAACGCGTTTACCCCTGCAGATAGATAAATACCATCATGAATTAAATATTAATTCAAAATTATTTAATTGATAGTTTAACATAAAATTTATTTTAAATATAAAAAAACAAACACTAACTGCGGAGCTACTTTGGCTTGTCTTTAGAAACACCCAGAGTCTCCGGCAGGAATCGAACCTGCGACGCTCCGACTACTAGACTTGTTTGTATACTGCCTACTAGCTGGTAGCAGTAGGAAGTTTTCACTGGCAAGGCGGAATTTGTCGGCTTTTTACACACCACGAACATCAAAACAAACAACAAAAACAAGACAAGAACAAGTTACACAACTGAGCTCAGCAGTTTTTTCGCCATTCTTTTCATATTATTTCTAATAAATTTAATATGGTTTCCAATCTAAATTTTTCCATGTTGATTTTACATTGGTATTATTTTCTGTGAGCTATTACGATTATGATGCGCCATTGCAAATTATCTTCCATATCATTTTGCATATATGTATGGCCAACAGGGATTGTGTATATAAATACGAAAACATTAATGAATGAATGTGTGTAAGATCATCAAAACTATGAATACTCGCAAATTGACAGCTGTTGTCTCTCACATAAATTCCTTACTTCTGTCAAATTGGCGTTGTATATTTATATCAATTTTAAAATTCACTGCACACGAGAATATACAAATTCTTTCATTCATATTGAGCTATAAATGCCAAATCACACTATGCAAGTCTTATTGCTAAGCTGATTCGTTTCAGGGAGAGAGAGACGAGGGGAACAGCAACGTTTCTTTTCCCCCCGTCTCCCTCCCCTAACAAACTAATCAGCTTAGCAATAAGACTTGCATAGTGTAAATTGGGACTTACGATTGTAAATAATTGATTTTCTTCCCAAATCAGGTTCGAGGAGTTTAAACGGCATAATTTTCAAGCTTAAGTTTTTGATAAAAATCGATTATATACCAGCTTACATAATCGGTTTTCGTAAAAAGCCCAAGTAAAAAATATTTGTCAGTTAAGCTTTTCTGTTGTTGCTGTTATGACTCGATATGTGCATCTTCATTATTATAGTTGTAGATGTGCCAGCACTTTGTATTAAAATCATTTTTGGTTTGTACTACAAATGTTCATTCATCTCTCTTACATTTTTTTTTTTTTTTTTTTATAAAATTATGTTTTCCACCTATTTAAATTTTGCCTGTGTGAGTGTGTGTGTGCGTGTAATGAGATTTAAAATACTTCAACAGATGCACATGTCGCAGTCAACATTGCAATGTGCGGCTAAATGTTATGTAATTAATAAATAAATACAAAAAAAAATATAAATAAAAAAATTAAATGAATAAAAGCCAAAACAGATTTTAAGCTTATACGTGCCCATAAATATTAAAATTATTCGTGACAAAATTATGGCACAGAGAGTTTTGTTTTTAAACGTTTAAAATTATACCGAATAAAAATGTCAGCTACAATTAGATACACAAGTTGATAAGAATTTGTATGAAATTTTCAAAAAACTTTTGATTTTATCAAATAAAAAATTAGTTTATTAATTTATTGGGTTGGGAATATTTGTAATTATATCGTACCATGACCGCCAAAAAAGATTAAGCGACATAATTTTCGAAATTAATTTTTTTTACCAAAATCGATTATTTACGATCGCAAACAAACGAAGTCCAAAAAATCTGTCGTTTAAGCTTTTTTGACGGTTATGGGTCGATATGTTTAATTATAATGATTTATGGAAATTTTAAAGTTTTAGTACCGATAAGATTCTAAAGAAATTATTCTGGATTATAAAAAGCTTATTAAAAAAATTTCCCTGCAAGATTTTTTTTGTTAAGCTTAATTCGACAATTCTAATACAAGTGTTGCGGAAAATTTTTTCTATAAACATAAATATCGTTACCTAAAACACAAAACAAAAAAAATTGGAATCGATTTTTTTTATACATTTCGTGGTATTTCACCAATATAATCGATAAAAAAAAGAGAAGAGAGATGTCTTAGGTCAGCCGGTTAGAGCTGTGCTGCAAATTTCATGTGTTAAATAACAATAAAAAAAAATTATTTGTATTTTTTAAATTATTTATGTAAGTGCTTATTCACAAAAAATATTTTTGATTTATAAGAGGTATATAAAACAGTTTTTCATACAAAATTTGTTTTACAAACCCTTTATTAAGCAAAAATTATTTTATGAACAAAGCGTTGATATTTATAAAATTTATTTATTTTATTGTCATTTATAAAACAAAATAAATTCGCCCCAAATATTTTTATATGTGGACATTTTTTTAATTTAAAATTTAACCACAATCACAATCCGCAAAGTGATAGCTTGTATGCGAAAAACACTCAGAGTTCTATGATGGGAATCGAACCCACGAGCTCTTGACTGAGAGGCTTGCATTCCTACCACTCAGCCACAGGGGCACATGTAAACACAGACATAGCATCCCTGTTTTTTTAAGTTCTTATTATTAAGTCATCTGGCATCTCCGTGTTTGTGAACAGAGAAAAAATAAAGAAAACGAAAACTCGAAAATTTTAGCAAAGAAATCAAAACAAAAATTAATTTATAAGTGTAATAGAGTCCATTATTTTTGTTACGAAAATCACGCCTTAGTTCCTGTGCCTGACGTAAAGAGCATACCTCTAAAATACCAAATCTGCGCGAACAAAAATAGCGATTTTATTTATTTTCTAAAATTGCTAAAATTCACATTAAGTACCCCAATATGTATTTTCCATTTTAACATGTTTTTTCCTCCTTATTGTAAAATTATGAAAATATTAGTTAGGGTGTTTGGCTTTTGAGGCAACGATATAATATATAAGTAATTACACAAGCCAAAAAAATCCCTACGGACAAAAATTGTCTTTAAACCAAATGGGGCAATTCAGCTGCATGTACGAAGTTTTGCTTCGATCGGAACAACCGTTTATATCGTCCCTATCATGTCAAACTATCCAATATACAAATTCCTACTTTTCAGAAGAGTGCAGAGTCGCCAATTGTGAATTTAAAGTCGACATATTCCTAAAAATGCCAGGCTTGAAATATTTCTTATTGCGTTATCTATCGTCTATGAGAATTTCAGCATTTTAAAACGAGGGTACCAAGGTAACGAATCTTAAAAAACGAATTTTGCATATTGGATAGTTTGACATGGTAGAGACGATATGTAAATGTTACTTTATTTTCATAAAAACTCATTGTAGTTTTCTGTTACTTCTACACAGGAAATATTATTTCTCCAATCAACACTTTTAATTAGAGAAAAATTCGAAAAATTAATTCAAAATTCGATGGCGTCAGTTGAAATTTTTTATTGAGTAAATCTTAAAATAAAAGTTTAATTGATTAAACCTTTAATAAGTTTAATTTTTAAACAAAAGTTTAATTGATTCAATTAAATGTTTGGTTGATTATTTGTAACTTTTTTTTTATCAGATGTATTAATTGGAGAACATTTTCTTCTGTGCAGTAAAATAAATGAAAGAAAATTCTTAGAACACTATGCAAAATCTATTCTTTATACATTTTTTCAAGATACATATTTCTCACATTACCACAGTTTCTCTTCATTCTACACTAAAATAATCTATAACAAACAAACACATATTTTGCCATCGGCGCTACGTCTTAATAACATTACATATTTCTAAAGAATTACCGATCGCCAAAAACAAAATAAATGGAGTTGTGACAATTAAATAATGTAAAATGAAACAAAACGCGAAAACAACAAATCAAAATGCAACAAGTGTAATCCAATCTAAACATGACACCAAAACATTGAAAAAAAATTTTTTTTTAAATATTGCAGCACAAACTGGTGAAAGTAATAATCCGATATGTTGAGATAAACCCACAAAATAGTGGTCTCCAAAAAGTGACTGCTGACATTCAACTACGTGTACAACACAACTAAACCCAAAAATGTTACAAACAATTCTACAAGAAATAAATAGTCAGACGAAAACAAACACTTATTCAGATAATTACAGCATAAAATGATTAAGGGCAAAAAGGCAGAAACATTAGCAATTTCCCAGAACGATAAACAATTTATCATTTTCCCTTAGAAATATATTTGTGTCATAAGTGCACATTGTATAATATCATACTACATATAATTTTTTTGGGGGGAAGGAAGGTAACCAAGAGATCGTTCTAATTTGAAATACAATTAGCAGAAATGGGCATGTCATAACAAACCTTAAACATTTACTACGAAACATTACAGGGCACTTAAGTGGCTTAGATGTAGGTGGTATTTTAGCTCCCCTTAATAACGAGACACTTGAGAAAATTGTGGTATGTAGTTCAATACTATGAAAAGTGAAAGCGCAAGAAATGAAGCGAAATTTATATCAAATAGTAAATTAAAAAAAATAATAGATTTTTGTAAAAAGTACCTTTTAAAGGGTGACCCAACAAGAACGCAAGATTTAAATTTTAAATAAAACACAGATATTAAAAAAAAAATCGTGAAACTTTATTATATCGTAAAGTAGACAAAATGAGGTTATGTGTGGAACAAAAAATCGAGCAGATGGACGCCGCGGCTTTGCTGGCACACACGCGATCTTTTAATGAAATTTGCAATGACCGTTTTGCATAAATGCTGCGGTATTTCATTAATGCAGCGTCCAATTTCCTCTTTTAAGGCTTGAGTCGTCGTCGGCTTATTCGCGTAAACAATCGACTTCAAAAACCCCAAAGAAAAAAGTCTAATGGTGTTAAATCCCACGATCTAGGCGGCCAATTTTGGTCTCCAAAACGCGAAATAACACGACCGGGAAATGACTGATGTAGCAATTGAATTGTTTCTCTGGCTGTATAACATGTGGCGCCGTCTTTGTTGAAACCACATGCCCTCCACATTCATTTCTTTAATTCTAGGCACGAAAAAACTGGTTATCATTTCACGATACCGAACACCATTGACTGTTTGCGCTTGACCTGCATTTGAACAGACCCAGTTTCGGCAAATTGATCCATTAATCTCTTTACAGTTGACTCTTTTGGAGCATTATTGTGATCCCAAATTGATCGCAATTTGCGAACTGTAACCGCAAAACTTTCACCATTTTGGTAAAACAATTTCACAATGAGAATGCGTTGTTCATTCGTGTAGCGCTCCATTTTTACTAACCTCGTACCTTCTACTAGCAAACAATAACAATTGTTCAAATGTCAAACAATGACACTTCGAATGGCGCCAAATTTAAATCTTGCGTTCTTATTGGGACACCCTTTATAAACAAAAAGAAGAGGAGTGTCTTCGAACAGCCGGTTAGAGCTATGCTCATTAGTTATATAAAACAAATTTCATGTGAAATAATAATGCAATAAAACTATATTATATGATGATGTCAAATTTGTCGCAAATATTTCAAAACTTTTCCATTTGTTTCCCATTACTTTCTTTTCCAGCTGCGTACGATTAAATTTATATATTATTTGTGCTCCTGTGCGAAAACAATAAAAAAAAACAAATTGAGCAATCGTTCTCATGGTTTTTGTTTTGTTCTTGTTTCACTCACTTCAAAGAAAGAAGCTAAACAATATCAAATATTTTGTTGTTTCGTTTATTCTTGTACTCTGCTTTTAAGTACAAAGAAATCAAAAATAAATTTATGTGTCGTGGCATAAAGAGCATAGCTTTAGTTGCCTTTAATAAAAGTACTTATTGTAAAAAGTATCTTTTTTTATAATAACTTTTATAAAATATATAACATTATTAAAAATATATTTTTTAAAAGGTACATACAAAAAGTACATTTTGTAAAAGTACTTTTTGTAAAAAAACCTAAACTAAACATATAAAAAATAAATTTCATAAAATTTTTTTGTATAAAGTAAATTTCAAAAGTACCTCTAAAAAAGTACATTTTATAAAAATTGCTTTTTATAAGTGGTAGTACGTTTCATTAAAAGTGACTTTTATGAAAAGTACCTTTAATAAAATCTAGTTATTATAAAAAGTACATTTTGAAAAGATTTCTGAACAAAAAGTAACATTTATGAAAAGTTACTTTTTTAAAAAGTAGCTTTATAAAAAGTACTTTTAATAAAAAATTAATTTTATAAAAGGTACCACTTAACAAGCACCTTTTATAAAAAGTACCTTTAATAAATCTACCTTTTATAAAAACTCACTTGTAGAACGTACCTTATTTTAAGTACCTTTTTATAAAAAGTATCTCTTGCAAAACGTACCTTCTATGAAAAGTATTTTTTTTTATAAAAAGTACCTTTTATAAAAACTACCTTTTATAAAAAGTACCTTTTATAAAAAGTACCTTTTATAAAAAGTACCTTTTATAAAAATTACCTTTTATAAAAAGTATTTTTAATAAAAAGTACCTTTTATTAAATGTACCGTTTATAAATAGTACGTTTTATAAAAAGTACCTTTTACAAAAAGTAACTATTATAAAAAAAGCTTTTGTAAAAAGGACCTTTTACAAAAAGTACCTATTATAAAAAAAAAGCTTTTATAACAAGTATCTTTTATAAAAAGTACCTTTTATAAAAGTACCTTTTGTAAAAAGTACCTTTTGTAAAAAGTGCGTTTTGTAAAAAGTACCTTTTGTAAAGAGTACCTTTTGTAAAAAGTAGTTTTTGTAAAAAGTACCTTTTATAAAAAGTACCTGTTTTAAAAAAGCACCTTTTAAAAGAAATGCGATATAAAAAATTCTCTTAGGCGTGAAAATCCTTTTCTTACGTGTAGCTTTTATAAAAAGCACCTTTTATTAAAAGTACTTTTTACAAATAGTACCTTTCAAGAAGAGTACATTTTATCGAAAGTACCTTTAACAAAAAATACCTTTTATACATACTTATGTATGTATATTTATTATTGCTTTGTATTATATTTGTTATTAAATATTTTTTTTTTTTTTTTTTTGTTAAATTACTTTAGTGCTAAATTACCTAAAAATATTTTTAATGAAATAAAACATTTCATTCATGCTTTAGTACCATTTATGGCAACTATAAACTACAATAATTTGAATGCTAAAAATTATTATATTTATTCATGGTGAGTCGCTTTTTAAACTATTGTGGTTCCCATCTTCAGCTAATGGAGCATCAATTTATTATCATTTAGTTGGTTGGTGCTTGTACCCACGATATTTATGGGAAAGCGCCATCCATCCAAGCATCCCAAACACTCATAATCCATTGCATGCATGTGTATATATGTATTGTGGTCTATTGCATAAAATGCTTAAAAACAAAAATTATCTTAAATTTTGAAATTATGCCAGAAGTTTATGCGGTTTTAATGTATGTGACTTACAGGAATGTTGAATGTGATTTGAATTGCAGTAGCTGTGAATGGTGAAAGTATAAATCACAGCAATCCTACACACTCATGTTGTTCGTTCGTTAAAATAAAAATGAAAACATTGATTAGTTAGTGGTGCTTATGCATTTATGAACAGGCTATGATGGAGTAGAGTAGAACGTTCGAAATGAAGTGGCCCGTAGATAGAATTTTTACGTTTTATCGGGCATTAAGAGTTTGTCAACTCGAATAAATGTATCTATCTCTCTTTGTTAGAGGTCATTCATCAATTTGTTTCATTTTCAATGGATGTATGCATTCCCTGCTCTTCTGTCATGCGATTTGTAAATGTAGATTTACATGCATATACATATATACATCCATACATACATATGTATTTATGTATGTATGTATGTAATTATGTATAACTGTATGTTATTATTTATTAGTATAATGTGTGGGTATATCCCGCATTAGCGATTGTCAAACAAAATAATGATCACAGTGGAGTCCGTTCTAGATTTTTCTTTGTATTTTTGCGAGTTTCGTTTCAATAGAAATAGAAAAACTAATTCCCTGCCCTATAATTATACAAAGAAGAGAACTTAATTGTTGCGTTTCTTTTGTAATAATTAATTTGTTGAAATTTTTTCTTTAATATGAACATACTTATAATATGATGTTTATTGAAAACTAATCAAGTGGAAAGTTCTAAATTGATAATAAAAAGGAAATAATGCTCCCTGTGGCAGAAGTAATAAAATGCTGCAGAGTAGTATATCCTTATTGTTTTGAAATTGTATACAACAATTCATTTCAGCAACTTCCAAATATGGAAAAACAAAACCAGCAAGTTAGTGCCGGCGGTACTTCACAAATTGTATATACGAAGCAATCAGCCGAAACTTTAAGTGTCTTCGAAGGGTTAATTTCGTACTTATTCAGATTTGCATTTTAAATATCGAATGTGTCATTCCATAAGGGTAAGTTTTGTGGGACATTTCAACCTTCCAGCTTTTCTTCGTATGGGACTGCAGTCGCTATGGTAAAAATGTCCATCAAAAATATTTCTACCTAAAAGGAAAGTGTAAATAAAACCCTTATTTCCACAAGTCAGGCAGGATACTCGTATTAGAAAATTTTTATGAAAATCACTCCAGAAAATTAGTGCTTTTCACATAATTTTTCTACTCTAGTCGACCGTCTGTGGTGTGGAAACAGAGAGTAAATACGATATTAACCTTTAAAAGCACCACTTGAGTTTTTGAATAATTTCAAGTGTTTCAGTTAAATTCGCAGCATATTTTTGTAAAAAAAATATTAACCCATTATATCCAAGTCTAGCCCGTTTCGGGGAACTTATTTGATCGGTTTTTTACGCAAGAGACAAAAAAAGATTCTTTAGAGGGTTAAAATATTGCACAAACCTTGTTGTTTTTGAAAATGTGTTATTTTGTTGTACAGTGGGCCGACATGAGAATATTTTTTATTTAAAAAAACAACTTTGTTTATAGTTAGTTTATTTTTCAACGAACTTTATTTCTCTGTTTATAATACGATTAGGATAAAGTTCATGGGGAATAAATTATTATGAACCAGAATTTAGCAACTCGCTGTTTTTGAAGGTTACTACAAATCAGAATTCTTGTGCTTGGTCCACCGTGTGTGGTGTCAATTGGTGTAAACTTCAGCTGTATGCACATATTTTTCAATGCAAATGGAATATGTGAATTGTTTTGATTTATCGTACTCCAATCTGCTGAAAGCTTTTTATGTAATGAAAGCTCAAACTTTAACATCTTGCCGTTGTGTTGTTTACTCTTTACTGTTGCAGATTTATCTATAGAGAAATTTAAACGTTAACTATGATAAGGAATTAATTTTTTTGGTGGTTTGACGCACTTGATCATTTTATTTCGTTTACGCTTAAGCCTCTTTAAGAATTTCTGCTTATAACAAAAATCTGTAACTAAATATTTGTACATGTGCACATTTGCAAAACATACGAGCACATACTTATATTGTGCATGCATATTTAGATTCCCCAATGGGCTTTTAGTCCTCCGTTGCTAACTCGCTGAGTGTATTCGCTTATATTAAGTGCACTTTAGCAAAACCTACGGAATTTAGTATAGTTCCTTTTTTACTATAAAGTAAAATTACATCAATTATACACCTCATGTTTTATGCATCATATACCAAGAGTCTGCCACATGCACAATTTTTTTACTATGTTAACAATTAAAATTAGAAAAAACACAGCAGATATGATTTGATTGAAGCACACAAAATTTTGTGTGGCAAAAACTTAAGTAAAGAGGAGAACTTTATTTTCTTTACTAATTGTTGATCAAATTTCATGAAACTTAATGGCGCGTGCTCTTTAAAGGAATAAGTAGGAGAAGCACAAAAGTTGTATGCCCCATAAAAAGAAACTATAAGTGTTTTTAAGCAGGCCGGGGTAGGTTGTAAATTTTATTTTGTTTTTTAAATAAATTTCTATTTTATGAATTCATGCAGAAACACTTAGAAAATATATATATATATATTTAGTACATACCACAAGTACGAATATACAGCCATCAAACTAATTTATTTTTTGTTTTAATTTTCCGCCGCTTTTCTTTTCCTTTCCAATGTTTTTTTTATTATTATTTTTAATTTTTTTTGTTAAACGTAACGTGATGCTGTTTCTGAATTTCTAAAAGAAGATGTTGGTTGAGTTGTTGTTCAAAATAATTTTTTTTTTTAGATTAACTGCCTGCCCCACGATGTCACTCACAAACGTTCGAATTTACAACTTTTATTGCAAACAACAATAACATTAGAAAATTTGTTGTTGTTTTCAATATAAGTTGTCATTCGAACGTTTGCGAGTGACATCGTGGGACAGGCAGTAAGTTTTTTTAAGTTTTTCCTTTTAATGCGAGGGATTACGTTCTGTGTTATTTTACCTTTTACCCATTTTATTATGTTTTATGTGTTTGTTGAAAATTATGAATGCATCATGTTGCATATTTTTCATAAATAAATGTGGGAGTTTTGAATTTATTGTTACGGCTACTTTTGTTAACTTTAAATTTATTTAACACATTTATTAATGCCTGCTGCATGGGTTGTAACCAGAGAGAGGCAATGCTCAAGTATATAAATTCTTCTTTTAATTACACTGTACAACAAAAGCGAAATGCTGCCACAACAACAACATTCTATAGGCTGATTCTGGTAAATGAGGCACAAAAAATTAATAAATATACGTTTATTGGCGTTTTAAAAGTTTAAGTCTAATGCTGAGTACACATCTGGCATTTCTTGTGTTGTCATTTTCAAAATGTGTGCAACGCTGTTCCCATTATGTTTTTCATATGGAAAGCAATGCCATACCACGGAAAAATGTCAGCAATAGTCTTATTTACAAGAGGCTCGAAATTCTCTCTCTCCTTTTAACGCATATATATGATGAACCGCATGCGAAATGCAACTATCAAACTTTTTTATTTAAAATCCTACGAGGAACATATTTCTACAAAATTTTAACCCTACAACTGTTCTTCGTATGAATAATTTTGGTTCCTTTCTTAAAAGTGTGCAAAAAAAAAATACCCTCAAGTAGGGATATAACGGTATAAAATATTTTACCAAACATAAGCCATAATATGCTGCTGTAAATCTCTGAATAAACTGAAACTCGAAATTAAAAATCAACATTACAAATTAGTTAAAAATTGTCATCCGTATAAGGGTTAATTTGGTTCTTATTCTCACTTGCATTTTAGGTATAGAAAATATTTGACAATGTTGTTTAAAATCCTACGAGGAATATTTTTGTGGAACATATTAACCCTTTAACTGTTTTTCGTAGGGATGCTTTTTGTCCTTTTGCAAAAAGTACCTCTAGGAAAAGAATGTAACGGGTTAAACTCTTTTACCAAACATTCCCCATATGAATTTGCTGTAAGTGTCTGAATAAACCGAAACTCTATAATAAAATTGACCATTAGAAATTAGTTAAAACTTGAATTTTAAGGATTAATTTTGTTTTTATTCATACTTGCCTTTTGAGTATAGAAAGTGTTCGACAGTGTTGTGCAAAAATTAAATTAAAATTCTACTGTACGTCTCTGAACTCACCGAAGATCGGAATGGCACTTAAATACCAGAAAGTAGTCAATTACCTAAGATGAAAGCATATGGGTATTTCCACAGAAAGGTCTACCGCGGCCAAAAAATTATAAGTTATTAAAGAATTATTTTTATCCAATATTATGAGAGAAATATACTCAAATTTTGTTATTTTAAAGAGTTTATACCTTAACTTAACACCCATAATGAGAAAAATGTTGGTAAACTTCAAAATAGTATGTTACTTGCTTTTGATTACTTTTAATAGAATTTTCTCTTTAATGGTTAATTTTTTTAAAACGCATTTCATACGATTGCACTAATTACAAAATAGTTTGCTTACAATAACAATGAACTAAAAAAAATTCGAAAAGAGCAAAGCGAAAGAAATCTATTTGTTTTCCTTGATATTCTAATGTCACATGCGCACCTTAAAAGCATAATTTTTTTGTCATATCTTCTGCGCTGTGGAACGGAATTCAATAAAAATTTAAAATTAAACAAGTTATATATATATATATATATATATATATATATATATATATATATATATATATATAATTAATAATAGACCCTTTCTATTTAATATTGAAGTTTGTCACGTAACGCAACTGGTGTAAGTTGAATCGCAATTTCGTCTAAGAGAAATATTTAATAAATAACGTTTTTTTTTTTTAATTTTTTTTATTCTTATGTACCTTTTCAAACATTGATCTGAAGTTGAATTTTAGTTTATTTTCGTTGAATAAAAACTTTAAAACCAAACTACATCAAAAATTATTCGAGTTTATCATAAGGGAAAAAATGTCACGTAACCCAATGTCACGTCACGCTTCATATTATGACTTGTATCAATAAAACTAAACATAAAATCATTATGAAAATAAAGCTAAACTATCCCTTAATAATATCCAAATAAGTTACATAAAAGTTTTTAGCTAATTTCGCTGGTTTTTACACTTTAGTAAATGTAGAAAAAAACTACTTCTATTTTTGTCACGTCACGCAACAGCTTTTGTTGATCAATATGTCAGGACCCCGACTCTTACAGCACCCATGCTTTCCACTAAATAAAGAGCTCTAAAATTGCTTCCCAAAAACGTAAATGAAGAAAAAAATATTTGGGCCTCAGTTTGATTTTCTTCATGTTGAATACTTGCGACTGTCACGTGCGCAACCATGGAAATACCCATACATAATATGACATTAATTAATTAATTAAATCTGGTGTACTGTGCGATGTATTGATATACTAATGGCAAATTTTTATGGCACTTGGTATCCTCGTTTAAGGTTATTTTTCACCACTTTTAGACGAAAGGAATAAAACGGACTCATACAGAGAAGAGTTAGATGGTTAAAGTGTTCCACAAAAAATTTCCTTATAGAATTTTGCATAAAAAACTCCACTAATTTTTTACCTTTTATGTAGTACGAGTACATATGATTTTGCAAGATGATTCATGAGAAAAAGGTTACCCATTTTCATTCCTACAAATTCTCTTGTAAAAATTTATTAATCTTTTTCGACATTGAATTGTCCCGCAAGGGAATTTGTAAAAATAAGAATGGGAAATTTAGATTTTGGCTGCTTTTTAGGGTTCCGTACACCAAGCTGAAAAGGAACCCTATTGTTTTCTCTACGATGTCCGTCTGTCTGCCACAGGCTGTTTTCTCGAGAACCGTAATATATGATAGTTAAAAATTAAAGAGTTTTCTAAAGCGAGCAACGAAACATATTGAAATCCTATCGTAATATATAGACTTGCAATTTTCAAAGTTAGTGTATCTTAATGCAGACTACACCAATTAACACTGAAATTAAAAAAAAACAATATTAAGAGATGTTCTATCAGTTAATATAAAATAGAAGCAAACTCTTCAAAATTTCAAAAACGCTAAAACTTAAAAATCCCAAAATTAAAAAAAAAAATTAGAAACGAAAAATCGCCAAAATGGAAAACGGATCACAAAAAATTAAATAAATCACTAATTTGGAAAAATATCACCGAAAACAAAAACGTCGCCACAAAAAAAACAAAAAAAAAATCGCCAAAACCCGAAAAGAAAACGCCAAAACGAAAAAAGCGCCAAAATCAATGTTGCCAGCAGATTATTATTCTTAATTATAAATTAGTATAATTATATTATATAAATTATTAGTTCTAAAAAATATATATGTTTTTTATTATTACCAAGGCGAATTCATGTGGCAGGTGGTGCCAAGTTAACAGCTGCTTTTTAGAAAATTTGGCATGTCAAATTTCATTGCAATAAAATTTGTAGGAAGTTTGATTTGTCAATTTTCATTGCAATAAAGTAGAGATGTGCACGTGAGTGCTTTCTGACTCACGACACGCACGATCACGCAGAAAAATATTTTACTCACGCACTTTCACGCACGAATGGTTTTGAAAATTTTCACGATCACGCACGCTCACGAATAAAATATTTTTAATCATGCACGAGTGGTTTACAACTTATCACGACCACGCACGTTCACGAAAAAGTATATTTATAATATAATTTGCATGTTTTTTGGTTCGAAAAATAGGTTCTTACATATACATATGTACATATCTATGTATATATGTATGCTCGTGTTTTTGTAAAATTTACAATGTAAATTAAAATAAAGCAAAGTAAATTTAATATCGTTTTAAATATTCGTATTCGCGGATATCATTTTAAATATTCGAATTCGAATTCTCGTATATCAAAAATTGACATTCCGCACATGTAGGTATGTATACATACATAATATAAATGTGAAGGTAAGACGTATGATCAATTAAATAAATGATAATCAAATAAATGAGAAAAGCATATTATATGAGAAAACATACAAATTTCTAAAATTTGTGTGTTACGTAACATTTTCAAAGACTCCCCCCACCCCCACCATAACAAATCATGACAAAACTCGAACCCCACCCCTCCTCCCTTACAGCGTTACGTAATATATGGACGGCCCCTAAAGCAAAAAACATTTTCTGCGGTACAATTCGTCAGTAGTATTGTTGACAAAGGCACTGTTGAATCACTAGTGTTTCTCAATTGATACTTCCTACAGGGTATCTAAGAAACATATATACATACATACATACTTACAAGGCTGTATGTACCCATCAAACAAAAAAATCCGAATTCGTAACGATTGGTCGACAAAATCTTCTGATTTCGGCACCGAAATATTACCGAAATCGTAACCATTTTTGTATGTAATGGTTGACACGACTTCGTAACGATATGTCGGTACGAATTCATTACGATAAGTCAGTACGAATTCGTAACGACATGTAGGTACGAGTTATTTTGCTTTTATAGTAGAGTACCGCTTCACCGTTATGTTGCTGCTATTGTCGAAATAATTTGCACATACTCACGTTTTTTAATATTTGTTACAATCATTTTTTTTTATCAACATATACATATTTATTTAAAAAAAATTTTCACAGACTTTTACTTATGTACTCAAAAATCAAAGTTTTAATGTTTAAAACAAATTTTTCAGAGAAACTGCCGAAATGTCTTAACGAATTCGGTACGACAAGTCTGACTTCAGAAAAAGTCGAAACATTTTGTTTGGGGGTATTCATTATGTTTGTAAGCTCATACTACCATACATATTACTATACATATATGCATTTATTATTATAAAATAATTTATTTCAAATGATTGAATACAGTTACATATGTGCCTATGCAGGAATGTTATTTCGTGAGAGCGTGAGAATTCGTGCGTGATTATTAAAACAAGCTCACGCACGATCACGCACGAGTAAATTTTTTTCAGTCACGCTCACGCACTCACGCGTGATTAGTTATAATATTTGATCACGAATCACGTGAATCACGCGTGACTCACGCGTGACACGATAAAATCACGACATTTGCACATCTCTACAATAAAGTACTAGGCAGATTTTGTGGTTGCAGGCACGACTTATACCTGATTTACATTAAGCGTTTTTTCATGAAATTTCATGAATTTTGTTGCACGCAACTTTTTCTATTTGCTAATTGCAGCGCTATAAAAGAGAATTTTATATGAAAAAGGGCGTAGATTGAATCTCTGATGCATTTTTTTGATATAAGTTGCTCCTCAAGGCCTCCTATTGACAAATAAAAAATTTTCATGCAACTAATTTCATGAAAAAAATGCTTAATGTAAATTAGGTATTAGTATATGAATTCGCCTTCGCATATACATACATACATACATGTTAGTGTCGCCAACTTTTTAAACCCCAAACAACTCTGGAAATATATTTTTAAGTGATTTTAACGAAAATAATATTTTTGAAGCATTTCGAAAAGGAAAATATTACTAAAAGAAGGCGTTATATTTGCATTTATTTCCAAAATAATGCGACATGACGAAAAAATCCCTACATTTTGGAGAATATTAAAAATTTGTCCGATTTTCCCTACGCTTCTATTTTAGTGTCAAAGATACCTACATGCAAGGATTTTCCCCTACTTCTGGCAACACTGGCCAAAACTAAACAATGGATAAAACAACAAAATAAAAATTATCTTTTAAAATGTCTGCATCAGGTAATATATTCGATTCGATATAGGCTAAAGTTCATATAGTATTACATATCGCTAAATAGGTCCTAACTCATTATTTTTTTTTTAAATCGAGTTTCTTGCATAATTTGATAGAAGAACATGTAATGTATCGAAAAATGCAAAAATCTCTATTTAAAAAAAAAAAAATTAATGAGTTAGGACCTTTCTAAATTAAGGTAACGATATGTAGTGTCCGTACGGAACTTTTCGTGTGCGAGTCAAAGCCACACTTTGCTGAATTTTTATTGCTGTTTGTCCTGGCTATATGTGAAGACTTCAAAATATAAAAATTTGATGGACAAAATTTTTGTAAAACATTTCATACCCTTCCATCTCTTTTAAGGGATGTTTTTACAATTTTTTAGAATACAGCGCTAAATTATCGTTATATTGTCGAGCTACAGGATTAATATGTTATATAAAAATATTTTCCTCAATATTTTCTACAAATTTGCTGAACATACCCTATATCTCAGATGTATATAAGTATATGACACATAGTGTCATATACTTAACAGTCCAAAGGGGGGGGGAGGGGGGGGGGGGTGATCATCAACTTCGCAACAAATTTGGCTGTTAAAAATAAAAATATTTTCCAACTTCTTTGTATGTTTCAAAATTTCAATAATAAATATAATTAAAATTCTTTGGCTATAAAATGTGTGAAAACTTAATTCCGGTAAAATAATAACAATTGAAAACGTGTTAAATATAAAAGTGTCAAGATCTTCCTGAATACAATCAAGTCTGTGTTTAAACCAGAAATGTGCAATGAATAAAAGATTTTCTCTTATCTATTAAAAAAAAATGCACTTGAAACTGTGAGACAGCCAGAATGATGACTTCAATACTGGCCACTAAAGTTGGCCAATAACAATTTGAAAAAACAAAAAAAAAAAAAAACATTTTTATTAGCGGAAGTGTTTAAGATTGTCAAATGTCACATCTTAATGAAAATAAATAATTTTTGATTTAAAACAAAAACTTGGGATGCGGATTTATGTAACAAAAAAAAAATTAAATTTTTATCATGGTTTCTAAAAGTGTTCAAATATAAATTTTTAGAATCGGAAGTAATTCCATCACTAGACAGGCACTAAGAAATTCTAAGTGCAGTCCTCAAAGACAGGTAGTAAAATAAATGTATTTCACACACTTTCCTTTCAATTTTTGGGCGTTGTTTTGGTTTACAACCATCACACATTTATTGATGATAATAATCATAATGAAATAGGGAATTTTCTTTTCTTTTTAAATTCAAAAACAAGAAGGAAAGCCAAAAATCTAATATGCTATTTGGAAAATAAGGGACTACAAAAATTTATTACATTTCTTAACACACTCGTACGTACGTAGATACGTTGGGCATAGATATTGGAAATTCTATTTCTATTTCGAAATTTTTATTTTATAATTCTAGTCTTTTTGTTTTGGGCATTTCCGTACGTTATTGCTGTTGTTGTTGTTGTTGTTGTTGCACCAAGCGCTGCACTAGCGCATCATATTGTGCAGATGTGTTGAGAATAAAATTGTAGACATTCCAAGCGCACGGACAGAGACAGCGAGATAAACATAAAATACTTATTAACTTGCAAAAAGAAAAAAAAATATTATTTACATATATAAAAATAAAATAAAAGGAATTCATTGCAATTAATTTCACAGCATTTTTATTACAAATTCAATTATCAGAGATTAAGCAAATGAAAATATTTGTTTTTTTTTTCATCTGTTACTTTGTGTTTTTATTAAAGGACATTTCCGTTGCATTTCTTTTTGTTTACTCATATGTTTATATAAAAGCATTTTGTTGCAAATAAAGCATTTGAATGGAAAGAAAACTAATTTTGGAAAAGTTTCCCAGTTGTGATATGTGATATTTTCCAACGTATTGGCCTTGCAATGTGGGTTTTAAGACATTTCCAGGAATTCCTAAAGCCCCGTTCAGACTATTATAACTACAAGTATTAATACTTTCATCACATTTTACGATACAGAAATCTAAATACATTCGTTGCGACTGTCAAAAAAATCTAACGTAAAATCACATATTGTGTTCAGACCATCACAATTCAAATCAAATGTGTAATACAAGTAGAAAACAAAACAGCTGTTCAATGAAAATGTCTGTGCTATTCATTTACTAGCGGCGGCAAAACGGTTTCATGCAGGCGGGGACGTGCCGACACTTGAAAAAATTCAGCAGTTAAAAATATTCTATGCAAATAACAGAAAAAAATTTAAAAAAAGATATTACAAAAACGTTAAAAAATTACGTCAACGAAATATATTTACATACGATTCACTTATTCAAAATTTTGAGCAGATATACATATGACAAAACATTACATCAATGACGACACGCTATCGGTGGCGAAACAGTCGACTTGGAAGTTTCGTTTGTGTGAAAATGCAACCCTGATCTAATGAAAAGTATTATCGTTTAGAAAATTTTCTAAAAACGAAAGAATCTTATGGGATGTCAAAATTTTTATCGTATTATTTGCCACTTTGATGACATTTTGCGTTCAGACTATCACACTTTCACGTATTATTTGAATTTTTGACAAGTATAAATACAAAGTATAATAGTCTGAACGCGGCTTAAGGGAATTTATGGTAAAACTTTTGAAATGTCTTTAAATAATTTTTATCAATATTAATTTTAGATGAATGAGTTACAGGCTATTAAGTGTATAGAGGTACATTTTACCCTAAAGATTTTGAGAAATTTAGGGAAGTATATGGAAAATTTAAATAAATTCGTTGAAATTCGATTTTCTTTCGCTTGTTTCTTTTTTTTTTTTTGATTTTTTAGTATTGAAGTTTTTTTTTATAGTTTTGGCGTTTTTTACTTTTGGCGATTTTTTCGTGTTTAAACAATTTATTATATTTTTAGTGAAACGAGTGTGGATCAATAAATCCGTGACTTTTTGAATAAAACACATTTTTTTTGCAAAACATAATCTCCTTTTAACTGAATACACTTAGTCCAACATTTCTCCAGTTTTTGTATCTCTTCCAAAAAATAGGCTTTTTCGAGGTCCTTAAAATATGAATGATTCGTTGTTGGAGTCAAATCTCTTTCCGACTAGCAATTTCTTCAAGTTTGGGAATAAAAAATAGTAACTCGGCGCTAAATCTGAAGAATAGAGGGGGCAATTCGTAGCCCAATTCAAGGATTTTTGCCATGGAAACTGCACATGCGTTTGTGGTAGATTGTGTGCAAACGCGGCATCCATCTTGCAGACAACTTTCTTAAACCCAGCTGATCATTTAAAATCGAAACCACACTGCCATATGAAATGCCTAGGGCATCAACAATTTCACGCACTTTTACTCTTCGTTCGGCCAACACCATATCGTGTGATTTTTACGACATTTTCGGGTGTACTGACCTCAATTGGCCGTTCAGAACGCTCAGCGTCATTTGTACTTGTGCGACCACAACGAAGGTCAGTAAACCACTTTTTACCATTGAAACAGTGTTGCATTTCATATAACTACGAGGGAAGTTCGAAAAGTCACGGACTTGATGATCCGCCCTCGTATATTTCATTCAAGCGCTATTTTCATTTTGAAAATTTTTCGTTTCGGATTTTTTTTATTTTTGGACTTTTTAGTTTAGCATTTTTAAACATTTCAAGAGTTTGTCTCTTACGGTTTCCAAGATACAGGCAAGTTGTCAATTAAAATAATATTAACTGATAGAATATCCTTTAATTTTGATTTTTTCTATTTCAGTGTTAATTGTTGTAGCCTGCATAAAAATACACTAACTTCGAAAATTTAAAGTCTCTATATATGTATAATAGTCTGTATATTATTACATTAGGACTTGAACACTTTTTGTTGGTCGCTTTAGAACATCTTTTAATTTTTAACTGTCATATATTTGTTTTTGTAGCTGTCAGTAGCTCTAACAGTTCTCGAGAAAACAGCCTGTGACAGATAGACGGCCAGACGGATATGGTGGCGAATATCGTAGGGGTTCTTTTTTACCTTTGGTGTACGGAACCCTAAAAACAAATTGTTGCTGCACTCGACAATACCTACCAGAAAAATAGTATCACATCCCAGGTATTTCTATTTCATTTATTTTTGTCAGACAGTGTTATGGGTGTTTTTTTTTCATGTGTTGGTAACACTGTTTTATTTGACAACCGGTAGATTTAACAGCTAGCTGATATTGGCTTTTAGTTTAGCTTGTTTTAGCTCTTCCTCATTGATAGTCAGTCTTACACGACAAAGCAAAGGTTTCTTCCCTTGATTGAATGGGCTTGTAAATAAGCAAAATTGTCCCATTTGTAGTGAAGATAATTTACAAGAAAATTAATGTAATTATCTATAGAAAATTACAATTTGGTGCATTTTATTGGACAGCGCGGCGGAATTATTGGTTCATATTGTACTGGCTCCTCTAAAGGGAACCAACTCGAAATTTTGCAATTTTACTTTTGGAAAAAAAATAAAAATAAATTAAAACGATATATAGTTGCCGTATCTACTTACTGTTTCCTGCATAATTTTCTCTACTCTTTCGCAAAAACAAAATCAAATACAATTGAATCTTTTTTTAGGGCTCCGTACCAGCGATGCCAACTTGGTGCTTTTGGCACTATTTTTAGTGCTTTTTGAAGACTAAAAACGCCAATTTTTGAGCGTTAGTGCCAAACTAACAAAAAGCACTAAGTAGTGCTTTTAAGAAATTTGTGTATTTTTAAAATTACTTTAATAAAAAAATTGGTGTATTTATTTTTTCTGTGTAAATCATACCTTTTTCGTCTGATATATTTCATTAAAGATGTTGATAATATTGCCGAAATAGAGAATAGCTTAGAAAACATTGTTAAATTGCACTCGTTTTTCACGTTAGTGCTTTTTACGCTTTTTAGATCTCAAAATTACGCTTTTTAGTGCTTCTTTTAAATTCTGATGTGCGTTTAGAGCCAAAAAAGTTGGCATCACTGCTCCGTACACCAAAGGTGAAAAATATCACCAAAAATAAAATAAATCACCAAAAGTAAAGAGGTCGCCAAAAAACTAAAACTCGCCAAAAACCGCAAAAAACGCTAAAAAGCGAAAAAATCTCATAAAATCTCAAAAATTAGATTAAAAAAATCGCCCAAAACCGAGCAAAATCGGTCGAAATCAATGAAAAGTACCGCTAAAACTAATAGAAAATCGCAAAAAAGAAAAAAAAACCAAAACGAAAAAAGGGCAAAAATTTGAAAAAAAAAACGCTAAAACTAAAATATCCACCTCCAAAAATTGCCGAAACTAAACAAAGCGCAAAAACGAAAAAAAAACTCCAAAACTTACCAAATCGCTAAGAACCGAAAGAAATCGGCAAAATTTAAAAAAATCGCTAAAACTAAAAAACAACCAACAAAAACAAGCGTCAAACAAAAAAAAAAAAAAAAAAAAAAAAAAAACGTCAAAATTAACAAAATCGCTGAAACTAAGAAAAATCGCCATAAACCGAAATAAATTGGCAAACGAAAAAAAAGCGCTAAAAATAAAAAACCCAAATAAATGTGCCCATCAGTAAAGATATTAGATTATACGGACTAAAGTTCGTATAGTATTACATACATATGTATATATGTCTGTATATAGTATTCGTACGGAACCCTTGATCAAAGTCGCACTTTACTGAATTTTTTGTGATATGATAGTAATTAAAAAAAATATTGGTTTGTTAAAAATTGGAGTTCAATAAACCGGATAACATTTAGGGTGCCCCTGTGGCTGAGTGGTAGCGATGCTAACCTGTCAGTCCAGAAATCGTGGGTTCGATTCGTGGGTGCTTTTCTCAGACAAGCTAATCGCTTCGCGGGTTGTGTTTGTTTAAGAAAAAGAAACCTTCATCGCCTCAAATTATCTATCCTGAAAAGCCAGTTTAGTTGTTATTAAAAATATTTTTGCTTTGCATTAAAAAAGTACACGCTTTACGCATGTAATCAAGTTATTTAAAATTCGTTATTTAAAATTATGCATCCAAGCAAATCATTAGCAAAGTTTTTCAGTAGACAAAAGCGAATTCATGGAAGTCGGTTTCTTTAAACCAAAAGTTTTATTACTGTACTGTTGATAATCAGTATCTTAAAAAGGATTACAATATAACTTCAACAATTAAAGGCGTTTTTGAAAATCATAAAATTTTCTTAAAGTGATACTAAAACGGCTGTACGTGCAAAGTACAATAATTCAACTGCTATCCCTCCGGCCTTTTCAATAACAATAGCAGCAAAATCATTAGTAAAATGATCATAATTTATTCAAAAGGTTCTTTTCCTGTTCGTTTTTAGTTTATTTTGTTATTCTTCGACTTTTTTTATATATAAAGATTATGCTCGTACAATGAGCTGCATTAGATTTGGCATATTTTTACTCACGATCGTACACTCTCATTCACGCTCATGTAAAACTTATGTTTTGTCATTCACGAGAGGTACATATCGCTCATTTACTTCAACAATGTCATAACTCTAAAAAGAAACTAGTTTTAATGAAAACGAATTTTAAGTTCGAGAGTGAGTGTAGCAAACATTTATATGAAATTTTTCCCTAATGTGAAATGAAATTGAGTCAGGATTAATTTAAACTTTTTGAGTTAAGACGTTGTTGAAGGAGATGAGCGATAGATGCATATTAAATCAACAAACATGTTTATGTACATGTTTTTTACAGTAAATATACCCAAAACCACATAACGGTATTTCCATGATGTCGAACGTGACATTCATACACATACATATAAAGTGATATTACAGTTTTATTTTGAAAAGATCTAAACTATCCCCATTAATTGGTGCTGAGTTTGATTTTAAACAAAATTTTCGTTTTCACGATTATTGCAAAAAAACCAAGGCATTCGCATGTGATAAAACCAAAAGTTTTTTTTACGGCCAGCGATGAAAACGCTGATTTCAGCGAAACCTGCAGCAATATTTTAATGTGGCGAATTTTAGAATGTTGTGCACTGATGTCTATTTAAAATGGTTTTGATTTTACCGACAAATTTTAATCACAGTCGCATGTGACACTTATTTCTATCATGATATTATTTTTGTTGCTCTTTTTACGAAATTTGAAATATACAATTATAAATTACGAGCTTCATTCCTCAGTTTCTCTTCAATCGTGGCATTTTTTCCTTTAGGCAATTCTTTTTAATTTTTTCTAGCAGTCCGCATTCTTTTCATATTTTTTAATAATATTTTATGTTCCTTCAAGTTTTATTTCCACCCTTTGCAACTCTCTTTATTAATTTCGCCGTTTTTCCTCAACTGAATTTAAATAATTGAAAAGTGTTTACAATTTGTTTTATGCATATTTTTTTCTAATTTTACACTTAAGTTGTCGGTCGTGACCAACTTTACACAAGTGCTACAGCAAGCTTTTTTTATTTTAATTGTATTACATATCTCTGTTTGTACTGAATATTTGATGAGCTTTGTGCATGTACTTTCGATGCACTGATAACAACTACAGTGAAACCTCTCATAACGGACACCTTCCATAACCGGACCCCTGTAATAACCGGACAAGTTTTATAGATCTAAAATTAAAACAACCGGACAAAAATACCACGACGCGTCGCGACGGTAAGTGACCGGTTATGAGAGGTTTCACTGCATTGTTTTTCAATTGCGCACGTGACATTGAAATATGCGATTCTGCGAACTTATAGTTATTTGCATTCGTATAGTTTGTTATGCATTCGTTTTTGACTCTTTGTGCCCTCAGAAAAATTCTAGAGAGCAAAAGTCAATGGATAATGCTTCTCTCCAAGAACGTTTCTTAAAACGAAAGGAGCAAAAGAAATATTCGAACGAAAAAAGTTGCACGTTTATGCCTTTGCATTCAAATATCTCGAAATGGGTTAAGTTATATTTACATTAGTTTAATTTGATTGTTTCTCTATGAAAATATGAGAAATGAAAGAACTTTTAATTTTTTGGTGTCAGTGGACCTTTGGGTGGAAGTGCCCATATTTCTGTTTCAATAAACACGATTTTGTTTCTTAATTACTAAACATGCAAAAGTTCTTATTAGTCACGCATACTCACATCGAAATTCTTTCTGCTCATGCTAAAATACATTCACAAAATCACAGATGATCACAAGTGCCCATAAGTGTTTCAAATAAGCCATGTGAGCGCCACGTTGCCATCTCAATGGCTGTTGTGTATGTTGCATTATGTTGCATGCCACTATGCTTATTGCTGTGGCAAAGTTTGATTACAATGCAAAGACTATTTTCAGATT
Source organism: Tachina grossa (assembly GCA_949987645.1). Taxonomy (NCBI): domain Eukaryota; kingdom Metazoa; phylum Arthropoda; class Insecta; order Diptera; family Tachinidae; genus Tachina; species Tachina grossa. The sequence continues at coordinate 184,916,005 of OX465274.1, forward strand.
GATAATTTGTTGCATTTTATATGTAAAGAAGAAAAAAACAAAAGACAACCAAGAAAAACAATTTAATTATGCGCATTTGCGTCTATTTTATAGTTTGTTTTTCTTTTCCTTATTGTTGTTTTCGATACACGTGACATTTTCATTTTGTTTAATTTTTCCTTATTTTTCTTTTGTTATTACTTTTTTTCTTCTGTTTATCAACAGCAATAAAAATAATATTTTTACAAAAGTTTTAGTGGTGGTACGCGCTTTAAACAAACTCCCCTTTTATATTTAAGCCACACTTTTGTTCTTGAATTCGTACATACGTTGCTTCTTCCTTTCCGCACGTGAAAGGCATGCCCAGTGCACCCGCATGGTTTCTGTTGAGTTGCTGTAACTAACGAATGAAGGAGAATCGAAGCATGGTTTATGCGATTTTTATGCTTAAATAATGTTATTGTGCATACATATAGTATACATATGTATGTAGGTATGAACGAAAGTGCGCTTGCGCAAATTGTCTTTGAGCAACATTTTAACATACAAATAAATTATATATTTTTTAATTTTATTTTGTATACAAATAACACCGTGTTTCAAAACATAAAATATGGGATAGTAATCACTTCTTAAAGGTATCTTTTTTCGTTGAGGAGGAGTTTTAAGAAAGCTGTTGCGGCCAACATCACACGAATATTATTTCACTTTTGGCAAAGCACCATTTGAAAAAGGATCTTTTTGGAAAACTCATGTTTTTTTTTAAACTACATTTTTTAAAAGCACCTTTTTAAGAGAATAAATTTAAAAAAGTTTTTTTTTAAAGTAGCAATTAAAAAAGTTCCTCAAAAAAAAAAGACTTTCTTAGATAGTACCTTTTTATAAAAAGTAGTTCTTAAAATAAGGTACCTTTTGAAAATAAAGTACCTTTTTTTTAAAAGTATCTTTAAAAAGTACCTTTTTCAAAAAAGTACCTTTTTCAAAAAAGTAATTTTTCAAAAACAGGACCTTTTTAAAAAGTACTTTTTAAAATAAATTACATTTTTAAAATAAAGTTCATTTTTTAAAAAGGTACATTTTTAAAATAAATTACCTTTTTTAAAATAAAGTACCTTTTTAAAATAAAAGTACCTTTTTAAAATAAATCACTTTTTTAAAATAGACCACTTTTTTAAAATAAAGTACTTTTGTAATATAAAGTACCTTTTTGAAATAAAGTACCTCTTTAAAATAGAGTACATTTTTCAAATAAAGTACCATTTTAAAATACAGTACCTTTTTCAAAAAAAGTACTTTTTGAAAATAAAGTAGCGTTTTAGAATAAAGTACCTTTTAAAAAAAATACCTTTTTAAAAATACCTTTTAAAAAAAGAAATTTTTAAAAAAACTACTTTTTTAGAAAGGTACTTTTGAAATAAAGTATCTTTTTAAAATAAAGTACCTCTTTAAAACAAAATACCTTTTCAAAATACACTACCTTTCAAAAATAAAGTATCTTTTTAAAATAAAGTACATTTTCAAAATAAAGTATAAAATTAAAATAAAGTACCTATTTAAAATTAAATACCTTATTAAAATCAAGTATCTTTTTATATTAAAGTACCTTTTTATATTAAGGCACCTTTTAAAATAAAGTACTTTTTTCAAAAATAAAGTACCTTTTTAAAAAAGTACTTTTTTTAAAGCGTTCATATTTTAATAAAAAAACTTCTTAGAAAATTAACTTAAAAAAGTTCATTTTAGAGGAAGCACTTTTTAAAAAATATAATTTTTAAAAAAGTACTTTTTGAAATAAGTTTCTTTCTTTGCAAAAAAAAAAAAACTTTCTGGCTATGAAATATTTCATATTTTGCATAATATTTCATAATCATTCCCATGATCATTCCCTTTAATTAAATTGTTTGAAAGTTGTTGCTGTTGGCAATTATTGTCCCACCGTTGCCCAGTGTTGTTTATGCAGTATGCATAAACTATAGTTGAGAAAAAAAAACGTTACTTTTTATTAATTGTAAAACAACTAATTATTTCCTGGCATAATGTGGGTCAAACACAAGCCGTTTTTACAAATTCAAAGTAATATGCTTATTTTGTTTATTTCAGAATGTTTAATGTTTCTTGAAACTTTATTGGTAATATAAATCAATAAGCGTCACAAATCAAACAAATTTATAAGTGGTGTCGAATCGATTCGATTCGAGAATTGGGCTTTTTAAATGTTATTGGAAATTCTTAAAGTAAACTTGCCTCGGCTGCGACATAATGAATTTTAGCAGAAGGATCTTACCAAAAGTTCGGCTGAAAATTATTTCAGTATAAGTCTTGCTAGATGTAGCGTCCCAGAAGGGTTTGGCCATAGTGGGCATTTCTCTCGTAGAACTTGAAATAAAAACTTTTCAATAAGTTATATTTTCAAGAGCTTCTAAAAATTTTAAATATAAAATTCAAATATACTGTAAAAGCAATTATCATTTATGGTCTGCATTTTACTTTTTGCTTTATGCGTTGAGGATGAAGGGTTTGGTTACAGTGAAGATTTTTATGAAAAAAACCCCGTATATTCCGTATGCGATATTTTTTAAAAGCGTATTTATTCAAAAAGATTTTTTATTCCTCCTTAATTGCCTTTCGTATATGTCTCTTCTAACGAGTATATTGTTTTAAGATACAATTTTTTAATTTATGTCTGCCTAAAGGATGCCTGTTTGGCCCCGAAAAATGGATCTTGTTTTTTTTTAATTTCTTAGCACTTTGATAATTTTAAACACATGGTTTTTGTAGCTGTGCTTGTTGCGTTTTAATTGCTTTTTAACACACACATTCTTATAAAAGAATCTTTTATTTTATGTATGTGTAAAAAGTCTGTGCCATGAACATGAAATGGCCATGCGAAATTGTTGTTACTTAAAGTGCCAATAGGTATGTTTTCAATTAGCCAATTTGTTTCAAATTGCAAATGGCGAACTCGATTTGTTTTTCAGGGTGAACGTACTTTGGCAACATATTTGCAGTTATATGAATTTAAAGTGCTTTTAAAATAGAAAAATATGATAAATATTATTGCAAGTTTTTTATTTTTATATAAGACGCAAATTTAAGAAATTTTGTTTGTTGTTGTTTAAGCACGTCTAGATGCATTTCGCTGCTGATTCGGCAACTCATCAGTAGACCGGAGAATGACAATTATTACTCAAAATACACGGCTCCATGAAAAATCGCCCAAAACCAAATCGCCCAAAAATGAAAATGAAAAATCGCCCAAAAAAAATTAAATATCGCCCAAAATTAAAAAACACCAGAAAAAAATTAAAATTATAGTAATTTAATTTTTATATTAAAATGAAAAAGAAAAGTTATAGAGAAGCGTAAATAATGTTCGTTCGTTCCCGAATTTTCTAAACCATAGCATTCCTCGACACGGCGCTGTCTAATAAAAATGTTCTGCCTTGCAAAGTTTTCCTGCTTAAGAACGTTTTTTTTTGCACTGCTGGCCTTCGGCCGGGGCTCAAGGATTTTCTCCACCATGGTGTTTCCCGACAGGGCGCTGCCTAATAGAAAGTTTTCTTGAACTGCCGGCCTTCGGCCGCGCTCAAGGATTTTTTCCACCATGGTGTATCCCGACACGGCGCTGCCTAAAATATTTTCTGCCTTGCAAAGTTTTCCTGCGTAAGAACATTTTCTTGCACTACCGGCCTTCGGCCGGGCTTAAGGATTTTCTCCACCATGGTATTTCCAAACACGGCGCTGATTAATAAAGATTTTCTGCTTTGCCAAGTTTTTTTGTTTAATAAAATTTTCCTGCACTGCCGGCCTTAAGAATTTTCTCCACCATGGCATTTGGGTGTATTTTTCCCTTTAATTTTTCAATTTTTGAACAATTTTGGGCTATTTTTTATATGAAAAATTACTTAAAATTTGTATGAAAAAATTTTTGGGCGATTTTTCATTTTTATTTTTGGGCGCTTTGGTTTTGGGTGATTTTTCATGGAAACATTTTTCATATGAAAAATCGCCCAAAATTTCAAAATGAAAAATCACCCAAAAAAAAAAAATGGAAAATTGCCCAAAATTTATGGGCGTTTTTTCATATGAAAAATCACCCAAATTTTGTATGGAAAAATTTTGGGCGATTTTTCATTTTTATTTTTGGGCGATTTTTCATGGAGCCAAAATACACATATATGTATAAGTAAATAGTCTTAATTTTAATAACTGGGCATAATCCTAAATGTAGCGCAAACAATTCTTACGCTCATATATTTTCTCTCAAGCAACTATAACTACAACCGATTCAAACATACAATAGCATGTCTACTTCGTTTTATGGGAAAAACTAAAATATGCTACAACTAAAAATAAAAAGGCACACGCATATCAAATGCATTGACTGTCTCGCATGCTTACAGCCTGAGTACTCAGGCTAAGGATATTTATTCGAACAAAACGCATAATACTCGGGATATTTATTCATAATTCGCCACCGCACGCATACATTTTGTGTATATAAAATGGAATAGAAAATGTATGGGTGTGTAGGTGTGGCTGTTTGAAAACATGATTTATAAAATATCCCTGTATATAAGCATGTGTAGCCGAATAATACTCAGAGTATTTTTATATTCATGCGTATGATAGTAGCTCATACGGTCTATAAATCTTAGTTATAGTTGTGTGTGCTGCGTAATTTTAAAAACGTGTATAAAACTACTTATTGGATGTTTATAGTTATACGTATTCGGTTTAAAACTAATGCGTATGTTTGCATATAAACGTGTTTTTTAATTTTAGCTGATCCCATTCATAGTTGCGTGACGGCCAGTACTCAAATACAATTCAAAAAAGCTTACAAAACCACAATGCTTACAGACAAACTAGAAATAAATTATTGAGAATTACAAAATTAGCAAACTGCCAGAAACTAAAAAAAAAATAAAAAAATAAATCAAATGAACAGATTATGCATTGCGCAGGTCTTTCAGTTGTGCTGCTATCAATCAGCTGTTTTATGCTAAGAACACAACTGGAATGAACGACAAATTTCGTCCACGTCGACGAATTAGTGGATAATAATTCGCTGCGTAAAATCGTCAGGTGAAGCACAATAACGACGAATTTACACAGCGAATTCAGCTCTTATAATTGTTAAAGTTAATGGTTGTGCGCAGGGCGATTTCTCGCCAAACGTGGCGATTTTTCAACTGGTTTGGCGTCCAAATTTTTGATTTGTCGATAAATAAATTTATTGGTTATTTTACTGGCGATAAATAAATTTGTTGGCGATTATTATGACTATTTTTTAAAAAAATTGAACTTCAACATTTTTCTAATTCAGGAAAATTAGTTTGTTAAAGGAGCAGTTTCAAAAATAAATCCTACCAAAACTCGTCTGCAAGAAGTTAAAATAATTTTTTTTTTATAAAAAATTTACAAGAAATAATTTTTGGCGATTTTACTTCTAATAATTTTATAAAAATTAAAAAAGTGTTATATAAAAACAAAATTTATTATCAAATATTTACTAAGAAAAACTACATAAAACTGATTTTTGGCGATTTTAAAAATCAATTTGGCGAAATAGGTCGGTTGTGTATGCACAGAGAGAGAGAGAGAGAGAGAGAAAGAAATCTATTTTTCGTCGTTCTTTGGCGTACAAAATAGAAATAAATCTATCTCAGAGTTCGTCACGCACGACGAATTTCGTTTCACGGCGGAGTTGTGTTCATTTTCATATGCACAAATGTGTCTGTGACGATAGTTCGGACCAAAAAATTCATTATTCGTCCCAGTTGTGTTCCTAGCATTATGTACCTTTTTGGTTCAGTGTACAACAAACCCTAAACGAACCGAATTGTTTCTTCTTATTCTAATAAGGCCGTTAAAAATGTTTAATGTTAGATTTCGCTCAGTTTTATGGTTAGATATAAGTAGTTTCGTTATTGCATTTATGAAGGTTCATATACATATTTAATAATTCCTCTTGTTTTGATAACTGCTTACTTATTTTTTTATTTTTTTGTATTTTATTAAAATTTTATTATCCATTTTTCAATAGAAATATTCAAATTCTTATGATATATGTATATTCAAACAAGGATGACGAATATTGACAGCGGGAGAGACTTTACTTACTATTTTACCAGCCAAGTAAATAAACTCGATTTTTTTTTTCTGTCAAAATAAATATTTTTATGATTTTTGAGAAGAAAAAAATATTAAAAGTCTTGAACATGTACATATAATGCAATACAACATATTCCATTTATTAAATATGAATTTATAATTAAACGCAGAACAACAACAACAACAAAAACATAAAGAAATAAATTACCTGATTCAATATGTTGCCACATTTCCGGATAAATATTACGCAACAAAAATATTCAAAAATTTTTTTTATTTTAATTTATAATTAAAATCTAAACATGTGTATCGTTTATCTACAAGCGCAAAGTCGATGTTTTTAGTTTTCCTGCTGTCGAAGGTAAAAGGTTGTTGGTAAACTGCAGCTGAACTTAAACACTTGCACACATGGTTTGTGAGGAAACGCTGTCTCCAGCGGGAGGGAATAACAGTCAAGGGTTAACAATAATAAACAATCATAAATTTATTGAATAATTATTTATAAAAAATCCACTAACTATCAGCTTGAAAAATTTTTTGTTTAGATTTTATTTCGAAGATGTAAAATTATATGTACACATGTGCATGGATGTATTTTGTAGAAACAAATTACTGGCTGTATTTAAATTTGTTTTCAGGAAAACAAACAAAAATAATTATAATACGAGTAATAATATTGATTGCATTTAAAATGAAAATTTACTATTAATACGAAACAACAGATGTTTAAGCAGGGCTTGAGTTTGAAGACATGTATCGTTACCTTAATATAGAAAGGCCTCATTAATTCATTAATTAATTTTAATAGAATCGAATTTTGTTAGAATCGAGTTCTTTGTATAATTCTAATGAATTGAAAAATGCTAAAGTCTCGATTAAAAAAAAAAACGAGTTATGTCCTTTCTATATTAAAGTAGCGATCTATTTTATAGTAAAGTTATAAAGAGCTAAGTTTAATATGTTTTTAAGATTCAATCTCCGTTCCGTTTTCTTAAGTTTTTCCACAAAAGGTGGAATACAACAACACGCACAAAGGGAATTTATTGTCATATTAAAATGCGCACGACAGGGCGTGGGGCAGTGAGCACCCATACCCATAAAATATTTATTACCGTTTTAGCAGAGATCTATTAAATCAAGAACTTTTAAGTAAAAGGAAAAAACTGAATCCTATTAACTTGAGTATGCTGTTTTCCCTCCCGTCAGTCCATCTATCCGCCCTCCAGTCAAATTGCCCACTCACCCGTCTCCTGACGGAATGAAAAATAGATTTGTTTGTTTGTAAAAGGCTAAACTGATTTTGATCAAATTTAAAGCATAAATAAATCTGCGTCTAAAAACACTATAGCCTTTGTGTAATTTGTTTAAAGTTGTGCTAAGATGAACAGTGCATCTTAAATACAGAAGAGTATTACAAATATGTTGAAAGCGTATAGAAGGGAAGTTTGCTAAATACGTATGTAATTTTAGTATTTTTTTTGCGAAAGATGAATAGATTGTAAGGAACTTTTTTACAAAAAAGTACTTTAAGAAATCGTACTTTTCATAAATAGTACATTTTATAAATGGTACTTTCTATAAAAAAAAATACTTTTTATAATAGGTACTTTTTGTTTAAAGGTACTTTTTGTAAAAGGTACATTTTATAAATAGTACTTTTCATAAAATACTACTTTTGTCAAAAGGTACTTTTTATAAAAGGTACTTTTTACAAAAGGTAATTTTTGTCAAAGGTACTTTTTATTAAACATACTTTTTTATAAAATAGTACTTTTTATGATAGTACTTTTTGTTAAGGGTAGTTTTTACAAAAGAGTACTTTTTGCAAACGGTACTTTTTGCAAAAGGTACTTTCTATAAAAGTGTACTTTTTATAAGGAAAAGGTACTTTTTATAATAGGTTTTTCTTGTAAAAGTTATTTTTATAAAACGTACTTTAAAAAAAATGTATTGTTGAGTAAAGTACTCTTAAAAACATTACTTTTCTTACTATTTTTTTTATTACTTTTTTGCAAAATTTTAAAAATAGATTTGAAAAAATAATTAAAATTATTCTTTTGAAAAATATATTATTTATAAAAAGTACCTTCCACGAAAAGTACTTTTTAAAAAAGTGTGTTTTTTGAAAAGTACCGTCGAAGAAGCAGTTTTTTTTATAAAAGGTACTTTTTATAAAAAGTAATTTTTAGAAAAGGTACTTTTTGTAGAAGGTACTTTTCAGAAAATGCACTCTTTATAGAAGGTACTTTTGTAGAAGGTACTTTTTATAAAAGTTATTTCTTCTTAAAGGTACTTCTTGTAAAAGGTACACTTTATAAAAGGTACTTTTTGAAGAAGAACTTTTTATAAAAGGTACTTTTTACAAAGAATTAAAAATACTTGAAAAAATAATTAAAATTAAATTATATTTACTTTTGAAAAAGGTAACTAGTTGTTAAAATAAGTGCATTTTATGTAAAAAAGTACTTGTTATGTAAAACCATTCAATTAGGCTACCCAACACCTCAATGGTTCTAAATCTTTCGTTTCAATGATCAGATCGGATCAAATAATATGTTTACTTTTTCAGATAACTTATAATTTCAAAGTAAACGTTCACAAAACATTTTACTGAAGGCGAATTAATTTTGTAAATGAGGCATTTGTGCCTTTACATCCAGCGCTTAAAATGTAATCCAAAGTTTTATTTTGAAATAAATAAAAACATTTACAACTTAATTTGGAAATATCAATAAAATTCAATAGAGAACTGAAAAAAATTAAAAAAAAAATATTGGTCTAGTACATATGTATGTATGTATGTACACTATTTATATACTTATGTATGTATATATTTATTTATGTACGTACTCTATAAAAATAAACCAGGGCCGTTTTTCCCCACACAAAAACAAAACGACTCGATTTAAAACAACAAAAAGAGAAAGTCTTTGCATTCAAAGTGCAAGTACTTAAAAATATTGAAAGCAAAAAAATGAAAAATAAAAAATAAAGATTCACACTCAATGCCACAAACATTTACTTAGCAAAGTGCAACACTTTAATACATTTAATATTTGTTGTGCTTGTTGCACACATCTGTGCGTTGTTGTCTACGAGGAATGATCTTGAAAACGATTGTGTCTGTGCCAAAACGCTTTAGTAATACAAAAAATCCTCTTATGTAAAATTAAAAAAAAAACTAACAACCATTTAAAATAAAAACATTTAAAAGTACTGGTAGTATGTGCTGGTAAAATTAAAACTTGAATTTTTTATTCATAAGAGTGAATACCTTTGATGGATAAACACTCCAACTTCTTGAAGAAAGAAACATTTTCTAAGCATTTCATTTAATTTTTTTAGTAAAGAAGAAGGTATCATTATCGGAAAGTACATACTTATATGATTTCTAAGTACTAGACATTAGTTTCCTTCCGTAGTGGCACATAAATGAAAGTACTCGTACATTGTTGTACATTGGTTTTTATTGCTTTCGTCTATACGAGTACACGGTTCGTGCCATAAATCTGTAGCCACTGAAGCTATTGTTACAAAACATAATGGGGTTCTTCTTCTTTAAATAGACAAACAACCCCCATAATGGTTTCCACTCAGACTTTCCTTCCTTCTTCTAGTTGGGTTGTGCTGTTAAAAATAGATCTTTCATTTGCGTCTCGATAAAGGAGGTTTCTTTCTTAGTTTGCGCTTATGTTACTCGTACGTACGTCTGCGCAGTTTTCTTTGTACGATTAAAATTATTGTGGTGAGTATTTGCTGTTGACAGGTTAATTTGATTCGGAAGAGTTGTTTTATTGCTTCCATTGGCACGTGTTAAGAAACAAGCTACACACTTACATACGAGTACATACATCATATTTTCTAGCTGAAGCCATAATTTTTATTTTGTAAAAATTGGTATTCACGGGTTTGAAAAAGAGATGAAATCGTGAATAATTTTTTTGTTCGCGACCAGACAGATTTATGCGCAATCATATGTATGTAATAATTCTCAATAGAAGTGAGTTGAAATAAATTTTAGTCACGATCATAGAACAAAAGATATTTTTTAATTAAATTTCTTAATTGTTTTCTAAACAGAGTTCAGAAAATTTTAATACACAGGCCTATACTGGGTGTGATATCGTTTTAAGACGACAGATTAGGACAATTTTACATTGAAATAGCACCGTATTACCCTAGAACCGTACTACCACTTGAATGTTAAATTGAAATTAAATGTAAAATTTTAAAAGAGCATCAGGGTTGTCAGATTTTTCCCGACCCATTTCGCCAAATTGATTTGAAAAATCGCCGAAAGTCGCCAAAAATCAATTTTATATAGTTTTTCTTAGTATATATTTGATTTAGGATTTCAACATTTCTCGTTGCTCGCTTTAGAACACCCTTTAATTTTTAACTGTCATTTATTTGTTTTCGTAGCGGACAAAGTTTTACATATTCTGTTAAAATTTCAGGTCCTTAGCTGTTATGGTTTGAGAGAAAACAGCTTGTGACGGACAGACGGAAATCGCAGCTTTTCTCAGGAATTTTTTGGTTGAAGTCTGCTGATGAGTTTCTTAAGCAGAAACGAAATACTTATAGACACTGCTTAACCAACAACAAACAAAAATTTTTCAAGTTGTATGAAAAATGTTGTTTATATATCTATTTTATTAAAAAATTACGACATGCCAAACGAATTTCCAAATGATTTTCATTGAAATTCTTTGGAAATATTTTTAAATTTCGTTAAATATTTATGGCCTTATTTATAAAAGTTAAAAAGGCTTTATAAAGTCTTTTCAAGAAAAATTTTGTATGAAAATTTGGTTTAAAAAATCTTTATAAAGACTTTTTAAGTTTTATAAATAAGGCTGTTAATGTTGATATTTTTTGATGATATTGTGCTTAACTTTTTATATAGAAAAACTATTTTTGTTATTATTAATACTCTACTAAATTACTCACAAGAAATTATCTGCAAATACTAAAAATATTGCGTAAACTTTAGAGCCCCCGCTATTTTGTTTGATTTCGAAAATAAAATGTTAACTTAACGATTTATAAAATTATTCTCAAAAGAAATTACAAATGACAATGCCCACTAACTTTTAAATTCTCATTGATTAATTTGTTTTGTTTCCCAACCAATTATTTTAAGACTCACGATTTAAAAAAAAAAATAAGAAAATTCAAAATAACAAACGGTTAAACTGAGGCAGCCAAACTTATACGACAAAATTTATAAAAATCAGATTTAAAAAATAATAATAATAACAAGTAAGAGTGCTATATTCGGCTGTGCCGAATCTTATATACCCTTTACCAAATCGCGTTTATGTAGTATAGAGATATATTCATACATAAGCACATACATAAAGTATAAACACAAAGAAAAAAATAATTTGACCTAGTTACTTTTATGTACAAAAAAAATTAATTTTCAAACCCTAGAATCATCATATTAGATTTTTCTGATTCCTTATATCAATATAGTAGTTCTTAAAAAAATATAAAAAGTGCGTTAAGTGGAAAAAGAAAATGTTTTATTTAGTTACTTTAACATCCAGAAAAACAGTTCAAAGTTTCCAGCTCTGAAGCCGTGGTTTTTATTTTTATAATTTTCTATACCAAACTTTTCTTTTCAAAATGTAAAATATATATAATTTATAAAGGAAAAGATAAAAATTAATTAGACTTAGTTACTTTTATATATCACAAAAAGTGTAAGTTCCCCAACCCTCAAATCATCCTTTTTGAAGTTTCTGATTTCTAACACCAATCTCTTTCTTTTAGCAATTTAAGATATGTTTAATTTATAGCAAAAAAAGGAAAAATTTGTTTAAGTAAGTTAATTTTGTATGAAAAATAAGGCTTTCCAACCCTGGCAACGCCATTTCAATTTTTTAACTTTTTTTATTTTGAAATACCAAATACATTCGTACTGAAGTATTAAATAAGTTTATTTTATAAAAAAAAGTAAAAATTAGTTTTCGGTAGCTAATTTTTTGTATCACAAAAAGTGTGGCTTTCCAACCCTGAAATCATACTTTTTGATTTTTCTGATTTCTTATACTAATCTCTTTCTTTTAAGAATATAAGATATCTTTAATTTATAGAGAAAAAGAAAAAATTTGGTTTAGTAAGTTACTTTTGTATAAAAAAGTTAAAGTTTTCCAACCCTGGAAACATCTTTTTAATTTTTTGAAGTTTGATTTTTAATTTGAAATACCAATTTTATTCGTACTGAAGTATACAATAAGTTTATTTAACAAAAAATAAAATAAAAATTAATTTTCGGTAGTTAATTTTTTATATCACAAAAGTTTCAGTTTCCCAATGATGGAATCATCCTTTTTGACTTTTCTGATTTCTTACATCAATCTTTTTCTTTTCAAAATATAAGATATGTTTAATTTATAGAAAAAAAGGTAAAATTCATATAGTAGGTTACTTTTGTATAAGAAAAAAAGTTAAGGTTTTCCAACCCTGGAAACGTATTTTTAAATTTTTTATAATTTTTTATTTTTTTTAGTTAAAAATACCAATTTTATTCATACTGAAGTATAAAATAAGTTTATTTAATAAAAAACTAATAATAAAGTAGTTTTCGGTAGTTATTTTGTATGGCAAAATGAAGTTTAAGCTTCCCAGCTCTGAAACCGTCTGATCGATTTTGTTGATTTTCAATACCAATCTTATTTCGACAATTTCTGACGCACCAGTCCAAGAACGAAGTCTCTAGCTTATCTGGGAGCTTCGGAAAACCGATTTCACATACAGACAGATGGACAGACGGACATCGCTTATTCGTCTTCCCTATGCATAAGGATCCAGAATATATATACTTTATGGCTCGCTTATTAATATTCTGGAAATTATAAACGGAATGACAAACCTATATATACTCTTTTACCATTTTTTGGTAAAGGGTATAAAAATGAATTACTTCAATGTTTATGTGGAGTGTGGGAAACTTTTGAACTTTCTTTTCTTCACATGATGAGCACAACAAACAAATAACACGAAATGAAAAGCTTGAAAATTAATCATGGGGAAAACAACGAAATATGTAAATATTTACTAAATTTCATTACCTAAAAATTAAGAAGAATATTAAACATAGAATTTTCATATTAAAATTTAAATTTAAACACATACATACATATAAAGAAAAGGATTTTAAAACTCATAGTAAAAGTCTGATTAGAAATTCCGAATAGCTCTTCATGTACACAGAGAAATGACTGAAATACAAATTGCTTAATAACTATAAACAATTGAAACCCTTGAGACTTAACAATAACCTTAAGGAGGTGCCTCACGTTAACACAAGAACACAAAATGGTCACTTCAAGGGACTTCAAAAAAAAGGTCAAGATTTATTTTAATATGCTACTTGTGACTGGGATGGATATTCAGGTAACAAACGACAAAAGTCAGGGAAAACAGTGTTTTTTTTATTTTGAAGTCAATACCATTCCTAGTGGAAAAACTATTACTTGCTTCGTTTAATGAGCCAGAGCGGCACAGTTTAAATTTTATCTCAAGTGTGGGTGCAATGTGTTTAACAGGCTGTGCAACATGAGGGGAACATGCACACATGCATACTTGTTTGTATACATAGCACGAGCAAGAGTTAAGGCCGGGGCACAATGAATCCGTCATGCGTTAAACTTCGCCTTTTTCAACTGTCAGCTAAGTTGAAATACATGATTTCTTATTAGGTCTGTTACATTCAGTACGTGTCCGTCAACGCAAAGTACAAAATTTGGTCAACTTTTAACTTTTTGTGTACGTTGAGTAGTTTGATAGATATTGATTAATTTTTTTGGTATGTTCTGATTTAAATTTTTGTGTTTTGTGGTAGCAAAAATAAAATTAAACAAGAAATAAACGAAATGAATACAAAAAGTTGAATTTAATAAATATAATGGAGAATCGACCTATTGAAGCTGTTCAAATGTTTCCGTCAATAAAGTACTCATTGTGCCAACCTTCTCCGTCGTTGCGTTAATGTCAGTTGAAAAAGGCGAAGTTTAACGTATGACGGATTCATTGTGCACCGGCCTTTACTTAGTCGGATTTTTTTAAAGCCAGGAATAAATGCTAGAAAAGGAATATATTTGTAAATCTCAGTTTAAAAATAAAATACACTGTGAGACATTTGACGAAGGTTGAAAGATGTAGAAGTTTGTGGGTAAAAAAAAATATAATAATAATAGAATGTCAATATTTTTTTGTAAACAAAAACTGTCCAATAAATAAAAAAAACTGCAATTATGAAAAACACATTTTTATTATTATTATTTGTTGTAATTAAAATAAAAATTATCGTTTGAAAATTTATATTGAAAAACAATATAATTGAAATGGGAGATATGGTTGACACAAAAAGAAACTGCACTCAAAAAAAAAGTCATATACTATTATTAAGGAAAAAAAGTTTATAAATTTAAGAAAAAAAATTTTCTAAGTTTAAGTAAATTTTTACAAAAATCTAGTAAAAATTACTTAATATGAGTAAAAAATAACAAAAATTAAAAATTTTAAAAACACCCGAATATATCTAGAGAAGATGCGATATCTTCTAAACGTCTGGACCGATTTTCTTAAAACAAAGTCACTTTTCAAACAGAAAAAACTAAATTAAAATCGGTTCAGTCGTTTGGTCTGTACGTGGACACACACACTACAAACTTATAACACCCCTTTTTTAGTCGGGGGTTAATAAAAAGTTCATATCCTTAAAAATAGTTCATAAAAATACACACAAAAATTCTCACATTCAAGGACAAGTTTACTGGCTTAAAGGAAATATTTACCAAAAATTGGAAAATGGTTTAAAAGCTTAGGGAAATTGCATCCTAAGAACTAGTCAATCTCGTCTTAAATCAAAAAATAAACTTTAGGAAATGACTTACTCCTGATTAGTTCATCAAATTTGACTTACTTGAAAGATATAAAAAAAATATTCTAAATTTTAGAAAAATATTTACCAGTTTTAAGTATTTTTTCTTTAAATTATAGAATATATTTTTTATTTGCATTAAGCAAAAAATTTAAGTAAATGTTTCATATTTTCGAGGAATATTTGCACTTGAAATATTTTTTTTTTTTTTTTGAAAATAAAATTTTAAAACTCAAAAATTTCAATGCTTATTCAGGCTGCCTGTTAGACAATTGGTTAGAGTGCTTGCCTATCAGTCAGAAGGTTGCTGGTTTAATACTTGTCTCCTCTCAAGGACTTAATATGTATGTATGGTGAATTAATTAAGAATAAAATATGAAGATATAATAAAAAACAGAAAAATTAGAAAAATTTTACTTAAATATAAAAATATAATTACTATAAACTAGTTCATTGATGTACTATAGATTTAGTAAACATTTTACTGGTTTCAAGTTAAAAAACAGCTTTGGCGCCATACGACAAATCTTTTTTACTCAAATTTAGAAAATTTTCCAAAGTTTTAGTTAGTTTTTTTTTGAGTGTGCATTGAAAAATAATAAGATTTTTTTTATCGAAAAAGTGTGTTCCATTCAAAAAGTCACGGACTGGTTGACCTGCTCTCGTATTATTGGCAAATAAGTTTACATTTCAAAAAATTATCGATTTCTAACTTAAAACTTACATTAAATTTTTTAAGTAAAGAAGAAGACAAATACCGTTATCCGACTTGTAAACAATAACAATAAACATAAACAAAGTTTGACAATTGGAAACAATAGTCACATGATGTAGTGCTGTCATCTGATTGTATATTGTTTACCTATTGTTTAATTTTAACAAATATAACATTGAAAATATTTTACTTCTTAATAGTTAATTCTTCAAGTTCAAAATATTTCAATTGATGCTATTCATCATGGTCGTTTGATTTGTTCTAGTTTACACTATGCAAGTCTTATTGCTAAGCTGATTTATTTGTTAGGACAGAGAGAGAGAGAGACGGGGGGAAAAGAAACGTTTCTGTTCCCCACCTCTCTCTCCCCCTCAAACTAATTAGCTTAGCAATAAGACTTGCATGGTGTAAACTAGGACTTTGATAATAAAGTTGTTAATTGTTAGAGATGAAATCTTACTAAAGTAGTGTAATGAGTTTTTATTTTAATCCAGTTATGTGATTGTTTAATAAAAAATTAAAAAATTCAACTTATTCGATGATGAAAATTAATTTAAATTTTTTTTTTAAGGAAAAGCCTCAATTATGATCACGATGTAACGAAGAGTGGTCGATAAGAATATGAAATTTTATTAAACGAGTAGAAAAAAAAAATGAATTTTTGTGCAATTGACGAAATATGGTGAAAATACTTAAAAGACAAACAAATGTAAGTTTTAAATATTTTTAAGCTTTCTTTCGGTTGTTAAACAATTCATATTCTTAAATGGAAAACTTTTCAATAAATAAATGACAGTTCAGATGACAGATATTTAACAGATGACAGCCTTGCCAGATCGGCGGTCTATTGAATCACGATATAGATTTTTTCTATAATTTTAAAAATTTCTTGAATCTTTCACTATATATGTATGTATGTACATATGTAAATTTTTTATTTTTTATTTGAGCGATTAAACCAAAAACAATAAATGGATTGACGCTCGCTCATACATTACATTGCCCTCCCTCTTATAATCAAATTCTCCGCACTGTCCATTTTAACTACACTTACGCACTTTGTAAAACAATATGCATTAATTGTATGGCACTCATAGACTCGAACTGTCGCTCTCGCTGTAGGAATGTTAAAGAGCGAGTACAGTGTGTAAATAAGTTTACATACATGCGAGTAGTACGTATAAGTGGGTTTTTGTACTAGCTGCCTGGAAAGACCATTCAATGGATGTACTTATTTATTATTGATATACTTACTACTTTGTATTCTTGTAGTATGTTGAGGAGGATGGTTTCAAGAATCTGTCTGCAAGAACTTTTGAAGGGAACAAATCAAAACAACAACAGCAACTCAAATTGAAACAGATTTTAAACAACAACATTTATGTGTTACACGCACATTCTAAATTGTATACGCAAAACGGCCGGCCATTCAAATTCAAATGCACACAGATACTATTTAGTAAACATATGCATACACACACACACACACACATGTGAACCATACACCAGCAGTTCATAAACATAGTTCATGCATACATGCATACATGCATGCATTAATTTAAAGAAGAAGCGTCTTCTTTGATTGTTTTATTGTTTTTATGTTGCCTTTTATTGTTTTTGTTGTTGTAGTTGCTGGTGGTGGTGGTGTTGTTGCTGTTATCGTAGTTGTTTAATAAGCATGTTGCACATGAGTTGTGGGTAGACGTTTTAGAATATTTTTTTGTATTCCGTTTCGAGATGTCAATGCAACAAGACGCATAACGGATTTATCAATAATATAGAAATAAAAAAAAAAAACAAAAACAAAAATATCTCAAACAAAAATACGTTAGATTTAAATTTGATTCAAATGAGCGCGCCAAAAACATTTTTAAATTTTAACAATTTGTCAGATCTGGCCAATAAATTTACTTGCAATATATAAACACTAATAAAATGTGATATAAAAGGAACACAGAGAAAAAACTTATGCTACCAAATACATAATTGCAATACAATCATTTAGTGCTTTATTTGAGTGTAGTGAAAGTTTTACATTGCACTGCTAATGCTTTATATATAAAAAAAACAAAATATTATATCTCAAATATGTATTAAAGAATAATATACAAACTAAATTGATCTAAAACTATAACAACAATTTCTCTAAGTATCTTTAAAACAAACAACAAACAAAATGTTTGTCACACTGGATAATGCAACTAATACGTTTTTCTCAGGTAATTAAGCAAAAAAAATCATTAATTTATATATAAATTATTAATTTATTTTCCATTTGGAGAAAAAAAAAACATGCTTGTAATTATTAATTTTGGTCATGTCCAAAAGGTTAAGCTCAAAATAATGGACAACGGAAAAGCTCACTTAGAGATTTTAATATGGAGATAATGAAGTTTTTTCTTTACTAGGGAACTTCAGTTCATAATTGCATACATAAAAATATATATATACATACATATGTACATTAGAGTGGCCGTTAGTTGTATGGACAATTTGTTTGATTTCTTATATTCTCTCCCCCAAAATCGGTTCAGTTTTATGTAAAAAAAATACAAAAAAATTTCATAGCGATAAGTTGTGTTTTGGGGGGTTCGCCCGCCCCTCAAGCCCATATATTCCATGTTATTTTTTTTTTTTAGTTTTCTTTTGACTATATGTATATGTATGTAATAATTTAATAAATATAAGCTCTTATTATACATGCATAATATGTATAAATAATCTATATATATAAAATCGTAATGTGTGTTTGTTCCTAACGCATGATCTCTGGAACTATAAGAGCTGTGGAGCTGAAATTTTCAACACAGGTTCGAGTCAATACCCGGTAGGTTTTCGTTTTGTTTTGAACCCAACAAGTGACCATAGGGTGGAGTAATTTGGAGTTAAAAAATAAATTAGTTAAATCAGCTAGTTTCCATATAAATATAGTTTTGGTATATAAAATTTTTTGTATTTTGTTGGTCATTTTTCTCATTATTTTCTAAAATATTAATTTTAGCAAAAACCTTTCTTTGAGACTAATGTTCTTGACTAGAAAAGCTAAAATATTGCCATATCATATTCTTGAAGAATAATTTTTTAAAAAGATAGTCAGTCATATGCAAAAAATTACATTAAAAAATGGCTTGAAGGCCAACTTTGAGGGGCGGACGGACGCACCCCCTAAAACACAACTTATCGCTATGAAATTTTTTTCTATTTTTTTACATAAAACTGAACTAACAAATATATAATTTTACAGGAGAATCTAAAAACTAAAAAATAAACAAAACATGTAGTTAAGTCCTCTTGTTTTTTGTTAATAAAACCGTTATTTTTGATCACAGAAGTGTAAAATTTTGTCAAGCCATGTATTTAAATGGCATTCATAATAATCAGGGAAATTTCTTGTGGCAGGACAAAAGGTGGCAAAATACTCTGACATATAAAAATTTATTCCAGATTGCAAAAAAAGGTATTTTATGGCAAGGTTGACTGAAAACAGATTTTTTCCTCAATAATTGAAATAAATTCAGTGAAGTGCGACTTTGACCCGCGCAAAAAGGGTTCCGTACGGACACTAGACATGTAATTCAATACGAACTTTAGTCTTTATAATAAACAGTTGTGGCTTTTTTCGTTTTTGGGGTTTTTCGGTTTTGAGCGTTTTTTAGTTTTGGAGTTTTTTCGGTTTCGGCAATTTGTTTTAAGTTTCAGCGTTTTTTTTTGTTTTGGCACTTTTTTCGAGTTTTGGCGATTTTTTTCGGTTTTTGGAGTTTTTTCATTTTGGCGATTTTTTTCGGTTTTTGACAATTTTTTTCATTTTGGCGATTTTTTCATTTTGCCTATTTATTTTAGTATTAGAATTTTTTAATTTTGTGCTTTTTTCCGACTCGACGATTTTTCTTTGTTTTTGGCGATTTTTTTTTTTTTTGGTTTGGCGATTTTATAATTTTGGGATTTTTTAGTTTTACTGTTCTTGAAAATTTCAAGAGTTTGCCTCTTACGGTTTCCAAGATACAGCAAGTTGTCAAAATTACATAGTCAAAATTACATTGAACTTGAACATGAACATGAACTTGAGCACTTCCTCATGGAAAAAAATATTGATATAATGTTGGTTTCTGAGACTCATTTGACCTCAAGAAGCTTATTTAAAATAAATGGTTACACTTTATATGATACAAAAGACCCGAGAGAGAGAGCATGTGGTGGATCAGCAATTCTGATTAAGTCAAGACTCAAGCACTATGTCCTTGACAACGTTAGTGAAGAATATTTGCAAGCAACGAATATTTTCGTAGAAAATTTTTGTGCGAATTTCGTGATATCATCAATTTACTCACCTCCCAGATTTTCAGTTAGCGAAGATCAGTATGAGAAGTTCTACAAATCGCTTGGATCTTGTTTCGTGGCAGCTGGTGACTACAATGCAAAACATACCTACTGGGGATCGCGTCTTGTTACACCTAGAGGTCGAGCCTTGTTCAATGCAATTTCAAAAATGGGCTTAGATGTCATTTCGAGTGGGGAGCCTACTTACTGGCCTACTGACGTAAGAAAAATTCCAGATGTTATAGATTTTGCCGTCACGAAAAATATTCATAGGGACTTAATTCATGTAGAGGCATCTCTAGATCTGTCCTCCGATCACTCTCCAACAATAGTTACAATTTTCAACCCACTAAGGAGTGATTTAACTAACTCATATGTGAAGATGATTAATGGAATCAACTGGCTGGTATTCAAAAAATATCTTAGTAGTCACTGCGTAGAAAACATTCAGCTTAGATCATGCGATGATATTGAATTTAATATTGCCAATCTTAACGAAAATATTAAACAGGCTGCTGAACACGCCACTACCTCCTATCCGCAGACCGGCTTTAACAGAATTTATTCTACGGAAATTGAACGTCTTTTATGTGAAAAAAGGAGAGCTAGAAGAGAATGGCAACAACACAGATCACCCCTAAATAAAATCAGACTTAAAGAATGTACTAATCGACTCAAAGAGCTGCTATCGTCGGAAAAAACTGCACTACTGGAAAAGTATTTAGAAGGTCTTGATGTAACGTCCGCATCTAATTACTCTTTATGGCGCGCTACTAGAAATCTTAAACGACCCGTTGATCTTAAATCACCATTGCGTACTGCGACCGGAGGCTGGGCAAGAAGTGATAGTGAGAAAGGTAACTTATTTTCTGAGCATTTAAAATCTGTATTCACTCCCAATTCATGTACGGGTGCTGCTGATTTACCGTGTGTAGTTTCTCTACCCCCTCGTCCCTTAAGGTTTAAGATGCGTGAAGTACAAAAAGTAATTGCTGAACTCAACCCGAAGAAAGCTCCAGGTATTGATGGCATTAGTAACAAAATGCTCATGAACTTGCCTCATATTGCAATAAGAATCCTGCTATTTACTTTTAATGCTATTTTAAGAATGCAGTATTTTCCACATAACTGGAAACTGGCCAAGATCAAAATGATTCCAAAGGCGGGCAAAGATCTTACCAAGACTGAGTCATATAGGCCTATAAGCTTACTATCTACAATCTCAAAGCTTTTCGAAAAGCTGCTAATGACTAAATTGTCCAAAACTTTAACTGATAATGGGTGCATCCCGGACCATCAATTTGGCTTTAGAAGTCAGCACAGCACGATTGAACAAACGCATAGACTGGTCCAAGTTGTAAGAAGAACATTTGAAGAAAAGAAGTATTGTTCTGCTCTCTTTATTGATGTTTCTCAGGCATTTGATAAAGTATGGCACGAAGGCCTAGTTTTAAAATTGAAGACATATCTGCCAATAAACATTCAAAAGCTTTTGAAAAGTTATATTATTGATAGGAAGTTCACTGTTGTGGAAGGAGAGTTCACGAGTGTGCCCGAATCTATATCTTCTGGTGTGCCCCAGGGTAGTATTCTGGGTCCTGTCTTGTATTTAATATATACTTGTGATATGCCTGTGAGCAATAATATCCATATTTCTACTTTTGCCGATGATACAGCCTGTATGAGTGTGCACGAAAACCCTTATGAGGCATCCCGCAATCTCCAGGAACATATCACTCAGCTGGAAATATGGTTAAACTTATGGAGAATTAAAGTCAATGAACAAAAGTGTGTCCATATAACGTTCACCCTAAGAAGAGATACTTGCTCCCCCATTCGAATCAACAATCATAATATTCCTCAACATTCCCAAGTGAAATACCTTGGTATACACCTTGATCGAAGACTTACATGGAAACATCATATTGACTCTAAGTTAACTCAGATGAAACTTAAGTTAACTCAAATATATTGGTTGATTGGCAGAAACTCAACACTCAGCTTAGACTGCAAACTTTTACTGTACAAGTCGCTTTTGAAGCCAATATGGTGCTACGGAATTCAGTTATGGGGCACTGCTTCAGCTTCCAATGTCGAGAGAATCCAACGAAGGCAAAACAAAATTTTACGGTTAATAGCATCGGCTCCATGGTACATCCAAAATTCTATTATACATCGTGATTTAAATATGTCACTAGTGACTGAAGAAATTGCAAAATACTCAGGCAAATATTTAACAAAACTCGAATCACATCCTAATCCGCTTGCTCGTAATATTTTGAACTTTACTGGACACATCCGCTTAAAAAAGAGGGACACACGGGCTCTTATACCTAACACTCCAGCTGGGACTACTTGAAAATACTTTCCCCCCCCCCCCCTTTTTTTTTGGATTATCACTACTAATGTATTATTTATAACTACCACTAAGTTTATGTCCGACACTGGTCGGGCCTAATAATTTTTTTTTTATAGATTTAAGATTTGAATACTTATTATTAGTTCACATATGAAGATACAATAAATAAATACATGCATTAAAAAAAAAAAAAAAAAAAATTACATTAACTGATAGAACACCCATTAATTTAGAATTTTTTAAATTTTAGTTTAAATTGTTTTAGTCTGTATAAAAATACACTGATTTTACAAATTTCAAGTGTCAATATGTATATACAATTGTATGTATATTACATGGGATTTTAACATTTTTCGTTGCTCGTTTTGGAACACCCTTTAATTTTCAATTCTCATTTATTTGTTGTTGTAGCAGCCTAGGTTCTACATACTCTGTTCAAATTTCAGATTCGAAGCTCTTACGGCTCCTGAGAAAATAGTCTGCGACGGACAGACGGCCAGCGTAGCGAAAACAATAGGGTTCCTTCTCACGTTTGGTGTACGGAACCCTAAAAATGGCTAAATTGGCGAACATTTCATATGCCATAAAAATTTACCCTGGTGACTCGCCATAACGCCATAGCCATTACCATAGAAAATAATTAAATTTTGCTTTGGTTATGGCTATGGCATTATGGCTATGGCACGTCTAATTTAAACTTTATGTATAAAATTACGCAACGATGGAAGCTCTAATTTAGGTTTGACTGTTAGTCGAGCCCTGGTATTCTTGCCATAAAAATTATTTCTATAGTCCTTATAATTAAGTCTGTTTATTATTACATAAATAAAGTCTGTTTAATATTTCAAAAGTATGATTATTGCGTGGCGTTGCCATATGGCAACATTCCTTTTGGATAAAAATTTAGATGTGGTGATTAGTTCTGGATATAAAGAGTCAAAAACTCCAATAATTATGTATCTTGTTTAAAAAAAAATAATCTAAAATAAGATTTGCTATGCAATAATTTTCAAAAAATACTAAAATAAAGAATGAACTCATTTAAATATATGCATTGTCACTCGTAAGCAAAAATTTATGTTTCTACTTGCATATATACGTAGCAAAGAATACACCATTACTATTATTAATAAATAAAGGAATGCACGGGACGCAAAATACATACATACGTACATACTTACATTCCAAGCAAAATTAATTGTAACAAAAATAAAATAAAATAAAAGGGAGAGGGATTGAGCACTCATAAAATGGATAGACAACTAAATAACTTTTCTATAGTTACTTCCGCTTCTTTTTAAAAACCGTTTTTTGATACATTTTTAACCGGAAGCTTTTATTACATTCAAATCAAGATGAATAGACAATTTAGAAAAAAATTTAATATTTTATTTTGAGTTTAACTTCAAAACAATGCTACGAAACACATAAGACAAATTAATAGTTACGCGGAAAGAGTAAAGTAAAGCTCTATACAGACGGTTATCAAGTCTTACAAATTGTCAGATCTGGGAATGTAACAGCACAAGGTAAATTGTCAGTTCTCACGATTTGTATGCAATTTGTCAGCAGAAAAGTTTACAATTTATTGCCAGACGATTGTTTTACAATGATGCCATTTTCAGATGCATTATCTTCGCACTATAGTGCTATAGTATACTGACAATAAAAAAAATGTCTGACAATTATGTGACAAAAACCTGACAATGGCAAGGAAGTGAGTTAACTGGATTGTCACATGTTTGATAATTTGTTATCAGCTGATAGTCTTACAATGGACTGGTAATGCTTTTTCTGGCAAAGCGTTGCCAGGAAGGTAAAAAACAAAATATGAATGCATTTTGTCCAACAAATATTCGTCTTTAGAGATTATGTGTAATAAATACACTTATTACAAATTTCGGTGGAGATGTGGCCGTTTTATTCAGTATTTCATTAATATACATATATGTATTATATATCAATGGACTAGTATATAAGTGCATTTTTATATTTTGTATGAATTTAGATCATACTACACACTAAATAAGGGATTTGACTGAAGAAACCTAAAAAAACTACTCATTCGTATTTTCTTCAAATATTTTTTTTTTCGGATTTGAAAATTCATAAAAAAATTCCAGTTTAACATATCAATAAAAATTTGTTAATATAAAAGGAGTTTTATGTTTTTTAATAAATTTTTAAAAAAAATAAAAATTAAAAAAAAACGAAGTTTAGTAAAATTTGCATGCAGGTATAAAAAATACTTCTGAAAATTTTACTATTTTTAGAAAATCTGCTCTCTTGGCCACATTTTTTAGCGGGCGGTTACTAACTAAAGTCCAGATTAATTATATTAAATTTATCTAATATAATATTTAGAGAAATTTAAGAAAGTCTATAAGCGCAATTTTTTTCTTAAGGGATTAACTTATAATGTCGTAGAGAAATTTAATATATTCGTAAAAAGCTGAGTGTAGCGTACAGGCTTTAATCACTTTAAATCTACCCTGCAGTAATTTTTGAAGCTTATTCTTTTGAAATATTAGAAGGGAAAATTTTATATATTATATATATAAAATATTATATATAACTATAATAAAAGTCTATTTTGTCAAAATTTGGAAATTTTTCAGTTTGATTTCAAAATTTTCATTTTGATTTTTTTTCACGGCTATATCAATTGAGATAACTCAAAAATTTCTTTTTACATGTTATCACGAATTATTCAAAATTAAAAAAATATAGTGAGACATTTTTAGATTTTAATTGAACTATAGTGAATTTTTGATTAGAAATAATTTTTAGTCAGGCTTAAGTTCAGTAATTTCAATTCTTTTATTGAATGAAATATTTTTATTAATTAATGTGAGTTTCTAAAGCAGAGAAGAAAAATTAAATTAGACTTTTAAGCTGGGGGAAATACCGATATTTTTCTGTGCAGCAACGCACTTCATCAGCACCCTAGTCTATCTACTTGGGTAGAGATTGTTATTAACATCAGCTATTTAACGTAAAAATATATTTTGAAAATTTTGGCTATGCTACTACTAGAGATATTTACGAGGACGAAAACCAAAATTTGAAAATTCAAATCAAGGGTGGTGGGTTAAAGTTAGGAAGTAAATTGGTTTGAAATTCCGTTTTATTGATACCATTGTAAAGTAGAAATATGGGAATTAATAATGGAATATGATGTCGGGCTCTTTCCACAAAATTTTGAACCTCGATTCTTTTATCTCGTCAATGCAGCGTCGAATTTCAAATTTCATATTTCAGAGCATCAGTTGTTTGTGCTTTGTTCACGTAAACTCGGTATTTAAAATGGCCAAAGAGATAATAAACCAGCGGCGTTAAATCACAAGAACGAGGTGGCCAATTGACCTTGCCAAATCGAAAAATTACGCGTACGGGAGCAATAACTGAACTGTTTGGCCAGTTGTGTGGCTTGTGGCACAATCTTCCTGATGTCAACATTAGCTAATTGTGGCCACAAAAAATATAATTATGTTTTGGTAGCGCATAGAATTCGCAGTGACGGCGTTTCCTTCCTCATTTTCGAAAAAAAAAAAAATACGGGTCGATGATGCCACCTGACCACAAACCGCACCATACGGTCACTTTCTTTGTATGTAATGGTTTTTCGGAGACTGTTTGTAGATTTTGTATGCGAAAATTTTCTTTGTTTACATAACCGCTTAATTTGAAATGGGTCTCATCACTAAAGATGATTTTGTTGAAAAATGTGTTGTTTTCGTTCAGTTTTTCCAACAGTAAGTTTTCACAATTAAAATTCTTTTTTCAAAAGTTTAGCATTTCATGGTTACAATTTCTAAACTTTTTACTAAATTAATGTTAAAGGATGACAGCTCAATTCTTGACATTTCATCAGTTGACAGTAGATTTACTTCCTAACCTCAAATTTGCCCGCCTTTTATATATAAAATTTGAAAATATGTCAAATATATGTATAATATGTCTGAATTTGTTTGCCTATTTAAAAACTTTGCGCTTTTGACTTTGAAATCAGATGATATTTAGAAAAGTTATAAGGTCAACAAGGTTTTCATACTCGTGTTAGAGAAATTTGACACAGTGTAGCTTAACGGGTGTTTCAACAAGCCGGTTTAAATTTCATTATTCTTAAAGCTTATGTCCTCCTCTATGATTTCTACATACATCGTTTTGTTATCGGATAGCAAGTTTCAAAGATACAGATTTATTACCTTTTTGTATAATTAGAACTACTGTGCGACGTTGTCAGACAAAAATTGCCAGTTCACAAGGTTGTACGAATTTTTTTCATCACATTGTAGTGACAATATTGTAAGATTTGACAAACGTCTATACAGAGCTTAAGTAGAGTTCTAGCGAATACCATCGAACGCTTCATGTGACATTTATAAACAAGAAATAGTCAATAAATTAATGTCAAGGGCAAATAAATATTTTTCTTCTAACATGTTGCTATTTAAAATTTATTCAGAGATTCTTATGTGCATAATTATTTTATATTTTTTTTATTACTTCTAACATTTACAGATAATCCCTATTATTTTTATAATGATCCCAAATCGCCTCGAACGCCGGATTCACAGACGTCCAGTAAGGGCTTTTCGATTTTTAAAAGGCGCAATTCTAAAGGCAACAGCCCTCGTCTACCCATAGCAGAACAAACACGTTTAATAACCTCGGCCAATCTAGATACAACAGCCTCATTAACGTTGGGTAGTCCGCGGGCCAGCTTTGGTTTTACTCATGTAAGTACAACTTTATAAGAAGAAAAAAAAAACAAACATTTTTGTTTATAAATATAAAAGGAAACTAACAGATGAATTGGCACAAGTTTGCTATTAGAATCAGCATAAATCATAAAATGTTGTTATTAAAACTAATGAACTTCCTCTGTTTACTTTGTTTGCTTTTCTAATTTAGCAATCTTTTGAACTGCAACCATTGATGTCGCAGCAGCAGCAGCAGCAACAGCAACATCACCAACAATCAGCGGCACAACTACAAACACAAATCACTGCTTCGTTGCACCAAAGACGTCAACGTTCCTCTAACTCGCATTCGGAAACAATTCGCGATCGTTTAGGTTCCTGCAATGAAACATCAAATCATAGCTTTGAGCATGATGATGTCTTCAGCAACATTGCAACATCGCCAAGGTAAATAAATATGAAATTGAACTTCTTTGCTAATAGTATATACTCGTATTGCTTTAGCAGCCAATCCCTTGATCTTTTAAAATGCAGCTGTTGACATTTTAGTTTTTTATTTATTTTATATGTTTTTTTTGTTCTTGCAAAAGAAACTAATCGTGCAGAAATTAATAGTACATATTTAAAAATTTGTATTTTCTATTTTTATTTCTTTTGCTAACAGCAAACATCAACATAATCAGCAACATCACACACTACCCTCTACAGGCGTAAGACGTCATTCATTTGGCAACTGGCGTCAGGCAAGTGAACGTCATGGCTCCCATAAGAGCAGTTGCGCTGGCACATTAACAGCCACCGATGAAGTGCCCCAAATGATGGCACCCCGACCACCAGTATTGTCACCCAATAAATATAGAGGAAACGCTCATAGACGAAGGGGTAAGTTTCCAGTTGTTATTAATTATTTTTAGTTAAAGAATTTGTTGCTTGTATTAGAAGAAAAAAAACACACACCTATTTTTTTCACAAATTCATTCAAAAAATAAAATCTAACGCAAAAAATGCAAATTCTTTGGTGCATAATGTCGCTTTGGCAATAATAAAATCTTTAGCAATAATAATAATAGTAAAAGTAGTGGGCATTCATTGCCTGAGTGTTACTTCTCTTAAAAAAATATATATATAAATACATACATACATGTACATGTATTTAAGAAGAACTTATTAATTCTTGACCATTTTTAAAGTGTCATTAGTTTTTTTTTTTCTATAAATTTAATACTGTCAATGTCAAAACTACATTTTAATGTCACATTTATTTATAACAAATTCAACAACAAATTGCTAATGAGATTAGGGTGACAATTGATTTGGAATTGAGTTGTTAACGAATTAAATTGGAACTAAAAGTGCTCTTAGACCATGCAATATTATTGAGTACTCTATTGTTATTATTATTATGGTCGTTTTGCTGCACACCATACAATAAATTGCAGAATATTAAAAAAATATCTAGTGCTTTCTTTCTTACAATATATGTAAAAGTAAAGAAAAGGTTTAAGCAATTTTAAAACTGATTTTTCGTATTAAATATGCACTAGTACATACAAAATCCTTAACAAATTCAATAATTTTTAACAAAGCAATTTACAAAATAGAAAAAGAATGTTTAGTGATGCACCTGAAAATAATTATTGTACAATGTTGTCCACACATAAGAAAATATTTCTTGTTGCGCAATATAAATCAAACGGTTTATCCAGATTTAACAGACAATTTTATTGTACAATATCAATTATTGTACAGTAATAGTGCGAATGTGTTAAACCAAATGAATAAATTGCTTGAGAATTTTCGGACTGTTGAGAAGGATACTTTCTATCGCTTACTTCTATTGAAGACAAAAAAATCTATTTATGGTTGTTTTTAATACAGGTTGTCGATAGAAAGTTTCCTGTCGACATCGCGGGCCAGGCCGTTTATTTCGTGTATATTAAAATAAGAAGAAACATGTTTGCGTCCGAAATTTTTTGTATTAAACATCAAGACCTAATAATGCTTAAAAAGAGCTGAGGACAAATGTATGGTTTGTTAACACATTTTTCTACAAATAAAACAATTATTTATTACTAAAAAAAAAGCGGAATTCCCTTTCTTGTTTAAAAAAAAAATTTTTTTCATAAAAAATTTTCCGGATAACATTATTTGTTTGAAATAAATAATGTGTAAGAAATTATGTTTTTTTTGGATTACAGAAAAGCTTTCTGTTAATTGTGGTGTGCTTAACTAAAGCAATTCTCGTATTATATGTCATTTGAAAACTTACTGCTTTATTTATAAAAATTATTAATTTTTTAATAAAACAAAATTCCATAAAAATGTTCTCTTATAAATTTTATAAATCCGCAATATTTTTTTTTATAAATAAGGCAGTTAATCTATATAATTAATAGGCAAACATGTTTTTTATAATCCCTCTTACGCTGGTACTACTGCACCGATTTTTAAAAAGAAATGGTTATAAAGTTGTTTCCGTACAGATATGCAGCATCTATATTATATTTAAATCGAATCGGTTTAGTATTTTGGGAGCTATAAGTGTTTAAAGTTGATACTACTACATGCACACACATTACTCATGCATTTATTAGCTTACAAGTAAAAAAAAAAAAACATGAGTGTGTGGCTGTGTTTTAATGAATTTTTTATGACAATTACATAAATTTTCTTTGAATTTTAACAAAATTATTTACATATAGATATATATCCCCATATTCATAAAAAAATAAAATGAATTTGAAATGCATTTTAGGAAAATTTTGTATGAAACATTTTAAATAAAATACATTTCAAATTAATTTTAAATTTTATGAATATGGGGGATAGTATTTATATTAATTCATATCGCATACGGAGCATTAAACCAGTGTTGACAGTTTTTTCTAGATCTTATCCCCAAATTTTTGATTTGTCATCCCCGAAAATCCCAATTGAGCTTTTTTTTATTAAAATTTTTTGTTTTGTGAAAAAGATAAAAATTTTTAATTTTATTAAAAAAAAATAATGACAAAAATAACATTTATATCGATAGCTATATTTACATTCATATTAATTTAATTTGTACTTAAAAACTTGCAAAGAAAAAATAACACATAGTTTAATGTACACAAGTATAAAAAAATTTTAACCAAAGTTTACCATTTCAAATATTTCAGAATCGAAATCTTGCGATTAATCCGCCTCAGAAATTTTGTTGTGCATAGTACTTGTATTAAAAAGCTTTAGCATTTCAGCAGAAGGATTAACATTGATTGTTACAACAAATGGAATTATTTTTAAAGTGTGTTTATTCTAAGAAGTGCTTCCAACAAGTGATATTTCATTTTGTTACGTATTTTTGTTTTGGTAGTGTTCATTATATTGGTTAATCTGCCTTGATACTTCTTCTTTATTACCTATAGAATTCATTCACTATGAATAGAAACACACATTTTTAGACTTGCCAGACACACATTTCTTAGCTTAAAGATCATTCTTGTTACCATCAGTTATAAAATAAATCCCAAACAATCCCTTTATTTTTGGTTATCATCCCCAACAAATCCCCAGACCCCCAACACGAAATTGTCATCCCCAATCTCGAGAAAAATCCCCAATTCGGGGACAAATCCCCTAAACTGACAACACTGCATTAAACAAGTGAACGCTGATGATGAGTGTGTAGATTTGTTGGAGGCTTCAACTGAGGACCGATCCAAAAATAATATCTGGACAGAAGCACTAAAATACAATTGTTAGGATAATATATCATACTTGTTCCTGTAAATGCGGTCAATTCGAAATTGAGCAATTTTCACTTTTTTCAAGAAAGTGATATACAGCAGTCATGTCTACTTATTGTAAATGTTCTGCATCATTTTATCTAAATATAATAAATAAAATAATTTTGTTTATTTTATAAAAAATTTCTTATAGGATTATGTATTAAGATCCACTGCAATCGACTTCAAGAGCCGAATGAGGCTCTCGAGCCGTGTGTGTCATGGTGCCGATGGTGATTTGTTATATATTCAAACAAAAGCTGCAATTAAAATAAATTCTTTGTTGTAAAATTAACAATACTATTACAAATACGAAATTTGCTATGAAATAAAATAAGAAGTTAAAAAAATACGATGTCATAGAAAGCTGCCACAATACCATTCAAATTAGAAATATGATTATTTGCCTACACCGAGTTGATTTTATAATAAATTAAACGTGGCCGGCCATACTAAAATAAAACAATTCAGTTAATTTAAAAAACATTTGTTAAACATTTAAAATGTATTTTTCATGAATTGAAATACATAATGATGAAAACTCGATTTTTGAATATGGGAGTAAAATAAACATAAAAAAATAAATGCAAGAAATCAAAAAAAAAACCCTAAGATAATTTAAAAATACCCGTCGAATGATACCCATTTTGATATAGTTCACCGACTTTTTTATTTTCGTTGACGCCCGCAAAGGAACACACACACATATACATACATCCATACATAGACTGATTAACACAATACCCTCCTTTGCGTCGCGCAGTCGGGAAGTTAAGAAAATAAATCAATAGTTAATTAATAAAAACTTTGTGCAGCAAAAAATAATCAAAAAAAAAAAATATATGATTTGTAAAGTAATTAAATGCTTTAGTTTTTACCCACTGTAGGGTATTTAAGCAAAATTAACATAACTGAACAAAACATTAACGATATTAACACAATAGTCAACAGCTATTACATGCAACATGCTGCCAACAATTGCAATATGCAAAAAAAAACAGCAAAAAAAAACTAACAAGACAATGTTAATAATTTCCTTTCATTTCGTTGTTGTTTTTGTTTTTGTTTTTTTCTCCATGATGACAATCTTTTTGTGATATTCATTTGTCTGAATGCTCAACTACATATAAGAGCGTATGTAGTATTCGAAAATTGAAGAAAAAAACAATAAGAAAACTATAAAAAACACTTGTTTAAATAATTGCATGTTCGAATACCAAAAGTGGCGCCTGTTGCTGTTGCTGTTGCTACTCTTACTTTAGTTTATTTTATGATGCAAACGTGTTGAGCAAATGAATGTTACGACAAACAGTGTCTTTTTTTACACATTTTTTTCATGTTTCCAACAATACACAGAATTTCCATATTTTTTTGTTTGTTTTAATCAGCAAAAATACAACAGAAAGTGTTAAAATTAAAAAAAAAACTATTTCAGTACGTTTGTGGCAATTTAAATATTCACTGAAAGTCTTGTGGAAAATGTATATAAAACAAAATACTCCTACAAAACAGCTAAACAACAAACTTGTCTTAGATTTTAATCTTTATTATTTATTGTGTCTTAATGGCAGCAAAGAAAAAAATATAGAAATATATAAAATGAGGTAATAGAACATAAATGGAACATTTAAATTAAATCTGTGACTTATAAATATGATGAATCGCCGCTACTGTACAGTAACTAAAATTAAGACAATTTTGATTACGGCTAATTTATCAGTTTCAAGCTTTTGTTTTAAGCAATTTTTTTTAAATATTTTAGTTAATTTAAAGGGGGGGGGAATAACAGATGTTAGTTAAGTGAATAAAAAATATTGCAAAAAAGATTCGAATGTGTGAGGAAATGCAAAGTCATATGATATTAAAATTACACTTTTTTTAAACTGTGTTGCATTATTTTGTATAAACATTAGATATGAGCGATATCTCTCTGTATAGTTGTCACTTAATTACAATGATTAAAAAAATTACAAGCCACTACTGTCATGGTCCACACCATAAGTAAAAACTAGATTACACAAACATGAGAACGATTATTTTGACGACAATATTGCTTAAAATGGCGGCAGGTTGTTGTCTCTGCTGATTTGTAGTTGTTGTCTAATTAGGCAAATTTCTATTTTTGTTGGCAACAATGAGCAAAGACAGTGCTGCCAATATAATACAAAATGTGGAATGAATGATAGTTTACAATTGATTCATTCCAAAAGTTCATGTACAGACAAAAATTGATTTATTTTTAGTTAATTTTAATTATTATTCGAACTCCATTTATTTCTATATTTATGATTTGAACAGGCTAAAGTTCGTATCCCTTTTTAAGCCAAATTATATGTGATAATTATTAATGAACAAATAACACCAAAGTTAGTTGTAAATATTCTGACAACACATAGTTGAACGGATCAGCTAGCCGTTTTCGAAGGCCACTAAACCTTCATCATCAGCGTTCTTCTGTGTTTGGTCCACTGTGTGTGGTGTCATTTGATGTAAATTTCTGCTTTATATACGAAACTTTTTTGCAAATGGAATATGTGAATTGTTTTGATTCATCGTATTTCGATTTGCTGAAATGTGTTTTGTAATGAAAGCTGAAATTTACCATCTCTTAATTTACAACAGTCTTACCATTGTCGTTTGTTCTTTACTAATTTATGCACATGTTAATTAATTTGCTTATTTTTGTTCTACTTAAGACAAACTTTTTTGGTTTGTTACTATTAAGTATATTTTATCATATTACTATGAATTATTTTTATTTTTTTTTTTTTATAAATGAAGATGACACCACTGAAATATATATTTATCGGGCATGTTATGAAAATCACGGTGATTTCAAAAACAATTAATTAATTAATTATTTATTTTACCTTTTATTCATTCATAATAGAATATTTTAATCCAACTTAAAACGTTAAGAATAGTGAAATTTACAAAAGCACAATAATTTGACATGTCGTTATTTGCATAAAGTGATTCGTTATTGTAAGGAATTTCTCGAGTTGAAAAAATTGTTATCATCCTGTGAAAACCAAGGTTGAGTAAGAGGAAAAACTATATTTGTTTACATTTTTTGTAAGTTTATTTAACTTTTGATGTGAATAATCCGGTGTAAAATAGGACAAGCAATATAATTATTTAATTTTTCTCGATGCCAGAACTTCTCACAAGTTAAAGAAACGAGGCACAGGCCTGTATACTTGAATATCAGCTGCTTATGATGCTGCTGCCGTCTACTAAATAATTAAGTAGCTGGCTACAAAGCGACAAGTGCAGCTAGCGGGAGGAGCCTGTTGTGATTAATGTTTTTAATGCGTTAAGCCTCGTAGCCGGCTACTTAATTATTTTGGAGACGGCAGCAGCACCATCTACAGCTGATTATCAAGTACAAATACTTAGTTCAGTATTGCCACTTTTATATATTTTGCATATATAAAAATTAATTATTCTTTTAAAATGTACTTATTTCACGTAAAAGTACAAAAATGAATCAATTTATTCCTTACATCAATTTTTGGATATTGTTTCTGTTAAATAATATGAAATAATTGTACAAAATCATGTATTATACTCGCAACACTGAATTTTGTCATTGTAGCCAAAGAAATAGAAATTAGTTTAATTGGACTACAACGACAAAATCAGCATAGACAACAACCTGTCGCCATGTTGCCTTGCTGTCTTCAAAAGAATTATTCTCATATAAACATGTGTATTCTATCCTAGACATTTGGTAGTCGGTAGCTTGCTGTGGTGAATGTGTTTAACGCTTTACTTGTAATATAGTTCTTTTTAATGCTCAAAATTATTTTATGTTTGCCTCTATATCTCAGTCTCTCTGCCTCTCTCTCTCTCTCTCTCTTTCTTAATATATTACTCTTAATATATCACTAATTCACGGAATTAGTTCATACGTTCTGTTCTGTTTTGCTAAGGATCAGCTGTTTTGTTTTTGTTCAATTAAAAATCTGTATGTGTGATTTGTTTTTCCTTTGTTGCTCTGTTCTGTTGGGGAAAATCTGTTGACAGTACAGTTCATTGTTAAGTGACAGCAAAAATTGCGTAAGCATTTGTTTTTTGTGGAATGAAAAACAGAATTTTTTTTTTGTTAAGGGCTAGAAAAATTTATTTTATTGACAATTTTTTTAAAATAAAAAACTCAAAAAACCCGACTGCAACAAACGGTCAAATATCCTAAATGGTCATTCAAAATGAAAAATCATAAGCGAAACCTAAAGATAATTTAAAATACATTTCGAATGATACCCATTTTGATATAGTTCGCCGACTTTTTACACACATACATACATACATAGATAGCCTGATAAACATCACGGGATCGCTCATCTCCAATCAACATATCGTTAGCTTAGCGCAAAAATGTGATAACTCTAAAACAATGAGATTCCTTCAACTTCTGTTGCTGTTTTTTTTTTCTAAATTAAGTTCTTTACTTCCTTGAGTAAAAATATTTTTGTTTCTACAGAATAACAATAATATTCAGACTAAAAGAAAAGAGAATAAGAAAAAGTAAGTTTTCTAAGGAAACGGTATAGAATTAAATGATAAACATTTGCAATAAAAACAAAAGAAATGAAAACAAAATAAATACATGCAATACATTTTTCATGCGCCAAATCAAATAAAACTTTTGGTGAAAAATCTGATGAACAGATGTTCGTTCCTACGAAAAATGAGCAGACAGACAGACAGACAATAAACAATTAAAATTAACACGATTTCAAAAGAACTCCATAAAAGTTAAAGCAAAACATAACACCTCGTAAGACAAATATTTAAAGAAAGTGAAACTCATATTTTGTATGTATAGTGGAAAATTAATGTACTTTTGTTTCCCATTATTGCGGGAGTGGGATCAGAAACATTTTAATGCGCACATCTTTCCTCACAAGTAATTTTTTAGTTATTTCGAAATATTGACCAAAGAATAACGAAAAAATAAGAAATAAAAGTTTAATTGTTAAAAGGAAATCTTCATTCTGTTAGACCAAAACAGAATATTTAGATGTTGATAGCAGAACCCTGACAGGAAGTCAATATTCTGCAAAATTTCACTGTTAGATGCCGAAAATTTTAAATCGTTTTACTATTCGTGAAATTCGGGACTTTATAGCAGATACATTAAACTAGGTAAATTTATGCTTGCTTTCAAAATTATAATATATTTGAATTTTGAGGAAATTTCGATCAGGACATGGCTGCATCTCATGTATCCTAAATTTTAAAAATTTTAATTCAGCCAAAATTTTTAACGGAACCCAGAAAACATTTTTCGCCCAAGCTAACTTTATTTCATTCGATGCAAGGACCTGCCTACCTCTCATATATCCTTAATTTTAAAAATTCAATTTCGGCAATAATTTTTCTTCAATATTTCCAGAGATTTAGAGTTTTTTGGCTTTTTTCAATACAGCAAGGACCTGCCCACTTCCCACAAATTCTTAATTCAAAAATTTTAATTTCAGCTACAATTATGATCATCATGCATCAAAATTCGAAAGATAGTTGCAAAATTATATGTCTAAGCTATCTGATGAATTTTATTACAATCGGATAGAGGCCATGCACACCTCCCATATATCCTTTATTTTAAAAATTAAATTTCACCCACAATTTTAAGCAGAATGCCGCAAAAATTGTTCAGCAATTTTGAAATTGTAAAAAAAACCTACCTTGTTAGGTTAATCGATATAAGGACTTGCCTACCTCTCATATATCCTTAATTTTGAAAACTGAATTTCGACCATAGTTTTTTTTCAATATTTCCAAAGTTATGTACACAGTTCTGTGGTAAATCTTTGAAAGTTATTACAAGGACGTGCCCACTTCCCATATGCCTTGCATTTTAAATGTTGACTTTTAGCTACAATGATAATCATAATGCATTAAAAGTCGAAAGATAGTTGCAAAATCATATGTCTAAGCTCTCTGATAAACTATATTACAATCGGAGAGAGGCCATGCACACCTCCCATATATCCTTTATTTTAAAAATTTAATTTCAGCTATAACTTTGTTTCATTCGATGTAAGGACCTGCCCAATATTTCCTAAGTTATATACATATGTAGTTCTTTTACAATTTTTTTTTAAATAAATGCCATTACGTGAGCACCTACATGTGTATGTGTATGTCCCTTTTTTAATACTATATTTTAGCTAAAATTATGATCATAATGCATTAAAAGTCGAAATATAGTTGTAAAATTATATGTACAAGCTCTCTGATTAATTTTATTACAATCGGAGAGAGGACACGGACACCTCCCATATATCCTTTATTTGAAAAATTAAGTTTTACTTGCAATTTTAAACAAAATGCTGCAAAAATCTTTCAGCACTTTTGAAATTATAAGGAAACCAAGCTTGCTTGCTAATTCGATGCAAGGAATTGAACACCTGGTCAAATGTCCTTGGGTTTAAAAATTTAATTTTTTCTACAATTATGAGCAAAACTTCGCAATACATTTCTAGAATTAAACCGTTGAACTTTTAGGTAAATTTTTTTCAACTCAGTGCCAACATATGACCGCCTGCCTACCTTTCCCACCCATATGTCCTTAATTTTAAATATTGAATTTAAGTTAAACTTATGATCACATAATAGCGAAAATATATATGCTACCATTTGTGGGTAATATACAGCTAAGCTTTATGCTACATTTCATTACAATTTATGCAAGGACATGCCTGCCTGCCATATGTCCTTTAATTTAAACTTTTAATTTTGGCTGCACTTGTGATCAAAATGCTGATTAAATTGCCGCTTATTAATTAAAAGTGTACACTTAAATTCTGGATAAATTTCATTTCAAATGGGAAAATGGCAAGCCAACCTCTCAAATGTACATATGTATGTATAGCCCTTAACTAAAATATTATATTTATATATAGAAATAAATAACAATTTGTGGTTTTATTCAACTAAGCTCTCTGCTAAATTTTACTTCAATTGCTACCAGGTCATGGCTACATCTCATATATACTTTAATTAAAAAAAGAATTAATTTCAGCTGTACTTATGCTCAAAGTGTAGTCAAAAAGGTAGTTATTTATAAATCTTTATAGCTAAAAAATAAATAAATTTTATGGTAACTGGATAAATTGCATACCCGTCTTTATACATCGTACAGTCGAATCCGCTTAAGCGCAACACGCTTTACTGAAAAAAAAATAGGAAAAGTGAAAGCGTTGCAAATCCCTGCACTGATTTTAAACGCAGCCAGTCTTATTCACTTCGCTTTAGCGAAACATCGCTTTACTGAAAATATCGTATTACTGAAAACCAAAAGCAAGCCCACAACTACGTTTTGTATGAAACTTACTTCGCTTTAGTGAAATTTATTTATTAGAAATCGATTGCATAACTTAAGACTGAGAAAATTGTGCATGTTTTTTTCGGTTAAGAAATTAAATGGCAAAATGTATTTGTCTTTTTCGCTCTTACGTACTTTATTGTATTTTTCTACTATATTGTCAATGCAAGTGGCTAGACATATTGTTTTACTGATTTTCAGCAGTACGCTTAACTGTAACAAATTTCAGTAATTCGAACTACGTTTTAGAGAAAATATTGGATAACTGAAAAAAATTGGGTTTTGGTTATTTCCAGTAAAGCGGAGTCGACTGTAAAATTCTACTGTACGTGTGTATGTCACTGAAATCCTTCTAAACCAATTTGAATAAATTTTTTTGTATGCGTTTGGATGGCGCCCGGGATAGTTTAGATTCACAAATTAGCCCGGAAGATGGCGCTGCAGTCTGTACTTAGGTTTTTTATCTATACTGCAACTAAACTACTGGATCGAATCGAATGAATTTTTATGCATGCATTCAATTGGGGGGCGTAAGACAACGTTTGCCGCACTTAGCTACTCTTTTATATTTTCTTAGATTTATAATAATTATAATTTTAGCCACCACAATTATGTTTAGAAGGCAAATAACATTTTTAACAACTTACAAAATTATAAGGCTGTAAGGACATGCGTATTTCCCATATACCCCTTATTTAAAAAAATAAATTTTAGCCATCGTTGCTGTAAGGACATGCCTATCTTCCATATATCCTTAATTTTTAAAATCTAGTTTTAGCATTCGCTGCTGTATGGACATGCCTATCTTCCATATGTACTTAATTATTAAAATCTAGTTTTAGCCTTCTTTGCTGTAAGGACATGCCTATCTCCCATATTTCTAATTTTAGCCTAATTTGTTTACGGCACTAATAATAAATTCAAGACGACTAGATATGCATCGATAGCATAATAGAAGCATCTTCTTCTTCTTTACATCAATTATTTGCCCAGTTTTAAACATATCTTAAATGGTGGTTTTTCTACTTCCAATAATTTCGCCAAAAATTAACATTATTTGTATCTTAAATTGTAATTAAAAATGTATTCATTTTCTGTATTGAAATATCAGTTTTTATACCATTGTTACAATAGAAGTATCTCCCGCAATTTAAGATGCTATTGAAATTGCTTTATGTTTTAAGATTTTTCCTATCACACTCCAAGTAAAACAACACATACATATGTATATACAAGTACTTGCAATAATGTACGGCCCATAAACACCTGCAATAACTCAAAATTCCTTTTATAATTTTTTTTTTTTGTTTCGTTAAATTCCAAGATATACAATTACATGCAGTCTGCAATTTTTGTACTTGTTAAGAAAATAAACTTCAATCATGTACCACAAATATGCACACACACACACACACACACGCAAACAAATATGCACCCACCATAAGCAAGTCATAAGGAAGTGTATACATTACAATAAAAAGAAAATTTTGTTTAAATTTTCCATGAAAATAAACATGTGTATGAAAATATTTTTCATGCTTTATGCACTTTGTTGTGTTCCTGCTCCTCCCAAATAGAAGTAGAAATAACACAAATAAAATTCTATAAAGTTCGTACGCAGAGATTTTCCATTTTCCTAGATGATGAGGCGTATGATGAAAATGGCTATTGACAGTTCTTGATGTATAGTTTGTTTTTATTATATGAAAAAAATAAAAAAAAAATTATAGGAAATATTTGTGGCTGTTTTTATTAACTTAAAACACATGAGTTGCACAACAAATTTCTTATGCTTTTAACGAGTTATTGCTTTTAAGTTAAAAGAAGAAAAAAATACTTTGAATATCAATCAAAAATCATTTTTGAATTTTTACAAATATGGTAACTTAACACACACACACACGCAAGCCTTTCACCAAATTTGTACACAAATATTTGGTGTGCGCCTATGTGTATGTGTGTGTGTGCGTGTGTGTGTCTGCTTTGTTTAAACAAAATAATGGCACGCGTTGCCACATTTGTAAACAACAAAAAATAAATATTATTTTGTTTTGCTTTTTTTTTTTTTTTTTTGAAAGCTTCCGTGCCATTAACACGTTTCGTCAAACAAATAGAGAAACTATTGACAACCAGTTTTATTTTTTAATTATGAATATGCCCTTTTTCTAATGGTTTGAAATACATTTATGTATTTATGTTAATTGTTTATATTGCCATATTCCAATACATATTGTTACAAATGGTTAACGGAGTGGAGTTGTTGGCGGTCAACGGAAACGTTGTCAATTTGCCAAATGTTTGAACTGACAGTGCTGTCATTAATATGGAAATATGTATGTACATAGTAAAATGTTTGAGTATAAAATACATTAACATTCTTATATTTATTTAAGAGGTATTAAATAAAAGACAAAAGCAACATATTTAAAAAAAAAACTAAAATGTAATTATTATCGGGCAACAAAAATTAAAACAATGTGCCACAGCTAATATTTTTATATCGTCACCTTAAATGCAAACGTACGTAACTACACAAAAATTGAAATCATTTGATTGATTATGTTGCATATTATCAAACTACATTTCCACGTAAATATAAAGACCTCTGCGATCACAAATGACGATTCTATTAAAGAAATTCAAATGAACGTAATTACGAGTTAATCTATTTTTTATTGCAAGGAACGTAACTAACATAAGAGTTTAAATATATATAAAAAGGAAATAAATGGTTAAAAACATATTACCATACATACTACAAGTAAATTTTGAAGAAAATTTTCAAGAACACTTTATTATTATTGATTTTGAAACGTTTTTTGTTTCTCCTGTAAAAAATATAAAAGTGTAGTTACGTCCGATTGCATTTAATGTGACGATATGTATATGAAATGAACCAATTAAACTCTTTCATATGAGACCTAGCATAAATTATATTTATTAATTTATGACTTTTTGTGCTCTTGAGGACGCCATATTTAGTTTAGTGCGTTACTATATCCGAAGGAATATTAACGTTTTTTCATTTGTCGAAGTAAGACAAATATTTTGTAATGGATCAAAAAAAAACATATCGTTCATTTATTTCAACAACATTATCTGGGCTATCATGAATAAAATTCCGCGTGAAATTTTTCCCTGGGAACAATTCCAACTAATAGCAAGTAATAGGGAAAACTAAAAATTCTAATTTGAAAATTAGAATTTTATTCATAATTTCCCGGTATAACTCAAAGTTTCCAATTTTTAATGGAAAAAGAAAACTCTATTTTCAGTAAAGGCTGAGTACATAAAGCAGAAATCTACATCATCTGACACCACACGCAGTTGACCAAACACAAAGAACGCTGATGATGAAGGTATAGTGGCCTTCGGAAACAGCTAGTTGTTCCGTTTTGCTATGTGTTTGTCAGAATATTTTCAATTAACTTTAGTGTTATTTCTTCATTAATAATTATTAGAGATGGGCGCGTGTCGAATTTTTTCAACACGTACCAAGACGTTCAACACGCACGAAACACGCACGCAAAAAATGTTGTCAGTACGCACGAAATATTATTGGTATGGTATTTGAAAATCAGAAAATTGACACTGCAAGCTGATAATGGGTTCAAGGAATAAAAAAAAAGTATTTGAATTTTACTTAAAAATTTGTTTTAAAACCCCAAATTTGTATGTGTTTTTTTTTAACACATTTTTAAGAAAAAAGCAAATACTTTTTTTTATTCATACTACCCAATATCTGGCACCATAGCTAATACTATCGGTTTACGTACAGAACTTTAAGCTTCAGAGGCCCATACAATATCTACAAATATGCAATACGAGCATAACATCGTGTTTAACGATACAAAATATTAAATTTTTTCTCTACTAGAAATTCATTCATACATCTAAAATCATTTCGTGTTTTTCGCTCAACACGAAATGACCCGAACACATACCAAATTAGATTTAGATTGTCACGAACACTTTGTGTTGAGTTCACGAAAAAAAACAGCCACTCGCGCCCATCTCTAATAATTATCACAGTAATAATAATAATAAGTTCGAACAATAATAATAAAACTAACATACGTTTTTGTTTGTTTTTTACCGAAGGGACCATTGAATGTCTCCACACAAAGGGACTGTCCGCTCAAGAGAAAGCAATTTTTTTGCTTATGGAGCTGTCGGGACCTGTCAAAGTGCCCGTCTAAAGGGGGTGTCCGCCTATAGGAAGTGACCGTTAAGGGAGATTCCACTGTACTACAGTAAACTTACCATAAAGTATAGCAAGCTTAACCGTTTCATATGTAACTTTGCTACAAAAATTTATTAACCTTATCTCTTCTCCATATGGGTATTTTTTTTTCGAAATTTCCTGTTATTAAAATATAAATTCCAAAGTATTTGCTTTTGTTTGGAATTACAGGGTAGACCCCTAGATAATTAAAAAATATATTCTAACACGCTGGCAACATAACGTTTTGACACAAACTTGATGTACGTGGCAAGTCGCACCACTAAGGTCTCATTTAGCCGACTGTAATAGAATGTAACTGCATTGGTAGGAAACAGCTGATCGATACTGTTATGTGAAAAGTAATGTACAGATTCTTATATTTCGTTTTCATTTCTTTTCACATAACAATATCGATCAGCTGTTTCCTAACATTGCAATTAAATTATATTACAGTCGGCTAAATGAGCCTTAAATCGTGATGTGTTTGTTCTATGGACGCTATTTCTTACACAGTTGTCAGTTTAGTTTTGTCGTCTTCTACAAATTGTTTGTAAATCACATAAATATTAAACCTTTACCATAGTCAAGCTAAATAACAACTTCCATTTAAATTATCTTGAGATTGAAATTGAAAGCGAAACCTAAATTTCCTCTTTCCGATACAACTCGGTTAGAGTTGTATCAAACTTTGAAAGCCAAGCGGACTTTTTTTTTGTACCTGAGAAATAACACACATATTGAAGGCAATAAATTGTTTTCGCTTTTTTTACTTTCAATTTAAAATCATTTATTTTTGCTTCTTCTTCTTCTTCTTCTGAAGTTCCATTAATTTCAACATCTGACTATTATTGACACTTTGATATTTTGTTTATGATAGGAGACTTGAAAAAACAAAAATAATATAAGAAAAACACAAAAACGTAAACATTTTTCCTTGCCTGCTGTTAATCATAAAATATATTTTTGACAGTTCAGTTGATTTGCTCAAGACTTGTTATTTCTTTTCCCATAAAACG
Source organism: Tachina grossa (assembly GCA_949987645.1). Lineage (NCBI taxonomy): Eukaryota > Metazoa > Arthropoda > Insecta > Diptera > Tachinidae > Tachina > Tachina grossa. Next base: position 184,959,432 of record OX465274.1, read on the forward strand.
TGAGCTTAATTTTAACAAAGAAACTAACTGCTGAACTTGAACTTAAACTACAAGTTAAAATAAAACTCATGAAGAGAACAAAATAATAATAATAAAGTTTTTTTAATACAGCAGAATGTTTTTTTCTTAAATTGACATATAAAACTGGCAAAAAGAAACTTCAAAAAATAAATCCTTCATACTTGTTTTCCTCTGCGACAAATAACAACGAGTCTACAATTTATTATTTATGTTATTGAAGACAATAAATAAACTATTTCTGGGCTTAATTCTTTATATATTTATACAAAACTATAAAAAAAAATCAGTCCTTAATAATAAATCATCTAAATGGTTTTAATGGACTTAAAGTCGCCAAATAAAATTTTGCAATATTTAAATTATGGGACAGAATATATTAAAACGTGCTCAAAATTTTATAGACAATTTTATAATTTAATTTTATTTAATCTCTTTTGCACATAAACATATGTTAATTATTGTGTTTAACAGTTTATTTTTATTTCTGTGTAAGGAAAAAACAAATAAAAAAAACTAATTTATATAATTTTATTTTAACGAATTTCAATTTTCTAACATTAGATAAATTTCTCATGCACATCAGGTGCGTTTCTTTACTTTTAAGGATTATATACATATTTATTTTTTTTTACGAGTAGTTTTCATAAAAACGTTTTTTTTTCTACTTTTTAAACACAATATTTAGCCTTATGGTAATATTGTTTGGTATATTGGTTATGTTTGTCACGATTTAATGATTTAAGGATTAACATAGAATTTTCTACGTGCGCTAGAATATTATATATGTATGTATGTATGTTCATACTCGTATGTTTGTACGTATGCCTCAAGTTATATTGCATGATTTTCTTTTTTATTTGTTATTCTTTTGTACATATTTCGAATTTGAACAACTGCATTGGAGGCGAAAAAAAACAATCTTAAAGAATTTTATAAATCAGTATTGTGTTCATGCCTTTACATTTTTATATATTTTGTTGCCATTGAAATAAGCCGAAATATTTGCTAGAGCAATGAATTTTATAAAGGGTGTACCAACAAGAACGCAAGAATTAAATTTTAAATAAAACACAGATAATTAACAAAAAACATCGTGAAACTTTATTATATCGTAACGTAGACAGAATGAGGTTATGTGTGGAACAACATATCGGGCAGAAGGCCGCTGCCGCGGCTTTGCTGGCACACACGCGATCTTTTAATGAAATTTTCAATGACCGTTTTGCATAAATGATGCGGTATTTCATTAATGCAGCGTCCAATTTCCTCTTTTAAGGCTTGAAAAGAAAAAAGTCTAATGGTGTTAAATCGCACGATCTAGGCGGCCAATTTTGGTCTCCAAAACGCGAAATAACACGACCTGGAAATGACTAATGCAGCAATTGAATTGTTTCTCTGGATGTATGACATGTGGCGCCGTCTTGTTGAAACCACATGCCCTCCACATTCATTTCTTCTGCATAGTGAATTTGGAGACACCAATTTGCTGAGCTCGGTGTCGAATTGAGGTGGATGGAGTTTGAGCGACATCATCACGTACAGCTGCGACATTTTCGATCGATCGCCCTGGTCGAAGGCGCGTTGTCTTTACATCACTAACAGACCCAGTTTCGGCAAATTGATCCATTAATCTCTTTACGGTTGACTCTTTTGGAGCATTATTGTGATCCCAAGTTGATCGCAATTTGCGAACTGTAGCCGCAAAACTTTCACCATTTTGGTAAAACAATTTCACAATGAGAATGCGTTGTTCATTCATGTAGCACACCATTTTTACTAACCTCGTACCTTCTACTAGCAAACAATAACAATTGTTCAAATGTCAAACAATGACACTTCGAATGGCGCCAAATTTAAATCTTGCGTTCTTGTTGGGACACTTTTTATAAAGGATTTCTTTTTGTCATATTACAAAATTAAAAAAAAGACATAATTTTGTATGGCAAACACAATGGCAGCCACAGCGTATAGATTTATTTATAAAGCAGTTACGTCTAAACACTCATACACTGATATTGCCATTTGAGGTAGGCAGCTTTGAAAGCTCATAAATTTGTTCTTGTTTCTTTGCAAAGTAAGAGCAAGCATACTTGTCTGTTGTGTTGTTGTTCTCGTTGTCGTGCTTTCACACCGACGAAAGTACATTCGGATTTTTTCGGTTTTATGGCGATTTATTTTAGTTTTGACGGTTTTTTAGTTTTGGTCTTTTTTTTTTTAGTTTTTTCGGTTTTTGCAATTTATTTTAGTTTTAGCGCTTTTTTAGTTTTGGTGCTTTTTTGGTTTGGCGATTTTTTCGGTTTTTGGTGATTTATTTCAGTTTTAGAGATTTGTTTTAGGTTGGCGATTTTTTTCATTTCTGCGATTTTTTTTTGGTTTTTGGCGAGTTTTTTCTGTTTGGCGATTTTATAATTTTGAATTTTTTTGTTTTAGCGTTTTTGTTCTTTTCGTATGCTTTTCGTCATAAAATTTGAGCGTAAAGCCTGGTACTCTGTTCACAATTTCGTGCGAAATGCTGTCAAACTACATATAAAAGTATTTGGTATGAAATATTCTGTTCTTGTTGTGAAAAACACGTAAAATCATGTCTTTCCATGCAAAATTAGTCTGGCATCATTTTAGTTTACCTACGAAACAACATGAGCAGTGCTTTTTTCGCTCGGAATTTTAACAATGTTGCATACTTTCAAGCAATAAAAGCGAGAAATTTATAAAAAAAAACCGCGAGTTGGGCTACATTTAGTACATGCCAAATTTTTCACGCGAAATAATCAATGGTGCTGAAATTTTTTTCACAACTTTGAACAGAGTACCAGGCTTAAGCAAAACAGTGAAAAATATCTATAGTGCGGAATCAGTAATATGATAATATCGCCATTGTAAAGATGATATACAACGGAGTGAATAATTTAAAATTCTCCTTTCACAAAAAAGAAAAAAAAATGCTTTCCGTAATTGCAGAACGGAATCAATAATTAGATCCAATATGTTTATATGCATATTTTCAAAATGCAAAAGTTATTCTTGACAAACTTTATGTACTTGAATATTCATACTTAATAACTAAATTTAAGTTTTTAAAAGCCAATTTCAACAGCTTATTTAAATATCAATTCATACTTAAAAATAATTTTTCCATACAAAAATTCTTGAAAATCAACATTTAAATATGAATTGATATTTAAATAGAGTTGGTGAAATTGGCCCTAACTGTTTTCATTTGTGTTAATTCTTTTCTAAATTCTTTTTTTTTTTTTGTATGAATAAAATTTTCAGCCTTATAAAACAATTTACCGCTACAAGTATACCAAATTCGCCTTGATTAGACTTTGAATTGCATACGTATGTATGTATGTATGTATGTATGTATATTAATACAAAACCATTTGTGGTATTTTGTTGTCATTACATATTGGCATTTCTTTAATAATTTCTTTTATATTTTTGCCACAAATTTCCTTTTATGTTTGCTATTTAGTTGCAATAGTTCATAGTATTGAAACTGTTGTAACGCGCCATATTTATTTGATAAACGGCGTCAAGTTATTGTGGTTACAAACGCACATGCTTATTAAGTCTTAAATTAAAAATGCAAAACACACACACACACACAAAGAAACACCCGCTCATGCAAAATGCACACAAACACTTTCATAATGCATTCAAATCTCAGCTAGAGTATTTTTTTTTTCTCTGAGAACACCTTCAGAGGTTGCATTGTATTTCATTTTCTATATTTAAGCAAAAACAACACAACGACAAGAACAGTAAACGGCTTACGAACAGTTGTTGTTTATTTAAGTGTGTGTGTGTGTGTGTTTGTTTGGTGGTATTAGTGTGATTACTTTTCGTTTAATTAAACAACTTAAGTTGTCGAATCACGTAAGAAAAGGGACAACGAAATGTAAAAAAACAACAAATTTATTAAAAAATTATGCTCAGCACACACACACACACACACATATATATGGCCAAAGTTTTTAATGGATATTTTTAAATTTTATTTATTAATATAAAAATATGAAAAAGTTTTCTGCTTCTTCAGCACTCACCAATACTCACACACTCTCAATCAACAAAAAAAAAACAAAAACTCTTTAAATTTATTAATTTCATTGTTTTATCTTCTTCTTATTCTGCTGGGTTCTGAGAGTTTATTTCTGCTTTTGCCAGCGTATGTGTTAGTGTGAGTGTGTATGTGAAAGTGTGTGTGTTTTTATTGTAAGTTTTTTGTTTAGAAGTTTTTCTGAAGTTTTTCAATTGTATTGACCACAGAACTAAACAGGATTGTTAATTGAACAGTTGTGTGTGCGTTATTGTATTAAAAGTTTTGAAGGTCTTTAAATTGAAACAAAAATTATTCATAATTAAAACGTTTATAATACTATTAATTGAATGTTCATAAAAAATTCAAAGCTGACTTGAAATATAAAGTAATTAAAATATATCTAAAAAAAATTAATAAAGGAATTTAATTTGCAAAAAGATTTTTCTAAAAATGTAATTGTTTAGTAATAAGAAAAATTATTTAAATTTTTTGCTTCAAAAAAGTGTGCTGCAGGCATATAAACAGAACTTAAAAACATCCTCTGCTGAAGTGTGTTAACAAGTTTTATAACGAAAATCGTGTTTTTATTTTCAATAAGTATTTAGTATTAAAAAAAACTAAATATGATTTTGAAAATGGATGAAATTGAAATGGATACATTCTGTTGTGGTGAGTTTGAAACAAAAAATTTTAAAAATTAATTATTAATAATAAATAACTAATTCAAATGTTTCGATTATTTTTTTAATAAAAATTGTGCAGAATGTTGCTAAGAATTTATATTTTAAACTAAACATATTTTAAGTGGATTTTTTTTAATTCTATAAGTTCTTAATAAAAAGTGCTTAAGAGAAAAATAATATAAAAACGCATTAAAAATATATCTTAGAGATCGCTCTTAGAGATTTGTAGAAAAAGGAGTCATTCATTTATTTTAGTTATATTTTAATAGACCTTTTTAGGTCCATTTTCACAATTTGGCTTTAACTAAAGGCCGGATTTTGTCTGCCCGATAAATGGATTTGCATTATAAAACCTTCATGTAGTAATTTTTTTATCCATTAAATATTATTATTAATAATAATAACAATAAAAATTTAAGTTATAATAATGCAAATATATTTATCGGGCAGACAAAACCCTTCATTTAACTAAAGGCAAGTTGTGAAAATGGCCCTCAGTTTATTTTCTTATGTTTGTTAAGCTCGAGCTCGTTTTTATAAAATTATAATTGATTTTTCATTACAGTTGTACAAAAACAACCTCGAGCTTAACAACCATAAGAAAGGGAACATTCATTTATTTTGAAAACTTATAAACTCTGTCAATCTAGATGAATGCTCTTTTTTCTAACACTCTTTCTATGAATCTTTTTGTGCTTTTTTTTTTGGCATTTTTTTTTTTTTTTTAATTTAACGGTCTTATGTATAAGAAAAAATTGGCATGATGATTTTTTATTAAAAATCCTTTGTTTCATTAAAATAGGCTAATAGAAAAAAGGATAGTTAAGAGACGTTTGATGGGGATGGTGTTAAAAAAAAAGCAATGTGAGTCCGATCACAGAGGAGATGTGTAAACATCTAGTAATGAAATTTTTTTTTAAGTTGGAAGTACTTATGCTTTTAATATCTTTTTTTAAATTAATTAATTAAAAGTATCAAAACTTTCAATATTGTAAATACATATGAATTTGTTGGTTTTTGTTTGTTTTATTAAACTTATTTGGATAGTAAATGGGCACACTGCAGTATATGTATATGTACTGCATTAAAAATTGCATTAAGCAGTAAATTTACTGATTATTAAAAAAATTCAGTAAATTTTTACTGCTAATGAGATTTAATTTGCATTACCAGTAAAATCGTAGGGCCGTAATTACAATAAAATTGTAGCAAGTGGCAAAGTTTTTTCATTCAAATTTTGAAACTTTTATATGAAAAACATTTAGCCACTTGGTAGAATTTCATTATGAATACGGGCATTACTGATTACTGGAAATCCGATGCACCTCATCATATAACAAATCATTTAGGCAATTTATAAAAATTGTAGAAAAAAAATTTAGTAATCAGTAAAAATTTACTTGTTAATATTTGTTAGTGGTACTGCAGTCCTCATCTATGGTAAATGCCTTTACTTTTACTTTTTAATTTTTAATTCCTGTTGTTCATCATTTAGTTGTTGCTGTTCTTGTTGTTGTGTACGCATTGCAATTAAAATAAATTCAGTAAAGTGCGACTTTGACTCGCGCACATTCGGTTTTGATAATTTTTTTTTTATTTAGCTTTCTTCCTTTTTTAAGTTTTTTTCAGTTTAAACGATTTTTTTCAGTTTTATCGCTTTTTTTAATTTTCGTAATTTTTTTCATTTTGGCGATTTTTTCATTTTGGCGATTTTTTCTGTTTTTGGGGTTTTTTTTATTTGGGCGATTTTTTCATTTTGGCGATTTTTTCATATTGGCGATTTTTTTGTTTCAGGATTTTTTTCATTTTGGCGATTTTTCCGGTTTTTCGCGATTTATTTTAGTCCTAGAGATTTTTTTTAATTTGGTGCTTTTTTCCTTTTGGCGATTTTTTTTTTGTTTCTGGCGATTTTTTTATATTTGGCGATTTTATATTTTTTTGATTTTATAGTTTTACCGTTTTTGAAAATTTCAAGAGTTTTGCTCTTACGGTTTCCAAGAAAGATACAGCAAGTTGTCAAAATTACAAAGTCAAAATTGCATTAACTGATGGAACACCCATTGATTTAAATTTTTTTAAATTTAGTGTTAATTGTTGTAGTCTGTATAAAAATACACTAACTTTTAAAATTTCAAATGTATATATGTACATACAATTGTATGTATATTACATGGGATTTTAACATTTTTCGTTGCTCGTTTTGGAACACCCTTTAGTTTTTAACTCTCATGTATTTGTTGTTGTAGTGGCCAAATCTCTACACACTGTGTCCAAATTTCAAGTCCGTAGCTCTTACGGTTTATTTTCACCTTTGGTGTACGGAAATATACAGAAAAATAACCGGCGGCGGCGCACCGTCGGCTTCGAGCCGGTCGACTTGTTTCTCTGCTTGGTATTGCTTCTTTCAAACACTAATACACTCATACATAGCTCACACCGATTTGGCAATGCGAAGCAAAAGCAAAAAGCAAAGAAATCTCAGCAAATAAATCTCAGCAGAGAAATCAGTCAAAAGATTTTTACCCCCTAGCGTATAGATGTTTACACATCAAAAATAAAATACAACCCTGATCCGTTGAATTTTTATTGTTTTTTGAAAATTTTCGGGAACTCCATCATATCTACCGGAGTGGTATTCTCTCAAAAGTAGCATGATTGTGTGGGGTAGTAAATCACCTCACCGGTGGTTCATTACTACAAATATTATATTTACTATCAGAGAGTAATACATATCAGAAAAATCTATGATGTTGTTATGAAAATTTTCCTGCAATAAACACGTTTAATTAAAAAACCCAAAAAAAAAATACATTGAAAATTGTATTCAGTCAATTAAACTATTAATTAAATTGAAATTTTAAGCAAAAGTTTAATTAAATCCATTAAATTTTTGATTGATTTTTGTTCTTTTTTTCAATTAAACGTGCTTATTGCAGGACAAAATTTTTTTCTGTGTAAGTCTGGCCATAGATGGAAATTAGGCTATCGAAGACCGCTATTTACTATGTAATTAAAATCAGTGACTAATTCAGCCAATAGCGCTTTATAACACAAACAAAGATTTGAGATTCTTCATAAACTTTTGAAACATTTCTTATTTCATATTTTAAAAATAATAATTAACAAGGACTTACCCCAACAACATTTGAAATGAAACTTAAATGTAGTTCATAATTTGCAAGCAGATAGTTGAACTGAAAAGAAAAATTAAAAAAATATTTATTAAAACATCTACATATGTATGTAGTTATATTAAAAATATATACATATATTAAAATAGAAAAATATCATGTCTAGACATCAAGCTATGCTTAAGATTTTAATTATATTAATAACTAAGAGTGAAAAAAAGAATTATGAAAAATAATGAAAGGGGGACGGCAGTGATGCATCTTTTTTTTCTTCTTAAACAAACTCCCCCTTATGAATAGAGCAACATAACATTTTCATTTTTAAGCAGATGTTCTGATTTTTTTTCCTGCAACCAAAGGTATGTTGTAAATCGTGTAAATAAGTTGTTTTAGTTTTTATTTAACTACAACTACAAACTAGAAATTGAGTATTAAAAAAGTAAAAAATACAAAAATCTTAATACTTTATGTTATGGAATTAGTTTAAGTGTAACAGATGAGAAGATAATTATTTTCAAATACTGCTCGTACTTTGGTTCGTGAAGCGTTTAATTTTTCATTTGGCGTTAAATGTATAAAAAACTATTGTGGAAAATACTGGCTGAAATAAAAATTCACTGCAACCAGTTCATGTTTATTTAATCAAAGAAAACAAAAAAGGAATCGCAGTGTCAAAGGAAAAAAAAGAGTTGTCGGGTAGAGCCGCCCGGCCATATTCACACAAAACGTGTGTGCGTACAGAAAGAAGAAACGCACCGGAAATTGTTCATTGTAGTAAAGCGCAATTTATTCAAATTTATGCTGAAGGTTTAAATACTATTAAGAAGCATAAAACTTATACAAACAAACAAACAAACGAACAAACATACCAGCTCTGGCCACAGTTGTATTACAAAATTACACATTTCCATATTTGCAGGCAAACGTTTGTAAGTATGTGTGTTTGCATACACACATACAAACGCAGTAACGTAACTTAAATAATACATAACTAATGCTTTATTTTTTTTTTTAAGTTAATCGATTGTTTTAAAACAATTGCCTTTAATTTTTAATTTTTCTTTATTTTATTATCTTGGTATTGGTTAATTAAAGATTAACCATACTTTTTCTATCGCTACATACATTTCAATATTTGTGTGCGTGTGTGAGGTCATAGCTAGTGTTGCCAATCCATTATAATGAATGCATGCATATGTACATACATATATCGCTAGTTTAATATGCAAAAGCCTTAAGTCGTGTTTTTTGGTTACTTTGAACTAGTTGCAAAATGTAGTTATAAGCGATAACAGCATAAGTCGAAAAACGTGGTTTCGAAAAAAAAAACACTTTTAACGTATCAACAATTTTTTTTATTTCAAAAAAATCAAAATGGGCAAATTAAAATAATTTTGTAGCAAAGTAAAAATTATTGCATTTACAAATGCACTCGAGATTTTATGAAAATGCGGTCTTTAGTATAATGTGGCGGTTATATAAATTTTATTGGAATTTTTGTAAGACTTAGGTCAATATTATTTTCTTTATATCCTTATACATTAAACCCATTCACCGCAGCAGGCTACACGAACACAAGATTTCAAATGCCGCTGGCAGCATTTGTCGCCTCGTAGCCAAATACTTATTTTTTTTTGGAGACGGCAGTGGTATAATTAAAACCTGATATTGAAGTATACATAAATACATATTTCAGTGGTGGGGCTTTCAAATATTTCACATTTATAAAAATAAAATAGTTTATTCAAAAATATAAAAACAAATCTTTATATCTTTTTTTACCAATTTTAATATTTACAGGTTTAGTAATTTCTTCAATACTTTTATAATAACTTTTTCCATAATTTTTATATTTTTAATGGCTCTTGCGATTTCTAATAAATTTTCGGGCTTGCTTACGATTTTGTAACTGCTCGCAAATTTTTGTAAAGTTCGCGTTAAAAGCGTCTTTTGCATGTTTCCAGCTGCCTGGCAGTTTGGCCGATTTTTAAACATTATTACACTTTGGTATCAATCATCCCCCTGTTAGTAATTTTTTTTCGAATTTTCATAATTTTTGCGATTTTTACCGAATTTCTTGCATTCCTTATAGTTTTAGCGATTTTTATTCAATATTTTGTCTTGTTTAAAATTTTGCAACTTTTCGCGAATTATCGTTTATTATTATGGCTTGTTTAAGATTCTGCAAATTATTTATGGCTTTTGTAAAAATTTGCAACTTTTCACATTAAAATTTTGTAACTTTCTTTATTTTGCAATAAAATTTTTTTATAAGCTCCAATTTGATTTACATATTTTGCTATATTGTCAACATTGTTTTTGGTTTGCAGCCATCAAAAATAGAAATAAGTTTAGTTGGACTACAACGATAAGATAAGCATAGACAACAACCTGTCGAACTGTTGCCTTGCTGTCTTCCAAAAAATCATTCTCAGATAAACATGTGTATTATATCCATTTTGTAGTCGGTAGCTTGCTGCGGTGAATGGGTCTAATGTTTTATAATTGAAGATTTTTTTAAGCATGTATAACTTCATTTAAGTCGACTTATGCTGTTATCATTTTATGTGAATGTCTCTTAGTCTGTATGTTTGTTCAGTATAAGCACATACACGAACCTGCTAGCACAGACAATAAATAACAATTGTATAAAACAGTGTTGCCAGTTTAGGGGATTTGTCCCGAAATTGGGACAAATTGGGGATATAAATTTCGTTTTGGGTATCTGGGGATTTGTTGGGTATGACAACCAAATTTTACGGGATTTTCGCATTTTAGCTAACGATATAAAGAATTGATCTGGCAACGTTTCCTTTTGATTTTATATCACATGAGTCACATGAGTAAAGAATTTTATGAGGAATATCTTAGTAAGCCAGAAAACAGATCTTTCAAATTACAAGCGAAAACTGATGTCACACTATTGATATCGGCTTGGTTATATACACACTTGAGACCATAAGCGCAGTAGTGGTATAACCTCAAATTATTTCATTATTTAATTGCTCTATATTTTGATGTATTATTTTCTGTGCAAAAATGATTTTTCGGCTCCATCTGCTTTTCTATACAGAAAGGTGGCTTACTTCACTTTTGTGTTGATGGTAGTAGTTATAAGAAATACATATATGCATTACCATTGCAGCAACCAATTAAAATGTAAGTTGTGGTGTAACTTGATGCACTTGACGGCTTCAATTGTGGGGCCTTCGTAGTGAATTCCGGTCTTTGTTCAATAAAGTAAAACTTGCATTTTGCCCTCTTTAGTTAGAATGCATAAATTTTCTTTTATTAATAATGTGTTAGGACATCTACTATCGAAATATGAACAAAAAAATTCGATTTAAAAAAACGGAGTTGGGGCTTTCCTAAATTAAAGTACATAGTAGTGATATCCCTGTAGCAGCTCTTCCTTCTTCACTCATTTATTTTAATTATTATTTTCTTCTTACTGGGCGGTCGTAATAATAAAATTATTATTAAGAGAAAAACGTCAAATACATCATCCATATTTTTGTCAATCATTTTCAACATTTTCTTGTTTAAGAAGGTCTTTTCACTTTTCAATGTTTATTGTTGTTGTCATTGTTGTTTTTGTTGTTTGTAATGTTTATTGTGTATGGTTGTGCCATCGTGTGTTTGTTATCTGACAATTGCTGCTGTTTGTTTTTTTTTTGTATTCTTTTGACATTAATGTTTTGTATGGTATGTAAATGTTAAACAAATGTTTTGTTTATACACATTGTAAGTCTGCGAAGTTTATTATTTTTGTATCATTTTCCCTCCTCGCTAAATGCTTGAGGGGGCGGGTAGGTAAGCATACACATCTCAACTAAAGAGAAATTTGAATTTAGCAAAAAAAAAAAATAAGGAACTTAAAATAAAATTATAGCAGCTTCGAAAAGAAAATAAGCATGTGTATAAATATTAAACTTAAATTATTTTTATCATTAAAAGTGTAAAAACATTTCGGAAGTATATTTTTGTCTTAACGGAAAAGTAGTAATAAAAAAAAAGCTTGGCCACTATTACACAAGAATATTAATTATAATTTTTAAAGTCACGCAAGACAAGAACGACAAAAAAAAATTTAATTTTTTATTTTTACTTATTGAAAAAAAAAACGCTCAGCACTAACTTATGTGGCAAAACTAATGACACTAAGTACAAATTTTCGAAATCATTATTGATGAAAAGAAGTCACTTCTGTTGCGAAAACTTGGGAAATCGGTATCAATTCTTAAAAAAATATATGAGTTACGCTTGAACCCTTGCAGGCCATTCCTGGAGCTAAAAAAACTGGAAAATCTTTAAGAATAAATCCAAAATAAATTTTCGACAGGGATGAATGTCTCTCGAATCATTCAGATCAGTTATTTCCAAACACACCTATTGTGATATATGCATTTGAGGTAAAAAGCTTTGAAAGCTCTTAAATTTGTTCTTGTTTCTTAGTTTTAGACTCGGCAGTTTTTCAACTCTTTCATACAAAACCAAAAGTTGGCTAAGAAAAACTACCGAGTCTAAAACATGACTAAGAAACAAGAACAAATTTAAGAGCTTTCAAATCAATAGCAAGCATTGTTGTCGCCGAGATCTGATTGGATGTTGTGCTGTCGTGGTTGTGAAAGCACAAAAGCTATTTTGTAAAATTTAAGTTTAAAATTTTTAAACACACTAATAATCCCAAATTTTGTAAAAGTTTGCACATTGTGCATATGGCTTGGATGTAGCTGATAAGTCCGAAAAAGTATGTAAATGAATCCTGAAAATCGATTTGAAAAAAATTTTAGCTATAGTTTCGAAAGATTTTCATAATATTTGGAAATTTTCTTGGTGATATTGAAATTTTTATGTAATTTTATAAGAGCTTTAGAGCATGTTAACACGCTTGAAAATTATTTTTTTTATCAATACGGTGGTAACACTGGTATTAAACTTACATTAGCTTAGTAACCGTTTATGAATATAGGCGTAACTCTAAGTTTTTAGCTTAACTTTGGTTTACCAAGAACCTACAAACGAATTTTGCAAAACAAAATTATTTTGTACGACTAAAAATTCTTTATTTCATTTCAAATACTTTAATCGTTAAAAATAAATTTATTAAAAGCAAACGAATTTTTTTCTAATAAAATTTATATAAGTTAAATGTAACAGGAAATAGCTGATTTACAAAAACAAAAGTACAAAAATTTATAATAAAAAATATTACAATTCTTGATATAGTAATAAAACTATTTTGAACATCCAAGCCATCATCATCATAATAATAATAATAATCATGATCATAATCATCATCACTAGCAACAGTAGCAGTTCTCGTAATACTCTAACAATCTTTATGAAGCACATGAAGATGTAGGATAGGCAAATATTCAAAAGCGAACAGTAGGACGAAATTACATTTAGAGCGATAAGCTGCAAACTACACAATAAAAACTATAATAATTTAAACTTGAAGCTTTAAACTGAAAGCTTTACGTTAAGTGTTGTAATAATTTTAATGCGTTGTTAAAGCGTACGTATGTATATCGTTCCATTTTGGTTTATGGTGAAATTAATACTTGTCATCTGTCAAGTAAACATATTTTGAGTCATGACAACTATTTTAGCATGACAATTCTTTTAGGCGGGCTATTGAGATTGAAATGTCTTACTGGGACAAACTGTACATTTGATTAACTAAAACTGGAGAAAACTTTAGGGGAAAGCATTTTTGAAATATACTCTAAACATTAACGGCCTGTCCCGCGATGTCGGTAGAAAACGTTCGATCGACAACTTATATTGAAAACAACAAAATGAGAAAATTTGTTTTTGTTTGCAATTTAAGTAAGTGGGCAAGGCAAGGTTGTTAATTAACATATTTTTTAGGGTACGTCGGTCGGTTGGTCTATCACAGGCAGTTTTCTCGAGAACCATAATAGCCACGCAGCCGAAATTTTCACTGAATATCTAAAAGTTTATACATATTTACATATATATATGACCTTATCCGAGAAGATTGATTTAGTGTGTCAAAAAACGAGTTTGAACTCAAGAGTGGATTCTGGTACCTAAAAGGGTGTATAATAAAATGAAATGAGTTAGATTTCTGATAATCATAAATAACCATACTAAATCGCATCTCCCAACTGAAGGTGTGTGTTCAAAGTGATAATATGTTATTAAGCTTTAAATTCGTTTTTCTCAAAACTTCATTTTCACACACTAGGTCCCTTTTCTCGGAGAAGGTCACATATATATTATATCCTGTAATTCCTGGTAGGAACATAGGGCCACATAAAAGTTTGCTCGCTACTAAATCAAATATATGAATAAATAATTGAAAATTAAAAAAAAAAATCCAACATTAAGAAAATGTCGAAACGAAAAATCGCCAAAAAGATAAAAAGCGCTTAAATGATAAATGCCACCAAAAATCAAATAAATCGCTAAAATGCAAAAAGATTACCAAAAGTAAAAAATCGCAGAACTACAAAAATCGCTAAAAACTAAAAATATGTATTGCAACAAAAAATCGTCAAAAAGCCAAAAAGGGGCCAAAATAAACACAACCGAAAAGATCGCCAAAAATCGAAAAACGCACCAAACTAAAATAAATCGCTAAAACTAAAAAAATCGCTTAAACAAAAACATCGCCAAAAACCGAAAAAAATGTCAGCAAAAGGAAAAACAGCGCTAAGACTTAAAAAACGCCAAAACAAATAAATAAAAAATCGCCAAATTAGAAAGTGCTTAGATAAAAAATATCACAGAAAGTAAAATAATTCAATAATATGCAAAACAGAAACCACCATAAGTAAAGATTTCTCTTAAAAAAAAATCGCCAAAAATTTAAAAAACGCTAAAATTAAACATATCATCAAAAATAAAAAATAAATCGTTTAAACGCAAAAAAAATCACTAAAAGTAAAAAACTAAAAAAATACTTAAACTAAAAAACCAAATAAAATCACCAAAACTGAAAATATCGCAAAAACTAAAAAAAACGCCAAAACTAAAATAAATCGCTTAAAGTAAAACAATCACCAAAAACCGAAAAAAAAAATTAGCAAATCTTGAAGAAAGTCCAAAACAAATTTTTTTTTACAAATTTCCACATCAGGTGAGATATTCGATTCGTGTGCGAGTCAAAGACGTACTTTACTGCTGACTTTATTTTTGTTCTTGTGGCATTAACGCTTTATTTGTGTTTTCCCAGCTTAAATGCTTATGATGTAAATAATAAAGTTATAGAGCATTCATTTTCTTTTATAAATTTTTGTGTTTGAATAAGCAGTAACTATTGTGGAATTTTGTTTTTATGAACTTCTCTTTTCATAAAAAAAACAAAAAACGGGCCAATTATAATAAATCTGACATTTAAGCTACGCCGCATACTTTGCCTGCTGACAATAAAGACAGTAATAATAATGATGGGAATTCATGAAGCACTATTATTTTCTAGCTCTAGCCAGCAGATGATGTGTTAAATATTTGAGGAGTTATTTCTCTTTTGTTTTCTGTTGAGAAATGCGGGAAAAAATAGTAAATTTTGGTAGGTATAAGATTTATGGATGATTAAAATTCATTTAATTTTTATTTTAAATGACTAATGAAATATTGCTTAAAACTTACAATTCAAATATTGCTCTGAATTAAATGAAAAGTTAAATTAATATATATCACTTATTTACTTGAACAACGTCCATAACTAGAATTGTCATTCGAACAATAATTATTCGAATATTCGAATAAAAAATTTTCATTTTAGTTCGAATGGGCAAGAAATAAAGCAGAAATGTGCATAAAGACGTGTGTCCAATTACAAATTAAATTAATATACATGACTCTCTCCGAGAAAAGGGACCTAGTGTGTGAAAATGAAGTTTTGAGAAAAACTTATTTCATCTTATTCTACACCCTTATAGGTACCAGACTCCACTCTTAAGCCCAAACACGTTTTTTGACACACTAGGTCCCTTTTCTCGGAGAAGGTCACATACATACATGTACATACATTGCTTATTTACATGAACAACGTCACAACTAGTGTTGTCATTCGAATAATCAAAAAAAAAAAAAATATTTTTGTTTTAAACAAAAAAAATCTCGCCTGTCTATTTATATATTTATATTGAAAACGAAAACAAATTTGGTGCTTTGCTTTTGTTTTCAATACAAATAGGCAGATGGGAATTTATACCTGTCTTCTATGTATAAACTGGCAGGTAATTTTTCTCTCGAGAGTTAAATATACCAGATTATTATTATTTTTTTTTAACAAACACAAACACAACTCGCAAAGCGATTAGCTTGTCTGCGAAAAACACCCAGAGTCTATGGTGTGAATCGCACCCACGACCACTCAGCCGCAGGGGCACGATAGAAGAATTAATTATATTATCATTATTAACTCAAAACTTGCATTTTTTGCAAAAATTTAATACATATTGGCATTTCCACAGAAATGTCAACTTTTTTGTAGCGTGCGACACCAAAAAAATATGTTTTTTTCAAAGAAAACGAAAGTTTTTTTTTTACTTCTTTACATGTTTGTGTAGGCTGTCAGCATTTAGCTCTACATAAGGTTAAATTTTAAGAAAAATCGCGTCACTTTGTTCTGAAATACTAGCTAAATTACTTGCTGTTGCACGTGACAAAACAGTGAACTTTCTCGTAGAAATGCTAATATTTATTTTTATTGTAAAAATTATTTACTAAAATTCCTCCGACCAGCATTTTAAATGAAATTCTTTTCAAATACTTAAAAACTATTTTATTAAATAAACTTAAAAAAAAACAATCTGTGTACTTCTAATTTATTCTAAGATTGTATAGCTGATTTATTATTTGATTATGAAAATGCAGCCATACCACTTGTTAAGTACAGACATGTCTGTTTGCCTGCCAACAGCAGCAGCAGCAGCAGCAGCAGCAGCAGCAGCAATAAAGTTTGGCGGTTTGGTGGTTGCATGTTCGTTTTCGATTACATGAACAAATTTACATGTCTGCTGTTGCACTTCAATTTGGGCAGAGTGCAACAATTCAATTTAAAATAAATAGTTTGATTTTATTTATGTGTGTTTAAGGTTATAAATAGACTAGAGATTGTAGAAGGGTTTCTTTGCATTTTTTCTTCTTTTTTTACCAAAAAATTACTTTCTTGAAATATTATGTGAGTTTAATGAATAATTAAGCGGTTGAAAGGAATATATTATGTAATCTATTTCATTGTTTATTAGGTATAAGTGCCTCAGAATTTAAACTTTTATATGCATATCGAAAAGGTAAATCTTACAAATGTATTTTAATTATATATGTAAGTGTGAAAGTCTTTATGTTTGTAACTTAATTATGCGAAAACGGCTGAAGGGTTTGAATAAGACTAACCAATACGATAGTCGGAATTAACATATGCAAGTTTTAGAAGAGGGCCGTGTCATGGCATTTTGAATAGTAAAGAATCCTCCAAAATGGTTTTCCGAGCTTTGACAGTTTGACAGTAGCGACCATATTGTTGAAACTGCACCTACCGAATTGACTGTCATTTCGTCAGTCTGTTTTGCCGAATAACTATGAACGCATATAACGCTCAACTTTATGCGTACGTGTTAAAAATGTTTCATCTCCCATCCTGAGGTCGCGCTATAATCGACCTAACGGGAGGACTATTCGCAGTGTGGTGGACAAATTTGAGTCCACTGGTTCAGTATACCAACAAACAATATCTGTACTTCTACGAAACTCAAAATCTGCCGAAAAAATCGCCGCTTTACGGCAGCGAGTGCAGTAGACCCAAGGGCAGTCTGCTTTTTGCAGAACACAATTTAGGGAATTATGCGTTGCGCCTGGGAGCTGGGCCAAAAAAACTTCAAATGATCAATGAGCTGCAGGTAAACGGCGACAGACAACGACATTTGTTCTCTGAACGGCCTCTGGAGCACCTGAAAACTGGCCTCAAATTTTCATTAAAAAACCGTCTTCAGCGATGGTTTCTATTTCGAACTCAAACGAAACCAATTCACGTGATATTCAAGAGTATACAATCCCTCCAGAAGGAGTTTTGCGTTTAATAACTCTGACTATTTGTATTTGCCAATGGAAGGAAATGAAGTCAAGAAAAGAGTAAGGGAATCAAGTCAAATAAAACAGCAATGTAGTCTCTCTAAAATATTTTGCCTCAAGCGGCTATAAGACGGTCATGCTTGATATGTGTTTTGTTATCAGACTTTTATACCAAGTATGTCAAACATCAGTATACAAGCTAGAATTGATTCGAACTCGTTCAGTCAGTCATTTTAGACACAAACCTATGATCAAACTCATTTCAATTACATGGATTTTATCATAGGTTTGTGCCCAAAACTGAACTGAACGAGTTCGACTATCGAACTAGTTAATTTTTGACACAAACCGATGATCAAATCCATTTAAATTACATGGGTGTGATCATAGGTTGTATCAAAAATGAACTAGTGAACGAGTTCGACCCAAGTGTAGATGTTAGACTTATATCGAACTCGCTCAATAGTTCGATCCAAGTATAATGAACTTTATTATAGGTTTGTGTCTAAAACAACCCACGCAACGAGTTTGACCCCGCTGTTCACCATTCTCACATACCAAGTGTGACCGTCTAATAGCCGCTTTATATTAGACTTGCATTTAACCAAAGAATATAAAATGTATAGAATGCGCATCTGAGCTAAATAATTAAACATTTTTTGCTTACAATTTAGATGCGCAAGCAAACACACACTGAGAGCATTATATTCTTTGCTCTTATCACCAGCGTTGCCGATGTGCGACTTAAGTCGCATTTTGCTACTTTTTCAACAGCAAAACATGCGGACAATTGCAAAATAACTATGTAAAAATATCCGAGTTTTACCAAAAAAAAAAAAAAAAAAAAAAAAAAAAAAACCGATTTTCGGAGGAAAGTTGCTGTTGCTGAAATAAAGCTTCTTTTAAGGATGACAAGTTTCCAAATTCTGCAGTTGTAAAGTCAGTGAATTACACCTTATTTCTTCATCTTTATAAAATATAATTTACAAAAAAAAAACATAAAGTACAAACATAAATTGGCGTTACTAAACAATTATCAAATAGACTTATAGTAGACACTTGTCAAAGATTAGATTCCAAGTGAAGAACTTATTAAGCAATCCTGTATTTCAGTTAAAAAAATATATATTTAAGAACTATGCATAATGCCTTGAAA
This sequence comes from Tachina grossa, assembly GCA_949987645.1. Classification (NCBI taxonomy): domain Eukaryota; kingdom Metazoa; phylum Arthropoda; class Insecta; order Diptera; family Tachinidae; genus Tachina; species Tachina grossa. The sequence goes on from OX465274.1 coordinate 184,978,521, forward strand.
GAATAGTATAACTATATTATCCTCTTCAGAATCGAATTTTAAAATTTTCTACAAAACTTCAAATGGTTTTTTTTTTAAGTAAATTGTTTGAGTTATGCTGGTTTTTAAGTAAATAAGTGAGATGAACCATGTCCAATATATGTATTTATGTTTTTACAATCCCTATTTTTTTATAAATCTTAAGTAATTGGGTAAATTACGGCACTCGATATCGAACGAAATATGCATTTAATTTCGATTGGAATTTCATTCGATATGAAATGCAGCAACTTGACCACACTTTTTTTAGATTTCATGATTTTTTCTATGTTTAGTAGTTATCTATAATAGGTTTATACTCGTCTCATTTGCAATTAAAAACTGTAGTTAAATTAAAAATTTTAAAACCCGCCGAATATGTCTAGAAAAGACGTGATATCTTCAAATGGCTGGACCGATTTTATTAAAACATAGCTAAGAATCTTCTCGATCAAGTCACCTTTCAAACAGAAAAAAATTAAATCAAAATCGGTCCAGCCGTTTGGTCTGTACGAGTACTTGATCATTTATATATATATATATATATATATATATATATATATATATACATATTTTTTTAATTGTGATACTCCGAGAAATAATTTGCACTTGGAATCACGGATTTGGATGTCAGATTTTTTGAAATATTTTCACCATTTATTGGCTTTTCTATCGACCAAAACAATAAAATGATCGACATCATCGAGCCCAATATCGCCAACTGGACGAACAGCTCTTTTTCTAATACCTGATATGCTGAACTGTGTTTGTCTGCCGTGATTGCCCCGCGGCATACATTCTGTTAAAATGATACAAAGGGATAAATTGAAAAAAGGGTCATAAAAAGTGTCATTGGCACAAAAAATGGTCAAAAGTGATACTTTAGTGTCACAACGACAACGCTGCTCTCAGCAATGCGAGCAGAAAGAAATGAGAGTGCGTACGCCGTATGAGAGTCGGTAGCTTGTTTTAGACACAAACCTTTAATCAAAGACATGTTATTTAGATTAGACTTGGATCGAACTCTTTCAGTAGCTTGTTTTAGACACTAGACTTGAATCGAATTCTTTCAGAAGCTCGTTTTTGACACAAAACTTTGATCCTTTTAAAATATATAAGTTTGATCATTGGTTTGCAGTAAAAGATCTTATTTTCTAAAGCTTACATAAGTACAATAATTTTCGCTTAATTGCTTTTCAAAATATGAATGAATTTTTATGGAGTTAAATAGGTAATTCAGTTAATTCATTCAGTAACGCAATAGCATGCTTTTTTAATTAATTAGGCAAATAAATCAAATAACCCGAGATGAAGTAAGCGGAAACTACTGTATGTTCACACCAGACTTAAATCTCCGAATTTTCAACATGAAGTTTTTCATCAAATTAAATGCATGAAACTCGTTTTATCTATCAAAAAGAAGGCGGGGCAAAGTAAATTATATACGAAGAATTTGTTTTTATTTATTTGGCGTATAAATCAAACAACCACAGCTCAATTAGGCGGAAACTACTGTATGTCCACTCTAGACTTCAATCACTAAATTTTAAACATGAAATTTTTCTTGATATTAATTGCATGAATTTTTTTTTTATTTGTCACAAAAAGGCTGTAAAAGGATGTAAATTAGACTCGAAGAATGTTGACAAAAATGCTTCAAAGATTCATGTTTTTGATGTCATATTTTCTAAGTCACTTTTCTCCACACAAGTCCTATTTGCAAATAGAAAAAGTTTCACGCAACAAATTTCATAATTTCATAAAATTTTAAGAAAAAATTCCTCGAATAATTTGATGGTTCCCGTTTTTAGGGTTCCGTATACCAAAGGTGAAAGCACCCTATTGTTTTCGCTACGCTGTCCGTCTGTCCGTCACACGGTATTTTCTCAGGAACCGTAAGAGCTACGGACCTGAAATTTGGACACAGTATGTAGAACCGCTACAACAACAAATACATGAGAATTAAAAATTAAAGGGCGTTCCAAAACGAGCAACGAAAAATGTTATAATCCCATGTAATATACATACAATTGTATATTGAAACTTGAAATTTGTAAAATTAGTGTATTTTTATACAGACTACAACAATTAACTCTAAAATTTAAAAAAAATTAAAAAAAAGGGTGGTCCATCAGTTAATGCAATTTTGACTATGTAATTTTGACAATTTGCTGTATCTTGGAAACCGTAAGAGGCAAACACTTGAAATTTTCAAAAACGGTAAAACTAAAAAAACCGAAAATTATAAAATCGCCAAACCAAAAAAAAAATCGCCAAAAACTAAAAAAAATATCGCCAAAACGAAAAATATCGCAAAAATTAAAAAAAATTTCTAACACTAAAATAAATCGCCAAATTCGAAAAAATCGCCAAAATGAAAAAAAACGCCGAAAATCGAAAAAAAAATCGGCAAAACGCGAAAATGTCGCCAAAAATAAACAAAAATCGCCAAAAAGAAAAAATGCCAAAAACCGAAAAAAATCGCCAAAACAAGAAAATAAAGTGTCAAAACTAAAAAAGGAGCCAAAACTTTAAAAAATCGCCAAAAACTTGAAATTTTCAAAAACGGTAAAACTTAAAAAACCGAAAATTATAAAATCGCCAAACCAAAAAAAAAATCGCCAAAAATTAATAAAATAAATCGCCAAATTCGAAAAAATCGCCAAAATAAAAAAAACGCCAAAATGAACAAAACGCCAAAAATCGAAAAAAATGGCCAAAACGCGAAAATGTCGAAAAAACTAAAAAAAAAATTTAAATAAAAAAATCACAAAAATGAAAAAAATCGCCAAAATGAAAAAACGCCAAAAACCGAAAAAAATCGCCAAAACAAGAAAATAAAGTGTTAAAACTAAACAAGAGCCAAAACTTAAAAAAATCGCCAAAACTGAAAAAACGCAAAAACCGCCAAAACAAAAAAAACCAAAAAAAAATTATTTATATAGGATGAAGTTTGTAATAGATTACATATCTAGTGTTCGTACGGAACCCTTCGTGCGCGAGTCAGAGTCGAACTTTACTGAATTTATTTTTTTTTCCTATAAGCACTAAAATATTAATCATTTTTTGTTTTAACTCCAGCAGCTGTTAATTATGTCATTCAACATATCAAAAATTTACCAAAACCTTGATCGTATGCTAAAGAATAATAATAATTAAAAACAGAAGAAAACGATAACACAGGAAATGGCAATTATTCATACACACATCAATGCAACCCACCAACATAAAATTAATACACTCGTTGTTCCCAGCAACAGATTTTTTTTCGAAAATTTAAAAAAATCTTAAAAAGCACAAACACCCAACTAAAGTTTGAAATTAAAAAAAAATCCCTTTATGCTTTGATTTTTAAAGGTTTAAAAATAATTTTTTAAAGTTTCTACAAGAGAAATATTCCAAGTATTTAAAATTTAAATGTGACAAAATATTTTCTAACGAAATATCCATTTGATTGAATTATAACATTTATAGATGTGAAGATTATTGTTAAGTAGATATAAAAGATTTACTTCATATAGTCAAAGTGATTTCTTTTTGGAAATAAACAGATTATTTATTACACACCAGAACAAGCTTTCAGGGGAGGGAATCAGACATCCTATTTATTAAGAAAACTTAAATGTTTTAAAATGTTTTACATATAAATTTTGAAGTTGAAATTTCTAATTTTTAAGTTTTAAATTATTTGGAAAATGTTGTTTGGTTGCCTCATAAACGTCTTCATAAATTTACCAATTGTCATTAAAGGTGATTGTGTGATTGAACAGAGTGATGCTGCTTGATTTTGTGGCGTAAATTTTTGTAAGTGTATCGTAAATTTTATAGATTTTAATTTAGAAAATTTGAAATGCATTTTGAGTAAAATTTATGTCTGTATTTTTTAACATAAATATTTTGGGAGGGAAATTTATGTTTAAACATGTTCAGCAAATTAATGGAAATAATATATATAATAATATTCGGCTTTGCCGACTCAGGTATGGAAAAATTTAAAAATTTCTTTAACATCGCAGAAAAAGCAAACAAAAATTAAAGTAATGAATACACTCTCCAAAAAAAACATGTATTTTAGGGTTTTTGTTTAACCATAATATTTTTGTCATTCGTTACCTTACTTTAAGACGCTATCATTTAAACTAGTTTTGATTGCTTAGACTCCTTCAAATCTAAGCCAAAAAATACATTAATAAAATAAGTTGTTTTAAGAGTAATTTCCATCACCATTCCGTTACCTCTTACTTATTTTGCTAGTTTTAATTTTTATCTTGAATAATGCGTTATAAGTGGGGACTTGTTTCGTAGATTGTGGAAACATAACTGTCTCCAAAAAACAAACAGTTTTAGGTATTTTGATTTGTTTTACATATGGTAATAGCATAATATTTTTGTCATTCGTTACCTCAATTTAGGACGCTCTTTTTTGATTTATTAGAATTATATAAAATGTTTTAAAAGCAATTCGGCATATCGTTCTTTTAAATTTTCTTCTCCTTTGAAACTCAAAACAATAACCAACCACCAAAATAAGATATTAAAAAGTACCACAACAAAAACCATACATACATACATACATATAGACAAGTCACGAATTACAACTTTTTTACAATTTTCTTTTTTTCCACAATCAAATTTTTAGCAAATGGTCTTATATAATTGAAGTATTTGCAAATCAGATTCGAAAAATTTTTGGTTTTATTCAACACTCACTCGCCTGAATTTTTGGAATACATTTTCGAGTAACGAATGACAAATTTTTAGCAAATTGATGAAACGCATGCTACAAATTTTTTTTATACGACTCATCATTCTATTGATTTACTCGTATTTGATAATAATATTTAATATTAAAAAGGTAAGTCACGAATGACAAGCAGCTTGCAGACATGCTTTTTTTAAAACAAGAAAAAAAACGTTGCCAACGTATGACCATCGATTTGAGACATAATTGTAAAGACAATAATGCTTTCTAAAGCTAATGAGAGCTCATGTCTTATATAGCACCAACAAAATCTTAAGATGTTATGCTTAAACTAGTTTTTATATTAAAAATTGGGCGAACATAAAAAACTCTTGAGTAAAGATATTTCTTATATATAAAATATATTTAATTGGTAAAGAACAAAAAATTGTTTTTGTTAATTAATTTTATGTACAAAAAAAGGTTAGATTTGCCACCCCTACAATTTATTTATTTCTAAGACATAAGATATGTTTAACTAACAAAGAAAAAACTAGTTTAACTTACTCTTACATACCAAAAATAAGTATAAATTTTTCAACCCTGGAAAATTCTGTATAATTTTTTTGCTTTTCAATGCAAAACTATTTCTTTCTAATATATAAAATATGGTATAATAATTAAAAAAACTAGTTTTAGTTATTAATTTTTACATATTAAAAGAATTTTAAATTTTCCAACCCTGGAAAAGTGTTTTTGATTTTTTTGATTTTTAATACCAATCTATTTGTTTCTAAAACATAAAATATGTTTAAATAACAAAGAAAAGCAATAGTTTTAGTTACTGTTACATACAAAAAAATTTCCAATTTTCCAACCCTGGAATAATCTTCTTAATTTTTTCGATTTGTATTACATATATTTTTTTAAATATAAATATGTTTCATTTACAAAAAAAAAATAAGTTTTGGTTATTAATTTTTACATATTAAATTTGTTTAAAATTTCCAACCCTGCAACCGTATTTTTGATTTTTCTGATTTTCAATACCAATCTATTTCTTTCTAAAATATAAAACAAGTTTAACTGAGATAACTTTGTTTCAGTAAATTACTTTTATGTACTAAAAAAAAGTTTTAATTTTCCAATCCCGCAATGTAAGTCTTTTTAATTTTTTCGGTTTTCAATATATTTCTTTCTAAAATATAAAATACGCATAAAAAAAGTTTCAATTTTACAACCCTGGAAAAGTCTATATAATAAAATATTTAGTTTTAGCTGGTAACCTAGAAATTTTCTTAGAAAATTTTAAATTTCACAACCCTGCAACTGTCTTTTTGATTTTTAACAGCAATCTATTTCTTTCTAAAATATAAAATAAGTTTAACTAATAGAAAAAATAGATTTAGTATACTTTTACATATTTAAAAACTGTACAATTTTCCAACCCTGGAACCATCTTTTTTTACTGATCTTCAATGTATTTTTTTCTACAACATCAAATATGTTTAACTAATATCAAAAAATTTTCAATCTTCCAACGCTGGAACTCTATTTTCGATTTTTTTGATTTTCAATAAAATATGTTTAACTAATAGAAAAACTGGTTTTAGTAAGTTACTTTTATATACCAAACAAATTTAAATTTTCCAACCCTGGAAAAGCCTTTTTAATTTTTCCGAACTTCAATATATTTCTTTCTAATATGTAAAATATCTTTAATAAATAAAAAAATAGTTTTAGTTACGTACTTTTACATGTGAAAAATAAATTTTGATTTTCCAACCCTGGAAGCCTTTTAAATTTTTCCGATTTTCAAAATATTTCTAAATATGAAATGAGTTTAACCAATAAAATTATTTTAGTTACTTTTATATACACAAAAATAAGTTTAAGTTTTCCAGCCCTGGAACGGTCTTTTTTATTTGCCTTATTTTTAATACCAATCTACTAAGGACCAATTTTAATACATCAGTCTGAAACCAAAGTCTCTAGCTTTTCTAGACTTCGGGAACCGACTTCATGCACAGACAGATGGACAAAGTGAAACACGCAGCTCGCTTATCCGACTTCCCTATTCGGTAGAAGATAAAATATACATACATACATATATTCTTTATGAGGTCGCATGTAAATTTTGTGGAAATTAGACACCGAAAAAAATAAATAAAAAAATTTCTTCTCGTAAATAAATATTGATATATTTTAATCGTAGAAAACCGAGGGATAGGTGCAAGTAGTTTTTCCACTAGGGCAAGTTATTTAGTTTTGAAATAAACTGCTGTAAAATAAATAACTTAACTACCTGCATTGAAAAAAATATATTTTAGTATTTAAAAACTCTCAAGAGGTCTCGGTTAAACCAACATCTGGATAAGATTTTCAAGTGTTTGAAAAGAAAATATACAAAACACTTAAGGCAACAATAAGATTTGAAGAAATAAAATGAAACGTATGCTTTAGGAAATTACTTTGAAAAACCAATTTTAGATTAAATATAAATACCAAGATAAATATTAGAAAACCAAATTACGCAGTCATTAATGCTTTGACAATTAAATAAAGAAAAGTTTTTCGTTTTTTTTAAACAGAAAATTAAAACTTTTTATCTTCCATTGATGTGATGCCCCTAATAATTTCACACATAAATTATTTCGCATTACCACCACCTCGTGCCTTAAACGCTACGAGTATTTTTTGTACAGTGTGGGGAAATTAAAAGAACAAATTGCCCACTTATTCATATTTGTGCATTATTTTATTAAATTATCTATTAGATAAATAGTAATTTTTTCATTTAGCACTTAAAACCACCGCTGGTGTGAAGCAATTGTAACCGGTTTGTTAAAATAAATTTGTTCATAAATTTAAATAAATTTCAATTTTCGTTTTTGGGTCATAGTCAAACACTTATTTAGAAACAAAAAAAAATAATAATAATAATAATAATACTCGTAATAATAAAAGAAAAGTGTCATGTAAAATTTTTTGAAATAAAATGCTAAATACATTAAGATGTTTACACATTTGATTGGTTAAATGTAAACAAACAAATTTGTTAATGAAAACACTGAAAGTGTAAACAATAAAACAAATTAATTTTAATTCACAATCAATTAAGTTTTATAAAAAAAAATTATATACATACGAGTATTTTATAAAGTAAATTTTTCGAAGATTCACTAATAAATAAGCAAATGTCTGAGAAACCCATTTAACTTACCTGAGGAGCCCTTAAAAAGCATTTGTGTGTTAAGAATAAAGGTAGACGTCCATAGCTTGCTTTTTGCGCGTTACGCTTTCTATGCATCTGTCAAAAAAGTAGAATCAATGTAATAGTAAGTGACAAGTTAGATTGCAAAAAGCGCAGAACGCGTCGGCGCGTTCAAAGCAAAAAGTAGGTCTACTTTCTACTTTTGTACGCGTTACAAGCTGTTCTTGAAAGCTAAAGATGTTAAATAATACTTTATTTCTTACGTTATCGATAAATATTATTTTGCCGTGGATAATTTTTTTCTTTTTTTCAATAAAAAAAAATTTCTTATTAAAAAAAAACTTGTTTAATAAAATATGTGAATATTTTCATTAATGCGATGTATCTATATAAATAATAGGCGAACATGTTTTTTGCAATCCGTTTTACGCTGGTACCACTGCACCAATTTTAAATAGATTTATATGGTTTTAAAGGATTTCCCGTACAGATGTGCAGAATCTATATTTGATTGAAATCGGTTTAGTATTTTGGGAGCTATAGCTACATGCACACATAGTACACACGCATTTATTAGCTAAAAAGTAAAAAAGAAACAAAACATGATTGTGTGTGTGTTTGTAGTATTTCTCTTGATCTAACAATTTTTTTCTCTTAGTTGTTGTTGTATGAAAGCCATTATACTTGAAGGAAGAGAGTTGAATAAATTGAATTAGCTTGGTTGAAGTGATTTTGTTTATGTTTTTTTAATTTCATGCATTATTTAATAATGGTTGCATATGTATGTAAGTATGTGTGTGGCTGTGTTTTAATGAATTTTTTAAGACGTTATTTACATTTTGATTCTAGAATACGGGCGATTGTGTCGTCCGTTTGGTATATCTAGTTTTAATTAACTTTTCATCACACTTTTTTCAGTAACAAATTTTGCATATTAGTTATCGATTACTTTTACGAGTGTCATCTCCGCTAAATCTATATTATTTACTTTGTGTGCATTAAATATTTTTAAACAATAAAACGGAAGAAAATTTAATAAATTAAATATGCAAACTCGACTAACTCCACAAATTCTTTTAAATACTCGATTTCACTCTCCATTTTTTCTTTATAAGTATTTATAAACAAACGCACACAGCTGATCAAAACAAAAATAAAATGGCGTATGAAAAGCAGTGCATGCAACTCAACGCGAACAAAGTATAGAATGAAACAAGAGGATGAAACGCGTGTGAAGCATAACGCGCAAAAAGCGAGCTATGGACCTCTTCCGTAAATTTGAAACATTTTTGAGCAGCTAAATTAAAATGCAGTATAAGTGGGATCTGCAGAGGGTAAAGTGTCAAGAAATCCTAATTGCAATAATGCAATGTTCGACAGATATTTTTTACACAAATAACCACGATTCACAATCTTGTGCAAACGGTCTTACATCGTAGCATGTGCAAAAAACATGTGAGTAAATTGATACTCACCACTAAGAATTGTTAAGTGGTGAGTATCAATATACTTTATCATTTTACACATAAAGGGTGTTTTTTATTGAGGTATAGAACTTTAAGTTGGCATCACTTTCTTAACTGGCGGCCATTTTGTCAGCTGTCAAGTGATTAATATTTAGTTTGGTTTGCCATTTCATCATGAACAGGTTGACAAAAGAACAACGCTTGCAAATCGTGCAAATTTATTTCGAAAATAATGGTTCAGTTCGCGAAGTTTATCGCAAGCTCCGTCCATTTTATGGTCGACATAATCGTCCATCAGAGCAATTAATTCGGTTAACCATGGATCGTTTTCGCACTACGTTTACTCTATGTGATAATACGCATCCGCAGAGACGTCGAACAGTGCGCACCGAAGAAACAATTGCCGCTGTAGAGCAAAGTGTTGAAGAGGACCCGAATGAATCGATTCGCCACCGTGCACAGCAATTGGAGCCGACTAACCGACTATTTTGTTCCCGAATTGGATGGCATGAATGTGGATGAGTTGTGGTTCCAACAAGACGGCGCTACATGCCACACAGCGCACGTCACATTCGATTTATTGAAGGAAACATTCGATGAGCGCATAATTTCGCGGAATGGACCTGTCAATTGGCCACCAAGATCGTGTGATTTGACACCATTGGATTATTTTCTTTGGGGATATGTGAAGTCCCTCGTCTACGCCAACAAACCAGAAACATTAGGGGACTTGGAAGCCAACATTCGTGGCGTTATTGCCAACATACGGCCCCATATGCTCGAAAAAGTGGTTGAAAATTGGACCTGTAGAATTGGCTTTATTCGAGCCAGCCGCGGCGGCCACATGCCCGAAATCATATTTAAACATTAATGGCATTAAATTATCCTTCCAATAAAGCCAAATTGATGGACATTAAAACGATTTCTTGTGTTTTATTTCAATTCGAAGTTCTATACCTCTTAAAAAACACCCTATACTATGATGCAAGGCCATTTGCACAAGATTGTGAATCGGGCTTTAATGTTGCCTACTTTTAGGAATTTTGCAAAATTTCATTTCATTTGCAGAATAGAATATTCTAGAACAAAATATTTGTAATTCAATATAATACAACTCTCAGTTTCGAAATTGAAACTCTTTTTAACTTAATCATCAGCTAAATGATTAATTAATTAATTTATTAATTAATTGCTTTATTAACACAATTACAAATAGAAACGAAGACAAAACAAACAAACAAACAAACAAACAAAAGCCTTAAGTGAATGCAGAAAAAACTGAAATTCTAACCAGTTTTAATACAATACACTCTACTCGGTCTACTCGTATGTAGTCTAATTAAGTAAAACACATGACAAATAGACATAGAAATAGTCTACAAAGAATGTATGTACATATGCGTGTATCATACTATGTCATAAAAATTATAAAAAAATAATATTTTATCTAAGTTAAGCCCGAACGAGCAAAGTCTAATTAAAATACCAGCACAAAATGCAAAGCAGACAAATTAAATCAGACTTTAGTTACAATTGAGCATTTAAACGAGACAATCGAAGAAAGATGTATTATTATACGAGTATTAAAATTAAGCAAAGGAATAAAAATCAATTTAAAATTTGTGCATAGTTAAAAGAAAATTTATTAAATATTGAATTGAAAATCAATAACGAAATGTCCGCTCACAAACGAAAAATCACTTTGCTAAAACATTGTTTAATGTTTAATAAAGAAGCGATTGATGAAACGCAGTACTTAGACATGGGTAAGAGAAGTGAAATAAAAAAATATATACAGGCAAATCCCGGTATAACGAACGATATAATTTCAGGCCTATTCATTACACCGAAAAATTCGTTATATCGCAAAGTTTTTTTTTCAAGTATTAGTTTAACTATTATTATTGCAGATCAATTATGACACAATAAAAAGAATGAAGGATTTTTTTTTTCAAATAAACTACCAAATACAAACTAATGGTATCACATTTTGTTTTCGCATTTACATTGCTGCTTTAGATTTTTATAAATATTTTTTTTTTGCCGTTCGTTATACAGAACACAAAACATTCACTATATAAAATAACACTAAATGTTAGAAATATGTTCCTAGCAAGTTTTTGTTTTTTATTTTGCAATTTTATTTTGCAAATTTTATTTTGCATTTTTTTCTTTATCATTCCTTATATCCAGTATAAAATTAGGATAGTATTCGCTATATAAGGTTGCTTATGTAAAAAATTTGGGCGTTTATTACAACGGATTTTCGTTAAAGCGAGATACGTTATACTAAGGTTTGCCTGTATTTGTATGTACGTTTAATCAAAAAAATCCTATAATAATAATTAAAATATGTAATTAATTCAATTAAACTTTTGTTCAAAAATTTAATTGATCAAAAAATTAATAAGAAATTTACTGAAGTCAATTAAACTTTTGTTATAAAATTTATATTAATTAAAAAGTTTAATTAACACAATTAAATTTTTTAATTAATTATTTGCATTTTTTTTCAAATTAAAGGTGTTAGTAAGAGAAAAAAAAATTTTGTGTGTGAATGTTACCTAAAATTAAATTGAAATAGTTGAAATTAAAATACAGTGCAGTTCGTCTATAACGAATTCCGAGAACCCAGTTAAGTTTTTGTTTTATATGCAGAATAAACATTTTTTTCTAGATATAAAAGTGAGCAGTTCGTCTTTTTATTTTAAAATATTTTTGTAAGACAACAACTTAAGATATTTGCCCGTATTGCGTATGTCAAGTCGAATATTCATCTACGAGATTTTTGTATTAGATAAAGCAAACGTGTGCCAGCTTTTTTTGATCTAGAACAAAATTCTCACAGACGAATATTCGACTAGGCCTATGCATTATGGGAGATTGCATTTTAAATATAAAAATAAAAAATTTACAACGGCCTGTTCAACAATGTCGAAAGTATACATTCGTTTAACAATTTACATAAAAATCAAAAAGAAATTTTTATATGTTATGGTTGTTTTCAATATAAATTATAGAATGAAGTTATTTTTAACCGTATTCAAAAAAAAAAAAAAAGGAGGAGGTTATCAATTCGGCAGTGTTACTACACAACTCGGCACATTCTAGACCGATTGTAAAAATTCTTTTTTGTCCCATTGCAAAAAAGTGGGCGTGGACATGCCCATAATTATTTAATTTAATTTAATGATATTCTACTTATATGATTGCTACGGACCCTAGCAAGCACTTTTGATTCTTTTAATTACACAATTTTAGAGTTGAAAAAGTGGGCGGGTCTACGCCTATTAAAATCTATTATTATATTTCACGTTGTTCTACTCAACCGATTTTTACAAAACTTATCACACATCTTGAGCTCCAAAATAGACACAAATCCTTCTTTTGAAAAAATGGGCGGAGTCACGCCCATTAAAATTTAGTAGTTTATTTTAAGTGATTCTTCTTTACCGATTTTTACAAAACTTAACACATACCCTGAGCTCTGAGAAACACAAAATGTTGCACTTACAAAATGGGCGGAGGCACGCCCATTAAAATTTAATTTTATATCCCATACATTTTGTTCTATCAGATCTTTGCATTGAAGTCGTTTTTTTTTTGACAGAATTATTTTTGATATCGTTGAACAGGTCGTATGTATGTATTTTTACATTTTTATATCTGCACTTCCTAACTGTGTTAAAGAAAATTCAGATAAAAACTGGCAATTCTTATGTTCTTTATAAGCGTATAAATTTCCATGCAGCTTTACTTGCAATACTTAAAAAATAATTGCTATGAGTCTCGTAATTTGTATGCATTATTAAAGCAAAACCATTCGGAAGTGAAAAAAGGTTCGTTGCTCTAGATAATTCGCTTTTTTTTAGTAATATGTTCGTTATAAATGAACTCCACTGTAAGTTATTTAATTTTTAAGCTTTTATGTTGGCAAATAATAACCCAATTCACAAACTTGTGTAAATGGCCTTGCATCGCAGCCTGTCCAAAATGGTATAGTATATTGATTGATACTCACCACTAAGAATTCTTAAGTGGTGAGTATCAATATACTATACCATTTTGCAAATGCTACGATGCAAGGCCAGTTGCACAAGATTGTGAATTGGGCTAATAATGGGTGTTTTTTTTAGAGGTATAGAACTTCGAATTGAAATAAAACACAAGAAAATCGTTTTAATGTCCATCAATTTGGCTTTATTGGAAGGATAATTTTATGCCATTAATGTTTAAATATGATTTCGGGCATGTGGCCGCCGCGGCTGGCTCGAATAAAGCCAATTCTACAGGTCCAATTTTCAACCACTTTTTCGAGCATATGGAGCCGTATGTTGGCAATAACGCCACGAATGTTGGCTTCCAAGTCCCCTAACGTTTCTGGTTTGTTGGCGTAGACGAGCGACTTCACATATCCCCAAAGAAAATAGTCCAATGGTGTCAAATCACACGATCTTGGTGGCCAATTGACAGGTCCATTCCGCGAAATTATGCGCTCATCGAATGTTTCCTTCAATAAATCGATTGTGACGTGCGCTGTATGGCATGTAGCGCCGTCTTGTTGGAACCACAACTCATCCACATTCATGCCATCCAATTCGGGAACAAAATAGTCGGTTAGTCGGCTCCAATTGCTGTGCACGGTGGCGAATCGATTCATTCGGGTCCTCTTCAACACTTTGCTCTACAGCGGCAATTGTTTCTTCGGTGCGCACTGTTCGACGTCTCTGCGGATGCGTATTATCACATAGAGTAAACGTAGTGCGAAAACGATCCATGGTTAACCGAATTAATTGCTCTGATGGACGATTATGTCGACCATAAAATGGACGGAGCTTGCGGTAAACTTCGCGAACTGAACCATTATTTTCGAAATAAATTTGCACGATTTGCAAGCGTTGTTCTTTTGTCAACTTGTTCATGATGAAATGGCAAACCAAACTAAATATTAATCACTTGACAGCTGACAAAATGGCCGCCAGTTAAAAAAGTGATGCCAACTTAAAGTTCTATACCTCAATAAAAAACACCCTTTATATTTTATTTTAATACAAATTGGTAAAGCGACAGTTGGCTGGCTGTCAGCAGAAATTTTGTGTTCTCCAATCAAATCACGAGATCATTTATTTATTCTACTAAATTAAAACAAATAAAATTTTCAATGGCACTCGAAGAAAGAAATCATCAAGAGCTTCATTTATAAGCAGTAAAAAGCAAGAAAAAATATTTGTCTGATTAACGGTAATTCTTTTTTTTTTGTCTGTCTGTGTGTCTGTTTGTCTGAGTGTTTGCTTGATGTTTTTTTTTTTGTTTTTTTTTATGCGGCATTCACAAGTTTTCTTTTTAGCGTTGTCTATGAAATTATGAAATCGATGGAAAAATTAAGGACTCTTTTCTCATTGGCACCAGAGTGCCCAACTTCAATCGGCTTCTCATACAAATGAATACACAGAAATACACAACTTCATTTCTCTCAGTGGCCAGCATTGCCATACACCAAGTGTTATAATGCTGGCTCACTTGGAAATAATTTTGTCTGCAATTTCGGGTTTTTAAACACAGTGTGCTGGTATGGAAAAATTAATTTTTTTCGAAATGAATTTGCAATTATTAGTATTTCTACGAGCTATAAATTTTTTTTAATTATAAAAAATTCAAAAACTTTTCATAAAATATCTTGGGTGGAAAAAGTGAGTGCCTGACTTTCGTTGTCTTAAAACAGTTGCTTTTATGAAGACAAATAAATACAATTGTGCAAAACAAAATTTATATTATTTTTTTTTAAAGGAGGGGAATTTTCTTAAGAGTCTTGAAATGCCGCCAAATTATACGATTGAATTTGTGTTTTTCTTTTACTTTTTTCTTTTTAATATATGTACTTAAATATAAAAAGTGTCTTTTATATAGACGGAAATCTGCCTATAACACTTAACAGATGTTAAGTTAAAAAGATAATTTTCTCTTCTCTTTTCTTTTGCAAAATTAAAATTAAAAATAAAACTTTTCACAGCTGCACAAAGACAATTTTTATGACAGCGACTCAAAGTCTGTGTCTCGGTGTCTGTCTACAGTAAATTATAAAAGAAATAAAATGCACAAATGTAATTACATATAAAAGTAGGGGGAGAGGGACAGGGACTATAAACTAAACTAAGACAAAATATTAATTTATTGAATTATAGAAATAAATTTTTAAAAGAAGGATTTTCTGTAAAAGTATAACAAATTTTCTGTAAGAGTTTTCCCAACAGGAAGAAGGAATATGGTTGGTGGCCAAAAAATCAACTCTTTTTGTTTAAGCTTCTTTCTGCTCTATCTCTCTCTCTCTCCTTCATCTTCATCAGGCTGTTTATTCTGCTGCTACATAAAACAAATAAATGAACAAACTGTCAAAATAAAAGCAAAGGTTTTATTTTTTTATTTTCATATTTTTCAACTGCAATTTTTATATCATTTTCTTTGCTTCTGTTTTGAAGCCAGTCCGTCTGTCTGTCTGCCAGTCTGTCCCTCTGTCTGCTTATATGTGTGTCTTTTTTTTTTTTGTACATATAAGTTTTGTTTTTTTTTTTAATTTTCGTATGGTGGGTGTCAAAAAGTTCAACATTTGCTGCTCGATGCAGACATTTCAGTAATTGTTCGCTGGGCCTTGCGATAACATCAAACACAAACAACTTCGCCAAGCAACAGCAGCAGCATCAGCATCAGAATCAGTATCAGCAACATCAGCATCAGCATTTGCATCATTTCGAGTGTTTTGATTTGCTTTAATAAATTTTCTTTTAAGCAGTGTCAACGTTATATAATTTTGCTTTTAAAAATTTTATTTAACAAAAAAAATAAATTCAATAGTTTATATTGTTGTTTAATTTGTTTGAAATGCCTCAAACGTGACTAAATTTATGGTGTGTTTTAACAACTTTAAAATAATAAAATCAAAACACTAAAAGGGATTTAAAGATACAATTTATTAACCAGATTTTAAAAGCAGAACAGCGAGTGGCGCGGCGCGCATTTGTTTAATTTACAATAAAATAAAGTGGATTATAAAAAGACAATTAAAAAAAAGAAAAGAGAATGAACAAAAATTTAAGCGACAATAAATGAGCTATAATGGGATTTAATAAGTGATTAATGTTGTTATTGCAACAACATTTTGGAAATTTATAGCTGAAATTGTGATTATTTAGCTTTTTGGCTTAAATAAACAAACTGCATTGAAATTGTAAGACCAACAAACTAAACAAACAGGTAAGGATGGATAAGTGATAGTCGAAAAAAATTCAACTGAAAATAAATGAGCGATAAATCAGTTAAAGTTCTGAAAATTTCAAAGCTCTTTTGAATGAAAACAGGGCGCAAATTACGGCACTCCTTATCGAACGAAATTACGAAATATTTCAATAGAGTTTACATGGAAACATTTTAAAATTTCGAACCGCATCGAATGCCGAATTTGCCCCCAGCTGCTGAGAGATAAGTTAAGATTAGTTGGCTCAATTTTAACATTTATCTGAGAATTTTGCTCATTTTTAACTCGGAATCAATTGTGAAATGCTTTCAAAATTTTCATTATTCAAGTGTTTTTTAAAACACTAGATTTTCAGTTTTCCTTTCAAAAAATGCAAGAAACAAATGTTAATTTTCCCCATAAGTTTTCGAATTCCTCTTCTTATGGTATTGAATTTTATTTAAATTATTAATTGAAAATAATTTTTTTTTTTTTTCAATAAAAAAAAATTATTTTTTTCAATAAAATTTTTAATAAATAAGCTTTAAGCATTTTGCAGAGTTGCTTATGAAAATGCTTTTTTGCCTAATTTGTTTCTTCGAGTTGTTGAAAGAGTAAATACTCACATTTCTCATTCACTTCTTGAAGAATATTTTATTAAGCTTCAAGATTCCTTCCAAAACACAATTGAAAAGTCTGCTCTTGAAATAAATTTATGCAATATAATTAAATTTTTTCCAATTTTTCCTACAAATTTCGGATATTGAATTTTCATCATGTTTCGAGGTCCCGGGAGTCGATTCTGACCATTTTCGCGATAATATCCATATGGATGTATATATGCATATGTGACGCGCAAAATAGAAAGGGACCTAAGGGTAAAAACCGGTTTTGTTCAGGAGAGCCATTTTAAAGATTTAAATACGTGTATCTTTGGTGTACCATCACATCATAAAACGCGCATATCTCTGGGAGGGAACACTTTTGGGGCATGGGATCGGTCTCATTCGATGCTCAGATGTTTTCCACATCAAAAACAAAAAAAAAAAAAAAGTGAAAATTTATGTTTTTTTTACCCTTTCTCTATGCGCTGTCACATATGTATGGTTTTAAGTTTGAGTATGTGTGTATAAGTCTGTGTGTGTTTGCGCGTATATATGTATGTGTGTTTAGGTGTGTGTGTGTGTGTGTGTGTGTATAAGTCTGTGTGTGTATATGCAAACATCGCTTAGATCACGTGAGATAGTGAATCGCTTCTGTTCGAAAGATTTAGAAAATTTTCATAAAACTGTGTTTTCTTCAACAAATTTTAAACTTCTAAGCCGATCAAGTTCTAGATCTATTTATCAGCTCTTAACCTCAAAATGACACATCAATTTCATTAAACTATAACAAAAAAAGTGTATTAAGTTATTTATTGCCGGAATTCGGAAAGATTGCACTATACAAAAAAAAAAAAAAAAAAAAAAAAAAAAAAACGGTTTTAACAAGCGAATCTGGCAATATAGCGAAGTTTTTAAAGTTTACGTTTGTTTAAATTTTGGCTTAGGTTTTTAGATATCAGCAGATTCGATCGATTACTTTTTTTTAAAGAGAAGTAACACTCATGCTATGAATGCCTACTACTATTACTAGGTGGTAGCTATTTTAGGAAAGGGATAGTAATAGAGAAGGCAGACGGTGAAGGAAGAGACAGAGAAAGCTTCATTCTTATACAACTCTGCTTTTTGCTTTTTTTTTTATCATGTAGTGTTGCAGCGCCTCTGGTGTCAAATGATGCGTAGTAAATTTTTTTTGAAGCTGTGGCTAGTAGCCATTTTATCGGTTAGTTTACTTCGCCGATGATTCTGCTACACTACAAAAGAGGGCGCTCTGATTGAAAACAAAAAATTTTTTTTAGTTTTATTGTGGTTTTCAATGCAAGTTGTCTATCGAACGTTTTCTGTCGACATCGTAAACCTGGCCGTTACACTTAGGGGGATTTTATAAAGAATATTTTTGTTAATCATATTAATATCTTATGTGTATGTATATCATATTCGCTAGATCAATTTGCTGATTAAAAATGCAACATACCCCAACCTAAAGGTGAAAAACTTTCAAAACTATGATATACTGTATATTTGTTACTTTCAGAACTTCGAAAGAAATTGTCAGAAATTTGGTTTTGTTGTACAATGTTTGTTAACGTGATCTGAAGCAAGAATTTAACTTTTTCTTTAGAAAATATAACCGGAAATCATTCTTCGTTGAAAACTGCTGCTGCAAATATTGCAGATGTGGCAAAGTCAACAGTCTCTAAAATCACAATAACAAATTAGATGAATTAGAAATTCCCTGCTCTAATTCATGTAAACTAGACCCCTGCACAAGACCACTTACAAGAACTTTTAAGACATGAGAGATTTCTCAAATGGTTTACTACAGCAACATCTTCTATAACAAGAAATTTGTTTCAGTTATTGCAGGGTACAGGAGTAAAGAAGAAAATACTTCTTGACGAAAGAAGTTGTGATGCTTGCTTCTTCCTACGCATGGGCGCGTATACAAAACGGCATGCATGTAATACACACACATCTTGTGATCTTTTATTTATCTGAGCAGATAAAAACGCACACCTACATTGACATTAGTTGTGTGCGCTTGCTTTAAAAACTCACCCTTAAACACATAATAGCTTACCATCTACATCTTACACACACACTCAAACGTACAATATGCAAAATAACAAGCAGACACGCATCAACACTATTTGTTTTAAGTGTTTGTTACGAGAACAAGAAGTCTTCGCAGTATCGCTTGTAAACACTCATATACACAATACATCCATTGTGCTTCGCTTATTAAGCGAAATCATTTATTATGCCAATACATTCAAAAAACAAAAGACGTATTTACATTTCAAGACTGTTTACGCAGTCAAATGTTACAATAAGTTTTTAAAAATTTAAAAACAGCAGGCAGGCTTTGTTGCAAAAAGTTATTGCATATACACAAAAGTCGCAAGTATGCAATGAAAAATAATTTTCTTTAGGTCTAAAAATGCAAGAGTATGCAAAAAAAGCCTTCCCCCAAAAGGACATTTTTCGCTTCCCGGGTTGTAAGTCATACACAGAAAGAAGCATTCACCAATTAATGTTTTCAATTAAGAATTTGTTTGGTTTAATTAAATTTTTAATTGTATTGATTAATCTGAGGGGACAAACTTAATTGATATTATCAAATTGTTTATAGGTGAAAATTTAGATAATATTTTAAATGATAATACAAATATTTTAATTAATATTACAAAATCATTCATATGCAGTAAAGAATATATGGCAAAAATATCTCTTCCAAAGGTTTTTATGTTTCACAGAAAAGAATCTGGCCTATTAACATTGGAGTATCGTTTTAAAACGGCAGATAATAACGACAAGTTTACATTGAAAATGTACCATGTTACCCTAGCACTGTACTACCATTGCAATATAAAATTTTCGTTTTTAGGGTTCCGTACACCAAAGGTGAAAAGGAACCCTATTGTTTTCGCTACGCTGTCCGTCTGTCCGTCACACGGTATTTTCTCAGGAACCGTAAGAGCTACGGACCTGAAATTTTTACAGAGTATGCACAATTTTGGCCGCTACAACAACAAATACATGACAATTAAAAATTAAAGGGTGTTCCAAAACGAGCCACGAAAAATGTTAAATTCCCATGTAATATACATACAATTGTATATACATATTGACACTTGAAATTTGTAAAATCAGTGTATTTTTATACAGACTACAACAACTAACACTAAAATTCAAAAAAAATTTAAATTAAAGGGTGGTCCATCAGTTAATGCAATTTTGACTATGTAATTTTGACAACTTGCTATATCTTGGAAACCGTAAGAGGCAAATACTTGAAATTTTCAAAAACCTCAAAACTAAAAAAACCGAAAATTATAAAATCGTCAAACCAAAAAAAAAAAAATCGCCAAGAATTAAAAAAATCGAGAAAACGAAAAAAATCGCCAAAATTAAAAAAAAAATTCCAACACTAAAATAAATCGCCAAATTTGAAAAAATCGCCAAAATTAAAAAAACCGCCAAAATGAAAAAAAAAGACAAAAATCGAAAAAAATCGCCAAAACGCGAAATGTCAACAAAACTAAAAAATTTTATATATAAAAAATATCGCAAAAATGAAAAAAATCGCCAAAAATAAAAAAAAAAATCGCCAAAATAAAAAAATTTCAAAAACCGAAAAAAATCGCCAAAACTTAAAAAAATCGCCAAAACCGAAAAAACGTCAAAACAAAAAAAAAACCCAAAAACAAAAAAATGTCAAAACTCTATATTATATAGGATGAAGTTTGTATTAAATTACATATCTAATGTTCGTACGGAACCCTTCGTGCGCGAGTCAGAGTCGCACTTTACTGAATTTATTATTATTATTACCACGTTTATAAGCAAATAAAACTGCAATTGTTTTATTGCGTCTAACTAACTCACAAAAACTATTTGCTATTAATGCGCTATTTGCAAAAAAAAATGCTTGAGGTTGCCACAAACGTTTTCTAATACAAAACAATAAATAAACATAAATAAGAAACATTGATAGAAGAAAATATTGACAATTAAGACAAATACATGTTTATAATTATTTGTTTACACTATTTTTTTTAAACATAATTTAGTTTTATATTGAAAAGTTATCTAGTTCTTGTACTTTTGCCTTTATGACGTATAAACAGTGAGTTAACTTATTTGTAAATATATTTATTTGCATATGGTGTGCGTATAAACGTAGGGTATGGGTAAAAACGATACTTTAGTCCCGAATATGATTAATCCTGGATTTAAATGATCAACAGAAAAAACTTTTATTAGTAAAAAATTTTGATTATTTAGCGAGAAAACACCTCTCTTAGGCACGGAAAGTTTATTTTGCAAGTCTTAATTCAACTGGGAGAAATAAAGAAAGAGATATTATTCCTCCCTCTGTCTTTCATACAGCTGAATTAAGACTTTGCAAAGTAAACTTTGCGTGTTTGAAAGGGTTATAAGTAAAATTTTCGTGTCTAAAATTGGTATTAGACACGGAAAGTTTACTTTGCAAAGTCTTAATTCAGCTGGGAGAAATATAGAAAGAGATATTATTCCTATCTCTGTCTTTCGCACAGCTGATTTAAGACTTTGCAGAAGGGGTATTACATTAATAACTTTACATTTTAGTAACAACTATTTTTACAAAGTTGTAAATTTTTTGCAATGTGATATCAGTTGCAATAGCTACTTTTAACCTCTGATTTCAATTTCACGTAATAACAATGTTTAAAGTTTTAGAAATTGCTACAAATAGATAATTTTTATGTGTATGCCCCAGAGTTTTTTTTTTTTGTCTTGTATGTTTTTCATCATATTATTTATCTTTTACAAGTACTTCCAAGAAACAACATTTTATTTTAAGATTCCTCATAATTTGTCTACTTGAATTTTGTATGGCTCATAAAAAAAGCCATCAACTTGGTATGTGTTTAATTTTGTCATATGTCTGGCACAATAATAATCCTTTTAAACAGAAACTGGAAATATAAAATTGTATCACATGGAACTAACTACTACAAAAAAAAAAAAAACATAACAAATTAAAAACATTCAAAAGAATTTTTAAAAGGAGCTTTCAAATTACACCAAAAATTCGTAGCCAACATACCAGAAACAATTTTAATAGGAGACACTCCCCAAAGAATTTTGTTAAGCAGAATAATAATGGAAAAAAGTAGACCCATTTAAGAATCAAAAATGGAAATAAAACACTAAGTTGTTTTGTCTGCAGTGTCTGGAGCAAAAGCAACACATATAAACCAATTGACAACAACTTTCAAAAGGCAACAAACAGCAAGTGACATATGGAAAAAAGTGTGTAAAAACAACTGCAAAAACAAAAAAGTGAAATGTTTTTCTTTTCCTAAGTAGTTCGGTAAATAAAATGCTCTTGCATTTGCAGTTGAAAAAATTTTTCTTATCGCAGTTTTTTTTTTAATTTTTTTTTTTGTAATGTATTGTTGACATTTCTGCTTCCCACCAAGATTCTCAAGAATCATGTAAGAAATCGTCAAAATAAATATATAAAAAAATTACACAAAGAATATGTTAGTTCTTTCTGTTTGCCATTCATTCCCAAATTAAGCAAGAAAAAGTAATCCTATGCAAACAACAACACACTTGGACACCAACGCCGCCACCACAAAATCATAAATCGAAAACAGTCTTATCAAAATAATCGCATTTAAACGAAATATCTACACTTTTCTGTAAGAGTTGTGTGTCTGTGTGTGTGTGTGTTTTTTTTTTTTTTTTTTTTTAGAAAATTTCTCTTTATTACCAAAATGTTCTAAAAATTCATTTCATTTTTTAGACAACTGTGGCACCATGAGCAACAGCATGACCGGCTCCACAGGCTCTTACAACATGGACGATATTCTAATTGTGACAGCCAAGCACAGCGAAAGGGCAATATTGAGAGCGAATTTTCTCAAAAATCATTTTGACAAAATCACCAAACAACGTGGACGCAAACCGTTCAAGTAAGTTTTAGCTTTTATTTAAAGACGTTTCTTTTTCTAGAAAAAGTGCAACATTTTCTTTACTTTATATTTAAAAAAAAAATGCAATTAAGCGTTCTTTCAAAGCAAAAATTTGCGTTCGTAAGGGTTGATACAATAATTTTCAATAAACTTAAATTTATAAAAAAAAACATTTTATTGTGAATTTTCACTGAAAAGTGTAATAAATGTACCATTTATTTTTCTAGAAAAGAAAACGCAGTAAATAAAAAATAATAATATCATTTATAGAAAAAAAATTAAATTATATTAAAATTTTAAGCAAAAGTTTAATTCAATTAAATAAATTTTTAATTAAAAGTTTAATCATTTAAATTTTTAAGCAAAAGTTTAATTGAATTGAATAAATTATTAATTATTTGTTTTTTTTTTCATAAATTAAAGGTACACAAAAAATATCGAGTTTTGTTTTCGATTCTATCGTAAACGACAAAAATGAAATTTTACAGTAGAATGTTTTTTTAAAATATGTTTTTGTACGTAAAATGTCGCTTACAATAAAATTTTAGAGCCCGTATCTTAAAAGTTATCAACAATTTAGACATTTTGATAATTCTAAACTATGAGTAGGCCCATAAAATTTAAATTTTAATAAGAAAATTCTATTTTCGATAACCTGTCGCTCACGATAAAATCGAAAATAAGACTCGATATGTTTCTTTTATTACAACCTTTAATTGAAAAAATGCAAATGATCAATTAAATGTTAATTATTCCAGTTGTCAACATTGACGTTACGTCAAAACAATATCAAAAATTTAGGACATGTCTATTCCCTCTTGAGAGAGGATTTTTGTGCTAATGGCAGTTGTTGTAGATAAGGCCCCAATTTTTTGATATTGTATGAATGGGACGTCGATGTTGATGCTGAGTACCTATTATGGCATTTTGTGACACCGCAATAGTGTGCACTAGTGGCAAAGTTTGTCATTTCCTATACTTTTTTAAACCAGCTACGTCCAAGGACATATCAGAATCAGGCATTTCCATTTGAGTTAAAGAGCTTTGAAAACTCTTACAATTTGTTTTTGTTTCTTTGCAAAGTAAGCCATAAGCATTGTTTGTCGCCGACATTTGATTGGCTCTTGTGCTTTCGTCGGTGTAAAAGCACAAAGCTCTTTTGTAAAAGTTCGCACATTACGCATGGCTTGGACACAGATGGTTTAAGCATTAACAAATTCAAAGTTCCATTAAAAATTTAATAGCGTCAATTAAACTTTTATTTAAAAATTTTAATAATTAAAAATGTCTCAGTTTAATTAATAAATTAAATTATTTATGTATATTTTTTTAATTAGAGCTGTTAATAGGAAAAAACTAATTTCCTTGTATTAATTAAAGAATAACGTCGGTGTAATAATGAAAATTTCTATTAACTTTCCTTTTCCCAAAGCTTTTTACACATTAAAATCGAAGATGGTCCCTTTAGTGATGAGATCGCTTACAAATATCAGAATACAGCTTTGCAAATTATAATATTATGTCCGGCTCTTTTGGCTTTATCGCACTCTCTTCTAATGTCCCAGCTATTGAGTATAGTGAGAGTGGAAAAGGTTTTGGGCATTTTGTTGGATGTTACGGAGGAAAAAGTCAAGGAAATACATAAAAGTGGTAAGTTTTACTTTCATCAGCTCTTAAGCATTTTTTTTTTTTTTTAACAATCAAATAATTAAAATAAATCCATATTCCAGCTCTTCCAAATTACTTAAGATGGCGCCGTTGTGCCATACGCGACAACGATCAGGCCCAGATTAGCAACATTTTGGGCATAGCCACGGATATTTTGGGACGCGCTTTGTGTCAACGTCCCGTTTGCCATGACTCTGGTACGGGTATTGCTCGCAGTTTCTCCTCGTGCTCGGATGGTTTTACCATTTTGCCGAAAAAGGTTAAAATTGGTCAAAACAAGGTGGTGGCCATGTTAAATGAACCCCTGGAAAAGGATGATGTTTTAAAGATTGTGGTAGAGAAATCGGGTGAATTACTAGAGATACGCAATTTTAAATGTCGTAATCCCTATACGGTACAATTTGCCATACCAGGTAAGTGAAGAAACTAAATAAAAATTAACGAGGGTTGCTATTTATATTTTGGGACATGAGACTCGTATATACAAAATAATTTTCTTATTTGTTTTTTTAATACAAGATTTGATTGAATTCCTAATAAAAGCAGTTATTTAAGCTGATGCGCGACAGCTCGCCATCTGTTTTTACAGCTATGCTATTTATGTCACGATACAGGAGTTAGGACGTGATTTTCGTAATAAAAATAATCGGCCTTATGACAGTTATAAATTTAGTTTTGTTTTTATTTCTTTCTACTTAAAACCAGAGTATGAAAATAGACGAAAAAAGTTGCTTGATTTTGTTTTATTTTGTTCTTTTAAGTGAGTGAAAGAAAAAAAAAGAAAATAAACAATAAGAAGGATTGCTCAATTTGTTTTTGTATTGTTTTGTACATGAACATAAACCAGTGGACACAGCCGATCGGCTGTAAGCCGCCGGCCACAAACAATATATTAATTTAACTGCCAGAAAAGAAATGGAAAACAAATGGAAACGTTTTGAAATATTTGCAGCGAATTTGGCATCATCATATAATATAGTTTATTACATTGTTGTATAACATTAAGTTTGTTTTATATAGCTAAGCAGCATAGCTATAACCGGGTGTCATAATATACTTCTCTTCTTCTTTTTTATTATTATTATTCAAACTTATTTTAGTCGTAGTCTTCAACGTCTCACAGTGGGGCGAAAGCCCCTTTTTTTGCGGATCAATTCATATCTTCACAACTACAATAGTAAGGGTCACTAAATTTTATTTGGGTGGATCCTAGAACAAACTGCATGTTCCAATAAAATCTTGGGAGTATTAGGGAGGGGGGAGGGGGAGAGGCTGGTGGATACCAACCATACAATTTAATTATATACCGAAGCAGGAAGAAAATGCATATAAACGGTGCTTAATAAACAAAACAAGTCATATTTTTTTTATTCACGCACGCTCTTGTTGAGTTGCCTGAACTTTAATGACTTCGGATTCGAATTATCCAAAAGTTAGTTATAATCACACACGTTATTTTTAAAATCATCATCATATATAAATGCAAACACGATCGCGCGTGACTCATGCGTGACTCACACGTGAATAACGCGTGACTCATGCGTGACTCACGCGTGATAACTCATTTCATTTATATATACTAATCAAAGCACATAAAATAATGACAAAAACAAAAGCAATATAAGTATTAGTAAAAGTTATTAAGCGCTTATTATTGGCAAACACAGTGCAACACGAAAATATATAACCATATAAGGACACCACTAAGTGATAAAATACCAAAAATAAAAAGACCCGTTCTCCCAGTTTTGCCCCAAGTCATGCACTTTTTTCATGGGCCCCCAAAGATTTGTGGCCTCGGTGGCAATTTTGCATTTTTTCAGCCTCATATCTTGCAAAACGTTTGGAATTTTGATTTACTCTCTGAGACAAAGTTGTAGCCCTTGTCATAAAGAACAAAAAGTGTGAACATATAAAATCAAAGAAACTTCATCTTCACGATCAAAATCGCAAAAAATTTAAACAAAATTAGATTTTTTTTACCTCTTTTCCCCTGTTCAGGTCCATAGGTAGCAAACCATTTAAAATTCAAGGAAATAATCAAGTAAAAAATGTACCTAAGATCCCAATAAACAACTTTCTAGAACATATGAACTTTCAAGGAATGATTCCTAACATCGTTTAGGTAGCGCTTATATTTTTTCGATAATATTTTTCAACGAAATTTTTTTCATACCTCTTTTAAAACTTAAAATTTTGAGGTTATAATTCACAGATATTGTATAGAGATGCCGTATCGCAAAATTTAAAAAGCAGTCTTCCTAAAATGTTTTAAACAAAACCTTCCCATATTTCTGTAAGTCTTGCTCTTAAAAAATAACAAACAATTTCCTCTTTCTTCCCCTTCTCGCAGAATCCTGCATGGAAATTTCCACCATGGTTGAAATACGTTTAGAGAAAAATCACAAGTCTCTGGGGGCACGACCGATCAAATGTGAATCGCGCTTGCGTGAATTGGAACAACTATTGCGCTCTGAGGACTCCCCCATCGAGTTTATGTGTCATGCTTTGGGCATTGGTCCCACGGAAAAGGAAGATTTAGATGTGCATTTGTTGCAGTGTTTTCAAAAAAATATGCCACCCAATTTCCATTTACTTAATGGACCTTATGAGCAGAAACAAAATCACTTCCTAAGTCTCAGAGAGTCCAGTCCGGAAGAGTATCCCACCCTATTGCACTTTGCTGCCAGATGGGGTCTCAATCGCTTGTGCATGCAGCTAATGGAGTGTCCGGGTGGCGATACAGCCTGTGGCATACGTAATTGTGCCGGCAAGACACCGGCCGAATTGGCCGATATGGAGGGTCATCATAAATTATCACGCAATATCATGAGTTTTTCGGAATTCCATGAGCTAACCACCATGTATCACTATTTCAAGGGCATAAGCGGTGAATCGAAAAATAATCACAATACCAGTGGCAGCGGTAAGTGCACGGCCACCAAGGTAGTTATTGAGGCAATTAAATCACATCCCACATCACCCAAACTAAAGCAATTAAAAGCACCCAAATCCCCCAAAAACCGGCAGGGAACTGAGGCTGATCACCAGCAGCAGCAGGCAGAATATATGGAAATGTCTAGTGGTTCGGATAGGGAAAATTCACCCGAAACCAAACCGAAGTGTGAAACTATGGCCGTGTCCAATTTGAATTATGTGAGTGTAGAAACTGAAGAAGAAAATCTACAGGGCTCCTCGGCAGATGTTTGCAAGAATTTCGAAACCAACAAGGTAATAACCACAAGCGAAATAACCAGCAATGAATTGAGAATAAGCGAACCACCATACTATGCCTCCAAGGAGCAAAACAAAGTCACGACAAAAGATGTCACAGATGCACCCATTTATCAAACGGATAAATTTAGTCAGGAATGCTCACAGTTATTGGAGAGTTGTACCAGCACTACGGCCAATAACGATTATGTTATGCAACCATCTAATGCGCCAGTACCTGTACAACAGCAACAACCAAAACAACAACAGCCGTTATCGCCCACCAACACCGATGATGGCAATTATTTATTCCAACCTTCTAATCGTCCCGTGGAGGAGGAACATTTACATCAGTCGCGCCACAGCCTTAATCGTATGTGCTCTTCCCAACGCCTGGCTAATCACCAGCCCACCTATGGCACTTTGAAACGTTCTGCTTCGGATGCCTCCAGCTCGGCTAGATCCAATGTGGATGACGAATTGGCCGAAATAATGCACGATTTTAAAAACAATGTCTTGTCCATACGCGAAGTGGAAGTTTTGGTGGAGAAATGGAAGCATCGCAACGATGTGCAACAAAGTTTCCGTGAAAAACAAGAACAAATCGATCAATTAAGAAAGGAATACGAACGCATACAGGATCAGGTTAGAAGCCATCTCAAAAGGGAAACACCCTTTGAGAAGTTCAAGAAATTATTCTCCAGACATAAATCCGCCTCTAATTTACACCAAGACAAGTCTGCGTGTGCAGACAGTGCACTCGATGAGACCAAGTCTTCGATTACCACTTCCTCCAGTTTCAAATCATCTGCCAGGCCCACAAGCTCTTTAAGCTTACAATCGGTATCTTCGTCTTCTTCGTCGGGGCGCCTCAGCACGGGCAGTAATTGCAGTGGCACTTCTTTGGGTGACTCGGGCACACATTCGGATCATGAGGAAAGACGTTTTGGTTGTCGTTTGGCTTCCCCCGGCTCTTTAATGGACAATTACTTGGTGCCTCCACCGCCCAGACCCGTTTTCACGCCCAACTCTACTCCCGGCGATGAAAGGCATCAAATAACATTTCCCTCACCCATGTCTTCATGCACACGGCTCAATACTCCCACTAGTCCCACCAGCTCTGAGCACTACCAAATGTTCCCTTCCAATATACCCGTTTACAACAGCCAAAATTTATCCTCCTCCACCAGCAACAATTATCTAAACACCATTATGGAAGCCAAACAGGAACAGGAACACAACTATCAAAACGGTGGTACCCTACAGACCATCAAACTGAACGAGAGATCTAACATAATTTATGGCAAGCTTACAAAAGTCACACCCAATTGTTCATCCTTTAAGCCACCGAAACAAGCGACAGTAGCCGCGGCCGCGGCCATGACACAAGTTGCTAGTTTGGAGACACAGGCTGAGGTTTATCAAAATGTCGGAGGTAATGCGGAGACGGCAGCTAATAAATTGAATGAAACGCAAAAGCAGGAAGAGATTATAAAGGAAGACGAAACGCAGGCAGATGATCATAATTATATGAACTGTTAGAACTGCACAGCGGTCTAAACACTATCAAAATGCTCATCAATCAATCCTTGTGGTAGTATTTGCGAAAATTAGTTCGAATGTCTTACACCAATGATGATTGATGCAATATTAAAGAAATTTTGATTTTTGACATGCTTGATGTTGCATTTTGAAGTGTTTCTTGCAGTTGTTCATCAAGCATGAATACATTTTAAATGAGATTTTAAGTTAGGCGGATGAAAAAATTTGGTTACCTTCGTTGTTTTGTTGTTTTCCTGTCATTTTTTTACGTTATTCGCAGTAAAAATTTGAACTCAGAATAATTTCACTGCTGTTGACAGATGAAAATCAAACTGAACAAAATGAATGATTGACAGACAGTTCATCCAGCATCAAAAAAAAAAAAAAAAAAAAAAAATAACATTAAGCATTTTGCTCGTGTCTACACTGCTTTACAACTGCTGGAGAGCTTTTAAATAGATATTATTTTGATTACAACAGAAAATAGACTCTTTATAATTCGAAATGAAATACAATGCTTTCGAATTTTCGTGTAATTAAAACAAAAATTCGAAAGTATTTTTGCTCGTTTCGAATTACATTGTTTATTCACTTATTTGTCAAAAATTTTCAAACTCATAAATTTTGTTTAAAACAAACTGCAATAAACTGCCGCGGTCGCAACACTGTGCTAATGCAAGGCTGGGATTAGTCAATTGCATTAAGAAGTGAAGTTGGCTGCAGCAAAAAACAAACAAAAAACAATCAAATAAAAAATAATAGTTTAGTTTTTTTTTGAATTGATTTTTTATTAAATCAATTTATTTTTAAATTAATTTTTGACATTGCAAATAATTCAATGACTCTGCAGAGAAACTTTAAAACAAATATAACACTGCCATCAATTTTATTTGATGTTATTCTGTATGTAATTTAATTTGAGAAACCAAAATATCATTAAGCTTTAACCCCTCTTGGGAAAGAAGCTGGTGGCTGGCTCTCTTATACTCTAACTTGTGAAGAGTTTATTAGTCTATTCAAAATCAGCTCTAAAACAGTTTTAAGCATAATTTTAAAACAAATAATGATCTTATTTTTTTAATATTTAAGTATAATTCTTTTTTATATATGTATGTATAAAATTAATGTTTGTATTTTTTTTTAAGAAAAGAAAACAATCTGAAAATGAGTTGAAGCTAGTTAAAAAAAGTTAAATGGGAATTAAGAATGAGGAGGAATTCTTTCATTATTATTATTATTATTATTATTATTATTATTATTATTATTATTATTATTATTATTATTATTTTTTTTTTTTTTTTTTTTTTGTAAAAATTTAAGACTGTATTTATAAAGGAAAATATGTCTGCAAATGACAGACACAACAACCAAACATATATTAAACATATCGCTTAAAGAATAAAATTTAGTTATTGAAGGAAATTTAAAATAAAATAAATTTTTTTTGTTAATTTCTATTTTGCAAATG
The DNA here is from genome assembly GCA_949987645.1 of Tachina grossa. NCBI lineage: Eukaryota > Metazoa > Arthropoda > Insecta > Diptera > Tachinidae > Tachina > Tachina grossa. The sequence continues at coordinate 185,009,587 of OX465274.1, forward strand.
GCACACGAACAAACCAACGAATTACATATTATATTTTAAGATTTTTTCTTTATTTTTTTTTTCACTAAAACGAGTTATAAAAATATATAAAAATAAACCATAAATTTTTTCTTTGTTGTTTTATAATTTTAATTTGTAATAAAACCTTTACTTTTAATTTATATTGCAATTCTTTAAAGAATGAAAAAATTATAATAAAAATAATTCAAAAGGAATATATTTTATGTATCTTACATTTTATAAAATAAGTTTACATTTATGCAATATTTTTAAAAATTTATATTCTCAACGTATTATTATTTTCATATGAAATACATACTTGTAAGATACAAAAAGAAAAGTAAATAAACATAATTATTAAAAACATTCTCAAGAATAAAGAATTTTTTACGATAATAGAAATTATGTTCATTTAGAGAAATCAATGCAAACTGCAAAATGCACTGGACACGATCAAATAAACTCATCAATCACACAGTTCTATGCGTGCAGTCGTGTTTTTCCGGCTACACGCACACGCTGCCTTCATTTGTTGATGAAATAATACATAAGAAGAATTAGAAAATTTATTGTACATACATACATAGATACAATTTGTTAGAACCATGCTTGATGTCAAGCTTAAAAAAATTTTAAGTGTGAGGAAAAGGACATTCGAAAATATCACTACAGCTACAATTATGATTAGAATATACCCAAATAATATATGGAATCGTACAACAAAGCAACCTGATAAATTTCATTTTAATCAGCTAAAGGATATGTCTGCCTCTCATATATATCCTTAATCGTAAAAATTTAACTACGGCAAAACTTACCATTGGAATGCAGAGAAAATTAATAATTGTTCCTAAAACTATAAAGTTAAGTCATACGGCGAATTTCGTCTTGTCATCGATACAAGGACATTCCTATCTCCCATATATCCTTAATTTTAATAATTGAATATCAGCTACAAATACAATTGAGATGCAGGGGATCCCTAATTATTTTTAAAATTAAAAAGTTAGTTTTCCTGGTACGTTTAATTCAAACCCCTACAGGGACTCGTCTATCGTCCATCCTTAATTTCAAAAATTGCATATCAGCTGCAATTTGGATTAGGATACAGCAAAAATCAGTACAGATCTCTAGAATCATATACTTAAGATCTCTAAGGATTTTTTTTTTCAAATCGGTGCAGGAATATGTCTTCATCCCACATATCCTTAATTTAAAAAATTTAATTATAGCTGCAATTATGACCGGAATGCAACTAATGTGAATTATTATATCTATAATTATATAGCTTAAACTTTCTTCAAAATTTCATTAAGTTCAATGCAGAAACATATCTACATATCAAATTTTTACTTCAATTATGATCCGGCCAGGGCGAAAATTCATATATATATGTAGTATTATGTAGTTAGGGTCCCTAATAAATTTCATTAAAATCTGTGCAGTATTATGACTACCTCCCATATATTCTTTATTTTAAAAATTAAATTTAAGGTAAAAATATCATAAAAAGGCAGAGAAAAACATAAAATATTTTTAAAGTAGCAGCATAACATTCCTTTTACATTTCATGCCAATTCAGTGTAAGGATACAGTTAGCTCTCATACATCCTCAATTTTATATATTAAATTTTTGACATAATTATGATCCGAACACGGCGAAAATTCATATATATTTGTAGTATTATGTAGTTAGACTCCCCGGTAAATTTCATTCAAATCAGTACAGAAACATCACTATCTCCCATATATCCTTTATTTTAAATATTAAATTTAGCTAAAATTATCTTCAGAATGCAAGGAAAATCATTAAATATTTATAAAGCAGCACGAATAACATCCCTTCAAATTTTTATTGTAATCATTATAAGGTTATAGGAAGCTCTCATATATCCTAAATTTTAAATATAAAATTTTTGCTACAATCATATCCGGCCAGGGCGAAAATTCATATATATTTGTAGTATTATGTACTTAGTTTCCCTGGTAAATTTCATTCAAATCAGTGCAGAAACATCAATATCTCCTATGTATCCTTTATTTTAAATATTAAATTTTGGCTAAAAATATTATCAAAATGCAGCGAAAAACATTAAATATTTTAAAAGTAGCACGCATAACACCTCTTTTAAATTTCACGCAAATCAGTGTAAGGACACAGTTAGCTCCCATATATCCTTAATTTTATATATAAAATTTTTGCTACAATTATGATCTGGCCGGGACGAAAATTCATATATATTTGTGTTATTATGTAGTTAGACTCCCTGGTAAATTTCATTCAAATCAGTGCATAAACATGACTATCTCTCATATATCCTTTATTTTAAATAAAAAATTTTACTTAAAAAATATCATCAAAATGAAACGAAAATCATTAAATATTTTTAAAGTAGCACGCATAACATTAATTTTATATTTCATGCCAATCAGTGTAAGGATACAGTTAGCTCTCATTTATCCTTAATTTTAAAAATTAAATTTTTGCTACAATTATGATCCAAACACGGCGAAAATTTATATATATTTGTAGTATTATGTAATTGCTACTTGAAGAATTTTATGAGAATCAGTGCAGAAACATGACTATCTCCCATATATCCTTTATTTTAAATAATAAATTTTAGCTAAAATGATCATTATAATGCTTTGAAAATAATAAGATATTTAAAAAAATAACACTCTGAAATTATTTTAATTAATCATTTACGTGTTAGTTCACGAAACACACATTCTGTTAGGATAGCCTGCCCGGACATGAGACTTTAAAAAACTGAAACCCCGTATCTATATGAATTTTATTTGCAATGCATAAACGTCGTATTCATAAATACTTTCATACATACATGCATAAATACAAACTGCCTGCATTGATGTTGTTATTTTTAATCAGCACACATGTTTGATTTTCCATAGAAAACTATAAACCGGCACAATTTTTTTTACTATACGTTTGTTTAAATATTTCCTTACATGCACCCATTTGCCTACATAATTATTTATGTATGTTCGATTCACGTACATATCAGCAATCTTACATTTTAAATCTCAATTATTTGTGTATGTGTGCATGTATTTTTATGTTTTTGCAAATAAAAATTGGAATTATAAAAAAACTACATACTTATTTCTTTATTTTAAGCATACTGCAGTTTGTTTTCTAGTTTTCTCAGCTGTTTTCTTTAATGATTTTTCCTTGTGCAATGAAAAAGCTTCGTTCTAGTTGTATATATTTGGTTTCCGGTTATATTACAGCTGTTTTCATATCTCAACGTCGCCAATCTAGATACAGTGTGTCAAGAAAGACATTGCACATTGAAATTACTTATACATATTTATTTTGTTTATTAGTAAAATATAATAAAAAATTTGCTACATATATTCTTACCTACAGTATGTCAAGAATTAGTTTGCAAATTGAAAAATAAAATTATAGTTTTTATTTTATAACACTTATTTTTCGATTTCTTATAATTACATATTTACAAGTATATCACACGAAATATATTCAGTAAAGTTCGACTTTAACTCGCAAACGAAGGGTTTGGTACGGCGCTTGTTTCTTTATTTAATTAGGTGATTTTTTCAGTTTTTGGAGATCTGTTTCGGTTTTTGGCTATTTTTTTAGCATTGACGCTTTTTCAGTTTTGGTGTTTTTTTTTTAATTTTGGCTATTTATTTTTTTTTGTATTTTTTTTAAACAAAATTATTTTCAGTTTTAGCGATTTTTTAGTTTTTGGCGATTGTTTTAGTTTTTGGGTGATTTTTTGCATTTTAGCGATTTATTTTATTTTTAAATGATATTTTTCATTGAAGCTCTTTCATTTTGACGATGTTTTGTTTCAGGATTTTTTTAATTTTGAAATTTTTCGTCTTAGCTTTTTTTTAATTTCGAGCTCTTTCGGTTTTCGAGAAAATAGCCTGCGGCAGACAAACACACAAACGTAGGGACATCGTAGTGAAAACAATGGGATACTTTTTCACCTTTGGTGCACGGAATCCTAAAAATTATTTTTTCCAATAACTAACGGCTCCACAAGTTTATTAATTTTTGATTTCTTTAACTAATCTATCTTCGTTTTCTGTATGATTTAAGTCACTGTAAATTGTCTTATGATTCAGTGAAAACCTTTTAAGTAATTCGTTCTCATTTTCCTGGCATTTTAAAAAACTTTCCGATGCTCTAACGAGTATAGTCCCGATTAGTTGAGCTGGTATTTTTTTTAACATAACTAGTACGTGTATCTGTAGTTGTTCTAAGATATTTTTGCGTAAAGGATCCCTGATAGTTTGTATTAACAAGTCTAAAATGCAAATAGCAAGTGGGTAATCCTCCATATTCAATTTCAATTAAATTAAATTACTTAAAGCAATTAATATATTAGTGAAGAAGCTAATTATTAATTTTTGCGAAAAGTGTAATAAAAATATTGAGCTTTAAGCCCACAATTTCCAAAAAAGCAAATAAGCCCACAATTTCCAAAAAAGCATATAATCAACATGTTGATTATTTTCTTACTTTACCGTTACTGCATAGCCTGAATTTATTTCAGCTTGAATTGTAGTTGTAGCAATTATTTTATTTTTAATTATTTGCTTTTTTATAGCTGTGAACTTATTTTGTTTAAGGTCTTTGTAAATAATGTAAATAGTAATAATGAAAATGTTTTAAAATCAAAACTACTTATTTTATATTGTTAGATAAAACATTTTGTTGTTTTTTCTATAAAGTGAATACTTATTCTTGACATACTGTATACGAAATTGCATATTATGTATGCAGAAATAAATGTATGTATGTATGAGTGTATATAAGTTATTTGTTGTTTGTAGTAGAGAGAGACATAACCAACTGTTTGTTTTTTTTTTTTGTTTGTTCATTTTGCATTTGTTTCTTTGTCAAAAGCCAAGTGGATAAATCATGAGAAGCGAAATAACGGGCATATGTTGTAAATATGTAAGTTTCTCATTTTTTTTATTTTTATATGGGAACGAGACTTAAGAGAAAAAGCTCTAACAATAAATGCAGGGTGATTCAAAAATCTTTTGAATACAGTTAATTTTTAATTGTTCGAATTTCGAGATACTACTCGTAGTACATACATAGATATGTAAATATGAAAAGGAAGTTGTCTTTTTTTCTTGATATTGAACTTTCCTTAAGATTAGATAAACATAAGCAAATTATCTACTGCGTAGTTGTATTTTTTTTACAACAAAACAAAATAACTTTAATTCAGTCTATTCCTAGAGATTATAAGGAATCAAGTTAAACAGAAAAAATGCTTGAATAAATTCTGTGGCAATAAGAAAAATGTGCTTAAGTCATATTTTACTGTTTTGCAGGAGAGCACTTTTAAGCTTCCAAGTCGATTTTCAAAAATTTATTTATTTTACAGTTAAATTGTAAAATACTTTGTTAACCTTTACTTTTTTAATTAAATATCATTCTACACTCTATATGTAATACATTCTAGTTGAAATAAATTAAGCTATTATTCTAAATGAGACTAGAAGTCTAAAAAAGAAAAGTCTTAAGTAATAGTGCTATAACTTCCTAAAAAATCTTACAAATTAATTGGGATTTTGACCAGGAATACTTTCCGATATGCAGATTACGGACGTACCATTAACTCAAAATCAGCTTATCTCGACTTAAGCACTTTTTCCTCTTTGCCACAGAATTATTAATGAAGTTTGAACTATTATTAAGCTTAACTTAAGTCGTTTTTCAACTCTGTATTTTGTTAATTTTTGTGGCATCGTTGCAGCGGCTCTGGTGCTAAGTAGGCACATTCCTTTAAGCCATGTAGCTTTGTCGATGAAAGCTTTTAAGGGCCCAATTAACTCTATCCATTAGTAATGTATATTGTTACAGGAGACTGTCTATATCAAAGATATGTTTGTGGCATATCCATGAAGGGTTGGAAATCTAGGAAGTGGGTGTCCATAAAGACCATTAGTGGCCCAATTTCCATCATTATTTTGGATGTAGCCGGCTATCGAAGGCTGTTTGCATAGAATTTTTCACAATCTTCTAGTCTGGGAGAAAGAGTTATATGTTGCTGCAGAATTCTCTCCAAGTCTTACATTTTGACATATTAACTTCCTTTTAGAATTAACACAATGAGGCTTTGAAAAGTTTGCGGCAAATATTTTTGCTATGCTTTTAGACCACCAGGGTGGTCTACGATTTAAACGTTGTTCGAATGCCTTACAGGATAATCGTTTACTACATCTGCAGCTTCCTCTATGTTTAGAGGATGGTGAGGATTAGGTTCTGTTACTCCCAATTTTTTATACGTCTTTTTACATGTACATAGTCTTGAGTTTCTGGCTTATGTGCTTTCATACAAAAATAAATTTTTTAAATTTGAGTGCTGCAGCAACGCAAAAAAAAAACATATTGAGGACTTACAAAATCACTTTTAAAAATAACCAGCTGCATAAGAATTCGTCTGAAAAGCAATTAAAATATATTAAGGAAATATATTTTAACATAAAAACAGAAAGATAATTCGACGCAAATTATAACATTATTCAAACTGTATTATAAAACATGATAAATGAGTTGCAAAAATCTTAAGCAGCTGCAGAGCTTCTCTTAAATTCCCATAAATTGTCTATACAATTTTGAATTTCATTTATTCAATCATTATCATATTACTTGAGACAACTTTTAATTAATTGGAAAATTAATATATTCGAAAAAAGAATGCTTAAGCATCCCCTAAATAACTAAGAAACCAAAAACAAACATAAAAACAATTACAACGCAATTTCTTTCCAACAACAACAACGCAATTTCATTCCAACAACATTTTCCATATAATGTAGTCAATGAAAAAGCTTTTTCAATGGCCAAGAAGCAGAGGCATAAGAAAACTTAAAAAGCTCTTAGGCCGAAAGAACGAAGCGAACAAGTGTGTGTAGACAGGATACATTTTCAGTCTTAAAACTGAATTTAAAGAAAATGCAACATTGCACGGGATAAATTAAAAATTAAATAAACTTTTAACACAGCGATGAAAAAATAAATTTTTTTCATTTTTTACTAAAAAAAATAATATAAACTTATTAACAATATCGTGAAAAAAATCGTGCTAAACAAGAGTGCAACATTTATCATTGTTATTTAATATAAAAGTAATAAAACAAATAAATATGTATGTATGTATGGACATACATATGTACCTATACAAACATATTGTACATATGAAGTATATAAAATTTTATAATAATTACATAAATCTATTAAAAAAATTTAATTTAATTGAAATTAAAGAGAGACAAAAATAAAAGAAAAAATTTAAATAAAAGACTTTTTGCGTATTGTTACACGCACACACAAAGCCATGCGAAACTGTAAAAAACCACTCATACACACGTATATACATACATACATGTAGTACATACACATAAACAACCCTACAAACATTTCCTTAAGCGAATGTCACTAGGGAATGTTTCCTTTTCATACTAAAATAAACAAAGCAAAAAAAAAAAAAGCTGCTTCCCTGGAGGTTAACATCCGCACCACTCCAAAAGGTAACTAACTGGCATATATCTAATAAATTAACTCAAATATAACAAGTTTATAAAACAATTTATATTTAAATATAATAAGCCAACAATGTTACCAACTACGCTTCCCTTAAATCCCATCCAGACTTGAAATGAATACTATATATTTTTTATATTCCTCTCTCGCTTTTTTTTACTAAAAAATTAAAAATTGTTGTAACAATAATTACAAGTTTGGATGGGGACTAAATTGTTAAAAGTTTTTTCAAAATGTCTTGAGGAAGGGACTAGGGGTCAGCTTCCAAAATGTTTGCAGGGAAAATTCACAGTTATAAAAGTTCAATTATAAGTCTAACATACATACACACACACATACATACATCCACTCACCAATATCCACCATGACCAGCGTTGCCAATGCGGAGATTTATTTGTTACTCGCAGTTTTTTTTATCTAGTGACGCAGTTTTTTTTTAAGTCAGTTTTTCTTTAAGTTTGTTTGTTTATTTAGTTTTCTACTTGTGCATTGTTTTCTCACGCAAATATTGTTCAACAGTTAGTATTTGTTTCCCCCTTAATTAATGCATGCATCGAAAGAACCCTGATCTCTTGAATTGTTATAGTATTTTGAAAATTTTCACCAGCTCCAGCATACGAGGGTTGTATTTTCTCAAAAGTCGCACGATTATGTAGAATAGTGAGTACCAGCAATAAACTAATTATATGTGGTTTATTCTTACATTAATATTGATAACATACACTTGTGAGACATATAACTTTTTGTAGAAATTATATTATAAAATAATTTAAAAAAATATATAAATATATATTTTATATCAATATATATATTTTATACCATTTATTTGTTTTCTTTAACAAGCGCAATATTGTACTTCTAACTAATAAAATAAGGCAGTTTCTTCTTCTTATCACAAAATCAAACAGTGTTTGATTACATGTATGACTTTTGCGCAGAAAATGTTGCCACTATTTTGTTCCTCAGTATAGTAATACTACACATAGTAAGAAGTTTAAACTACCACTCAAAAACATCAAATTCAATTAATGTGAGTTTAAGTTAATTTTCAGATTATCTAATTAGAGAAATAAACTTATCTTAATCTCGAACCCAAAAAGTCGCCCTTAAAAATTCCGACGTTTTTTAAACTATTTTTTAATAAAAAATAAACCTTTTCATATTAAGCTGTGAAATTTTCGTGTTTAAGATGAGACAATAAAATGCTTTTTTTAAGACAACATAAAAATAAGCAGAATTCGAAACTAAAGAAAATGCTTTCAAATTTACATGTTATAAGCATAAAAATTCGATCTCATTTTATTTCGTTTCGAATAACACAGTCAACCCTTTGGTTTAATTGGCTTGTTAAAAAAATTTTTAACTGCTTGTTTTATACGCCCTGGTTTGATCAAAAATATAATATTAAGGCAAGTTCCGAATATCGATTGGTTTTAAATCACATGCAATTTTAAAATTAATAATGGCCATGCAGATATTTTTTACCTTCTTTTTGGATTTTTCTATTGTATAGAGCATCAAATTTCATTTCTGACACGCAAATGTATGGTATATTATTTTAAAAACGTCTGTGACTAAGGGCTAATATATCAGTCAAAGTTTAAACACTGGTTTAGTTAAACTAAACTCAAATTTATTTGAAGTTTAAACTAAACAGGAGTAAATCAGTGAACCATACTTTATGTGTAGTTAAAAATAATAATATTGTGGCAACACTAGAAAAATGTCGAAAAACAGCTGTTTTGCAGCAGGCTATCAATTCTTTGCACAATCAAAAAGACAAAAAAGTTAAGAAAATTTCAATTATATGTCGCCAAGTTGTACCAAGAAAGGAATTATGTATATGCTTGGCGAAGTAGAATAGTATAAAATAATAATAGAGTGTAAGAAAACAGGTCGAACAAGATCTGAAGAAAAATTGGAGGCTTGGAAAAAAGTTGAAAGCTCTTTCAATGCAAAATATATGGTATGTAAGTAACAAAACCATATGTCCTGTATTGTTAGTTTAAACGCTCAATTTTATGGGTTTACAGATGGTTTAAATACTGTATTGATTTATAGGTTTGTTAGTTTAAACACATTTTAAACCAAAAATGGAGATTAACTTGCACTGATGTATTAGCCCTAACTGTTAAACAATTTTTGCAGATTTTTCTTCTGAAAAATAGTTTCTGTGCTCGAACCTATATGGCAACACTGACCATGGACTGATAGTCAAAGAAACGCAACAACAATTGAATCAAAACAAAAAGAATTTTTTTTTGTTCAGGAGACATGGAGACAAAAATATAAAAGAAAAGGTTTGAGCATTGACTAACAGAAGACATGTTGGCAAAAGTAAAAGTCGCTTCTTTTACGTTGTACAAATAAAGGCAGAACGCAAATTCCCTACAGTTGACAATTGCTACAAAAATCGTAATAGAACTCAAAGAACAGCAACAAGAAATTGAACTTATTTATACACAGATAACACACACACACGCACACACACTCACTCACATAACTCATATCCTTGCACAAATTCTTTCTGTTGAAAATTCATTTCTTATTTCTCCTTCTTGCTCCACTCTTTTGCACCACAAAATTGTGAAACAAGGGGCCTGTGTGTTTCTTTTTTTTTAAATTTTGTTGCCGTTTTCTTAAGCTTTTGTCTTAACGCTTATTTATTTATGTATGCGTTTGTCTTAACGCATGTATGAGTGCGTAATTTTACCAAGTTTTTTCTTTTTAATTTTAATGCAAAATAACAAGAATCTAAAACTACATCAAAGGATGTCATTAAAAAGGTCTGTTAATTAATTGATAAATGTTTAATGGAACGCTGTGCAGTTTCTTTGTCTCATTATATTTTGCTTTCATGCATCTTTACGTGTACGAGAGTAAGAAAAGTGTTAACTATTTTTAGTGCATTTGAAAAGTGTAATTAGAACTCAAGGGAAGTACGCTGGCATGAAAATAGAATTAGTATAAAATCTTTAACAATAATCAATTTAAGAAAATAATATGAAATTTTATAAGCAAAGAAGTATGAATATTATAAATTGGCTGATGATAGTTTACAATGTTTTTTTTTTCTTTCGTTTATATTGAATTTATAGTAAACTATTTTATATGACATATTAAGAATGAAAAAAAAATACAGAGCAAAAATACTCTTTAAACTCTTTTCCAATCAGAAATATTAAAAAAAAAAATAAATGGTGGACATATTGTCGAACGTGACTGTCACACACATTTAAAGTGAAAAAATCAAAATAAGACGGATTTTGATTTTAACAAAAGCGTATTTTATAGCTCTGAGTTAGCCATTTAATTGGTGATAACTATGATTGTAAAAATTGTAAAAAACCAGGGCACGCGTATTTGACCAAAACAGAAGTTGTTTTTCAGCGAAACTTGTAGCAATATTTTAATATGACTAATTTTAAAATGTTGTGCATTGGTTTATTTTTAAAATGGTTTTGACTTAAACAAAAAATTATTTGTATTTCCTTTTCAATTAAAATTTTAATCACAGTCGCACATGATATATCGCACATGACATGTCTCACGTGACATGTTACACGCAACATGATGCACGTTACATGTCGCACGTGTAATGTTTCACTTACAGTTGTACGTAACATGTCGCATGTGACATGTCGTACGTAGCACTTTACACGTAACATGTCGCACGTTACATGTTGTACGTGACATGCCCCACGTGTAATGTCTGATTTCATATTTTTTTTTTAAATTTTAGTTAGTTTCAATTTTAATTTCGACTTCGACTACAACGTTTTTCTAATAGATTAAGCAACACAGCAAAAAATTTTCTTTAATCTGCGACCAAAATGTTGCAGCAGAAGTCGAAATACTCTAATCACGATAAGTTTCATTGTTTCTGTTGCTTTTTTTATGAAACAAGTTAGTAGAAATATCTTAAAAATAACAGAAGTATTAAAATACTTTTTTTTTCTTCGTGTCTTATGGCAACGTATTCTCCACATTTTTTTACAACTTTTGCAAACGTTTGCCATTTCGAAATTCTAAGAGCTTCTGCCATCTTTGTGTCTTAAGTATGCGGTCATTCAGCCTTTTCTCTTCAAGCATTTAATTTTTTCCTTCAGCCAATGCTTTCCACTTTTTCAAAGCATTCCGCATGTTTTAATTTGTAATAATTTTAAAATTTCTTCAATCACTCTTCATTTTTTTTTGCCGTTTTTGATCATTTAAATTTGAATAATTTGAAATACTGTAACACTTTCTTCTGCCAACTTTGTCTCTTTCGCGCAATATCAATTCAGAATTTTCTCTTCAATAATTTAATTTTTTCGTCAGTCAACTTTTTCTACTCTTTCCAAGCATTCCGCGTTATATCCTGTTTTTTAACTTATTGCTTTGTAAAAATATTTAATCTTCCTCAAATTTGTGTCTGTCCTGTCTGCAACTCTCTTTATTTTTGTTTCGCCGTCTTTATTCACCTAAGTTTGAATAACTGAAAATTTGTAACACTAATAGTATGTATTTTTTAAATTTTATACTTACGATATCGCACGTGACCAATTTCATATAGGTACCACTAATACAAATCTTTATAGTTAATTGTATTAAATATCTTTGCTTGTACTGAATATTTTGAAGTATCAATAAGGTGTTGTTTTTCAATGTCGCACGTGACATCGATATAAATTTACATTTATTTGAAATCGAAAAGTTTCTAATGCATAGTTTTTGACTCTTTGTATTTTCAAGTCAATGGAAGATTCTTCTTTTTAAAAACGCTTGGCAAAACAAAAAGTGCAAAAATATTTAAAACTTATTTACATTAGTTGAATATGATTATTTGGCTATGAAAATATGATTAAAAAAAGAATTTTCAATAAATTAAATTTTAGGGTATAATTGAATTATTCAAAATTAAATAATTTCAAAATAAAATAAATAAATTTAACCATAAGTTCAAAATTAATTACAACCATTATGGAAAAGTATTTATAATTTTTTGTCAGGAACATTTTTCTTAATCGGGCTTAAGCTCTATATTTTCATTTCTCAAAGAATGAAATAATTTTATATTAATGTGATTTTTTCTAAATAAGGGAAGAAAAATTAAACTAGCTGGTGGCAAAATACCGGAACTTTTCTGTGCCGCCCCGCACTTCATCAGCACCCATGTCTATCTTCTTTTCAGCAGAGATTGTTTATTAACATCAGCTAATTAACATGAATTTTTAATGTAAGAAGTATGTATGTAACGAAAATAAATGTAAATAAATTCAGTAAAGTGCGACTCTGACTCGCGCACGAAGGGTTCCGTACGAACACTAGATATGTAATTTAATACAAACTTCATCCTATATAATATATAGTTTTGGCATTTTTTTTTTCGTTTTTGGGGTCTTTTCGGTTTTTTTTTTGTTTTGGCGGTTTTTGCGTTTTTTCGGTTTTGGCGATTTTTTTAAGTTTTGGCTCTTTTTTTAGTTTTGACACTTTATTTTCATGTTTTGGCGATTTTTTTCACTTTTTGGCGTTTTTTCATTTTGGCGATTTTTTTTTTATTTTTGGCGATTTTTTTCATTTTTTTAAGTTTCAATATACATATGTACATACAATTGTATGTATATTACATGGGATTTTAACATATTTCATTGCTCGTTTTGGAACACCCTATAATTTTTAATTATCATGTATTTGTTGTTGTAGCGGCCAAGGTTCTACATACTGTGTCCAAATTTCAGGTCCGTAGCTCTTACGGTTCCTGAGAAAATACCGTGTGACGGACAGACGGACAGCGTAGCGAAAACAATAGGGGTCCTTTTCACCTTTGGTGTACGGAACCCTAAAAACAACAAAAACTATTCATTGCTTTCGCAATAGTGTGTTGAGTGTTGCCACACAAAAATATTTTTGACCGGGTAAAGTCAAGTTAATAATTGTTTTTTTTTTTGGGAATTGTTACAAATAACAAAAATATTTTATTTAAGTGAATCTAAATTATTTTTAATTCCCAATGCTAAGTTTTGAATTTGCTTCAATTATTTTTAATATCATTTGAGTTATGCACAATTTCTTATTTTATAACGATATTTTTCCGTTTTATTTATTTTTGTACGAACTTCACTAAACTAAATAAATTTCTGTTGCAAAGTTAAGATTTTCATGTTACTAGTTAAGGCATTTTTTTAGTTCTATATAACCCCTTTGCTAAACACCAATTGTTTATCACTAATCATTAGAATACCTTCTTTTTTCCTTTTCTTTTTTCTCTATGCTAAAACTACCAACATTTTAAATGTGATACACTATACATATAATAAAGAAAACTTTTAATTAAAATTTTAACAAATTCAGCAGAAACATTAAGAAGCAGAAAATTGAAAAGATTTAAAAAAAAAATAAAAACAAACATAAATATAAACGACGTGGCCATATAAAACATTAAGCAACTTTTGAATTTTACAAATGCAAACAGCAACAAAAAACATGAAAACATGAAAACATAAACTCAGACATTACTTTCTTTTTTACAAGAACTGCGAAAATATATATAAAAATTTTATAATAAGCACGAGAACATTAGTCCAACAGACGGACGGTCGATCAGTCGAACGGAAAGACAAACTGTTGGGAACTAGTATAAGCAGAGAGGCAAACAACCAAAAACTCAAACTTACAGCATAAACAACACTCTAAAATATATACGAGTACATACATACATACAAATACACGAGTATGTATATAAGTCAAAAAAAGAAAAAATAAAACATTCACACAGAAGCAGCCACCGCAATGTTAATTTTTAAAAGGTAAGTCAGTTTAAATATGCCTGCTTGTAAAAAAAAAACAAAACAAAAACATGTGCACATTTATTATTTGTGATATTATGATACATCCTTATTATCCTTAGGCTTATTCAATATACTAAAAAATATTACACTTGAAAGCAAAATTGTAAATAAAGCTTAAATTAAAAATTAAATTGCTGGAACACTTTAAAAATTTTAATTCCTTTATAGAAATGTATGTATGTAAGGCAATGATGCCCAAAAATGAGAGATTTAGAGGTACAGTAAAACGAAAAAGTAAACGAATAGATTTTTGTTCAATTTCGATTTTTAGATTCTAAGTTTCAGTTAAGTCGAAGCTGAAGTTCTACAGAAGAGTTAGAGAGTTAAAATATTTTTACGACATTTCAGATAAAAGTGCTGAACACATGCCACACAAAAGAGGCCAGAGATTTATAGTTTTCTAGAACAACTCAATGCAACAATGTGCAAAAGAGGAAAAATTAACTCTTTTTTTAAACGACTTCAACAAAAAAAAAGGAGGAGATTATCAATTCGACTTTATTAATTTTTTTGGCAATGTTACTTCATAACTCGGTTTATATTAGACCGATTGTAAAAACTCTTTTATTGTCTGAGAGGGCATAGCATCCCATTGGTCCTATTGCAAGAAAAATTGAGGGGACACGCCCACAAATTTTTTTTATTTGATTTTATGATATTCTATTTATTTTATTGCTGAGAAACCTAGCAAACACCTTTGGTACTTGTAATGACACAATTTTAGATTTGAAAAAAAGGAGCGGAGCTGCGTCCATTAAAATTTATTCTTATATTTCACCTAGTTCTACTAAACCGATTTTTTTTAGTTTGAAAATAGACACAATATTCCATTTGAAAAAAATGGGCGGAGTCACGCCCATTAAAATTTAATATTTTATTTTAAGTGGTTCTTCTTAACCGATTTTTACACAACTTAACACACAGCCTGAGCTGTGAAAAACACACAATTTCGCATTTAAAAAATGGGCGAAGGCATGCCCATTAAAATTTAATTTTAAAATCCATAAATTTGATTCGAAAATGTTTTATAAGATTTTTAAACTGAAGTCGGTTTTATTTTGGCAGAATTATTTTAAACCTAAGGGAAGAGGTTATCAATTCGTCTGTATTTTTTTTTTTTTTTTTTGTTTTTTACATTCGTTACTTCATAACTCGGTACATTTTAGACCGATTGCAAAAATTATATATTTTTTTTTTGTCTGGGAGGGTATAGCTTCCAATTGGTAATATTTGGTGATATTTTACTGATTCAGTTGCTACGAAACTTATAATGCAATCTCGGAGTTGAACAAATGAGTGGAGTCACGCCCAATAAAACTTTATATTATATTTCATATGCTTCTAAATATTTAAACGATTTTTACAAAACTTTGCACAAACGTGCATTCCAAAAAGTGGGCGGAACCACACCTTATAAATTTTAATGTTATATTTCACGTGCTTGTAGTTAACCAATTTTAAGGAAACTTGGCACACACTGAGAGCTCTGAAAAATACTTAATATTGAGTTCAGAAAAGTGGGTGATGCCAATTCCATTAAAATTTAATATTATATTTTACCTGCTTGTACTTTTTATTGAGTTTTACGAAACTTGGCATACACCTTGAGCTCCGAAAAATACTTAATCTTGTGTTAAAAAAAAGTGGGCGGTGTTACGCCCATGAAAGAATAGCGTTGAATTATATGTACTTCTTCTTATAACTTGGCAGAATTTTGGCTCTTAGAATCACATAATGTCGTGCTCAAAGAATTGGGCGGGGTCATGCCCATTAAAGAAGAATGTTATAATTCACATGCTTTTCCTACCCATTTCTACGAAACTTGTCACACATTTTAAGCTCTGAAAGTGACGCGATGTTGAATTTGGTAAAGTAGACTAAATTGCGCGTGAAGATTACCATAAAAATATAAACATGACACCAAAAATTTTAAGATTAAACTTTAAAAACAAATTAAACCGGCTTCAAAAATAAGCACTAAGAAGTTAAAGGCCCTTAGTTGCATTTGATTTTCGATCTTCACTTACTATCGAACATCGAAAAACGAATGTTCAATTCATATTATGAGCATCGAAAATTTCGTTGAGCAACGGATTTTCTATCGAACAGAATTTAGCTTTCGACGAAGTATTTTAGTATAAAAAATTATTATTAACTTTTTTTTTTTGTTTTTAGGTAAACTTGTTGCAAATTTTAAAAATCACTTTGAGTGATATTCCCAATAAGGACATTATTTGTCGAATGCTCGTCATAATACCAAATGAAAATTCGTTCGATCAGTACGTTCAACTACACCGAAAGAATTTTGCTTCATAAGTCCAATGAAAAAATTTCATTAAAAATTTTTCACAAATCTAATGATAATTTCAAAAATCCAATGAAAATTGCATGAATATTGTGAAAGAATTTCATTGGAATTGCTTCCTTGGTATTCTGGTTTCGTAAGAATATTTTATTGGATTTATGACAACAATATTTTCTAATTATTAAGAAACCCCTTTATATTTAAGTTATTTCATTCTTTTGATGCAATTATTTTATTGTTTGTGCATTAATTACACTGTTAAATAAATTTGATGAAGTTTTCAATAAAATTATTTTAACGAAATTGGGGTCAAATCGTTACATCCGTGAACGTACAACTCGTCACGTAAAAACACAATTTTCGGATTATGACATACGTGAACGTATTGAAATCCCATTCAGTTTATACGATTGACGTATCATTAAATTTGTTTGCGTACGATTGCCGATACGATCACGTATTTAACGATTTAAGTCCTGGGGCCAAATTACGGCACTCGTTTTCGAACGAAATTACGAAATATTTCAATAGAGTTTATATGGCAATATTTTTAAATTTCGAATCGTATCGAATGCCGTAATTTGCCCACAGGTTTCATTAATCCAACGAAGCGTGATGTTGGTTAAATTTTAATGAATTTTTCTTTAGATTAATGTGGAAATTCATAGAATTTCTGCCGAAAATTGTTTCAGTGTACAGTCGATCAAGTTGCTCATAATAAGGGCCAAAATTAATTTAGCTTCGGTTAAGGAAAATATTTTTATAACTATGTGTTATCTATAATGATATTCAAATTCGGTTAAAAATCAGTGATAACTAAACGCAAAATTATAATATATATTATTATATATTATAAAAAGAGGTCGAAAAATTAGATTAAAATACTTTGTATAATAACTTGCCCAATTCCTTTAAGTTCGAGAAATTAGGCAAGATATTTATGTACGTACAAAGGTCAAATAATTTGAAATAATTTTTATGTTATTTTGTATAATAATACTTTTTTTATACATAAAAATATATAAATCCATTTATATTAAATATTTAATTTTGATATTATTTTTAAATATTATTATCTCTTCTTTGCGGCTGGTGTTATGAGTGTGGGTTTTAAACTGGGATGACCTTAAAAAATTATTTTTTTTTTTTTTTGCTTTTTATATAATTTTGTCATAAATGAAATACTCGTAACTAAGTTGTTTTCTTACTTCAAAGAAAAACGATACAAGAAATAATAATAAAGTTTTTATTGTGGATAATGAACATAAATTTTTTTTATACTGCTTCAATTTTGTAAACAAATTTCTTTTAATTTCTGCCTCAAACTTTTGCAATCCATCAACTGATTTGTCGTCATATTTTTCTGTGACTTGTGGTATCATAAACATGCTGTTGTTATCCAAACATGGCCTAAAGTTTTTTTTTTTTAACTAAACTAATCAAATGTGTTCGATTTAGTGATTTATTAAACTACCACTAAAAACTATACAAAAAAGGAAAAAACCCTAAAAAAGCTACTGGCAAACTTTTAAGATTTAATTTTTGTAAGATAAAATAAAAGAACTGGAAACAAAGTAACTCACTTTGAAATTTCCTCCAACTTTTTATTTCTTTCGCCAACTGTTTGAAATAAAATCAATTTATCCTTGGGAATTATTTTTCCAGCGCCGGTCACAAACACTCATACCACACAGATTCGAAAATATTTATGTTTATAAAGGGTCCGCCATCTAACGTTTTTTTTTTTGAACTAGTGCTTATTTCGTGATTTGAAAGATAATTAGTTTTATCCTTCCGCTGAACGAGCCAACTGACCATCCAATGCGTTTTCGCTTCGGTAAGTGGGCCTACGATCGACAGAAGATGCCGATTTTGCCAAAAAAAAATCATATTTTCAGATGAAGCTCATTTTGATCTTGGCGGGTATGTAAACAAGCAAAATTGTCGCATTTGGGGCACAGAAAACCCGCACGCATACATGGAAAAGCCGACGCACCCAAAACGAGTCACTGTTTGGTGCGGCTTTTGGTCCAGAGGCATAATTGGGTCATTGAGCAAGGAGTGGCCGTTACAGTCAATGGCGATCGTTATCGGGCCGTGTTGAACGAATTTTTGTTCACAAAAATTGAAAAGGAGGATTTTGGCAACATTTCACGCAAAGAAAAAATATGGTTGAGGCAACCATAATCAAACAACAACATAATATAATTGAATTATATGGTTGCAGTCAAATCATATTATTGTTAATAAAAAAGCAAACTTTAATTATATTATTATCTGATTTAATAATAATATTATCTACAAGAACAATTAACTTTGTTGTACCTAATCTTATTATTGTTAATATGACAACACTATTGTAAGATATGACTAAAATATAATTGAGACTCACCATACCATGATATAATATTATATTAATATTGTTAAATACGACCACAGTATTATTTAATGTAATAATACTATTTTGTTTTTTAATCATATTTTTATTGTAGAAACAGCTGTGCGTTAAATTCGAAATAAAAATAAATTAATATTATTGACATAAATTGTATATATAGAAATGTATACTTAGACGACATACAGACATGTCTATATAAAGAGATACACAAATGTTTATATATTTTTATTGGTCAACCCTTTTGTTTATACCTTATTTATCTATTCATTTATTTAACACCACCCGTGCACTACCGATAGCTAACAAACGAAATACCGAACTGACAGATGTTTCTGAAAAATATTTTTTTTTTTAACTTAAACTAGTATGGTTTTGGATAACATTATATTGTTATTTACATCATATTATTTTTAAATAATAATAGAAATTATGTTGTAGTCATAAATTTTTAACAAAACTGTATTGTTAAACTCTAACCATATCACACTTTTTCATGGATGTGATAATGTAATTATTAAATTCAAACATTAGTCTGTTTATCGTAACGAAATAAATGTTTAAAGTAACAATAACTAGTTTTCAACGACCACACATTTGTTTCAGAGAACATAATATTGTTTTCTCAACCATTCTACAACCATATCTTTTCTTTGCGTGTTGGTATCAACAGGACGGCGCTACGTGCCACAGAGCAGAAGCTTCAGTAGTTTTTTTTATAGCATTTTCAAAAAAAAAAAAAAAAGTTATCTGGCGAAACCTTTACATTTAAACAGGGTTTAGATATCTCTCAATTAAATATTTTTATTATTTTCAAAAATGCTGACAATGATCCTGGAACGATTTACTTAGTATATCCTTTTCATCCCTTAAACAATTTCACTGTGAAATTCACTATACGAGTACCAAGTTAAAAAAATATATATTACTATTAAAAAGGTTTAATTTAAGTTTAAACTATCCCACTATATTTTATGCGAACTCAAGTTATTTATGTTGAAACTAAATTTACACTGTAGTGAGTTAAAGAGTTTGTTACATTTAAGACAAATTTGAACTAAATTTAAACAGAATTTAAAATATTTGTAAGAGATTTTAAAATACATGTGAATCAAGTTGAAACTATTTTTAAACGAAAGTTAAAAGTATTTTTAAAGAAAACATCAAAAAGATTTAAGCCAATTTGAAACCATATTTAAAACCAGTTTAAACCACGTTTAATACAACCTTGAATTACGTTTAAACAAAGATTAAAATAGCTTTAATCCAAGCTTAAACAATATTTAAACCAAGTCTAAACTTTGTCTTAACTAAAGTTAAAGTATGCATAAACCGAGGTTAAACCACTATGTTTAATTTAACAAAAAGGTTAACTAAATAACTAACTAACTAACTAAGTAACTAGATAAAAGTTATGTTTAAAGCAAGTTAAGAATAATTTTTAAATATAATATTTAAAAAGATTTCAAACCATTGTTAAAAGTAAGTTTAAACTAAATTTGAGTCAAGCTTAAATAAGATATTTAAAAGGGCTGAATGCAGGCAGGTTCTGTTTTATCTATTTGAAATTGGCCTAAAACTTAGTATCTGTGTGGTTAGTTTAAATCGAAGTAATACTTAGATTTCATCTATGTAGCTTAAATAAATATTGGATATAATAATAAGTCTAGGACATGATTCAGGCAAGTTTAAATTAAACTCAAGCAAAGTGGAAATAGAAGTCTTGAAATATCAATCGTATGTAGTTTTTTTTTTTTAATATCGAAGCTTTTGGAATATAGAATTCCGAATTCTGGTAGTTGAGGGTAATAACAAGGCAAGCCTGATAGTATCACTATAGTGTTTTGGTAGTTTGCAGTCGTTATATCGACACTATTTTTCAACTAATTGAAATCTTTTGATGGCGACATTATTAATAGTTTGGCATTTCTGGTTTAAACTTTGCTTCGTATTAAATTTAAGCATTTTTTAAGTTCGGGTTAAAAATACTTTAAATTAAGTTTAAGCTGAGTGTTTAAAGTTAAACAATGAATAGATTAAATAAAAATAAGGAAATACTATAAATATATGTATATTTAAAATGAGAACGATTTCTTTAATCAGAATTATAAATTCAAACAAACACAAAATAAGAAAAATCGTTTATAATTTAATAGCATTTCACAACAAGGAATTACAAAACATAATTAAATCATAATAAAAATGTCAAACTTTGATAAAACGTTACCTGAGTAATTGATGTAATATATCTCAATGGCTGACATAATTGTCAGTTTTTTATCTACTTTTATATAGAAGTTTGAGGATTTGTCTTAACAAAACAATTCCCAATAAGCAATTTTGCTTGAAATCAAGTGTAAAACAAGTGTTATTCAAGCCACACAATCAATTGTCAAGGATTGAATTATGCTTGATTTACACTTTAATTCAATAGCATTATCCAGTGAAAAGGGAACTACAACTCAGTTGTAGTACAGTGTAATTCAAGCCTTGAATTATACTGCAATTCAGCCTTGTATTAAAATTGAATTCAAGTGTATTTCAAGCTGAAAAAACCAGGCTTTTAAAATAGAAAGCTTTCTAATTATTATTTTCCGTACATCTGCCTTCGCTATTGTTTTCACGTTATACTCACCTTTGTTTTCCAAATTCTCTTTTCTTTATTTTTTTTGATATTTTGACCACAATTTCAGTTTTAATAATAAATAAATTACGTATTTGACAAGGTTTGAACATATACATATGTATGTTGTTTGATTTTTTATTTAAAAATATTTTCAAACTTGAAAATTACTTGAAAAAATGCTTTAATTCAACTTTGTTTCCAGTTCAATTTCAAGTGCTTGAATTTTAATTTTTTATGTGCTTATTGGGAATATATAAGTTTAACGTTTTTAATGCACTAATAACTCCAAATTATTATTTTACTTATTAAGTAAAATATTTTTTTTTATTAAAAATACCTTGATATTATTAGTGCGTTAAAAAATGTTAAACTTAAATTTTAACAATTCCCATGAAAACACTAATTAAAACAAAATATGTTTCAATTTTTAAATCATGCTTTGCATATATAAGGAACATGTTTTTGCTTTAACCACTGATTGTGATTCAATATCTTTATTTTTTTAACTTTTTCCTCGGTTTAATAATAACAATAATTTTTTTTTTACTATTATACTCGTATATTTTACCATGTATTTCAATATATGCAGACACATGATTTTCATTTTAATTGAAATTCCAATTTGTAAAAAATTCACTCAGTCCCACTCTGTACCAAATGTTACATTTTGGTATGTCTGACAGCAGAAGTGTCGAGATAAATTAAATTTGCAACCCATTGGCAATGCGACTTGCATTTCTTGTCAGCAAACAAAGTTTTCAATTTCTTTGCTTTTTTTCGTTTACATGTTTCAGATTACAAGAAAAATAAATAAAGCAAAGAAATTACAATATCCATTCAATACATAAAAATGTTTTAGAAATAAGTAAATATTTTTTTAACAAAATAAAGTGTAAAAATTTAAAAAATTTTATTGTTGCGGTTAAGCACATTCAGATGCATTTTGATGCTGTTGAAGCAAGTCAACAATAAATTTCAACCGAAAGTAAAAAGTATTTACAATTTGACCGGATAGTCTAAATATTTTTTGTTTCAAAAATCTAGCATCAAAAAAAAAATGTGCATTTATAGGATTATCAAAACTTATTATTTTTTTCCTAAAAATATTCAAAAATTATTGGATTACTTTTTGCCTACAAATAGTTATTTATATTTTCAAAACAAAAATTACAGAATATTTTTTCGAATTTATATAATAATGAACCTTATTACGACTTCAACTTGTTATACTTGGATTAAAGAAGCATATAAAATTTTTATTTAATTTAGTACAAACTCTCGAAGTCGAATCCAAAAGTGTGACAATAGCAATTGTCACAAACCTCTTATCTTATGCACAGACTTTCAAGAACTATTTGAGAATTCACAAATAATATTTTTGAAAATCACAAAAGGATAAGCGTAGTAGGCTTAGAAACTTATACAAAACCCAGCAAATAATTTAAATTCGATATGAATCTATTTTATTGTTCTGAGAGGTTTGTGACTATTCAAAATGTGTGCTTGTCTAACTGACAACCACACATTTACTGATGATTTGTTACAGCAACAATGAAATGCATATAGACAAAGCTTAACCACCAGCAAATAAATTTCAAATTAATATATATTGATTACAATATGACGAATTATAAATTTCTTAAATAGTAATAAGGCGGAATAACATGTAAATTCCTAGGAATTTGTTTTTTTTTTTTTTTTTTTTTTTTTATTTCGAATCACAAAATAGTATCTGGACTCAGCAAGCTTTTGCTAATCGACCATCGGATATATTTATTTGTTTGCAGTAACAATAATATCATTCTGTAATTTTTTTACGAATGTGTACCACTGTATTTATGCACAATTGGATTTTTTACCATATGGCATCTCTGCAAAAAAAGCGAAAAGCTGAAAGAATAATAACGAAAAACTAAAGCTACGGTCAGAATCCAACACTATTGGTTGCTCTTTAACTTGACAAATTTTTCTTTGAATTGAAAGATTTTTTATTAGCATTTAGTGGTTACGCTTTTTTTTTTCTTTGGCAAATGTTTGACAAGTGTGACCGTACGTTAAGTGAATTTGAGTTTGTTATTTTACTTTTTTTTATTCAATCGACAGCGAATATCGTTAAAATATGTTAGTGAATAGCAAAGTCGATAAGCTTTCTTTATATTTATTATAGCTATACAATTGACGTTATAAAAGTCACTAAATCCAGGTACAAGACTCCCGATGTAAAATAAACTGCTTTGGCGTATACACGATATTTAATTGGACTTGTAAATATTAGTCATACGCAACAGTTGTAACAATAAAATATAAAAAGCAGGCATTGAAGAAGAAAATAGTACCACACAGTGTTGCCAGAAGTAGGGGAAAATCCTTACATGTAGGAATTTTCGATACTAAAATGGAAGCGTAGGGAAAATCGGAGAGATTTTTTTATATTCTCCAAAATGTAGGGATTTTTTCGTCATGTCGCATTATTTACGAAACAAATGCAAACACAAACTGTTTTTAGTAATACATATTTTCTTTTTCAAAACGGTTCAAAATTTTGTTTTCGTTAAAATATATTTCCAGAGTTGTTTGTGGTATAAAAAGTTGCTGACACTAATATGTACATTCGCCAAGGCGAATTCATATACCAGCTGGTGTCTAGCCTGCAACAACAAAATCTGCCTAGTACTTTATTGCAATGAAATTTGACAAGCCAAAGTTCCTAAAAAAGCAGCTGTTAACTTGGCACCACCTGGTACATGAATTCATCTTGGTATATGCGTTTTCTAAGATATCATTCAATGTTGAAAGATGACTTGAATTTATCCGTTAAAATTTTATTTGAAAAAGAATTATTCATATTAATTTAAAAAAAAACAATTATGTTGTTTTGATTGAATTTAATTAAAAGTACATATTTATATATGTATATATATTTCTTGTTTTTTTTTTACTTATTTTTTTACCAGAGCTTTAATAAACGTATATAATTTTTTACAACTAATGGTTTTCTTCTATTTTAAAGACAAAAATGCGTGAGGATTTTTGTAGGGGAAATTTTTTCAACGCGTAGGGAAAACTCGGATTTTTTTTAGTATGTGTTAGGTACTTTTTCGAGAAATCTACTGGCAACACTGGTACCACATAAAAATTAAGGATGCCACTTAAACACATGCAAGAGTACACAACAAAATACTAGCAAATACATCATTATAATAGCCAACACTAACTGTATAAATGAGAGAATATGTGGAACAAATGTTGCATACTGTTGTTTTCACACGCAAAAATGAGTTATTTGTTTGGGTATTAAAATCTCATTATGTAGATGTTGAGTCCTATATTATCGTATGCCAATAAAAACTAAATTTTTGTTACATATTTTTCAAGATGTTTTATGAATTTTCTGTTCACTTCTTCAAAGGATTTGTTTATTTAATTAAAATTTAAAAAAAATAACATCAGAAGTGCTGAGAACATAATGTAAATAAAAAGAATTGAATGTTATTATTATTGAAACATTAAGGGCCTAATTTTGTGAAACGCAACGACAAGCGTTGACACATTTTATATGGAAAAAAAATTAAATTACAAAAACAAAACACATACATACATACAAAATTTGTCAACGCTTGGCGTTGCGTTTTAGAAAATTAGGCCCTAAGTTAAAAAAAATATACAAGTTTTTATAATTTTAATATTAAAATATTAAAAATTATGGTTTTGGCTGTTTGATTTTTGTTTGATTTCATAGAATCATAGAAAACTATTTACTTGAACATAAATCAAACTTGTATAGCGAAATATAGTTATAGTTATATCTCATGTTCATGTATACCTACACAGAAAAAGATAAGTTTCATTTTTGATAACAAAAATTCCGGTATTCAATCCCGGTGTATACACATACTCTTTTAGATATAAGTATTTATATTAAATATGTATTGAGTTGAATGCCTACGTTGCTATTGCTCATATTTCACTATTTTATTATAATTTATAATTATAAGTAAATAAATAAATAAATAAATAAAATAAATATACTTGAACATAAACAATATTAAAAAAATTAAAAAAATAACTCAGGCATTTTAAAATATACAACGTAACAAAATGTTTGAGGAAAAAGAAATGTAAAGGGGCTAATATGTCAGAAGGTTAATGGCTGTCTTTATATTATTGCATCATTCAAATATTATTCTTCCCAAATACATACATTATTGAATACCATCTAACTACATGAAACATTGAGCTTGTAAACTTGCATATTCATATGGAACAGTGCACGTCTTTAATGTTAATCTCAGCCCTGCTAAACGTAACTATTGTTCAAAGCAAATAAGTGCGGTGTACTCGTAATATAATATAAACAGAGTGAGGAATATGGGCCACAAAGCCAATCAACTCAGTTGATATGGTCGGTCGCTCTATAAATAGTGAATAACTTGACTGACTACTGAAGTAGATGAATAGCTGTTATTAATATTTGTAGGTTATTAAACTTTTAATGCTGATTTTTTTTTTACTTGCATCCTCTTTTTGTCATTTTTATTTTTTTTATTTCATAGCATCAAAGTTGTTTTACACGTTTATTGAAGTGAAAACTTAATGCATAAAAGGAGGAGAAATCAACAACAAAGAAAATCCTTTAAAGTTCACTTCATTTCACAAATGAATATAAAGTGTTTTTTTTTTTGTAGTCACTTTATCTTTTCTTTTGGCCCATTAATTTGTTATTGTTAAGCGTTTTAATGAACGCAAAATGCAGTTGTTGTTGTTGCCTGAGAGATGTTAGTGGCACGAAGTGAAGATTTTGCAACATCACAGCTGCTTATACAACCCCTTATTGTGCTATTCAAACAGTTTCGATTTTATTTATTCGATATGTCATCGACACATACATACATAGATACATTTTAAATACATTGTAGTGTGATTTATTTTGCTTTATTGCTTATTTTATCAGCCTGTTAACTATTACAGTACAGAGTGTTGTCATTGCATTTTTTGCAATACTTAGTTACTTTTATTCGAAGTGTAATGAAATTTTATCGAAATATTTTGGCTTATAATAAAAATCAATTGAATTACTGGACTTGAGCCTGACTAACATATTATTCCAAACCGTCTAATTTTACCATTAATTCTTTCAATATATTTTTAAATATGTTATTAATCTTATCGTGGAGTCAAGTGTTTTATGGAAATATTAGCGCAAACTGCCTTAATACAACTATAAATAATATGAAATCTAAATTTCCTACACTAATTCATAGTATATGCAGCACAAGAAAAAAACACTGCAGACTGAGAAGTGCAAATGTTGGCAACACTGAAACAGCTGTGTTAATTGTTTTGTTTATAAAATCAAAACCACTAAACTCCCACGCTAGTAAAATTTCAAGGCAGAAGCGCAGCCACGCCAACTATTGCCAGACACTAAAATTATGTACATCTCTGAGAATGTTCAATGAGACCTGTTAAAATTCATAAAAGGTTAAAATGTAAACTGCAATTGTATTAATTTACCTAAATTATAATAAAATGAGTAAAAAGATGAAGCTTCTATCACTTGCAGCCATGTGCTGAAGCCCACACATGGGACACGTCCACAAATTTTTTATTTGACTTTATGATGTTCTACTTATTCAATTGCTGTGAATCCTAGCAAACACCTTTAGTTCTTGTAAAAATGGGCGGGGCTTCGCCCTTTATATAACCGAATTTTAAGAAACTTACCACACACCTTGAGCCTTAAAATATAAACAATCTGCCATTTAAAAAATGGGCGGAGTCACACGCCTATTAAAATTTAATTATTTATTTTAAGTGGTTCTACTTTAACGATCTTTACAAAGCTTTAAACATACCCTGAGCTATGAAAAACACACAATCTTACATTTAAAAAAATGGGCGGAGGTACGCCCATTAAAACTTAATTTTATATTTCATGTACTTCTTCTTAACCAACAGAATTTGAAAATTGTTTTTGATTTGAAAGAGTTTACTTCCAGTTTGGTCCCATATATTTTTTTTTTCTAAAATGTTGACAGAAATATTATTTATTGTTTTTAAAAAAATCAGTTTTAATAAAACAAATTATTTACTTTATAATTGGTAATTTTAGAGTGCATTTATGTTTTTATTCTCATAAAAAAGAAACAAGTATCACACAGCTGTTTTTAATCCCATATGAAAAACAAACTACCAGACTTTACAGATATTTATGTTAAGCATAACACGTGATCTTCAGCAGATCAAATATATATTTGATTTTAAATTTTTGGCGGTAGATATTTGTTTATAAAATCAAA
This sequence comes from Tachina grossa, assembly GCA_949987645.1. Classification (NCBI taxonomy): domain Eukaryota; kingdom Metazoa; phylum Arthropoda; class Insecta; order Diptera; family Tachinidae; genus Tachina; species Tachina grossa. The sequence continues at coordinate 185,037,603 of OX465274.1, forward strand.
ATAACTGAACTCCCGCGCTGGCAAAATTTTAGAGCGGAACTGCCGCCACCATAACTAGCGCCAGACACTAAATTTGTATACATTTAAGAGTATTCAATGAAAACAGCAAAAATGTATAAAAGGTTAAAATTTAAATTGAAATTTAATTAATTTAATTAAAATAAAAAAAGGCAGTAAGAAGTTGAATGCATCTATAATGTCGATATTTTAGCGGCGGCGTTGACGTTCAAATATTGGTTGCGGTTTGGCTTATGGCTTAATATTTCAACAGTCAACTGTTACAATAAGTTTAAAAACATCATTTACACTTTGCATATATTCTAAAGTTGCAGATATGTAAATAGGAAAGATTTCCGCTGTTATTAAAAAAACAAGCTTTCCATTCGAGAACCTAAAATTTCAAAATTTCAATGTCTTACAACCTTATTTTTAAAAATGTTTAAGACTTAATAATAAAGGGTTTGCAAAACAGGTTTCCATACAAAATTTAGTTTATTAAGCCTTAATAATTTTTACTTATGAGGCAGTTAATTTTTATTTATGTTTTCATACAAATTTAAACATTGCAACGCCTTTATTTCGAACAATCAAAGGACCTTTTTATTAAATTAGATTTTTCTTTGGCATATAATTTTCACTTAGTGATTATGTTCTTCATTAGTCTTCAATTTATGTCAGTATTTAATGTCCCATCCTATTAGAGAGGAAACTGTATCATTAGTTAAAACAACACCAATTTATCGCCAGAAAAAAATTGAATTTAAAAAAGCATATTTTAATATGAAATTTTCAGGCAGTCAATTCAAGCTTTTGCAACTTAACGAAAACAGAAAAGAAAAAAACTTGGAACCCTGAAGAAAATGTATTTCTTCTATTTTAGTTCATGTTTAGTTGCCACAATATATAATCACTGTCAACATCAACGTGACAGTGGTATTTGTGTAAAAGAATAATAAAAGCAAGGCTTATCAAATGTACATATATTAAAAGTACAAGTTAACCCACCAAAAGCGTTCAATTTAAATTGAGGGACAAATTAACACCCTTATCGTGTGTGGCGTATTTCGACTACGACGTTTTACTAATAAATTAAAAAAGACTACATAATTTTTTCTTTAATCTAGGACCAAAACGTCGTAGTGGAAGTGGATATACGCCAACCACGATAAGGTCCATAAGTTATTTAAGATAATAGGAATTGTATTGGAAGATAATATCTATAAGATTTTTCATGAATACCAAAATTCAGCTAGTGATTGTAAACAATTGGTTCAAAGCCTTGAATAGTTCGTTTCAATTAGTTTGCTTATGAACTACAATAGTGTATGATAGAATTCTCATTTGCTTCATACTAAAATTTGTATAAGTAAAACCAATTTATAGACATTTTGTTACCGGTAACTACACGACTTTACTGACTTACTGACTTACGCTGACTTTAGACTTCCGGCACTTACAACCAGTCCCTTTTTACCCAATACTACACCTTTGATAAAAGATTTACATATTTAATTATAAAAATGAACAATAAAAATGAGTTTATTTATTTCCTGCGATCGAAGAACACCATAATCTACATATTAATCATTTTAGAGGTATAGAACTTTGAATTGAAATAAAACACAAAAAAATCGTTTTAATGTCCATCAATTTGGCTTTATTGGAAGGATAATTTTATGCCATTAATGTTTAAATATGATTTCGGGCATGTGGCCGCCGCGGCTGGCTCGAATAAAGCCAATTCTACAGGTCCAATTTTCAACCACTTTTTCGAGCATATGGGGCCGTATGTTGGCAATAACGCCACGAATGTTGGCTTCCAAGTCCCCTAATGTTTCTGGTTTGTTGGCGTAGACGAGCGACTTCACATATCACCAAAGAAAATAATCCAATGGTGTCAAATCACACGATCTTGGTGGCCAATTGACAGGTACATTCCGCGAAATTATGCGCTCATCGAATGTTTCCTTCAATAAATCGATTGTGACGTGCGCTGTGTGGCATGTAGCGCCGTCTTGTTGGAACCACAACTCATCCACATTCATGCCATCCAATTCGGGAACAAAATAGTCGGTTATCATGGCTCTATACCGGTCTCCATTAACGGTAACTGACTCTCCAGCATTATTTCGGAAGAAGTATGGTCCAATGACTCCACCAGCCCATAGAGCACATCAAACAGTCAGTTTTTGTGGATGTAATGGCGTCTCAAGGGTCTCATGTGGATTCTCTTCACTCCAAATGCGGCAATTTTGCTTGTTGACGTAGCCATTCAACCAAAAATGAGCCTCATCACTGAACAAAATTTTGCAATGAAAATCAGCATCGAGATCAATCTCATTTTCGGCCCATACACCAAAATCACGACGCATTGCATGGTCTCGCGGCTTTAATTCTTGCACAAGCTGGATCTTGTAAGGTCGCAAGCCAAGATCTTTGCGCAAAATCTTCCATAAAGTTGATGGACAAAGCTCCAATTGCTGTGCACGGTGGCGAATCGATTCATTCCTTCAGTCCTCTTCAACACTTTGCTCTACAGCGGCAATTGTTTCTTCGGTGCGCACTGTTCGACATCTCTGCGGATGCGTATTATCACATAGAGTAAACGTAGTGCGAAAACGATCCATGGTTAACCGAATTAATTGCTCTGATGGACGATTATGTCGACCATAAAATGGACGGAGCTTGCGGTAAACTTCGCGAACTGAACCATTATTTTCGAAATAAATTTGCACGATTTGCAAGCGCTGTTCTTTTGTCAACCTGTTCATGATGAAATGGCAAACCAAACTAAATATTAATCACTTGACAGCGGACAAAATGGCCGCCAGTTAAAAAAGTGATGCCAACTTAAAGTTCTATACCTCAATAAAAAACACCCATTATATTAAAAGAAATGTTGAAATGCATCTTTGCAATATGTTCAAAAGCCCCTTAATGGATTAAACTTAAAGCAGATATAAAAAAGCAACTGTGGCAGTTGCATAAAAATGCATTTGAAATGCAGAATAAATTTCTTACTCAGGAACGGAATGGATTGTAGAACAAGTGGTAATTAAAATTTATATTATAATAATAAAAAAAAATACACACATTCGAGGTGGCATAAGCGTGCTTGTAATGCATACAGAATATACTGAAGAGTACGTATGCAATGCGAGCCTTATTATTATTATCATTATTCTAATTTGTATGGCGCATACTCATGAATTGTCTTTATTGTTATTTTTTATTTTTTATTTTTAAGTACAAAAGAAGTAAAAACCTTGTCTAAAAACACTTACTAAATGGAAACAAGCAACAGCACAATTTAAATAGGGTATTAAGGATTACATGTGTTATTTTTATATTATCTTTAGTACGTTTTTAAAGACATTCTAAGCAATGCAGCAATCCGAATGGCGTATGGACGGCATCTTGCCGCCGGCAACTATTTTTACAAAAGTGCTATTGAAATTTGTAAATACATATTGAAAATGTAAAACAGTTTCAATAGGAAATATTCAAATAAAATTTAGTAGTCAAATTAGTTTTGCGGAAGGGAGAGATCTCCGCTCTGCGAAAGAAAAAGAGTGAGTGAGTGTTCTTTCAATCGTAATATGCGACGCAAATTATACAGCAAACCAATAATGATAGAATACAACATTACGCCATGCTTAATGATTTCCCGTTAGATGACGTGCATATGTATGTAGCTGGTGCCGTGGTAAGAATTGTCTAAAATTATAATTTTGGGCGAAATAATGCATTAATGGTTTTAAAACCGCTGGTCTGGCAATGCTGTCACCTGAAGATAATCATTTATTTATTCACCATTTACGAATATGAATCGTTAAAAAAATATGGTTGTATTAGAGCTTTATACACCAAAGGTCAAAAGGAACCCCATTGTTTTCGCTACCTTGTCCTCGTATCTCTGTGTTTGTCGTCACAGATTGTAAGAACAGTAAGCGCCAGCAACCTTAAATTTTCACATTATATGTAAAACTTTGGCGGCTCCAACAACGGAATATATGAAAGTATTAATAAAAATAAAAGGGCGTTCTAAAGCGATCAACGAAAAATATTAAAATCCTACAGAAAAGTATATATGTATAGACAATTGAAATTTGCAAAGCTAGAGTATTTTTATGCAGACTACACCAATTAACACTGCAATTCAAAAAAAATAAAAAAAAATATAAATTAAGGGGTATTATATCAGTTAATGTAACTTTGACTATTTAATTTTAACAACTTGCTGTATCTTGGAAATAATAAGAGGCAAACTCTTGAACTTTTCGAAAACGTTTAACTGAAAAATCCCCAAATGAAAAAAATGCCTAAACGAAAAATCGCCAAAATAAAAATGAAAATATGACCAAATGAAATATATGACCAAAAATAAAATAAGCCTCTAAAATGTAAAAAAAATTACCAAAATTAAAAATGTCACCAAAAAATAAAAATATATAGTTATGACTTGATTAGGCTAAAGTTCGTATAGCTTTGTAACCCAAAAACCAAAATTCGTCGAAACTGAAAAAGCGCCAAAACTACAAAGTCGCTTAAACTAAAAAACAAACAAAAAATAAACGCTAAGACTTAAAAATCGCCAAAAATCAACAAAAAATAGGCGAAAGTAAAAATGCACTAAAATTCAAAAAGGCTAAAACAAATTTTTTTTTTAAATGTACACTAGTGTCCTGCATAAGAGTATTTATAAGACTTTTCAAGACATGAGAGATTTTTTCCAATGCTTTACTACAGCGAAATATTCTAAAAGAATCGCTAAACAACACTGTTGGCAAGACAAACCACTGAAAAAAATTACTTGCCAACAGTGTTGCTTAGCGATTCTTTTCGAATATTTCGCTGTAGTAAATCATTTGAAAAAATCTCTCATGTCTTGAAAGGTCTTATAAATAGTCTTGTGCAGTACACTAATGTACACATTTAAAAAAATATATAAGATATTCGATTATATAGGCTAAAGTTCTTATAGTATTAAATATTGCTCATTTACTCAAAGAACGTCATAACACAAAAAATGGAATTTTTGATTTAATGATTCGGAATTAATTCCCATATAGTTTTTCATATTGTGTAAAAATTTCATACTCAACTCTTGAGAACGAAATAAAATTTTAATTTTCCATTAAGTTGTGTGTAAATTGAAAGCTTCAAACGCGTTTTCAGTTTTTTTTTTAATTTATGACGTTCTTTGAGTAAATGAGCGATATGTTGTGTCCGTACGAAACCCTTCGCGTGCGACCCAAAATAAGTCGCACTTTACTGAATTTATTATGTATAATCCAATTTTTGAGCAACATTTTAACCCCCGCTAACTACTCCTGACATGAGTTTTAATTGTCCTTTTGGTAAACAGTAGACGAAAAATAGTATAAAACGTGAATATAAAGGGTTAAGATGTTCTACAAAAATATTTGGAATAAAATTTTACTATATTTCTCCTAAAACAACTAAGCTCAAAATTAAAGTTCAACATCTGAAACGAGTAAAAATTTACATGGCGTGCTAGGGTTAATTTCATATTTATGTACAAATGGTGCCAAAAAAAAATATCACACAAAAGCGAATTTTTTTTTTGGTGGAGTTGCATGAAATAAAAGTTTTATATAAAACTTCACTATAAATTACCACACAATTAATAAAAAAAAAACAGGAATAAGTCAATATGTTAAATACGCGCTGGGGTTAATTTTATACTTATGCACAATTGGTGCCAGAATGTCCCACAAAATCGGATTTTTTTTAGTGGGTTTAGTTTGTATGAAATAAATGTTTTGTGCATAATTTCACTATAAATTACCACACATTTATTAATAAAACAAGACTCAAACTTTATTACATTTGTTACACTTGTTTGACTTGTTTGCTCACTCTCTTCAACATTTTAATTTGCTCTGTTCGTTTTTCTATAAAGTTTCCTACACTTTGAAATGCGTCTAAGCGTGTAATAAATGTAAATTATTTTAGAAATTCATAAAAATATTAAAACTAAATTGTAATGCACAAAAAAATAGTTGAAACTAACTCACCCTTGCTGTTTTGATTCTAAACTCTTTGAATTTCATTCAAGCGGTCCAAGCATGTGGAATATGTTTGGAAAATGTTGTCCTGTACCTTTTGAAGCTCGTATTTTATAAATGCTTTACATTCGCTGCTTAACTTCATTTTAATTAGCCTGTAAATAGAAAATAATAAAAATAAAAACATTGCACCTGCAAAATCATTCACTGAAAATTTCTTATTAAAATTGTTGAGAGAAATTTTTCCAGAAAATGTTCCTCATAAGATTTTACATAAAATTCAATTGTGAATAAGCAGGAAATTATTCTTTAAACATATTTAAATTTGTAACAAATTTCTTGTGCTTTTAATAGAATTTTATAGCAAACATTTTAAACCTGATATGTTTTCTGTTATGTGAGCTTTTTTTGTCTCTACCATTAGGCATTGTAAGTAACTTTAAGTTAACTTGGCAAATTAAGGAGATAATTTGGAAAATGTGAAAATTTCTCATGCATTTTACTTAATTTCAAACAGAAGTCATGTTGATTTTGCGTTAACCTGAACGGATATTATTCAAAACATACCACATGTTCATTGATTATGAATTTAAATTCTCTTATTTGCTATAAATTAGCAACACTTTTATCTGGAAGAAAATAACTTGAAAGTAAACAAACGATAACACACACGACGAGTATGATTAATATTTATTAATTAGGGTTTGCGTTATAGGAATTTCCCACAAAAAGGCAGCTAAGAATATTTTTAAAATGTGTAATGCGCCAATTGAAATTATTTAAAAGGAAAATATAGAAAAAATTTTAAATATGTTCTGGTTTTTTTTTAATTTTTCTAATATTTAATCTCTTTAGGTAATAACAAAAATTAAAAATTTTAAAAACCCCCGAATATATCTAGAGAAGATGCGATATCTTCTAAACGGCTGGACCGATTTTCTTAAAACATGGCTAAGAACCCTCTCGATCAAGTTACCTTTCAAACAGAAACAACTAAATCAAAATCAGTTCAGCCGTTTGGTCTGTACGTGGACACTGACAGACACACAGATACACAGACACACACTACAAACTTATAACACCCCTTTTTTAGTCGGGGTTAAAAACAAACCCTATTATTTTTGCTACGCTGCCCGTCTGTCCGTCACAGGCTATTTTCTCGAGAACTGTGACAGCTACGGACCTAAAATTTCAACAGAATATGTAGAATCTTGTCCGCTACAACAACAAATACATGAGAATGAAAAATTAAAGGGTGTTCCAAAAAGAGCAACGAAAAATTTTAAAATCGCATGTAATATACATACAATTGTATGTATGACACTTGAAATTTGTTAAATTAGTATATTTTTATACAGACTACAACAATCAACACTAAAATTTAAAAAAAAAACTTTAAATTAAAGGGTGTTCTATCAGTTAACGCAATTTTGACTATGTAATTTTGACAACTTGCTGAATCTTGAAAACCGTAAGAGGCAAACTCTTGTAATTTTCAAAAATGGTAAAACTAAGAAATCCCGAAATTATAAAATCGCCAACCCGAAAAAAAATCGCCAAAATTTAAAAAATAAATCGCCGAAACGCAAAAAACCGCCAAAATTAAAAAAAATTCTAACACTAAAATAAATCGCCAAATTCGAAAAAATCGCACATATGAAAAAAAATCGCCTAATTTCACAAAAACGTCAAAAACCGAAAAAATCGCCAAAACGCGAACAAGGAGCCAAAACTAAAAAAAATCACCTATATGAAAAAAATCGCTAAAATGAAAAAAAATCGCCAAAATGAAAAAACGTCAAAAACCTAAAAAAAATCGCCGAAACGAGAAAAAAGTGTCAAAACTAAAAAAAAAAACCCAAAACTAAAAAAAATCGCTAAAAACCCACAAAACGGCAAAACTAAACAAACGCTCAAAACCGAAAAAAAACCAAAAACGAAAAAAAATTCCCAAACTATATTTTATATGGGCTACAGTTCGTGGTGAATTACATATGTATCTAGTGTCCATACGGACGGAACCCTTCTTGCGCGGGTCGAAGTCGCACTTAACTGAATTTATTTCTGTAAGACGTTTATTGCTGAAAGAAATTTCAAAATAAAAAAAATCATATGGGAGTTGTCACATTAAAAAAATAGCAAAATCAGTGCAGCCGCTCTTAATTTGACATTTGATTTTTATTTATATATGTATATAAAAAAAATTATAAATACTTTTGTTTCTTTGTTGTTTTGTCCTTTTCATAATGTACAATTAAAAGCTAACAGGGACTTTGACGGCAAGTTTTGTATGAAGAATTGTCAGTTAAAGTTCACGTTAACTCTTAATCATACATTGTGAAAAGGGGCGCTAAAACCCTTTCTTTTGGGTTGAAAACTAAGTACGTACAAAATTGTGTATATATTTTACACATGCCGCTTTCTAAAATATATTTATTTTGAAATCCCGCTTTTTGATCGATCATGTCCCACTTTTTTCAAAAACCATATGCTTATGTTAGCCATCTTAGTGATTAAATTAAAGACAAGTGCAGATTTTGGGTACATGCCTTTTGCATTATTTTTTTCTCTTAATCCCAACAAAACAATTATTTTTATCCCCCTTTATCGGCAAGTCGCAAAGTTTGACAAAAAACCCTGACTCATACACAAGAATAAACTGTCAAATACAGATGTTTTAGCAAAATAAAAATAAAAAATACAGAATAAACAACTAAGAAATTAGTCAGTGAAATATCAAAACAAGGCACACATAAAACTACGGAAAAAATACAGAATTTTATATTCAAATAAAGAATTTTGCTATTAAATTTTTATTCAACACATAAAAATAAGAAAAATTCAGCAGATTCTATTTTTATTAAAACACTTATTGTTATGGAACATTAATAAAAATTTAATGAAAATAAATAATTAAATATTGTACTTACATATGTACATAAAAAAAATGCCTTTTCCCAGTTTCATGCCAAAGCCCAACTGGTTGAGTTTACAAATGTTGGCCTTAAGACTGAAACTGCACATTGTTAACTGTGAATTACATCCCGAAGTAAATGTTTTGGAGTTCTTTGAGGGTCCCAGTGCATTTAATATTGATTTCGAGATAGAGCCAGCAAGTGAAATCTATGAAAATTTGTCTCGCTCACTGTATATGCGTTACTCAACGATATTGATTTTAATCAATTGTGATTGTTCCTGCCGCAGCCAAATACTCATTGAAATACTCAAGGCGATTCACAGCAATAAATATCTAAAACACAAATTCAAATTGATCTACACTTCGTACATTCTAAAATCGGAACAACAAAATTTTACTACAAAAATATGGGAAACATATTTTGAAAAACATGTCAAATATTTAGAGAATAATAAGAGATCGGAAATTGGCTTCGAAGGTCTTAATGGCTCGAGCTCTATAACACTACATGACCAAGAACCTTTAAGGGATTATTTCAATTTCAAATCAAGCAAATTGGAAAATATTTTCTTATTTCAATTATTTATAAAGAAGGGAGACTGGTTGCAGCGAGCCCAACATTTGGATTATATTTTCTATATAGTAGACTGTTTGCCTTTAATATCGGTCCAGGAATCATTAGAGTTTCTGGAAAAAGCTCAGTTGGCTGTGCATGCACAGGCATGTATTGAATTATATTTTTATAGCGTAAATCCTGCTTTGGCAATTATTAATAATAATTATATATTTTTGAATAGCCAACCGGGCATTTGTACCCGCGAAGGCAGTGAAAAGGACGTTCTCAAATTAATACGAGAACTGAAAATCGCACGCATACCCTACATTCTAACAGAAGATTTTAGTCGAGCACAATTCTTAGATTTGATGAAATATTTGCGATATAAAAATCTCAATAGCTTGAAAAGTTTAATTTTTATTATGATGTCTCATGCCACTGAAAATAATGTAATTTATACGCATGATGGAGAAATAAATTTCATCGAGGACATTTTACTGCCCCTGCAATCCAATGAAACTTTAAAGGAAACAAATATTTCCTATATCAATGTTCATTGTCGTGGCGGCTTAAATGCTCAAAATTCCGACCCCGATGAATTCGATGCCATACAGCCTACACAAATTGAACAGTTAAAGCCCAACAATTCGGTGTTTTACAGCGTACCTGATTTAGTTATATCGCCCAGACGTTCGGAAAACGGTACGCCTTTCGTAGAGAGTTTTTGCAAATCATTTCGAGATCTAAATCCACAAGCTGATGTTAGAGTTTTATTTGAGGAAACCTGGAATGATTTGCGGAATGATTCGTATTATGCATATTTGGATTGTTTTGATAAATCTTCTGAACTGGTAGTGGGTGATGAAACAAAATCTTATACCATTAAGCCGATACCTACAGGGGCATCACAATTTATTCCCTTGGTAGAATCGATTGAAGAAGAATTTCATGATCTAAATAAGATGAAGAAAAGAGATAGAGCGAACTTTAAACTTTGGCTGCGTAGTCACTTGGAAGATTTGCAGAAAGGTGATCAGCATGTTACGACAACCTCGGAAACGACCACCACCTCATTTTGTATATGTGCCAATGTTAACGAACCAAAAATGTGTAAAAAACTAAATCAACTTAAATATTTTGCTACTGACCTAGATGAAGATTCATACATTACTGATAAAAACAAGATAAAATAAAAAGATTTAATTGAATACCAAAAAAATAAATAAATAAATAACTAAATATGCCAAAATAATTTTCTGAAAATAAAAAATTTAATTCATTTTCATCATACAAATTTTTTTCTCTGGCAACACTGATTGATATTCGTATGCGATACACGCCATCTGTCTGTTCGTTTAATTAAGCAGCCGTTCACATATTACGTAACGTTTCTTTTCTCGATTTTTAAAAAGTGAGAGAATTTCGAATTTTCGAAGTCATCTATTTTGTTTCCGTTTGTTTTATTTTATCTGAAACTTTAAAATAGTGGAACAAGGAATAGGAAAAGGGTTTTTGCGAATAGGACTGCATCATTAAATTCATTTTCGAAAATCAATTTCGTTTCAACTTTCGTAAATAAAATCAATTCCGGATTTCATTAAATTCATTTTCGAAAATTGCAAAAAATAAATTTTATTTCAAAAGTATGACCAACTTTCTGAAATAAAATCAATTCCCGAATGCAAAACTGATTTGTGATTGATTTTTAATTTTCGAAGAGAAAGTTATTTTTTTAAAGACCATTTTCAACAATAATATTAATGGAATTTTAATATTCAAAAATAAAATTAGGTTTGATTTTATTCCAATTTTCTAGTATAAAATTAAAATTCACCAAAAATATAGATTTTCTTATATAGAATTAAATAGATCTAAAAAAAATAATTTTCGAATATAATAAAACATATCGCTTACTTATTAAAACAATGTCATAACACAAAATATAATATTTTTGACCTAATCACGCAGAATTAATACTCAAGTTTTGTAAAATTTCATAAAAATATCTTGCTTACTCAACTCTTGAAAGCAAAGTAAAATTTTCTTTTTCCATTAAGTTGTGTGTAAATTGTAAACTTTAAACTCTTTTGCTGGCAAACTATTTTTTCTTTGAGTTTTGACGTTGCTTGAGTAAGTCAGCGATATGTATAAGTAATTCATTGAATTTTCAGAAGATACTCGTACATGTACATATGTTTACCTAAGTTTGCAAACATAAAAATTTTCAAATATATCAGTTTTCAAAAAAAATATTTTTCGAACATAAAAAATATTCCGAAAATTTAATAATTATCAAATATAAAAATAATTTTCTAAAGTATTAATAATTTTCCAATAAAAATCTAAATTTCGAAGTTTGCAAACATAAAAATTTTCGAATACAAAATCAGTTTTCGAACAAAAAATGTTCGAATATAAAAAAATATTTTAAAAATATAATAATTATCATACATAAAAATAATTTTCAAAAGTATTAATAATTTTCCAATAAAAATCTTAATTTCGAATACAAAACTTAAATATTTTAACTTCGAAAAATACAAATTTCCGAATACAAAATAAGTTTGGAATATGTATAAAATTTATTTTCGAAAACATCATCGATTTTCGAATATAAAGTTACTGTTCTCAATCAATATAATATTTATCAAAATATTAGTTTGCAAATATATAATAAACATTTTTCTAAAATAAAAATTTAATTATAATTTAATAAGTATTTTAACGGAAATTCAGTTATTTTAAATTTTTTCTGCAATATTTCGCTAGCTGGTTAAAATGTTTATAAAATTGTAATTACAAAAACTTCAAATAAATATTTATATATTATAAAATTTAATTTCGAAAATATTTCTCGAACATAAAATCAATTGTCGAATTCAAAATGAATTATCGAACACAGCATTAATTAGTTTTCGAATACAAAAAGAATTTTAGATAATTACATTGGTTTTCGAATGAATAATTAATTTTCGAACACAAGTTTTATTTTTTCCAGATAAAATAAATTCTTGAAAATAGCCAAAAATTTAAATAGTTTTTGAATATAATATTGATTATCGAATATGAAACTCATCTTCAGAAACAGGATAAATTTTCAAACATAAAATCATTTTTCCGAGAATGAAACAAAACAAATTAATATTCGAATATAAAACTGAATTTCGACTGTAAAATTAATTTCAGAAGAATTGTTTATTCGATTCTACATAAAAAATTTTATACCTCAATTCATTCATGCATTTCTTTATTTAATACCAACGACTCACTCACCGTACTTCTTTCATTTCCTTGACTGTAGTTGATACGAATCAAATCGCAAATTCATACCAAAAACACAATGTATGTAAACCACAATCAGCGTTGCCACAACCAAAATATTTTTGTAACCAAAATATGGAAAAAAAAGTAACCAAAGGCGAAAAAAGTAACCAAAATCTCTATATATTTAATATATGTACATATGTACTGTTTTATTTGTACTTCCGTTAAGAAATATATGTATCTGTGGCAAATTTAAAAAAAATCGATTTTTTCACATTTTTTCTCCTGTTCAGGTCCATAGGTAGCAAACCGTTGAATATTCAAGGAAACAATCAACCACCAAAATGTACCTAATATCTCAATGAACAACTTTCTAGAAAATATTAACTTCCTAGGAACGATTCTTAACACCGTTTTTAGGGTTCCGTACACCAAAGGTGAAAAGGAACCCTATTGTTTTCGCTACGCTGTCCGTCTGTCCGTCACACGGTATTTTCTCAGGAACCGTAAGAGCTACGGACCTGAAATTTGGACACAGTATGTAGCACCTTGGCCGCTACAACAACAAATAAAAATTAAAAAAAAATTAAAAAATTAAAAATTAAAGGGTGTTCCAAAACGAGCAACGAAAAATGTTAAAATCCCATGTAATATACATACATACAATTGTATGAACATATGTATATTTAAACTTGAAATTTGTAAAATTAGTGTATTTTTATACAGACTACAACAATTAGCACTAAAATTTAAAAAAATTTAAATCAAAGGGTGGGGTGGTCCATCAGTTAATGCAATTTTGACTATGTAATTTTGACAATTTGCTATATCTTGGAAACCGTAAGAGGCAAACACTTGAAATTTTCAAAAACGGTAAAACTAAAAAAACCGAAAATTATAAAATCGCCAAACCAAAAAAAAAAAAAAATCGCCAAATATTAAAAAAAATCGCCAAAACGAAAAAAAATCGCCAAAATTAAAAAAAAATTCTAACAATAAAATAAATCGCCAAATTCGAAAAAATCGCCAAAATGAAAAAAACGCCAAAATGAAAAAAAACGCCAAAAATCGAAAAAAAATCGCCAAAACGGGAAAATGTCGCCAAAAATAAAAAAAAAATTAAATAAAAAAAATCGCAAAAATTAAAAAAATAACCAATAATAAAAAAAATCGCCAAAACAAGAAAATAAAGTGTCAAAACTAAAAAAGGAGCCAAAACTTAAAAAAATCGCCAAAAACTTGAAATTTTCAAAAACGGTAAAACTAAAAAAACCGAAAATTATAAAATCGCCAAACCAAAAACCAAATCGCTAAAAATTAAACAAAAATCGCCAGAGCGAAAAAAATCGCCAAAATTAAAAAAAAAATCTAACACGAAAATGAATCGCCAAATTCGAAAAAATCGCCAAAATGAAAAAAAACGCCAAATCGAAAAAAATCGCCAAAACGCGAAAATGTCGCCAAAACTAAAAAAATTTATATAAAAAAATCGCAAAAATGAAAAAAATCGCCAAAAATAAAAAAAAATCGCCAAAATGAAAAAACGCCAAAAACCGAATAAAATCGCCAAAACAAGAAAATAAAGTATTAAAACTAAAAAAAGAGCCAAAACTTAAAAAAATCGCCAAAACTGAAAAAACGCAAAAACCGCCAAAACAAAAAAAGCCGAAAAGATCACAAAAACGAAAAAAAATGCCAAACTATATATTATATAGGATGAAGTTTGTATTAAATTACATATCTAGTGTTCGTACGGAACCCTTCGTGCGCGAGTCAGAGTCGCACTTTACTGAATTTATTTTAATTTCATTTGCTTTGAAATTTTTTACTTTTGTGGCTGCCTAAGCGCTACCCAAACGGTCTTAAGAATCATTCCTAGGAAATGCATATGTTGTAGAAAGTTGTTTATTGAGATCTTAGGCACATTTTTATCCTTGATAGTTTCCTTGAATTTTGAACCGCTTGCTACCTATGTACCTGAATAGGGGAAAAAGGTATAAAACTCAAATTTTTTTAAAATTTTTTTTGCGATTTTGATCTTGAAGATGTTTTTTTTTAATTTTATGTGTTCACAATTTTTGTTGTATGACAAGAGCTACAACTTTGCCTCAAAGAGTAAATCAAAATTCTGAATGATATGAACCGGAGAAAATGCAAAAATGACACCGAGGCCCCAAACGAGGCAAACAAAAATGTGCATGACCTGGGGCAAGACACCGGTCTTTTTTTTTTTTTTTTTTTTTTTTTGTCTTTTATCATGCAGTGGTGTTCGTATATGATTATATTTCCATGACTTAAAAAAAACACAGTGTTATATTCGTTATCCAAACACATGACTGAATGAATAGATAAACTATTAAAATATACATACATATGCATTATAGAGTTGGTATTGAAATCAATCTTATTCCTGCATTTAGTTCTGACTAAACCTAGCTGGGAAAATATTCTTTCAGAAGACCCCGAAGTGTGTGAAAATGGTATTAAACTAAACACAAAATTTAATAAAGACACCAAAAAATTTTTGTTGAATTCATTTGTATGTTCTGAAACTTTGTCCCAAAATTCAACTTCTTATTTCCAATTTAGAACATCTGAGCAATTTCTATTGGGTATATATGGTATATAAATTTGAATATAACTAACTATTGAGATAAACTATTACGCGATTGAAAGAATTTTCGTGGCTAAAAAAAACATGGATGTGATTTTCAAACAGATGGTAAATATTGTATTATTAAATTTGAATATAACTAACTATTGAGATAAACTATTACGCGATTGAAAGAATTTTCGTGGCTAAAAAAAACATGGATGTGATTTTCAAACAGATGGTAAATATTGTATTACCATCTGTTTGAAAATCACATCCATGTTTTTTAGCCACGAAAATTCTTTCAATCGCGTAATAGTTTTTCTCAATAGTTAGTTATATTCAAATTTATATACCATATAAAAATGGTTATTTTTGTGTTGAAGAAAAGTAACAAAAATGGGAAAAAAGTACACAAGTACACATTGGAAAAAAAGTAACCAATTTTGGTTAAAAGTAACCAAAGCGGCAACACTGACCACAATTGCATGTAAGTTTAAACCGCAATAAACTGGTAACTGAACTAAAAATAAACAAAATGTTCGTTTAATTTTTTTATGCATTCTTTTTTTAGTTTGCTTGACTTTAATTTCATTCGTAGGACCGTGTGGATTTATTGCTGCAAGAGCGGAAATAATGTTTTTCAACTTAGCAGCAAACATATTCCATGTTATTTTGTAAAGCAAATAGAGATGGGCAAAATTGAAGAGCTCGAAGTGAATCATGCGTGATCTATAATATGTCATGAACTTGGTAAGAATTTTTTTTGTGAAAGTTCTGTTTCCAACATAAGAGAACATGATTTCTGCTCCGAATGACCATCAGAATTTAAATTAAAAAAAATGCAACTTCGAGTACAAGTTATTCTTATGTTGAATACAAAAGTATGAAGGACCATGTTCATACTAAAATTTACAACAAAATATTATTAAATTTTTCAGTTAAATTTTTTTGAGCAAAATTTAAAAAAATTGACTACGACGTTGTTTTACCGAAAAAAAGGGGTTTTCAATTCTTAGCAGTCCTTTATTTATGGAATACACTTTTCTTTATTTTTAACATGCTTCTCTTGACCCGCAATCACTATTACGTTTATTTTTAATTGAAAGGCAAAAAAGTGCTGAATATTTTTCACGTTTTTTTAAAGAATTAAACCTTGTGGCATTAACAGGATGTGTTCTTCTCCTTTTCAAGTACTAGATCCTTAATATTTTTGCTGCATTGGTTTTATTTTTTATATACATACATAAATGCAAGTTTACATACATATAAAACTCGCATGTCCTACCCAGCGGGAAAAAGAAGGAGTAAGGATGCCTTCTAAAAGGCTACATAGCCCTTCTTTTGGATGTATAAGTCCTGCTCGCTCCAGCCCACCCTTATATCGTTTTAGGGTTCCGTACACCAAAGGTGTAAGTGTATTCTGCAACAATCAACACTAAAATTAAAAAAAAAAAATTAATTAAAGGGTGTTCTATCAGTTAATGCAACAACTTGCTGTATCTTGGAAATCCTACGAGGTAAACTCTTGAAATTTTCAAAAACGGTAAAACTAAGAAATCCCAAAATTATAAAATCGCCTATCAAAAAAAATCGTCAAAAATCTAAAAAAAAATCGCCAATATTTAAAAAAAAAATTTTTTTAAATAAATCGTCAAAATGAAAAAAACGCCCAAAACAGAAAAAAAATCGCCAAAAAGCGAAAAATGCGCCAAAACTAAAAAAAATCACCTGCATGAAAAAAATTGCCTGTATGAAAAAAAATATCCACAAAGAAAAAAAAACGCCAAAACAAGAAAAATTGACAAAACTTTTTAAAAAATCGCCAAAACGAGAAAAAACGCCAAAACTAAAAAATCGTTCAAAACCGAAAACATCCCAAAAACGAAAAAAATGCAGATTTATATCTAAGTTGGTACAAGTGGATCTTTTTTGGTACTATTCAAACTCGGAAAGTACAATAGTACACCAATGACTAATTAAGTACATTTAAGGAACCTCCCCAGTTTCACTTTTGAACCATGCAACTCATACTATTCTCACTTGAAAACAGTCCTGTGAAAGCAAAACGCAGCGAGAAAATCATAAAATGTGAACTTGTCCTTTTCCAAATCATTTTTTTTCTAAATTCGGATGCTAGAGCAAATGCTATTAACTTGTGTATTTTAAATTGCAACTTAAACACGTGTAGCCATATGCTTTAACATCCCAACTTTCAAGCAAATTTGTGAAAATGATTCGGTAGTCAGAACAAAGTTGATTATTTCAATAAAAACAAACAAAAATATGTAATTTGAATTAAAAAAATCTTTTAGTTAAGGTCAAAAAAGTACAATTTTTTAAAGTTGTTGGTACAATTTTAAAATTCTCAAGGCCTTCCCTGCTTTATATTATATAGGCTAAAGTGCGTATGGTATTACATATCAAGTGTCCGTACGGAACCCATCGTGCGAGTTAAGTCAACCACCCATTCTAATAGTCCAACATATTCCTTACCCATTAATTGGCAACAATAATAATTTCACTAGTTCAATAAACTCAATTTTCATTAATCAGCAACAACAATAATTTCAGTATTTCAACACACTTACTTTTTATAAATCAACAACAATAATTTCAGTATTTCAACACACTTACTTTTTATAAATCAGCAACAATAATAAAACGTTCTATTTACCAATTCAATAAACTGCCGACCTTTTTATTTCGCAAATAATTTTATACAAAATTGCTAAATGAACATTTTCCCCAAACGTCAGCTAAATAAGAAAAATTAAATTATTTATATTGTAAGTAAACTTAAGAAAAGAGTCAGTTTTTGAATTGTATTGCATTTAGTTAATGATTGTTAAAGCAAAATAAAATAAAATAAAAATCTTTTTTTTATATACAAAAGAACCCTCGGACTCATAATTGGCGCAGTCGGTAGGATGTTATGATTGTTATCTTCTGTGGACATTTCTTATTATCAGATATAACTCGTGGTTTTACTATAACACTTTTAGTAGTATATTGTTTTTAAACACAATTTTAGATTGTAATTTATTTTTATTTTATTTTGCGATTTAATTTCACTATAGCTCTTTAATGCTATATTGTCTTTGGACTTTGGAAAAATTTTCGCACAGTTTTTGGTAGTCTTTAGACTTTACTTTTCACTTTTTCACAAGGATATATATTTTATAATTAACGGTTTTAATGTTGTCCTTCAGGATATTCACTATTTTCCGTTATTAGGTTCCTTTACATCGACTTTTTATAAATCAACAACAATAATTTCAGTATTTCAACACACTTACTTTTTATAAATCAGCAACAATAATAAAACGTTCTATTTACCAATTCAATAAACTGCCGACCTTTTTATTTCGCAAATAATTTTATACAAAATTGCTAAATGAACATTTTCCCCAAACGTCAGCTAAATAAGAAAAATTAAATTATTTATATTGTAAGTAAACTTAAGAAAAGAGTCAGTTTTTGAATTGTATTGCATTTAGTTAATGATTGTTAAAGCAAAATAAAATAAAATAAAAATCTTTTTTTTATATACAAAAGAACCCTCGGACTCATAATTTGCGCGAGTAAAAGTCACACTTTCCTGAATTTATTTACACACGTTGTCATTGCGTGGTGAGCCTTCCGCTCTCACTTCTTTCAACAGATATTCTGGAAGACCTTCAAATTAATGGATTTGACTTTTGCTTTGGTAAAAAATACAACACATGTTACTCCTTTCTTTCTTTTCGTAGAAGGGAGTGTGGAATGTGAGAGAAATTATGAGAAAGAGTCGAGACTTTCTATGAGTCGTTCTTTAGCAGTTAGATAAGAATAGTAATTGAATCGAATAAATTCCTAAGCAGGCCTTTAATAAGGCCTGAAATAAACAGGTCTTTCGAGTTTTCCCACTGGGTATTTCTTATATCTTTCATTAGTTTATGGTATATATATATATATATATGTGTGTGTGTGTGTGTGTGTGTGTGTGTTTGTTATCATCGTCTGCATTGAGATTGTTACAATTCTTACAATTCTTGGACTATTTGCCAAATTATTTTGTCAACGTTATTTTTTTTGGGCAGACAGATGGTCAGATTGCAGGAGCAAGCAACAAAGAAAGCTCTCTTATCCTATTAAAATAATGCCAGCCAATATCGATTTAAGTACGAATAGACAAGAAGTTTTTATTTCTTTCATTTGTAAACTTGTGCATGCAATATTTATTGCAAAAGAAAAAACCCCTAGTCATGCAAATATAAACTTTAAGCTTTTATTTGTGGTTGTCTGCTTTTGTATTTGTCCCTTGCTTATGAAAAGCGTTTTTGGCAACAGCATAAATAACCAAAGTAATATCCTTTATAAATTCAAGGGATGTAATTTAAAGTGCAAAGAAACGGAACGATCTGTTTGCCAATATACATTCGAAAAAATTTTATTACAAATTTTTTTTTTTATAAATCTTGCCTGAATGTTGCGGCACTGTTAGGAAGTTTTCATTGATGTTCACCTGAAATGTTTTATATTTTCTTTTTTAAATTTCTACATTAAAAAAGAGTAAAATAAAATCCAGTTACAAAAAAAAAGTTTTTTTTTTTGGAGATTTATTTTTAGTTTTTCTACTAACTAGCAGCACCTATAGAAATGGGCTAAACTCTTGCCATCATACCTAAATAAGAGCGGAAAGCGTTGCGTTAGCAGCAGGGTACGTATTTTCAGTACAATCAAAAAATATTTTCACATTTAAATGTACTAAAAATGCGTACCCTGCTGCTAAGGGGCTGTCCATATATTACGTAACGCTCTAGGGGGGAGGGGGGTTCGAGTTTTGTTACGATTTGTTATGGTGAGGGGGTCTTTGAAAATGTTACGTAACAGAAAAAATTACTAATTTTGTACAAAAATACGTATATTTTTCTCATTTATTTATTTAATTGATAATACGTGTTGCCTACATATATAATGTACGAGTATGTATACTACATACATACATCTGCCGAATACCAACTTTTAATATTCGCGAATTCGAATTATAATATTTAAAACGATATCCGCGAATACGAATATTTAAAACGATATTCAAATACGAATATCTATTGTATGTGAAATTTATGGACATTTAATTGGGGGTCTATTTTATTCTGCAAAATTAAATTTTAAAAATGTGTATGGAAAAGAACTTCATAATTCTGTCCGCGTACATTACAGTTTATGAAATCTATCCAAAAATTTAAATAACATTTGAAAATTATACAAAGTTTTTATAATAAATTAAATAAATTGTAGTCAAACTGATTACATGGTTCTGAATTCCTCATCTTTATCCATTTACATTTTTAAATATTCTTTATATATGTATGTACATAAAAACTTCTTTCCATATTAAACTGCAACATATATTAATATTAAATCCACCAAATGCATATAAGGAAATGGTATTTGCAGAAGTTTAGGAAAAGGTTTCTTGCAATTCTCATGGACAAAAAAGAGTCCTTTCAAAAAATATATTCTTCCATATACATATGTACATGACAATATTAAATAATTAACTTTTAACATTTTTGTTGGTCAACTTGAGGCTACAATATTTAAGTTTTGAGAGATGTGTTAATGGAAACTTGCATACATAGACGTATTTTCATAAGAATATTATTTTAATTTTTTATGCAACAGAACTTAAAAAAAATATTATGAAAACAACAGTGAAATGCGTTTAGGAAATAGATTGTGTGCCCCTCTAATTTTAAGATACTTTTAAGATATATTTTTTTAATGGGCAAATATCTATTGAAAATGTTGCAGAAGGGAAAAAATTAAGAAAAGAAAAATTGCATATCTTTCGTAATTGACATCATTTTGAGTCATTTGATATCCCAAGAATCTGTATGTTTAAAGCGGGTTAAAAAGGTTCTCTTTTAGAAAATGAAATATAATTCACCATGGCAACCTTTATTGATCAAAGATATAATTTTTTTTTTTGGTTTCACGCACATTTTAGATAGATTTGAAGATGGCCAAGCGGAGTCATCTTTAAGCTCTCTGAAATACACGTCGACTTCACTTATAGAAATTAGTGAAAGCGACCGCAAGGCTAATGCCAACTCTCGTTTTGGTATTTGAAATACTGCTCAGTCATCAATACGGAAAACTATAGCAGATTATTTGGCAAAAAACGCATAGCAAAAAAAATAAAAAATAATTTTTTTTTTTTTAATTATTACAAACTAATATTTGTGTGCCATTCATTTAAATTTCGTTTTGGATTTATGAATTTCTTTATATATTTTTTAAACGATTGCGAATATCTAGAAAGGCCGACTGTTTTGGAATTCGAATATACATCACTAATGCATACATGCAGTTTAGGAATAAGCTCTCTATGAAACCATAATTTTTGGAGTTTGAGGACACTTGGGAGAAATTTAAAAAATAGTTTCGCCAATATATGGAGTGCGTTCATATGTAAGCTTATTTAATTTTTGTCTACGCACTGTGCTAGTCTAACAAATGAATTTAAAACAATGAATTAAATTTAATTTTTTTAATAAAAACTTTAAACTATTTAATTTATTTTTTATCTCATTGTTACGTTATTCCTGGGGGGAGGAGGGTTCACAGTTTTGTTACGATCTGTTACTAGAGGGCAGGGGGGGGGTCAAAAATCGGGGAAAACAGCGTTACGTAATATATGGACAGCCCCTAACGCAACGCTTGCCGCTCTTAAGGTGGAGGTACATAGCACGCGTTACGCGGCAACGCTTTTCTGGCTTGTTAAACGTTCAACGCTACACAAATGGAAGGTTACACAACACGCTTTTGAAGCTTTTTTAGTTGTAAAATTTAAAGCCTTTGCTGGCTATTTTTTTGTCTTGCATTTACGTTGTATTTTTCTTTAAACATTTAATGCATTTTTGTATCCATTGTTTAATAAAAAAAATCAATTTCTAATCCTGTTTGTGTATGTTAGTTTATGAATATGGCAACACTAGCTGTCATTTTGTATACAACGCATGAAAGTTGAAGAATGTTCAACTTTTGGCGAGGTACGCGCGTCGCGAACTTCTCTATGTAACTTGCCTTATGAAAACACACTACTTCAACTTTTTTGACAGACGCGTGTATCGCATTAGCGCATTGAATGCGTGTTATGTACTTCCACCTTTATTTAGGTATGAGGGTTATAAGTGATATTGAAAATTATTCTCCCAACGATTTCTGCACTGATTTAAAAGCTCATGTATTGCATTTTGTTTCTGTTCCCTCTCACTGCATCTCTCTCGCACACTATCTCTCTAAACGTTCAAAATTACCCTAAACCTTTTTAGATAAATCAGCATTTTGCTTGTCATGTGGATAATCATTTGAATGAATTTAGTTAATTAAATCTATCGCTGGTTGTGTTACCTTGAACAGCAAAAGCACTGATGTAAAACAACAACAAAAAAACGAGCAACATTTAATTGCAATAAACCACATTATACTCGTACATATATGAAGGTGAATGTGTTTGTACTTAATTATACTATTCAGCAAAAACTTTAGGCTACACATAATAAAATAATTTGGCTTAAACACAGCTGGTGGGTGGGTGGGTGGGTGGGTGGGTGGCTGTATTGAGTCTTGCATATAATGAATCGCAAAAACTAAGTAATGGCAACATGTCCAAATGGGCATAAATGGTCTTAGACGAAGGTAGTTTTAAGATATTTTAAGATAAGAGCTTCATATGATTAGATGGAGCAAAAATTTTTGGGTAACACAGAGCGACCTATTATTTGGACCTAAGTGAGCTGAAAAACTTATATTTTCTTCCCAGCAATCTCTAAGACCTATGATAATTTTTATGGGACATTTAACTTCAGTAACCATCTTTATTGCTTTATTGCTTCTGCATGCATAGATAAAAACGATGAGCTAACAATATTTAAAGTTTGCGTTTATCCTAATTCTAAATATCGTCCTTAAAACTATTCCCGGGGAACTAATATTTCCCGCAAAAAAAACTTCAATTCTAAACAGACGGTAATACAAATTAAAAGTGAGAGAGAGTTTTCCAAAGTCAGCTGTTGAGCTGCCAGATGTCCGGGTTTAGCTGAACACAGAGGAACAAGGTATAGGGAAAAGATTTTATGGGAAATTGTTTTTCAAAATCGGGCAGATTATTATTATTTTTTTTTTGTAGCTGAAGACGATTTCAGCAATTATTTCTTATTTTTTTTTTTTTCAAAAAATTTAAAAATTTTCAGATTGCCTTCGCACACAGTCTTTGCCGACTGATACATTACATATAAATAAGTTGCAGCACAGATACACACTTATCACTAATTGGATATATTCTTGCCTCTGACCTTTAATGGAAGCCACCCTGAGAACTTTTACATGTGTTTGGAAATTTCGCAAAAGGGAAAACAACTTTTTCAAATTATTCTAGAAATCCATTAGGCAAACTACGAGTATGATTATGGTTATTTTATTGTGTCTTTCATTTTGTCTTGATAAACATTTGAGTGTGTTACTTTGTATGTACTCGTAGTTGACAGGAATAAGAAACTTGTTAGCAAAAATTTATTTAATGCAGGCAGACAGGCAACAGTTATGCCACGATGCAAAAGTATCACTAAAAATAAACGATATGCACTTTATTGCTTAAAAATAGTGTTTGGGGTTTCGCAAACAAAAAAATAAATTATTGCAGTAATATATGGCATAAAATAAGTAGTTAAAAATATCAGTAACTGGATATTGCTATTCGCTAACACATTTTAACGACATTCGCTGTCGATTGAAGTAACATAAGTAAAATCACATGCTAAAATTTTCTTTTTTTTATCTTCTTTGTGCTTTTTGCTTAGTTTTATATTTTGTATGCAGAGACGCCACATGATTTAGAATTAAACATGTACACAACTTCTTTAGAGAGATAGCGAGAGAGATAGATAGAGAAACAGAGAAAAAGAGAGAGAAAAGAAGAGAACTAATTTTGTTGGGAACATTTTCAGCTTGAATTGATATAATTAAAAATTTTGTGCCGAAAAAATCTAACAGAGCTGGCAGCTATTTGAATTTTTAGTAGGGAAGGAAATGGCAACGACCTTGGCAATCCGTTTTCGTGGAACCGGCCACTGTAGAATACTCGATGATGAAGCTTGGGGATGGAGGATTGAGCAAACCTCCCCTGTTCTACTACACGAACGTCTTTATAAAACCTGGATACCATCCACAGAAATGTGGATGAATGGAACTACAGATAGAAGAAAAAGTGTTGACTTTTATACGGATGGCTCCAAAACACAAGAAGGTGTGGGTTATGGAGTCTTTTCAGGGACTTTAGGTCTTCGTATTGCAAAGCGACTTTCGGATCACTGGATCACTGCAGTGTCTTCCAAGCAGATTGGTTGATAGTGAATATCACTTCAACGACTTTGATTAACATATATTCGAGCACTTATTACGCCCCTTGAATCTCCGATTCTAAGAACAGCAACAGAGATGAAAGAGGAAATTGGCCGCTATGGGCGCTCTTGAATTCAGAGAACTTTCTGACGTTGCTAGTGTTGAACTGCAGCGTATTAATAGCGTTAAATTGAGCTCTGGTTGGTTCGACGGTGGGGACTCCGCATAAGTAGAGTCTCCGTGGTATCACAATGTACCAAAACGGTCTAAGTGAGTCCCGGTTTCTGACTGCCACCCCTACCTAACCTAACATAACCTACATTTGCACTATTTAAATATGTCTCTTATATACATTTATAGTCGAGTTAATTTTTTTTTTTTTTTTTTTTTTTGTAGTACATTAACTAAATTTTCAGTTTGTCTTCAGAACTACAGGGTAAGGCAATTAAGGCTTATTGTATGAATATACTTGCATCTGTGTGTGTGCTCACAACCCAGTTGGCCCAACTGCCTAACACGATATTGTCATCTACCATTCTTGTTCAAATTGCTTTCCTCCATCGATTGGTTTTCTAATCGAAAATTTAAACGAAAGCTTCGTTCACGACAATGTGAGCGACAAATTCCTGCAAGTTGTCCTCAAGTAAACACTTTTGTATGACCAACAATGACTTTCGTTTTGCCCTCAATCCAACTTTGTTGAGGACAATATGAGCGACAATGTCTTACAGTTTGTCATCAATCAAGCAAATGATTATGGGCCCTGTTCTGTAAACCGAATTCCAGTAAATTTCTCGTGTTCAAAAAATTAATAATAGTCCTGCAGACGTCCTTAAAATCATAAACGATAATTTTCTTTCAGATAAGATACGAGGGCGGATCAATAAATCCGTGACTCTTTGCAAAACAGAAATTTATTTTTCAATATAATCTCCTTTTAATTCAATACACTTAGTACAACGTTTCTCCAGTCTTTGTATCCCTTCCAAAAAATAGGATTTTTCGGGGTCCTTAAAATAGACAATAATTTCATCGTTGAAGTTAAATCTCTTTCCACCGAGTCATTTCTTTAGGTTTGTAAATAGGAAGTAGTCACTAGGGGCTAAATCCGGAGAATATGGGGGATGGGATACCAATTAATAGCCCAATTCATAGAGTTTTGCCATTGAGACTGCACACGTGTGCACTCGTGTATTATCTTGTTGAAAAAGAACTTTTTTCTTGCACATATGGGGTCGTTTCCTTTTTAAATCCTGATTAAATTGGTCTAGTAAGTTGGCATAATATTCGCCGTTTATTGTTTTTTCCTTTTGAAGGTAATCGATGTGGATTATCCAGTGTACATCCCAAAAAAAACTGTTGCAATCACCTTATTGGCCGACAAACTTACCTTGGCCTTCTTCGGAGCAAGTTTATACTGCTGCTTGGTCTCCGCAGTACAGTAATGGATCCATGTTTCATGCACAGTTACAAAATAGCTCAAAAAATCATTCGGATTGCGGTTAAACAACTCCAAAAAATCCTTTGAAATTGTCACACGTTTACGTTTATGGTCGACTGTGTGCAAACGCGGCATCCATCTTGCAGACAACTTTCTTAAACCCAGCTGATCATTTAAAATCGAAACCACACTGTGATATGAAATGCCTATGGCATCAACAATCTCAAGCACTTTTACTATTCGATCGGCTAACACTATATCGTTGATTTTTTCCAACATTTCTGGGTGTACTGACCTCAATTGGCCGTCCAGAACGTTCAGCGTCATTTGTAATTGTGCGACCACAACGAAAGTGAGTAAAACACTTTTTACCATTAAAATCGATGAAGCAGAATCCCCATAGTATTTATCGAGCTTTTCCTTGGTTTCATTGACGGTTTTTTTTTCGAAAAAACTAATGTTTAATGAGCACACAAAATCCCCTTTTTCCATTTTCTTCTCAAACACAAACTAAATGACACAGCTTGTTCAAATTTAGACAGAAGTCAACTGACAGTTGCCTCTTGACAGGAGCAGTGTTGCCATTTCAATCAAGAGGCCGGAAATTCAAAGAGACACTGAGTTAATGATCCACCCTCGTATTTGAGAATCTATATAATACAAAAATTTAAAAAGATATAAAATAAAATATTTTTATTGTCGTAGTTAGTTTTCTAAAATCGTGTAATTTCAAATCGATCGCTTTACAGAACAGGGCCGCTTGTTATCGATGTTTAAGGTGGTGTAGCAGTATTTCTTCGATAATATCCTCAATAATCTGTTTGAGCTGTCGCCCTCCGCAAGATTTCTGAAAGACATGGCGACCTGGGGTATTTTGTTAAACTGTATCACTCTTGTTGCAAGTGAATAACTTGCATGTCTAATTCAATTTTAACAGCTTTTAAGGGGATTTTTGAATTGTTCGTTTTTCCTCTTCTTCCCAATAATCATTTCTTTTTTGTTGCATAGACCAAAATTGTTGTGCTGCTTTGTTATTTATTTTTTCTATTTGAGAACAAAACGCTTTAAAGAAAACCCCACAATGTAATGAAATAGTTAAATGTCTTTCATATGTCAAGGACTTTTTTTAATTTATTGATTGTCGAGTACAAAAAGAAATGCAACAAAAAATAAGTGACTTTTGTTTTAAGTGGCAACAAGTTTTCTTTTTTTTTAACAACGAAGCAACAATTTTAAATGGTAGTTTGATACAATTGTAATAGAAAAAAATAAATATACAACGGCACAATTTTTATTTTAATTTTATAAGGTTAAATAGGCTTTTAGGAAAATATTTAAGTATTACAAAATAAAATTAGCACATGAAATTTTAGTTATAATAAGGATTTTTTTATTAAACATATTACATATCGAGCCTTTGCTGCAAGAGAGTCATAACTCAGAAATAAGACTCGTTAAGCTATGTAAAGACGGTTGTCAGATCTTACAATATTGCCAGTCAAATGTGCTCAAAATTTCTTACAACCATGTGAACTGACAACTTTTGTCAGACGTCGTTGCCAGAAAAAGCATTGCAAGACTAGCAGCTGACAATAAATTGTCAGACATCTTACAATCGTGTGAACACATTGTAAAATTATTGCCAGATATTTGTCAGACATTTTAATATTGTCAGATGTGCAAGGTTTATGCATCTGACAATGGCGTCATTGTAAGAGAATTCTTTCTATGGGCAACACTGCACACGATTGATATAAAAGAAAAAATTTATAATAAAATATATGCAGACAAAATCATTGCAATTGCTTCTTAATGGTCCATAATAATTTATACTTTCACTTTTTACATTTCACACAAACACAAACGACAACGCATAAAAACAGATCTGACAATTTCTGCATATGACAACCGTGTGAACTGACAGTTTTTCGACTGATGATTTTGTCAGATGAATTTATTGTCATACAACCGTCTGTCAATAAATTGAAAGATTTTCTGACAACCGTGTGAACTGACAAGGAATATTGTGCTGGCAATTTTCGATTGCCAGTACATTGTCAGCACATTGCCAGATCTGACAATATTGTGAGATCTGACAATCGTCTGTACATAGCTTTAGTTAATATTCCAGAATTAATATCCTTATATGCTGATTCATAAACAATTGTTAAAGCTAAAGCAGTATTTAAATATGTTTTTTCATTAACTTTAATAGTTGGTTAGGAATATCGGCTCATGTTTTTAAACGAATTTTATTGTGTGGAATATTCGACAGTTTTTTATAGTTTTTTTCTCAGTATTCTTTATGTCATTGAACCCCTGAGCCCTGTTATGATATTTTATTCTTTATTGTTTTTATTTTTTATAACACTTGGAATGGTTTTGTTTTATATGGACAAAAGATAATTTCAGTAAAGGGCGAAGTTTCTTTTATTTCCCTTCATCATCAAATGCTTCACAATGATAAAGTTCAGCAGCGCTGATAGTTTCACAAAAGAAATTTATTTGAAACGTTTTTTGTTTTATTTGTATTGTATTTTAAAAATGAATACGAGAAGGGGAATTTTAATTAAATTCAGTGTGAACACATTTATTTAATCATTTACCAGCAGTAAACACAGCTGATAATTAAAAGTTTAATAGTTCTATGAAATAATTAATGAACTTCTTTCACAAATACAACATTGTGGGCTGATGTAGTTAAAGCGAGTGACGGCCAGACCTGGTCATTACAAATTTAACAAAGAAGTGAAATACATCTTAATAGTTTGAAAATGTGCAAGTCTGCCTTGTTTTATGTATGTACTTACGAAATCTAACATATTTAATTTATCCGTTTAAGTAGGTTTCGGTATACGATTTTTCATACAAAAGTTGACTCATTCAGAGCTGGGAAGTATGATTTCTTTAATTTTTGAGTTGATTAAATTTTCATCCCTAATTGATTGATATAGTTGTAATATGTTGCTTATTTTGCAGGTTAAGGTTGTTGTATTTGCTAGAAGACCTTAAGTGGTGGTTTTGAGGTTGATAGTTACAGTCAAACGACGATTATTCGTATCCGCTAATTTTAAAATTAGAGAAATTTTTTATATGAAGACATTGGGCCATAACCATAGTCAACAAAAAAATCTACTCTTTTAGTTTAAGAATGCACTTTTTTAAAAAATTAACTTTTGACCTACAATAGACGAGAAAAACTGCATTTTAAAGTAAAAAGTCGGTTGTAAAGTTAAAACATGCTGAAGCTGTTTTTAACTAGATTAGCATCGACTCTGGCTCTTTAGTTCAACACAAAATACATTAAAATAAAAGAGAACACATGTGTATGTATGACTTTCTATCTTTTGGCTTCTTTTGTTCTTATAAACAATTTATAATCCAATTATTAAAATATTACAAAAAAAATACCTTTTTAATTTTCTCTATATTAATTATTTGTTAAGTTGTTTATTTTATCTTGTTCTTAAATTTAACCTTTTTCATAACACTGTGTCAGATGAGAGAGAGAGATGAGAGGATTGAGAGACAGAGATGCCACTTTCTTA
Organism: Tachina grossa; assembly: GCA_949987645.1. Taxonomy (NCBI): domain Eukaryota; kingdom Metazoa; phylum Arthropoda; class Insecta; order Diptera; family Tachinidae; genus Tachina; species Tachina grossa. The sequence continues at coordinate 185,067,344 of OX465274.1, forward strand.
TATTTTGTTTTCGATCATATGAAAAATTTCCAATATTTAATGTGGCACCCAGTGTGCATACTTAATTTTTTTTTTAATTCGGTAGAATCGACAAAAAAAAAATCGGTAGATTTGAATGAAATTCGGTAGAAAATTTTTTATTCAGAGAAACATAAAAAATAACAATTCAAAGAAACATAAAAAATAACATAATAAATATATGTACTTATATATAAAGGGTACTAAAATAACTTTTATTTAACAAACATTTGTAACTACAAAGATTATATGTAAGGTCCATTTATGAATTTAAGCTTTTGTGCAAAAATTATTAAATCATTGGGAGGAATAAATATTTCATCCCCAAGGCACAATTCGTTGGCAAAAATTAGGTTACCTTAAGTTTCAGTTTTTAACCGATTTCTTTGTTCTGTTTTAATGATTTTCATGACAGAAAATGACCGCTCTGCTGCCGCACTGCTATATTGCAAAATAGGCAATTTACACATATATCGACTTAAGTTACTAAATAACAATTTTCGGTAGATTTCAGGCCTTGTTCGTTAGAATTGGTAGATTGTTACATTCACAAACATATTCGGTAGAATCTACCGAATATCGGTAGAAGTGAGCACACTGGTGGCACCCAGTTAAAGTCGGTTCAACTTAATACACACTTTGTTTTTGACTATAGTAGAAAAATATTTAGGAACATGTTTTTAATTTTAAGTTGTTTCTAAAACGAACCGAATTTATTCTGTGACTATGCTTATGGCCCATTTTGTCAAGGCACCAACCGTTTATTTTGAATTGTTGAGATTTTAAATTAATGGATATTAATAATCGAGGTTTGACTGTAACTTTCAACCTCAAAAGCCACCACTAAGATCTCCTAGCATATACAAAAACCTTAACCCGCAAAAAGGCAACACATTACAACTACATATATCATTCAAACAATAATGGAATTTCAACTAACTAAAAAATTAAAGAAATCATACTTCCCAGCTGTGGATGAGGTAACTTTTGTATGAAAAATTTAATACCGAAGTCTTCTGTTTATACTATTCGTTTATTTTCCTTGGACATTTTAAAGCAAAAATCTTTTCTAATCACACTTTATCATTAACATGAAATAGAACTAAAATGTCTGCTTCTTAGGCTCAAATTCACAGTCTTTAGTTGTCTAATCAAGATGGTTTAACCAATGAAATTGATAAGGAAAATCTTTAGTTAAACCACAAGCGTTAGTTAACTATAAACTGTGAATTTGGATCTTAGTGAGCCAAAAAATAAAAAATAAAGTGAACTTCATGTTTAATTTCTATTGGCAGTCTTACATATTGGCAATTAAAGTCTTATACAAATACAGTCACTTATGTATCACAGTTAGCACTATTATACATTTTACCATGAAATAAAACCAAACTTAGAAATATAACATTAGTGTTTTTAATCGTTTGTGCATACATTATTTAAAATATTTTTTCCCCTCCTTTCTTGCAGACAATCTTATGAAACCTGTATCTGTCCAGAAGCAAGAACTGAACCACATATACATACATACGACTATTACCCAAAAATACCTATAAATTAACAACAGCAGTAAAAGCAAAAACCAACAAAGAGGAAAACTATATTAAAACAAAAAAAAAAACAACTACTGAACAAAGACGACCAGCCAAACAAGAAAGTAAAACAACAAAATACTACAACGAAACCGAATAAAAGAAACAACATACGGGAAATAAAAACATTCAACAAATTGTTTCACATATAGAGCACAAACACATAAATCCTTTTAAGGATATTCAAGCATTAAATTAGTCTTCAGTTGCTTAAACTAAAGAAAACAAAACAAGGCAAAAGAAAAGTATAGAACAAAAAAAATTGAATCAATTTAGCGGAAGTGTTAAACGGGAAGTGTTGCATTTGCACAAGAAATAACAACAGCAGCTGTATTCAGTTCTTTCCGTTCTCAGCATGTCTTTACATGCAACTGAATGCCAGTGGTGTGAGTAAGTGGCGCATTTGTTTACCTCTTAGTAAGAGTATTTAGTGTAAAATTGCAACTGTATATAAAATATATATCCTCTCTCTCTCACAAGAAACATGTCGAATGTAAGTACGAAGTTATGAAATAAAATAATCAAATACAAAGAAATAAAAACAGGGAGCTATAGTGTTGAAAACAGTGTTACCGTTGTGATACCGCAGTATCAATTTGAGTCGTTTTTGATGGCTTTATCATCTTTTTCTAACGTTTTTTTTTTTAATTATTTTAAATTACCCTTTTGTATAATTTTTAACTAGTTCTTGCTACTTTTTACCCCTTTTTGAGAAATAGCACTTAGAAAACTAGAGCCATGGTATATATTACAAAAAAAATTTATTCGAGTCCAATTTGAAGAAAAATATGCAATATACCGAAGGAATTGTCAGTAACTAACAAAATTTAAATAAAACTTCTTGCCTATATTCTACAAATCAGAGCTGTTAAATTTCGATTACGATTAGGAATCAATTAGATTACATTTTAAAAAGAATTGTGCTGATTATATAATTCGTGGGACAGGTATATAGTTCATTTGTTCATAATTTGGAGCTGTTAAGTAATGATTAGTAATCGTACTGATTACTAGTTCGATTACTTTTTTTTTTTAAGGTGAAGTAATGATTAAATTATGATTACATTCAGTTTCGCACGATTACTAATTGATTACGATTACTAATAATGGAAAAGTAATCTGAATTACTAGAAATTACAACAAAATAATCAAAAGTAATCAAAAAATAAATAATAATTATTTATTAATTTTTTTGTTTTTAATAAATTTCACCCTTTTTGTTCAACTTTTGTCCGATTTGTGTTCCTTTCTTGTAAAATCCCATTTTTGCGACCCCTTTTTAAAATTTGCCAACGGTAACCCTAGTTGAATATATATATATATAATATATTTTTTTTTGCAACAACAATTAAATTTGAAAATATATGGAGATAATTGAATATCATTGGAAAGTTGAAAAAAATCATTTATTTTAAAATTTGTTATGCTTATTATGAAATTATGTGCCAACTGAATTGAAGTTCATATTCAAACCCCTGCTAATTTTTGGCAAGGGTTTTGATCATTTTGATTTATTTTTTATATTTATAATTTATAGAATATTTTTATATTTTTATATTTTGTAAATTTTGTAATACTTAATTTTTCTTTATTATTGCAATTGTTTACCCTACACACGTTTTCAGTTACTTTTCATGGATGAATCGAATGGCAATGGTGGATACGTAGCAATTAATACAACGACAGCAACAGCAACAGTAAACAGCGGAGCATCAGGTAGCAGAGCAAAAAATAATACAAGTTTAAAAACTAAAAATATCAACAATAAGAAAAATATTAATACTAACAATAATCAAAATATTAACAACAACAACAACTGCAGCAGCAACAGCAATAGAAACAATAGCAATAACAATTGTAATACAAGTACAAATAATATCAACAATATAATGGCAGCAGCATCAAATGCAGCAACAGCAGCAGCATCTGCTGCCGCCGCTTGTGTAGTTGGCGTTCAATTGCCAAATTCCGTTTCTAATGAAGATCTCAGCCAAAGTCTATCAGAATACACAGACGCAGACGAAAGCATATCAGCACCAACCGAATTTCTAGCAGAGGTGAGTGTAAAAAAGTATCGAATTTTCATAATTTATTTACTCGAGTTCAAAATTTAAAACAAAATTATTCGAAGACTCAAATAAATTCTGATATATCATATCGCATATATGCGAGTATTAAAATCTATAAAAAAAAATTATTTAAAAAATTAAGACAATACCGACATAATTTTCGAACGTAATTTTTTTACAAAAAAAAAAAAAACGTACCGTAAAAGCAACGTACAGTATTCTGACGAACGTAGGGATCGTCTCTTTAAAGTTTTCGTTATAACTTCGGCATTTACAATAGAATCTTAAAATATTATATATCAATGCTTTTGTCTCGAGGAGACCAATGATTTCAAATATCCCGTCCTAGTATTGACCCATCAGCTCTCAGTTTGTGCCACCCTAATGGACCACCCTAATGCCAAAAAATTAAAGTTCACAAAAGACCACTAAACTTTTACAAAGGAAGTATTTCCAAAATTGTAGCAAAACAGTTTCAAACTTATATAAATAATTTATATTGAGTATAATTTTTTTTTTTATTTTTTGGCCGAATGTAGGGTCGCCTTTTAAAATTTTTCGTTATCACTCCTGCATTTAAAGTCGATAGGTATTAAACATAATATCCCAACAAAAAACGAGCATACAAATCATTAGTTACAAAATTGATGAACTCAGTACCAAGTAGTTCTACTTCTGGTGAAACATCAATGAATTTAACACATGAATATCATACGGCGCAAGTGATCCAAAACAAGGTTGTCTAGAACAACCCAGCAAAAAATTTCAAAAAAGGTAATCGGGTTTGGAATTAAGCTTTTTTTACTTTTTTTATATGTCAACATATTCATGTAATCTATCAAATCTAAAATAATAATTTTCCTCATTTATCAACTTGTGCAGCATTTTTTTAAGTTTTATGTAATGTGATTTGTAAGCGAGTAATAAAATTTGGTAATCAGAAAAGTAAGTCATTATATGGCAAGTAGTTCTAATAGTAATGTGTAATTTTTTGCTGGGAATTGATACGAGGGTGGATCATTAACAACACTGCTCCTGTCAAGAGACAACTGTCAGTTGACTACTGTCAATTTGAATAAGCTGTGCCATTTAGTTTGTGTTTGACAGCCGTTGATAACAGACTAGCTCGCCTTTTGAGAAGAAAATGGAAAAAAGTGAATTTCGTGTGCTCATTAAACATTATTTTTGGAGAAAAAAAAACCGTCAATGAAACCAAGGAAAAGCTCGATAAATACTATGGAGATTCTGCACTAGCGATTTCAATGGTACAAAAGTGATTTACTGACTTTCGTTGTGGTCGCACAAGTACGAATGACGCTGAACGTTCTGGCCGCCAATTGAGGTCAGTACACCAAAAATTATGTTGGCCGATCGAAGAGTAAAAGTGCGTGAGATTGTTAATGCCATAGGCATTTTACATGGCAGTGTGGTTTTGATTTTAAATGATCAGTTGGGTTTAAGAAAGCTGTCTGCAAGATGGGTGCCGCGTTTGCTCTCAATTGACCTTAAACGTAAACGTGTGACAACTTCAAAGGAATCCAATCCAAATGAGTTTTTGCGCCGTTTTGTAACTGTGGATGAAACATGGATCCATTACTGTACTCCGGAGACCATGCAGCAGGGTGAACCTGCTCCGAAAAAGGCCAAGGTGAATTTGTCGGCCAATAAGGTGATGGCAACAGTTTTTTGGGGTGCACGCGGGGTAATCCACATCGATTACCTTCAAAATGGAAAAACAATAAACGGCGAATATTATGCCAAGTTATAAGACCGATTTAATGAGGATTTAAAAAGAAAACGACCCCATAAACCAAGAAAAAAGTTATTTTTCTTCAAGATGTGTGCACGAGTGCACACGTGTGCAGTCTCAATGGCAAAACTCTATGAATTCATATTCTCCGGTTCTCCGGATTTAGCCCCTAGTGACTACTTCCTATTTACAAACCTAAAGAAATGGCTCGGTGGAAAGAGATTTAACTCCAACGATGAAATTATTGCCTAAAATAGGACCTCGAAAAATCCTTTTTTTTTTTTTTTTTTTTTTTTTTTTTTTTTTTTTTTTTTTTTTTTTTTTTTTGAAAGGGATACAAAAACTGGAGAAACGTTGTACTAAATGTATTGAGTTAAAAGGAGATTATGTTGAAAAATAAATTTTTGTTTTGCAAAAAAAACTGTGTTTCATTCTAAAAGTCACGGACTTATTGATTCCCCCTGGTATAAACAACAATTCAGTACCTGTAGTGATTAGTATTCAATGAAATTTGCAAACCTTTGGAACTAGTTCTGAGTTTTTTTTTTTTTTTTGCTATAATAATATATAAAATTTTAAAGCTGTCGTGCAATAATATTTCATATTCGAAGGTGTAGAGCGCACTTTTTTTTGGCGTACATGCCATTTTTGAACTTTTCGAAAAAAAATGGGGAGATGGTGGCAAAAAAGTAGTACTTTTTATGGGAAGTACCACGCCCATTTTTCTTATGGTGTCTAAAGTCTGTGGGGCTACATTGCATTTATAATTCTCTAGTTATTCGGCAATAAATATTTACGTTCTAATTCATAAAAAATATTTTAGGTTTATTACAGGTTTATTTGACAAATTTCCCATAGAAGTATGTCAAATAAGTGCTTAATAAACTGATATATTTTTTATGAATAAGGCAGTTAATTTTTAAGTGAAAGTTAGTGTTAATTCAATGTAATGAAATTTGTTTTCTTATTTCTTACACAGTTTCTATCTGCGGTCATGCTCAAGGATTATAAGAAGGCCTTAAAATATTGCAAGCTGAGTAAGTTAAAAATCATATTTATGGCTCGATTATGATTGGCAACCGAACTTCAGTTACCGTCTCAACTGGCAACACTACTGACATTAAAATTAGTATTACGTATGGCAACTTACTCCAGTCGACTAAAAGTTACCAACCATATGATCATAACAAATTGGCTGACTTCCAAAACTTATCAATATGTACAACGTTTGAATACTCCTCAGATGAGCACTAAAAAAAATATACATAAATAAATAGTCTTAGTTTTAGTAACTGCATATAATCTTAATTGTAACGCAAACAATTTCTTGGCTCACATATTTTCTCTCAAGCAACTATGACTAAAGCTGATTCGAACATACAAAAGCATCTCTACTTCGTTTATGCAAAAAAAAAAAAAAAAAAAAAAAACGCTACAACTAAAAATAACATGGCATATGCGCATCAAACGCGTTTACTCTCTCTTACCTACAGTCTAGAGTATTTCTATACTCAGACTATTGATATTTAATCACACAAAAAAATATGCGCATGATACTCGGGATATTTATTCATCATTACCCACCGTAAAACATGCCTTACGTGAGTGTGCGTGTGTGTGTGTGCGTGTGTGTGTGTGTGTGTGTGTGTGTGCGTGTGTGTGTGCGCGTGTGTGTGTGTGTGTGCGTGTGTGTGTGTGTGTGTGTGTGTGTGTGTGTGTGTGTGTGTGTGTGTGTGTGTGTGTGTGTGTGTGTGTGTGTGTGTAAATAAAATAGCCCTGTATATACGCATGTGTAGCCGATTAATAGTCGGAGTATTTTTATAGTCATGCGTATGATTGTAGCTCACACAGTCTAAAAATTTTAGTTATAGTTGTTTGTACTGCGAAGTTAAAAAAAAATTTTTATAAACATAGTTATTGGATGTTTATAGTTATACGTAATGCATGTGTTTATATATGAGCGTATTTTTTATTTTTAACTGTACGCATTCATAGTTTTTTGACGGCCAATACTCAAAGAGTACTTAAAACGATACTTTTGTCATTCTCTGTTACTACTAAGAAGAAAATTCTTAGGTGACAGTTAAAAAAATTCTTTATAAAAATAATTAATTTAGTGAAATTATTACAAAATGTTGAATATATTAGAAGCCTCTTAAGGGACAGTTCAAATCCTTTAGAATTGAATAAAGCTTGTTGTTTGAAATAATTTTTAACTAAAAATTAATTTTTTTTTTAGCTGCAAAGCATATTTTTGCCTTTCCATTGCAAATAAAGTTGGGTTGCCAACACTTTTTTATATTTGAAAAATAGTTGTTAAAGTTTAATGGAATTAATAAAAATATGTATATATTTTATTTTTCATACAGTTTTACAATATGAACCAAACAATTCCACAGCAAAAGAGTTTTATCCTCTTATACTCGATAAGTTGAGAGGTAAGTATAATTTTATACTGGTGGCATTTACTGTTTCAGAAAAATTGAAACTTGAGCCATCAGCGTTTGTTTTGTTTTCTAAGCAAATTTCTTTTTTTCCTTTAAAAATCCTTAAACAGGTACCAACACCTCCAGTGACAGTGATGAGAACTATAATAAATCGTCTTCGTCTCCTGAATTCATATTAGAAGCACCTTCGTCAGATCCTTCAGCTGGAGAAAGCGATGAACATGATGAAAACTGTTTGAGGCATGACAGAAAAGGGGTGTATGGCAGCGGCAAAGTTGAGGTTAAAGGACTTGCTGTCAATACTATGACCACACTTAATAACGACCCAAATTCAAATATAAGCAGCAGTAGTAGTGGCGAAGTGGCAGAAGAAGAGGACGAGGTTGAGGCAGAGGAAGAAGAATGCTGTGAGTCAATGGATGGGAGTTTAAGTGATGAAGATGTGGATGATGAGGATGACTGTGAAGACGATGATGAGGGCGAGGATGAAGACGACGATGATGAAGATGAAGACGATATTATGAGCAGTAGTGGTGATGACTTACCCGTCGACGAACAACAAATTCTAGTAGGCGATGTCTTAGACTTAGACGCCTCGTCAGCTAATGTTTGTGGTGCTGATGCAGTAATTAATATTTCAAATTCATCACGTAACTCATCCAGCGGTGGCAAGGTCAGCAGTCGCAGCGACAACACAACACATTCATATTCAAGCCTATTACTCGAGGAGGAAGATGACATTGTGCCTGCAAATCTACACTTTCCCAAAGATTTACATACAAACGACTTGGATGTTAGCAATGGCAACAAAATACCCTCAACATCATGCAGTGACTCTGAATCGCCCACAGAACCTCTGACCCAAAGATTGGCGGCAATATTGCGCTCAAAATGTGGCGTCTCCAATACGGGTGGTTAAATATCTCGTTTAAAGACTCGTTTGTAACAAAAACCAATAATACAAACAAACATATACTGACATACATATATAAAGTCCTTTAAATAATGTACACATATACATACATATGCATATATTTTATAAGAGAAGAAAACTTTTACATTTACATATAAATATCTACATATATCTATAGATTTTCATGAAATTATTACACAAGTTTGGAGAACAATTTCATTTTACTTAGCAAACCATTAAAATTTACCCAGATTTTATAGAAAAGTTTACTAAAGCAAAAGACAATTTTCGAAATTTTTTATATTTGTTGGTCGCAAAATAAGAAAAACAGTATTAATTTTTTTTTTTTTTTTTTTTTTTGAACATTACTGCAAAAATCAAATACTATACAAAATATTATTTTTAATAAATACCCACAAAAAATTCAACTCTGATCTTTCCCAAATTTAAAAAAAAAATTGCAAATCCAACTCACTTGTCACAATACATGTTACACATGCATATTAAATTTTGGTCCACACTATTTTCTAGAGTTGAACAAAATCGTTCCTTTTTGGGAATCGTTCGCAACGATCCGAAATATTAAAGGCACTAGGTCGTTTATTTCGTTCGTCGTTCCTATTTTTACTCTGATTAGTGAACGAACAATGACCGAGAGAACTTCTCTGTCGCTCCTAAGAAATGTCAACAATTGCATGGCATGTATTTTGACGTTTAAGAATTCCTGTTTGCTTATATGTACATGTATTTTCGTGTTGATCAAATCATTGTTTTGATTATATTATATTAGCGCGTTTAAATCTATTAAAAAAACATAATTAATTATTTAATTAGTTAATTGACAATCTTTACACAAAAATAGCAACCTTGTCCAGAAATAAGTGAACGATTGTTGTTTAAAATGCTGTCTTGATGGATGATTAACTTGCTCGCAAATACCGACCACTGCTGTCAAGCTCCATGTAAGTACTTATAAAATCTGTAAGCAATCTCTCATACTTCATGACAAAAGAACCCTTTAACTATTCTGTGCATATGTGGTTGCAATAATAACACCACATTCTTAAAAACACTTTAGTCGGCACGATGATCGATAAGAAATGAAACTGTGTAAAAATCCGAAAAGTTCCTTTTAGTGAATCTTTCAATGGAACTAGGTCGTTCCGGAACGACACAACTCTACTATTTTCAGCACAAGTGAGTTCTTTGACAGATCTAACGACCGAATGCTATAGCGAATCGGGACCATTTAGTGGGTTTTGATAATAACAGTTTACTATCACTGCATTTAGTAAGTTTTTATTTTTTTTAAGCCAAAGTTATTTTTGTTCTTCGACTCAATATGAGCATTTGACAAACAAGATTTTCGAAACTCACATAAACATTTGACAAGCTAGTAAAAGTTTCAATTTAATTTTTTACTTTTAATATGGCTTGGTTTTACACACAAGCAATTCTCTGGTTTTCATTAATAACGGACCATGTCCAAAAATCACATTTTTTTCAGTACAGCCAAAAAATTTCTTTTGAAGCTTATTAAAAAAAAGAATTTCTAACTTTTTTGTTGTTGTTGTGTTGTTGTTTTAGAAAAAATGTATGTGCATGCGTCCATTTTTAAAAAAAATCTTAGAACTTTTTAGAAGGCATTTAAATTATAACAATTTGATATTAATGAAAAGCACAGAATTTTTCAAACGTTTACAAAAGCCGTTAAGTCTTTCAGCTAACGCCGCCGAATATATTTGCACTTCAGCCGCCGCCGAAATTTTTTAGTCGGCTTGCTACTACGAGTATGAGGGAATCAGAAATTTTCGTTCATGCAAAGGAGAAACAACCAACCTTAGTCTCTCAAGGATTTTATTTGTTATGTTTTATATTTGTGAATGCACTAAAATCCCAAATTATTAAATTATTTATTTACTGAATAGGTAAAATATTTTTATTATCTGCTAATGCAGATCATCAGGAAAGCTTTACACAATAATTTTTTAGAACAACTAGAGTTGCAATGTTAAACTTTCATTTAAACAAATGAGAAGCTCAACAAAAAAATAACAAAGTTGAAACAAGAACTCAATAATAAACATGTTTTTTTATTTTCTTACTTTACCATTACTACAAAGGCTGATTGTATTTCAGCTCGAATTGTAGTTGTAAGAAATAAGTAATTGCAAATAAGTGCAAATAAACAACAACAGCTATACATTGTTTTCATATGAATACAGTGTTGCCACACAAGTACTTTTGACAGGGTGCAGTCAAGTTAATAATTGATTTTATTTATATGTAATTGTCTGGAAAGATTTCCAGTTATAGAAATGGAATCGAAGAAATTCTATAAACTCAACAAAATATTTTAATCTGTAATATTTTAATTGTGTAGAAAAAAATTAAGTAAATTGTTTTCGCTTTTTTCCTTATTTTATTTTATATATTTTTTTATTTCCGTCCAGGCTTTTGCGTGAATTTGAGCAAACAGCTTTTAAGTCATTAAATGAATTTTTTGAAGTTTTAAACCATAAACTTTTGTTTCCTTGATTTTTTTTCAATCTTAATTCTGGGTTATTATAACTCCCGTTTGTTTGAACTTTTCACCTAATCTTAAAGAAATGTTCAATTATCTATTCAATGTCACAATTCCGCTTTAGATAATGTGGAAGAACAATATTCCAAATGTAACTTCCAGAAGTTTATTTTGGTATACGGATGAATAAAAAAACGGAAGATGGAGTTGGCACTGAAGTTCATCGGAAAAAATGTCTAAGCCCAATGGGCAAATGGCCTACGGTATTTCAGTCATTAATATAGGCCCTCACGAAGTGCATTGATATTAATTTAAGTAGTGACATTATCTTGTCCGATAATCAAGCAGCTCTTAAGTCCCTCCTTTCATGGGAATTCCGTTCACGTTCACCACAGGTGCTTTCTATACGGAACAAGGGTTCATTTACTGGATATCTTGCCACAGCGGTCATTTGCGTAACAAGGAAGCGGCTGAATTGGCCGGGAGGGACTCTACTGTGGATATTATGGGCCCAGAGCCCTTTTTTAGCGTACACTTGTCTGCTGTCATTTCTCTTATCACTGGGTTCACTTAGTTTACGGCAGGCCAAAGCGTTGATGAAGCCATTTTCATATGGTGGCATTCTGAACTTCAACAGGAATCGTAAATCATTCCCGCTTCTTTTGGTTATTCTCTCTGGTCCCTTTGGACTGAATTACCCTCTGTGGGAAAGGTAATCAAGTTATTTCATCTCACGTCGTCTATGATTAGAATATGATGAGGAGACAACGGCACATATTTTCTGCGAGCGTATTGCCTTATCTAACAGCAGAAGGCACATATTTCATTTCAAGTATCTGTGCTCGGATGATATTAAGAGAGCTTTTTCAACCTCTGTGTAACCTTTCATAAATAGAGTCATACAGAGCTTGATTTAATTTACAGATCTATGGCACCAAATATCCACTAGGTGTAGCAGTGCCGGTCTTTAGACGAGATATTTCCATATTCCATTCTATCTTGTCTTCACCGTATTAGCAAAACTGTTATGAATTTATAACAGTTAACTGTTATCCTATGTCGTGTATAACAGTTCATAACAACAAACAAGAGAGATATATACTTAAAATACGCTATAACAGATGCCGGTATTGCCAACATCGAATACAACTCAGGGTTAAGAAATTATGAACCCGGTACTAAAAAAAACCACACGAGTTTTTGTTCGGTTTTTAACAAAATTTTTCAAAAATTAATATTTTCAATTAAAAATTGAACTGATTCAATTAAATTTTTAATTGCTTCAATTAATTCTAGTGAAAAAACTAACAGGTGCAAAATTTAATTAATTTTTTTTAATTGATATTACAAAATTTTAACTCATATTACAAACTTTTTCACATTTTATATTTTTTTCACTCCTTTTGTGGCAGTTTTCGTAGTCTATAAAATTTGTCTGTTTAGCTGCTTATTTTTGGAAATATTTACTTTTATAAAAAAAAATATATATATTATACTATTTAATTAACTTATTACTAATGAACTAAGACTAGGACTCACTATGCTACATAATTGCACAACTTTTCAAAAAATGCAACCCCTGATCTAAAAAATTATTGTTCTCCTTTTAAAGTCCATGAAGTTTATGGAAATAGACATACCAGACCTGTATTTTTTAAAAGGTCGTACTATTGTGTAGGATATTGTATCATAGCCTTTAGAGCTTATTTATCTCAATATGTTTAAATGTATTTGTATTCATAATTCAATTAATATTTAACCTACAGAACAATATAATCAGCAATAAAAACAATATTTAATTAATAAGAGATTTTTATAAATATTTTGCAAAAATATTTTAAGCACAAATATATCATATATTATTTTCTTATTTAGAAATACATATACGCAAATAGTTTAATCCATGTCAAATATTGTAATTTAGGAGATAAGAGAAAAAGTCTCAGAGTTGAGGTTTAAATTCACTTTTGTAGGCCTTTGGCTTTTTTTAAAAGAATTGTGATTCACTTTTTACTTTTAGCCTGTTCCGAACAAAATCTAGTCACTAGAATTCGAATTAAATTCGATCTATGTTGTTCTATATTTTGGACAAATCCTAAGCAGTTTTTTCTCCATATTGTGAAATAGGTTATAAATAATTTAAAAAAAAAAAAATATGAATTTTAATGATGAATAATAGAGATCAAATAATTAAATGTTTTCTTATTTTAAGTATATTATTCGTTTTCATGTAATATTCTTATAAATGTTTGAGATACATAGTTTCGAAACGTTATTACCAATATAACACCAAAAATTAATTAAAAATTTAATTGTGTCAGTTAAACTTTTTAATTATTTAAATTTTTAAATACAAGTTTAATTAAACTTTGATCAATTATATTTTTAATCGAACTTCTATCAATTAAATTTTTAATTAAACTCTTAATCAATTAAATTTTTAATTAAACTCTTAATCAATTAAATTTTTAATTAAACTTTTAATCAATTGAATTTTTTAACAAAAGTTCAATTGACTCAGTTAATTTGTTTTATTGATTATTTGAATTTTTTATAATAAAATTTTTAATAAGAGAAAATTTTGTTTTGTAAAGTTGGCCTTGCAATTAGCAAACGCCAAAAAAAATATCTATGAGATGCATATAGCAAAATTTTAGTAACATTTTCAATTAAAAAATTTAATTTAAATTGTAATTGCATACACAAAACAAAGTGTTCACTAATTAATATTTTCAATTAAAAAATAACATTTTTAATTCGTATAATTAATTTAAGTGGTAAAACTTAATTGATATCATTAAATTGTTTGCTGGTGAAAATTTAACTAATTTTTTAATCGATATTACAAAGATTTTATATTTTAATTTTTTCCTGTGTACTTCCATTAATCAAAAATTTTATTTGTAGTATTATTTTGTTTATAAAGGGTGTCCCAACAAGAACGCAAGATTTAAATTTTAAATAAAACACAGATATTAAAAAAAATCGTGAAACTTTATTATATCGTAAAGTAGACAAAATGAGGTTATGTGTGGAACAACAAATCGGGCAGATGGCCGCCGCGGCTGTGCTGGCACTCACGCGATCTTTTAATGAAATTTTCAATGGCCGTTTTGCATAAATGCTGCGGTATTTTATTAATGCAGCGTCCAATTTCCTCTTTTAAGGTTTGAGTCGTCGTCGGCTTATTCGCGTAAGCCATCGACTTCAAAAAACCCCAAAGAAAAAAGTTTAGTGGTGTTAAATCGCACGATCTAGGCGGCCAATTCTGGTCTCCAAAACGCGAAATAACACGACCGGGAAATGGCTGATGTAGCAATTGAATTGTTTCTCTGGCTGTATGATATGTGGCGCCGTCTTGTTGAAACCACATGCCCTCCACATTCATTTCTTCAATTCTAGGCACGAAAAAACTGGTTATCATTTCACGATACCGAACACCATTGACTGTTTGCGCTTGACCTGCGTTTGAGCGACATCATCACGTACAGCTGCGACATTTTCGGTCGATCGACCTGGTCGAACGAGCGTTGTTGCCTTTAAATCACTAACAGACCCAGTTTCGGAAAATTTATCCATTAATCTCTTTACAGTTGACTCTTTTGGAGCATTATTGTGACCCCAAATTGATCGCAAATTTGCGACCTGTAGCCGCAAAACATTCACCATTTTGATAAAACAATTTCACAATGAGAATGCGTTGTTCATTCGTGTAGCGCTCCATTTTTACTAACCTCGTACCTTCTACTAGCAAACAATAACAATTATTCAAATGTCAAACAATGACACTTCGAATGGCGCCAAATTTAAATCTTGCGTTCTTGTTGGGACACCCTTTATGTAGCTGAAAATTGCAAAGAAAATATTTTTTCTTGCACAAAATGAAACCTCCCCGCAGGGGTATTCTCCAAGGAGAATAACGGGTGTAACAATCCCGCGGACCCCAGTCAGGAGTGCTGACCAGTTAAGTTGAAGGCACTGGGACCACCAGAGCCGGTAGCCCCATGTAATAAAGCATGGCAACTTTGAAGACTACAGCTGATTCCGTGACCGGTTATTGTCAACATCTCGAGAGTATACGTAATGGCTGGATGGTTCAAACCTACATCGTAGGAAATTCAAACTTCTTGTCCTTTTAATGAACACAGCCTTTATTTGTTGTTGTAGAGCAATATAAAATTGCCTACGATTATCTGCATGAGTTTTAGATTGGCTCAACCCCTCATCAAGAATTTTGTATATGGCCAAGGAACATGTACAAAAAATTTCCCCTTCGTGCCAAGCCACCTGGTGGGCGGTAGTGCACACTCAATCATTTTCAGTGTTAATACTAGCGTGAGATTAAGGCTTCGTACATTGGAAAATCTACCCTACTCCATATTATATTTGATGATCTCCCAGTTACCCGTCAGCACTCACATCGAACTCGAGATGTTCTTTCAACTTTAGTTCCTCGTGACCTAATTATTTTTAACAAAATTTCCTGTTCTTTATATTCAAATCTTCGAAGATAATGTATGGAAATTATTCCTAGAGCTAGACCTTGCTCTGATCAGTTCATCCGCCTGCTCATAGTCGAACAAGTTGTTGCCACGCGTGCCAGTTTTACAACATAATCCGTATAAGACATCTTTATACACATTAACTTACGTGACAAAAATGCCGCCTAACTTTCGAAAACAATTTCAATTCACTTGGTGCATTTCTGTTGCACACCATCCCATGTCTGGAAATACATTTGCGGTACTCGCTTGACCTCAAGCTTTCCCGGCTAACTGCAACGGATTTTGATTATATATCTATATAATTATTAAATACAATTCCTAACTGGCTATTTCGCGCAAAAAAAATTTGTTTACCAGCTAGAAGCGTCATATCTTATAATTTAGAAAATTATTTTATATTTACTATAATTGTTTGTTGTTGTATTAAAGCTTAATTGCTAAATGTAAGTGTGTAAATAAAATCGATATTGTGCAATGTTTTAGAATTTCCACGCTATGCTGTTACCGGTATTTTCTATGGTGTTTTATGTGCAAACTTTCTCCATATTATCAATACTAAAATTAATAGGTGTATTTAAGCTTATTTCATATAATTAAAAGTGTATATTTATCGTTCCGCCATTTCCTTGAGCCAAGGGAAGTGGCGCCAGTACATATAAATGCACTACATATGTGCAGTAGTATACACTTATCCCTCGATTTACACGATACTTTTTTACACGATTATTTTGGTTTTCGTGCAAATTGAGAGATTTATGAAATACCTCGATTTGCACGATTTTTTATGTGTTTTGAGTAAACGCTTCTGATATTTTTAATTTTGTTTTTATGAATATCATTTATTTTATTTAATGAATAAAAGGTTTATTTGTATGTGTTTTGGGTAAACGCTTTTGATATTTTAAAAACTAAGTTGACATACATATATAATTTCTTAATAAACTCAATTTTTAACGCGATTCTGCTTTTATTTTCGATTTACACGAGTTTTCATACAAAAATTTAAAATTTCGATTTACATTACTTTTTCAAGAACGTATCTATCGTGTAAATCGAAGGAATGGGTGTATAGTATGATTATTCCCAGTAGTGATGAGCGATAGCGCTATTTTTTAATAATGTTGCTCCTTGTGAACGTGATTTCTAAATCGCTGTTCTTTTAAACTGTGACTGTGATCACAGTTTACCAGTATTTTGTTTGTAGCAGTTGTGTTATTTTGAGAAAATCTAATAAGAAGAGCAGCAGTGAAATTAAACAGTGACTGTGATCACGGTTTAACACATTTCAGCTCTTCTGCTTTAAAAGTATTTATTAGTATTGGTGTTTTTATAAATACTAATAAGAAGAGCAGCAAGAACAAGCAATTAGCAACCAACCCCGCAGTGTTGGTATCTCTACGAAGAGCAAAAGCACATTAAGCTGTTGCAAAAAGGGTAAAAAGGCCAAAAAAATACGAAAAAGCGGGTAAAAAAGCACGAAAATATTTTTTTTTTTAATTTTAATACATTAAGCCATTTAAAGAGAAGAGTTTAGAGTGTAAAAGCTGAATGTATAATTTCAAATGGAACAAATCAAGTTGAGGGGGACCTCCCAGAAATTTAAAAACAGTATCCTATCCTATACAAATATGACCAATATTGGTATCCCAAAAATTTAAAAAAAAGTACCGTATCTTATAGAAATTTGAAAAATAAGAAGAAAAAATTCAACAAAAAGACTGGCGGCGAGGCTTAATTTCCGAGTTATGGGCCTGTGAAATTGTAATTAAAAGTATAATTTAATATATAATTATGGTGTTTCCCGAGACGGCGCAGCCTAGCAAAGATTTTCTGCCTTGCAAAGTTGTCTTGCCTAATAACGATTTTTTGCATTGCCGGCTTTCGGCCGGGTTAAGGATTTTCTCCACCATGGTGTTCCCCGAGACGGCACAGCCTAGTAAAGATTTTATGCCTTGCAAAGTTTTCCTGCTTAATAGCGTTTTCCTGCACGGCCGACAAAGAGTCTATTTTTCCCATTTCATGAAAGGTATTCTCAAAAGCTATAAGATGATATCAATATTGGTCATATTCGTTGCAAAACAATGTATAATCACAATATTGCATTAGAATTTCAGAGGCCCATAACTCGGAAACTAAGTCTCGCCGCCAATTTTTTATATAATTTTTTCTTCTTATTTTTTAATTTTCTATATGATAGGATACTGATTTAAATTTTTGGGAGGTGCCCCTAAACTTGATTTAATCATGATTAATGTTCTAGTATGATTAAATATTTTTTAACAAATGCTTATTGCATACTACTTTCAATCAATTATTATGCAGAGATTTATTTGGAACTCTCCAGTTACTTCCGTTTTCTATTTTGCAAAAAAAAAATTTAATCCCAATTATGAAAATTTTTCTACATTGCTTTTAACATAGTTTCCATTGTTATCATTAAAAACAGTTTAAGAAGGCTCAGTCAAAAAATGCTGCTATTAGCGCTTAAAAGTAATTTAGTTTTATAAATTAAAAATATTTTTATTTAACAAAAAAGCAACAAAAGCACTGTAAGAAATTGTAAAAAGCACTGTAAATACCCGCTGTTTTAAAAAAGGGTATTAGCCAAAATTTCGCGTTTAAGAACAGGCAAAAAGCACCAAAAAAAATACCCGAAACGCACCAAAATACCATCACTGCAACCCCGTTCAAATATTGAGAATAAATATAAAAAAAATATATAAGAAGCAGAGAGACAATAAAAGCTGAAGGTATAAAAAAAAATTAATGTGGTAGCTTTATTTATTGTAAAGTAAGCATGCAAGAACAATCAAAGTTTGTATGAAAGAACTATATTTTCAAAACCAGTTACATGATAAATTCAGTCACAGTTGTGATTTGTGATTTTTCAATCGCTGTGAAAAAGTAACAGGTTTCTAAATATCGCTCAACTCTAATTCCCAGTAAAAAAAATACCCTCCAAAGAAGTTTTAAAAATGTAGAGTTTGCGATCTGGAAGTAGTGTAAATTTCGATCATTTCTAATGATTTTTACAAAGGGTTGTCATTGCAAGAAGTTCTCTTTTTTGATGCCTAGTCACCGAATTGGAAGCGATTTTAAGAAAAATTTAATTTTTTGTGTTCTAATATTTTTATCTAATTTTTCGACCTTTTTTTATGTTTTAAATTAAACTATTTTCTTGAGCTTTTTTTTTTTGTGTTCTATGATAATATTTTCATCCAAGAAAATTCATTTCTTTCTATACAAATTTAAACGCGAAATAGTGTTTTCGTGTAAATTTAAATAAATAACGTTTAGAATTTCTACCAAAATTAGTTCATATATTTCTTTTAAAAAATCGATTTTTTTTTTTAAATTCTGGTGAGTATTTTGTAAAACTATGGAGGAATTACGAGGTTTTTTATGACTAAAATAAACTTTTACTTGGTTTTCTGCTAACTATCGGCAAATTAAAAAAATATCGATTTCTTGGAAGCAATGAAGATGTAGTTTCTTCAGAATGACTTCCAATTTTTTTTAATGGGTTTTACTGCTAAGCAGTAGAAATAAATAATAAAATAATCAACCCAATCATAAACAATATTCCGTGAGAGTTATTATGACGAGAGGAATTTTCTTTCTCTCGAAGAAAAATCATTTTCCGTGAGATAGAAATTCCGAGGGTATATTATTTACAATATTATAATTATTATATTTTACAATATTTTCATTTGCTGACAGTTTTATTAAGCAAATTCTTTTCTCAATTTTCATTTTACATTTTTTCACACATTTTGCTATACGCTTAGTGCAAATGCATCTTTCTGTTTCTTTTAAAAAATAGCGTTACTTTTGCAGGGCTGTTTAAACGAATTTAATAAATTGCTTGTAATTCAAAATATTTTTGATTTCTTAACTAATTTAATATTATTATATGTTTAAGTGAATGTACATACATACATATAAAATATCCAATAACAATGGTCCAAAACTAAACTTTCCTAAAACATAATATATTTAACCAATACTAAAAGATCTATGTACTTAGAAAATATTAAGAAACACTTAAATAAAATATACATTTATGTAATTATGACAGAAAATCTCCAATAACTCATAAAATATATCTTAAAGGAAAAATAAATACTCATACATATGTATACACCTGAGAGAAATTTAAAAACATTAACTAAAAAATAACTTTGTACTTAAAACTATATATGTATATACACAAAGATATAAAAATACATATTTATTTAAGGTAAGAACAAATGAAATATGTATATTAAAAGACGAAGAAAGTTTTTATAGAATTATAGCAAGACTTGATGTTAGTTGATAAGTATAATTTCTAATTTGTTAAAAAAAAATCTTGCATTCACAAAGCAAAAAAAAAAACATACAGTACACAGTGTCGGCCAAAACGACTAAGCAAAAATTATTTACTACAAATTCAAACTCAGACAAATTTAGTTGAGAAAAACAAAAGTTTTGCATTCTTTCGTGGAGAAAAAAAATACATAACCGGCCCTATTCCCATTCCCCGGGTTTCGATCCGAAACGTGCATTATTGAAATACATATGTATATTGAAGAGAACTTATCGAAAATGAGGTGTATTTTACGTTGTTATTTTTGAACATTATTGCAAAGTTGTTGTATAGTTTTGTATTTTTTTTTTTTAGTGCGGATGATAAAATAATGAAAATAAATATGAATAGTCTATGTACATCGGAAGATGTTACGACAGAATGTGTATCTTCGTCATACCAGATTCAATTGCAAGAAACTTTATATTTTATAAAATCATTTCCAAATATATATTTTTCTTAAGATTTGTAAACACAATTAAAGTTCCTTTCAATACATCCTGGAACAAATCCGTCCACAACTAAAATACCACACTTTACAGTCTGCAATTATGTACGCCAACAATAACACTCACAATTGCTCTGCGATTTTTTTTTTGCAAAATCATATCAACTAAACGTTAGAAATGGCTTCAATTTATCGTTGACTCAACCCAGGGTTAGTAAAACTATATCCAAAGTTTCGGATGCCCTCCATACTACCTCAGCTCATTCAAAAGCTTCTCAATACTAGCTTTCGTTCTAGTCATTAGTTCGTATTGATATATTGGTTTGTGTGCATTTGCGTCTTTCGTCTGCATCGGTTTATATGTTTGTGTGATTGTATATTTTTTTAACAAGTTGTTTGTTATGCTTTTAATGTTTACTTTAACACCGTGTTGTACCTTTCTGTTCTCGTTTTTTTATAGAAAACATTTGTATTCGATTTGTTCAGGTACATTATTTTCGTAAGAATATTTTGGGTTTATTTCACAGTTTTTGGAAATAATTTCATATTTGCTCATCTCAGTTATTTGAATTTTTGAAGTTTTGGAATTCATTATTTTAATTTTTGGTATTTGTCTTAAATACTTTTATTGTTGCCCAATGTGGCAGCATATGGTAAAAAGGTGGTGGAAAGTAAAATAGATGCACAGTTAAATAAAGATGCTTGTATTGTAAAAATTTTTGTTTGCAGTTTTCAAACTTATTATGTTTGCATATTGTGATTCTCAATATAGTATTAAGAGTCTTACTATAAACATACGGAGTTTGTTAACTAAATTCAAAAATTTTTTGGGTTGAAGTCTACTGACGAGTTCCACAAGCGGGAACGAAATGCATATAGACAATTGCTTAACCATAAAAACAAGACAAATTTTTGAAATTAAATAAAGACATCAAATAAATATACTTCAGTATTTCAGGTATTTGTCTTATTTAATTTTGTTGGACCCATTTTACTGGAGTTATTTTTTTATTTTATTTATTTTTTTTTTTTACTTTTTAAGTTTATAACTTTTATTTCACTTCATTTTCATACAATTACTACCTAGAATAAGTTCTGCAAAGCTAAAAAGCTTGTCTGCAGAAAAATGATTATTACTAATTTCGTAATTATTTCTTAAGTGCGGCCAGTCTTGTGTGTGTTGGTTGGACTGCGAGAGTTTTTCGTCTCGCTCGCACTGCCACGGATAACCGTATAATCATGCGGTTTTTTGCGGAATTTCTTTAACAACCACGTTGCTACTTACTATGTGAAGGCATAGATCGTGTACAGTCAGTCACAAAACTTTTCTAAAATACTGTTAATAACATCTTGGGCATAGGGTATAGTTACTCAGCCCATAGTTGTGCAACACCATATTATGCAAATTTACTTTTTATAATATGTATCAATAAATAAATAAATATATACGGTCTAATTCATAAAAATTCCTTATTTCAGCTTTAATCTGTACATTACTTATGAAACAGATTTTGCTTTATTAAGCTCTAATAAAAATTTGTATTCATAACTGATTAATATCAGTGAATTAACTATTAAACGATTTTGCTTCTTTTGTAATTTTATGTTGGCAACATCATGCTACTTTCGCTCTCATTTTATGTTTAGTGATGCATACAACGAAGAATCGATTATCTAGGTAGTCTGTTTGAGTCGAAAAAAAAGTAAATCATTACGCATAATGTTATTAAAAAATAACTTAAAAAGTAGGCGTTTCACTTTTTATTAATAAATAAACCAACAAAAAAAAAAATTTATATGTTACAAAAAATTGTATTTAAACACATTTATATTCGGCTGAGTACAGAGGTAGGCAAATACCCATTTTATAGCGGTCGATTATGCATCACTATTTTGTTTTAATTTTAAAATGTTATGGTACATACATATGTAAGCATGCAGTACCCTACAAACATACGTATGCTTGTACTTACATATGCCCTTATGTTTATAATTCAATTTTTCTTTTTGCCAATGAATGGGATTACTTTAATTTTCAACGATGTTTATATGTATGTATGTACCCAGTAAAAAAAGACGCTCCAAAGAAGTCATGAAAATGTAGAGTTTGCAGTCTGGAAGTAGTTCAAATTTCGATCCGATCTAATGATTTTTACATAGGGTTGTCATTGCAAGAAGTTCTCTTTTTCGATGCCTAGTCACCGAATTAGAAGCGATTTTAAGAAAAATTTCCTTTTTTGTGTTCTATGGTAATATTTTTATCTAGGAAAAATTTTAAAAAGTTACATATTTTAACAATTCGTTTCTTTTTATACGAATTTAAACGCGAAACAGTGTTTTCATGTAAATTTAAGCAAATAACTTCTAAATTTTAGGCCAAAATTAGTTTATAAATTTCTTTCAAAAAATCGATTTTTTTAACATTTTGGTGAGTATTTACTAAAACTATGGAAAAACTACAAGCTCTTGTGTGATTAAAATAAACTTTTACTTGGTTTTCTGCTAACTATCGGCAAATTAAAAATATCGATCTTTTGGAAGCAATGAAAATGTGGTTCCTTCAGAATGGCTTCCATTTTTTTTTATTGGGTATTTTTCTTTTTGTACAATTATGCATACATACATACATGTACCAACTTACATAAATTAATACAGTTGCCCAAGAACATTATTCAGGAGACATGCATAAGAATAAACAAGAAACATAAAAGTGAGAAACCACAGAAAATCTCACATAAGGGATAAAAAAATCAAGAAAATATTATTTATAATTGTTTATCAAACGCTTAAAGTAGCATGGAGGCTACATTAAAAATCTCTGAGTTATGCAACGTTTATTAAACGTCTAATAGGCTATTAATCATTTATGAATACACATTTAGCGATTTTTGACTATTTATCGTACCTTTTCACAATGTCTGGTTAAAATATAACAGAGACTTTAACGGCAAGTTTTGTATGAAGAACTGGCAGTTAAAGTTCACGTTAACTCTTAACCATACATTGTGAAAAGGGATGTATGTGTTATTGAACTGTTAATAATCATTTATGAATTAGACCGTTAATAAACAAAGAGCAATGGTGTATAAGAGCGTTTTGAATCTATTTGATGTTGGAGGTACCTGAACAAATATTAACATTGAATCTTATTGATGAGCGGTAAAACATATTTACTGGAATACTTATTAATTGTCCTTATATGTATTATCGCTGAGTTCATAGCCATTTGGCAGACAGTGCATCATTATTAAAGGAGTTTTAGAAGTACACAGAGAAAACATATTCATTGAGACAACCGAATTTTTTGCCAATCGAATTTTTGCCGTTGCGGCAACATCACAGAGCAGATAGAAAATTTTTTTATTTACAAATGCAAATAATTGGTACTCGTACTAATATCCAATTCATAATATTTTATTCGGTTGTGTTCATCATATCTGTTATTTAGTCATGCCAAATGCATTCGATTGATTGATCTAATCAATTTTATTTTATTTTTAATTTAATCATTATTACAATTTAGCTCTTACGTTAATGGACATGGATTGTTTTTTGGATTCATAGAAAATTTATAGCGAGAGTCGAAATATAGTTCATTCAACTAATATTTTATCGGCCTAACCATTTTTCAACCAATCTTTTTTCTGGTTGCAGGATCTACAATATACATATAATCTCACTGCCCTTATCTTTTACTATTACAGGCCATCATACTAACTTGTCATACTGTCAGCTGTTAGTTAGACCTATTCCTTTTCAATACATACATACGTTCATAGTACATGGCAAGGCACATCAATCAGGTACCCGCATTTCTACAAAAAAAAAAATTACAACAGCAATAACCACATGTACTTTGTTGGTGTAAATTACCATCTTATTTTTCAAAACAGGGTAGCATCGTCAGAGTGTATTGTTTCATATAAGAAATGTCAAACAGCATACAAAAACTGAGCATTCGTTAAGTGTTTGAGGATAACCCGAATAAAAGCATGTTTTTAGGCTTAAACCTATGCAATTCAAATTTGACATTTGGCTTGGTATAATGACATCATGCTGCCACCTAATAAATGCGCCTTGGTACATGGTATGTCAAATATTGACATTTGATTGTTTGTTTCCTGCCTATTTCTATCTGCCAAATATTATAATTTTATATATAACACTATTTGTCAGACATGATAGTAGGCTAGGTCTTCCCAATAATACATTATGTGTGATGAGACAGTGCCCGGCATTGCACAATACCCAAAACGAATTTCTAAGCAAACATATACTGGACGACCTATCGGCGGCATGCAACGGGGTGGCTCTAGTACGACTGATCACTGAATCTAGCAATGCATCCAGACCTTTTTCACAGGTTAGGAATGGAACAAATAGAGCGGTATCCATCAAAACAAAATCTCACGAAATCTACTTGATGGCAAATCACTTACTTCACTAGCAAAAGTTAATTTTGAAGGTCGTAAAACTTTGCATCGCACAGTGTTTCAAGTGCACGTAACACATAGCAAGTGCATGTAAAACACAAGAAAAAAGCTGCTGCGGATTGAGAAAAATTTTGATTTTTTTGATTTTTGATATATCCCAGCAAGTTCAGCTACTTTTCGAATACCTTCAAATAAAATCGTTTGTCAAACAAGAAAAAACATAATCGTGAAGGCCCAACAGGCTTTAAGAGCATAAGTGTAACCCCGTTGTGGTATTGGGATCAACATTGATTGCGGCTCTAACCTAACTCATCCTACTCTAACCTACTCATGAAATTCAAGCGAAAAACTTTTTAAAATATATAATCAAAAAAAAGCTTCTAAAAACCATATTGTTTCGTTCTGCTAGTGTT
This sequence comes from Tachina grossa, assembly GCA_949987645.1. Classification (NCBI taxonomy): domain Eukaryota; kingdom Metazoa; phylum Arthropoda; class Insecta; order Diptera; family Tachinidae; genus Tachina; species Tachina grossa. The sequence goes on from OX465274.1 coordinate 185,092,801, forward strand.
CGCCTAATAATTAAGGCCCCTATTATGATTTACAACTAAATGGATAGTTTAGTTGTAGTTGTAAAATTTATATTATGGAGTACAACTTTTTTCACCATGAGACAACTGCTTTTTATCAGTTGTATTTTGGTTTTTATTTCGAGTGTTGTATTAGCTTTGCTTAATTACTCCATACGCCAACCAATCCCATTTGTCAACCAATATTGTTGCCACGTTCATAAAACATGAAATCTTAAAAGAAGAATACAAGGCCAAAACTAAAACTATTTAAAATGTTTTGTGATGGCTACTATGGTTTCAAAAAACATAGCATAGATGGAAACCTTTTCTTTTCGAGCACTGTTTCGAATACAACTAAAATTAGTTGTAATTCAGAATACCAAAAACAGTTAAGTTGTTTTAAGGTTAAGTTGTTACAATTTCAACTAAACTTAGTTGAGTTGTAAACCGTAATAGGGGCATAAATATTTCTTGATCGAATTGTTAATTGAAGAACCATCAAATGTATGAATGATATCTTCAGTTTATGCAGTTTAGCGGCACTTAATAATTCCAACAAAAAAAAATCAATTTGACCAACAAACAAAACAACAAATTGTTGAACTAAAAAATTCTAAAGGTTTTCATTTAAAACATATTTTATGAAAAACTTTATTTAGTTTTATTTAACATAAAAAATTCAACTTTAAGCTTTTTTTAAAAAAACAATGCACTTCCAAACATTTCAACGTTTTAATCAGAAATAAATGCTGAATCGGTCTTAATTCAGTATTTTCCATTCTTATTGAATATAATATTTTTATTTCATGAGATTTTCAAAAGAAGAAATTAATCCTGATTAAAATTCATTCTAGTTAAATTAAATTTTAATATGTATCATTTTAACATTTTTTAAAAGGCTTTTTTTCTAAAGAGGCATCCAGAATATAAACTACACTACGACTTCGATTTTCGCAACCGAGAATTTAACTGACCTTTAAAGTGTCCATAGACTATGCAATATTATTGAGTACCTTATTACCATTTGCGGTTTTTATCCACACTATTCAATAAATTGCACAATATTAAAAAATATATATGGCGCAATTTTTCTTACAATATATGTAAAAGTAAACAAAAGCTACACATACATGTGCGTTTAAGAAATTTTCAAATTAATTTTTCGTGATACATTCAAAATCAAAGCAAACTAAATAGTTTGGATTGAAGTCTACTAACGAGTTCCATGAGCAGGAACGAAGTGCATATAGACGTTGCTTAACCAAATAAGCAAGCGAAAATGCCAAATACTCGTAAAATGAAGACTATATGTGAAATAAATATACTAAGGTGTTTCTTGTATCAAATTAAATAATTTATAATTAAATAATTTATAATTAAATAATTTAAAACTTCAAAATAATGTTTAGTGATTTATAATTATTGTACCACGTTGTCCACATATTACAAAATATTTATTGTTGGGCAATATAATATATACACATGCCATTTTCTTGCACAATATCAATTATTATATTATTGCAAATAGGTGGCTACCTTTAAAAACTCAATATATAAAAGAAATTTGTCTTAAATTCATTGATTTTTATTATATATATTTGATAATTTTTTTAAGGTTTTGAATTTAATTTTTTATATTTTACTGCACAATCTATTGTGCAATTTTATTGTGCAATATATTATGCAATTTTATTGTACAATATCAATTATAATATTACAAATATGTGGCTACCTTTTAAAACTTAATATAAAAGCATATCAAAATATTTGTCTTAAATTCATCGATTTTTTATTATTTTCACAAACAAAACTAGCGAAATATATCTTCCTTAATTTCTTGGTCAACCAATTTTCCTTAAATACAGTGGTTGCGCAAGTGAGCATTTTCTGTTTTTTTTTTCAATTTTGTATATTATATTGTGCAATATATTGTGCAGTTTTATTGTTCAATATACTGTGCAATTTTACTGTACGATATCAATTATTGCACAATAATGTTACAAACAAGTGGCTACTTTTAAAAACTTAATATAAAAGCAAATAATATCAAATTGTCTTAAATTCATAGATTTACATTTAAAAAAATTGAAAACTAAAACAAATTATCACATTTCTTGGTATATTGTAGCTTCCTTAGTTTCATGGCAAACCAATGTTCGTTCTATAATTTCTTGCTAAAAATTTTCTTTTGAGCTCATCAGAATGTTGCGATAATCAGTGGTTGAGCAAATCGAGTTCACACTGTAGTGTGAGCATTTTGTGATTTAAAGTTTTATATTGCATTTAATTTTTTATATTATAATGTGCAATATATTTTGCAATATATTATGCTATATATTGTTTAATATATTGGGCAATTTTATTGTACAATATCTATAATTGCACAATTATATTGCAAACATGTGGCTACTTTTAAAAATTTAATATAAAAGCATATCAAAATTTATTTTAAATTCATTGATTTTATTATTTTAACATGAAAAAAATCGAAAAATAAAACAAATTATCACATTTCTTCAGATATTGTAACTTCCTTAATTTCATGGTCAATAAATTTTAAATAAGTTCTTGTTCAAAAATTTCCTTTTGAGCTAATCGGGGTGTTGCGATAATCAGTGGTTGTGCAAATGGAACTCATACTGTAATGTGAGCATTTTGTGTTTTAAAGTTTTATATTGCATTTAATTCGATTATATTATATTGTGCAATTTTATTGTACGATATCAATTATTGCACAATAATATTGCAAATATGTGGCTACCTTTAAAAACTTAATATAAAAGCATATCAAATTTTTCTTAAATTCATTGATTTGTTTATTATTTTCATTTTTAAAAAAATCAAACAAAAAAAACTAGAGAAATTGTAACTTTCTTAACTTCTTGGCCAACCAATTTTTCCTAAGTATTTGTTAAAAATTACTGGGTGTTCTTATGATCAGTGGTTGTGCAAATCGAGATCACACTGAAATGTGAGCATTTTGTGTTTTAAAGTTTTATATTGCATTTTTATATTATATTGTGCAATATATTGTGCATTTTTATTGTGCAATATACCTTTAAAACTACCTTTAAAAACTTATTATAAAAGCATATCGTCTTAAATTCATAGATTTTTTATTATTTTAACATAAAAATATCGAAAAAAACCTGGAGAAATTGTAGCTTAAAAATTTGCCGGTTGCGCAAATCGGGCTTCCACAGTATTGTGAGCATTTTTTGTTTTAAAGTTTTGTATTGTATTTAAGTTTTTATGTTAAATTTCTTTCTCACATATTATATAATTTGTAAATAAATGTAAATACACACACACACACATTCATATTAAAGACGTGCACAGTGAGAACTCGAAGGCAAAAGTTTATTTGTTTTTATGTTATAAGTGCGTAGCTCAATATTTTAGTTATAAGTTAGCGTTATTACTTTATGTATATAGAAAACTTTAATTGTATCAATTAAACTTTTTAATTCATAAAATTTTTATACAATTTGTTAGTGCGTATTAGTGAGTAATTCAATATTTTACTTATAAGTTAAGGCTGGTACTCACTATCGTGCATAGTCAAAGGAATTTTGGATTAAATGCAACCCTGATCTATAAAAGTTTATGAAAATTTCCGAAAAGACAATAATAAATCATTAGATCAGGGTTACATTTTCTCAAAATTTAAAGGATTATGTAGAATAGGGAGTACCAGACTTGGTTGTTATTACTTTTTGTACACAAAAAAAATATATATTTCTATTGCCTTTAAGTAGTTAGTAAAAAAAAATATAAAAAAATTCAATTGTGTCAATTAAACTTTTTAATTGATTAAATTTTTATTTTAAGGGGCTCAATGAACATTTTAATTAATCAATTAAATTTTTGCACAGAAGCTTAACTGACTTAATTAAATTTTTAATGGATTCTTTGTAAAAAGAAAATGTCTGTTAAACAACAGATAAAAAAAAGAGAATGAGAGTAACAAAATACACACTCTTTCAGCTCAGTTTTTCTTGGTCAAGTTTTGATTTTATACATACATACATACCCAGCGGGAAAAGTGGTCATTGATTACACATACATACAAGCGAAAGGGTAATAATAATCAGACACAATAATTATACATTGATTACCACGTGCATTACCACATCCACAGAAGGAATGTATTTGTTTTTGCTTTTCTTATAATTTGTTTAAAGAAAATAGAAATCCGTTATTTCTTGCTTCCTTTTGGTATATAAAAATTATGCATTCGAGCAGATTATAAGCAAAATACAAGACCACAAATATTGATTATTTACACGGCTGCCAGATTTGACGATTTATCGTCATTTTGACGATTTTTGGTGCCGAAAATAGTAAAATAACGATTTGACGATTTTTTCCTCAAAATTGACAATTTTTTAAAAGTCCAAATACGGCAGTTTTTTTATGAAAAATTGACTATTACAAATTCATGTATTACTTACTTACTAAAAGATTTTGATGTAATTTTGACCACGCTTTATTTTATATTGGTATCTGTGTAAATTGATATTCTCAAAAAAACATAAATGTGAAAAAAGCTTCCTATCAAAAATATTGGCCATCAAAAGTACTGAGACTAACTAAAACTTGGGGAATATTTTTCATTGTTTTACCACTGAGGGGAACAAAGTTATAAGGGGTTAAAAATGGACAATAGTTTCGGTTTCCCAATAAACATATAAAATAAAACCTATGTATACACGCTAAAAAAAACTCATTTTGATTTGTCAGATTTTTCCGACGATTTTTCGAGCTTAAAATTACGATTATTTTATAGTTTATCGGGATTTCGACGACTTTTCGAATATTTTATCTGGCAGCCCTGATTATCTATATAATTAATAAGCAAACAAGTTTTTTGTAGTCCCTTTTAGTGCACGGATTTTGGTAAGATTTATATGATTTTGAGGATTTTTTGCACAGATGTGCACAATATATATTTTATTGAAATCGGTTCAGTATTTTGGGAGTTATAAGCGATTAAGGTTGCTACTAATTTAATGAATAAATAATTAATTATAGGTATAATTAATTATACATTTCATTAAAAAAAATTATATCTAGAATTATATACAAAGAATTCATTCCACGGACGCCTTAACATAATGAATTAATTTTCTGTGTGAACAGTAATGAATTGTGGAATGAAAAATTATACATGCTGTGCATTTCCTTCTCATTTCTTATTCAATACCTGGGATGTTTCGCTTATGAATACTTATTGTATTGTTTCTACTATGATGATGATGGTGATGATGATGTTGATGATGGTGATGATGATGATGATGATTAATGTGTTTTTTTATTATTCAAAACCTAATTTTTTCCCTGGTCAAATGATGTTTCATTTTTTATCCATAGTTTCTAGCCACATAATTACGGCCCTTTTCACAATGTCCGATTCAAAGTTCATTAAAGTTTAACTTTAACTCTCTGTTAAACTAAACTAGTTTTCACACTGTACGGTTAGTACTTAATCGACAACATTTAACATACTGGTGGTTGTTAAATATAACCGAACAAAATTCGGCGGTTAAGAAACTAATCGAAACCGAAAGAAAATAAAATGGATAGGACTAAGCATTAACATTTATATTATTGCAAAAATTTTAATTTTAAAACTGCATATGGCAGAAATACAACTGTACTTAATCACTGAAATTACTTTTCTTATAAAAATTTATGTATGGTTTACTTTTCTTAACTTTTCTTATAATTTATCAAAATTATTTTTGACAGACTGCTCTTTTTTTGTAAACAAACTAATGGTATGGCCATACCTTTTTAAAAAATTCATCTGCTAAGTTAACTATCGTTTAATAGTTGCTTGTTAACCAAACAGGCAGTTAGATAATTTTTCGTTAAAAATAAAATAATCGGATATTGTGAAAACGGCCGATAAACAAACATTCATGAAAATGAAAAATAAAAACAAAACAATATTTTATTGTGGGTATGGTGATTTTCTTGCGCTCGTTCTCTCATTTATATAAGTAGTATTAGGTATTTTAAGTGTATATATCTATATTACGGTTGTAGTTTGTTGTGTACTGCTGCACGTCTTTAATACATCTTTTCAATTGTTTGAAAGTAGAATTATTAAGTAATTGTTTCAATAAACACAATTTTTCTTTTGTGTTATTATATTCACGTGAATTTAAATAAAAACGCTTAACCATTTATTTTAAACGTGCAACCACTATCGGTGAAAACCGAAAAAAAAGTAGAATGATCAAGCAATTTAAAAAAAATTTCAATTCTATGACTTGTCAGAAAATTAAATAATTGGTTGTGCTATTTTACGTGGGTTTATTGATATAATATCTTAAATAAACTTGCAACAACTTCAACAAATATTTTTTTTCCTATGTCTCACAAGTAGATAACAATTTTTATTGACTCGAAACGTTGTCATTGTTATTAAAAATAAATACAGTAAAGTGCGAATTTGACTCGCACACCAAGAGTTCCGTACGGATGCTACATATCAGAGATGGCATTGAGAATTTTCAAATTGTACCAACAATTTTCAAAAATTGTACTTTTTTTACCTTAACTATACTAAAAAATTCTTTTAGTTCAAATTACAAATTTTTATGCATTTTTATTAAAAGAAAATAAAAATTTATATTTCTATAAAATATAAATGTTCCGGCTACCCAATCGTTTTCGTGAGTTCGGATGTTAAAGCACATGGCTACACCTGTTAAAATTGAAATTTATGATATAGAAATTAATAGCAAGTGCTTTATTTAGCATCCGAATTCAGGAGAAAAATAATTTAGAAATGGACGAGTTCACATTTTATGATTTTTTCGTTGCGTTTTACTTTCACAATGCTGTTTATAATTGTTTGAAAATAAATGCAGTGTGAAACTGGAAAGATTTCTTCAATGTACTGAACTAACCATTGGTGTAGTACTATTGTACTTTTCTAGTTGGAATAGTACCAAAAAAAAGTACAATTATAACAATTTTGTCAACCCTGCTATATATATGTAATAATATACGAACTTTATTTAGTATATGTATATAATCGAATATCTTACATTATGTACAAATTTGTTTGATAAAATTGAAGTACCCGATAAAAAAAAATCGGTTTTTGGCATTTTATTAGTTTAAACGCTATTTTTCGATTTAGGGATTTTTTTCGTTTTGGGCGTTTTTTTTTTGTTTCGGAATTTTTTTTCGGTTTTTGGCGATTTTTTCGTTTCGACAATTTTTTTTTCGTTTTGGCGATTTTTCGGTTTTTTGTGATTTTTTTTTTCTTTTGACAATTCTTTAATTTTGGTATTTTTAATTTTACTTTTTTTTTTTAATTTCCAGAGTTTGGCTCTTACGGTTTCCAATATACAGCAAATTTTCAAAATCACTTATTAAAAATTACATTAACTGCCTGTTCAACGATATCGCAAGAAAATCGAAGCGATCGAAAGCCAGTCACTCGAAATCGAGTCAATTTGGATTCAACGATGTCGGCAGTGCTCGTTCGCATGTACTTACGTTTATCAGTTTATGTTTCTTACGTGGTAATGAATTAAAACATTGCCAGATAGGAATTTTCGTTATATTTAGTCGATTTCTTTAAAATTTAAAAATAATACTACTCATTTGTATGAGATTAAATACAACCATATTGAACAATGAAAAAACATTCAACAAAATAGTCGCACTACAACACCTAGTTATCATTGTTTTGTTTTACAACTACATTCGTTGTGTTTGAAATGTTCGAGTACTTTGTAAAATTAATATAAAGCAATAATCAAAACAAAATTGTTCAAAAATATTTTGATTCATATAATATGTCTATCGTGAAAAAATAAAAAAAAATAATTTAAAAAATTTTAATCAAAAAATAATAAAGTGATAAAATAATCTTTTTGGCAACTTTAATGGCTTCTTGGGAGATAAATTGTACCAGTCGAAAGCAAAATAGCAAGTGAGTGGTTTTGACATGTGAGTTCGTATTGTTCATAGTCTTGTCGACCTAGGTGAACTGTTTTTTATATGAAAACAATTACGTTTTCTTTCGAGTTCCCATTTGAATAAATGTTCGTTGTGGATGAACCCAGATCAATTTACTTTCGCTTAGAACGCGAAAGAATGCCTAGCTTCGACATCGTTGAATAGGCTGTAACTGATAGAATACCCTTTAATTTTTAATGCTTAAATTTCAGTGTTAATTAGTGTAGTCTGCACAAAAATACACTAACGTCGTATATTACATTAGAATTTCAACATTTGTCGTTGCTCACTTTAGGACACCCTTTAATTTTTAACTGTCATATTTGGCCAAATTTTTTACATTTTCTTTGAAAATTTTTAGTCCGTAGCTCTTGGGGTTCTTGAGGAAATAGCCTATGACGGACAGACGGACGCACGAGCATCGTAGCGAAAAGATGGGTTCCTTTTTTATCTTTGGTGTACGGAACCTTACAGTGAGATTACACGAGACATAAGTTTGGAAATTTTTATGTTGGCAATTGTCAAAATCTGTTGCTAGCACAAAAAATTACTGTGAAAACCGTAAATGTTAGTGTTCGAACACATGTTTGGAAACAATTGCTCAAACACAAGTCTGAACAATTATGTTAGGACACAAGCTGTCAAATTTACCTTTTTCGTAGAAAATAATGGCGGGAAGCTAGAAATAATAAGTTTATTACAAAAAAAATCAAGCAGAAGCACAAAATATATGCTCTGTGGAAGAAGTATTAAAAAATCAAAACGTAAAACGCGCACTTTGTATTTATACGACAACCTAAATTTTGAGTTTTACGAGTTTTATCATTATACGACTAGCCATCCCTTAAAATAAGTTTGAACACAAACTTTTTTGTGACGTCATTCTGCCGACGTTATTTCTTATGTTCAGAAATAAAAATTGCTCGTCTATTCGTACTGTTAATAATGTGGAAGTGGAAAAAGATAAATTTCATTCAGCAATTGAAAATTATCCTTCTATTCTTCATACGATACCCGCCCGCCTCATTAGGTGAATGGATAATTTTTGTTCTAGTGTATTAAATAGTGGCAACGTTTGTTCTTAACGATATTTTTCATTGTCTGACATTGCGTTACAAACAAAAAAACATAATGTGATTGGCATTGCCCACATTTTGAAAATGACAAATCTGAGGCTCAAAATTGATTAACGAAATTGTTAGAAGTTTTCACACCTCTACGACTCTATTAATGTGTTTTAATTGTTTTTAATCCAGCCGGTAATTGCGCTTCTCCCGCTTTAGACGTTTCGGCCAGCACTTGTAAATAAACATACATATGTACATGCACGTTCATTCGTTCATATTGCAAATGCTTACACATACAGCTAACCCTCGATTTACGCGATCTGGTGAAATCGAAAAATGTACGTGCAAAACAAATTCGCACAGGAATTTAGCATTTCGCATAAGCTTAAACATGAAATACATGCCAAATTTAATTTTTGGACCTAAGTAAGAACCGCGTTAAATCAAGAAAACATAAAATCATAAATTTTTTATTTTTAGAGCTACGCTCTTTATGCCACGACACAGGAGCTAGGACGTGATTTTATTAATGCTATTACAGTTATTAAATTATTTCTGTTTTGATTTCTGTGTACTTAAAAAAAGCGAACGAAAATAAAATGTTTGTTTTTGTTTTGTATCGTTCTTCGAAGTGAGTGAAACCCACGGCTAACAGCCGCCAACACTCACAAAAAAATACATTAATCGTACGCAGTTAGAAAAGAAAATAATGGGAAATAAATGGAAAATGTTTTGAAATATTTGCGGCGAATTTAACACAAACATATAATATAATTTTATTGCATTGTTATTTAACACATGAAATTTCTATTATATCATTAAGCAGCATAACTGTTATAGGGTGTCCAAAGACTCCTTCTTTTTTTTTTTATTTGTAATTTTCAAAAATGAGAGTTTTTGTACACTTCATACAATTGTCCAACAATCTACTGTATGTACATATGTTGTTGTTTATTTCTATATAAACATTTGTTAAGAAACGTATTAAAGATCTTTGTTATATTTAATAAAATATTGATATTAAATAAGAACAAAAAAATACTTCAAATATTTTAAGCAGGGCTTATACACTTCCTTGATTTCAAGCCAAATTCATATAAATTCGAATGGTTCGTTTTTTTTTTTTTTTTTTTTTTTTTGCTTTTGGTTTTTATGGTTCTTATAGTTAAGTCATTTAATAAGTCCAGCGATTTTCTAGAGTTGTAGGCTTTTCCTGATTTTCAGGCGATCCAAAATCTTAATTTTGTATTAAAAAAAAACTTTTGCTATTATTAATCCGTTTTATATCGGAATCATGTAAAAAGAGGGTTACCTGTATAAAGTCTTTTATATTAAACTAAAAGCTATCGTCCCTCAAAAAAATTCGTTTTAAAATTTTTACAAAAATTAACATTTGAGTATAAAAGTTTAACTGAATCCTGTTTGAGTTTATACAAAATTTAACTCAAAACTGGGGCCACATTCCGCAACAATGAATTTTGAAGTGTTCACCAATTTCAGTGTTCACTTGTTGATTTGTGCGTCCGCAACGGTGAAAATGAATTATTATGAAAGTTATAGTGAACACTAGTGTCAACATTTTTCACTGGAAAAATTGCTGTAAATTATGAACACTGAAATTGGTGAACATTTCAAAAAACATCGTTGCGGAATCCGGCCCCTGATCTTGTTTTTACTAAACCCACTTTTAAGGCCTAGAATATATTAAAAGGCTTCATTAATGTCCAATATCTAGGAATTTTAACACATGTTTTGATTTCTGATTAAGTTTATTATAGGATCTCGTATTCTCGGCATATGTTCCCTTTAGGATTTTTAAAAGTCTGTTGTTTTCGATATAAGCTCGTAAAGTTTGAAATAATTAAATTGGATCTTCCGGGTCGGCAAGTGCAAAGCCGACTAACCCAGAAATGAAGCCTTTAGAGTTTCGATTGTGGCCCGTGCAGTATACGCCGTTGGGGTACATTTTACGGCAACTATATGCTTTCCAGTACCAATTCATTCAATCGGCTTAGCATGGCTCTCTCTCTCTCTCTCTCTCTAGCAGCCTTTTCGAAAAAAAATAAGGTCCAGTGACACCATGAAGTAACATTAAACGAGTGCAATGAAACTTTATTGGTTTTATGCAGATTTTCGGTGCCTACGAACTAGGGGTCTAGTCTATAATTCGAAACGAAAGAAAAGGCTTTCGAATTTACTTGTTATTAAGATAGAAATTGGAAAATCTTTTCTTTCGTTTCGAATTACACAGTAGACCCAAAGGTTAGGAAACCTCAATATTCTTTCTAACGTTTCTCTAGTCTGAATCCCTAAGATATTCCAAATCGGGTATAATTACCAGATGGAAGATTTGTCTTCTAATTTAAACTGAATGCTGGATAGTGACACAAGTCGTGACCGAGAGTTTCATTATCTTCCTGGCAAGCTCTACATGTTGTATCGTCAACAACACTCAGGCGAGCCAGATGAATTTTTTAACTCTGTATGTACTGTTATTATGCTAACCAAATTCCAAAGAGTTGGCTTTTTTAAACTTAGCTTAGAATCTCTATTTATTATTCACTATTTGGATTTTCACAGAGAATGGCTTTTTCCCCAGAGAATTTCCGTCACTCTTCCAACAGTAGAGTTCTGCCAATTTCTGATCTGTTAAGTGTATTTGGTGGGGATTTCAAATCTTATTGGGGTACTCTTGCCATAGCTTCTAATTTCCCCAAAACATATTGTTACGTTCAGTCGTTAAGCAGCTCTGGGTTGAGGAACATCTCTCGCGTCATCGTAATTATTTCTTGAGTGCGGTCAGGCTTGTGCGTGTTGTTTGGCCTTCGAGAGTTTTTCGTCTCGCTCGCACTGGTTGACTGATCTGCCACGGATAACCGTATAATCTTGCGGTTTTTGTGGAATTTCTTTAACAACCACGTTGCTACTTCCTATGTGAAGGCATAGGTCGTGTACAGTCAGTCACAAAAACTTTTAAAATACTGTTAATACCATCTTGGGCATATGGTCTAGTTACTCCGCCCATACTTGTGCAACACCATATTATACAAATTTACTTTGTATAATATGTACTAAATAAATAAATAAATAAAATAAAAATATTGTTACGTTTCTAGAGCTGTGCTCTTTGTGCCAGACAGAGGATCTAGGACATGATTTTCCTAACAAAAATAATCGATACTATTGCAGTTATAAATTTATTTCTGGTTTGATTTATTTGCACTTAGAACCAGAGTACGAAAATTAATGAAACAAAATGTTTGATTTTGTTTTGTTTCGTTCTTTGAAGTGAGTGAAACAAAAACAATGAGAACGATTGCTCAATTTGTTTTTGTATTGTTTTTGCACATGAGCACAGATAAAAAAAGGAAGCAATGGGTACTAAATGGAAACGTTTTGAAATATTTTTGCGGCGAATTTGACATCATCATATAATACAATTTTATTGCATTGTTAGTTAACATATGAAATTTGTTTTATATAGCGAAGCAGCATAGCTCTAACCGGGTGTCGTAAGACATTTCTCTTCATTTTTATCTTCTAAAAAAAATATTTTTGTAGGTTCAAATATTCTCCATTGAATAAAAAGTTGCAAATGTACAATTTCTATTTAATTCGAACACTTTATTTACTCTTACACTGATATTAAGAGCTTTTAATGTTATATTATTTACTTTTGGAATGTTAGGATGTTAACTACGCTGTTCCTTACACAAAACTGTATACATCAGCTTCAGAAGAATTTAAGCAACATACGGAAAGTTACAAGAAATTCAGTTGATTGCGGTCAATTAAGTCTTTAGTCCATATTACAATTTGTTCTATTGATTTGTGCGTAGATGCGTTGGCAATGGACCATGTAGAACCATTATAGTTGTTATTGTTGCTTGTATCTTTCGTCTGTATTGGCTTATATGTTTGTGTGGTTGTATATTTTTTAATAAGCAGAAGATATAACATTATATCTGGTAGTCGTTATGATTTGTATGTCCACTTCAACATAGCCTTGTATGTTTATGTGCGTTTATTGTTTTGTCTTTCGTCTGTATTGGCTTAAATGTTTGTGTGGTTGTATATTTCTTAATAAAAAGAAGGTATAATATTATAGTTGTTGTTATGCTTTGAATTTTTACTTCAACATTGTCTTGTAATTATGTTTAGGTGTTTTTATTGTTTTGTCTTTCGTCTGTATTGGCTTAAACGTTTGTGTGGTTGTACAATTCTTAATAAGCAACATCGTCTTCTATCTTCATGTGCTTTCATTGTTTTGTCTTTCGTCTGTATTGGCTTAAATGTTTGTGCGGTTGTATATTTCTTAAAAAGCAGAAGGTAGTTTTTATGTTTGGAATGTTTACTTCAACATTGCCTTGTGTATTTATGTGGTTGTGTATTTTGTTCTTTAGCTAATGATTTGTGGATAAGTCTTGATTACTGTTTACAAATGTTTTTAAGGAAGATATTTATATTAGGTCTGTGTGTGTACATATATTTTCATAACAATATTTAGAAGATCAATGGAAGTTGAAGCCACTATTAAGAGAGTAAATAAGTGAAAGCTTCTTTTTGCTATTGCTATTGCATTTTTCAATGCTTAATTGTATTTAGTTGGAAGCTCTGGAACTTGGTGAAGTTATCAGAGTGATACTTTTATGAATAAAGAATGGATAGATTTAAATTAATTTAAATTAAGCAATATGCTCCAGAGAGTATTAATCTTTTGCAAACTTTCTTCCACAATATCGCATTTTAACGCATTAAGGTGAATAAATATTTGCTTTTATTTTTCAATGTTTTTGATTCTAACAAATAAATCAAAACCTTAGATAATTTGTAAGCTATAATTTTAACTTTCCTGGGGTCTACTGTGTAATCCGAAAGGAAAGAAAATGCTTTCGAATTTATATGTTTATAACATGTAAATTACATAGTATTTTCTTTCATTTCGAATCACAGAGTAGATCCCCTGATTTATCGATATTTCGCGAAAAAAAACGAGTCACACGATATCGAACAAAATTTCAAAATATTTCAATAGAGTTTAAATGGAAACATTTTCAATTGTCGGTCGATCGGCCCTAATTTAATCCCTGCACTTTATGAAGAATGCTAAATTATTTATGGCGTAAAAAGTGCAATAAATAAAGCTTATCGGATTAAGTAGGTGGGTTTATTTAACACTTAGCAGTTTCTAGCGTTTTTTTAAAACGCTAACTGTCACGTTATGCTCAAATCGTTTTGCCAGCACTGTATAATCTCTACTATGTTTAAGAACTATCGGGCCTGTTCCGCAAATCTAGACATGTCAAATGATGGTGATTTCAAAAATTTAATGAAAGCTAAATCATTGCTTTTGTAAATTGCACGAGTTATAGCGCTGGAAGTTGGAAGCAAATATTCTATTATAGATGACAAAAATTTAAAATACAATAAAAACCCACTATCAAGTCAGCTATTAGTAGTTTACTTTTGAAATCACCGTGATATTCAGAACAGGCCCGTATGCCACATATTTTTCTCATTAAGGTTCAATCAGACGTGCCGTAACTATAATAATAGAAAACAGTTGTTCGATTCAAACTTATAAACAACACTGTATTTGACTCGCCACATCGCCATAGCCATTACCATAGAAACCAATTAAATTTTGGTTTAGTTATGGCTATGGCATTATTGCTATGGCACGTCTAATTTAAGCGTTAGTCTCGGGAAGAGAGTAATTTTCTTTGTTTTTGTGTCTTGAAAACAAACAAAACAGTTTGAGAAATCCCAAACTCTGATATTAATTTTTAACAAATTTATAATTCTGTAGTTCATGTAGTTCATTAAAAAGCGAAAAATTAATTTTTTAAACTATAAATTTTGAATCATATACCCTGGTATATATCAATAAATTTTAGTTAAAATTAAAAAAGTATATTTTGGTTTAATTAAACAAAGTTTTCAAAGAAAAATGTAGCACAGAAGCAGTAAGAGAGAGAATAACTTTTACCCCTTTTAGACACGCAAAGTTTACTTTGCAAAGTCTTAATTTAACTAGGAGAAAGACATAAAGAGAAAGTATTCCCATCCCTGTCTTTCATCCAGCTGAATTAAGACTTTGCAAAGTAAACTTGGCGTGTCTAAAAGGGGTCCTTACTCTACTGCTTCTTTACTACTTTTATGTAAGGTACATACATATTTTTAATACTGGAAACTTAAAAAACATAAATAAAATAAGAAAAAAATTTAGCTGACCTGACATGGTTATCTCAACATAAATTTAAAAAAATTTTAAAATCTTTCGTATAAATGTTATAATGTTGTGTATTATAATGTTTGGAACTATAATTTTGTTTGTTTATTTTTTCTTTGTGTTTTATTTATTATATCTTCCCTTTACTAATTATAAATATTCAAATCTTATAAATAAAAATTTAGTTTCCATGATTTGATTTATTATCCTCATAAATAAAATTCAATATGTGAAATATTTATATCCGTATATTAGAAAACCAATAAGAAATAAATTGTTAAAATTACAAAATTCAATAAAAAAAAACATATATTCAAAGGGAAGCTGGAAAAAAATTGGTTGTTTTATTTTATTATTTTAGATAGAAGTGCTTAAGAAAGCACAGTTTCAATACTTAATTGGAAATAATAAATAATAAAGTACTGCACAAGACCCCTTACAAGAACTTTTTTTAAGGCATGAGGGATTTTTTTAAATGCTTTACTACAGCGAAATCTTCTAAAACAAACGTAAACAACACTGTTTGCAAGAAATTTGTTTCAGCTTTGCAAGTATATGAGTAAATAGGAAAATACTTCGTGACGGAAGAATTTGTGATGCTTGGTTTTTCATACGCATGGGCGCGTATACAGGCGTCAAGCATGTACATACACACACATAAGTTGTGTGTATGCTCTTTGATTTTTCTGAGCATCTAAAAACGCACACCTGCATTGACATTAGTTGTTTGCGCTTGCTTTAAAAAATCACCCTTAGGGCCATTATTATGACTTGACGATAAAGTTCCGGATAATTAAAATTAACTTTAGCAAAACTGAACTGTAAAGTGACCTTAAAAATTTGTCCGTTATTACAACTGTCTGATAAAATAAAAAATACGGTTTTTGTTTCGTGGCAACATTTCTGTGGCAACTGGCAACTTGCTTTTATTTATTTGTCAAATTACAATCTAATGAAAACAGTTTTGCCAATTCTTTTGTTTTTCGTTTTAATATTATGTGTTTTGTGTTGTATTGTTTTTGTTTTATAATGGGTGTTTTTTATTGAGGTATAGAACTTTAAGTTGGCATCACTTTTTTAACTGGCGGCCATTTTGTCAGCTGTCAAGTGATTAATATTTAGTTTGGTTTGCCATTTCATCATAAACAGGTTGACAAAAGAACAACGCTTGCAAATCGTGCAAATTTATTTCGAAAATAATGGTTCAGTTCGCGAAGTTTACTGCAAGCTCCGTCCATTTTATGGTCGACATAATCGTCCATCAGAGCAATTAATTCGGTTAACCATGGATCGTTTTCGCACTACGTTTACTCTATGTGATAATACGCATCCGCAGAGACGTCGAACATTGCGCACCGAAGAAACAATTGCCGCTGTAGAGCAAAGTGTTGAAGAGGACCCGAATGAATCGATTCGCCACCGTGCACAGCAATTGGAGCTTTGTCCATCAACTTTATGGAAGATTTTGCGCAAAGATCTTGGCTCGCGACCTTACAAGATCCAGCTTGTGCAAGAATTAAAGCCGCGAGACCATGCAATGCGTCGTGATTTTGGTGTATGGGCCGAAAATGAGATTGATCTCGATGCTGATTTTCATCGCAAAATTTTGTTCAGTGATGAGGCTCATTTTTGGTTGAATGGCTACGTCAACAAGCAAAATTGCCGCATTTGGAGTGAAGAGAATCCACATGAGACCCTTGAGACGCCATTACATCCACAAAAACTGACTGTTTGGTGTGCTCTATGGGCTGGTGGAGTCATTGGGCCATACTTCTTCCGAAATAATGCTGGAGAGTCAGTTACCGTTAATGGAGACCGGTATAGAGCCATGATAACCGACTATTTTGTTCCCGAATTGGATGGCATGAATGTGGATGAGTTGTGGTTCCAACAAGACGGCGCTACATGCCACACAGCGCACGTCACAATCGATTTATTGAAGGAAACATTCGATGAGCGCGTAATTTCGCGGAATGGACCTGTCAATTGGCCACCAAGATCGTGTGATTTGACACCATTGGATTATTTTCTTTGGGGATATGTGAAGTCGCTCGTCTACGCCAACAAACCAGAAACGTTAGGGGACTTGGAAGCTAACATTCGTGGCGTTATTGCCAACATACGGCCCCATTTGCTCGAAAAAGTGGTTGAAAATTGGACCTGTAGACTTGGCTTTATTCGTGCCAGCCGCGGCGGCCACATGCCCGAAATCATATTTAAACATTAATGGCATAAAATTATCCTTCCAATAAAGCCAAATTGATGGACATTAAAACGATTTTCTTGTGTTTTATTTCAATTCGAAGTTCTATACCTCTAAAAAAAAACACCCGTTACCATATTTTGACCAAATAAATTTGGCTGTAATTTATAAAGTAGAAAGTGTGGCAAGAGATGAAAATATGGCAACTTCAAATTACTATACCTCACGATAAAAGTTACAGGTAGGATGAACTTGACTTTAACTTATCGTTCACTTTTGGTTAAAATGAAGTTGTAAGAATGAAAAAGTGTTTATCTATTCTGAATTGGGGGCGTGTCGTATTTTTTTCGTGACACGAACACGCACGAATCAACTGTTTAGGTCATTTCGTGTTGACCAAAATTGACACGAAAAGCACGAAACGATTTAAGATGTAAAATATTTATGAATGGATTTCCAGTAGAGAATAAATTTAATATTTTGTATCGTCAAACACACAACACCAGCATATTGTTGTTATTGGTATGGGCCTCTGAAGCTAAAAGTTCTGTACGTAAACCGATAGTATCAACTGTGGTGGCAGATAATATCAGCTGGCAGTGCCAACTCGATGCCATATTTTGAAGAGCGACTCGTGAAAAAAAAATCAATTCAATATCAGTATCATGTTGCCAAAAATTTTTGCGTGCGTATTTCGTACGTGCTGAGCTGAGCGTCTTGGTATTCGTGTTCGTGTCGTTTCGTGTTGGAAAAATGAAATGAATATAACGATTGTTCTCATTTTTTTTTTCTTAATTTTTTGTTCACAAACAATTGTCATATTCTATTTCAATTTGAAAAATTTTTATACAATAGTGAAATTTACATAATGGCACTACACTCACTGAACTATCGCTGAGGAAGATGTAGCGAGCGGCTTTAAAAAACAAAGAGTTTTTGTCCAATGCATTCGCTTTCTTAAGGAACCTTAGCCCTACTGAATTAGATAAAGCATTCAGGAGGTCTACCCTGTAATTCGAAAGGAAAGAAAATGCTGGGGCTCTACTGTGTAATTCGAAACGAAAGAAACTACTTTCGAATTTGTATGCTTATAACGTATAAATTCGAAAACATTTTCTTTCTTTTCGAATTACAGAGTTGACCGCCTGTAATTAACATACAAATTTGCAAATATTTTCCCAGTATTTTTAATGCATAAAAAAATAATTATACAATTTATATTACTCTCGTAGATTAATGAATTATTTTCGTGCTGGAGCAGTAAGTACCCCTAAAATGTTTAGGAATTTTATTAGAAATTTATTAGCAACCTGTAATATTCAATAAATTTATACTTTATTATTTTTGATGATTATTAAAGGAATAAAATAAATACCAAATATTGTTTATTATTTTATACAAATTTCAACTTTATTTAATAATATCTTTGTTTTTTTTTTATTTGTTGATTAAACATTCAAACTTCTTATATACAATTTTATTTCTATTTTATAAATTTCTTATCGCGGTTTTCTTTTTAAGAATTTATAACTCATACTTTACTTAAACGTATTTAACGTATTTATATATATATATATATATATATATATATATATATTTTTTGTAATACATATTTGCTTTAGATGAATTTTGATATTTTCATAAAAGATTTTAATTAACATTATACGATAAGTTGGTCAACATGGTGGGGAAGGCTGAGCCCGCATGACCGTTTTAAAAACACCCACACAATCTCGCAGGATTAGTTATTTTAGGATGAGAATTACGGAGCTAAACATAATGCTGTAGTCTAGTAGATATGATTTCAAATCCGCTAATTTTGTTTAAAACGCTCACGCGTCCCCAGATTAAATATTCAAATTATGTAGTATTATTTAAAAAAAAAAAATTGTTTTTTTTTTTACATACTGTTTCCACAACCCAGACGGTCAACTTGAGTAGTAAATTTATATGAAAAGCACTAATGTTCATAAAAATTGTCTAGACGAGTCGAACGAATGCCAGACTTTAACTGCCACTTTCACTATGTCGAAAGAAAAACTCTGCGAAAGAAACCTAGTCGCTCGAATTCTAATATATTTTCATTCCACTATGTCGTCAGCTTTCTTTCGCTTGTGATTATGTATGTCATTTTTTTGTCTTAAGTGTTTATAAATTAAAGTAGTGCCAATTTGTATATTTCAAGTATTTCTAGCGATTTTTTGAAATTTACTAACATTTACATGAAAATATATACAACCATATTGAACAACGAAAAAGAATTCAACAAAATAGTCGCACAGCAACAGCAACTTATTGCTGTTTTGCTTTACAACTGCATTCGTTTTGTTTAAAATGTGCGAGTACTTTTTATAATGAACAGAAAATAAGAATCAAAACAAAAGTGTTCAATAATATTTGTATGAATATTTTATGACTTTTCTCTACAAATAAAAAATAAATTGAAGAAATGTAAATAAAAAAATAATAATGTGATAAAATAATAATTTTACAAACTTTATTGATTTCTTTGCAAATAAATTTTACTACACGAAAGCAAAATAGCAAGTGAGTGATTTTGACATAGTGTTCGCTTTGTTGACGACTCATTCGAATTAGTGGCATGAAAATCTGTATGAAAAAACTTACGTTTTCTTGCGACTTTTCGTTCGAGTCAATGTTTGTAAAGAAGTAAGATAGAGAAATGGAAATCAGTTTTCTTTCGCTTAGAATGCGAATGAAGACCTTCTTTCTAAATAGTGGAAGAGGCAGTAAAATAGACTCAAGTGTTAACAAGAATAAAAATATTTTAACTAAGCCTACATAAAAGCAGTTATCGTTCTCGAGTTTTCGAAAATTCTTAGGACCGAACTGAAAAGGCGAGGCGAAGAGAGATGCAACGTCAACGCTTTGACATGGGAAACCCCGAGTTTTACAGCGATTCAATAGTGAAGTTGGCTGCAGAAAACAAAAGAAAACATATAAAAGCAACCCAGCTACAAAGTTGTTGCTTTATTTTTACTACTCCGACTTAAAATAAAAACTACCTTCGACAAAAAAGTAGTTTTCTTTTAAATTAACTTATTTAGTAGAAGGTACCTTCTGAGAAAAACATACTTTTTGGAATTTTTTAGAAAAGGGTACTTTTGAGAACATAGAATTTTTTAGAAAAAGGTACTCTATAGAAAAATTTACTTCTTTCAAAAGGATACTTTAAAAAAGGTAATTTAAAAAAAATACTCTTTAGAAAAAGGTACTTTTTGGAATAAGGAATATATTATAAAAAAATTACTTTTTAGAAAAAGATACTTATTAATAAAAAAGTAAATTTGAAGAAAATGTACCCTTTATAAAAATATATTATTTTTAGGAAAAGGTACTTTTTAGAAGAATGTACTTATTATAAAAAGGCACATTATGAATAAAGGTACCTTTTCAAAAAAGATACTTATAAAGGAAAAGTACATTATAAGAAAAGGTAATTTTTATAAAAGAGTACATTTGAAAAACTTTTTTAGAAAAATGTACTTTTGAAAAAGTTACTTTTTGGAAAAATTTACTTTTTAGACACGGAAATTTTACATTGCAGTCTTAATTCAGCTGGAAGAAAGACAGAAAGAGATAGATAGTATTCCTCCATCTGTCTTTCGCACAGCTGAATTAAGACTTTGCAAAGTAAACTTCGCGTGTCTAAAAAGGGTATTATTAAGAAACATTTATTTTATGGAAAAAATTACTTTTTAGGATAAGGTATTTTTTAGAAAAAGGGTTGTTTTGAAAAAGGGTATGTACTTTTCAAAAAGTTCACTTTTTTGAAAGTCATGCTCATTATGAAAAAGTAAATTTTAAGAAATTGTACTCTTTAGAAAAATGTACTTTTTAGTAAAGGTAATTTTTGGATAAAAGTGCTTTTTAGAAAAAGATACTTATTAAGAAACTGTACATTTTAGGAAAGGGACTTTTTGTTAAAAGGCGCATTTGAAAAAACAAGTTTTTCGAAAAAGGGTACTTTTAAAAAAGTTTTTTATGTATTAGAAAAACAGTTTTATTAGGAAAATGTACTTTTTAGAAAAAGGTACTTTTTAGCAAAAGGTTTTTGGATAAAAGTGCTTTCTAGAAAAATATACTTATTAAGAAAATAGTACATTTTAGGAAAAGGTATTTTTTATAAATAGGTACATTAAAAAAAGGACTCTTTCGAAAAAGATAATTTTAAAAAAGTTACTTACATATGCATTAAAAAAAGTTTCGTTTTAAAAAAAAGTACTTTTTAGACAAAAAAAAATTCACTTTTTAGAAAAAGGTACTTTTTAGAAACAGGTACTTTTAGAAAAAAGTAAGTTTTAGAGAAAGGTACTTTAAAAAAAGGGTACTTTTAAGAGAACGTTAGGTACTTTTAAAAAAAAATGTGCGTTTTAGAAAAATGTATTTAAGAACATGTAATTTTTAGAAAAAGTTACTTTTTTGAAAAAGGTACTTTTCAGAAAAGGTTACTTTATAGAAAATTGTGCGTTTTAGAAAGAAAAAAAGTACTTATTATGATAAAACACTTTTTATAGAAAAAGGCTTTTTTAAAACAGAGTAAAAGGAACTTTTAAATATGCCATACTTTTTGGAGAAGGCTACTTTTAAGAAAATCGTACTTTTTTAAGAAAATAATTTTTTTTAAAGGTACTTTTAAAAATTGCGTACTTTGCATACTGGAAAGAGTAATTTTTCAAAAATGAAAATTTTTAGAAAAAAAATACTATATAGAAAAAGAATTTACTTTTTCGAAAAATATATTCCTAAGAAAAGTTCTTTAGAAAAAGAAACTTTTACTAAAAAGCATAATCAATAAAATTAAAATTTTTAGAAACGGTAACTTTTTAGAAAAATGTACTTTTTATGAAGAGGTATTTTTTATGTGAAGTACTTAAAATCGTCATTTTGAAAAAAGGTATTTTTAAATTAAAAGAAATTTTACAAAGTATTTTTTATGAAAAAAAAAAATTCATTAAAAAATAAAAAAGTCGAAGATATTTTTTTAAGAAAAAAAAAGTACTTTTCAAAGGAAGAAAAGTATGGAAAAAGTAACCTTTAAGCATTTTGAACTCTTTAGAATAAGGTACTTTTTAGAAATAAATTGCTTTTTTTTAAAGGAGTATTTCTTTAAAATTACTTTTTTAACAAAATACTTTTAGGAAAAAGTACTTTTTAGGAAATAGTACTCTTGAGAAAAAAAAGTCTTTTTCAAAAGAAAAAAAAACTAAAGAATAAAACTCTTTAGAAAAAGTATATTTTTAAAATTTAGAAAAGGTAGTTTCGAAAAAAATTATTATAAATTTTTTTTTAAATTTACGCTTTTAGAAATTAAGGGCCTGACCCACGATATCGACAACGTTCGACTTGTCGCACACTTACATTCAAAACAAAAACAAATTTTAATATTTTGTTGTTTCAAATGTAATTGTGCGACAAGTCGAACGTTGTCGATATCGTGGGCCAGGCTGTAACATTTCAGAAAGATATACTTTTTAGAATTTCTTTAGCACATTTAAATTTCCATTTGCAGCGCAAAGGTGCATTTCCTAACAGGCCCACAGTAATACTTTTTATGAAAATATACTTTTAGGAAAGTGATGTCTTTTGGAAAAGTGTATTTTTTGTGGTAAAAAAATAACGTTTATAAATTTTAGGAAAAAACTTTAATTAGCAAATTTGTATTGTTAGTTTATTACGAGATAAATTTGGCGAAAAACTAACATTTCCCTTATTTTTTTTAATTAGCAAAACCAATCTAGTTTCTTGTTTTAAAAATTTTTTTAAATATTATACTGTAAATCTATTGTCAAAAAAAATTTGTTAAGAAAAAAAATTATTTTTAATTGCGTCTAAATTAATTTACAGCCCAGCCCACCGTGACGACAGATAGATACTGTTCGTTTGTTACTTAAAGTATAGTATATTGAAAACAAGAACAATTCTTCTTGTTTTATTGAAAATACAAAAGTTTGTTATCGATCGTACGTTATCTGTCGTCGTGCCGTGGGCCAGGCCGTTATAGTTTATAATATCGGGTGTTTTTTTTAGAGGTATAGAACTTCGAATTGAAATAAAACACAAGAAAATCGTTTTAATGTCCATCAATTTGGCTTTATTGGAAGGATAATTTTATGCCATTAATGTTTAAATATGATTTCGGGCATGTGGCCGCCGCGGCTGGCTCGAATAAAGCCAATTCTACAGGTCCAATTTTCAACCACTTTTTCGAGCATATGGGGCCGTATGTTGGCAATAACGTCACGAATGTTGGCTTCCAAGTCCCCTAACGTTTCTGGTTTGTTGGCGTAGACGAGCGACTTCACATATCCCCAAAGAAAATAATCCAATGGTGTCAAATCACACGATCTTGGTGGCCAATTGACAGGTCCATTCCGCGAAATTATGCGCTCATCGAATGTTTCCTTCAATAAGTCGATTGTGACGTGCGCTGTGTGGCATGTAGCGCCGTCTTGTTGGAACCACAACTCATCCACATTCATGCCATCCAATTCGGGAACAAAATAGTCGGTTAGTCGGCTCCAATTGCTGTGCACGGTGGCGAATCGATTCATTCGGGTCCTCTTCAACACTTTGCTCTACAGCGGCAATTGTTTCTTCGGTGCGCACTGTTCGACGTCTCTGCGGATGCGTATTATCACAGAGAGTAAACGTAGTGCGAAAACGATCCATGGTTAACCGAATTAATTGCTCTGATGGACGATTATGTCGACCATAAAATGGACGGAGCTTGCGGTAAACTTCGCGAACTGAACCATTATTTTCGAAATAAATTTGCACGATTTGCAAGCGTTGTTCTTTTGTCAACCTGTTCATGATGAAATGGCAAACCAAACTAAATATTAATCACTTGACAGCTGACAAAATGGCCGCCAGTTAAAAAAGTGATGCCAACTTAAAGTTCTATACCTCAATAAAAAACACCCTTTACAATTGAACACTTTAATTTCGAGTTTTCAGAAATTTTGTTCTTTAATTTTAATTGGACTAATAAATGAAAATTTACAGCCTGCCCCACGATGTCTTTCGATAACTTGTATTGAAAACAAAAACAAATTTTCTTTCTTTATTGTTGTTTTCAATATTTAAAAGTTCTCCGATCGAACATTTTCTGGCGATATCGTGGGCCGTCAGGCCGTTAAATATAATCCTTTAGATTTATTTTATGTTTTTCTTGCACTTGTGCTTAATCATTGTTTTTTTTTTTTTTTGTAATTAATTAATTATTTTGAAATCAGTTGATATGGTATTAACTATTAAATAATTTCTTTTATTTTGTATTTGTTTGCATTTTTTACAAATAAATATTAATAATTATTAATTAAATTTTGTTTTACATATTTCAGCACCTTGTTTTAATTATAGATGAAATTAAGTGATTAAATTAATTGTATCTGCTGTTGTGTTTTTTTTTTATAATTTATTGTAATTAATTAGTGAATCATAATTAATAATATATTTGTAAGTAAATCAGGTAATTAAGCATTTGTTTATTTGTGTTTTTTTTTATGAAAATATATATATTCCTCTCAAATAAAAACTGACTACATTATTGATCTGTTTTGCTTTTGTCCTATTTGTACATGTAACATAAAGTTTAACTTAATTTATTTTTCTTTAAAAATTTTATATAAATCAGGTAAGCAATAGCAAATTTTATGTAAATAGCAAAGTTTTTAAAAAAAGAAGAAATTTTAATTAAGCGTTATTACGTGAAGAGCAATTAATCAACCCAGTATTTAGGAACAAAAGCTTTACACATGAATTCCTAAGGTTTAATCAGACGTGCCTTAACCATAACCATAATCATAGACAACAGCTGTTCGAACTAAACTTATGAGCAACATAATGACGGTTCACAAAATTTTATTACATTATTAATTGGGCTCACTTTTTTATTGTTGGAAAAGCATCAAATATTTTCAAGTTTTTTAATTTTTTTGTTTTTTTTTTTTTTGTTTTTTTTTTTGTTTGTTTTTTGTTTTTGTCACGTACTGTGACGGGTGTGACCAAAAATTTTAATATTTCAATTAATTCAGAAAACTCTCATTATAATACCAAAAAAATTAAAACTTCCACAAAAAGGCAAACAAGATAATAGTCACTATTATAGTATTTTCATAAATAAAGATGAGAAAGGTAATAAAAGAAAACCTAAAATAAAGACCAAACATACAAAGAGGGGGAATAGAGTGTTCAGAAAATGCTCATTTCAAAGCGTTTTCAAATTGATAAAATTCGAAAAAATTTCTGCTTTAAAACCCCCGACGTAAACTTTCAAAATCTGGATTCAGAAACAATAATTGCAACTGCGATTTTCTTTGAATGACTACGAAATTTATAAACATAATTCAACCCTATCGTGAATAATAAGTTGAATTTCTGTTCCCGTGAAATTTTCATTCACCTCTAAGAAAAAAAATGCTATCGCGAATTTCTGGTGAAATTTTTCCCCGCTATCAGTTCCAGTGTATGTAAGAAAGGGAAGATTTGTAAAGCTTAAAAATTAATTGAAAATCAAAAAATTTAAGTTTGATAATAAGAAAATGACAAATTTCGGTTTCCAAATGAAATTTTTATAACTTTAAAATTGCGATTTCAAAAATTCCAGAAGCACTTCCATAACATTTACTGCGTGCGAATCAAAGAGATTCATATACATACATACATGCATATATATATTCCCTTCGATCCTATAAGGAGCATAGGGCCTCAAAAAAAAACAGATTCATACTCCATGGAAAAAGGTGTTGCAGGGAATTATTGTTAACAATCGTGAACTTTATTTACTAATCTTGTCCTAAAAATAAATATTTAAAACTTTTAATATTTAATTCGAAGGAAAATATCGCAATCATGTGATGTAATAAGGCAAATAAGGGAAAAGTGAAAAAATCTCCGTGAAAAATATTATTCATGTTGGATTGAAAAAAGGAAAAACATTTCTAGGGGAAATATTTTGAGGGAAAAAATTTTTACGTAAAGCTTTTGTTCAAATACTTTGTTGAAAATATAGATTTCAATTATTGTATTTATTGTATTTAAGCATGTATTTGTTTACAAGTTTATGTATTTTTGTTAAATAATTACGAGTCTGTTAAGTATGTACAAATACAAATAAACTATATTTAAAAGGTATATCTGTCGGCCACATAGCTTGTGCGAAAATGAAAAAATATACATTTTTCAATTGGTAAAATTTTAGTTTAGCATCTTTGTATGTATTTGAAAAAATTTTTCATTTACATATCGGGCATTTATTTTAATAAAGTCATAACTCAAAATATCCAATTATTCCCCATTCATTGTTTATATTGTGTATAAACTTCACACAAATATCTTGTAAACTCTTTGAAAAAAACTTTGAACTAGTTTTCGGTAAAATTAGTTTTTTTTTCGAGTTATGACGTTGATGGTTTATGAAAGAATTTTGTATTTTTTGCACCCTCAAAAGTATGCAATGCCTAATATTTGCCGGCCGCTCTGGAAAGTATGCAATACATTTTTTTTGTCTCACGAACATGCAATATTTTTTGCACTCTCAAAAGTTATTATTCGCCCTTATTCTATTTGGCGTCGGCAACATCGTCGTCAATTTTGAAACAACATCAATATAACACAATATCAATGCTAACTTTGTATTCCTTAAGTGTTATGACGACGTTGCCTGTTTATCGATAAATACAATACACATATCCAATATTTGAGTCAGCTGATTCATTTTGTTTAATATTTTTGGTAAAAGTGTTTTTGGATAAGCAAAAGCTTTGTAAATAAATTAACATAAAGTGTTTTTCTTTCCTATTGGGACGATGAAAATAAAAAAAATTAATAGTGAAAATAAGATTTCTCAGGCAAAAGTCATGCATTCGCCAGTTACCCAAGGAAAAGTAAGTGATAAATTCCGTCATGTTTTTGTAAAATAATGAGTAATGTTCATCCTTTTAATATTTTCAAGTTATTTTCGGCTGAACAAAACATCATTTAGGCAAGTATTGGATAAAATATAGCCTAATTTTTTAAACAAAAGGGATCAGATCAACGTTTATTGGAGATTGGAGCTTCCTCCAAAGGAGCTCAGTGCTAATTGTTTATATATTCCGCCTCCAGTTGCTTCACACTCAGTACTGTTTGCAGCCTTTTTTTAATTTAAACCTCAAGTCCCCACTGTACCTTGAAATAATTGGGAACATTACCTCTGCGGAATCCTCTAGCAAAAGACGGACTTTTTTCAACTCTTCCACAAGCTTTTCAAATTGGTTGGGGTTAGTCATTTCAATTTCGTCCATATATTTTTCACTTTTTTTAAGAAATTTTTTTAAATAAATACGTACATTTTTATATCTACATACTTTGGTATTTCTTATATTTCACTTTTTTAACATTTAAATTATTTTTCAAATTCGTTGAGGCATGCACACAACAGAACACGACATCAAAAACACTGACGACAAAATGAACGCCAACATCAACATCAATTTTTCTTACAGAATACTAAAAATTTGCTGACAGTCATCGATAAATGGCAATACTATCTACAGGAATACCGATTTGATAAAAAACATTAAAAACGACGTCGTCTTATGTTGCCGACGCCAAATAGAATAAGGGTGATTATTTTTCGTACTCAAAAATATGCTCTACATATTTATTTAAATTCTTTATTTTAAATATTCTCAGCTTGAAATGCAAATAATTTCTAATTAAACGTTTATTACTTTCAGTTTCGCATGAATTTAGTTCCTGTGACACACCTGCTCATGTTTTTTATTTATTAATAGAATTTTTTTATACAAATTTATATTTAACTATTGTGTACTTTCCTGTTGTCTTACTTGTATTTAACTTTAATTTCTATTACTGTAATGAATTCAATTATTATATATTTTTTTTTACTTAAATTAACCTATTGTTTACGTATGCATACTATTGCATGTTGATTTTTTTTGTATTGCTTTGTATATAAACTCAGAAACTCTTTCTCAACTTATGCATGTATTTTATTGAATATATATTTTAATGTTAAACGAATTTAACTGAACACAGTTAAATAATTGTACTTTCATTGTGTAACTACAGCCAGTAAAAAAAAATAATATGTGCAGTTGAAAAAAAAAATAATAAGCCTTATCGTGGTTGGCGTTTTTCGACTTCAAATTCGACTATTTGCAGTCGATTAAAGAAAACAGGCTTCATTTTTCTTTAATCTAGTACAAAAGGCCTGATTTCCGACACAAAATCGCCAAACACAATAAGGGGGAATATTTTTAGCAAAAGCATAAGCATTGAGATTTGGAAAAAAAATTACATTTTTTAATAAGAGCTATAAAAGCATTATTAAAACTGTTTTATAAGAACTAACAAAATTATGTAATAATATCGAGCCTTATTTTCGATTCTATAGTAAGCGACATGTTATCGAAAATAGAATTTTTAATTGAAATTAAAAGTTTATGGGCCTACACCCAAAGTTTGTAAATAGAAATTTTGACTTTTTTTTCTTTGATTAAGTAACGTCTATATGCATTTCGTTCCTGCTTATGGAATTCGTCAGTAGACTACACCCTATTACATTAACGACTGAAAGACTTATTCATAAAAAATATTTTTGATTTATCATAAGTTTATGAAACACTTTTTCATACAAAATTTGTTTTATAAACCATTTATAAAACAAAATAGTTTTTTATGAATAAGACAGAAAAAGTTATATGAAAAATTTTGTTATATGAATTAAAAAAATTAATTAAATTTTTACCTTTAGACAATTCGATAATATCAATTAAATTTGTCCATTCGAATTGATTAAGGAATTAAAAATTTAATTAATAATATTAATTTGTGAATATTTTTTTCTGTGAAGGCAGTCAATGTTAAATAAATATACTTCGGTATTTTAAATTAAAGCAAAACTAAAATTTAGGATTCAAATATTTTGTTTTTGCTCCAATTGCACATAAAATTTTTACTGGGATGTATAAGATGTAAAACATTTTTGGAAGGACCAAAGAAAAAAACTGAAACTGGAGGAATATATAGGTGTATAATGTTGGCACGGAGATAAATAACAAATAAATTAATTAAATTTAATTAATTAAAATACAAATAGAAATTATAAAGAAATACACAAGTCTAACTGCTTATCCTGCGATGTCGACAGAAAACGTTCGGTCTATTGTTGTTCTTATTTTATTATTGATTCCAATATACATACATACATAAGTTGTCGATGTAACGTTTTCTGTTGACATCGCCAGGACATGCTCTAAGCTTTTCATCATTAAAAAAAAAAAAAAAAAATATGTAGTAAGAAAAAAAGTAACAACTTAAAAAATCAGTTCGAAGGATTTAATAAAACCTGAATAGCCATTTTTACACATGTATTGAGTTGATTCTTTTTTATTTGTATTGAATATTGAAGAAAACATTTTGCAATATTCTTTAGTCTCTTGTTAAACTTTCATTTAAACAAATTAATTTCATTAATTATTTGAAACAAGAACTCAATGAAAAGCATGTTTTTTTATTTTCTTACTTAACCATTATAATATTGTTTAACGGTATTTCAGCTTGAATTGAAGTTGTAACAAATAAGTATGTAATTGCAAATAAATGTAAATAAACAACAACAGCTATACATTGCTTTTGCAAGAATAGAGTGTTGCCAGCTAAGTATTTTTAACCTGCTACAGTAGAGTTAATAATTGGCCTTTTTGGGAATTTTTATATTAAAGTTCAATATTTTTATTGCAATTTTTCCGAAATAAAACAATTAAAATATTAATTTTGGCAAAAATTTCAATAAAATGATTAAACTTTAATCTATAAATTTTAGTTAATCAAACCGCATGAAATCTCATATTAAAATGTTTTTTTATTTATTAAAAAATATGTGATCCATTAAATATTTTTGGAATAATAAACGAATATATGTATGACTCAAACCATTTTTACCCAATTTACATTATAAATTTTTTTCATGAAATTTGTTGCACGAAACTTTTTATATTTGCTAATAGCAACGCTATAGAAGAGAGTGTGGTATAAAAAATAACGTAGCATGAATTTCTGAAGCATTTTTGGCAAAATGTACATGCAATTAATTTCATGAAGTGTAAATAAATATCTAATTTATTTCATAAATATGGCCGGCCACATATTTAAGATGTGAAAATTGACATTTCGACAGGTTAGTTTAACTAATCACCAGGGAAACCGCAAATATGCAATTTTATGTTTTTTCTAATGTGACTTATTAGTAAGATATTTGTAACCTTAATTATGAAAGCGGTCTAAGTCACATGAATTTTTGCTTCGAAATATTAAGTTAATATTTAAAAAATGTCTATAAATATTTAATAACTGTTAAATAAACTTATACTAATCGAGACTAGTACAACCTTAAATTAAAATGTTGCATAATATAAAAATATATTTTGATTTATTAATATGTAATTTACTAAATATTTCGACCAAAGGAATATATGACTTAGACCACTTTCATTTTTAATTAAGAGCACATTTATTGGTTTCAGAACTTTTTATGAATTTCGGCATCCAAATCGATGCATAATATTTTTGCATATTTTTGTCTTTGAGGAATGTTTTGCATATTTCCGACTAACATGCATATTTTTAGCATTTTTTCGCAGTTTTAGAGTATATTAGATGCTTTTAGGGCATATTTTGATGCTTTTTATTTTTTTTATTTTATTATGCTTACAAAGAATATGTTGGTCAATCACCCTTGTTCCAGTTGTCGACATCGGCGTCACTTTAATACAATACCAAAAAATTTGGACCGGTGTAGCTATTGTCGAATGCAACTGACTCCTGTTGGCAGGCTTATGCTATTTTCTAGACATTAGGCAACGGCAATAGCTTGTCAGTAGTACAAAATTCGTTTTGAGAGCGAGTAAACAAGCCCCAATTTCATGGTGTTGTGTTAAAGTGACGTCAATGTCGACAACTGTAATAAGGTTGTATATTTTTATTTTTATTTTTCTCCGTCTAAGTCTCATTTCTAATGATCAATGCATTTTAGTGTATAGTCTAAACTTTTGCCTTTTTTATTACATGCAAGCAATTAACTGCCGACATTCCTCTATTCAAAATCGAAATGAACATTTTGAAAACTTTTTCGAATATACAAACTACAAAGCGCTCTCAGAGATGCTTTTACGTTCGAAATATGGGAAAAGTACTTATGAAAAATTATTAAATAACATCGTAAATGCATAAAAAACAATATTTATAGATTTAAATAGATGAAAACACCGATAGATACCATAGCCCAATTCACAATCTTGTGCAAATGGTCTTGCATCGTTGCATTTGCAAAATGGTATAGTATATTAATACTCACCACTTAACAATTCTTAGTGGTGAGTATCATGCAACGATGCAAGACCATTTGCACAAGATTGTGAATTGGGCTCATATGTTCTACATTCTGACAAAAAAAATCTAACCATTCAAATGATTTTAATAAACAGTTGCTTTGAATAAGAGCAATCACTCTATTGTGGTTTTTGACAATTTAATAAAAATATTGGACATTAGTTTCAATGAATTGTTGCCAAATAATCCAATTATGTTATTTTAAAGAGTATATCGGGTACTGCATTCTGCGTGGAATTAAAACGAGTGGAATTGCCATAAAATTGTTGTTGGAAATATGTAATTATAACAACAATGCTATGGCAATTCCACTCGTTTTAATTTCACGTGGAATGCAGAACATACCCGTATATTTTTTTTTTTTTAATTTTGAGGCTTATTTTCAAGTTTTAAGTGCATATTGAATGCGCATAAAACCCTTTTTATAGAGCATATGTCTGGTTTTCCTGCTAATCAATTTATATTTTTTTTTAATCAACTCAGAATCTTACTCGTATATTTAAAAAAGTATTTGGCTTGTTTCTATAAATAAAAATTAATAAACTAAAAATTTAAGTTTTCCCCCCATGGTTTTAATAAATCAAGTGAAGTGTAATAAATGCAAGTGGCTAGCAAATAATGTAAAAACCAAAAGTTCCAAATATACGTACGTATGTATAGGGATGAAACGATACCACTAAGGTATCGATACTTTTACTTTATACGGTATTGGTTCAAAAGTATCGATACCTACTCAGTATCGAATAAAAAGCATCGATACTTACTTGTATCGGTCAAGTTCTTCATATGATTTGAACTTGTGAAACGAAAGTAAATACACACAATACAAACAGAATACATATGTATGTAGTATGTACAGTTAGAGTCACTAATATCCGGTTTTCAGATTCAGAATTAATAAAATGTCTGCCAGACAATGCAATCTTTTAATCTGAAAAATTTGTCATTGTTTGGCAGACTTTATGGATTCTGAATCTGAAAACCGAATATTAGTGAAACTCACTGTATGTACTTGCTTTGAAACATTTTCGCCGAGAGGAGCCGTACAGTCGGGATGACATTTTGAACGTTTGTTCAAATTCGATGTTTTGTCGCAATAACACACGCATTTAAAACAATTTTTTCAACTCACAATTTTATCGTCTTTTTATAAAATATAACCACACACTTAACTTGGGGTCCCATTTTCTTGAAATGACTTTAATATCTGTGACAATAAGGAAAAAGTGCTTAAAGGCTCAGTTACCCAACTGTAATGTAATGTAACTGCAACAGTAAGAAACAGCTGATCGATTTTGTTATGTGAAAAGTAATGAAAATGGTTATAGTGATGTAATGTAACGTAACCTACTTTTCATATAAAAATATCAATCAGCTGTTTTCTACGTTACAGTTACATTACATTACAGTCGGCTAACTGAGCCTTAAGTCATATTTTACTGCTCTACTGCAAGAGCACTTTTAAACTTTCCTAAAAAAGCGCACAAAACAAATGAAATTTTGCCCAGGGGAACTTTCTAATACGGATATTACATGGGTACCGTTAACTTAAGAACAGATTATATCGACTTAAGTGTTTTTCCTTTTTGCCACAGATATAGTCTAAACATAAATTTATATATAATACGAACAAATGAAACTTTGTTAAACTGACGTCATGTTGAACATTGTTGTGGCAAATAAGAAACGAGTATTTTTGACCGATACGAGTACTTTTTACCGATACCTACTTGGTACTCGGTAGTAAAGTATCGATACCAAAAGTACTTGGTTTCTAAGAAAAAGTATCGAGTACTTACTTGTATTTACTCGTATCGTTTCATCCCTACGTCGTATGTATGTATATATAATATTATAAATTAATGAAACGAACGAAGAAAGAAATTATAAAAATTATTCATGAAAGAAACAAAAAAGTGCGGGTGTTTTTTTAAGTCCTTTACAACAAAACTTTATTTCGAATATTTATAATTAATTAAGAGCTACAAAAATTAAATTCAAAATTTCGGATTTCACAAGTGAAACACTTTATTGTTCTAAAAAAACAAAATAAAAACTTTCAAATCAAAAGTCGTTTAAATTTCTAACAAAACTAGAAAGCATAATTAAAAAAACAAAATTAACTTAAGTGTACATTACATAAAATTTAAATTACACATAAGCAACAAATTAATAAAACAATTTTCTATATTAATTAAATGAAAGGTCAGAGTGTGTTTAGGGTTTAGATACTATTAAGGGGATTTTTGTGTTTATGGTAGATGAAAGACATGGCATTTGGTTGCTTAGTATAGGAATCGGGATACTTAAAACGTACAGATTTATTTTTTTTTTTTCTTTTTATATTTCTTTAATAAAATATTTGTTCTTCTTAGTTTTTTTTATAATTCTAATCAATCAGTCATATGTTAATAAATCTTAATTGTATAAATGTATTTTGAATTGTTTTTTTATCTTAGCTGCTTATTTATGTTATATTGTTTTGTTTTTTCGTTTAAAATTTCTAATTAATAAATACTCTACAAAATCTTGTCTCAACTTCTATTTTTAGGTGGTAAAGATTATAGGAAAGAATAATAGAAATATTAGTACGAAAATTTATATTTAAGAAAATGCAGAAAAGCGGAATATGTATTGAATGGAATTAAAAATGGAGCAAATTACCATTTTTGTTAAAAATAACAAACCATATTTCGCTATTTAAAATTTTGCGGAAATTTTAATTGCTTTTCGAAATTACTCTATTTTCAAAATGTCCCTTGTCAAACTGAGCTGGCTGAAATCGAATAAAGATAAAGATATATGTACCTGTCGGTAATATCAGTTTTCCATTATATCCGCAGAAAATGAGATGCTAAAAATTTTCTATGAATTTAAAACGGAAGTACGTAAACTGCTCATGCGCACTTGCTCATACTAATATGCGAGGACGCAACAATAGGTCCGTAAATTTTTTCGAAGGTCCCCTTATAGCATATAAAAATATCAAAGTCAAGGGATATCTTCAAAATTGGGAGCAATCGAATTTCGATAACACTGATCTTTACGAAAATTGTTGTTTAAAGGGAAATACTTGTGTATATGGAATACATAGAGTTCAATCCTTTTAAGTCTCTGCTCTATCGCGTACAGGGTGTCTACTCTGTAATTCGATTCAAAAGAAAATGCTTTCGAATTTATATGTTATACATACAAATTCGAAAGCTTTTTCTTTCGTTTCGAATTACACAGTAGACCCCAGATTTTTTTAAACTTCTGAAAAATATTATCTCCGAATTTGGGCGATCCCACTAATATCTTTCACCTGAACTCGGGAACGGTTTGCTAGATTTATACTCTTGAAAAACTTGAAAACTTGAAAAGTTTAGTCTGAAAGGCAGTTAATTAAACTGCAATTAAATGCATAATAATAATTTTCTTTAGTACATGAATTTTAAGTTTCCTACAAGATTTAATTATTTTAAATAGAAGTTTCGTTAAAAAGTCAAGACAAGACTGACCTTAAAATTCTCATATTATTTGTTCTAAAATTAATATTTCTTTTGATTTGTATTTTTGCTTCTTAAAAATAAATAAAACTATTTATACATAAGTATGTATGCATGTATACATAAAACAAATATAAAGCATCCTCAAGATCTTTATATATAAAATAAACATCACTTATATCACTATTGTGTTTGTTCCATCTTTGCCAGATTATGTGTGTGTGTATGTATGTTTGTGTTTATGGTAAGACGAAACTAACTACAAAAGTGATTTAATACCTTTTCTATAAATTAACATTATTCGAATCTTTAACATCGACCACAATATTGTTGGTGTTGGTCTTAATTAGCATTGGGGTGGGATATTTTTGCAATTGCAAAAATCTCTCCATAACACAAGAGGAGGAGAGACGAGCCTCAGCATCATGATCCCAGCATTCTTCCATTGTATCGCAGATAATGCTGATACCCTAAAAAGTTTTGATATGTTTAGTAAAATTATATTCTAAGGTCTTGAAATATATATGTGCAAATTGTTAAAAATATATTTGAATATGTAAAATACATGCATGCGCCTCAATGAATTAAATTACACTGTGCAACTAAAGAAAATTTTAAATTATAATGGGCCAGCAGAATTTTAATACAAAACTTTCGATTGATAAATGCAACGCAGGATGTCCCGCTCGCTAATCCCTCTATTGGGCACTTTAACCGGCGAGACCAAAATTAAAATTAATGTAACTTCCAGCTTGACAACTCGCGAAAAATTTAACATGTCTATCAGTTACATTCTATCTTCCTTGATCTTTCTCATTCTTCCTACTTTTTCCCCTTTCGCTTCATTCCTATCTCTCTCTGTTAATTCTTCCCTCGCTCCTTTTCCTCCCAACTTCCACCTCACCCCTTCTTCCTCACTCTCTCTATCTCTCTTTCTCCTCTCATTATTTATCTCATCCGCTCTCTTTCTTTTCCATTATACCTCTTTTTCCTTCCTTCCTATTTCTCTCTTTTATCCTTCCTTCGACTACATATTCCTCTTTGTTTACTTCTTTCCTTCTTCCCTCTTTCTTTTTTTCTCTTCCTTTTTTCCATCTTTTTTCATTAGTTCTTCTCTCCTCCTATCCCTATTCTTCTTTCCATTTTTCTTCTTTCCACCTCTCTTTTTATTCTTTTTCCTATTTCTCTATTTACCTTTCTTTCCATTGTTTTCTTTATTATTATTTCCATCTCTCTCTTTATTCTTCTTTCCATCTCACTTAATTCTTCTTTCCATAAATGACTAAAGAGAGAACAAAGAGAAAAAATAAATTCTTCTTTCCATTTTTCTTTTTATTATTATTTTCACCTCTCTCTCTCTCTCTCTTTATTCTTCTCTCTATCTCTCCTTTTTTATTGTCTTCATCTCTCTATTATTGTTGTCATCTGTTTCTTTATTCTTCTTTTATTCCATCTCTCTTTCTCTCTTTATTCTTCTTTTCATCCCCCCCCCTACTCTTCTTTCCAGATCTCTCTCTCTCTCTCTCTATTTTTCCTTTCAGATCTCTCTCCCTTTATTCTTATTTCCAAATTTCTAGCTTTCTTCCTTCCTCACTTTCTCCCTCATTTTTTTTTGTTGCTTCCTTCCTTCCTATCCTATCTCTTTCTTTTTTCGTTGCTTCCTACCTTCTTAACTATCCTATCTTTCTTTTTCGTTGCTTTTTTCCTTCCTAACTATCCGATCTTTCTTTTGTCCACCCACTCTCTCAATTTATTCCTCCGTTGCTTTTTCTTCTTTACCTTCTTTCTTTATGGCTTCCACTTTCTCTTTCTTCCACCGTTCGTCTGTATTTCATTATTGTTCCTCCTCTCTCTGTCTTTATGCCTCTTTTCATATGTCTCTTTGTTCATTCATCACAATCTCTATTTCTTCCTTCCTCAGTTTCTCTCTCTCTTTCTCTCTCTCTCTCTAAGACACAATTTTTTCTTCCTTCCTTCCTTTATTCTTACCTCTCTCTCTCTTTTTTTTTTTCAACCACACCCATTTTTTCATATTCCATCACCGATTCTCTCTTTTTTTTTCTTCTAACACTCATTCTATATATTTTCTCCTATCCCTCTCTCTTTTGACAAGTGTTGTTTGTTGTTGATTTTTTTAAGAAAATTTTATGTTGAAATTACTTTAGAAATCATGTTACTTATGTGATCCCTAACACATTATAAGAGAAAATTATAGTTCCAAGAAAGCCACCTTTTTTATTACTACGATTTTTAAAAGAATTGAAACTAAGATACGAATTAATTGAATAACTACGAACAACTAATTAAGTTTGTTGCACAGTGTACATTAACGAATTGAGCTATAACTTGATACCTTTAAATAATTGTTTACTGTCTTATTTAAAAAAATATTTTTGCTTTAAAAAACGTTTAGAATCTTTCATAAACAATAATATTTTTTTAGAAATAAGACCTTTATTGTTTAATTAATAGTTATTGTTTAATTAATACTTATCAATTGACATCAAAAAACTTACCGGATGTGAACGCCATGAATTTAAGATTTGTGGACGTAATTTTTTCATTACAACATTTTCCTGTACCTCGTCCAAGGTGGGTCTTTGACCCAACTGCAAATAGACAGCAAAAAAACAAACGTTAGATATGTTGCGCAAAATTTTTACTTTTAGTATTTCATTAGATTTTTATATCAAACCTCCGCCTCGAATGGTAATAAATATTCTCCCACAGGTCCTGTAGCATCACAGCGCGATACCATTTCCCATAGTACCAGACCACAAGCATAAACATCGATACGCAGAAAAGCATCGCGGTTAAAGTTTATAGCACCTTCTAAGACTTCGGGAGCCATATAACGTCTAGTGCCCACTTGTCCATGTGTGTCACCACAAGGTTTGCCTTAATTTGTTTTTAAATATTTTTAATTGGTGCAATTTCTTTTGTTTCATTTTGTAATTTTGAAACACTTATTTTATATTAATTTTTGTTTTCAACACAAATGAAAATGAAGGTGCTGCCTGCCATGCTTGATTGTTAGTAATTATATGCATTAAAATAATAATATTGAAACTTTATTTTTCTTTCAATAACTAATCACCAATTTTAAATCACGATAAAAAAATAACAGAAGATATATTGTACGTATTTACACAGGATTTTACTTTTTAAATAGTAAACGAAAAGGATAATTCCCAAAAGCAAATTAAATGCAAAGTTTGTAGTGAAATTAATAAATAAGTGACATTAAGAACTTAACATTATTAAACATATTTACAATCAAAATTTTGTCTTGAAAATTATACATACATACATACATACATACATACTACTACATATTTATATAGATCTTTAACTTCAAAGAAACTAATAATAATACGCGGGCCTATTTGATTTATTTGTAAGATTACAACAAGAAACATTTCCGTAATAACGTTGCAAATGATTTGGTTAAAGTGACTAAGAGAAAGAAATTCATAAGAGATAATAGAAAATAATCAGATATTTGTTGTAAATCGATTGGCACATAAAATGAATTTGAGAACGAATAACGATAAGATTATTTAATTCATTCATTTTTTTAATTTACATATCTACATTGGAGTGCCAACTTTTTGGTAAATATAATCACACTTCATGTTATAGTGTCTCACTGAACAACTGGAAGACACAAAGTACATAGATATGCCACGAAGTGTATTCGAACGGTCTCGGTCACACCGAGCCTGTGTCTTCTTTAACGCTTCTTTCGTAGTGGCATTGATTTAACGTATTTTCATTTTATACTTTGGGTCCTCATTCGCTATGCGATATTTGTAATTAAAATGTTAAAATTTATATTTATAAATGAAAAAGCTTAAAGTTAAATCGGGAACCATTAGTGTATTTTTTTGGGGAATTGTTACAATTTAAGTTTAAAATTTTTAAACGCGCTAATAATCGCAAATTAGTATTTTACTTATTAAGTAAAATATTTTTTTATTAAAAATACATTGAAATTGATTATTGAGGGGTTTAGCTGGATCCTATGCGCATTTCACTGTTGCTAATGCAGATCATCAGGGAACCTTTACCCAAAGTTTTTTAGAACAACTAGAGTTATTATGTTATAAACTTTCATTTAAACAAATGAGAAGCTCAACAACAAATAACAAAGTTGAAACAAGAACTCAATAATCAACATGTTTTTTTATTTTCTTACTTTACAATTGCTACATTGGCTGACCTTTTTCAGCTTCAAATTGTAGTCGTAGGAGAATGTAAAAAGAAAATAAATGTAAATAACAACAACAGCTATTTAAGAATAGAGTGTTGCCACACAAGTATTTTTCTGACCGGGTGCAGTCAACTTAATAGTTAGTGTTTTTTATGGGAATTGTTACAATTCAAGTTTAAAATTTTTAAACGCACTAATAATCCCAAATTAATATTTTACTTATTAAGTAAAATAAATTTTTTTATTTTACTTATTCACTGAAATATTTTTTTATAAAAAATACATTGAAAATGATTATTGAGGGGTTTAGCTCACTCCTATACGAATTTCACTGTTGCTAATGCAGATCATCAGGGAACATTTACCCAAAAACATTAAAACATGTTAAACTTTCATTGCTACATTGGGTGACTTTTTCAGCTCCAATTGTAGTTGTAAAAAGTATGTAAAGAAACTAAATGTAAAAAACCACAACAGCTATTCAAGAATATAGTGTTGCCACACAAGTATTTTTGACAGGGTGCAGTCAAGTTAATAATTAGTGTTTTTTATTATTTCACTTATTTAGTAAAATATTTTTATACATTGAAATTAAAGTTTAATCTTTTTTAATGCTAATAGTCATTTTCACATTCTGTTTTTTAATTCAACACAGCAATTTCTTTCATTAAATTTTGTAAAAATGTATTCTTGTGCATTTCACAAAGCACACATTTTCTCTTGTTTGTTTTGATTATATTGTTAATAACTTTCTCGCCGAACCAGTGTCACAGCTGATTTAACTTTTTAGCTTTTAGTGTTGGAAGTTGATGAACAGACGACCAAAATACACATACATTTCATCGCATTCTTTTTGTTAGAACTAATTTGAATATTCAGTCCACTGAATATCTCACTTCTTTGGTTCTGCACATTAAAACTTAAATTGCACTTATTACACAGCACAAATTATAAAACATTGTTACGAAAATTACTCTGACTAATACAAATGTTTGTCATAAAAATATTTGGAAAATATTTTCTCGGATAACAAACTTTTCTTTTTTGAAAAAGTGATATCTCTCAAAAATTTTGATTTCCTATTTCAAAAACAATTTCGTCTTAAGAAATTCTTTTTGGATTTATAAATATCATACGAGTAAAATATACTTTCAATATGAACTCAAACAAAAAATTCGAAAAAACCAATAGAAATTTTCTAAAACAAAAAAAGAAGAGAGGTGTCTTAGGACACCCGGTTATAGCTTAGCTGCTTAATTATATAAAATAATTTGCATGTGTGAAATAACAATGCAATAAAATTATATGATGACAAATTATCTGCAAATATTTCAAAACGTTTCCATTTAATGTCCATTATT
This sequence comes from Tachina grossa, assembly GCA_949987645.1. Taxonomy (NCBI): domain Eukaryota; kingdom Metazoa; phylum Arthropoda; class Insecta; order Diptera; family Tachinidae; genus Tachina; species Tachina grossa. The sequence goes on from OX465274.1 coordinate 185,133,769, forward strand.
TTCTTTTCTAGCGGCGTACGATTAAATTAATGTACTGTTTGTAGCCGGTAGCGGCTGTTAGCCGGCTTACAGCCGATCGGCAGTGTTCTCTGGTTTGTGCTAATGGCAAAAACAATACAAAAACAAATTGAGCAATCGTTCTAATTGTTTTTGTTTCACTCACTTCAAACAACGAAACAAAACAAAATCAAACAATTTCGTTTCGTTTATTTTTGTACTCTGCTTTTAAGTACAAAGCAATCAAAACAAAATAAATTTATAATTGTAATAGTGTTGATTACTTTTGTTACGAAAATCACGTCCTAACTCCTGTATCGCCCAAGAAATAGCAAAGATATAAAAAATTAAGCCCAACGATTAAATTCAGATAAATAAAGGTTTTCTTTCATAATTTATCTGCTAGGCTTTAAAAATTTTTAAATATCAATTCAGTGTGTTGCTTCTTAAGCCAGACCCGATCGTTTAAACATTTTGATTTATCTTCTCTTAGTATTAGGGTCATATATTTTTAAACTTTTACGAAATAATAATCGTTTAATATTTTTCCGCAGAGAAAAAGAAACTTTTTTTCAAACATGTACATATTTTGTGTATAATTCTTTTCGACAAAAATTTGCAATTATAAAAGAAAACAGACTTTAATCAAAATCAATAAGAGAAATTAATTAAAATAAAGAAATTTTAAATAAAAAAAAATTAATAACATTAAAATAAAATTATAATACCCAAATGTTTAGTAAAAGATCAATGTTATATGCAATATGTTGTAAATGTGCGCCTGATTGAATATATAAAAATGAAAATAAAATAAAAATAAAACTTACCCGGTTGAAATATCATGGCTAAACCAAAATCAGCAATACAAGCCGTCAAATCATTTTTGAGTAAAACATTCTTTGATTTAAAATCACGATGTGCAATAGACGGCTTGAGGCCTTCACTTTTTGTTGAAAAAATTTCCTCGTGCAAATGCGCCAGACCGCAAGCCATCGATTCGGCAATTTTGCAAAGTTCTTGATATGTAATAGTATGGGATTTGAGATAATCACAGAGCGAACCGTTGTGTTGATATGCCGAAATAAGCCAAAATTCTTGTTGGATCTTTTCGGTGTGTTTTTCGTGGCCCAAAAATTCCAAAATATTTGGATGACGCATGCGCGGCAACTTGTAAATTTCCAATTCTGTATTCCAAGATTCTTTTTCTTGCATGCGAAATATTTTTACTGCCACATCTTGATTGTGGAGTTTCGCCTGCCAGACGTCACCGAAACGTCCACTGGCTTTTAGCTCCAAAAGCTGTATAGGTCGGTTGCTGAGCAAAGGCGATGAATTTGTTATTTCAGCTTCATTCTAGTTAAAAAGAGAAGTGATAATTTTTAGTTTTAGAAGAATATACTTTTTGTTATTGTGTGATACTTACAGTTGGTATTTCATTGAAATGTGCCTGCTTGCGTCTACGATATAAAAATAAACCAATGCCTGTTATGGTAATTAATATGGCAAGTATGATCGAACAGATAATGATATAAATTAAATCGGCATTCTCTGGGGTCTTCTCTTTGGGTACTGCAAAATAAAATATTGAATGTACATTTTAATTTTTATCTTTCATGTTATATGACATACTGTAAGAAACATTGAATCATAAGAATGTTTTTGCAGTAATTCATTTGAGTAGAGGTCAAAGTTTTTAACTGAATTATTTTTCAATTTGTTTTTGCAATTTTTAACATTTTAGAAATATGCCGAACAAGAAACAGTATGTGCTTGTCTTTTTGGCTTCACACATTAATAGAAGGTGATATCAGCTAAAAGTTTGTTTTGATCATAATATAAAATTTTTTCTTCAATAAACGGAAGATTTAAATAATTTGGTTGACTAATAATAACAACAACAACAAGCAATAAATATAAAAAGGTTCTAACGACTGATTCTAACAGAGAATATACGTAACGGCCGATGCACAGTGGGGGTTTTCGAACAAACAAAAAAAATGCCAGGGCGAATAACTACCAAACTAACCCCCAAAAGAATTTTATTCGTAAGGTTGAGTTTACATCTGGCATTGCTTCTGTGTCATTTGCCCAAAAAAGCGTAACCAACTAATTACTAATGAAAAACTGTTTAATTCCCAATCATGTTGGGCTCTATAAAATTGTATATTTTTACGAACAAAATTTTTGTCCGGACAAACTTTTTTTTATATGTAGTTTGACTTCTCTTTTCTTGAGAGAGAGAAAATATTTTTTACGAACAACTCTCAGTTTGATTTGGTTAATTTTATATTTTGTCCGGACAAAATCGAACTGAGCTGCCAATTATTTTAATTTTTCAGCCAAAGTTGAACTGAGCTGCCACATCATGTTATATGAATAATAAAAACACAGAGTATACTTGCATTAATTATAATAGAAATAAAAGAAAATTGGAAAATAAAACATATACATGTGGAGCTGAACGAAAGGATTGCATTAAACAATTCAATATACACAGCGACTTGTAATCATTTGCCGCTGTGCTGCCACTTGTAAAATTAATACACATCGTTTACACACGTATTTCATACGGTAGCTTTGATTTTCCAGACATATTGTTTGAAATGGATGAATCGTGCTGCAGAAAACTCTCAGTAAAAAATTTTTGTCTGGACAAAACTTTTGTTCGGAAATAATGGGTGAATCCAGCTTTAGTTATGTATGGAACTATTTAACTTAATAAATACATGTCTGAATCAAACAGTTTTTCATTAGTAATTAGTGGTTACGCTTCTTTTTTACGCTTGTGTGGCACATGGCACACAGATGTAAGCCCGGCCTAAGTTTTAAAAAATTTCTGGCATTAAATTTTATTTTCGGTCTTTGATGGAATTTTATGGCGAATATTTTTGAGGAAAATTCTAAGAGTATTTTCCTTGTCCCTTTTCCAAAAATTACAAAAAAGGTGCGGGTTTTAGAGGGTTAAAATATTTCAAAAAAAATCCTCGCTTTCATACACCGATTTCCCCATAACAATGTGAGAAATGGAGCACAGTGGAATGGATGACTTCATACATTTTTGTGCAAAAACTATAAAAAGTGGTCTTATATCATTGAAATTTAGCACCAAGCATTATATTGACTAAATTAAGAAATAAAAATTAATTTCATTAAATTTGAATACTCCTATCCAGTGCAGCAATTCAAAACTTTTATTCGAATCCTGCTGCAACAACAGTTTGATTTTTTTTTTTTCAAATAAATTTTATGTTGCATTAAAATTTTATTCACGATGGTATTTATTTAGTGTTGACTACCGCGCGATGAGTTCGAGTTCATATCTTGGCCTTATATACATTTTCTTGATACATGTGTCTCAATACCCACAATAGCGTAAATTAAATAATTAATAAAATACAATGATTGTTTTAAATTCATGTTTGCTTCAACTTGAAGTAACTTGGATTAAACATGGTTCTTCGTGTTGTTTCAGTATGGAATTTACGTTTTTCCAACTTGAAATAACTTTGATTTAACAAAATTCTTCATTTTAATTTAACAATACTGGAATGTTAAATCAACATAAAATAAAGTTATTTCAGAAGGAAATATTTTTTTTTAAGATTGCAAAATCATTGACGAAAATATTTTTAAAATAACCTTGTTTGCGTAGATTTTAATGTAAAATTTTTCTAGTGTGATTAATTTCCTAGAAAACATTAACCTATGTATGTATATGTATTTCCGGAAATTTTCGAGAATTATTTTTTTAGTCGAAAGAAGAAATTCCTTCCCACCTTTCATTTTATTGAAAGAACATCTTGGGAAAAGGTGGGGCTATATAAACTTTTTTTATTCAAAATCAAAATTAAGCTCATTTTTTTAGCTTTATTTATAGACTCATATATGGACCACTGAATTGAGTAAAAATGTATCCTGTGAAGAGCTTCAACTCAAAATTTTTTCAATTTCAATTGGTCATATATACGCACTGTAAAAATCTTACATCATGTTCTCTACTCTTTCCTCTTTTTACACGAGGATATGTCAGTTGTCAAAGTTCAATATGGCGGCCAACAGACGCCATTTATTAAATACGAAAAAAATTAAAAGTCGGCGAACTATATCAAAATTGGTGTCATTCGACAGGTATTTTAAAATCATCTCATCATCACCTCTTATGATTTTTTATTTCGAATGATCGTTTAGGATATTTAACGGTTCAAGGTTGATCGCAGTCGGAATTTTTTTATTTTTTTTTATAAATACTTGTTAATATAAGAGTAGACTTGTGCCATTTAGTTCAGTTTCAGTGACCGGTCATTTTAGTTCATTATTTGTAAATGAACTATTTCGTTCATTTAGTTCAATCGCTCTTTGTAGTTCAATGAACTAGTTAGGTCTTTTTAGTTCAATAAATTTACATCTACAATTCTACATGCATATGTATGTATGAGTGTAGTGGTCTTTGAAAATATTAAAAACACAAACAAAATTAATTAATAAATTTGATTTATTTGATTTGATTTTTTATTTGATTTATTTATTATATTTAAAATATCTCATAAATCCAAAATATTTTTTGTGAATAGGGTAGTACAAGTGTTTACTTGTGTTTTCTTGTTTATTGCATTTTTGGTAGTAGCCATCGATGAACAAGAACATACATACATATGGATGAGTATAGAAGATAAGCAAACAAACAGTAAAAAAATAAAGCAAAACATTGAAAATATTTTGTTCACAGCCTCTGTGTTAGTTCATTTTGTGTATTAGGTCTTAGTTCAAAAAATTAACTAGTTCAAAAATTGAACTAGAGAGCGTAAAACATTTCAACTAGTTCACTTAGTTCAAAGTACTGAATCGTTCATTTGAACTAGTTCGTTCATGAACTACACAAGACTATATAAGATTATCGGACCTATTCGGAAAATCACAAATTAAATTTTTCTAAAAAAAAAAACGTGAAAGAAATGTGAGTTTCTGTGGTAAAAACAAAGAAAGCTCTTAATTCGAAATAAGCCAAGTTTTAGCTAATTTTGTAATATTTATATTCAAAAGTACACCTGGGCAAAATTTAAATTATTATGTGGAATTTTTCAAGTCTTGCTGTTTATCTCTTTTCGACTTATAATATTTTATGGTATAGGTATTTTAAATAGTATATATTTCAGTTAAAGTGTGTACAACTGCAAAAGAAATAAGCTGAACTTGAAAGTTTAAAAAAGCTTTCCTACAAAAGTAGTACATTATTATCGACTTGTCGGTCGTCAGGCTTTACGTTGTTAACGTATGCATTTACTCATTGTCAAATTAGAATATTGCCACATCAAAAATTTCACAAATAAAACGCTACTTTATAAATAAAAAGCGCTGAAATGTGAAAAGTATTCCATAAAAAATGCAACTCTATGTTACTTAAAGTTTCTACAAACAAATAATAATTGCGTTCGCGTACTCAAAAGTTTTTACAAATTTTTACTGAACTTTACTGCATTTTACTAAATTGCGTTCGTTTACCCAAAATACAGTAAATGAGAACACAAGTTGAGAGAGTAAAGTGACAGTTCTTGACTGAGTGTTTTGCAAATTTTTACTGCAGAAATTTGTCGTAGTAAAGTTTAGTAAGACAAAAACATATGATTCAAAATGTAAACAAATGGAAAGTAAGCAAAGGAAAAGTGTAAAAATTTGAAAAAAAAAAGGTTAAATGAAAATCGTGAGTCATTAAAAAAATAATTAATTTATAAATCATAATAATAATAGCTGTTAATATACATATTTTGTAACATATTTTATTAAACCTTTTGTTTTGCAATTTATTTTAATTACTCAGAGCTGTAAAACTGTAAAGTATCTGGGTACTTAGTATCGCACTTGCTTTTAAGGTAATCAGTAAAATTAACAAATAGTCATGTAATTTTTAGTAATTTAGCCAACAACAAAACAAGGAAATCAAAAAGAAATTAATTACAAATATTACATGAAATAAATTACAGAATTTATTCTTAGATTGTCCGTGTTATAAAAAAATTTAATCGAGTACCAATAATTAAAAGAGTTGCATAGTCGAAAGGTTATATATTTTTCAACACTATGTGTAGTTAAAGTCAGCTATTTCTTTAATCTTACTAATTTTTACTATTTTTCCGTTCGCGTACTTTTTACGGCAACAGTTCTTTTTGAGAGTAAATTTTAAAATTTTTGCAGTAACTACTCATTTACTGCATTTTACTGCAAAAGTAAACGAACACACTTAATAAAAATAGCAACAATAATAAACATAAGACAGTACAAAAAAATTAAAAAGTTATTTTCAAAATTTTGTGTGTGAAATATAAATAAATATATTAGTTGAAATGTGTAGATACTCCTAAAATAATGCAAGCGGATTGTAATGAAGAATGGATGGGAGTAGCACCAATGGGACAAGCAATCTATTGAAGTGGAAAGAGTAATGTGCCTAAAAGTTTTTTAGAAGAATTGGTTAGATAAATTGCACGTATACACATTCATACATACATATGTATGTATGTATGTAATTCAAAAAGAATTATGTGACAAGAATGCATGTTTGTGAGTTAAATAAATAAAAAAAATAAAAAAGTTAACATTTTTATTTTTGATTTTCATAAATGTAAATTTGTTTAAAAATTTGGTTTTATGTGTACTTTTTTGCTTTGTCGACAAGCACAAACCAAGTGACTGATTTTGACATTTGTTGTCGTTTGAATTTTCATAGTGGGTACCAAGTTTGTATGAAAATGGTTACGTCATCGTTCGCATTCATTGTCGATCGACTTGTTTAGTGGGTCTCAAATCAGCTGTTTGTCGTTAAAAATGATTGCGAACGACAACGTTCGATATCGTGGGTTTGGCTGTAAACATTTCTCGCTACAAAAATGCATCTTTCGATTTTTAAAATTAAGTGATTGAAAATATTGGGTTTCGACACCAAAATCATCCTACTGTGCCGGAGGTTTGAGTTCGAACCTATTTAAATAAAATATTTTTTTTAATGCACCCTTTTGTTTATTGTGAGATCAATTTTCGACATCAAACTTCAACCCCTTTGAAAAAAAAAGTCAAAACAAACGCTCCAAATCACTTTTAAGGGAATTTTCAACTCCATTTCTATTACATATTCGCTAAATTCGTTTTTTTATGAAAACTACAGAAAATGTCCTTAGAGAATTAGAACATTTTGTTATCTTTGTGTTTCGCAAGTACTTGTAAACATTTTTCTTTTTTTAATTTTTAAACGACAGTTTATTGAACCACTAAATTCCTCCAACAGTTATAGTCCCCATTCAAATTTAACACATCGTCCTCTCATTCAGAAAATAATGAATATTTAAAAAAAAAAAGGAAATCAACCCTTTCATTTTCTTAAAAATTCTTACAACATTTGAAAATAATTACAAGGTAAACATAACGTTGTTGTTTTACTTTTTTACGTTCGCATTTCTAAGGAATAAAATATTACCCTCCAAAAAAAAAAAACAAGATTTAAAAATAAAAAGTAAGAAACGAAATATTAAATAAAGTATAGAAGAAGCTAAAACAACCTACAAAGAAATACGGCCTACAGGTGAACCACATTACAAGTGGGCAAATACAAAAACTTAAGCCCCCAAAAAGTAAAATAAAAATAAAAAATCAGAAGAGAGCTGCTTGTTCAAAATGGGGAAAGAATAAAATGTATTGTACACGTAGCTCCACTAACAACGATGCAAGAAGATTCTAACAAAAATACACATCACATCACATCATCATCATCATCATCGTCCTCATCATCATCGGAATCTCGTATGCAAAATTCACAAATTAACATGCACACATGCATACTTGAGTGACAACTACAGTATGCAATAGAAAAATTCATAAAAATTCTGCTCTATACAAAAAGAAAAATGAAAGTTCCCCCAATTTATTAAGAGAAGGCAAAAAATAAACACACACACACAAAAATAAAATAGAAAAAAAAATAACAAGTGAATCAACAAGAAAAACGTGACTAAAAACGAAAAAACGTTTCTGAGGCAAAAAGCTGCCTACTGCGAAAAACAAAAATATAAAAAAGAAATAGTAGCAACAGTGAAATCTAAAGGATTATTCTTAACTCTTTTCTACATTAAAATCATCACAAGGATAAGTAAATGCACATACATACATACATATCTACATGGTACTTTTAAGTAAGTGTGTGTGTGTGTGTGTGTGTGTTTGTGTGAGTGTTGCAAGTTTGCATGTGAAATGCAAATATGTATGTATGTATGCATGTTTGTATGATAGTGTGTTTAACAGAGTTCCTTTTTCAAAAGTGGCAAATACCAACAATCACGAATTAATGATACACAACCAACCAATTAACATGATTCGCAACATATGGCAGAATAAGAAATGTAGCAGCAGCTACTGCTATTGCTTCTACTTTAGCATCATAAGCGCTCTTTGGATATGTTTTCTTTTTTATTATTTTTTATTTTATTTACAGAGTTCATTAACTTTAACTGCAGCAGCAGCAGCAGCATCAGCGGCAGTAAAAGGAAAACAAAGTGCAAAATTATATTTAAATCGGTTAAGAGTGGCACTCAAGTAACGGTACAGTAAATCGGCACAATGCCATTTTGAGAGAACTCTTCTATTAGATGCACTCATTCACATGTTTATCTTAGTTCGAGAATTAATGTTTAGCATACATTTCGTAAATTGTCATAAATATTCTTTGAGGCACATTTTTAGAAAATATGCAAATAAAATCGACTTCAATGCAAAGATCTGATAGAACATTTTCGAAAAAAATTTATGGAACCAAACTGGAAGTAAACTCTTTCAAACAAAGACAATTTTGAACATCTGTTGCGTTGCTTCCGCCCATTTTTTAAATGCGTATGTGTGCTTGTGTGTTACAGAGCTCAGGGTGTGTGTTACGTTTTGTAAAAAATTTTGTAAAAAAGAAGAAACACTTAAAATAAAATACTAAATTTTAATGGGCGTGACTCCGCCCATTTTTAAATGGAAGATTGTGTCTATTTTAGAGCCCAAGGTGTGTGGTTAGTTTCGTAAAAATCGGTTGGGTAGAACCACTTGATATATTATAATAAATTGTAATGGGCGTAGTCCCACCCATTTTTCCAACTTTAAAATTGTGTAATTAGAAAACCAAAAGGTGTTTGCTAGATTTCGCAGCATTCAAAGAAGCAGAATGTCATAAAATGAAATAAAAAAATTGGGCGTGTCACGCTCACTTTTTTTACAATGGGACCAATTGGAAACTATACCGTCTCAGAAAAAAAAGAATCTTTAAAATCGCTCTAAAATGTACCGAGTTATGAAGTAACAATGTCAAAAAAAAAAAAATACAGAAGAATTGAAAACCTCCTCCTTTTTTTTAAGTCGGTTAAAAATAAAAATAACTCTTGTTTTACTATGGAAGTCAAGTTAAAATTTAAGTATTTCGTTTTCTGCACTACATATGTATTTAAAAGGTTCACAGCGATACCGTTCCTAAATAAATTTGAAATTTGTCAATTTGCTTTCCAGTTTTGAGTTTTGTTAATAGGTAGAAAAAAAATTATAGGGATCTGGTAAAGCACTGGATGGTAGATAAACCCCCATATGCAAAAAAAAAACAATGTTTGCTTGAAGCGTATGTTAAAACAAAATTTCCATACAAAACCCGGTTTTAACGTACACTTGAACCACACTTTATTTGTTTGCATATGGGGGAAAGACAGTACATTTTCAGACCATAGTAGGATATCAGTCAGTCTTAATTTTGCAGGGGAAAGGCGTTACCCATACAGGAATCCAAGAAAGACTAACTGGAATACCTATAGGGCCACTGTTGATATTAGAGCAAGGGTAACTCCGTAGAGTATGGATACACAAAGAGGAGTGGAAGAGGAGGTGGAATATTTCACTAGCACTTGTAGGGAATGTTTTGAACAATCCTGTCTATTGGTTTTCCCGGGCAAAAGAGAACAGCTTTCGTGGTGGACCAAAGATCTAAAAGATCTGAGGTCCTCGGTTAGAAGATTGTTCAATAGGGCGAAACTCATAGGAAGGTTTGAAGACTGGAACAATTATAAAGTGTTGTATAATAAGTACAAGGGTGATCTGAAAAGGGCAAAAAGTGCCTCATTTTGGAAAGTTATCGAGTTATCGAGGTTTACACGAAAATTGTCAAAATGCCCTAGGGCTCTTGGGAATATTCAAAGATTGGATGGTTCAAGGACGGAATGCAGCTCTGAGACACTTTCTGTTCTGATGGGTACTCACTTTCCTGGCTGTAGGGAAGTAAGAGAAGAGGCAACGAGGGAGCAGTGAAATTGGAAAAAGCAACATAGGCAATAAATACATTTGAACCGTATAAATCACCGGGCCCAGATGGTATTTTTCCGACCATATTGCAGAATGTCCCATAGCGCGTACTACTGCCACTGGTGGGTATCTTTAAGATATGCCGAAAGGCTGGAGAGAGGTTGGGGTCATTTTCATACCCAAAGCGGTTAAGCAGGCTACTCAAATCCGAAGGATTTCAGGCCAATCAGTCTTTCGTCGTTTCTTTTGAAAGTATTAGAACGACTGATTGGTATGCATCTGAGGAACACAATTGATACCCGCGTCATTAGTGGCGCTCAGCATGCCTATCGAAAAGTCAGGTCTATTGAGAGTACGCTTCATGACGTGGGTGGTGTTATAGAGAGAGTACTGCAGCACAAGGATTACACACTGGCTGTATTCATAGACATTGAGGGAGGCTATTAGGAAGTCGCTGGAGATACTTAGGGTTCACAACTTTCTAGTGGAGTGGATAGTTATCTGCATAGTAGCAGAATCATCAACTCAAGCATGGGAAGGGGAAAACTGAGGAGATTAGTGAAAAGAGGTAAACAACAGGGAGGAGTTTTATCACCTCTATTGAACGCAATTCTTAATCGTTTTGACAGGAGCGGGCGGAGTTGCATATGCGGATGACGTGGTTTTACTGGTAACGGGAAAGTTTCTTCCCACTATAAGTGAAGTCATGCAGTCGGCATTGGGCGATATATCCTCCTGGGCCAGCAATAAAGGACTGGGAGTCAACCCAGGGAAAACCGAGCTAGTCCTCTTTACCAGGAGACACAAAGTAGATAGCTTTGTACTGCCCAGGATGGGTGCGGTGGAGCTGAGACTATGAGAGGGAGTGAAATACATGGATGTTTTCCTAGACAGCAAGCTTTCTTGGAAAAGGAATACGCTGGAAATGCTAAAGAAAGGGCTCAATGCCTACTACGCATGCAGGAACACCATAGGAAGGAACTGGGGTATGCAAAAGAAGATGGTAAACTGGATTTACACATCGGTTGTTAGACCGGTTATTTCCTATGGTTGTGTGGTATGGTGGCAAGCATTGAGGAAGGAAAGTCACAGGAGATTACTAGCTGAGGTTCAGAGGTGTGCCTCGCTGGGCATCACAGGTGCATATCTCAGGATGCCTACTATATATACTTCCTATAGAAGACTTTGTGGTGAGAACGCTGACTAAAAGTCTCCTTAGACTTGTTGAAGCAGGTTTGGTGAGGACAGGAATAACAGGTCACACATCAATCTTAAATGAGATCAGTTGTAGTGATCAGGGATTCGTAACCCCTGGGAATGTAGCGTTTTCCAAGCTGTGATAATGGCGATACTCAGGGCCACGGAACTATTTGCCAGGAATGTAGCTGAAGGTGAGAAGTTAACCTTCTACGTCGACAGCCAGGCAGCGCTAAAAGCTTTGAAGGGACACAATGTCAAATCGAAACTTGTTAGTGACTATAGGAAAGCCTTCAACTTGCTTATGGACAAATATAGTGTCAGACTATATTGGGTTCCTGGCCACAGCAGTGTTGAGGGAAATGAAATTGGCGATGAGCTGGCAAGAATAGGATCGCCATTAAATGAGGGAATGTCCGACAGATCGGTGAAATTGCCGATAGGTCATTACTATAGGGAACTCAGTAATTGGGTAGAAAGCAGAACCAACAGTTCATAGCGGAGTAGGGAGGATTGTAGAGTCTCGTGAGCAATGTGAACAAAACTTGACTCAATAAGATCCAAACTGCTACTGGACATGGATAGGAAGGCGATGCGAATCGTGATAGGCGCGTTTCTCGGTCGGAGGAATGACCATTATTTGTGAAACTAGCACTCCAGATTTGTGTAGGATGTGCGGGGATGAAGAGGAACCAGAAACCATTGAACATATTATCTGCCATTTCCCGAAGCTGTAACTTCATAGACTTAGAAGGCTGAGCAGACGTTTTCATCGGCGCATTAGTGATATCGGTAAGTGTAAGCTGGAAGCACTTTTGGGTACAAATGGGGGTTAAATATTATTATTAACGGATAAATAGAAGAGAATCACAATGGACCCAACTGCGTCTCCGAGTGGAGGTGTGTTATAACACCAACCTTCCTAGCCCAACCTAAAAGAGACTACGTGCAAAAGTAAAATGATTTTTTACACAAAAACCTATATTTCATTCAAAAAGTCATGGACTTATTAACACACCCTTGTCCTATAAGAAAAATGATAGAGGGAGTAATAAATGTATATTTCGGGGGATAGCCAAAATAATACTAAGTAATATATTTAAAGCCGCCAAACATCGATTATTATGGCCAAATTCTTTCTTCTAAAGTGTTGAAGACTTACAGTAGTACCCGGCATCAAAAGAAGATATTAAAGTCGGATAGACAGAAAACGTTTACCCCTAGTACTGTTAACCCTTAATTTTTCGATAAACTAATTTTAGCCCGAGATCAATCTTTCCAAGAATTCCTTCAGAAAACCAAATCCAGAGATGTGAAGGAAATTCATAAATCAGACAGTAGAGTGCAAGATTTTATGATTTATATTTATACATACATACATACATACATATGTGATGAAGAGGAAGATGCTGCTTAATAAAAAATAAACTGAACCGAATAAAGGAATGAACGAGAGAAAAAGTTGCATAATTCTAAGAGAAATTAAAAACACAACAAAAGCCCATAGAAAATTAAAAACAAAATACTGCTGTTGAAATTGGGGTAAACATGGCATTGTGGCATTCTCCACCAACAAACCAACTAACTAACATCATCGTTGTCAGCATCAAATCAACATATCGAAGAAATCCATCCATATTGTGCACACGTGCCTTGCAATGAATTTGAAATACATATAATAACAATTTAAGATAGCAGGAGCAATTGAGAATTGCAAAAAAAAAGGATCCCTCTTCCAACTAAACTCTACTTTATGCACACAAGCGTACATACAGTGTTTGTGAGGGTACGAAGGATTTTGTTGCTCGTATTTTAATCGTGACAACGAAATTAACAGAGAAACCAAACACATCGTTTAATTCTCTGGCAATAAAGTTGTGGAAAACAGTAAAGGGAAAATGAAGAAGTAACGTAAGGGAGCTGAATATTTATTTATATACTATACAATATTATAAAAAAATATATAAGTATAATAATAAAAAAAAAAACAAAATATAAAATGAAATTTACCTTGTGTTGTTGCTTCTGTTGTTGTTGGTTCCCATTTTTGTGCAGTGTTACACATTGATTGTTTGCAACAACAGAAATGCAAAAAATTCATATTATTCTTGCGAGGCTCCGAACTCGTAACACATTCTGTTTGATTACATTCTGGAGTTTGAGAGAAGCAACCCTTCATTTTTATATGGTCTTCGCCTGCAAAATTGAAAAATAAAACGTAATACATATTGGGGTATTCGCATTTCTATGTACTAGTACATATATTTAAAGTAAATATAAATAATAAAATTTTTTTTATACATATTTTCATATTTTTATTTCTAATGAAAAAAAAAATTTTTATTCAACGACTCCCCTCAAATTATTTCTATTCAGAGCAAAGTACACACGAGGCAACTGTTGAAGAAGCAGCAAGTGAAGTAGAATTTGGTGGATCATTGATTTTACGTTACTGCAACTCGGTATTTTGATATTTTATTGTAGTAGCTTTAATCAGGGTTTGTTAGATGACGCGATGTCTGTTCAAATTAATATTGGATTGAGAGTCAATTCCAAAAAGTAATTCGTGTGGGGAATGGGTATTTTCAAATGAATTAGACATCAATAAATGCTTCTTAACGCTTTACGAAGAGTAATAAATTACATGAATGAAAACAAAACAAAAACATTTCAATTCTTTTATATACATATAAGAATATTTACAATGAAGTGTACTGCATTTTAAATTTTCACTTACGATTGTACACGCTCACGATAAAAATCAAGGGTAGACAGAATTTCGAGTTTTCGAAGTCAGCTAATTTACTGCGTGCTGTTTTAATTAACCTAAGGATTTGCATGTCGATGGCTTAATATAAGAAAGGCGGAACTGGAATTTGCGATGTTCTATAGGAGAAGCAAGAAACTGAAGAAAAACTAAAGTATTTACATGCAGAAATAATTTTTAAGTTGGCATAAGTCCTTGATTTTGAACTGTGACGTACTAAGATCTTCAAGGAGGATGCAATTATACGTTGTCTCCCAGAAAACGTTAAAAACGCGATTTCGAAAAAATTGAGATACGTCCTTTTTATATTAAGCCATCGATAAAACCTGCCTTATCGCCGTCGACTACGACACTTTGGTCCTGGATTTAATAAAAAACTGTTGAAGTCTGCTATTAGAAAAACTTCCACGATAAGATTATGGAAATAATTCCCTGGGATCTTTTATTCAGAATCGGGATGATTATGGTTTTTGTCTCTGCTTTTTTAAATTCGAATATATCTTCACAAACATTCACTCCTATCGTGAACATCTTTTCCCGAAATATTTCCCTTTTCCCAAAATTGCAATCGTGAATAGGTTCTTCCTAGAAAGTTTCCCTTTTTTTTGGATTTCCCTTATCGTGAATAATTTTTTCTAGAAATGTGTTCGCTCTTTTTGATTCCCCTTACCTTGAATAATCACCCTCATTCCAGTTGTCGGCATCGACGTCACTTTAACACAATACCAAAAAATTGGGGATTTTTTTTACTCGCTCTCGAGAATAATTTTGTGCAACTGAAAATCTATTTCCGTTCCCTACGGTCTAGAAAATAGCATAAATCTGCCAACAGGAGTCAGTAGTTTTCGACAACGGGTACACAAGCCCCAATTTTTTGGTATTGTATTAAAGTGACGTCGATGACGACAACTGGAATAAGGGTGAAGATTTTTATGGGGATTTTTTCACTTTTCCCTTGGTTTTCTTAACTTTATTTTTGCAGGCGAATTGACTCAATACATCGCGTAATTTCAATATTATACTTCCAATTATATATTAAAAGTTAAAAATAATTTATTTTAGGATAAGATCAGTAAATAATGTCCACGAGTATTTTTCACATGAAAATAAGTCACGATTGCAACTTAAGGGAAAAGGGAAATATTTCGAGGAAATAAATACTCACGATAGGGGTGATTATTAAACATAAATTTTTTGATTCGCAATTAATTTGATTCAACTTTACAAATCTTTTTCTCGTTTGTTACATTCACTAAGAACTAACAGCAGGAAAAAATGCTCATGGAAGATTCACGATAGCATTTTTTCCTTATTGTTAAATTAAAATTTTTTGGAGACAAAAGTTCTACTGGTTATTCGGTATAGCTATGAATATTTCATTGAGAGGAGGCGTGTGTTCGAAACGAAGCAAGAGCTAATGTATAAAACAAGCAAAGCAGGTTGCCACAATACATTTGCCTCATGTGTACTCGACCTAATAAATTACCCCTAAGCTCTTATTTTTCCTCCTTTTTTACAACTTATTTCTTAGTTAGCTATTAAAACAAAACAATAAATATTAACCCCTATATTCATAAAATTTGAAACGAATTTTAAATGTATTTTATTTCAAATTTTCCATACAAAATTTTTCCTAAAATGAATTTCAAATTCATTTTATTTTTTTATTAATATGGGGGTAAATATTTTAGCATTTAATATGACTTTTAATTAACAAATTATTCTTGAATAAACAACTCTCAAACAGGATGTGCATGAATTAGCATGCCTAATTTCAAAATATATCGATAGAGAAAAAGTTTTATAATTCTCAATAATTTATGGGGAGTTTTTCTATAAGTATTGGAGTTTTGCAAGAATTTTTAAATTGTGGTTGAAGACGCCAATGGAACCTCCGCATCTGTAAATGGTAAGTTTTACAAGCAGGAAGTGGCTGCATTGGGTCACGATCACTGTTGGCTTCTACAGGACGGAGCAAGCGCTCACACAATTCGCCCATAATTCTGCATCAACTCTGGAGGTGGCCATTTGCGCAACACAAAATTTTCTAGTTAATGTCATTAATTCTTTACTTTCAAATTAAATTTTTATGAAAACAGAGCTCTTTTTTTCATTTATAACAAAATGGCAGCGAGCTGGTTTCAAAGTTGGTAAGATTATTTATATATATATATATATATATATATATATATATATATATATATATATATATATATATATATATATATATATATATATATATATAATATATAATATATATTTGATCGTTTACACTCACTCCTATTGCATTCAATACAGCTGAATATAAGTAAAAATGTAATATCGCCCTAAAGGCATATTGCTTTGCATGCATACGACAAGGCAGTTTTTAAATAAAGCAAAATGTTTTTAAATAAAGTAAAATGTATGCTAAGCAAGATGCATTTTGAGAAGGAAACTTATCATGCCTTCAAAACTTACCTGCCATTTCATCGCGCGACCATAATACGTAACAGCTTGGCGGTTTATCAGAATCAAATTTGCAATGTTCAATTTTTGTGGCACAATCGCCACGATTTAAACATTCTTTCTCATCGTAATGTTCACAGTCAACATTATGGTCAGGCGGTAGAATAGCTGATTCCGAGAGGCAAAAACACAAGCCCAATAGCAAAGTTAAGCCTGAAAATAAAAATACCATTAATTAATTTAGTCTTTCGTTCAGGTGAAATCGAAATGTTATGAAGTGTCAAAGTATTGCTATTTGATGAAACAATAATAATTAGATTTCTATGAGTCTCGCAGTAGTTCAGTATACAAAAAAATAACATCTATTTTAAAATCTTTGGATATTATCTTAAATCGCTTTAATTCGTTATAAAGTAAAAATACTAACCAGCGATGAGCCTAATTTCTGCCTTTGCGGATATTTCAACAGGCAGAATTGTCGTTTTGTCCTCATGGGACTCTTGAGACTCTATTATATGCCGAAAAAATAACTGTTGCGGTTTATTGCAGACCTCATCGGCCCATTTGTTTTTAAATCCGAAACTGGTGCCAAGATTAAAGTGAATTGTGATTCATATCATTGCAAATCAGTTGGAGAAGAAATGTTTCTAACAGGACGATGCAACATGCCATGCAGCGCGTGAAATAATCACTTTGTTGAGTCAAACGTTTGGTGACCGAATTATTACAAGAAATTGACCTGTGAATTGGCCACCTCACTGGTGTGATTTGACAATTTTGCACTTCTTTTGGTAGGGAAACGTCATATACATATCTTGTCTATGATGATAAACCAACAACGATTGACCATTCAGAAGACAACACGACGACGCACTACTGAAGAAATAAGACCGCGTATGCTCGAAAAAGTGGATAGGCAGGATGGTGTTCATAAGGCGCAGTCGCAGAGGCCAGAATTTATTTTTAAACATTAAATGCCATGAAATTTGTGAGCAAACAATATCAAATTGATGGTCATTCCATTGAATTTGCTAATTCTATACCTCTAAAAAAACTCACCAAGTCAATCAAATGTGTCTTTTGTCGAGAATGGCAATGCGAATTTACGATATCAGTACCAAACTGTTTTCAAAGTTGAGAACCACGACATTAAAACTCCTCTTTTCTCTATATATGTATATGTATGTCAACAACATCTGCTTCTATGACGAACAAACTAATTTTTGCCGACCTAAACTATCATTCTGATAACAATGAGATTGTACAACAACTACGAATATTCATCCATATAATTTCGCGTGGGTGTCATGACTAAGTTTCAAGCTTAACTTTATTAGAATTTATAAATTAAGAAATTAACCATTTTACTTATGTATATTTACTGTGAAATTGTACTGAACAACCGATGAGTTTCACGATGGAAATAGACATGCATACATACAATAGTATTTATGTATGTATATAGTATGTATGTATGTATTTATGTACATATTTTGATTTTCTAAAATGATTACTATTAGTTACTTGCATATAAGTTAAACATGTAAATTTATACACACAATACAACTAAGCCTTCATGGGAATTTAATATGACTATAAATACATACATACATACAGACATTACATATATGTAAATACATATGTATGTGTGTGCGTAGATTTATTTGCCGCATACTGTATGTAGTGTGCACTGAAATACGTAGGTATTTTAGTGTATCAAGTAGAAGAGAGATTACATTGTTTGAATGGTGTGGGGAAAATTATTTTCTGTTTGTAGTTTTCTTTGTTCTCATATCAAATGTGTTTTGAGTTTTTTCTTTCCTTTCAACAAGGATTTATTTATTTTTTTACTATCAAACACTACGCAAGGATTTTATACATATATTGCACATGGAAGCAGCTAGCTCTTAGATGAAAATACTCTTGATAATAGTAAAATTTAGAATCAGAGGGCAAATTAAGGCATGCGATATCGAACAAGTTTTCATACAATTTCAATTGTGTTTGAAAAATGAAACTTGTTGGTTGTTGTTTGAAAACGGTATTAAAGGCAAAAATCTGTCTAAAAATTTCGAATGCGATAATTTATGCCCTAATTCTCTTCGACGATTGTATCGTCTTGTCAATGGACGAAAAAAAGCCGCAGTTCTGATTCGTTAAAACAATTATTTATTGTCTATGGTAGAATGTTCGTGTATATGCTTTATGATTTTGTTCCAAACATTATTTCCAACACATATTTTATCATATATATTTTCAAACTATTGTATAATACTTTAATTTAATTTTAATGTTTTAAAAACATGGCAATAATATTTTTTTTCATTATCAAAGAGAACAACCACTTTTGGCGAAAATAATTTAGAGAATTCAAAAACAAGAACTTAAAAGTATTTTCAAACAAAAACGTTCCAAATCTTCTTACTGAATTAGGGCATTAATTAAATTTCTTATTTTTAAAATTCCTCAGATATGTACATACATATGTACATATTTATTTATTTATGTACATATGTATGTATGTATAGATATATATTTACATATTTATTTATTTATTTGTTTTTTTTTTGCAAAATATAAGAACTAGTATTTCCATAACTCTCGAGATTCAACAGTTAGCATCGCGTGTGTGAAGTGAATAATACTCATTTACACAAAAATTATTTTAAATTAGTTGCTTCACTTGTTTTTTTTCTCTCTCTAATTTAATTTTATTCGTTTTTGTTTTAATCATTTTTTAATCTTATACACAGAAAACTCAAAGCCAAATTTTTGCAGCATATCATAATCTCTTTAAAACAATGTTACATTCTGTATAATACAAAATAAATTATTTTACTTCCTGAGAAAAACATCAAAATACAACAATTAAGACAATATGAACTTGAGATTAAATTTCCATCCTGTTTTTAAAATCATGAGATTTTTTATTTTCAATAGTGATTTTCATTGATCTAAATCACTAGCTAATCACTTCTATTTTCTAAACAATGGCCTTATTCATAAATAACAAAAATTAAAAATTTTAAAAACCCCCGACTTTTTTCAGAAAAGATGTTATATCTTCTAAACGGCTGGACCGATTTTCTTCAAACATAGCCGTTTGGCCTGTACGTGGACACGGGCAGATACACAGATCCACAGACACACACTACAAACTTATAACACCCCTTTTTTAGTCGGGGGTTAAAAATAATTTGTTTTATGCCTTTTGTAAACCAAAATTATTTTTTAAGACTACAACCGTTAATGATTAATTTAATCGCCTTGTCACAAAGAATATAAACAAAACTAAAAATTATCTACAAAGTATTATGCATGTGTGTAAAGATAAATTTGAATTAAATTGGCAGAGACTGAAACAAACATTTCTAAAATCTGATGTTTTGCCCATAACAGAACACTGTTAGTTATTTAACAGTAGTTTTGCTAAATGCATAAGGAATGCAAAACCTAACAACTGTATCGAGATCATCAATAAATTTAGAGAAAAATCGCTCTAAGAGTTATTAAACGAAATTTAAATATGTACATATGTACATACCACCATGTTGAAAATATGTCTGGTTTAGCCAATAAATTAGATTTTGAAAAAAACATTTCCTTCAGAAGGTTAGTGGTAGTTTTGGTAAAATATGGAATTGCACACGTACTGCACTAAATGTGATCCAATCGGCCCGGCCCCCTTTCGGCATTAATTTTGGTAATTGAGATTTTAAATCTTAGAGTATACACTTAATTACAGATTTTTATATATTGTTAATTAATTAATAGAAATTTATTGTTTGAACACCAGTGTAAAGGACGATTTCATACCAAACACAACGTTCGTAAATTTTTTGACAGCACATAAGATTTTACGCTAAAAAATATAAGTGTTTTTTTCTGCAACATTGCATTTCATATCAAAATTAATTCTTCTGTGAAAATCTGATGACGCATGATTTACATATAAATTATTATTTAATTGTGAATTATTTTCATGATGAGAGTTTAATTTATTTGCTTTCTTCCAAGAGAATACAGCTCTGCAGTCTTAGCTGCTTTTAGGAAAAGTAACGAGCACCACCTATTTTAATTTAAAAATTCATGTACAGTCGAACTTCTCTATAACGTAGTTGCTGGGGACCGAACCTGTATTATAGTGAAAACAAAGTGCGTAGTCCTTTGTCCCCTCGGGCTCATTATCAAGTCATATAAATACTTAAAAAGTTATGAAATGTAAGATATTTTTTATATAAAATAGTTAAGGAAATTATTCGAAAATTCGATGAAAATTATTCGAATAATTCTTAATACAAATTGAAAATTTTTTGTTCTTTCAAACAAAAATTAAAACAAATTGTTTGAACAGTCGAATAATTATTGCTCGAACATTCGAATAATTATTGTTCGAACATTCAAATAATTATTGTTTGAACATTCGAATAATTATTGTTTGAACATTCGAATAATTATTGTTCGAACATTCAAATAATTATTGTTCGAACATTTGAATAATTATTGTTTGAATGACAAGACTAGTAATTCCACAATTAATAACATGAAACTTTCCCATGTGGAGTCGCTTCAATTTTCAAAAACTGGTGCTTTAAAAACGATTTTAAAAGGGGGTGCCGGACGCAACTTATCGGTATGAATTTTTTTTTGTATTTTTATTTACTTAAAACTGAACCGATTTGGGGGGTGAGAGTAGAAGAAATCAAAAAAAAAAATAAAAAAATAACGGCCATCCTAATGTACATATGTAATACTATACTGCAGAAAATTATCTTTTTCAATAATCTTTGACACAAAAAAAAATTAACGAGTTGTTTTCCCCCATGTGCATTGGCGGGTTTTATACGGTTTACACATCAAGATGCAAACTTAACTACGTATGTGCATATGTATGTATGTATGTACATATTAGTCTCCTGCACAAAACATCTTATAAGAACTTTCAAGACATGAGGGATTTTTCACTTGAGCGAAATCTTATAAAACAAACGTTAACAACATTGTTTGCAAGAAATTTGTTTGAGTATTGTATAAGAGTAAAGAAGAAAACACTTCGTGACGGAAGAATTTGTGATACTTGCTTCTTTCTACGCATGAGCGCGTGTACAAACGTCATGCATGCATGTGTGTATGATTTTTTTATTTTTCTGCGCACATGCAAAGGCACACACATGCATTAACATTAGTTGTATGCAATTAACCACATAATAGCTTACCATCTACATATTACACACACACTCAAACGTACAATATGAAAAATAACAAGCATACACTAATCAACAGTACTTCTTTTGAGTGTTTGTTACAAACAAGCTGTCTTGCGACATCGCTTGTTACAACTGATATACACATACATCAATACATCCATCGTGCTTCGCTTATAGTACGACAGCATTTATTATTGGTTTAGTATAATACATGCGACGTGAATACTTTTAAAAATCATGACGTTTTTACATTTCAAGACTGTTTACGCAGCTCTCTAGTACATATGTATGTAAGTACATGCGAATATGTGTAGTGTTGCGTATTTTATAGTTGTTGTTTACTATTTAAACTCTATTTCATCCTTGTAGGTTGTCGGTGAAAATTGAGTATCAAAGCCATGAGAAGAAGCATGATTATTTTCTGTTCATTTGTGTATGTTCCTTAATTTTTTGTTGTTGTTTTTTATATTTCTATATTTACAGTTGACTAAGGACATGTTTAATTTGTTTTTTTTTCTATTTACATTGTTGTGTTTTTTTGTATTTACTTTTATTTTCCATGCCACATACATATGTATATATCTACAAATAAACTCATACCCACCAGCAATTGATTGTTCAATTCCTACAAACATTTGGAAGATATCTTAACCAGAAGATATAAATACAATATCTTATTTTTATCATTTAGAAGAAAATCATCAAAGTAATACTTTTTTATATTAAAATGTTTTCATATCAGTGAAACTTTTTGAATAAACAGTTCAAAATGTATTGACTATTTATTTTTTCCTTTAACAAGGTATTTTGTATCATTAAAATGTTGCATTTTTTCAGCCTGGCGTTTTATCACATGCGCAATAAATTTATAATATCAATAAGGGTTTTCATGAGTATGTTCAAAAGCCTCGCAAACTATGCAATTGTGCATTTTAACACCCTCTTAAATAAAATTTCAAAACTTGTATGGAAATTTATTTACACAATCCTGTTAACTTTGCCCAACAATTTTCACCCGTAAACTTAAGCTGTGCAATTGTGCATTTAGTAAACAACATCTCTTTGGTTTTTTTGCTTCCTTGAGGCATTTTTATATATACACACACACTTTTTATTTTTAGAGAAATATGTAAATACTTATTTAATTCAAAAACTGCTTGAAATTTTATTTTTTTATTTTTGTTATATTAATTTTTTTGACATTTCGTTCAAATTTACTCAACTGTTTGCGCAAAAGTTCGAAAGGGGCTTCATGAAACAAGTCTCGCATATTTTCCCAATTGCACAAATGGGAATTTTAAGAGTTCTCATGAAAACCATGGTGTAATTATACAGGTGACTGCGTAAGGATTTTTTATAAAAAAATACGGCAACCATAGCTGTGTAAAGAACCGAAGAATGTCAAAAGCACAAAAATAATTGTACTAAAACCAAAACAAAATCGAAGTTTTTGACATTCTTCAGCTACAAAGTACATAGAGCAAAAAATTATCAGCTGAAGTAGCGCTGCCACCTAGTTAGATACACCTTGATGAAAACCCTTAATATGTTTTTAACTAGAAAATAAAAAAATATTTAATTTAAAATAAAAACAATCCGAAAATTTTCAAAACATTGTCAGGAAATTTATTTTTATACTGAAAATATGATGACTCTCGCGAAGATAAATTGAATTTAGTTGACCACAAAAAAATTGTTTAAGTTTAAATTAATGCTAGTTTTATATATACATGCATATATACATATACATATATATTCCTTCCTTCAGATAATTTAGCAAAATTGTAAAATTGCATTTAGAAGATAATCTATCGATATAAATAATTTATCTGCCTAAAGATAATCTGGCAATATCATAAATAATTCTATTAGATGATTATCTAGCAATATCACACTTTTATCTTCTAGAATTATTGCATTCGTATTTCTTCGAAGTATCGCCCTGGCCGCACAAACTCTCCCGAAGGGGGAATCTTCCGCAACACGAATATGATTGTTGCCGCAATAATATTTTTCTGCCAAGCAATACGATTTTGAATCATTTTCGTATTACTTTGCTTGTAGGGATAATGATAATGGAGTACCCAAAAAAAAATGAATTAGTTCAAAGAGTAATTTTCAGGCCTTCTTAATCATGACATGAGATGTGAGGCCCTATGCTCCTTAGAGGATCGCGGGGAATATACATCCATATGTACATATCGCCACCTAAAATCCAAAAGGCCGTAACAACCAAAACATTCAAAATAGAGTTTTTGATTGATTATGATGTGATTAACCAAAATACATATTTTTCTAAAATTTTACTCACATATGTTCAAAAATACTGATTTTATTAATTATTCAATTTGGCACCTAACATATAAATAGTATTAAATTTATGAAGTTTTTTGCTTCTCCTGTAAAATAGTAAAAAGTGTACTTACGGCCTTTTGGATTTTAGGTGACGATATGTATGTATACATGTATATATGTATGTATATAATCATAACATCAAGTGAATTAATATTTAACGCTTTACTAAATCCGAATTAATTTGTCATTAGTGATATGATGAAAATTAACATCCAAAAAGCTTTCATATCAGGGAACAAGCACGGTTGCATCACCGATTTATAAATCAGGATTCGTTCGAGTCCTTCATTTTAATGAAGAGAAATTTTTTTTTAAATTCCCGTACAAACACATGATCACCAATAACATGCACGTTTCCCCTAAATCGAAACAGTTCATCACTCGAACTCATGATTCATCACAGTTTTGTTTTATTGTTGTTTTATGGAAAAGTTGGGTTAGGTTATGACGGGTTTGCTATTATCATAAGAAATACCTTTAAAAGAGTTTCAACTTCTTTTTATTTAAATCATAGATGCACAGTGCATACCACAATTGTGGAAACTAAATCATACACATTATGCACTAAATACATTCACGAGTGCAACCTACAAAAAAAATGTAATACATTTTGTCGTTATTATATTATTGTATTCTATAACGCAAAATAAACAAATGAGATAAGGCAGGTTTTTACTCAAACTTTCCGAGATCTGTTGATTTGTGTAATCAGTATATGTTTCTTTCTCTTTGAGTTATTAGGATTTTAACTTAAAGATAAAGATAATACTTTAGTTATGTATAAATACCATGGAATTTATCCTTGATGATAGGGAACCAATCGGGTTGGGTTAACGGATGATTAAATAAAACCAAAGTGTTTTATTAGAATTCAACTTACATAGTTTTGTACATATATGTACGTATGTATAGGTGTGGTTTATTGACTTAAAAAAATACTTGTTAATTTGTTGAGAGCTGAACAGCAAGTGACCGCTAGAACATTAAAATGGTCATTTTAGTTTAATAATTTTCGTTAAAAAAGATCGATAATTCACAATAGCATCTATTTGAGATGAAACCGATTACATACATACTTATGTTCGAAAAGTAATTATAAATCGATAATATACAATTTCTTTAAATTAATAAAAAAAAATACAAAATTAAAAAAAGGGTTTAATTCATTTAAACAGTATATGTTAAAGTGTCATAATAAAATAAAAAAACGAGTGTCGTATTACGACGACGACTCCGACGATTTTGAGCTAGATTAAAGAAAAAATGTTGCAATGTTCTTTAATCTAGTACAAAATCGTCGTAGTCGAAGTCGTAATACGACACTCGTAATAAGGCCCAGTATGTATGTATTTCTAGTTGTTCTAAGAAATTTTTGGGTAAAGGTTCCCTGATGATCTGCATTAGCGTCAGTGAAATACCATTAGAATCCAGCTAATCCCTCAATAATCAATTTCAATTTATTTTTAAAGACTATCAACAGTTTACTGAACAAGTTAAATATTAATTTGGGAAAAAGTGCGATAAAAATATTAAAACTTAAAATATTATTAAAATTTAATAAATTTCTTCGTGCATTTTTTTTTTTTTTTGCAAAATTACAGAGAGGTAGAATTTTTTTACTTTTTTTTAACTTTCGTGAACATATCAATATAATCCTAGACAGTTCATACAGACTAGTGTCCTGCACAAGACCATTTATAAGACCTTTCGAGACATGAGAGATTTTTTAAATGCTTTACTACAGCGAAATATTCTAAAACAAACGCTAAACAACACTGTTGGCAAGACAAACAAGCCGAAACAAAGGTCTTGCCAACAATGTTGTTTAGCGTTTGTTTTAGAATATTCTCTCATGTCTTGAAAGGTCTTATAAATGGTCTTGTGCAGGACACTAATACAGACCACTTTTTGCATAAAAAATTGTCGTTGCACAGTGTTATTAATAGAATGTTTTTGTTTTTTGAGAGATTTTGTGTGGAATTGTCTTTTCAAATACACTTTATAGCTTGAGCAATTATTATTTATATGTATATAGCTGGGATCACACGATTGGCACAATGTACCAATTTTCGTCGGCTCACTGAAATATATTCAAAAGTAACAAGGTAAATTTGCATTATTTCTCAAGTAATTGAAATATAATTACATAACTGCACCACACTGCATTGGTAATAAAGCCATATAGACTTATTCAAGAATTAATTAAGAAATAATGTCATTTTGGCTTATTACCTATGACTTTATTGCGGTGAGAGGACATTGGTACATTGTGCCAATCGTGTGATCCAGGCTTATGTAACATAAATTTTTAACACACAAATGTGCGTTTTATTTTTAAAATGACATTTTTGACTGTCTTCAAAAAAAGGAGGAGGTTAACAATTCGTCTGTATTTTTTTGCTGTTACTAACATATGTAACTTACATTTTAGACCGATTGTAAAAATTCTTTTTTGTGTGTGAGGGTATAGCTTCCCATTGGTCCCATTGTAAACAAAGTGGGCGGGAGCACGCCCACAATTTTTTTATTTCATTTTCAATTTCAATTTCAATTTATTTATTTAATTAATCGAGCTCATAGAGCCATATATGATTAAAATGTACAAAAAGTGATGAACTTATTTCTAACCGCGTGTGTGATACATATATTGAAGTAAAAGTTAACATAAAAAACATTTATAACTTATTATATTTATATATTTTATATATTTATATATATTATATATTTATATATATTATATATTTATATATATTATATATTTATATATATTATATATTTATATATGTATATTATATATTTACATAATAAGTATGTACTATTAATATAATCCTTGACAATCAAATTTATTATTTATTCGCCCCGATATTCTGTTTATTTGATTGCTACGAAACCTAGCAAATACCTTTGGTTCTTGCAATTACACAATTTTAAAGTTGAATATATAGGCGGAGTCGCCCATTAAAATTTAATATTTCATTTTAAATAGCTCTACTGTACCGATTTTTACAAAATTTAACAAACACCCTGAGCTCTAAAAACACAAAATCTTTCATTTAAAAAATGGGCGGAGGCGCGCTCATTAAAATTTAACTTTATATTACATGAATTTTTTTCGAAAATGTACTATCAGATCCTTGCATTGAAGTCGGTTTGTTTTCTTTTTTTTTTTTGCAGAATTATGTTGGCAGCATTTGGGGGCGTATTAAAAGACTATATCTGTGGCAATATGTAGTAATCGGTTAAGGCGACTTATAATAATCAATGTTTTTCGGAAGTATTGACGCTACCGATAAGAGATTAATATTTATTTATTATACATATTATACAAAGTAAATTTGCATAATATGGTGTTGCACAAATATGGGCGGGGTAACTAGACCATATGCCCAAGATGGTATTAACAGTATTTTAAAAGGTTTTGTGACTGACTGTACACGACCTATGCCTTCACATAGGAAGTAGCAACGTGGTTGTTAAAGAAATTCTACAAGAAACCGCAAATATTAATATATTCTACTTTCGTGTGAACCTTTCTTTGCATATGCCGCATTGCAACCACTGCAATTTGCCACTGAAACATAATACACCATAATGATGGTAAATTTTCTTAATTCGACTGAAACGATTATTGCATATTGCCACAGTTATAGTGAAACATAATTTTATTGTAGAATATGTGTTTTCAATGCGGAAATACTTCGGTTTAATAACATTGTTTTTTATATTCGTTTCGATTTGTATAATAACAGCAACTATACATAGGAATTAATAGATATAAACACGCATTTGCAAATGTTAATATCAAGTTTGTACATAACAAAGAAGTGATAATAGAATTGTATGAAAAATCAAAACACAATTAAGTAAAAAAGCAAAACATGATTATGAAAATATGTATCTACTCACCAAACGGAATAAAAGGTTTCCATGACATTTCATTCATTTTGGCACTTTTGTAGAAATCCTTGCGATAAGGCAAAGAAGAGTAATTCACTAATTATTATTTGAGTTTATTTTTAATATATAGGTTTTTAAAAACAAGCAAATATAACAAAATTTGCTAGATTTGAGAGGCTTGTTTGGAACACCTTAAAACGCACTCACTCAATTAGGCATTTGCAACTGATTTGATTGATAAACTTTATACACATGGATTTTTTGATATTTTAATAGCAAAACTCTTGTTCATCGTGCATTTTTAACTTTTGTGTCCTCCACATTATATTGGAGCGTTGAAATTTAATTTTATACTTGTGATATGTATATTGTACAAGAAAACTGGCGCTCCTCCGGCGCTAAGTTTTTTTATTGCTGCAAGTTTTCCTACATTTCTTTCATTTGTTTTTCATTTTTTCTTCTTTGTGAATTGAATGGTACACATTTTGGCTGCATTTAAGTTTTTATTTCCCTTTTTAAATATAATTATTTTCACTTTTCAATATTAAACAGTTCAGTTTGTGTCACCTTTAACAAAAACAATAAAATGCAGTTGAAATTAATCAAATATTTTAATTTTTACTCCCGCAAGAAAATTTTTCGCCCCGTTATGTTTGTATGTTTTAAGCAAGTGAGGTTTGTAAGCCATATAGTAATATATATATTAATACAGTGCAGCGTAATTTGAATGCAATTCAGTATATAATGGCGTAAGAACAAAAGAGAAAGCTATAAGTCACTTCGAGCATATTAAGCACAAATAAATAGTTGCCAGATTGCTATAGATATTAATATACGTTCCAATCAATTTTGGTGTATACAGTCTGAATTTGCAAGTAAGAACTTTTCGTTTCATTTCGATTTAAGTACGTACCCTAAATTTGTTATGAATTATAATTAACAAAGTTTTTTAGTTGTTTATTATGAATTTTCAATTTGGTGAACTTTGAAATATGAGAAACTTTATATTGAACTCACGCTGCTTACTAATGTCATCAATTCATCGGTTGGATACTGGTTTGCCGCATCAATGATGTGTTCTTAATATCTGTACGGCACACCAGTAACCAATCGTCGATTTTTCGAAAACAGTCATGCCGTACTATGCATGGAAATTTGTTTCACCCATTACGCATATGTTTTATGAGTGTGGCAGCACTTCTGTGCTGAATTTTTGCCACAAGTCGGTACCGTAGCAACTCTGAGTATTTGCAGACGTCAGAAAAGTGCATTTTAATTATTTTTTTCAGCGCTTTGTGAATTTTATAAAAATTAAGGAAAAAAGTAAATTAATTTCCAGTAATTTTTTAGTTTCTTATATTTTGTTTGATTATGTTAAGTCGTAAACGAAGAGCTAGTTCGATAAGCATTAAACATGATGACGATTCCCAACAAATGGACGACTCTACTCCAGAACAATCTCCGGTATTAATGACTTCTATGGTAGGATCAACTTCAACGGTAAGCATGTCGGCCCGAAAAAAACGTCGACTAGACCCCACAGAAATGTGTCAGAGCCTGTATGACTCTATTAGAAATTTGAAGAAAGAAGATGGCAGCACGTTGTGCGATACATTCGTCAGAGCACCTAAGCGTCGCCAGGAGCCATCATATTACGATGTGGTTAATAACCCTATTGACTTGTTGAAAATTCAACAAAAGCTTAAAACTGACATGTACGATGATTTAGATGAACTTGTGCAAGATTTTGAATTGTTGGTGAATAATGCAAAAGCTTTTTATAAGCCAGATACTGCGGAACACCAAGATGCAATAACGCTATGGCAATACGTAGTGACAAATAAGCAAAAATTGCTAGAAACTATTGGACTGGGAATGATAATAACAGAAGATGAGCCCAAGGTAAAGGGTAGAGGTAGACGCCGTTTGACTTGCAACGCCGAGGATGAGGTCAAAGACGAAGATGCAGTAAATGTATATGAAGAACTGTTTGGCACAGTAATGACTTCGGTCGATTCGACAATGAATGATAGACCATTGCATAGAATGTTTTTGTTATTGCCATCGAAGAAGATATATCCTGACTATTACGATGTAATCGAACATCCTATTGATTTAAGATTAATTGCCACAAAAATTCAAACAAATGCATATTCGAATCTTCAGGAAATGGAGAGAGATCTCTTGCAAATGGTCAAGAACGCATGTCAGTTCAATGAGCCTGGCTCCCAGATCTATAAAGATGCCAAGGCCTTGAAAAAATTATTTACACAAAGACGTCTTGAGCTTGAAACTGGTAAAGCAAAGTTGACACGTCGTCACAAGTCCGTTTCAAGCGCTGCTATAGCAGCTCTTAAAGAAGAGGCAGATTCTTCCGACGATGAGGAAACCAGCAGAAAAGGCGAAGGTCCAATGTGGGCTCTATTCGATCATTTATATAATGCTCCTGGTCATTCAGAGCATCCAGGAGCTACTGGCCCACCCTTGGGTACGACTTTGTGGAAATTGCCTGTACGGAGATTTCATCCAGAATATTTTGAATTAATTAAACGACCCATTTCGATGAGTCAAATTCATAACAAACTCAATAAGGGCGAATATGCAAACATCAGCGACTTAACTGCTGACCTATATCTCATGCTGGATAATGCTAAAAAAGCGTTTCCTCCCACACACCGTACTCATAAGGACTCTGTTCGCATGCTAAAATTAATGAATACTAAACTGGTGGAAGATACTCTAGATCAAGAAACCAGTGAAATGGAAGATGAAGAGGAGGAAGATGATGAAGTCGAGGATGTGGAACAAACTATATTGGTGGCATCAGCGGAACCTCAGCCAGAGAAGAAGAAGAAAGGTCGGCCAAGACTTAACCCTTTACCCAACACTTCTTTGAACACTACCAGCAATTCCCCCAAGGTGCAACGTATGACAATAACGCCTTACATGAAGAAAAAGGTGTTGGCTTTGCACAAGTATTTGTTAGAATTTTCTTTAGGCACTCGCAAGCCGGTAGATTTGTTTATGGAAAAGCCACCCCGTAAAATTTATCCAGATTATTATGATATCATACAAAATCCAATCGATATGAATACAATTGAGCACAACATCAGGGTGGATAAATATCGCGATGTGGAAGATGTAGTGGCTGATTACAGACTTATGTTTGCTAATTGCCGTCAGTATAATGAAGAAGGTATGACAATTAATAGATTTCTTTAAAACAATACAACATTTTCTTTTATTTGTAGGCTCTAATATCTATGAAGACGCCAACGTTTTAGAAAAGGCTCTAAGTGAAAAGCTAAAAGAATTCCCCGGATTAAATGAAATTAAAAAGCCTCTGCAAAAGCTGAATAAACCTGGGCGCCGTAAAGCAAACGCTTTGCCCATGAGTGACAAACTATGGCAATTTTACGAAACATTCCGAGACTATCAAGAACCCAAGGGCAAACGACAGCTGTCATTAATTTTCACAAAACTCCCTTCGAAAACAGAATATCCCGACTACTACGACATCATAAAGGATCCCATAGATATGGAGAGAATTGCCAATAAACTAAAACAGAGTCTTTATGAAAACCTCGATGAACTGGCCGCCGATTTTTTGCTAATGTTAGAAAACGCCTGCAAATACAATGAACCGGATTCGCAAATCTATAAAGATGCTTTAGTTTTGCAACAATTAACTTTGCAGTTGAAACAAAGTCTAAGAATGGATCGTGATACGGTACCTGATGTGGGATTGGCTGTTCAGGAGGTACTGCTGACTTTGTTTACGTCTATTTATAACCATCAAGATGAAGCGGGAAGGTGCTATTCGGACTCTTTACAAGAATTGCCCGAATACGATGAACAGACAGGACAACAGAAAGTTCGTGGTATTTCTTTGGATTTAGTAAAGCGCAGGCTGGATAAAGGTGTCTACAAGCGCCTAGATGTATTCCAGGAGGATGTGTTTGCTTGCTTGGAAAGAGCGCGCAAACTATCACGCACAGATTCTGATGTTTTTCAAGATTCAATTGAATTACAAACTTTTTTCATTCGAAAGAGAGATGAAATATGTCACGACACATTGAGTTCTACGGCCTTGCATTATTCCTTGGACAAACTAATGTCTGAAGTGGAATTACTTCGCCAACAAAAGATACAACAAGAAGAACCCGAGCATGATCAGGAGGATAAAATTGTTGTGGACAAAATAGCCATGCAGGGAGAAAGTATGATTATTAATCAAAAAGTTTTCTCAGCCGGAGATTTTGTTTATTTCCAACACAACGAAAACAAAATTCCCAGTATAGCCTACATCGAGAGGCTTTGGACTACCGAAGATAATATGAAAATGATGCATGGTGTCGTTTTTCTAAGTCCGCACGAAACTTATCATGTGCAAACTAGAAAGTTTCTCGAAAAAGAAGTATTCAAAAGCAGCATGTCGCAAACTATTCCTATGGAAAGAGTGTTGGGAAAATGTTACATTATGCACATTAAGGATTACATTAAATACAAACCAGAAAATTTTGATGACAAAGATGTGTTCGTATGTGAATCACGTTACAATGTAAAACCCAGATCTTTTCAAAAGTTTAAAAATTGGCCATTTTTACGTGAAAACGATCCTGTAAAATTGTTGCCACGCGAAAAGCCCTTGGAAATGAAGA
The DNA here is from genome assembly GCA_949987645.1 of Tachina grossa. Classification (NCBI taxonomy): domain Eukaryota; kingdom Metazoa; phylum Arthropoda; class Insecta; order Diptera; family Tachinidae; genus Tachina; species Tachina grossa. The sequence goes on from OX465274.1 coordinate 185,166,603, forward strand.
GGGTCATGTCGGTATTTAAAGAACGCGTTGAAAAACACAAGGGAGAATTGGAGGAACTTAAATTGCAGGAAGCTCTAATTGAAAAAGAAAAACCGAATATTCCTTGTGATCCTCCACCAAACGCCGAAACAAATGCGGTCTACTATCAACAGTACAACACAATTTGCAGCGGTGTTGTCAAGACGGGTGATTTCGTTTACGTGGCCACACAAACAGGCAAACAGTCTGTAGCACAAATCCATCACATTTATGAACAAAATAATAAATCTTATTTCAAAGGACCCTGGCTGTTGATGCCGTCAGAATTTACTCCACCAATACCTACACAACCGCCACTGGGTAAACCATTCTACAGGCAAGAACTTCTGCTCTCAACGGTGGAGGAAGTAAGCCCGGTCATTGCAATTGTAGGACGTTGTGCTGTGCTGGAGTATCAAGATTATATTACTTCTCGCCCCACCGAATTTCCGGAGAGTGATGTATACATTTGTGAAGCCAGCTATGACGAATTGAAAAAATCTTTACGTAAATTTTCTACACCAAATTCGTTGCGTAAATTTCAACACTCGCCAGAAGTAACACAAGATGAAATCTTCTATTTCAAAATGTCCATAAAACCAGCAAAGGAAGTAAAAGGTCATGATTTCAACGAAAGTTTGGGCATAATGGAAGACTCTTTGGATGGCAATCCACCATCGGTTAGTTCGGATATTGCCACAATATCATCGCCAGCCCCCTCGGTGTCCTCAACCCCGTTGTCCTCCAAGAAGAGTAAAATAGCTAAGAAATGTTTAACTGGTTATATACTCTACTCAAGCGAAGTCCGAAAAGGTAAATTACAATTATCATTAGCAGTAAATAATTAATTACTAAAATTGTATGTATTTCTTTAGGAATTTGTACAGCGAATCCGGAAGCTTCATTTGGTGACATATCACGCATGGTGGGCAATGAATGGAAAAATTTGCCAGCTAGCGTTAAACAGAATTGGGAAGATCGGGCCTCTCGTATAAATGAAGAGACAGCCGCTAGACGTGAGCTTATGGATGAGACTTTGAACTGTGCCAGCCCTGCACCGAACGTTGAACAACCGACTTCAAATGTTACATACGAATGTCTGTGGGATAAGTGCGATTTTCAATTTGAGGATTCAATCGATTGCATGGAACACTGTTTAGCAGAAAATACTGGTCACGTGCAGCGTACGGCACAGCAAACCGAATCGGAATATGGCTGCTTGTGGCGCAATTGTATACGCGTGAGGAAGAATATGCAGGCATTTCCATCACTTGTGCGTCTTATCAAACATGTTCGAGAAGTTCATTTATCAAAGCCGGGCAAAATAATTGCAGCCCATGAACGCAGCAAAAATTATGTTGCCCGGAAACACAAAATAGCAAATACAGTAATGCAACAAATGAACTCTTCCGGCAATGGGCAGCATATGATGGCGGTCGGGGGAGGAAACGTTGCAGCAAATGCCCATTCGCCTCGTGGTGTAGATTATAATGCACAAATGCAATATCAACAGATGGCACACCCACCAGAGCCCATGTTTATCACAGTTCCTCCCCGTCCTCAACGCGTCTTACACTCGGAGGCTTATATTAAGTATATATCGTCTTTGCAAGGCACCACACATCAACAACACACGCAAACTGCTGCCAACTGGAAGAAGGCACTTAATCCAATAACCCCTGGGGATGTAAAAACTCCCAAAAACCTCTTGCCCTCTCATTGGTTGGGCAAATATGCTCCCACTAATCAAGATGATGTTGTAAAGGCTCTTTGTCACTTACGTAATTTTATGATGGACGATGTTTTACAAATTCAACGTAGTTTTAATACATTTTAAGTTGAATTCAGAATTAAATATGGAAATTTATGTTCGCATGTAGACAACATTAAATAATTTAATGGCTGAAATATTAAAATAAATAAAAGATTCTGTGTGCATCGAATTATGTTTTTTTTTTGTATATGTATGTACGTGTTTCTTCCTTTTGATGACATTTTTCAAAAGAATTAAAAAGCTATCCTTCAGAGTGATGGTTTAATTGAGAGGAATTTTAAATAAATTCTTTTTTACCATGCAAGGTAAAGTTTTTAAATTCTTACATATTTGGACTTTATCAAGGCGAATTCATTATGAATTCGCCTTGGACTTGATTTGATTCCTACACTGTCACGCAACAAAGGAAGTTTTTACTCAAGCCCTACTTTAAACACACAAATTTTTGAATTTGTAGTAGAGAAGGTAAAGAATGCCGTTCTCTTCCCCTTCAATTAGGTTCTTGGTGATTCGTTTTTGACAATGAGATATTTCTGTATAGATTTTTGTCTAATCTAACATATGTATGTATATAGGTCCTCCCTCGGAAGCGCTATTTTGTTTTAATTCGCTGTTCTATTATGAAAAAGCTTCACTAAACTATATTTAAGCCTTTATTCATTTGTTGCATTCTATTAAGTATTTTGATTTATTGTTAACTATATACATATATGGAACATATGACATTTTGAATGAATTTTGTTTGAACTAAGCACACTGTTGCTGCTTTAATTTAATCAGCTGTCGATGTGCTGCTATCTTCACAATTTCTATCCGCTGAATTAAATGCTGAATAACAAAAAAACAAGTCAAATTTTCTGAGTCGCCATTTTTGTTCGCTGCAAGTTGCACTAAAACAATCGGAAGAAATTATTTGCTAAAAAAAACTTTAAGTAAAATGAAATAACAAGAATTTTCTAATAACGTGGTGTAATTAAATACAAAATTTACTTTTAATTTAGGAACTACAAGAATTCTAAAAAATGACTGGTCGTGGTAAAGGTGGAAAAGGTTTAGGAAAGGGGGGAGCCAAGCGTCATCGTAAAGTTCTCCGTGATAACATCCAGGGTATTACCAAGCCGGCCATACGTCGTCTGGCCCGTCGTGGTGGTGTAAAACGTATATCGGGCTTAATTTATGAAGAAACTCGTGGCGTTTTAAAGGTGGGTAAAGTTACATATTTAGCTGTGGTTCAGACTTAATTTCTACTAAATCCCTTGTAGGTGTTTTTGGAAAACGTTATACGCGATGCTGTTACTTATACCGAGCATGCTAAACGTAAAACTGTTACCGCCATGGATGTCGTTTATGCTTTGAAACGTCAAGGGCGTACTTTGTACGGTTTTGGTGGTTAAATTTTACGTTAATAAGCGATCATAAGCAAAATATAAAATCTTAAATTTGAATCATTCAAAATGTGTGGTTGAAGTCTACTGATGATTTGTTACAAAAACAATGAAATATATAGACAACGCTTAACCACCAGCAAATAAATTTCAAATTTGAATCATTCCTTTTTATCAGACGTATTTTAACTAAAAAGTATTTAAATGTTTGCAACTTGCACTATGTATCTTTAAACTATATGACTTCTTCAGTAATGATCATTAAATATATATATGAATAAATAATGTAATTGAAGGATATAAAAACGTGTGTATGAACATGATTTGGGATCAAATTGTTTCAAATTCTAATCACTGATTTTCAGCCCAACTCTTATAATTCTTGGAAAATTCCAACTTGGAATAGTGTTCTTGCCATGTATCCTCTGTAACTTGTACCGCAAGAAAATATTTTCGAATTGCAATGTTGGTATACAATGTAAACATACCTTTAGGAAGTCATTCATACTCGTAAATAAACACAGTGCCGGATTTAACCCTGTACTGCCCGGGCCTAAAAAAATCTCAAAATTTATCAGGAGAAAAATTATGGCGTCCGATGATATCGATAAAATTTTCATATAACTTCATATACCTAATGGCGCTTTTATATATACATATATATTTATTGCTTAAAAAATTTTAATTTACATATGTTTATAGCCATCAGCACCATTAATGAACATCAGCTGTTTTCCTGTTTTTGAAAGGGTAAATCACACCGTGATTTTCAAAACACCAAGCGAATTTTTTGCATTGTTAACTTCAAAACCGTATCACAGAATACACAGAAGTGAAGAAAGTGACAGGTGAAAAAAGCTCCAATCAGGTTTTTGTTAAAATTCATGGAAGAAAGAGAAAAGCATAGTGTATTTGATACTCTAGTGAATTACTTACTACTTACCAATTAACGCAGCTAATAAAAATGTATTGCACTAGAAAGACGTAGCAAAACAAAACCGACGACAAAATTTGAAGGAAAACGAGACAATCTGAAAAATACCCGTATCTTCCGTCTCGTGACACTTCTGTATGTTTTGTGACCGTATTTAGTGTGGTATTAGTTTCGGATAGTTAATCCTAAGTCGTAGTTTACACTATGCAAGTCTCATTGCTAAGCTGATTAGCTTGTTAAGAGAGAGAGACAAGGGGAACAGAAACATTTCTTTTCCCCTCGTCTCTATCTCTCTCTATTTAGCTAAACGCAACTGTAAAGTAACCTTTAAAATTTTTCCATTATTACAACGGGCCGTTAAAGTATATAATAAAATTTTTGAGTTGTGGCAACACTGCTGCGGATACCGATACCCTTAAAGCCCTTGGGGAACCATTATTATAACTTGGCATTATTTAAAGTTACGATTTTATTGGACGGGCAAACACTTTTATTACTACAACTTCACTTCAACTTAAAAGTGAGTGATACATTAAAGACAATTGTCTAGTTTGCTATGTCGGTTTTATACATCAAGTGTGATCAGACGTGACTACCACATGCATCATCAATGACAAGTAAAAATACGGCAGAGTAAGCAGGTCAGATATATATGTTAAATAGGAGACATTTTTAATTAGTTAGACAAAGATGCAAAATCACACGTACACAAAAGTTTACATCACTTTTTCCACAATGGCCTTAAAAAACTGATAGAAACTTAGATAGATAAAGCCATCACGACTCCCAGTCAAATGACCGGTCATTTGACTGGGAGTGTTCTTGCTGGGAAGTTCGCAGCACTAGGCTTTGTCAAATATGAAGTTGCCAGATTTTCATAAGTTGCCATACTTTCTATTTTATAAATTACAGCCAAATTGAAGTTTATTTATTTGAACAAAATAAGCAAAATATATCAAAAAACACATAATAATACAAAAATAGAAAAAATTGTTTCTCTATGTTTGAAATTGAGCAAATGAACAAAGCAAATCGTTGCCACGAGGTATTTTTAATAATCAAAGGTAGTCGGTATCCCCAGCAATGTTGCCACAATACAAAAATTTTATTTTTTATTTTATCGGACAGTTTTAATAACGGAATAATGTTAAAGGTCACTTTATTATTAATTTAAAACAGACTCATATCCCCAGTAGCTTGATCGCTATTTTATATTTAATTATTAGAGAAAAGTTCTGGTTCAATATTTTTATTATGTATGTGCAAATTAAGCCATGGTGGTGGCTTCATATAGAAATTTTAAAAGTTGCTGGATTATAACAATACTCGTACTACATTTACGTATATATACCATGTAATTTAATTTATTCGAAATAAATTTACCAATATTTTCCACTTGCATATAATTTAATCGCAGTGGAAAATTTAATCATCACACAAACCCAGAAATAGTGAACGTGGTGATTTCAAAATCTTATCGCCCTGTCCACATTCAGACTTTCTTTTAACATTGTGAAAGTAAGTATTTTCTCGTTCTAGCTCTTGCACCTTAGGCATTGGCGTTAAGGGCATTTGTTTGGAACGACGTATGAACACTTTCAGTGGCTGACAATCCGTTTCATTGCGCAGCGTATCCGAATCACTCGAGTTTTGTTCGCTAGTTATACTGCGAGTGGTCGATATTGATATATCGTCCAATTCTAGTTTTCTTATATTTTCATAATTACTTTGGCGAAATTTGTCGTTTATATTTTTATCTGCTTTATAAGCATATTGCTGTTCATTTGTTATGGTTTTTAACGAATCAGTTCCACTACGACCGCTGACCACATTGGCCAAGGAGTCACCTATATTGGTTTCAAAATGAATAGCAGTCAATTGGAGCTGGAAATAAAAAAGAAAATAAATAATTTGTATAAATATATATGTATGTATTCCAAAATATTTTTTAATAAAAGCATTAAATGCGTATTCCTAAAAAAAAATTAATTTACATTTTTCTCCAAACTAAAACATGTTATGTGTACTTAGATGACCATTGTAGGTGAGAAAGAACCTTACTAAGAGGACTACGTAATAGATTTGTGATTCTAAGGCACTTTTAACTATGATCTACGACAAATTTCTAAAGTTCAAATAAACTGAAAAAATTCTATTGCAATTATTATATGATTATAAAAAGTCTCAAGTTTCTATATCATAACATTCCCGAGATACCATCAATAAACTTTGAAAGCGTTTATCTCAAAACTCACTTTTTAACTTAGCATGTTTTAGAATGGAGCCGTCGATACACATGTGTATATATTATACAGTGCAACAGGAACAAATATAACCATATACGGATGAAAGACAAAAAAAAAAGACCCGTGTGAAAAATTTCCAAAAAAATGAAATTAAAAAATTTTCGGTAAAATTTTCATCTTTGCGGCTACATAAGCGCTACCTAAACGGTGTTAAGAATCATTCCTAGGATGTTGATATATTCTAAAAAGTTGTTTATTGAGATCTTGGGTACATTTTTATAGTTTATTGTTTCCTTGAATTTTGAAGGGTTTGCTACCTATGGACCTGAACAGGTAAAAAAAGGTAAAAAAATCGAATTTTTAAAACTTTTGCGATTTTGATTTTATATGTTCACAATTTTTGTTCTTTATGACAAGAGCTACAAAAATTCCGAACAGTTTGCAAGACATGAGCCTGAGAAAATGCAAAAATGACACGGAGGCACCAAATCTTTGCGGCCCATAAAAAAAGTGCATGACTTGGCGCAAAACTGGGAGACACGGGCCTTTTTTTGGACTTTTATCACGTAGTGGTGTCCGTATATCGTTATATTTCCATGATTTAAAAAACTACACACAGTGTTACATACATATAAAGTATGAGCGTTGGTTGACCTTGCGTGCCATCCCTAAAAATTGTTGCCATATTTTAAGTCCAAAAAAATTAGTGTGTATCAAAAATCTTTTTGACAATAAATTGAGAAATAATAAAATACATACACTTTTTTTTCGCAAATTTAAGACAGCAGTATAGCGATGTCTTTCGAATCAATTTTGCAAATTTTGTTCAAATTTGCGGGATTCAATACACTTTTCAATCTTATAAAAATTAGTAAATACATATATGTAACTAGTTTTGAAAATTAATCCACAAATGACAAAATTATTTCATAATAAATTTTTGGAGCGGGCAGTTTGCTTCCGTCCCCCCTCTTCCCACTAGTTTCCATTAGGAGAATTTTTCCATATGCAAAAAGAGTTTTGAAAATTAGTCCACAAACGACAAACTAATGTTATTATTAATTTTTTGCGGGTAAATTTCGCCCCCGTCCTGCAATTACAAAAAAAAAAAAAAAAAAAAATAGCGGACCTCTTCCATATGCAAAAAGTATTTTGAAAATCGGTCGACAAAAGGCAAAGTTATTTGATATTCAATTATTGGGGCGGGAAATTTGCGATACCTTTCCCCTATCCCAATTTCACAAAAAAAAAAAAAAAAAAAAAAATAGTCAACCTTTTAATATTCAAAAATAATTTTGAAAATATGTAGGTGTTTATTATAAAATCTGCTAAAAACTATATGGAAGGAGTAACGTAATTTAAAAAATTTGCCGTAAAAGTGGGCATGGTTGAAAAACAGTAGCCTATAATTCATTCCAGTAAGATCGGTGCAGAGGTCCGATCTCCTATAAGGTTTAAGCAAACAAAAAAAAAACACACATTCCACTTTATCTATATCTAAAATAGATTTGGGGAAGACTTTTGAAATTATTAGGAAAAAACTATTTCTTCTAAAATTTATCTCCAACGAAATTGAAGTATGAAAACTCCATTTTCGAAAATTGTAGTAAAATCAATAACTTCCTTTAGCGGGAAGTTAAAAATTCGACCTAAAGAAAAGAGGTAAAAAATAATAGAATTTTCGTGAATACATTGAATATTAAAAATTATTCCAATCCTTGGAAATGTTTATCCAACATTTCGTGTTATTGTATTGAAAACAACAAAAAGTTAAAAAAATTTGTTTTTGTTTTCAATATAAGTAATCAATCGAACTTGTTCTGTCGACACCGTGTGACGGTCCGTTAGTTTCGGTTTAAGAAAAATATTATAAAATATTCATAAATAAATATCTAAATTAAAGTAAAATTAAACAAAGCAAAAATATCTAACATTAACTTAGGATAGCGTTTTACAAAATAAGGCCTTAAGGGCTATTTTCTTACTAATTAGTTAAACTTAGTTTAACATACATACGTTTGAGTTAACCAAGACATAAATTTACACGGGGTTTAACCGACAATGCTGTTTTTCAGTGATGGATTAAAAGCTGTCAATTTAGCTAGAAATGCCATACTTTGTTTTCAGTATAGATGTGGCATTGCTATTACACTGTCGAACGCTGACGGCATACTTCAGTACACAGAAGTTTTTGAAGCAAAAGCATGGCAATGAAGTGGAAAAAATTTTTCTTTTAATTTATTATATCCATTATTTTTCAATTTTTTGTTGTGGTACAGATCTTAATTTTTATTTATCACAATTTTGGCAAGCTTTTATATTCCTCAATGAACTCTTCCCAGCAAATAACATTAGCAAAATATTTTTTTCACAAATTTCCGATACGCACCGTCAACAAGCGAACTGAATTTTTATATGAAAGTATGACGGACACGCTATTAGACGAGTATGTTGGTATGCGACAGACATCAGAAAATCAAAAAGTTTTGAAAACCAACATACATATGTACATGTCTAACGTACTCGACAAACATGCTATTAGACAGTGAGATTTGGTATGCCATCGTACATGTCTGCAGACAAGTATGCCTGTCTAATAGCCCTTTAAAATAAAATAATTTTTTAAATTTATTTTAAAAAAAACTTCAATAATTGAATTCTGAATTTATGGAAAATAAAAAATAAAAAAATAATATGGACTTAAAAAATAGTGACGCTCGTAAAATAAAACCAAAAAAGATCATAAAATTTTAAGTCACACGAAATATAGTTTCTTTCCAATTAATTCTAAATTCATCATACACAGACCTCTTTGTTAAACGAAATCTTTGCAAGAACTCCATCCAATTCATTATACACATAAAAATTATTTGGACGTATTTTTATCTCTCATTTTTCTCACAATTGTACTATCTAAGTTATTCTGGTTTCATTATCACTAAAACCTTCATCGTCATAACAAGCGTCCATTTTATTTTAAATTTTGTTTAGTAAAACTGTTTTTTTCAATTGCGTAATATTTCTTTCATACATTTCTCATTTGACAGTTCTAACTTAAGTTTAACTGTTGCTCGGTTAAACCTAGACTATTAACTAGATAATCTTTATTTGAAAAACAAAATTTTATGTTTAAACTACAGTTAACTGACAAGTAGAGTTTATCTTAATCTCCAAAGTAAAAATAATTTTTTAATACATATTGTTACGAAAATAGCCGTCAACAATGTTAATCAGCATTACACAAAAATATTCCAACAGAGTTAATGTAAGTGTTACGCGAAAATATTCCTACAGGGTCAATGTAACGAATAATTTAGAATAGTAGCAAACAACTAAATAGGCATGCGCAGCTTGATTAAACGTAAACAAGCAAAAGCAACAACAAAAAGCGTCTGCTTATTAAGAAGATTCACATATTTACACACATACATACATGCCAATTGAAACGAAAAGCAAAAGATAAACAACCACCGTGTATTGCTTAGTTAATGATGTACACAAGTATGCATATACACATTATAGCATTGCACAGATACATCTGTTTGCACTAGTTTTGCGTGTTTTTTGGTTCTGGTATGAACAAATATGTTATTTATCGCTTTCTGTTACTAGTTGTAAGTGTTGATTTTTTGAGCAATTATTGTATGGTTGGGCAATGAGCAAATGAAAACAACACATTTATTTTTTTTTTTTTTGTTTTTCTAAGGCAAATAAGATACATAAAACTGCTTTTACCATAAGTGCCTTATAATGTGTTGAGAAAAAATTAAATTGGCTGATGAATGAATGAATGAAAGCAAAATTGCAAATACATATGTAAGTAAATGATACATGTACATGAAACACATGCATTTGTAATTACTCTCAGAGCAAAATTGTCTCTTTCTCTCTCTATACTTTGGCTTCCCCACAAAATAACATAACGAACGTCCGCACATACATCTGCACATCATGTATTTGTTTCAATAGTGGTTTTTTCATATATTTGTATTACAATATGTATTTTTTGAGCAAAAACAGATCAAACAGTTGCTCAGCAGCAATACAATAAGCAATTGTTATTTGTTTTCAATTATATTTTAATTTGGAAAAGCACGCACACACAATAACTCTTATACTAGTTCTGTCGCTACAATTATATGGTACATACAATGGTATATTTGTTTTGGCTATACAAACGAGTATACAAATGCAACCCTTTAATACACATGTATGTACATAGTTACCACATGAACTTAATTAGGCAGCATATAAGATGATAATGATCGTCTAGACATTGCTTGAAACTTCTAGTGGAATTTGTGTGAAATATAAAAAGAGGTGACGCATCCAATGAGTTAGTTAGTTGCAGTTGTAAGTCAGTCGCGAACAGTTATAGTTAGTTGCGAGTCAGTTATAGTTGTGTTGTGAACGAGTTGCAATCAGTCAATCAGTTGCGAGTGAACAAGTCAGTTGATAATTAAGTTGTGAATTAATAATAGTCTGCGATACAATGGTGAGTTGATAGTTAAGAGCAGTCTGCGCTTTATTCGTGAGTGGAGTAAAGGAGAAACTATAGGACAGTCTATAGTGACAGCAAAGTCTGTCGTGGAATTGAGATTATTGTGGAGTCTATCGTGTCGACTGGAGTAAAGGGAACAGCGCAGCGAATAGACGTGTGTAAAGGTATGAGTAAAGCCAGTGGGTCTTTATTGGTGTATCAACTGTGAGTGTCGGCAGAGTGAGTGCCGTGTGTGACAAGCAGCAGACAAAGAGGCATTGGTGTATCAACTGTGAGTGACGGCAGAGAGTCTCGTAAGTGACGGCAGCAGACAGAGAGGTGTCACGTGAATACTTGCGCAGCCAGCTAAGAGACGTGTGTAAACTACAGCGAGGAAGGCGTAGTGGTAACCAGTTGTGAATATTTGTGTGTAATTTATTAGTTTAAGTTGTATTAGTGTATTTAAGCTCTTGAGTAATTTAGTATAAGTGTATTTGTAAATAAAACTTGTATCATTCTTAACCCTAATTACTACACTCGGCTCTTGTATTCATTTGCAAATCTTCGGGTCCACGGAAAAGCGTTTTTATAGACAGAAAAACGTAACAATATTCTAAACTTGTAATCTCTCCTATCACTAAAGAGGCCAAATATATATATATATGAATATAAAACATGAGATAAAAGCAGATTAAAACTTACATCAGCTTCTTTAGAGAATTCATGATCTGACTTTGATTCTTTGTTTTTATTGCGAGCTGACTCCTTAGACGGGGGATTCACATATTTAACTTCACTCTTGACTTTGCGAACTGACACACCTTTACGTTGTTGAACGAACTGATTTTCAGAGCAGGGCGAATTCAAAGGAGCCCTGACATATGCTTTATCAAAAACATTGCTTTGCTTCTGCTTTCCTAAAATTATATTATTGCGAGGGGTGAAATCATTGCTGGCAATATCGGCGGTTAACTTCTGGAAATCGTTGCGTCTACGAAATTATGTGTGTTGATTTATTGCAGCATAAATTTATGATTAAAATTTTAAAACTTACTCTCTAATAATAGATTCTAGGGATTCGTTTTTAACTACGACATAGCCATCAGGTACTGTGGCGTTTATGTTGCTTTCCAACTGATGTTCATAAGCCATTATTTGCTGATTTAGCTTTTCGTTTAAACTTTCAGCTTTTTTGCGTAGAACTTTTTCGAAGGCCAATTGCTCTTCGAGGGTTTTTAATTGCTCTTGTAGAGAGGCTATGGTAACTTTTTTTCTTTTAATGAGCACACCGTTTGGGCCAGGTACCAGTTCTTCCTGTGAGTTTCTTAACTTTTGATCTTCGTCTTCTTTGCCCAATTGCTCACGTATGCTGCGCATTAGAAACTTGCTTATGCCTACATTATTGCTAACATTAAAATCTATGATGTAATTATTTATTTCTAAGCAGTCCAAGATCAAGTTAGCTGCACGATCGGTTAAGCCACAATTCTCCATATCAACAACTAGATGGATAAATTTATTTTTCACACATACATAAGTTGTTTAGCGTGAAAACTACTGACCTTTAACCCATACATCCTCTTTTAAAACTTCTAAAATGTCCTTGATACCTTCATCGCCTATTTGGGGATTTAAGGACAAGGATATTGAACGCAGTCCGGGTATAGTTTCAGGATCGACTTCCCGATAACGCAAAGACTTTTGCCAACCTTCGGTATAGCGGCTTATTTTTTGAATCTTTTTTTTTTATATAAAACGAGATTTGGATTTTTTTAGAATTTCCGTTTAATGTGTAGCTGACATTGAAATTAATACCTTAATCATATCGGAAACATATTCGGCTCCCTTAGCAGTCAATTCACATTCTGATAGATTTAATTTTTCAACATTTGCTAAATATTTTATTGTACTACATATAGCTTCGCATCCCTTGTCACCAATGTTGGAACGTTGAAAACTAATCTCTTTGATACTTTCGTTTGTGGAGAGGGCCTAAATAGTGGAACGTTTCAATTTTTAGTTTACATAATATACCCCTTTTAAACACGGAAAGTTTACTTTTACCCCTTTTACACACGGAAAGTGCAATTTTCTAAGTCTTAATTCAGCTGGGAGAATGACAGAAAGAGAAAGTATTCTTGCCTCTTTTTTCACACAGCTGTATTAAGACTTTGCAAAGTAAACTTTCCGTGTGTAAAAGGGGTTTTTGCAAAGTCTTAATTCAGCTAAGAGAAAGACAGAAAGAGATATACCTCTTTTCCACACGCAAAGTTTACTTTGCAAAGTCTTAATTCAGCTGCGAGAAAGACAGAAAGAGACTGTACTACTGACTCTGTCATTCACACAGCTGAATTAAGACTTTGCAAAGTAAACTTTGCGTGTATCGTTTACAGGGTTAAAAGCTCAGTTAAGGCTCAGTTAGCCGACTGTAGTGTAAAGTAACTGCAACAGCAGGAAAGAGCTGATCGATATTGTTATGTGAGATTAAGTATGTTACCTTACATTACATTACTATAACCAGTTTCATTACTTTCAGCATAACAATATCGATCAGCTGTTTCTTACGTTGCAGTTACATTACATTACAGTCGACTATCTGAGCCTTAAAGGCTCAGTTATTTATTTATTTTTATATGAAAAGTAGGTTACGTTACATTACATCTCTATAACCATTTTCACTACCTTTCACATAACAATTACGATCAGCTGTTTGCAGTTACATTATATTACAGTCGGCTAACTGAACCTGTGAGGTTGCCAGCGAACGTGTCAGCTGTTATTGGATTTCTCCTTGCTTTATAGATGTGTGTGTATGTATGTAAGTTCACGTAGAAATCTATTTTCTGTAGAGTTCTACCTCATATATGTACGTTACGATACATATTAAATAAAAAGCAACATGTTTTATTTATGTTACAGATTTCGTTGATTAACAAAACTTGACGGGTGTGAACTGGGATTTATGTAAAAACTTTACCTTGGCTATTGACTCCACATATTTATCATTTAGCGGCAGGCCCTCGAGATATAAAAATTTCAAATTCTTGTTAAACTCAATGCAATTCGAAACAGCCTCCACGATTCGAGAAAATATAAACTTTGTATAGATTACAGATTTTTGACGAAACAATTTAGCTTTTTTCTCTGTATCTAAATGTTCTAAAACTAAAAGTATACCAGATTATAAATAATTAACTTAGTTTGGTAAATTTTATTTTTTTTTTTTGCAAATAAAACAGTTAACAACAAAACAAATACCAGTTCCAAAAGTTTTGCGCATGCGTATGGCCAAAGTTTGCAAGACTTGATCGTAATAAAGGGCTTCCACAATTAACAGCCAGTCATTGACATTCAGTTTATCACCGTAAAAATCCAAAACGGATGTTGCATTATTTTTACCACGTACTTCTGGCAAAGGGTTAATATTTTTAGCACGACACAATTCCAAATAGCGGAAATGAAAGGAACGACAACGATTCAATTTCTTGTTAGACGACAAACTACTCGTCACATCGCGTAATTCGGAATTCGTGTTTTTGAGCATTTTAACACAACGTTTTTTTTTCTTCTATTTATCAATTGTTGTTATTGCGATTTTACTAATTATTTTGGGATATTTGTGAAAAGTTAAATGAAACCTATAAAATATTGCTCTTTATATTATTTAATATTTTTTTTTTTGAAGGAGAAAAAAAGAAAATTGTTGAAAAAATAAAAATATTGAGTATTTTTTTGATTTTTATTCAAAATAAACTGATAAACTGATAGAAAAAATGTAGGCTATTAAAATGTATGTATTTATTTTTTAAGTAGCTCAACGAAATATAATTTCATTCAAGGCACATTTATTTCCAGGTAATATCAGGATTACAAGAACAATGAAAAAATACACAATGAAAAAAACAACATGGCTTTTAGTTGATCCAAAATATCAAAAATAGAATTTGTTGTAAAATAATAATAATGAAAATTATTCACATAAATTTGAAAAAATTTCTTCACGGCAGCTACCACTAACAAAATTTGCAACGTTTAGGCACTTTTCACAATTTTTTAATAGTTTTTTCATATTTTTAAGTTTGTTTCAAAAGAATTATTTTAATAAAATATTTTTCACATTGAAAATTTTTAAAATTTTTTTTTAATTTCTCTTTCGTAAACAATTTTTGAAGCTTCGAATGAACTATAATTTAAAAAAAAAATAGCTCAGCTGCGTTTCCGCTACTACCTGGTGAATGTGCCTTGATTTCATTTGTTAAAAATAATATAATAAAGAAATTTCTCACAAATAAGAATGAAATGTCGTAATAATTTTTGTCATTTGAAATGTGTTTATAACTTGTTTTCAAGTACATTAACCTTGATTATAAGTACAAAATTAAATGTGTTTTAAGGTATTCTCAAAAAATATAACAGCAAATGTTAATATTGTGTCACCCCAATTCATAAGAATTTCCACATTTTTGATGCCCCGGTTGGTTGGTGAAAATAATAGTTTCAGACAAGTACGATTGGAATACAAATGTATGTACATGCATATCGTCAACTAAAATCCAAGATACCTTAAGCGAAATTCAAAGTTTTTTTTTGCAGGAAACTAAATATCATTGAAAACTTAAAATTATTTGTTTAATAACAGAATTAAAGATTTTTGTCGGATTTTTATTGAATATATATATAAAAAAAATATTTTACTTTATAATAAACCTGCCACTTTGTTCGTGGACATTTTGGAACAAACAAGAAGGTTGTTTTCATTAAATTTAATTAAAAGATTCCAAAATAATTAAACATGTTTTTAGCAAAAATCTTTAAATATTTAATTATGAAATAACTTTAGACTCTAATAAAAATTCAGTAAAGTGCGCATCTGACTCATGCACGAAGGGTTATGAAGGGACACTACATATGTAACACTATTAGTTTTTTTCATACGGGATTTCTTGGGAAATATTTCCCTGGATCCCACACATTTTCCGGGAAAGAAATCACGGTAAATTTTTGCGGGAATTACCGGGATTTCTTATATTTTATTATGGCAAATTCAGTTTGTATGTAGCACAATAGCTAAAACTATACAACAACTAAGGCCGAGTTTACATCTGGCACACATGTGCTCTGAGGCCTCTATTTGCCAAAAAGCGGAACGCGACGTTCAAAATTTAATTCTACAACAATTCATAAAAGTAAAAACAGAAATGCGCAAGGAAATCAAAGAAAACTTACAAAATAGTTACAGATTCTTTTTGGTAAAAAGGTACGATTCTATTAATGCTTAGTCTGTACTAAAGTCCTATTTCCAAAGCAATATTTTCTTATATATATTTTAATAATATAATTTGTTTTTTTTGCCTTATATCAATGCATTTAACTTTGCTTTATAATATAATTTCGGTATTTATGCATTACTATTATATAAAGAGCTGAAATGGTATTAATTTTTTGACTAATCGTCGGGTGGTTATTGGTTTGCCGCAGTAATAATGTATTTTAAATATACTGTGCGGCAAACCAATAACCACCCGACGTAATGTGTTTATAAAACGTTATTATTTAATCGATCTCATGAATTATAATTTGTTTTTTGTTGAAATAGATTAAATTTAAAAATTATTTGTATTGTTTTGCATTAAGCGGGAATTCCCGGGAAACCGAAAAGTCGTTCCCGCTTTCCCGGGAATTGAATAAGTCCGGGAAAAGAAAAACTCTAAACGCTATACGAACTTTAGGCTATATAATGGAATATTTTAGGTGCCATTCACATATTACGTAACAGAATTTTCGGAGTTTGTATATTCCCGCCAGCTAAATAATGCTTTTTATAGTTGTAGGATATTGAATTATTATAATTAATATCAATATTAATATTATCATTACTTTCTATTATTACTACTGCAACAAATAATATACTGTATACTTAATTTGTATAATTTATATTTTAAGTTACTCACAAGTGTGCAAGGAATAAAACATCAAAATATTAATATACGCAACGCTGTAGCCACACGTTCAATAAATCGCTCATTTGCTTCAATAGTGGCATAACTCACAAAATGAGTTTTTTGAGTTAATAATGCAGAAAGATGCGGCATTTTGTATTTTATCTTGTGTAAAAATTTCATATAAATAGCTTGTACCATCACCTCCTGAGAGAAGAATTTTTTTTCATTTCTCCATTGAGTTGTATGCAAAATAAAAACTTAAAACGCGTTTTCTGCAAAACTGGTTTTTTTGAGTTGTGCCACTATTGAAGTAAATGAGCGAAATGACTTTCAATTTCATTACACATATTGTGTGTCAAAATTCCTTGAAATTGATAGCTGTGACACAAATTGATAATCAGTTTTATTTTTTAAATGCCACCGACGAAGGAACAACTCAAATTTGTAGCTTCAATCAATGTGTGCTGTGGTGACCAGCCGTTCAAATTGAAAACTAAATTGCCATTTAAATGGATAGGTGAATTTGAAATCAATCTAGTTTTCAATTCAAAAAGTTTGATTGTGTTTGCGAAAAAAGTGTGAGTGTATTGAAAATTGAATGGAATTGAAAGTCAAAAATTGAACGTGTGGCCCCAAGTAAAGACAAATTAAAATAATAAATACATTCTTTTTAATATAATAAACTCATTGTCTTATTTTTAAAAGCTGAGTTTATTACAATAGTATATATTTTCTAAACCGTAACAAATGCTTAAGGCTCAGTTAGCCGACTGTAATGTAATGTAACTGTAACGTAGAAAACAGCTGATCGACATTTTTATATGAAAATTAGATTACGTTACATTACATCTCTATAACCATTTTCATTACTTTTCACATAACAAAATCGATCAGCTGTTTCTTACTGTTGCAGTTACTTTACATTAAAGTGGGCTAACTGAGCCTTTATCCCCACTCTCCCATCCAGGAACGTTGCATAACATGTGAACGCCCCTTACCTGAGGTAGAAATTTTTTAAAACAATTTTAAACACCCGTTAATATTTTTCTGTTTTTGTTATTCTTTTTAGTTTTCGCTCTCATTTTGGTTTTTGAGATCTTTTTCGGTTTTTTGGCGTTTTATTTTGGTTTTAGCGATTTTTTTTAGTTTTGGCGTTTTTTTTTCGTTTTGGATATTTCTTCGGTTTTTGGCGATTTTTTAATTTTGGGATTTTTAGTTTAAGCGTTTTTGAAAATTTCAAAAGTTTGCCTCTTACGGTTTCCAATATACAGCAAGTTGTCAAAATTACATTATCTAATAATATACCCTTTAATTTTAATTTTTTAAATTTCGATGTGAATTGGTGTAGTCTTCTTAAAAATACAATAACTTTGACAATTTCAAGTGTCTCTATGTAACTGTCTGTATATTACATTAGGACTTCAACATTTTTCGTTGCTCGCTTTAGAATACCCTTTAATTTCTAACCGTCATGTATATGTTGTTGTAGCGGCCAAAGTTCTACATATTCTGTGAAAATTTCAGGTCCGTAGCTCTTACGGTTCTCGAGAAAACAGCCTTTGAGGTACATACGGACATCGTACCGAAAACAATAGGGTTCCTTTTCAACTTTGATGTACGGAACCCTAAATTTTAACGTATTACGATTGCTTCGTAGTATACTGTAAAATTTGTCAAAGTAAACCTTCCGTCTGCTGAGGTGCAACAAAGTTTAAAAGAAAATTTAAAAACCTTTTTCGAAGCAAACTTTACGTGTGAGAAAGGGGTCTATGAGCGCTTTCGCGATAGTGTTTGGCAATATTTATTTGCATGTTTTTCTTTCATTTAGCACATGTAGCATGACCTTTAAAAATTCTAGAATTTAATTGTTGCGACATCATATACAAAAATGGCAAAATTCTTCATCTAATTTATGCAAAGCTCTCTCATATGGAACAGTAGTTATGGGGGTCGAAAAATTATATGTAAATAAATGTTAACAAATTTACAAAAATTTTTAAATAATTAAAAACAAACAAAAAATATTATATTTGTTATTAATGATTAATGATTTGAATAACATCTGGCTTTAGAAAAACAATAAAATATCATTTATTAGAAAATTGTGTGCGTTTGTTTTTTTTTAAGTAAAAACGCATTTGAATTTAAATATGTTTTAAATGATTTATTTTTATATATAAAAATATATTTAGATATTGTTTAAACACCAGTTGCATGATAAATAAAATTCATGTTTTAAATACACGTATGTATGTATGTGCGCTTGTGTATAACAAATTATTTTTCCAAACACTTGCATAACTTTTTATTTCCGTTTAAAGCAACCACCACTTCCGTTCTAAGTCAACTAAAGTAAATGGGGGAACTTTAAAAACAAAATACTAAATTTATAAAAACGAGTGGCTAAAACAAATTTTTTTCAGAATTTGCCTAAAACTAAAACCGGTTTACCAGTACATATTTTTGTCAGCTTATTTGCCAACAAATGTTTACAATTGAACTTGGGGCTTTAATTTTGTCATCATTCTTATTTCTTAGTGCACATTTCTCCGTTTATCCAGTGATGGACAGGTCGGTATAGGGGCACCACTACTTTTCGACGAATGAAGTACCGCATGTGAAGTAATTTTATTGAGTGATGTATTCAAGAGGACACTGTAGATGGCGCATGGACGAAAGCGGTATGTTTATCAACCAAATTTGATGAGGGGGTGACGGAAATTCGTTCCAAATTAAATTAGTATCGTTTGAGAAAACACTACTACAGTGTTGCGAAAACATCGGGAAACAAAAATCCGCTTCCAACAAAACTTCTCACACAACTTTCAGTGTTTGTAGAAAAATAACCTTGCGTTACACAATGGGAGATTTTGGCAAAAATATGGAAATTAATAATAATTGATTTAAGATTTCATACAACATTTGAGGTGCTAAACAGCTTAAGTTTGGAGTTTGAACTTTATATCCAATAGAAGAGGGAGCCACAAGACCCCAAGTGGGCAAACTCGGGTTATGAAAAAATAAAACCTATGTCAAGCTGATGTTTCTAATTGAATAAAAAAAATTTTTTGCAAGTAAATTTTCCTATCTTACAGCTTTCTATCATATCATATTTTAGCTTTTTTAAGTACCTTGGTCCACTGTTCTGTTAATGCAGAAGTAAAATATTTTCCAATTTGCAAAAGAAAACTTTTTATGGATTTAAAACCAATTTTTTATAAATAAGACAGTTGCGGCCTGATGTATAAGAAAAAATTGGCATGAAGTATACAGGCAGTGAAGGAAGAAATAGAGGAAAGCTTTATTATTTTACAACTGTGCTTTCAGCATGTTCTTAGTAATTCAGTCTTGCAGCGCCTCTAGTGTTAAATGAGTCGTATTAAATTTTTTTGAAGCTGTGTTTAGTAGCCATTTTTTTGGTTATTTTACTTCGCCAGTTGATTCTGCTAAATCAAGAATCTAATACGTTATTGAGAATCACAATATACAAACATAATTAGTTTAAAAGCCTCAAACAAAAATCTTGAAATCAAATAAAGACTTAATATCAAATATATATACTTCGGTATTTCATAAATAAATAAATATTTAAAAATCTGCTGCTTTCATTTCAGAAGATAATAATCAACTGCAAGTTTCTCTGGTGTCAAAATGTGAGGACATTTTTTATATACATATCTCTCATTTACTAAAACAATGTCACAACTCAAAAAAATTAATTTGTTAGAAAACGATTTTAAAGTTTTAAATTTTCAAGAAAATTTATTATTTGACATATTGTCAGAAGTGTACATAAAATAAATGAAATTTATTTGCTGGTAGTTTAGCATGTCTATATACGTATTTCATTGGCGCTTGAACCAAATCATCAGTAGACTTTACCCGCAAATTTTAAACAGTCACAAACCTCTTACTTTATGCATAGACTTTCAAAAACTATATGAGAATTCATAAAATAATAATACTTTTGAAAATCACAAAAAAAAAATAAGCTTAGTAGGCTTTGAAACTGATACAAAGCCCAGCAAATAATTTATATCCAGGATATAGAAAAATAAAATGAGTTCACCTGGATATAAATTATTTGCTGGCTTCAATGAAATACGTATATAGACATGCTAAACTACCAGCAAATAAATTTCAATTGTTTTAAGTTTTCACACAACTTAATGAAAAAATAAAAATTAAATTTGTCTCTCAAACGTTGAGTAAACAAGATTTTGCATGAAATTTTTACACAATATGAAAAACAATATGAGGATTAATTTTGCATCATTATATCAAAAATTCCAATTTGTTGAGTTATGAAATTCTCTGAGTAAATGAGCCTTGTGTAGATGTTTTTTCTGCAGTCTTGAGTCCACCTTGTTAAATGTTGTTTTGTTGTGTGCCCATATTGTTTACTTTTAAATGGCATCTATAGGCCTATAAGCCGCATTAAATATATTTATTTAAATATTTTTATTAAATTTCGACCGTCAAAACAATATATTAGCCCCCTGTTTCTACAGCACAGACGGTCGACTTGAGTAGAAAATTTATATGGAAAGCACTCATTTTTTTTGAGAGATGTTCATACAAATTTTCCAGACTGCATATAAAATCGTGTTTTTTTTTAATTTAAACAAGTTCAAAAAAGGAATCGAATTCACTGTGCAATAATGATTAGAATAAGGTTAATTGTTTTATTTAGCTACAGTAGTTTCAGTGGCAACATGCATATGTTTATTTATACATATGTACATACTACTAACATTTTTTCGATGAGTGTAAGACAAATGTACTTATTGTGCTTTAAAACTCTACTCCATTTAACTCATTATAAAGTTTACATTTCTATGGTCGGTATTTAAAACGAACTGTTTTGAAAATTCAGTTGTTGAAACGACTTTAAAGCAAGCGGTTGGTTTAAAAACAGTATTAAATATAAAAAATTTACTGCATAGTTTTACATTAAAGGCTGTTTAGCAAAAAAAAAAAAATAAAATAAAATAAATTTACAATAAAATAAGATATTAAAACACTTGAACAAAAAAAAAATGCAATAAACAAGTTTATTAAAAAATGTAAACATAAAGCGAAATTAATAACAAAACAATTTCAATTAAATATTTAAATTATTTATTTAATTATTTTTTATTTAAGTGATTAATTTGTCACCCTTACAACACACAAACAAATTTTGTAATCAATTAATAATTTCGTGATATAATGAAACATAACATTTTATGATGATCACGTCCATTTTTTTTTAATACTAACACCAAAAGTTTTACTTAAACGATCGTGTTTTAGCTTTTGTTAAAACGAATAGTGCGTGCGAATAGTGTGTGTATGTAGCCTTACGGCACGTTCCAACTCATTAAAGTGTTGTCACCATTAACTCCTCAAAAAAAAAAGAAAAAATAATAATAACAATAATAAAAAAAAAAATAAATAAAGCGAACAAAACTTAAACACCTTTAAACAATTTTTGCCGTTTTATTTTAATACTCGTAAGCCATCAAGAAGTTGAAGAGTTCATTTCTATAAGAACGAATTGTTACGGTGGGTGCATTTTAAAATTCTATGCCATCCGGCTAAACATCCAGATATGCATACACATTAAAAATTTTGGTAACTTAGATACATACATACATACATACATTACATATACATATATTTATCTACATATGGATGTGTGTACATGTTCCATGCAGTTTATAGCTGCCCGGGGTTCTTGACTTTATTAAAAGCTCAAAGTCGCTGATCACCCCATGCCTATCAATATCTACATGGTAGTGAATGTATTTTGTAAGGAAAGAAGCTAAATAGTTTAAAAGTTGTTGTTGTTGTTGTTGTTGCTGTTGTTGTTGTTGCTGTTGTTACATGAATGTCCTTTAAGAACTAAGACGTTTTATGTTGCAAAGAAGTTGCTGAGTATTTAGTTATATGCAAATTTACCACAAGGGTGAGTTTTAATTTCCTTATTATTTTTTTTTTGTTAACAATAATCAACTTTTGCTTATTTAATTCTGTGCCCTTAATTATGAAAGTGGCCTAAGTCAAATATGCATTTCTTTGGTCGAGATATTTAGTAGATTACATTTGTACAAATAAAAAAAGTATTTTTATTTTGTTCAACATTTTAATTTAGATTTGTTAATATTTGTTAAATATTTATGAACATCTTTTTCTCAATATTTATTTAATATTTTGAATCAAAAATGCATGTGATATAGACCACTTTCATAGATAAGGGCACATACTCGTATGTATGTATGTATGTATTTGTCATATATTTGTTTGTTCGTGATATTTAGTAGATTATATATGAACAAATGAAGAAATATTTTTATATCATGCAACATTTCAATTTAGAGTTGTTCTAGTCTCGATTAATATAAATTTATTTAATATTTATAAAATATTTATTGAGATTTTTTAAGATTCATTTCATATTTCGAAGCTAAAATGTATATGCCTTGGACCACTTTCATAATTAAGAGCACATATGTATTTATCAGAGAATGACAATGAGTACTCAAAAAAAATATATACATAAGTCAATAGTCTTCATATAATCATAATTATAGTGCAAACAAACAATTCGTACACTCACATAGTTCTTCTCAAGTAACTATGACTATAGCCGACTCCAATATAAAAACAGCACTTCTACTTCATCTATATGAAAAAGTAAAATACAATATAACTAAAAATAAAAAGACACATGCGTATCAAGCGCATGAACTCACTCTCATACTTATAGTCTGAAACGCTTACACTCAGGCTATGGATATTTAATCGGACAAAAAATATGTACTCATAATACTCGGGATATTTATTCATCATTCGCCACTGTATACATACATTTGTGTATATAAAATGAAATGGAAAATGTGTGGATTTTTATGTGGCTATTTAAAAACATGCTTAATGTGTATGTGTGTAAATAAAATAGCCCTGTAAATATGCATGTGTAATCGATTAATAATTAGAGTATTTTTATACTCATGCGTATGATTTTAGCTTATATAGTTTATAAATTTTAGTTGTTGTCGTTTTGCTGCGTAATTTAAAAAATGTGCATAAACATAGTTTTTTGATGTTTATAGGTATGCGTATTTAAAATTAAAATTAATGCTTGAGTTTGCATATGAGTGTTTTTTATTTTTAGCCAATACTCATAGAGTACTTAAAACGATACTTATGTCATTCACTGGTATGTATGTAAGTATATTTAACTTATTAGTGCCTGTTTTTATATTTTCTCTAAGAAAAGCTTAATTTTGATCTTTTCCGCGCATTCTCTTGAGCCGACTTAAGGCCCATTACTTTTTAAACATTGTTTATTTTTGCTGAACTTGTTTAAATCTATATAAATAAAAATCAAATGTTGTTGGTTGGTAATCGCATCCTTAAGAACGGCTGCACCGATTTCGCAAA
The DNA here is from genome assembly GCA_949987645.1 of Tachina grossa. NCBI lineage: Eukaryota > Metazoa > Arthropoda > Insecta > Diptera > Tachinidae > Tachina > Tachina grossa. Next base: position 185,190,810 of record OX465274.1, read on the forward strand.
TTTTTAACTGATTTAAAAATAGGAGAAGATATTTTTTTTTTGGCATTGTTACTTCATAATTCGGTACATTTTAGACCGAAAGTTTTTTTTTGTCTAAAGCCTGGTACTCTGTTCACTATTTCGTGCGAAATGCTGTCAAATTACATGTAAAGGTATTTGGTTTGAAATATTTGCAAAATAAATTCGCAAAAGTAGTACCCTGTTCTTATTGCGAAAAACACGTAAAAGCTATCTGGCAGCATATGTTTCCATGCAAAATGAATCTGGCATCATTTTAGTTTAAACTGTGAAACAACATGAGCAGTACTTTTTTCGCACGGAATTTTAAAAATTCTTCATACTTTCAAGCAATAAAAGCGAGAAATGTTAAAAAAACGCGAGTTGGGCTACATTTAGTACATGTCAAATTTTTCACGCGAAATAATCAATGTTGCTGAAAGTTTTTCACGACTTCGATCAGAGCATTAGGCTTAACAGTGTATAGCTTCGATTTTTTACTATTGTAAACAAAAGTGGGCTGGGATACGCCCACAATTTTCTTATTTGCTATTATGATATTCTACTTATTCGATTGCTATGAAACTTACCCAACACATTGGGTGCTTTCAACATCACAATCTCGAAGTTGGAAAAATGGGTGGAGCCAAGCCCAATAAAACCTAATATTATATATCACGTGCTTGTACTTAACGACTTTTTACGAAAGTTGACTCACATTCTGAGCTCTTAAAAAGACACATTAAAATTCAATATTATATTTAACGTGCATGTACTACATTGATTTTTGCGAAACTTGGACGCACCTGGAGCTCTAATAATACATAATCTTAAAAAATAGGTGGGGCTACGCCCATGAAAGGTTACTATTAAATTACACTATGCAACAAATTTTTGTGTTTTTGCCATAACCTCAAAAATGAGATATTTTCTTAGCTAACTTAGGGTCGCTGATAACGTTCATTTATTTTTCTTAAGAAGCGTTTTCGAGATATTCGCGAAAAACGTGATTTTTTGCAGTTTACAAAGATATTTTCAAAAATCTTGAGAACTGTTTATTAGAATTTACCAAATTTAACACCATTGCAATGATATGTTTTTCTTTTATCAGTCCATATTTTAAATGTGTTGATCGGATATAAATTCACTTAGTTACGGCCCCTTAGATTTAAAAAATTTGAAGTTTTTAGGTTTTTGTTCTTAAATTCATTATTTTAAGTTGCCAAACAAAAATTCTAAAATTTTTTTTAACCATGTATATGATCACGAATATGGCCTTTATTTATTTTTCTTGAACAGCGTTTTCGAGATATTCGCGAAAAACACGTTTATTTTGCAGTTTACAAGGATATATCCAAAAATCTTGGGACATGCTTATTAAAATTAAGCAAATTTTACACTGCTAAATAGATGAGTGTCATATTCGTGTTCAGCGACCTTAAATTAGCTAAGAAACCATCTCATTTTAGAGGTTCATTTTTTTTTTTTTTTTTGTTGCATAGTGTTATATGTACTTCTACTTATCCGATTCTCGCGAAACTTGGCAAAGAGTTTCGGCTCTTAGAATAAATCTCCAAAAACAGCGTAATAATATTTAAAAGAAAAAGTAAAAATAATAAATTACGTAATATGTGAATGGCCCCTTATTTGTTTTTTAAAATATTGTAGTTTTAATATTTATGATTTTAACAGGCTAAAGTTCGTATCGCTTTTTAAGCCAAATTACATGTGATAATTATTAATGAACAAATAACACCAAAGTTAGTTGTAAATATTCTGACAACACATAGTTGAACGGAACAGCCAGCCGTTTTCGAAGGCCACTAAACCTTCATCATCAGCGTTCTTTTGTGTTTGGTCCACTGTGTGTGGTGTCAGTTGATGTAGATTTCTGCTTTATATACTTAGCATTATTGCAAATGGAATATGTGAATTATTGTATTTGTATTGCATATGTATTGTAGTTTTTATTTGCACTTTAATATTTGAATATTCTAGCACAACGTACACACATTTCAAAACAATTAAAAAAAAATTAACTTTGATTTGAGAAATTTATTATTCGACATATTGTCAGAAGTTTATTTTAATTTGAAATTTATTTGCTGGTGGTTCAGCGTTGTCTATATGCATTTCATTGTTGCTGTAACAAATCATCAGTAGACTTCAACCACACATTTTGAGTAGTCACAAACCTCTTATCTTATGCACAGACTTTCAAGAACTATTTGAGAATTCACAAATAATAATATTTTTGAAAATCACAAGAAAAATAAGCGTAGTAGGCTTAGAAACTAACAAAAAAAGCCAGCAAATAATTTATATTCGATTTGAATCTATTTTATTTTTCTACACCCTTATAAAATTAGAAATCCATTGGATAACAACAAAAGTAATTATAAGGCAAAATGAAAAATAAAATCTAAATTTAACATTTGAGAAATTTATTATTCGACATATTGTCAGAAGTTTATTTTAATTTGAAATTTATTTGCTGGTGGTTCAGCGTTGTCTATATGCATTTCATTGTTGCTGTAACAAATCATCAGTAGACTTCAACCACACATTTTGAGTAGCCACAAACCTCTTATGTTATGCACAGACTTTCAAGAACTATTTGAGAATTCACAAATAATAATATTTTTGAAAATCACAAGAAAAATAAGCGTAGTAGGCTTAGAAACTAACACAAAAAAGCCAGCATAAGATAAGAGGTTTGTGACTACTCAAAATGTGTGGTTGAAGTCTACTGATGATTTGTTACAGCAACAATGAAATGCATATAGACAACGCTGAACCACCAGCAAATAAATTTCAAATTAACTTTGATTCAAAAATAAAAACAGCATAAGAACATTTTTCATTGGTTTACACTCTTTTTCGTTTTCCAATTAAAAGACTTTTTACGCTAAGTTGATTCTTTCACATGTGCAACACATCTTAATAATTGCTGCAGCATCGTCTTTCAGTTTTCTTACTAATTGGTAATGATTCTTTATACATAAATTTTTTTTAAACCTTTCTTAATTAGCAGAAGATACTCACTCTCCTCATTAGTGAGATTCTTTTTTATTTTCTTTCTTCTTCTAATAAATGCATTAAACGTTAGTTAAATTGTTAACAGCAAAACATTTTCACTTTTAAATTACACAAAGAAATAAGTGTTTTTTTTTCGCTTTTGAAAGCATGATTGAAATTAAAAAATAGCTTAGCGTTTAAGATTTTAAGACTACAAACATGATTACAACATATTTTTTATATGTAAAGTAAAGTAAATATGTTTATGACTACAAACAAGTAACTAAAATGTTATTAATGAGATATTAAGAGAAAATATAATTTCATTTAAATTAAAGAAGAAAGGTTTAATGCAAAACATTGCCAAAAAAATTTTTGCACAGTGGCGATGGCTTTGATGGAAAAATCTTAGTACACGTATATTTATGTTTTTTTTTAAATAAGTTTAATTTTTTTTTTTTTAAATTATAACAAAGTAATGGGCCTTATTACGAGTGTCGTATTACGACTTCGACTACGACTATTTTGTATTAGACTAAAGAACATTGAAACATTTTTTCTTTAATCTATTATAAATAAAATCGTCGTAGTCGTAGTCGAAATACGACACTCGTAATAAGGCGCAATATATAGCACAAAACAATTCCCTGGGAATTTTACGTTTTTGTAATAGATTAAAGAAGTCCGCAATATTTTTTCTTTAATCTAGGACCTAAATCTCGTAGTCGAAGTCGAAATACGCCAATCACAACAAGGCCCATTATGTATGACAACTTTCTCCAGTTACTTATCATAAGGATAATTAGTTCAGTGGATTTTTTTTATGAAGAAAAGGAAGTACAAAATGTAACATCCATTAGACGTCATGACTCCATGTTTTCCGAGAAGACAGAGGTCTTAGACAAAATAATACTATAATACGCATTTATAAATATTTTCGGCTGTAATTTGTCTTTTAGGTGGAAAATGATGCAATTAATACGCAGAAAGTAAAAACAAATAGAATTTGATTTTCAGTTCCCGCCAATTCCCAAAAACAACTCGCAGAATCCTAAAAATTGGACTTTTTCAGTATTATTGCTGTATTTTTCATATTTTTCGCCGGGCGTAGATAATATTTTTGGAAATATTGAAAAATATATCTTACAATTGCATTATAAATTTTTTGAGTTCCCGGCAATTGCCAAAAAAGAATCACAAAATCCCAGAAATTGGATTTTTTCAATATATTTACTGTATTCTTGTTATTTTTTGCCGGGCGCAAAAAAGATTTTTGGCATGATAAAGTTTTTGGTTCCAGCTTTGGAATTTCAGCAAAAATGCCTTGTGTATGATATTTAAAACAAAAATAGGTATATTTCGAAGCGATCTGGTTCCTTCAATAACGAAAATTTTTAACAAAAAACTCTTTTTATAATATTTCTTATAGTATTACGGTTTGAACAAGTAAAAATACGGGGTTGGTATTTTCTCAAAAATTGTTTATAATAGCAAAATAATTAACTCACTTTTTTCTGGAAAAAAAACGGCGAAAAATAACTTTTGACTTAATTGTGCTTTTGATATCAAATTTAATTTTTTAAATGTTAAAAATTTTGTTCTTAATATATATATGTATGTACAAAAAGTTTCTTTTTATAAATCCAACAAGATTTGACTTCTCCATTAGCCGAACAGTGGACCAAGGTTGTTAAAAAATATCCAAAATTTTAATTTTTTTTTCTCAAATATTTACTAAACTGTAAGCGAAACGCCATAAATGTAGCCGACTTTTTTTAGCTCTTGGATAGAAAAATCCACTTACAAAAAATATTTTTTATCAGATCAAAAACATCAGCTTGGCATCAGTTTAAATTTTTCATTAAACTGAGATTGCCCACTTTTGGGCTTTGTGGCTCCTCCCCCGCCCCCCCCTTTTAAGGATATATGTCAGAAATTAGAATTAAGGCTCAGTTAGCCGACTGTAATGTAAAGTAACTGTAACGTATGAGACAGCTGATTGAGATTTTTATATGAAATACCCTACTTTTCATTACATTACATCTCTATAACCATTTTCAATACTTTTCACCATGATACAATAATATAAAGGTAAAACCGTTCTCTCTTTTCGTCGCCATATTAACCTTCTGACGTTTGTCCCGATTATTTTTTACTCTCAAAAATAATGCTACCGTATTCATTTCTGAAATCCGAGCTTTTTGTTTACTTTTTGGCTGTTTGTTTTGTTAGTTCAAAAATTAAAAAACTATTTTTTGATAAAAAATTGTTAACAATTTTAATTTTAATTGATTTAATAAGCTGCATTGGTAGCTGTACTATCAAGAAGAATAAACAAAACGGCAAAATGTTCAGCCGCTTGCGGTTTGCGGTGAAGAATTAACAATTGGTTAAATCGTTCAAGAATCGGCTGGCGTGGTTACCAGTGAAGGAAAGTGCATAAAAATTTCAATGTGCACAAAGACACGGGCTTATAAGCAGCATATTCAATGAAGATTCCATAAAGATATGGATGGGTTACTTGGGTATTGGCCATACACGTTACTCTGCTTCCGCTGCTTCGGAAGTGGTCAACTGCTAATATATTACAGGCCATGATGCCATTGCCTTGGCATGCATTGGAGAACTGGTAAACAGCGAATTGTTAAGGAGTGAGGTTTTCTTCCGTGGTGTCTGCTTATCCACACACAGTAACAGTGTGCGATATATTTAGTGTATGTGCGGCGCGACCAATTATACAAAATAATTAAGGAAATAACTGCTGGCATGCAATAATATACATATATATGTACATGGAAATACCTATGGAATATAATAGAATAGCATAGAGTAGAGCATAATAGGGGAAGATCTGGTCCAAAGACTGGCGCTGCGAGACCTGGTGGATCTTTTGTGCCATAGAACTGTAAATAAAATTAAGTCAATGGGCCTCATTACGAGTATCGTATTACGACTTCGACTACGACTATTTTTTACTAGACTAAAGAACATTGCAACATTTTTTCTTTAATCTATTACAAAATCGACGTAGTCGTCGTCGAAAAACGACACTCGAATATCTGTATGACTCTACTTATAAAAGTCAGCACAGATATTGGAGAAGCCCGTCTAATATCATCTGAACACTGAATGAAAAATACGCCTTCTACTTTTACATAAGACGTTACAAACGCAAAAAATGTGTGATGTTCTCTTGTCATCTTCCAAGAATAAACGACACAAGGGTGAAGGAACTTGGTTGTTTTCCGTCTATTAAATAAGAATAAGAAATAAATAATAAATAAATATTTCGAATATATAATGGCTTTGGTGGTTATATATTTCTTTATCTAGTTGACTCACAGATTATCGGCTTAAAAATTTTCTACGTCAAATGCTTTAGAAAAACTATGCAGAAAATCTTTATTCAAAGAAGCCACTACTAAACATACCGCTTATTTACTTCTACAACGTCAAAACTCAAAAAATGCGATTAATAAAATAACCTTAGAACATTTACTCTTCAAAAGCACAAATTACACGTTTCCTAAAAATTTCCTGAAAAAAGTTCCCCGTACTTGCGTGTGGCAACGCTTTCCTCTCTGTTTACAAAAAAAAAGTAATCAAATAATTGGGACAAAAGTCAGAATTAATTTTATACGTCAAATGTGGTTGTACCTTTATATTATTGTATCATGCTTTTCACATAACAATATCGATCAGCTGCTTCCTACAGAGAAACAAGTCGACCGGCTCGAAGCCGACTGCGCGCCGCCGCCGGTTATTTTTCTGTTATTTTTTTCCGAGAAAAACTTTTGAAAATCAATTTTCAGTTTCAATTTTTATTTTCTCTTAAAATTTTCATATGCTTATTTGCGCCGCCGAAAACTCTCTCGGCGCGCCGCCGCCGGTCACAAAACTACTGCGCCGCCGCCGCCGATAATTTTGCCTCGACTTGTTTCTCTGGCTTCCTACTGTTGCAGCTACTTTACATTACAGTCGGCTAACTGAGCCTTTAAGCTCTGTATGAAATTTCATAACAGATGCAGAATTATTTCCATTTTTTTAACGAAATCCCCAATAAGTCCTTTAAAATTGCCGCCTCTACTATGAGTAAATTTTATTGCTTAAAATAATTTTTAACTAACAATTTTTCTAGCTTTAAAGCATATTTTCGGCTCCACAAACAATGAGTAGTTTATTCAAAATACATTAATTTCCAGGTAATAGCAAGATTACAAAAATACAACCATTAAAAATAACTAATACGGCTTTTTAGTCGAGCCAAAATATGAAAAATAGAATTTGTTTAACAAAATAAAAAACAAAATGAAAAAATTTCGAAAAGGTTTTTAATTTGTTTTCATATTTTGAAACTTGCTTATAAATATTATTTTTATAAAATATTTTTCATGTTGAAATTTTCTTCACATATTTTTCAATTTGTTTTTCGTAAAAATTTTTTAAATTTTCCGCCAAGTTTAAATTGAGAAAAATAGCTCAGCTGTGTCACTGATATTACCTAGGCAATGTTCTTTGAGCTTATTTAATTTAATTTTATTTATTTTCATTATTAATATTATTGCACCTGGGCAATTGAAATTAATAGTTGTTAGTTGCCAGTTGCATTCCGTAATGACATTTTGGCAACTGGCTTTGGTTGCCAACCACAATCGAGCCGATAGTTTCGAAGATGGAAGTACGACTACATATACAAACTTCTAGTTTCGAAAGTGTCGGTTTCACACTTAATACAGCTCGATTTAAAATTTAAATTTATTTTATTTTATTTTGTAATTTTATTTAAATTTTGAACACATATGCATATTTTTATAAATACCTAATAGTGTTGCAGAATTTCACAAATTGTTTTATATGCAACAAGTGTAAATTTGATTTTATATCTCAGCAGCTTTATGTTTGTATATGGCAATGCATGCATTAATTTTAGGTTCAGTTTTTTTTTCAATCATAAACTGCATTTTTTTATGCTGCCTTCAGTTTCCGGTGCCAGCGTTTTGATGCATAAACATAAAGATAGCCCAGTTACCCTTTTGACTGAAAACTTGTACGAGTACATACTGATTTATGCAGAAGTAGATTATCAAATGCAGTACAATTATTTATCAAATTATATTGAACTTTTTGTTTATTAAAGTTCATTCAATTCAAGTTCAACGTCATCATGCCACTTGTTTTTTTTTTCAAAATTGTATTGTATTTGTTTTTAGAATAGGGTTAAAATACATAACGAAAAAAAAAATACTTTAATAACCTGGAACAACAGAAATGAGTCCGAGAGTACATGGAACATGATTCGGTTGCGCTGCTATGATTTTGTTTTAAGTTATTTTTGTTTTGTTTGATACATAGTTATACATACATATATGTATGTATGTATGTATGTATGTATTTTCATTTATACAAGCCCATAATGTATGTAATAAAAAAAAATAAGTAGAAAAATATAAAAAAACATACGGACATTTCAACAAAAAATAAATAAATAAGCAAGAAGTTTTTTTAAGCCCGTATTAGAAAAAAAACCAATTGGAACTTCAGGTGTTCTTTAGTAAAAATTTGTACGGAAATTTTATTTTAAGGTACACTTCCAGCTCAAATAGTTTTTTTAATATATATGTACAGCTTTATTTATAAAAATTATTAATATTAATATTATTACAGCTGCACAAAATTTAGCAGATTTTAATTAAAATCTATATGAAAATCTATACCGTTTACACGAACATTTTTTTGACATTAATAATACTTTTTTTATTCAAAACAAAGCCCATTAACTGAAAAATTTCCAAAACTACAACCTAACAACTGCAATGTAGCCAATTCACACACCTTTTTAGGCAGGCCGTAGCTAATTCAATCATCCTTTATATAAATATGTTGCACAGGGTAGTAAAAATAAAATAAAAATATCAGATTTTGAGTAGATTGCCTGAAAATCTGCTCACAAACTACATTTTGTTTTGTATGGGAAATCAAGTAAAAAGCAGTTAGATTTAGCTCGAAATCTCGTAAATACTAGATTTCGAGATAATGTAAATGCATTATAAGGCTTTATAAAACAGATTTTCATAAAAAAATTATTATTATTAAAGCTATTGCTATTTATGGAGCGATACAGGAGTTAGGACGAGATTTTCGTAACAAAAATAATCGACACTATTACAGTTATAAATTTATTTTTGTTTTGATTTATTTGTACTTAAAAGTAGAGTACGAAAAAAACGAGAAACCAATTGTTAGATTTTGTTTTTTTTTATCGTTCTTGAAGTGGGTGAAACAAAAACAAAACAGAAAAAATGAGAAGGATTGCTCAATTTGCTTTTGTATTGTTTTTCCACATGAGCACAAACAAGAGAACACAGCCGATCGGCTGTAAGCCGACTAGCAGCCGCCGGCTACAAACAATACATTTATTTAATCGTTCGCCGCTAGGAGTTATAATACATAATGACAAATAAATGCAATCGTTTTGAAATATTTGCTGAGAACTTGGCATCATCATTTAATATAGTTTTATTTCATTGTTATTTAACACATTAAGTTTGTTTTATATATAGCTAATTAGCAATTGCTATAACCGGCTATCCTTAACATAATAAATGCGTGTCTGAATCAAACAGTTTTTCATTAGTAATTAGTGGTTACGCTTCTTTGTGCACATGACACATATATGTAAACTCGGCCTTTGAAAGAGCGTTTCTATTTAATGATCATAGTGGACATCAGGATAATCAGGAAGCAGATGAATTGGCTAAGAGGGACGCTGCTACTCCCTTTATGTATCAGAGCCTTTTTGTGACGTCAATTGCTCGGCGGTAAACTCACTTATTAGGGTGATTAAGATATTGACAGCAAAGACATAAGGTTTGATTTAATTATCCGGTAGTGTGACAGACTAAGGTGTGATATTTTCTTTCAGAAAATAATTACAATCTTACGCCGAATTATAAATACGTACTGATGAATTGAATTTAAAATAGATGCAAAATCGAATAGAGATTAGTATCCTGCACAAGACCATTTACAAGACCTTTCAAGACATGAGAGATTTTTCAAATGCTTTACTACAGCGAAATATTCTAAAAAAAAAACACTAAACAACACTGTTGGCAAGACATACAACTGAAAGAAATGTCTTACCAACAGTGTGGTTTAGCGTTTGTTTTAGAATATTTCGCTGTAGTAAAGCATTTGAAAAATCTATCATGTCTTGTGCAGGACTTTAATAGAGATACATATTTGTTGTATAAAGATTTTTGTTTGAAGCCTTTAATCTTTTTATGTTTGTATATTGTGATTCTCAAATATGTATTGAGAGTCTTACTACTCGTATAAACAAACGAAGTTTTGTTTTGCTAATTTCAAAATCTTTTGGTTTAAAGTTTACTGAAGATTTCCGTGAAGTAGGAATGAAATGCATATAGACATTGCTTAGCCAAAAAACCATCAAAAGTTATACAAAATTATTGATTAAAAATTAAGATTCAAAAACTCTTCGTTTTTTTGCAGCACTAATATAAATTATTTATTTATTTAAAGCGATTAACAATGTAGCTCGTAATAATTTTCTGTCTGTGGTTCATGTTTTTGCTAAAGATAAATTATGAACAATCCTTGTAAACTTTGAAGAGGCCAAATATAGATGAAGAAAAACAGTGATTTACAAATATTTTCTTTATATATTTTCACATTTTCAAAGTTAATTCGCGAAAGGTTTCAAAAAATCGCAGTGCGGCCAAAGCTGTATTACAACATTTTCAAAAAAAAAAAAAAAAAAAAAAAAAAAAAACATTAAAAAACTAATTTTAAATAGTCGAAAAGTGAGGGATTTTATAATAAAATTTCCTTGAAGTTAATTAATTGTGGTAAAAAATCAAAAACAATAATAAATCTGATGTAGATGAATATCGCTCAGGCTTTGATAGGCATTCGATTTGATTCACATATGTACATACATCCATGCATTTTTGTAACAACAAACTTTGTATAATTAATAGCAAACCTACTCGTAGTATGGGAAATTTAATGTTCAATTTAGAAAAGCAATTGTTTAATACTGTGAAAATACTTTTGACTTTAATTAAGCAAAAATTGTGTTTCTTATATGTGATTTATGTATGTACATATTCTCTCTTCCTCTACATCTGCACTTTTTTCTTCATTCTCTCACTGTTTCTCTTTAATTAAAAAAAATGCATACGAAATTATGACATCGCTGCAACTCAATCGTGTTATGAACGCATTTTATAGCAGATCAACAATATTATTTTTATTCATACAATATGTTTCCAATGAATATTTAAAAATTATATTATGCCAACAAATACATAAAATGAAAACCATATTGCTGTTTGAAGTCTTTCAATGAAGACAATTGTTAATTATGTGAGAAAAATTAAGCAACACAAATTACACTCACAAAAAAAAGTGCAACAAAAATACAAATTTGTTTTGGGGTTATGATTAAAACTAATTCGCTCACGGACAATGTACATAAATTGTTCGTGCACTGAATCATGCTCAAGCTCGTTTGGATGTATTACGTTCAGTCATGCTCAAGAAATATTCTTAAAGGAAATTATTGACAAATCTCAGGTTTCATTTATTTTACCTATTTCATATTCAGCCCAATTATGAATAGCAATGCCCCGGGAGTTTTTTCCCTTTTCCTATTCGTCCTGTTATGAATTAAAATTTCCCCGGGAAAGAAGTAGGTATTCTAAATATGAGGGAGAGGGAGAATTTGTTGAGAGTTTTCTCCCCAAACATTTTGAAGGGAACTAATGGAAAAATTTAAAAATCATATTAATAAATGTTGAAAAACAATAGTATAAGCATTTATTTAGAACAAAAATTTTAAATAAATACCGAATTATTATATTTCCCTTTTGTATTTTGCATTTCTTTGCATTTTTATCTAAACACTGCGCACATGCACTTCAAAAACATAAACTACTTCTGTATTCAGAACAAATACTAAAACAATCAATTTTGCAGGTCACATAATAGGCAAATGGAAGATTTATTTCCTTCTAATATTATCAAGACCGATAAGAAAAACTTTACAAATTTCCTTTGTACACACAGTCCACTGGACCTGACTCAGTTTTCACTCCACTTTCTCAGCACAAAGTTATTCCGCATGTCTGAATGGATACACTGTTTATTTAATTTTTATTTAAACAAAAACAAATATTATATTAACACGAAATCTTATTGACAATGAAAACATCACATTTTTAATAAATTTATATTGCTGAACTTTGCTTTAGTGCAGAAAAATATGTAAACATTAAACAGCTGATCCAGATTTTACTCTCTCCCGTATTTGCTTATTCCCCGGCTATTTAGAATAGGAGGATTATTCCCTGGTAACAAATGATAGGGAGGGGAAAAAACTCCCTGGGAATATCATAATTGGGCTGATTTTTTTTCTTTTATCCACTAATTACGTTTTTAACACATTATCGTGTCTGTCACGACTTTCGAACGTTTTCAATTAGAATGAAAATTTCCGAATCACAAAAAAAAAAAAGATTTGGTGTCTGCATACTTCCGAATATTTTTGCAAAATTAGTTGCTAATGTGTGTATGTTTTTCATATCCCCTTTTCTATGTATTAAAACCAAATATATATTCGTTTAAATTTCCGAATTAGGTAGATGAGATATCAAGCCTAATTTTAAAAAAGATTTCGTTTAAATTAAATTAATTTTAATGTGGAAAAAAGGCGATTCTATTTACTTTCACATTGCTTGGTGCAGTCGAAAGTAAAACGAAAAAATTATTCGGAAGTGAATGTCAGGACACCAAAATATGCGGAAAAGATTCACTTTCACACGGATGTGAAAGTCATGACAGACAAGTATATAAATTTTTTCCCATTTCAATTATATTTCGATTTTTGGTTTGTTTTAAGCTTTTTGGTGATTGTTGCCTTAAAGTGATTTTTCTTAAAATTGCTTAAGCTTTTATTAATTATTTTTACAGTTATGTGCTTCTCGTAATTTTTTAACCCTTTTTTTTGAGAAAGCTATATAACGTTGTCGTTTGGACTCATTGTTTAAAAGGGCGGATTTACGCACATAAAAATTTAAATTAATATTTTTTTACTTTTCTACCCAACCACTTACTACAACGCTTTGGTTAAGCTAAACGCTCTTTCAATTACACAATCTGTTTATAAGAAAGTGGGCGGAGTCACTACATTTAAAATTAAACATACATATATTATTTATTTCTATTGCACATTTCCTTAAATTATGCAGCAAAAACAGCTGTAACTAAAATTTATAGACTGTATGAGCTGCAATAATACGCAGGATTATACAAATACTCTGACTATTAATCGGCTATACATGCGTATGTAAAGGGTGGGCCAAAAGAAACCAAGGGGTGTAAAAGTTTAATAACTTTTTTGTTTATTAATTTTTTTTATTTTTTCTTTCAGATTATATAGACAACACTTGGAGAATTTATAATGGAGAGGTTCACAACTGAACAGAGAACCAGAACAATAGAATTTTATTATTTAAACCAGAGATCAATTATTTTTACGCAAAGAGCATATCGTCGACATTTTAACGTCAGAATTTCGCCCTCTGAAGCGATGATTCGTTGCTTAGTTAATCGTCATCACCAACATGGCAGCGTAAGAGATTTGCCTCGAACCGGTAGACCACGTTTAAGTCGCACTGCGGAAAATATTGAACGAGTACAGCAAAGTGTTAACGAAGCACCAGAAACATCTGGCAGAAGGCGTTCTGCTCAGCTAGAAATGTCTCGTACGTCACTACGGCGCATTTTAAAAAAAGATTTACAGTTATACCCATATAAGGTGCAATTGGTCCAAGAATTAAAACCCGCAGATCATCGGCAACGTCTAAATCTTGCAGTTAAATTTCAAGAGTTGGCCAGAAATGAAATCAACTTTATTGAAAATTTGATTATGAGTGATGAAGCTCATTTTCATTTGAATGGCTTTGTTAATAAGCAGAACTGTAGGTTCTGGGGTTCTCAAAACCCAAGAGCCATTCATCAACGCCAATTGCACCCCATCAGGTGTACAGTATGGTGTGGGATCACATCTGAAAATGTCATTGGGCACTACTTCTTCGAGAATGAAGATGGAAGTGCTGTAACCGTAAATGGAGAGCGGTATCGGTTTATGATAGAAAATTTTTTACGTCCTGCTCTTGAAAACAGGCCTGGTATGTGGTTTCAGCAGGACGGAGCCACTGCCCATACTGCCCGAGACACAATGGCACTTTTAAGTAAAATTTTTGGAGAGCGAATAATTTCTCGAAATTCGGAAATTATTTGGCCAGCGCGATCGCCAGATTTGACAGCACCCGACTATTTTCTTTGGGGTTTTTTGAAGGAGCGAGTGTATGTGAACAAGCCAGAGACAATCCTTGAACTCAAGGCAAACATTGTTGCAGAAATTCGAACGCTACAGCCACAAGTTTTGAAAGATGTTATGGAAAATGCTCTAAAAAGAGCCCATCAGTGCGAAGCTGAAAACGGTGGTCATTTAAGAGACCTCATTTTTCATACTTGGTGTAAAAAAATTTCCATTTTGTATATTATATAATCTGAAAGAAAAAATAAAAAAAGTTAATAAACAAAAAAGTTATTAAACTTTTACACCCCTTGGTTTCTTTTGGCCCACCCTTTATATACAGGATATTTTATTTACACACAAATATAAAGCACGTTTTCAAACAACCAAAAAACATTTTCCATTCTATTCTATGTCAGATATGGCTTTTTCTCGCCAAACGCGGCGATTATGCAACTGGTTTGGCGACCAAATTTTTGGGTTTGGCGACATGACGATTTTTCTGGCGATAAATAAATTTTTTGGCTATTTTTATGGCTACTTCTATTGAACTTCAAAATTTTTGTTATTCAGGAAATAAATCCTACCTAAACTCGTCTGCTGGAAATTAAAACAATTTGAGTTTTAAGATTTTTCTTATATTAATTATAGTAATTAATGCGTTTCGAATTTGGATGAGAAATATTTACAAGAAATAATTTTTGGCGATTATGTTTCTGCTTTTGGTGATTTTCTGCAATGTTTTTATACGATTATTTTATAAAAATTTATGTTAAAAAAGTGCTATATAAAAACGAATTTATTACCAAATATATATTAAGAAAAACTTCATAAAACTGATTTTGGCGATTTTTAAAATCAATTTGGCGAAAAAGATCGGAAGAAATCTGACCACCCTGGTATACAGTGGCGAATGATGAAAAATACCCTGAGTATCATACATGTATTTTTTTGTCCGAATAAATATCCATAGTCTGAATATAAGCATACTCCAACTATAAGTATGAGAGAGAGAGAGTCGCATAAACGAGGTAGTGGTTCTCTTGTATGTTGGAATCGGCTATAGTCATAGTTGTTTGAGAGAAAATATGAGAGCGTATGAATTGTTGGCACTACAATTATGATTGTACTCAATTACGTATGTATATATTTATTGAGTACTCATTGTCATTCACTTGTGCCCACACATGAAAGAACATATTAAAAAAGAACATATGTTTCTTCTTATGTTTCTTTTTTAACACAGATACGATGGAATTACAAACGAAACATCAGGGGTCTAATCGTCGCTTTCGATAACGGGATGATTCGATCACGTTTCTTCAGTTTGAGATTATGGCATTCGATATAGTACGATATTATTATATTGTTCGATAGCGAATGCCATAATCTCAAACTGAAAAACGTCATCGAATCAGCTCATTATCGAAAGCGGCGATTAGACTCCAGTTCTATGATTGCATTCTTATCAATGTTTATACTTATATGTACTATTTTCTGTATTTTTCATATGCTGCTGTCTATTTAGTTTTGTTTTGCAGCACTCACACCTTACATCCCATAATTTTGCTAAAATTTTGTATTAATGTATAAAATGTCTCCACTTTTCGTTATTTTAAATTGTCAGAAATTTCGCTTCCTTTTTTTATTTACCCCGCGAATAGCAAAATCAACGCACACAGATGGTACGAACGAAATATTATTAATTTAACTTTTACTGATAGAACTTTATCTAGGTTTTTTTAGTTAGTGCCCAACATGTATTATATATGTATATGTGACGCGCAAAATAGAAAGGGACCTAAGGGTAAAAATCGGTTTTGTTCAGGAGAGCCATTTTAAAGATTTAAATACGTGTATCTTTGGTGTAATTCAATTTCATAAAACGCGAATATCTCTGGGAGGGAACATTTTTGGGGCATTCATTCGATGCTCAAATGTTGTCCACATCAAAAAAAAAAAAAAAAAAAAGTGAAAATTGATTTTTTTTACCCTTAGGTCCCTTTCTCTATGCGCTGTCACATATGTATATTTTTTTAACGACTAGAACATAATAAAATTATATTTATACCATAAAATACAAAATTTCAAACGCTTGAAAACCGTAACATTATCCATTATATTTTTAATTCATCATTATAATTTAAGTTCATACGGAAAATTTCATTATAGTCGTAATTAACCTTGTAATATACCACCAAATACATAATCTTTTATTTGTCTTTTACTATCTGTTTCTTTTTCAAACGCCAAAATGCATCACACACAAACGAAAATTAATGAAAATAGATCTTTGATATCGCAATCAAATTGAAGGTTACCAAATTCCATATACGACTACAAAGAAATTAATAATAAACAAAACTAACAAAAAAAAAAATCATTGTTTAATTAACATAATTATGCTTGTATCTAAATTGTTTGCAGTCATCCAAAGAAGATATTCATTTTTATAAATTTACTTTCGTTTAAATGTTTCACTTAAGCAACATGCGATTTTTGTTTTTTCTTTTGTATCTCAATATTAATACAATATGCATATAAATATTTAATATGTATATTTGTATATTTGATTGAGCACCCTATAAAAGGAGGTAGTGTTGTTTAGTTTATATACAGATGTAGATCATTTCTTTTCGGTGGAATAGCTTGCAGTTTTTTTTTTGAGTCAGCGCCTCTTTCCGGCAGAAATTAAAAGTTTATATAATTATCAGTTCTGGCAACTCTGCTGGCATTTGAGCTTAATTTATGGCCAAACCCACGATATCGACAACGTTCGACTTGTCGCACACTTACATTCAAAACAAAAACAAATTTTAACATTTTGTTGTTGTTTCAAATGTAAGTGTGCGACAAGTCGAACGTTGTCGATATCGTGGGTCAGGCCTTTAGTTTCAGATTTTGTTATAAATAGAAATACTAATCCAATTGTGTATGTGCGAGTGTGTATGTAAAGCTCTCATAACTTAAGAATGTCTAAACCTTTCGGAACCAAATTCATGACATTCTAAAATTTATATTTTTTTTTTTTAAAAAATTTCAAACTGCTTAGTAAGATTAAGCCGACATAATCCAAAATCTAATCAGCTTGTAAACTCAAAAAGCAACCTCGACTTTTGAAAATTTGATTGATTTGTTCGAAAGATATTGAGGAAAAAATTGGAAAAAATTCCTTTATTTTAATACTTCCAGAAGCTCTTGTCAAATCGATTTTCGAAAATTTTGAATTTATTTTAATTACTCCAAAAATCTAAAGATTTTTCAGCGCTTTGAGTTTGAAATGAAAAAAATGCAAAATTAACCGTATCCCATTTTTAGGGTTCAGTACACCAGAGATGAAAAGGAAACCTACTGTTTTCTCTACGCTGTCTATCTGAGCAGTTTGTCTGTCAGTCTGTCACAGGCTGTTTTCTTGAGAGCCGCAAGAGCTACGGACCTTTAATTTTGACAGAATATGTAGAAATTCAACCGCTACAATAACAAATATATAACAGTTGAAAATTAAAGGGTGTTCCAAAACAAAAAAATGTTAAAACTCTATGTAATATACTATTATATATAAATAGACACTTGAAATTTGTAAAGTTAGTGTATTTTTAACCCCCGACTAAAAAAATGGGTGTTATAAGTTTGTAGTGTGTGTCTGTGTATCTGCGTGTCTGTCCGTGTCCACATACAGGCCAAACGGCTGGACCGATTTTCATTTATTATTTATTTCTGTTTGAAAGATGACTTGATCGAGAGGGTTCTTAGCTATGTTTGAAGAAAATCGGTCCAGCCGTTTAGAAGATATAACATCTTCTCTGAAAAAAGTCGGGGGTTTTTAAAATTTTTAATTTTTGTTATTTACAGACTACAAGAATTAATACTGAAATTTTAAAAATCAAAATTAAAGGGTATTCTATCAGTTAATGTAATTTTGACCACTTGCTGTATCTTGGAGAAACCGTTAGAGGCAAACTCTTGAAATTTTCAAAAATGCTGGCTGAAGTAATTAGCACGTTGACTACAAAACCGAAGGTCCTGTGTTCGAGCCCGGTATACAACAGTCATTAAAAATAACAACACCATGCATTTTTCTGATGTGCATTAGTGTCCCTTCTTTTTATCAGTTGTTGTAGGAAAGTTCAAGTGATGAAGGCATAGTCACTGGTCACTGAACTATACCGACTTCAGCAGATACTAAATCTAATGTAACATCAGAGCGCCCTCCTTTGTTGTGTAGCAGAATCATTATGAAGTAAAATAACCAATAAAATGAATACTAAACAAAGCTTTGAAAATTTAATACGCCTGATTGATACCAGAGGAGCTGCAACTCTGCAGTATTAAAAAAACGTCCAAAAAGCAGAGTTGTAAAAGAAGGAAGCTTTCTTCTATCTCTTCCGTCACTACCTTTATTGTATATCACTATCGCTTTCCTAAAGAAGGTAAGGTAAATAAAAAATCGTCGAACCGAAAAAAATCGCCAAAAACTGATAAAAAAAATCGCAAAAAGAAAAAAAACGCCAAACTAAAAATAACCTCTAAAACTTAAAATAAATCGCCAAAAACCCAAACAAATCGCTAAAAGAAAAAATTGCAAATACTTAAAAAACGTCAATAACCAAAAAAATCGCCGAAACGAAAAAAACGCCAAACTAAAAAAAATCTCTAAAACTAAAATAAATCGCCAAAACCGAGAAAAAACTCGAAAAACGGAAAAATTTGCCAAAACTACAAAAAAAAACCCCAAGCCTAAAAAAATGCAAAAAACCGAAAAAATCCCAAAAACGAAAAAATGCCAAAACTATTTATTATATAGGCTAAAGTTCGTATAGTATTACATATGTAGTGCCCGTACGGAACCCTTCGTGTGCGAATAAAAGTCGCACTTTACTGAATTTATTTTTATTTTTACGGCTTTCGCTTCAAAAAATTTTACGGCCTGATCCACGATGTCAGCAAGAAATTTTTAATCGCTTACTTATATTGAAAACAAAAACAAAATAAGAAAATTTGTTTTTATTTTTAATAGGCATAACTAAACGATAGAAAGTTTCTTGTTGACTTCTAAAGCTAGGCCGTTAAAATTTTACCAAGAAACGTAGGTTATAAAAAATCAATCTTCTTGAAAATAAAATGTCAGGTCAGCTTTTAAAAGAAGTCAACTCAAGGCACATTCACCAGATAGTAGTGGAAAAGCAGATGAGCTATTTTTTTTTTTTAATTAAAGTTCATCCGAATCTTCAAAAATTGTTTACGAAAGAGAAATTAAAAAAAATTCAAAAATATTTCAACATGAAAAATATTTTATTAAAAAAATTCTTTGAAAAAACTATTAAAAAATTGTAAAAAGTGCTAATCGCTGCAAATTTTGTTAGTGGAAGCTGCCGTGGAAAATTTTTTTCAAGTTTATGTGAATAATTATTAAGTTAAACAAATTATATTTTTGACACTTTGGATAAAGTAAAAACCACGTTGTTTCTTTCATTGTTGTATTTGTTTCATTGTTTTTGTAATCCTGATATTACCTGGTTCAACTTATATATTAGAGCAGTTATTGATTTGCACAGTGGGACAGTAACAAAAAATTTCGGAAATAATTTAACAGTCAACTCATATATTAGAGCAGTTATTGCTTTGCACAGTGGGACAGTAACAAAGTATTTCGGAAATAATTTAACAACTTATAAGTTTAATTTTTAAAAACTCTCTTTATTGCAGCTGTAATTCTTCCTTTGAATTAGATAAGGCAGATTTTATAATTTTTTGTTAATTTACGTTACAATTCAATCGGTCTCTATCATTTTTTTATTATATATTGCTTACACACTTACATATTTATTACATATTAATGGCACACAATCTTCATTATTGCAAATAAGTTTACACAAATTTTTAGTGGTGATGATTTTTTGCTTCCAACGAATATACATAAAAAAGTATCTGTGAGTGTTTAGTAAACTGTTGCTAATAATTTTATGGTCAACGATTTTTTGTAACAAATATATTTGGGTTGAGTGGTCACTATGACCATCCATCTTACAAATACAACATTAACTTTTATACATTTACATATACAACAACAAAAATTATGTGGATTAAAAAAAACACATCTTTGGCTTTCAATTATTTTATTTTTTCTTTGCAAGTTTAAGTTATTTAATGGTATGTTGATCAGATTTTTTAATAATATGAGTTTAATAATATTTATGGTCGTAGCAAGAAATAAATAATAAAAATGAGATTTATTTTAATAAGATAAAACATCTCTTAGGTCCAAATGCACAGCCTATATAGTTAACTAACGCCCATGGTTTAATTAATGATTTTTCTTATTAATTTCATTGG
Source organism: Tachina grossa (assembly GCA_949987645.1). Taxonomy (NCBI): domain Eukaryota; kingdom Metazoa; phylum Arthropoda; class Insecta; order Diptera; family Tachinidae; genus Tachina; species Tachina grossa. The sequence goes on from OX465274.1 coordinate 185,211,502, forward strand.
TTAAACCACCTTCATTAGTTAACTAAACACTGCGAATTTGAGCCTTAGAGAAACAAATATGACGATTGTACAAATTTATGAATCCTGATATTAGTGGTCATCATTATTTCTGTTTATCTAAACGGTTTTGTTTTTAAGAAATGCTCGTTTTTTTGTTGTTATTGTAGTTAATCCATCACAATATTCAATCTGTACCTGAATTCTGTAACTTTTTGCTTATCGAAAATAGTAATAGTTATTTATTGACATATTTATTCGTTTGCGGAAAAGATAATGTGATTTCGTAATTTCTTTTTTACGTTAGTCTCCAGCTGTATTTTAGTCTCCATTTAATTCTATATCGTTCTATACCATATAATTCCCACAGGAAATAATAGAGAGTGTAGAAATCGCACGGCTTTGGAGGCCAATTGACAGGTCCATTTCTCGAAATCAACTTCTCGCCAAATTTTGACTTTAATAAGCCGATGGTTACGGTCTATGGTGACCGTAGCGTAGCGCCATCCTGTTTAAACAACATCTCACCCCGATCAATGTCATCCATATTTTCAAACAAATAATCATTGATCATGGTGCGGCAACCATCTCCATTGACAGTAAAGCGAGCTTCAGCTTCATTTTTGAAGAAATAAGGTCCAATGATGATAGTTTTAAGTCGATTTTATTTTGTCTTGGGAAGAATTAGCGATTTCAGTATCCTAGACATCAGGAACCGTATCTAGAATTTAACGTCCGATCAAAAACCTATCAAACCCAAAATTGAAGCTGTATCCAAACTGTTAACAACTGTATTCAAAACTTCACTAACGGACTTGAAATGGCTGCCTACTGCAAACAGACATTCAATTAGAATCTAGATGATTCCTTTTTGAAAGGACCACTACACTCATCTGATAGGTGATCATTACTAGACCCAACGAATAATGCATTTGAATTTTTGCGAAAGCGAAAGCGACTGCAAATACTTACAATACGATTAAAAAATCACATGAAACTAAATTTTTTTAAGAACATGAAGCTGTATTACATAAATAGATGTAATACATATTTATTAGTTTTTATTATTTTTTATTTAAATTGAGTCTTGAATTAAAAAAAATTTACAAAATGTTAGGCAATCAACCCATTCGTACTTTGGCCCTAAAGCCTGGTACTCTGTTCAACATTTCAGAGATGTCAAAATACATATTAAGAAAAATTGGAATGAATTAATTGTTCATGAAAAAATCTTGGAGAAATAGTACTCTTTTCATCTTGCGAAAAACATATAAAATGTATCTTCAACACTTTAAGATTTCATGCGAAATAATATGCGTGGCACTTGTTTACAACAAACAAGGGCTGGTTAATATTGTTAGAATTTAAAATTTTCTGTACGAAGTAATGAATGGTACTCAAAATCTTTCCAAAAGTTAGAACAGACTAGTCTTAAGTAGAAAATATTTTCGCGCGAATCAAACATTGCCTTTTCTTTTTCAGAAACTAATAAATATTTCGAAACACAACTGGATTTTGGATTCATTCTCTTTTCGTAAAAGAAGTACAAATTTGGTTTTCTTTAGTATTCGCTTTGAAATATTCGCATACATTTTAGCGAATGCAGAAGCGAATGCATATAGCAAAAGTAAGCGAATCATTTGCGAATGCGACTATTCGTTACATCCCTAGATGCAACCCGTCGCGTTGAGATATCTGATAAGATCACTCAAGCCAATGTATGACAAATCTGAAAGATTGCCTGGTACACGACTGCCTAAAAATTGCATCGAGAGATGCAAAGCTGGACATTCGCAAAGAAAGTGGAATATTGTATATTCCTTGCTTTCTTCTCGACAACTTTGCAGAACTCATTATAGGACAGACCTATCCTACTAGCATGTCTGCCGACCGTCCAGTGCCTGTCATGACTGCAACTAGCCTCGAGATTTCCCTACGATTTGTTAATTGTATTGAGCGCCTATCATTGTACCAAGGTCACATTTTCTTAGTAACCTTGCACGTGACTATATTGCGCCTTATAGGGATATAGTGCTTGAATATACCGCTTTTAATAACACCAAATGGCGACCTAATATACAAAAACTAAATTCGCTGTATTTTAAGGCATATCAGAAAAAGTTTTTGGCATTTTCAAAATCCTGACTGGTTCGACTTATTTTGAACCACTCCAATCTGTATTTAAGTTTATTTCCTTATAAAAAATAACAGGGAATAGTAACAATATTTTCGATTAATTTAATACAAATTTCAAATGATATTTACAAATGACAAAAACGCTAATTAAAATATGCGATATCATGTATGAATGCCTTAAGGTAATTTTTTTATTGTGTCAACTGCTTGCTTAATTATTACTTCTTTTTCAAGTAATTTAGGTACATATCGCTCATTTATTCAAAGAATGTCATAACTCAAAAATACCAGTTTGCCAGAAAACGCGTTTTAAGTTTTCAATTTACACACAAACTAATTAAAAAAGAAAATTTTATTTTTCTCCCAAGACGTGACTAAACAAGATATTTGTATGAAATTTTTACACAATATGAAGAAGGATATGAGAATTAATTTTTCATTAGTAATTCAAAAAATAGATTCTTTGAAAATTGATTTTTTGAGTTATGACGTTCATTGAGTAAATGAGCGATATCTACATACTAGTGTCCTGCACAAGACTATTTATAAGACCTTTCAAGACATGAGAGATTTTTTCCAATGCTTTACTACAGCGAAATATTCTAAAAGAATCGCTAAACAACACTGTTGGCAAGACAAACCACTGAAAAAAATTACTTGCCAACAGTGTTGCTTAGCGATTCTTTTAGAATATTTCACTGTAGTAAAGCATTTGAAAAAATCTCTCATGTCTTGAAAGGTCTTATAAGTAGTCTTGTGCAGGACACTACTACATACATACATATGTATGAATATATATGTATGTATGAATATAAATATACTTACTTGTATGTCTCTACATCATATGCACATGTTCCGCTAATTAAACTGATTTCACATACTCTACATTTTAATTTTTTGAAACATATTTTGAGAAAAAAAAAATCACATAAATTAAAGACAAAACACTCATAAAAAAAATCAAATAATACATATATGACGTGGCATGTGGTTGGTTATTGACACAGAGAAGTTCTCATTTGTCAAAGAAGAAGTGAAAAAAAGTGACCAACCAACCAAGCAAGCGAGCGGGCACTTTTACTGCTACCGACCGACAGCTTCTACCGCATTAACATATTTCTGTACGTGATTTAAAACAAAAGGAATAAAGACTTAACAAAAATAAATCCAAATAAATCACTTAACAAATAAGTATGTTTACAATGTCTTCTGCGAGTGCTACAGCCACTTGTACGAGCATGAGTGTTATGGTTACTGCACATGATCAACAGCTAATTCAAATACATTCTAGCATGTATTTGACTGAAGCAAGTACATAGTCGTATATAAATAGTTATAATAAAAACTTTATTACTTGATTATCCAGTCTAGTTTTAGTTAATGGTCACTTTAGATATAGTATGAGTGTACAATGTATATGTATAAACTTTAACTTTTTCATTCATTTGTTGACTCACTATTTCCCTTGCTTTCAACGAACTTACTTAAAAGTTTCGAAATAATTCTGAGTTCTTAAATGTATTTGTTTTATTACTTTTGGATTACATACATACATAATAGAGCTGAGAGATATTTCCACACCTGTTACTAATCCCTTGTAACTACTATGACTGAATTTAGCCTCAGTTAGCCGACTGTAATGGAATGTAACTGCAACGGTAGGAAACAGCTGATCGATATTGTTACTTATGCAATACTATACGAACTTTAGCCTATATAAACGAATATATTACCTGATGTAGATATTTTTTTTTTTAAATCTTAAGTGCCCAAAAATCATTTTTCAGTTTTTGGCAATTTTTTTGGTTTTAGCGATTTTTTCGTTTTCGGGATTTTATTTCGGTTTTGTGTCGTTTTTTAGTTTAAGCGTTTTTTTCGGTTTTTTGCGATTTTTTTAGTCTTGGCACTTTTTTTGCTTGGGCGTTTTTTCTTTTTTTTTGTATTTGCGCTTTTTTCGTTTTGGAATATTGGAAATTTTTTAATTTTTGAAAATTTCAAAAGTTTGCGTTTTACGATTTCAAAGTCAAAATTACATTAATTGATAGAATACCCTCTAATTTTGATTTTTTAAATTTCAGTGTTAATAATATTGCAAAGTAATAAAGCAAAAAGAGCAATTGTTTAAATATTTTGATGTGGGTTACACCACTTCTGCGCTGATAGCCTCAAATATTTGTTGTTGTAGCGGCCAAAGTTTTACATCTTCTGTGTACGGAACCCAAACGCATTTTTACAACGCATAAGGAGTGGCGGATTCTTTATGATTCAGCCTTGAAATTACCGCATCATGATCAATAATAGTTTGTTTGAAAATATGGAAGACATTGATATTGGCGCTACGTTCTATACAGCGACAGCAACCATCGACTTATTGAAATTAAAACTTGGAATTAAATTCATTTCGAGAAATGGATCCTCCAATTGGCCGCCAAGGTTATTCGATTTTGATACCTCTGGGTTATTATTTTTTTTTTAAAGAGAAGTAACACTTAGGCAATGAATATCTACTACTGTTACTAGGTGTTACCTTCTTTAGGAAAGGGATTGTGATATAGAATAAAGGTGGTGAAGGAAGAGATAGAAGAAAGCTTCATTATTTTACAACTCTGCTATTTTTGCACGTTTTTAATAATTCAGTGTTGCAGCGCCTCTGGTATCAATGAGGCGTATTCAATTTTCAAAGCTTTGTTTAATTTCCATTTTATTGGTTATTTTACTTCGTTGATGATTTTGCTGCACAACGAAGGAGGGCGCTCAGATTTTACATTAGGATTAGTTATCTGCTGAAGTCGGTATAATTCAGTGACCAGTGATTATGCCTTCATCACTTGAGCTTTCCTACAACAGCTGATACAAAGGGACATTAATGCACATGAGACATGTTATTTAATGACTGTTGGATAAAGCCAACGTCACCCTTCAATTATTTCCTGTGAGGCCACGTGAAGCCACTGGCTCATGCTGATAGGTCAGCAACAATTGACGCCTTGGAGGCAAACATCGTTCGTTCTTGTTATTCGTCTCATACGGCCAACAATGGTCGAAAAAATTTCCCAAATATGTCCGATATAAATTTCAAATGGTAATGCCATGTATTGATCTATCGAACGTTTTCAGGGAGTCACAAGTGAAATTTTCGATAAAATTTTATTACCGAAAAAAATTAAATTTTCCCGCATTATAATAAAAAAATGTGAATGTCAAGAATAGCAATTTTATTGGTTTTGCTAATTTTTAATACTAATTGAATTTAGACAAATCCTGACACATTAGTCCAAAGACCGAAGTCTTGCTTTTCGGGGGTTCGGAAAATCGATTGCATGTACAGACAGTCGGATAGACGCACATTGCTTATTAGTCTTATCCTATCCATAACGACCATGAAGAATATATATGTATGAATATTGGGGAAATTATATACGGCAAGAAACAAATTTAAATCTTAAAATATTTCAATATCCTAAAGCAGATTGTGTGCCGATTTTGGTTAAATTGAAAAATAAGGAAATAATAGCACTACACTGTAGTGGTAGTGCTCGTAAAGCCTTATGGTTTTATTCCGGAATTAATTATAGAGAGCCGACGAAAATCAGCACATTGCGCCGACAGTGGCTACTCGGCTTAAGATTATAAAAATACTTCTGCAATTAAATGCTAAAGGAACGAAATTGTGCAAATAATTAAATATTCACATATTATATATTTTCAGATTAAAATAACATGAAACTGTCATAACAAACACCAATAAGCACCAAATTACGGCAATGCCTCGAAGTATAAGAAGGTCTCAAAGGCCTGTACTAAATCTAAAGCAATCAACTCCCGAATACAAAAGAAAACAAAATAAAGTTCGCTTAAAAAGAAACAAAAACATAATAATAGTCGCGAAACTAAGTCACCTGATTATATTTTTAATATTATTGCAACCGGTAAAAGCCAACCGCCCACCCAGATTTATTGTAGAAGGACAATCGGAAATTGTTCTAAGACTGAAAGAAAGTCCAGACACAAAAGTGGGTAAGTTGAAATAACAAAAACAATAATTATATACAAGTTCATATGCACAATATTTAAGTTTTAACTAATTAATTAATTTAATTTTAGGAACCTTAATATACACGCTTAAAGGTTTTGACCCCGACAATGATCCATTAACATTTGGCAAACGCCCTTCGAGGGACAGTGAAGTCATACGCATAGAGAATAAGGGCTCCAATGATGCTTATATATACTTAGCTAAGGAATTAGATAGAGAAACTCAGGATGAATACTCAATAGTTTTAACTTTAACCGATAATCATTACAACGACTTTAATTATGTTACTCAAAGCTTTTTACTTCTCGTAGAAGATATTAACGATAATGCTCCCATATTTTTACCCTATCAAAGTGCTATCGAAATACCTGAAAATAGTAATCCTGGCATAATTACTTCTCTGGAAGCGTTTGATGCCGATGAAGGTGCCTACGGCCAAGTGGTCTATTATCTGCAAGAGTCCGAAGGAGATAATGATGTTTTTGCCATAACAACTAATCAGGGCAAAGGTATTTTAAGTCTTGTGGGTAGTCTGGACTATGAAACAAAAGCTTTATATCAGTTACGTGTGCTGGCAGTGGATAGAGCCAATCAAGCACCTGTCAATACAGGAACAGCTGCCTTACTCATCAAAGTCAAAGATATAGAAGATCAACCGCCCGAGTTTGTTAAAGTTCAACCGGTAGCGAGAATTGCTGAAGATGCTCCGGTTGGTACAAAAGTAATGCGTGTTGTGTGTGTAGATGGCGATCGTGGTATTAACAATCCAATAGCTTATGAGCTAGAAACTAACGAGTTGTTTGCTATAGAACGTCACACTGGCTGGATTTATACCATACATGAACTGGATCGTGAGGATCCCAGTAATCAAGTGAATGGTGCCTACATTTTGAAGATTACAGCTATGGAAATTTCTAAGGTAAATATTTAAAGTGTGTGTTTTCCTTTAAGTATAATTAAGTACTCACAATTTTTAGACTGCAGCACAATTACCGGCAGCTATGACATTGGTCAAAACGGAAGTTACTATAATTATATCCGATGTGAATGATGAAATTCCCAGCTTTGGGGAGTCATTCTATCGCTGTGAAGTCAACGAAAATGCTCAATCTAATACACCTCTTAACTTTATCGATGGAGATGTCAAACATAATGTCTACGATCACGATTTGGGTAACAATGGAACTTTTCGTTTGTTTATGGATCCACAAAATGATATTTTTGAAATTGTGCCCGAGTTAGCGGTTAACGAGGCCAGTTTTATGTTAAGAGTAAAGAATCCAAAATCATTAGACTATGAGCAACTAAAAGAGATCAATTTTACTCTATTTGCTCGTGAAGTAGACGAGCCAGAGCGCTATTCATCGGCTCACGTGCAGATTTTTATCAGAGATCAGAATGACAATTTCCCCGAATTTACGCAATTAGTTTACAATGTCTCTATAGAGGAGAACAGCGAAATGGGCACCAATGTGGGCACATTGCAGGCTAATGATAAGGATTCGGGAGATTTTGGTACCATGGGCATAAGATATAAAAATTTAAGAGGTGGTATAGCGCATCTGTAAGTACTCATGTACTATTATATAAAAGAGATTCTACTTTTTATTTATATCATAGATTGAATTTAAATCCCATTACTGGTCTCGTAAGTATTAAGCAACCTGGCGGTTCTGCTTTTGATCGCGAAATAATATCACGTCACTACTTGACAGTGGAGGCAATAGACAATCTAGGTCAAGGCAATCGTAATACAGCTCAATTAATTATAAGCATAGAGGATATTAATGACAATGCTCCTACTTTCTTGCAAAGACAATACGAGACTACTTTAATGGAAAATAAACCAGAATTCGAAAATCTTTTGCAGCTGGAAGCTCGCGATGCTGACTTAAATGGCACCGAAAATAGTCAAATAACTTACGAAATTGTTGAGGGAATGTATCGTTCCAATTTTACTATAGACCCTGAATTGGGAATCCTTAAGCCTTTGAATGCTTTCGACTATGAAGAATTAGTAGAAAATCAACAAAGCTCTGTCAGACATTTAAGCGCCAATGAGAAAACCCCTGACAAGGGTGTAAGAATTTTGGATTTACTAGTGAGAGCTAGAGATTCGGGCATACCCATGCTATCAACTGTCGTCCCGGTTCTAATTTATGTGCAAGATATTAATGATAATCCACCCATATTTTTGAAGAGTTTTTATTCCAAAACTATTTCCGAAGATGCAGCCGGTGGCAGTAATGTCATACAGATTACGGCTATTGATCGCGATGGTTCTGCTCCTAATAATAATATAGTTTATCGCATACAGGCAGGTGCCAAGGACAAGTTTGTAATCAATTCGGAAACCGGTGTAATATCGGTGGCACAAGGTGCAAACTTAGATCCCGATTTAACGGATGATAAGACAATGGATTATACTTTGACAGTGGTAAGTAGAAAATACTTTTGCTATAGATATGATATAAATTTTGAGTTACACCAGTTAGGATTTATAGGAATTTTATAAACGTAAATCCAATATATGGACTTTAAACTTTATTAAAAATGTAGTTTAGATTACTGCAAAGTCACTCTAAGTGCGTGGTCGGCAACCCATACCATTACATTTTATAATTGTGTGTGTTATACTCTTACCACGAGTCGGTGTTGCCAGTTCAATTTTCGTCTCATTTCCCTAACTTGAAATTTTAAATCTCCAAAACCAAATTTGATTTTATTGTGATAAGAAGAAACACTCAAGTTTTGTTTATGAAGAAATACATCTTCTCTTGTTGCTACGCCAATGTAAAATGATTAAAGAGATAGTTTTGTAGAAAATTTTCTTAAAATAATTTAAATATATGCTTGAAAATGCCTTTGCATGTCACGTTTTTTCATGCATGACAACGTACGTTGACAAATCAAATTTTCTGGTTTGCCATAATAATTTTCTGAAAATAAAAAATTTATTAAATTCTCATCACACATATTTTCTAATTGTTGGGAAAAAATTGTTCTCTGGCAACGCTGATTCTTAAGAGTATGAGATACACAAAAGTTGTTCTCAGTAATGCGTGTGTACACGTACGTAATAGAAGAGTATAAGAAAAGGTGCGCGCCGACCACAGCTCTAAGTCTTCAATGTAGTTGCTCGCTAAGAGCGAGATTCCGTATACTTGAAGAAGTCCTTCTCTTTATCCGAGAGAATTTTTTTAAGAGAAGTAACATTCAGGCAATGAATGCCTACTACTATTGCAAGGTGTTGCCTTCTTTAGGAAAGGAATAGTGAGATAGAGAAGACTCTGCTTTTGCACGTTTTTAATAATGCAGTGTCGCAGCTCCTCTGGTGTCAATGAGGCGTATTAAATTTTTGAGGCTATGTTTAGTAGCCATTTTATTGGTTATTTTACTTCATCGATGATTTTTCTACACAACGAAGGAGGGCACTCTGATGGGTCATTAGGATTAGTATCTGCTGAAGTCGGTATAGTTCAGTGACCAGTGACTAAGTTTTCATCACTTGAACTAACTACTTCAGCCAACGTCACCCTTAACGTTAGGTTAAGAGCTCCCAAGTTTCCTTATGATCTAGATTAGGATGGAAATTTCTAGTAATTTTGCAGCTTTAAATCTATTTTTATCTTAGCCACACGTCCTTATTTACCATATCATCGTTTGTATGATTTACTAAATCTGAAAAAGGCATACGAAGTCACATTTTTTCTCACCTCATACTACTAGGAATGAGTTAAGGTGATTCATAAAATATATTTAGGAGACTAGATTCCTAAACTGCCCAAGTTTGATAGGTTTTTATGGTTTTTATTGGGTATCTCCCCAATATCTCGTATTAAGATGCTGTAAAAGGATAAGTGCAACCTAAAATGGATTGGCTCAATATTGATTGACGCTCTTACCTAACCTAACCTGGTGTGATATCATGTGTATGGACTAAAGCAACTAAATTTAGTAGTTTTGAATAAATGAATGAATTTAAACTGTTATGGGGAAGCACAGGATACTGCAACCAAAAATCTCTATTGTATCACTATCAAGGTGCTAGAGCAACTCATCCAGACCTGCTCTCCGGAGGAATAGCAAGATAGATATTGGTTCTAATATTGGAAGTTCTTAATCTTCCAACAGGTACTTTTCCAATTGTTTGTATATTCAGTGACCAGTGACTAAGTTTTCATCACTTGAACTAACTACTTCAGCCAACGTCACCCTTAACGTTAGGTTAAGAGCTCCCAAGTTTCCTTATGATCTAGATTAGAATGGAAATTTCTAGTAATTTTGCAGCTTTAAATCTATTTTTATCTTAGCCACACGTCCTTATTTACCATATCATCGTTTGTATGATTTACTAAATCTGAAAAAGGCATACGAAGTCACATTTTTTCTCACCTCATACTACTAGGAATGAGTTAAGGTGATTCATAAAATATATTTAGGAGACTAGATTCCTAAACTGCCCAAGTTTGATAGGTTTTTATGGTTTTTATTGGGTATCTCCCCAATATCTCGTATTAACATGCTGTAAAAGGATAAGTGCAACCTAAAATGGATTGGCTCAATATTGATTGACGCTCTTACCTAACCTAACCTGGTGTGATATCATGTGTATGGACTAAAGCAACTAAATTTAGTAGTTTTGAATAAATGAATGAATTTAAACTGTTATGGGGAAGCACAGGATACTGCAACCAAAAATGTCTATTGTATCACTATCAAGGTGCTAGAGCAACTCATCCAGACCTGCTCTCCGGAGGAATAGCAAGATAGATATTGGTTCTAATATTGGAAGTTCTTAATCTTCCAACAGGTACTTTTCCAATTGTTTGTATATTCTGTGGCATAAAGTTTCACAGTCCTTTAGAATGTTCTCTAGAGTTTCAGCGTCATAATTATAGTATCTGCACCGGCTGTTACCTTCAATTCCAAGCCTGTTGAGGTGTGTTCTTAACATGTAACGGCCTACGAGGAAATTGATGAGCATTCTTAGATTATTTTTACTTAAAGACATTAGAGATTTAAGACAATCCAGCAGCCCAGATCCAGTATCGGACACAGAAACCCAATTAATAAAAGATAAACGAAACACCAATTTTCGTTATACGTCCCAATTTTTAGCTTTGTGTATTTCAATACAGGGATATTGAATCCGACGTGTTCAATGGTATTCTTGATCTCCATCGATATATCTTCGCGGATTCTATTCGATCAGAGACCGCAAAACGGTGTGTACTAACTCCCTTCCTGACCATTACGTCTGCCTTTTTGTTTTCTTTGACTCTGATCTGTCTAGGAACCCAGCAGAGTGTAACCCCAGTCATTTTTTCAGGTGATTAAGCTCTGTGCGGCATTCACAAGTTAACTTAGAGGTAAAATCATGAATGGCAGTCTGACTATCCTATAACATGGCTGTTTCTCTTCTGTAGTCTACATCGGACATGAAATGAGTAACATTACCAATGGCATCATGTTAACGGATAATGAAGGTCACTAACTTTAGTGTTTTGTTAAGAAATTTGTTCCAACAACGTGGTTTTAACATGCCATCTATAAAAGAATATGAAACACAAATTACTTGTCTACATGACACAACCTGATAGAAAGCAATAGATCAACACAAACAAGCATAAGTATGTTTATGCCAACTTAAGAAGTTAAGACGTGATGTTGGGAGTTATCATGTCTTAACGGGATTTCATAGTCTAATATAGACATGAGGTAATCGCCCTGCATTTCAAAAATGCCATACTTTGAAATTTATGAGTCAGAGAGACAGATTTTTCATCAAATGTCGCATATCTATGACGGAGTTTGTAAGAATTTTAAAAACATCAACACATTTTACAATTCGGAATGTTTTGGTTTTAAGATATCATATCTGCTTTTTAAAAAATATACAACCACACAAACATATTAGACCATGTAGATGAAATACAAAAACTACAACAACAACTATAATACTGCTAAAATTATGTTTTATTGTCAATGCACATGCTGTGCTGAGTCTTTCTGGATATTGCCAAATTTTTTCTGGAAGCTTTATATTAAATGCAGCCTCGTTAGTCAAATCGTATCGTCTTACTTTTGAAGATGTCGTATCGTTTAAGTTTGTATGTTAGTTATTAAAAACGTGTGCCAATACATGTTCAATAAGCATCAACATGTTCATTAAATGTTACGGATTTTGTGAGCTGATACGCAAGATCACAACGATACGATTACACTAATTCGACCATGATGAGCAAATAAAGTTTTTTAATTTTATATATAGTAATTGCAAATATTCGAATCCACAAAAATAAAAAAACCTAAAACTATATTTTCATAAAATGTTCCCTGCAGAGAAAATTCATATGTGTATATGTATATCTCCACATGTATCTTGCGGTCCATATTTATACCATGTTACGGCCTATCTCCTGCACAGACATGCAAAATAATAAAATGAGTTACTTCAATTAAAAGTATTCTTAAAAGTTATTTTCTCAATATCTTTTTTATTTGAATATTTTTAAAATGTTTTCATATGAAACCAAAAATGTTTGAGTCTCTTTTATGTTAAAAAAAACCTGAATATTTCATTGTTTTCACTTCTATGCGAATTTGGTTTCTGCAACATACCCGACTTTATATTTTAGAAAAAAAATACAAGTCATATAAAAATCGTTTTCATTTCAGCTCGCTCTGGATGGTGGCATTGGCAGCTCCCAACTAATGAACTCGGCCACAGTTAATATAACTATTAAGGATGTAAATAACAAACCCCCCATACTTCCCGATCTACCCACAATTCATTTGATGGAAAATACACCGGTGGGAAATGTAATTTACAAATTGGTTGCAAATGATTCAGATGAAAACCCAATTATGCGATATAAAATAAATGCTCAGAACTCTGAAGCCCGCAATGAAGAGGGATCTGTTGTAAAGCCAACAGAATATAATTATATATCTGCATTCGACTTGGATCCCATAGACGGTACTTTGCAGCTGACTAAAATAATAGATCGTGAGCGAGTAGAGCATATAAAATTGGCTATTGTGGTGGAGGATTTAGCAGCGGCCAAAGGTAAACAAATTGTTGAGAGTTTCCTTAACCTACAAATCGGGGATGAAAACGATAATAATCCGAAATTTAAGCAACCTTTCTACAAGAAATCAGTTGGCGAAAATAGCATGAATGGTGCTTTAATCACAAATGTGATTGCTTATGATTTAGATAAGAATCGTACTATAACTTATGCTTTGGAAGGGAATCCTTTAATACGCCAATTAGTACATTTGGATTCGCATACGGGTGAAATAGTGGTAGCTAACAAAATAGATCATGAGCAATATCAATGGCTAAACTTCTCTGTAAGGGCAACAGATTCAGGAGTCCCATCCAGATCATCTCTAGTTGATGTTTACATAACAGTATTGGATGAAAATGATAATAATCCCTATTTTATTGGTGGCTCCAAAAACTATAGTATTAGCGAATCAGCTGTGATTGGCACTAGAATCGGTACCGTACAAGCGACAGATGCCGATTCGGGAGATTTTGGAAAAATAACTTTTCTCATGGATCGCATAAGTTCACAGGGCAAATTTTCGATTGATGCTGATACGGGTGTTTTGACAGTAACCGATAGCTTGGATAGGGAGACAAAGGACTTCTATATGCTGGTAGTGGAGGCGTGGGATAACTACCAGTTTGGCTTTTTGGCAGGCGAAAGTCGTAATGCTTTTAAACAAGTTTTGTAAGAAAATACTTAAAAGTTTAATTTGTTTTAATTATAAACTATACTTTTTTAATGTCTATTCTCAAAGTATTACTATATTGGATGAAAATGATAATGCTCCAGAAGTTTTTGTGCCATCCGGCTGCGTTTTGATAACAGAATATCATGAATTAAGTGACAAAATAGCCGTCATCAAGGGTAAAGATTTAGATGATCCACAAACACCAAATGGTAGACTAGAATTTAAAATTTCCAAAGGAAACACAAATGGCAAGTTAAATCTAAGAAGAAAAAAACACATATTAAAGAAATAAAATCCTATAATTAATTTATTTAACTCTTTGTAGAATTATTTGAATTGCGTCAAATTGATGCCTGGAATGCTTATGTTTATGCCAGTCACTCTCTGCGAAATCATCATGGCAATCATTCCTTAACTATTGCAACACGTGATTTGGGCATGCCTTCCAATATTGTAACAAAAACTTTGGATATTTGCATATCGGATTTCAATGATCATGCACCCATTTTTATACAACCTCTTCATAATACCACTGTACGGATTCCCGAAAATACCACTGTGGGTTCGTTAATTTTACAAGTCATGGCAACGGATGAAGATATTGGCATGAATGCCATGGTACGTTATCGCCTAAAACCGGATCCATTAGGTAGTTATAAACTTTTTGATTTGGATGCTGAAACAGGTCATTTATTTTTGAAAGAGATTTTGGATCGTAATAAGCAAAAGGTTCACGAGGTGAGTACGATTGATTTGTAGGCAAAGTAAAAAAACAGTAATTAAATCTAATAAAATCTAATATTTTTAATAGATTAGGATCGAAGCATATGATCAGGGATTGCCGACTTCTTTAAGTACCGACTTGGATTTGACAATTTATATCAGGAATGTCAATGAATATGAACCACAATTCATAATTGATGAAATCTTTGTCAATTTTACAGGTAAAGTTTTAATTTGCTTTTCTCTGTGTACAGAGAAGTATACCTATAGAGAAAAATATGTACATATCGTCGGCTGGTTACTGTTTTGCCGCACAGTATATTTAAAATACATTATTACTGCGGTAAACCAGTAACCACCCGACGATGTTTACATATCATTAGCTTAATATAGAAAAGACTTAACTTATTATATTTTTTGGAATCAAGTTTTTTGTATATTTCAATAGAACATCTAACATATCGAAAAATGCAAAAATATCGATTTCAAAAAAAAAGTAATAATAATAACTTAGGGCCTTTCTATATTAAGGTAACGATGTATTGCCATGACCCGACCAGTAACTACTTGATACATGACAAGTAAATAATTCTTTCTGTCAAAAAACCCCAACTTCAATGCAAAGATCTGATAAAAGAAAATAAGAAGTACGTGAAATATAAAATTAAATTTTAATGGGCGTGCCTCCGCCCATTTTGTAAATACAAGGGTGCATATCAAGTCTTGTAAAAATCGGTAAAGTAGAACCACTTAACAAAATATTAAATTTTAATGGGCATGACTCCGTCCATTTTTTTAAAAGCAGATTGGGTCTACTTTAGAGCTCAAGGTGTGTGGTAAGTTTCATAAAAATCGGTTAAGTAGAACTACGTAAAATATTATAATAAATTTTAATGGGCGCAGCTCCGCCCCTTTTTTTTAAATCTAAAATTGTGTAATTATAAGAACCTAAGCTGTTTTATAGGTAGAATATCATAAAATTATATATAAAAAATTGTGGGTGTGTACCCGCCCACTTTTTTAACAATGGGACCAATGGAAAGCTATACCCTCTCAGACAACAACAAAAATTTACAATAGATCCAAAATGTACTGAGTTATGAAAATACACACCTAAAAAAAATAGAGACGAATTGTTAACCTCCTTTTCTTGAAGTCGGTTAAAAATGCGCCATAATAATAATAATAAATTCAGTACAGTGCGAATTTGACTCGTACACGAAAGGTTCCGGCTCAAATAATTATCTATAAAATAGTAGAAAACTATCAAAACAACATCCCGTTTCGAAACCATTTTAAATGCTAATTTCACTTCTTCTTTCTATAGCTTCTGGCAACACTACACAACAAAATCTACTATACTTCTTCTTCCTTCTACCCTCTTTTAAAAATTGTTTTAACACAGAAATTCTTTTAAACAAGAGTCAGTCTTCTTTATTATACTCAAAAAAATTTATCCATTTCAGAACACGCCGATCCCGGCTCAGAACGTGTTAAGCTGCCCGACACTATAGATAAAGATGAGCTCGATGACTTAGAAGAACCTCCCGGTCAAGTGTGCTACTTCATTGTGAGGGGCAACGAAGAACAACTTTTTAAATTAGATCCTGAAACTCATATACTAACTACACAAAAAGAATTGGATCGTGAAGTAAAAGCGTATTATTACCTCTACGTAAGAGCTTCCGAGAATTGTTTGGAACAAGATACTTCCGCCTTAGAACTTGCCATAAGCAAGCAAATGCAAATCGAAATTATCAACCAACCACTTAAAGCACTAAATCGTAGACAAGGAGGCTTTCTGCGTAACTCCGAACGCATTTACGATCGTTATAAACATTCCAGAAGTATAAGATCTATAAGTGATGAAATATTGCAAAAAGAAACCCATGAAATCAACAGAAATGACTCATTGACTAGTGAGGAATATTTAATGTCGGATAGCACCACAGTAAGAGTTAAAATAAAAGTGTTGGATATCAATGATAATCCACCCAGATTTCGTACGAAAATTTTCACGGGTGGCATCACCACCAATGCAGATTTTGGCACTAGATTTATGCGCATAGAAGCAGTAGACTTAGACGAAGGTCTCAATGCCAAAATAAATTACTATATGGTGGGTGATGTCAGGCAAACCTTATCGGAAGGGTTAGAGAATGTGCGCACTGCGCCGTTTTTAGTTGATCAGGAAAATGGAGAAATTCAATTGAACTTTGACCCCCAAAAGGGTATGAAAGGATATTTTGATTTTATGGTATTGGCTAATGATACGGCCGGCATGAAAGATGTGGCTCATGTATTTATATACTTGCTAAGAGAAGATCAGAAAGTACGATTTGTGTTTCGACTGCAACCGAATGAGCTAAGAAATAAAATCAACATATTCAGAGAGTAAATACAAAATAATGTTGCGAAATAAACTTTACAGCATATCCAAAGAATTCAAAAAGTTTGTTTGTTAAGTTTTTGAAAAAGTTTTTGAGCTTATTATCTCTCAAATTCTGGAAAATGCTTATTTTTCTAATCAAAAACGCCAAATAGGTGTTCTGACAAACAAAAACTCTAGAAATTTGACGTTTTCAAACCGCTAATGTTTTCTGAAACGGTCTGGTTGTTTATTTTATTTAAACGGCACTTTAAAGAGAGAAAGAGAGAGAGTCACAATTTAAAATTAATATGTTTGCTTTTTATTTGAAGAAAAATGTTTAACGTTTTTTCACGATTTTAATTAAAAATATACAATTCAAAAATTTGCTTTAAGATTGTCAATTGTCTGTCTCAATTCTTTACGTATGAGCTTCTTTTGAATGTAACTTTTTTTAAAGCCAATACAGCAAGCAAAAACGCTGAGGGCATTTTAATTTACAATTTTTTTTTTTTTTTGGTTATGATAAAACATATTGTTACGTTTTTCTCTCTATAAAAACGCTTTTCCGTAGATCCGAAGATTTGCAAATGAATACAAGAGCCGAGTGTAGTAATTAGGGTTAAGAATGATACAAGTTTTATTTACAAATACACTTATACTAAATTACTCAAGAGCTTATATAAACTAATACAACTTAAACTAATAAATTACACACAAATATTCACAACTGGTTACCACTACGCCTTCCTCGCTGTAGTTTACACACGTCTCTTAGCTGGCTGCGCAAGTAATCACGTGACACCTCTTTGTCTACTGCTCGTCACTTACGAGACTCACTCTGCCGTCACTCACAGTTGATACACCAATACTTCTTTGTCTGCTGCTTGTCACACACGGCACTCACTCTGCCGACACTTACAGTTGATACACCAATAAAGACGTTGGCTTTACTTACACCCTTATACACGTCTATTCGCTGCGCTGTTCCCTTTACTCCAGTCGACACGATAGACTCCACAATAATCTCAATTCCACGACAGACTATTATCAATTCACAACTTAATTATCAACTGATTAACGAGTTCTTAACTTCACTACTTTCTGATTAGCACTAACTATAACTGTTCGCGACTGACTTACAACTGCAACTAACTCACCATTGGATGCGTCACCTCTATTTATATTTCACAGAAATTCCACTAGAAGTTTCAAGCAATGTCTAGACGATCATTATCATCTTATATGCTGCCTAATTAAGTTCATGTGGTAACTATGTACATACATGTGTATATGCGTACGTGTGTACATCATTAACTAAGCAACACACGGTGGTTGTTTATCTTTTGCTTTTCGTTTGAATTGGCATGTATGTATGTGTACAAATATGTGAATCTTCTTAATAAGCAGACGCTTTTTGTTGTTACTTTTGCTTGTTTACGTTTAATCAAGCTAGGCATGCTTATTTAGTTGTTGCCTACTATTCTAGACTATTCTTTACTTTGACCCTGTAGGAATATTTTCACGCAGCATTTACATTAACCCTGTTGGAATATTTCTGTGTAATGCTACTTAACATTGTTGACGGCTATTTTCGTAACACTGCCGCCCACTTAAGCCTATTCGTCCCGAATAGGCACATCATCGCCTTTCTTTTTCTGCGTTTTCTAAACGCCTTGTAGTTACGCTGGAGACGACTACCTCTTCCACATTTGTCGGCTTTAGTTCTGGCTCTGTCTCGTTTCTCAACTGGAACTTGTATTGCCATACGCTTGAGGTGACTACTTCGATATTCGTGGCCCCTGGTAGTACTGACTCTGCTTAGTATTTCCGCTACAGCTTGCCTTGCCGTTCGTTGGAGATGAAACCATATTTGACATTTGCAACCCTTGGTACTGAATCTGTTTCGTATTTCCAACACAGCTTGTCTTGTTTTACGCTGGAGATGACAATTTCTCCCACATTTGTGGCTTTTGGCTCTGACTCTACCTTGTCCCTTGACTAGAGCTTGCCTTACCACTCTACATTTATGGCCCTTGGCTCTGACTCTACCTTGTCCCTCGACTAGAGTTTGCCTTACCACACGCCTGAGATTCTTTATAGAAGTTGTCTTCCTCTTCCTGACTGCTTTTATACTGCGCGCTTTGTATACTGTAGCAGTTTCTTTACCTTGAGCAAGCGAGACCATTTCACCCATAGCTTGTTCCGCTGTTTCGCAAACCGCTTTACTATCAGCTAAGTTAGCAACGTTCTTTGTTTTGCTGGAAACTTCTATGTCACGAGCTTCATTTACTTCGCTGGAAACTTCTGGCTCACGTCCAACTTGTTGACACTGACCACTGTTGATTTCGTCTTCTACTTTCAGTTTTTCCTCAGTGTCTTCCTCTGTGGCAGAAATGTCGTCGTAGACGCTGTTCACCAAGTCAGAAATCTCTTCGTCTGATTTACTGACTTGCATAGCTAATTTCGTCATGTCACAAACCGCTTGACTATCATCTAGGTCACGAGCTTCATTTACTTCGCTGGAAACTTCTGGCAAACTTTGCTCATGTTCAACTTTTTGACACTGACCGCTGTTGATTTCATTTTCTGCCTTCAGTTTTTCGTCAGCGTCTACCTCTGTGGCGGAAATGTCTTCGTAGACGCTGTTCACCAAGTCAGAAATCTCTTCGTCTGATTTACTGACTTGCATAGCTAATTCCGCCGTGTCACAAACTGCTTGACTATCATATAGGTCACGAGCTTCAGTTACTTTGCTGGAAACTTCTGGAAAACTTCGCTCACGTTCAGCTTGTTGACACTGACAACTGTTGATTTCATCTTCTGCCTTTAGTTTTTCTCGTCAGCGTCTTGCTCTGTGGCAGAAATGTTTTCGTAGACGCTGTTTCCCAAGTCAGAAATCTCTTCGTCTGATTTACTGACTTGCATTTCTACACCATCTGCCCGTCTGTTTGCGTCTTCAGCAATTTCCTGACGTTTTTCATTGCTGGCTCCAGATGATTCTTGAACGTTTGTCATAGTCTTCGCTTTCCATTTGTCAAGTGTGTCATTTGTGGCCCTAGATGTTTTTCGTACTCGTGCTCGTACTCGCACTCTCTCGGTTTTGGCTCTTGAAGTTTCTCTTGACATTTCCAGAAATTTCTTGTTGTCAGATTCGATTTGAGCTCTCAATTCTCTTACTGTTCTCATAAAATCATCTAACTTTACCCTCATTTCCAAACGCTCTTTCTCCTCGAACTCATATGTCTCGATTTCGATGTTGCGCCGCTGGAACTCCTGTAGTAGTCTCTCCTGTAGTTGTACTTTATTACCAGTTGTCGACAGTTTCCGCTTATTCAACTCTTCCTTGAGTTGCTTCACATTAAGCTCTTGAAATTTCATTTTCCTCAAAAACCAATTACTACGTTTAACCTTTTCAAACGTATGTGGTTTTGTTCACGTTTAAGCTTTCCAAACGTGTGAGGTTCTCCTTTTCTTATTACTCTTGCTTTTCGCTTAACCCTTTTAAAACGTATCGCTTGTATTTGCAAATCCCACTTCTGACACCAAATGTTACGTTTTTCTCTCTATAAAAACGCTTTTCCGTAGATCCGAAGATTTGCAAATGAATACAAGAGCCGAGTGTAGTAATTAGGGTTAAGAATGATACAAGTTTTATTTACAAATACACTTATACTAAATTACTCAAGAGCTTATATAAACTAATACAACTTAAACTAATAAATTACACACAAATATTCACAACTGGTTACCACTACGCCTTCCTCGCTGTAGTTTACACACGTCTCTTAGCTGGCTGCGCAAGTAATCACGTGACACCTCTTTGTCTACTGCTCGTCACTTACGAGACTCACTCTGCCGTCACTCACAGTTGATACACCAATACTTCTTTGTCTGCTGCTTGTCACACACGGCACTCACTCTGCCGACACTTACAGTTGATACACCAATAAAGACGTTGGCTTTACTTACACCCTTATACACGTCTATTCGCTGCGCTGTTCCCTTTACTCCAGTCGACACGATAGACTCCACAATAATCTCAATTCCACGACAGACTATTATCAATTCACAACTTAATTATCAACTGATTAACGAGTTCTTAACTTCACTACTTTCTGATTAGCACTAACTATAACTGTTCGCGACTGACTTACAACTGCAACTAACTCACCATTGGATGCGTCACCTCTATTTATATTTCACAGAAATTCCACTAGAAGTTTCAAGCAATGTCTAGACGATCATTATCATCTTATATGCTGCCTAATTAAGTTCATGTGGTAACTATGTACATACATGTGTATATGCGTACGTGTGTACATCATTAACTAAGCAACACACGGTGGTTGTTTATCTTTTGCTTTTCGTTTGAATTGGCATGTATGTATGTGTACAAATATGTGAATCTTCTTAATAAGCAGACGCTTTTTGTTGTTACTTTTGCTTGTTTACGTTTAATCAAGCTAGGCATGCTTATTTAGTTGTTGCCTACTATTCTAGACTATTCTTTACTTTGACCCTGTAGGAATATTTTCACGCAGCATTTACATTAACCCTGTTGGAATATTTCTGTGTAATGCTACTTAACATTGTTGACGGCTATTTTCGTAACAATATGCTTTCATTGCTCGAAGACAACTCAGAAAAATAGCAAAACCTGGCCGCACGATTGCAGAATTGTAAAGGGTCAGTTATCCGACTATAATGGAATGCAACTGGAACGTTATGAAGCAGCTGATTGATATTCTTATGTGAAAAGTCATGTACAGATTCTTACATTCAGTTTGATTTGACAGCAAAGAGGTTATGTCAGCTGGTGAGTTAAGATCACCTGAAGTGAATTCACCTTGCCATTCTCATTACTTTTCACAGTTGCAGTTACATTACATTACAGTCGGCTAACTGGGAGCTTGAGAGTTGTCTTATAAGTATTCGATCTTTATACGGTTTTTTCAAAAATAAATCGTTGAGTTGCTTAAGAAGCAATGAAATGCATACATATAGACATGCTTCAGCCACAGCAAACAAACTTTTTGAATTCACATAGACTCGTAGTAAAATTAAAATGAAAACTATGCATTTCTAAAGAATATTTTTCTTTTCTCTTTTGCAGTACCTTAAGCAATATAACCGATACTATAGTAAATATCGATGAAATAAAGATCCATGAAAATAAGGATGGTTCAGTTGATAAGACCAAAACCGATTTGTATATGCATTTAGTGGGTAAAGAGGATAATTCTATATATGAAGTGGCCGATATTTTGAATCTGATAGACTCCCACATAGAACACTTAGATGAGCTGTTTAAAGAACTTAATGTTTTGGACACACAAGCGGCCGAAGCTCAACTATTGCAAGCCGGACCTCAGATCAATGCCATGTACGTTTTACTAATATTTACCAATCTATTTTTGGCCACATTATTGGTAGTCACTTTGGCCTTGTGTGCCTCCCAAAGAAATGGCTACAAGCGCCAATTAAGAGCGGCAAAAGTCAACATATTCCGTGAGTTATTTATATTATTTAAATGAATTTTTGTAAATCGCTATTTTAACCTTTAATTACCTTTAAAGGAAATTCTTCATTATCTTTGCAAAATCCCAATGAGCCCACTACCCGTGTACCAAACACCAACAAGCACAGTGTTCAAGGTTCTAATCCCATATGGCTGAAGGGCTATGAAAATGAATGGTTTAAAAACGAAGAAAATTTAAGGTTGCATTATTTTATTATTAATTTTTAAACTGTATTAGTAATTGCATAAATAACGATTTACAGCCAAAGTGGTCACGATTCGCTGGATGATAATTTTCTGGCAATCGGAGCTCAAGATATACAGGAAACTTTAAAGGGCACTGCTAAGCTATTTAACCATACCAATGATTTAAATCGTCATTTTAATGTTTACAACCAAATAGACAAATTAACAAATAATGCTCAAATATTAGCAAGGAAATTAGAGACAACGGAATTATAAATAAATTTAATTTAAGATCCTTTTACATATATGTATTTATTATAAATTTTTTAAGTTATTTATTTTAATTTAGGAGTTCAAAATTATATCCTGTAAATAAAAATATATATTTTTTTTTAATTTAAGAATATCAAATAAACAGTGCTCAGTTTTACATTTTGCGCTCTAAAATAATGAGTTTTATTATATGAGATTCGATTGGGTAAGAACTGGTTGCAGCAGTAATAAAACTTTACAATTTATTTAAAAGAAATAAAATAAAATGTAATTGTTCGATTTACAAGCTTAATGGAAAGAGAAAATTTTAGTTTTCTCTCAATAGTTTAGTACACAAGATATTTGTATGAAATTTTTACAATTTTTAATTCTGCATTATTAACTTAAAATTAACGTTTTTGAGTTACGACGCTATACAAGGAACTGAGCAATATAGTGAGAGGTACATATAACATTTTTTATAACCGATTATAGTTTATTAACTCACCTTACATATGTGTGTATATATTATCCTCAATACTCGAACAAATACAGGCTGTCTCCACAACATAATTTACCAGAAAAAATCAATTTAACTCACGATTTTTTACTTTAAAACGATTATTTTTTTATTTTCTTGGGATGTTATTTGTTTACCACACATACATTCATATACATACATAGTATATGTATCTTAACTCTCACTTTTCTTATATCTAAAGCTTTTTCTTTAATTTTTATATGCATACATACATACATATGTATCAGAAATAAATAATAGATTATTTTTTATCTCTAACACTTTAACACTTTTTTTAATTTTTTTAAACATATAGGTATGTAAGCACTTAATTATTGCGTTTAACCAACATTTTCTTTTATTGTGTTTACGATTTTCCTTTATCTCACGTCAAATTTGATTTATAAACATACCGGTTTCATACCGGCACTTGAATACTTTATTTTTATTATGTATAGAAATACATATGTACATACATATGTACAATATATCAACATTAAATCAATATTTCTATTACACATTTTGCATTTTATATTTTTAAATACTTATAACCTCAAAATTTTACCGGCTAACTTTTGCAAAATACATTTAACTTTCAAATAATGCACCGCCGGCACATTATCATGAACTAAGAGGCTTTGTAATGCACGTACGCACACATGCACTCACAACAACAACAAACGGAACATCACATACATACTATTTTCTGGTAGCGACCATTTCAACATTTTTCTATTTGGATTTTACAAAAACTTGTTCATATTTTGCTTAAAACTTTTATATATTTTATAAAACTGACCATCAATAAACACTTTAATTTCATTTTATAATCAATTTGATTAATATAAACATATATACGCGGACAATTTTCTTAAGTAATATACGCACATGTTTAACCCGCAAGAAGCACTAAAAAGGAATATGCAAATAAATACATCCATACAAGAGAGAATGTGAGAGATATCAGAGTTGCCAATATATTAATATGTAGTTGTTAGTTGCTACACAAGCAGGAAATGAGGAAACGGAAAAGTTTGACAGTTTAAGTAAGGGAAATGATAATGAAAATTTTAACCAGGGAATAAATATGCACACACAACATGCATACATACAAATGTATGTACTATTGAGATTCGTTACGTCAATTTTTGATATTCGCGAATACGAATACGAATATTTGAAACGATATTCGCAAATACGAATACGAATATTATATGCAATATGAAATATTAAAAAATTGTTATGAAAAAGGACTTCACACTCTTGTTGGCGTACCTTAAAGTTAATAAAAAGTACCCAAAATTTTAATGATCGTCATTAAATAATATTTGAAAATGATACAAAGCACAAATTTCTATAAAAAATTAATGTATTTGTACAAACTAAAATTTTTAGTCATTTATATAAATTTCGTTTATGATTTATGCATTTATTTATTTAATTTCTTTGGAAAAATATTCGTATTCGTATTCGCCTGAATTTGACGAATACGAATACATTCGTATTCGCCTGAAAATGGCCGAATATTCGACAATTCAAATACGAATATTCGTGCATCACTAGTATGTACATATGTATGTATAGAGAAATATAGGGCCAGACCAACGATGTCGACAACGTTCGACTTGTCGCACACTTACATTGAAAACAAAAACAAATTTTAATATTTTGTTGTTGTTTCAAATTACATTTGACAGGTCGAACGTTGTCGATATCATGGGTCAGGCCTATAAATTTGTCTTTAAATGTATATATATACATATATGTATATATATTCTAATATTAGAAACAAGCTAAGATTACTACAAAGGGTGGAATGTATTGATTTTAAAGTTACAATGTATGTACTAGTGATGTAACGAATGTCAATTTTTGATATTCGCGAATACGAATATTTGAAACGATATTCTCGAATACGAATACAAATATTTAATGTGAAATTTATAGACATTCAGGGCTATCATGAATAAAATTCCACGTGAAATTGCTCCCTTTTCCAATTAGAATTTTTTGTTTTCCCTATTACTTGCTATTAGTTGGAATTGTTCCCCTGGAAAAATTTCACGCGGAATTTTATTCATGACAGCCCTGATTAAATTCGAATTCTATTTACGCCTGCACAAACCTCTTATCTTGTGGAAAGACTTTCAAAAGCTATTTTTCTTTTGTGATTTTAAAAAATATTATTATTTGTGAATTCTCAAATAGTTTTTGAAAGTCTTTGCATAAGATAAAAGGTTTGTGACTGTTCAAAATATGTGGTTTATTTGTGATGATTTGTTACAGCAACAATGAAATGCATATATGTAGACAACGCTGAAGAAACATAATAATAATAATTTGAGTTTGAAGTGTACGCTAAAACAAAATTTCTATACAAATTTTGACTAAAGCACACTTGAAATTCAAATTAATTTATTTTTATACGCATGTACTGCTTTCTTTTTTAAACTTTATCTCACTGCTCGCTTTAAAAAATAGGACCTTACTTATTCCACCCTGATTTTCGAAAATCGAGTTTTCATCAGATATATACGTTCTCCAGATCAAACAAATGAATAAATAATAAAATATACGAACGAGATACAATGATTACAGTTTTTCAGTTCAGTACTAATTTATTTGTACTAATTCAAAATTTTAAAACAAATATTTTTTGTATGAAATTAGTTTATTCAATAAAACTTTTTTATTATTTTTTAATAAAAAATTTGTTAATGCATTTGAAATTCTTAAAGTATTTTTTTTTTTTTTTTTGTAATAAAAGTAAGTTTATTGAAATGTATGCAAAATGTCTAATTGAATTCGAAACCTTTTAAAAATTTTATCAACATTTAATCACACATATTACTAAAATATGATAAGAATGCTTCAACATATAAAACTGTAGTAAATACATCTCTATGTATTTATGATGTTATAATTTAAACTTTACACACTACCTTAAATCAAATCAGCCACATTCATTGGCATTTCATCTATTTGTGTGGAATAGTACTGTTCAATATCACGTAAAATACGAATATCATCAGATTTTACAAAATTAATTGCTACACCCTTACGTCCAAAACGACCCGAACGTCCAATACGATGTATATACAACTCACGATTGTTTGGCAAATCATAGTTAATTACAAGTGAGACCTGTTGCACATCAATACCACGTGCCCAAACATCAGTAGTTATGAGCACACGCGATTGTCCAGCTCGGAATTCTTTCATTATTTCATCACGTTCCTTTTGCGGCATATCACCGTGCATAGAGCTGACTGTAAAATTTGCTTCACGCATTTTCTCCGTTAACCAATCGACTTTACGTTTTGTGTTACAAAATATAACAGCTTGTGTAATTGTCAGAGTGTCATACAGATCACATAACGTATCGAATTTCCATTCCTCGCGCTCGACAGCGACAAAAAATTGTTTAATACCTTCCAATGTCAATTCATCACTAGAAACAATATTTTTATTAAAATTTCATATGTTAAAACGCTAGAACTTTTGCGCTTACCGTTTTACTAAAATCCTTATGGGGTCTGTCATGAATTTCGAGGTCATTTCCAAAATTTCATGCGGCAATGTGGCCGATATCAACACGACCTGCGTTGCTGGTGGCAAATAGCGATAAACATCGTATATTTGTTCTTTAAAACCTTTATTTAACATTTCGTCAGCTTCATCTAAAACTAGCATCTTAATAGCTCTAGTACGCAACACGCGGCGTTTTATCATATCAAAAACTCTTCCTGGCGTGCCACTAACTATATGCTGGCCATAATCCAGTTTGCGTATATCTTCACCCAAATTTGTACCTCCTATGCACACATGGCACTGGACATTCATTAGATCACCCAGGGCCAATATTACCTTTTGAATTTGTACGGCCAACTCGCGTGTAGGTGATAAACATAAGACTTGTGTTTCACGCAGAGATGTATCTAAGCTTTGTAGTATAGATATCGAGAAAGTGGCAGTCTTACCAGTACCTGATTGAGCTTGAGCAATAACGTCGCGTCCTTTAACAATCGGCTTGATACTACGTTGTTGAATGGCAGATGGTTTTTCAAAACCTAACGTGGAATACATATAATTTTAACATCCCCTCTAAGGTATACATACATATATTTTCAACTCTGTTTCTTACCATATGCATAAATTCCTCGAAGTAGTTCTTCTTTAAGTCCCATGGCATTAAAACTTGCTATGACCTCAACATCTTCGCTGGTCTCAAATTCTACGTTCGATAAATCCTCTGCGGGAACTCCAACTTTACGAGCCATTTTGTTTGTTGCTTTCTATGGTCTCTTCTAAGGAATTTAGAATATTTTAATGAGGTTTTCCAACTATTTTTGAATATCGAATATTTTTACAAAACAAAATAAACTCAAGCCACGAACAAATTTTTTTACAATGTGCTGTAGCAAAATTCTTTTGACTTTTGCTTTTGTTGCTCTTGTTCGTCACTTTCTCTATTGCTTATAAAAATAGAGCTGCCAGACTGTCTGAAATGAGCTTACACAACGTCAGAGAGATGCAGGACCAACCGTAAAAGCGCCTTTGAAATGGATGTTAAAAATTTATTTTCAAGTTGAAGCTACATATCGTACCCTACATCTAAAACAGCCAACATTAGAAATTAATAACAAAAAACTTATAAACAAATTTCAGTAATATAATCCATATTTATTTTATATCTAAAAACGCTACGCAATATTTTATTTTAAAATGTATATGTATAAGTATATATACATACTGAATACATGGTTTGGTTTTAATATTTTCCATAGAGCCATCATTTGGTTCTTTAACAATGCAACTCTAGCAAAATATTCCATATGTAATTCACTACACTATATACATATACATATATATCTATATATATATATATATATATATATATATATATATATATATATATATATATATATATATATATATATATATGTATATATATCGTTATATATATATATATATATATATATATCGTTAGCTAAAATACAAAAAGGTGTAACTAACAAAAATATCAAAATACTAAACAAACTTGTTGTTTGTTAATAACAGCGTCATATTTGATCGCAGAAGTGTAAAATTTGGCCAAGACATGTAATTTAATGGCATTCATAACAATCAATCAATAAGTCAATTTTGAATTTTTTGTTAGTTACGCCTTTTTGCATTTTAGCTAACGATATGTAAATTTGTACAATTAAATAAAAAAGTTTCCTTCCTGTTAAATTTACTTTATGCTTTTAAGATAAAACTTGCAAAATCTTAAAGTTCTTAAGTGTTCTAAATTATTTGAAGCTTAAAAATAGTTTTATGGTGATTGGTGAATGAAAGGCCGACTTCTTAAACGCAAGGTGCTTACATTAATAACATTGGCAGTTAAGTCGTAAATGCAAACGTTAAGTACAGCGTACACACAAGATACATAAACTATTACAAAAGTATCTACACTAGAGGTGGAACACTATCGATGGCGTCACTATCGAAAGTTTTCGATATAACCTATCGAAAACTATAAAAACTATCGATATATCGACGATACTGTCGTCACAAAGTAGTCTACTTTGTGGTATCGTGATATTATCGAAATTGTATAATTCTCGTACAATGTACATATTTATTTACACTAAAAATTCAAAACAAAATATTTTTAAATAAAACAAAACAAAATAGAATTTTATTTATCAGTTCAATAAAGAACACAACTAAAATAGTTGTATGAAAAATAAGTGAGATCTGCGGAAATTTTCCCGTCATTCAGTTATTTTTGCTTATGAAAAGCAACATATTTACATTTTTTGGTTTTAGTGGTGTATCACTTACTATCGATAGTGACTAAAAAATATCGATTGTTTTCAAGTATTAATCGATGGCAGAATTAAAACATCGATAGTAGCAAAAAAATTAACTGTCGATAGTGCCATCGATAGTTTTCCACCCCTAACCTACGCAATGCATACTGGAGACCTGCGTAAACAGTCTTTAAATGTAAATACGTCATGATTTTTAAACGTATTCACGTCGCATGTATTATACTAAACCAATAATAAATGCTGTCGTACTATAAGCGAAGCACGATGGATGTATTGGTGTACGTGTATATCAGTGTTAACAAGCGATGTCGCAAGACAGCTTGTTTGTAACAAACACTCAAAAGAAGTACTGTTGATTAGTGTATGCTTGTTATTTTTCATACTGTGCGTTTGAGTGTGTGTGTAATATGTACATAGATGGTAAGCTATTCAGGACTATCATGAATAAAATTTCGCGTGAAATTTTTCGAGGGGAACAATTCTAACTAATAGCAAGTAATAGAAAAAACTAAAAATTCTAATTGGAAAAGGGAGAAATTTCACGCGGAATTTTATTCATGATAGCCCTGATTATGTGATTAACCGCATACAACTAATGTTAATGCATGTGTGTGCCTTTGCATGTACGCAGAAAAATAAAAGATCATACACACATACATGCATGACGTTTGTACACGCGCTCATGCGTAGAAAGAAGCAAGTATCACAAATTCTTCCGTCACGAAGTGTTTTCTTCTTTACTCTTATACCTACAATACTGAAACAAATTTCTTGCAAACAGTGTTAAAAAGCATTTGAAAAATCCCTCATGTCTTGAAAGTTCTTATAAGATATCTTTTGCATACACGTGTTAAAGCCGGGGCACAATGAATACGTCGTACGTTAAACTTCGCCTTTTTCAATTGACAGCTAAGTTGAAATACATGTTTCTTATGAGGTATGTTAAGGCCGGGGCACAATGAATCCGTCATACGTTATACTTTGCCTTTTTCAACTGACATTATCGCAACGACGGAGAAGGTTGGCACAATGAGTACTTTATTGACGGAAGTATTTGAACAGCTTCAATAGGTTTAGTCTTGTGTAGTTCATGAACGAACTAGTTCAAATGAACGATTCAGTACTTTGAACTAAGTGAACTAGTTCAATTGTTTTACGCTCACTAGTTCAATTTTTGAACTAGTTCATTTTTTGAACTAAGAACTAAGAAACAAAATGAACTAAATGCTTTCAACGTTTTGCTTTACGTCTTTCTGTTCTTTCTGTTTGTGTGCTTTGCTTCTATACCACTGCTGACCAGAGAAACACCAGAGTGCCGAACATCAATCGGCTTTTTGTACAAATGAATGCACGCTTGTACATTTATCTCGGTTTTCTCTCTGTGGTCAGCATTGTTCTATACTCATCCATATGTATGCATGTATGTATGTATATTTAGTTCTTGCCCAATAAACCACTCCATAAGCTAAATATAACTGCAATGGAGAATAAGCTTATCACTTAAACACTTTTTTGTAAGTGGTATCACTGTTTGCAAGTTTTTTTTGTTGTTTATGATGACCAGTTATTTTGAACGCGTGAATTTTATATTATTTGTTAAAGTCGTAATTTTTTGTCTTGTTTAATTAGTTCAGTGTCCTAAAGTTAAGTGGAGTTTCTACAAAAATTTACATTTAAAAAATAGTAATTATTATATTGGAATAAAAATTTTAATTTTAAATATGTCTACTATAAGCATGTTTAGAAAACAATTTTCCTGGAAGCATATTCTATAATTTAGAATTATAAGCTTGTTGTATACTATAGGCTAGCAATATTATCGCAACGGTTCAATTTTCTTTATAAAATAATTGTTAATAAACCTTTCACAAGAGTATGCACAACACTTTTCTAAGCTTAAGGCTTATGGTAGTAAGTTTGTTATAAACTATTTCCATAGCGTTTTGGTTTGTTGGGTGTTCATCGCTGGCTACTACCGCAAATGCAATAAACAAGCAAACACTTATTTATACTAACCTATTCACAAAAATATTTTGGATTTGAGATTTTTAAAAATGATTTTCACACTAAATTTGTTTTATAAACCCTTTATAAAGAAAATTTATTTATTTATTAATTAATTAATTTTAGCTTTTGTAAAGATTTTTAATCACAGATCTGTGTTTTTAATACTGTCAAAAACCACAACATATCTACATACATACATATGCATGCAGATGTAAAATAATTGAACTAAAAAGACCTAACTAGTCCATTGAACTAAAAAGAGCGATTGAACTAAATGAACGAACTAGTTCATTTATAAATAATGAACTAAAATGACCGGTCACTGAAATGAACTAAATGGCACAAATCCATTTTATTTATTAAATTCAATTTTTTTTTTATTTATTTCGTTTATTGCGTTTCTTTAATTTTATTTTTGCTGCCACAAAACACAAAAACCTAAATCAGAACATAGCAAGAAAACCAACCAATATCTGTCAAACTACTGAACGTACGCAAAAAGTTAAAAGTTGACCAGTTTTTGTACTTTGCGTTGACGGACACGTACTAAATGTAACAGCCCTCATAAGAAACCATGTATTTCAACTTAGCTGTCAGTTGAAAAAGGCGAAGTTTAACGTATGACGGATTCATTGTGCCCCGGCCTTTACATTCAGTACGTGTCCGTCAACGCAAAGTACGAAATTTGCTCAACTTTCAGTACTTTGAGTAGTTTGACAGATATTGGTTGGGTTTTTGGTGTTTTGATTAAGTTTTTTGTGTTTTGTGGCAGCAAAAATAAATTTAAACATACATACAAAAAACACATACATATTTTATTGATAGGTACATTGCAAAAGTACGTTTAGGAAGTCAACAAAACCATCAATTAGCCTGCGTGTTATTATATTGGTGTATTGCACAAAAAACAAAAATCATTTGATTTATATTGCGAAGCCAGAAATATTTTGTAATGTGTTAACATGGTACAATAATTATTTATCACTAAAGCATTATTTTTCTATTTTTTAAGTTACTTACTCTGGTTTTACAGCCTGTTTGTGTAAGACGTTGACGATGAAAATCTTGACGTTTCCGTAATAGATTAAGGAACAGTTGTAAAAAATTCCTTTAATCTATTACAAAAACGAAAATATTTCTAACGTCAAAGTCTTACACAAACAGGAGGTTAGACTCGACAGTTTTCCTTGCTCAATTTTTGGTTTTATAATCAGCCTTATCATGAATTCCACTTGTGAAAATATCCGAATCAAATTTTTCTTTCACATGAATTTTAACTTCGTATCATCAATTCCTCAATTAAAATTGTACATATTTCCACTTTTCCCAATCGTATGAAGTTTTTTGATACCAATGTTCACACGTTTGGAAATTTTCATGTGCAATTTTGTTTATGATAAGCCTGAATCAGAAAGAAAACGATAGATATACAAAATTTATCGGCCATGTTCTGTAAACCGAATCCGAGTAAATTTCTCTTTTCCAAAAATAAATAATGGCCTCACTGATGCGTTTTAAATCATACATACTAAATTAATTTCAGATATTATCGGGTATGTTCTGCATTCCACGTGAAATTAAAACGAGTGGAATTGCCATAGATAGCATTGTTGTTATAATTACATACATATTTCCAATAACAATTTTATGGCAATTCCACTCGTTTTAATTTCACGTGGAATGCAGAACATACGTACCTTTTCACAATGTCTGGTTAAAAGAGACTTTAACGGCAAGTTTTGTATGAAGAACTGGCAGTTAAAGTTCACGTTAACTCTTAACCATACATTGTGAAAAGGGACGATACCCGGATATTTCAAGCTCCAACAAATAGAAAACTACAAAAAGGTCTGAAAAAATTGGGTTTTAGTGGATTTCATTTTTCTAAATCGACCGTTTTTAAATCAACTCGATTTACAGAACAGGCAGGTATATATTACTTTCTCAACTCTCTCATACAAAATCAAAAGTTGATCAACTAAAACTGCCGCGTCTAAAACCATAGTTAGTTAAAAATTATTTAATCAAAAACAAAATTTTAAATTTCTTAAACGCAAACGTGTATGTAGCTTTGTTTACTTTTATACATCGTTGGTCACAATTAGAAAGGCTCTAACTCAAATAATTGCAAGCAACTTTTCAGGAGAAGGTAAAAACATAATTTAAACACTACAACTGCTTGTAAGTGTTATTTTTTACACTTGCAATAAATTTTGGTAATGAGATGTATTTATGTGAAATTTATTGGAATTACTGAAAAACTAAATTTCTTAAAAAATACGAGTTAGGGCCTTTCTATTTGAAACCATCGATATATTTTAAGAAAATTTGAGACATACATATGTATATATTTTTTTAATATCGTGCAATTAAAGTACATACATATTCAATAATATTGTATAGTCTATGGGTACCTCTTTAAGCATAAAAAGTGAACAAAAATATATTGAAACTTTTGCTTTTATAAAGCGTTTACATAAAATTTACTTTACTCTAAAAACCTTGCTCTCTCTTCTCATTTTTTTCTCGGGAAATGGCAATTCCACTCGTTTTTTATTAAATGTGGAATGATTATTAACAGTTAACTTTTTTTATAGAGATGGAAAAAAATTTAGTAAAAAACGAGAATTTTTTTTAAGAATGACATATCATCTTTGGCATGTCATTTGTTGATCCGAAAATAAATTAAAAATGAACTTTGTTTTTTTTATTTATGATTTTAACAGGCTAAAGTTCGTATCGCTTTTTAAGCCAAATTACATGTGATAATTGTTAATGAACAAATAACACCAAAGTTAGTTGTAAATATTCTGACAACACATAGTTGAACGGAACGGCCAGCCGTTTTCGAAGGCCACTAAAACCTTCATCATCAGCGTTCTTTTGTGTTTGGTCCACTGTGTGTGGTGTCAGTTGATGTAGATTTCTGCTTTATATACTTAGCATTTTATTGCAAATGGAATATGTGAATTGTTTTGATTCATCGTATTTCAATTTGCTGAAAGCTTTTTTGTATTGTAAGCTCAATTTTACCATCACTATATTTACAACAGTCTTACCATTGTCGTTTTTTGTTCTTTTTACTAATTATACACATGTTACTTAATTTGCTTATTTTTTGTTCTACTTAAGACAAACTTTTTTGGTTTGTTACTATTAAGTATATTTTTATTTAATTTTTGCCACAGGCCCATGGCTATTAATTTTAGTTAATTTTAATTATTATTCGAACTACATTTAGTTTAGTGGTTTAGTGGCCTTCGAAAACGGCTGGCTGTTCCGTTCAACTATGTGCTGTCAGAATATTTACAACTAACTTTGGTGTTATTTGTTCATTAATAATTATCACATGTAATTTGGCTTAAAAAGCGATACGAACTTTAGCCTGTTAAAATCATAAATATAGAAACAAATGGAGTTCGAATAATAATTAAAATTAACTAAAACTTTGTTTTTGTTATTTAAATACTTATAACATTATATAGTAAAAGAAAATAAAGTCATTTAAATAAAACAATTTGTTTGTACACATTATATTATTTAAATACATGTTAAATATTTATATACATACATATATGTATGTTATATGTATGTATAATTTTTCAAATATGAAAAAACATAAAATAAACAGAGTGAACTAAGAAGTGTTCTTTCTACTTTTTTATAATTACGTTTACTTTCTTTTTATATGAAAAAGAGTTCGATTTCTTTTCTTATATAGGGTGTTTTTTTAAGAGGTATAGAACTTCGAATTGAAATAAAACACAAAAAAATCGTTTTAATGTCCATCAATTTGGCTTTATTGAAAGGATAATTTTATGCCATTAATGTTTAAATATGATTTCGGGCATGTGGCCGCCGCGGCTGGCTCGAATAAAGCCAACTCTACAGGTCCAATTTTCAACCACTTTTTCGAGCATATGGGGCCGTATGTTTGCAATAACGCCACGAATGTTGACTTCCAAGTCCCCTAACGTTTCTGGTTTGTTGGCGTAGACGAGCGACT
The DNA here is from genome assembly GCA_949987645.1 of Tachina grossa. Classification (NCBI taxonomy): domain Eukaryota; kingdom Metazoa; phylum Arthropoda; class Insecta; order Diptera; family Tachinidae; genus Tachina; species Tachina grossa. Next base: position 185,246,822 of record OX465274.1, read on the forward strand.
TCACATATCCCCAAAGAAAATAATCCAATGGTGTCAAATCACACGATCTTGGTGGCCAATTGACAGGTCCATTCCGCGAAATTATGCGCTCATCGAATGTTTCCTTCAATAAATCGATTGTGACGTGCGCTGTGTGGCATGTAGCGCCGTCTTGTTGGAACCACAACTCATCCACATTCATGCCATCCAATTCGGGAACAAAATAGTCGGTTAGTCGGCTCCAATTGCTGTGCACGGTGGCGAATCGATTCATTCGGGTCCTCTTCAACACTTTGCTCTACAGCGGCAATTGTTTCTTCGGTGCGCACTGTTCGACGTCTCTGCGGATGCGTATTATCACATAGAGTAAACGTAGTGCGAAAACGATCCATGGTTAACCGAATTAATTGCTCTGATGGACGATTATGTCGACCATAAAATGGACGGAGCTTGCGGTAAACTTCGCGAACTGAACCATTATTTTCGAAATAAATTTGCACGATTTGCAAGCGTTGTTCTTTTGTCAACCTGTTCATGATGAAATGGCAAACCAAACTAAATATTAATCACTTGACAGCTGACAAAATGGCCGCCAGTTAAAAAAGTGATGCCAACTTAAAGTTCTATACCTCAATAAAAAACACCCTTTATATTATTTTTGGGGATGAAGGAATATGATTAGATTAATGGTATTTGCTTTCGGGAAACAATGAGGGGTGGGTTGTTGTTTTGCAAACGTTGTGAATTTTACATGAATATGTAAGAGTAACTAGTTTAAAGGATTATCTAAGCGCTCTACGATATCTTTATTATTACTATCGTTACTAGTAATATTTTGAATACCATTAGCATTACTTGCAATGGGTCTACCTGCAGTTGGTAGTAAATTAGCACTGGGTGATTGTTCCAACAGCTGTTGCTGTTCGGCATGATAACCATTAAGTTTAGAATTATTTTCTTCATACTCATCATCACCATCACCATCATCATCATCGACATCATCATCACCAACCCCACCGTCTCCATCAACATCATCTTCGTCGTCCATATGATCGTCTAACAACTGGCGACATTCGAAATCTTCTTCATTAGCACTTCCCATATTTACAGCAGCTGGTAATCGCTGTTGGGCAATGTTTTGCTCTAGAACCGCTTCTTCCTCTTCTACTAGATTATTCTCCATATAGTTATTTTCAATGTAGCCATTATAATCACTCAAAGAACTGTGTGTGGAACAGCTACGTCTTCGACGCACTTGACGAATTTGTTCGCCACTACTTGACGAAGATGTCGAGGATGTTGACGAGCTCGACGTGGAACTATCGCTTTCGCTATCTTCACTAGAGGAGTCCATGGGGGTAGGTTGACAGGCAGCACCCATAGGGGCAGTTGCTGATGGGGGTGAAGCTGCTGCTGCAGCAGCTGCAAAGGACGCAGAACGCATCAGTTGGCTTCGCAGGTCTGTAATCAAAAAAGAAATACAACATATTATTTCAGAAATACTTTACAAAGTACATATAATCATAAAGTATTTTTGCACAAAAATGGGCGGAGTAATCAGCCCACATGCACATGATGTTATTAACAGTATCTTAAAGATACTATCTTTTGAAAAATGTTTTGTGACTAATAACATACACATATATTTCTTTAACTTACTATGGTTTTCTCTGGATAACTCCCGAACTTTTTCATCCAGCACGCGTATTTTTGCCATGTATTCTTGTGCTATGCGTTGTATGTTCAGTTGCTGTTGTCTTTGATTTCCCTGGGCCTTTGAATAACGATCCTCAATTTGTAAACACTCATCAATTAACTCCTGCTTACTTAAGCTTTCCAGGCGTTCAACTCTAGCTTTTTCATAGACATTGGCAAATTCCTTCGTTAGAAATTCTTCTTCGTCCTCGGGCAAAGAGAAAAAGTAATTGTCTTCTGAGTCCATGGAGAAACTGGAGTCTCGCGTTCTACCAGTAGGTGTCAGTAGAGCACTTGGTACTTCAGCTAAGTGTTCTTCCATTAGAAATTTATTGGTGTTGTAGGGTACTAAAGATCGAGAACGTTGTAGTTTTTCGCGACGATTGCATCCGCCACAACCACCAGCTGAAGCACATTTACTGAAGTTAGGACGCGGCATTTGGAATCTCCAATTTGTTTTCTTGTAGGGTTTATTCACATTTTTAGCTTTTGGTTTGCCACGCCTGTGCTTCCGTTTGATCTTTTGCTGGGGTTGTTGCTGCTGCTGCTTTGGATCGGGAGGACCAACTTGTGATTCTATGCGTGGTCCTTCTGCCGCCAACTCTAGGTTGCCCTTGTTCAGGGTTTCGACAAATTTTTCAGGCGATTTATCTACAAGAAGTTAAAAGTGAAAGAATTTTTATTTAGCTACATACTACATACATACTATATCGGCATTTCTACTGAAAACTCCACTTCCGTCACTTCACATCACCATTTTTTTTTAACTACACAGGAAGGTAGCAGAAAAAAACACATTACTCTAAAATATGTATGTATGTACATTAGGGTTATAATTTTTTGCAATTTTGCGAATATCAAATTCTTCATCGCATAGCCGTATAGACAATGAAAAAATATTATAAAACGATGTATTACTCTTTCGCGATCGTTAAAAAGTTTCCGCACCAAACGCGATGAAGTTTTAAATTAAAATTTGTCTCCTAAGTATACAAAATTACCATTTAATAACAAAATTTCAAGTATTTTCTAATAATATCATGAATATAAGATCTCAAAATTTGTACGGAAGAAGGGCGTACAAAAATCGCGATACTATGACTCTATTTCGGGGGTTTTTTTTTTAATAAACTAAATTTTAATGTCAAATGATAGATGTTGTGATAGATGAGTTGTTTGGCGGATATTATATGAAACAGTGATAATTTGAAATTTTACCTTTGCAGGTAAAAGTTTTATCTAATTTTAATTTGGACGTTAGACTTTTCGGACTAACTATTTTTTTTACTTTTGGTACGCACCAATGTACTAAAAAAATCTACCTAATTTTTATTAAATATGAGTTGAATCAAGGGAGGTGTAGAAATTTTTATTACAAGTGTTTTAATTATGTATTGTTGTTTGTATTATATCAGGATTTTTTTCTGTTGTTCGTGGCGACTAGCGTTATTTAAAATGAAACAGCTATATTCGCCTGGGTTTTTATGATAATCAAAAGTTGAATTTTCAATGCCACTCTAACGAGCATATTAAAAACAAAAAAGCCAAATTTAAAATTTTTAAAAACGTAAAATTTTAATTGAAATTTATTTACTGGTAGTTAAGCATGTTTATGTGCATTTCACTAGTGCTTTGCCAAATCATCACTCGACTTCAACCACACATATGGAACAGTCACAAACCTCTTATATTTTGTGCATTTTTGAAAATAACAAGGTAGGCTTAGAAAATTGCGGCCCTATGTTAGCATAAGTGGCAAAATTAAATATGATCTTAACTAGTTTTGCCATACATTTTTACATTAAAAATCACGCTAGAGTTTGATAGTGGGTTAAAACTTCATTATGCGTCGATTTTTAATGTCAAATTATACTCGTTAGCACCTATCTCGATGTCATATGCTAACTTCACACTATTTTTTTGCTTACACATAAGGCCGTTGAAGACTATTGATGATTTGGAAAGGCATATTAGATATGCTTAGCCATCAGCAAATAAATTTCAATTAAAATCAACTTATAACAATATTTAAAATAATAAATTTCTTAAATGTAAGATATTAACAATATTTAGTAGATCGGTTAAATGCAACAGTTTTTAATTTAAGTTTTTAATTTGTGGGTCAAACTTCACTTAATCAATACTAGTTTATACAACTGTACAATAAAACACAATGGCAACCCTCATAAGTAATATTTTTTTACCGACAACTTAACCACAAAACTTCATAAATCATGCAGAGCAAAATAAAAAAGAAAAAACGCAGCACGAAAATTAAAAATATAAATTCTCAATAGTCGCCATTTGTCGTATCTTAACGAACTGATGAAAATATGTTCTACATTTTCTTAATTGGAGACTTACCTGATATTATTGCCACATCCATTTTATTTCGTTTTTTAAGCAAAACTGTATAAAATGCCTTTGTAACACCAGCAATTTAAAACTTTTTTTTTCCAAAATGCAAATTAAATTTATACTTCACTTCTCGTATTTAACTGAATCTATTAACTTGTCCGCGATACGTCTGCTTGTTTTGGATGCTATAGCCATTTTCTCAGTAATAAGCGTAGAATTTGCCAAGGAATAAAAATGAATGAAAAAACTACAAAGCAACAAAATTTGTAGGGAATATGACTATAGACAATGTTGTCAAATATTTTTCGATTTGTGGCGATTTTTTTAATTTCCTAAACGTTTGTGATTTTAACGGTCGTGTAATTTAAACAGTAATGAAATCTTTAATAAAACCCTGTAAAAGATTGTAATAAAAGCTTAACTGCCGTACTTATAAAAAATATTTAATGTTTATTAAGTGCTTATTTTACACATTTCTATAGGAAATTTCACAAATGACAGATTTTTCTATGCAAATCCGTGGTCTGGCTATCAAAAGCTGGGGCTGTCCGTCTTTCGAGAGTAGACCCCCAGGGTTTTACTGAGATGATATCGAAATATACACATAATTTAAAAATAAACAATATGTATGTATCAAGATGGCTGAGAGCTTATGTGTCATGACCAGTGTTGCCATATTTATTTGTTCAAAAATCTTTAAGTCGAACAAAAAAAACTTTTTTTGTGAGCAAAAATCTTTTTTTGTTATTTTATTGCATGAAAATGAGTTAAAATTTATTTTTTTCTTGTGAACTATTGAAAATAAAGCCAAATAACACAAAATATTTAATGTATAGAATATGTGTAAGATCATTATGAAGCAAATCAGAAAATTTGTAAGTAGATTGGTTAAAAAATCCCTCTATAATATATTAAAAGTACCAAAATTAAAATTTTTAAAAATCTTATTTTAAGATAAAAAATCTTTTTTGTCGTTTTAACATGTCTAAAAACTTCAAAAATAAGATAAATCTTCACATATGGTAACACTGGTCATGACAATGGCGAACAGGTTTCTTGCTCAGTAGATATGTATGTATGTATATTTCTTTAACTTTTACTTCCAAACATAGTACCCTAAGCATTACCGACCCCAAGTCTTTCTAGCTCATATTGTGGTTACAGAATGTAGTCAGTCGTTTTTAACCGACTTCAAAAAAGCAGGAGGATATCAATTCGTCTGCATTTTTTTCTTTCTTTTTTAGTCTCAATAATGACCCTACCCTATAGGTATAGATATAAGGAAAAACTGACATGAAGTTTAATGTACTAGGATATATAGGTAATGCATAAACTGTTGCTAAAATCGGTACATTTGGTCGATAGTAGGATTCCAGCTTAATATATACATAGCTCTCAAATTGCATTACAGATTCTATATATATACATACATATGATTTCGCCTAAAAATATGTATGGGTCTTATTAAAGTCCAACAAAGATAGTGCTGCCATACTTCTATCGGAGATTTTATGTAAAGCATCTGAAATTATTACATAATTAATGGTTATATATACTACATACATATTTTTGTGTTCAAAACGCTGATTTACACGCGCATAATTGTGCTGGCATAACATGCCAGTTTGTGGGTGAGAGGGGCAAAGAGAGCGGTTTTGCGGTTGGCATAACTTTTCAACCAGCTACAACCCCACATTAGCAGCATAAAACCAATACACACGCAACTTAAAAAACAGCAAATGTAAAATGAACACTAAAAACACTAACACACACAAAGCTGTGTATACGTATACATTTTGTGCCAGATGAATTAGTCTTGTGTAATTTGGAAAAGAACAATAATTGTGCGGCTTAAAAATTTTTCTCGTCTAAACTACCTCATTTTCACTAAATATTTCAACCCAGCATTCGAATGAGTCTAGTAAAAGGTTTTATTTCCCTTATTCTAGTAAAATTCATTGAATCCGTCAACTTAATTATTCCGATGTATGTAGTTATTATACGACACAACATAATACCCGTTTATGAAAGTCATAAAGCCACAATTACAAACAGGCTTTAAATTACAATCTATTAGTCAACTAATTGAAATAATAGAGCATTATTTAATCAATTTTTTGTTTGCTTTAATGTTCATGCAATGTGCAAATATTTTCTGGCAGCACTGGCTACTATCTATAACCACAAAATATCCGCCATTTTAGTTGCGTGTTGTCATCTCTTAACCAATGTCGCATTAAAAAAATCTTCAACGAAGAAAAATCTTGTTTTAAGTTCTTAAAGCGTTTAAAACCAACAAAATTATTTGAATATATTGATTAATTTAAAGATTTCATAACTTTTATAATTCTAAAAAGTATTAAAAGCCCAAAAACTGTCGAATATTTCACATTTTTTCATTTCAAAGAAGTTGGAGAACAAAGAAAAAAATTATTAACACCCAATTTTTTCAAGGGGAGCAAGCAGTGAAGACGAAATTCCCAGGCAGGTCTGTTTTACAAAAAAGAATAATAACTACGTAATTGCGTATGAAAGTAAAAGAGAAAAATATATAGAACTCTATAAATGAAGCTGAAATGCTGTGCTGCCATATTAATAATATTAGAAGTGAATATTGTTGTTGCTTCTTTCTTGCATTTAGATTAGTGTTGTCAAATTGAAAGATTTATCTCCAAATTAGAGGGTTTTCTGGAAAGTGGGAATCTGGAAGATATTTTGCGGCGAACTTTTATTATGCCTGTTCCTTATGTTTTAGACTCGGCAGTTTTTCTTGAAGAAAGTCTGAGTTTATGGGAGAGCGTGGAAAGAAGAAAGAAGAGGGGTACTGACTTGCTTGTATAGAAAAGTTACTTCAATTCTCTTTTGTTATTTCATTCGCAGCATTAAAAAAGTAGGAAAATTGAACAAGAAACCGTCTTTTAAAAGAGAATTGAAGACAACTGCTTCAAGAAAAACTGCCAAGTCTAAAACACGACTAACGAACATTGCAACATTTTTCTGTAATCTGTTATAAAATCGTCAAAGTTGAAATACGTCAATCTAGGACCAATTTTCTTTCAATTGTTTTTCTTTCTTGTCTGTGATGTTCTAAAATTTTATTTTGTTTTCAAGATAGTATCGGCTCGCATCAGCTCAAAACCAGCTCTAAAAGACTAAATTCGCAGAAAAACTTGAAAATCGATTTTCAGTTTCAATTTTAGTCCCGGTTCTCACACGTTTTAACTTTTGTTGCTCAACTCGTAAGAAAGACGGAGACGGAAGTACAAATATCTCTTTTTTTCTTAAAGCTAAGTTACGAGTTGATCAACAAAAGTTGAAGTGTGTGAACCGGGACTTCATTTTCTATCTAAATTTTCATATGCTTATTTGAGCCGCCGAAGATTCTCTCGGCGCGCAGCCGGCGGTCACAATACAACTGCGCCGCCGCCGATAATTTTACCCCCACTTGTTTCTATGGTGTAAACTAGAACTAAAGAATTGCTAAGGTATTTTCTATAAAAGTAATGTCCTTTCGATTAATTGATTTATTAAATACGCCCTCTATATATTAATATTGTACAAGAAAAGTAATTATATTTTAGTTATTTATTTATTTATTTATTTATTTGTTCATATTGTAATACAAAAGCCTAGAGATAAAAAAGTATTACTTTGATCACATCAATACTGAGTAAATGATTAACATTAATAAAATATTTCAAGTTTGATAATTAACAATATTCATAATATTCAATTGAACTAAAAATAATAAAATAGAGATCACTTATATTCCATTAATATTCCATTTAGCGGCTCCCCAGCCGTACTAGTAAACATATTTATTTATTTATTTGTTTATTTATTTCCAATAACCAAGCCAGTGTAGGACATATCGCTCATTTACTTCAATAGTGGCACAACTCAAAAAAACCAGTTTTGCACAAAACTCGTTTTAAGTTTTCAATTTGCATACAACTCAATGGAGAAATGAAAAAAAATTCTTCTCTCAGGAGGTGATGGTACAAGCTATTTACATGAAATTTTTACACAAGATAAAATACGAAATGCCGCATCTTTCTGCATTATTAACTCAATAAACTCATTTTTTGAGTTGTGCCACTATCGAAGTAAATGAGCGATATGTAGACGGTTACAAATTTCTACTTAAATAATTTTATTTAAAACTAGTATGTGTAAATATTAATTATAAAAACAATAAAATATATCCCAATAAGCACTCAATAAATTAAAATTCAAGCACTTTAAATTGAACCTGGAAACAAAGTTGAGTTCCAGCATTTTTTCAAGTAATTCTCAAGTTTAAAAATATTTTTGAATAAAAAAATCAAACAACATACATATGTATATGTTCAAACCTTGTCAAATATGTAATTTTTTTTATTACTAAAACTGAAATTGTGGTGAAAATATCAAAAATATAAAAAGGGGGTGGCGTTGGCTGAAGTAGTTAGCACGTTGACTACAAAACCTAAGGTCCTGGGTTCGAGCCCGGTGTCCGACAGTAATTAAAATAACAAACCACGCATTTTTCTGATGTGCATTAGCGTCCTTTGGATCAGTTGTTGTGGGAAAAGTTCAAGTGATGCAGGCATAAGGCACTGGGTCACTAAAACTACACCGGCTTCAGCAGATGCTAATCCTAATGTAACATCAGAGCGCCATCCTTCGTTGTGTAGCAGAATCATCGGCGAAGTAAAATAACCAATGGCGGCTACTAAACACAGCTTCAAAATTTAATACGCCTCATTTGACACCAGAAGGCGCTGCAACACTGCATTTTAAAAAAAGCGTACAAAAAAGCATAGTTGTAAAAGAATGAAGCTTTCCTCTCTCTCTCTTCCTTCATCTTCATACTTCACTATCACTATCCTTTCCCTATCATCCTTTTTCACTAACTTATCTTCAACACACATGTATCACAAAGGGATCATTGTATTGTATTGGACCCATTGGACTCTAAATTTCCCCTTCCTTATCAGCAGCCTGCTAATCTAACCTAACCTATCAAAAATAAATAAATAAAAGTGAATTTGGAAAACAAAGGTGAGTAAAATCGTGAAAACTTGAAAATTACTTGAAAAAATGTTTGAATTCAACTTTGTTTCCAGTTCAATTGCAAGTGCTTGAATTTTAATTTTTTGAGTGCTTATTAATAAATATTAAAAATTAGCTTTACCTTTTTCAAGACATAGCCAAAAGTACCAGAATAAACTTCCAAAGCATATACATACATTATACATCTGCATGAAACTAAATAATGATGTTTATGAAACTTTCGCTATAATTTTTTATTCGTTTCATTTCTATTTCATACAGATGAATAACTATGAAGCAAGAGCAATGAATACTCAATAGTTAAGAACGCAGTAAAATGATGTTGGTTTGTTTACTATAGAGTTGCATGAACAATTCCATCCATGAAACTACTGAAATGTTTGTTTACTAAAGCCGAACTTCGAATAAATATGTTAATACTCAACAAACTGTTGCTTTTATCATACTGTGAGTGAAAACGTTTCGTTTCATACTGTTAACACAAAGATATTGTTCATTGAAACTACTTTTGTTCATGCTGCTTTCTCTCATCTCATCTTTTGTTATTAATTCGCAATAGCAATGTTGCCAATATAGTGATATCGTGGAAGTTTTTGTATGGGTCGCACATGTGTAATAGGTTTCACTTTTAAATTAAAGTTTTAACTTTTACACATACATACATAACTAAGTACATATGTAAATACCATATATATTAGTAATACATATTTTAATTTGTCATTTGCATTTTTAAATAATATAAATCTTTAAACTATTTTAATATATTACATATATATTCTTGTAATGAACTGTACACAACCCTGAAATGAACTGCTATGGAAAGAAACACACACTTTTAGATGAAAAGTTAAAAAAGGAATTGGTTTACGAGAAATTAATATATTCTTAAGCAAATTTGATTATTAGTTGTGTAGGTGTCTAATGGTTTTGGTCACGTGCTTGTTTTTTTTTTAATTTCATATATAATAAAAAAATTTAAATTGACAAAAATTAAACTAAACACAACAAAAGTGCTCGTTTCCAAGCGAAAATAACTATTTATACTCTTCCAAGCAAAACTATAACTAACAATTATTTTTGCAATTAATATTTGTAATAAAACTGAAAAAAAATTTGATTATCATCACACTATGTAAAAATACGAAATTTTAAACAACAATAATATTGCATTGAAAAGAAAGATAATTATTTGTAATTTTTTAACTTCCTTTTCGGCGATTATTCTTATATTTTCCCTTTTCCTACAACTGGCAACACTGATCTTTAAAAGCATATTGTTTTTGCATGAACTTAATCGAGATTTACTCAACACATGTTCTGTTTCACATTTGTAAATGTTAGTATGCTCTTGTATAAGTAAACAAACCAACATCATTTTACTGCGTTCTTAACTATTGAGTATTCATTGCTCTTGCTTCATAGTTATTCATCTGTATGAAATAGAAATGAAACGAATAAAAAATTATAGCGAAAGTTTCATAAACATCATTATTTAGTTTCATGCAGATGTATATTGTTTAGTATTAACATACCTACACATGTAATAGAATAGGCATAATTATACCATAAACAACTCTTTTCTTAACATGAAAGGGTAGCATCATATCCAGACTATATAATTTACATATAATATAGTTTATTCTAGATATGTACTAGTGTGTTGATATGCCCCTCAAAGTTTAATTTCGTATCCAGTACCAAGCCTAGACGTTTATCAACGAATTCAACAAATTAAATTTTACAAAATTGTTTATAAAAAAACAAATTCCGGGTTTCAGTTCATTAATGACAGTTAAGTCCTCATCAAAAAAGGGAACAAATAAGTTATTTGAAAAAAAAACATTCATCACTTTAAAAGTTTTTCCTTTTAAACGTTGAGGCTGTACGAATATTAACTTTCCATACTGTATATATTTGGAAAAGCGTTTCAAGTCACTGACCGCATAAGCAAACAAATGTACGCATATAGGGAATGACGATTTTCCTGCTAAGGTAATATTTTTATTTTGCATCCAAAAGCTTATTTTTTTGGCTTTGCAATATATGTATGTATGTACATATTATAGCATTGCACAGATATATCTGTTTGCACTAGTTTTGCGTGTTTTTAGTTCTGGTATGAACAAATATGTTATTTAGCGTTTTCTGTTACTAGTTGTAAATGTTGATTTTTAAAGCAATTATTGTATGGTTGGGTAATGAGCAAATGAAAACAACACATTTATTTTTTTTAACAAATAAGATACATAAAACTGCTTTTACCGTAAGTGCCTTATGTTGTGTTGAGAAAAAAATACATGGCTGATGATGAATGAATAAAAGCAAAATTTCACATACATACATATGTAAGTAGATGATACATGTACATGAAACACATGAGCTGCAAATACAAAAAAATGACACACGATATGCAAGTGTAATTACTCTCAGAGCAAAATTGTCTGTCTCTCTCTCTATACTTGGCTGCGCCACAAAATAACATAACGAACGTCCGCACATACATCTGTCCATCATGTACTTGTTTCAACAATGGTTTTTTTTCATATAATTGTATTACAATCAGCGATGCCAACTTGGTGCTTTTGGCACTATTTTTAGTGCTTTTTGAAGACTAAAAACGCCAATTTTCGAGCGTTAGTGCCAAACTAACAAAAAGCACTAAGTAGTGCTTTTAAGAAATTTGTGTATTTTTAAAATTACTTTAATAAAAAACTTGGTGAATTTATTTTTTCTGTGTAAATCATACCTCTTTCGTCTGATATATTTCATTAAAGATGTTGATAATATTGCCTAAATAGAGAATAGCTTAGAAAACATTGTTAAATTGAACTCGTTTTTCACGTTATTGCTATTTACGCTTTTTAGATCTTAAAATTACGCTTTTTGGTGCTTTTTTTAAAATTCTGATGTGCTTTTAGAGCCAAAAAAGTTGGCATCACTGATTACAATATGTATTTTTAAGCAAAAACAGATCAAACAGTTGCTCAGCAGCAATACAATAAGCAATTGTTATTTGTTTTTAATTGTATTGTAATTTGGAAAAGCACGCACACACAATAACTCTTATACTAGTTCTGTCGCTCACACTACAATTACATGGTACATACACCATGGTATATTTTTTTTGGCTATACAAACGAGTATACAAATGCAACCCTTAGTACATATATACATAGTTATGTCTGTGTGCAATGTAAGTACCCTATAGGAAGTGTCACTAGTGTAACAGTACTGAGTCACTATTGACTTTGTCACCTCTACTATTGTAACATTTTTTGCTTCAATTTAATACTGGATTCACACTTGGCAATTTAAGTTGAGCAAATTTTGAGCTTATGGAAGAGTGGTTAGAGGATTATGAAAATGCTAGCCATCACATATTCCCCTCTCGCCAATGAATTAAAAAGTTGCTCAACTAAAATTGCCGTCTGTGAACCGGGACTAAGAAATGTTTTTATGTACATACATACCTACATAAAAATTAGGTCTTCTCGAAACTACTCGTGTTTTTAGACATAGGCCGTTATTGCAAGTGACAAGACATTATATGTATAAGACATTATATGTATAAGTATTTACATTGAATTGTTTGTTAGCATTGCAAAGCGGTATGTAAATTTAGTATTTATTAACTTACATACGCATACATACATATGTATGTGTAGGTGCTAATTACTTAAATTCATTTTAAATACACACATTTACAACCATATTTTTGTTTTGTTTGAATCAGCTGAGTTTGACTTAACCATTGATTTTAGCAACAACAAAATATACGTAGCTTTTTGTAGCTGTGGATGTGCGAGTATTTCGTTTGAAGTACTTTGCTCTGTATTTTAGTTTAATATTGCTTTGTGTTTCAGTTTTGATGAAATTATCGGAGAGCAACGTTTGTTTTTACGGAATAATAGCGCCGTTTGAAAAAGAGAAGAAGACTGACGTTCAGTAGGATAGACATGTATATAAGTATACAGTCACATAAATATATAAATGTGTAAAAAATATTAAGCAAAATAGTGCATATATGTATGTATCTACATAAATTTAACAAAGTGAAAATAGAAATTTATGCAAAACCTACTAGGTGTGTTTATAAAACTAAAAGTGGTAAAAAATTAAAAAAATTAATTACAAAATTGTAACGTATATGAATATATAAGAAATTGTTTAAATAATTTTGTGTTTATGTATGTGTTTTACCAGACCCCAGACAGGAAGAAAAAATCTTGAAATACATATTCCTCTTAAATACCTATATACATATGAAAGTACATATATATGCATGTATATTGTGGATACCATAGATATATTCGTACTCAAGATAATATCGGAATAAAGGAAATAGGAGAAGTATGAAAACAAGAAAGAGGAAGGGTAAATAATAACCAAAACTATTTTCTCATGTATGTACAATGTTCGTAGATATGTATTTATGTACGTTGCACATTGATACATACATGCATATGCTGTAAATGCCTGTACATATTTATATTCTTGTATAGTATACTGTGATTAAAGTAAAAGAAAAAACAAAGTAAAATAATATGTTCATGAAGCACACATGCTAATGCATATGTACATATTTTTATTATAGTATGTACGTGTGTGTGTATGTACATCCCAACCAGTGTTGTCATATTTATTTTTCAAAAATCTTCAAGTCGAGCAAAAAAATCTTTTTTTGTTACCAAAAATCATCTTTGTTATTTTATTGAATGAAAATGAGTTAAAATTTATTTTGTTTCTTGTGAACTATTAAAAGTAAAGCCAAATAACACAAAGTATTTAGTGTATAGAATATGTGTAAGATCATTATGAACCAAATCAGCCAAAAAATCCCTCAATAATATATTAAAAGTACCAAAAGTAAAATTTGGAACAAATGCAGTTTAGCGAAGCAGCTCCAAACAAAATAAAAAGTAGCCTACGTGATAGAAAATTGAAAAATAAGAAGAAAATATTAAATAAAAAAGTTGGCGGCGACGCCTATTTTCCGAGTTATGGGGCTCTGAAATTTTTTACCGAAACCACAAAAAATCCAAAAAAAAAAAGAATTAAATAGCTTATCTGATAGGAAATTAAAAAAATAAGAAAAAAAAATTAAATAAAAAAAATTCGACCCAATTTTCCCGAGTTATAGCACCTCTGAAGTATTCATAGAAAATTCTGATATGTGGTAGATAATTGTAAAATAAGAAGTTTTCATATAAAACTGTTGTTCTGGCTTACACTTCCTAATATAACAGGTATGATTTAAAAGCACCTAATAAAGATTTCCTGCGTTGGAAAGTTTTCCTGTCTAAAAATGATTTCCTGCACTGCCGGCCATCGGCCGGGCTTAAGGATTTTCTCCACCATGGTGTTTCCCGACATGGCGCAGCTTAATAAAGATTTTCTGTGTTGCAAAGTTTTCTTGTCTAACAACGTTTTCCTGCTATGCCGGCCATCGGCCGGGCTTAAGGATTTTCTCCACCATGGTGTTTCCCGACACGGCACACCTTAATAAAGATTTTCTGCGTTGCAAAGTTTTCTTGTCTAATAAAGTATTCCTGCACTGCCGGCCTTCGGCCGGGCTTAAGGATTTTCTCCACCATGGTGTTTCACGATATGGCGCAGCTTAATAAATGTGTTGCAAAGTTTTCTTGTCTAACAACGTTTTCCTGCACGGCTTAAGGATTTTCTGCACCATGGTGTTTCACGACATGGCGCAGCTTAATAAAGATTTTCTGTGTTGTAAAGTTTTCTTGTCTAACAACGTTTGCCTGCACGGCCGGCCTTCGGCCGGGCTCAAGGATTTTCCGCACCATGGTGTTTCCCGACACGGCGCAGCTTAATAAAGACTTTCTGTGTTGCAAAGTTTTCTTGTCTAACAACGTTTTCCTGCACGGCGGGCCTTCGACCGGGCTTAAGGATTTTCTCCACCATGGTGTTTCCCGACACGGCATTCAAAAATGCAAAGAGAAATCGCAATCGTCTATAAAAACTTTAAAGGCCTTTAATTTTTTTTTCTTATATTTTTAATTTCCTATGCGATAAGTTAAAATTTTTTTTTTTGTTGAGATTTTTGGAAGTTTTCTATACAAAGTGCAGAGCCCCATAACTCGGAAAATAGGCGTCGCCGCCAACTTTTTTATTTAATATTTTCTTCTTATTTTTCAATTTTCTATCACATAGGCTACTTTTTATTTTGTTTGGAGCTGCTTCGCTAAACTGCATTTAAGCCTAAAATTTTAAAAAATCTTATTTTTAGATAGAAAAACTTTTTTGTCGTTTTATCATGTCTAAAAACTTCAAAAATAAGATAAATCTTCACATATGGTAACACTGATCCCAACATAATTATGGATGTTTGTGCATATGCACATATATAAGTATATATGTACATATGTATATTAATATGTAATGTACATACATGTTTTCAAATGTGTATACACTTGCATACACGCCAGAGACGGTATTGCGAATTTTAAAATTGTACCAACAACTTTTAAAAATTTTACTTTTTTTACCTTAATTGTACTAAACTAATTTTTTTATTTATAACAAAAATTAAAAATTTTAAAAACCCCCGACTTTTTTTTTATATATAACAAAAATTAAAAATTTTAAAAACCCCCGACTTTTTCAGAAAAGATGTTATAGGTATCTTCTAAACGGCTGCACCGATTTTCTTTTTCAAACATAGCTAAGAACCCTCTCGATCAAGTCATACTTCAAACAGAAAAAACTAAATGAAAATCGGTGTAGCCGTTTGGCCTGTACGTGGACACGGACAGACACACAGATACACAGACACACACTACAAACTTATAACACCCCTTTTTTTAGTCGGGGGTTAAAAATAACATATATGTATTTATTTGTTTTTATCGTTTTCACTAATTTGCTTTTGAGTTCGGATGTTAATGCATTCGGTTTCACCTGTTTAAGTTGAAATTTAAAATACGAGTTAATAGCATGTTCTCTAGCATCCGAATTCATAAGAAAAATTATGTGGAATAGGACGAGTTCACATATTTCGATTTTCTCGCTGCGTTTTGCTTTCACAATAATGTTTTGAAGTGAGAAAAATAAGAGTTTCATGGTTCAAAAGTGAAAATTGACGCATGCAATCCTTTGAAGAGAAATGCGAAGTGAAACTGGGGAGATTCCTTAAATGTACTAAATTAGTCATTGGTGTACTATTGTACTTTCCGAGTTTGAATAGTACCAGAAAAGGTACAATTGTGCCAACTTTGCCATCTCTAATACACACTACTTATCTTACTTTATTTTATTTAAATATGCTTGACTTGAGACTAGATGTAGGTAGATATGTACGTACATACATATGTATATATATACATATGTACATATCGAGCGACATGTTATCGAAAATATACTTTTTTATGGAAATTAAAATTTTTTGGGCCTATCTATAGTTTAGAACTATCAAAATGTCAAAATTGTTGATAACTTTTAAGATAGGGGCGGTAAAATTTTATCGTAAGCGACATTTTACGTACAAAACCATATTTGAAAATTTTAAAAAAACCTGAAAAAATTTATTTTTCTCGCTTACGATAAAATCGAAAATAAGGCTCGATATGTATGTATGTACATAAATATGTACGTGTATATACATATTTACATATTTACAGATATGTTTGCATGGGAGTGCTTTTATATGCACGTTTGTATTTACATGGATTTCTATGTAAAAATAAAATATGCACGCTTGGTGCAAAGTTTTTATTTATTTATTTATTTATTTATTTATTTAGTAGTAGTATTTAAAATACTTTAGGTTCTCTTAATTCTAGTTACATAATATTAAAGTTTAAATCTAAACAAAGCTCTATGTTGAATTATTTCTCACAAATGTTATAATTATTCTATTAAATGTATTAAAATTCTCCTCATTTTTTGCTTCGTTTGGTAGCATATTATACAGGTTCAATCCTTTGTAAAATAATGATCGCTGCATTGCGGTTGTTGAAACTCTCTGAAGTCTAAAGTTTTCTGAATTTCTAAGGCAGTAGGGTTGTACTTCTCCAACATATTCTATTTGGTCACACAAGTATTGTGGTGCTTCGCCTATTTTTATTTTTCTAATAAATTTGAGTGTGTTCAATTGTAACCGTTGCTTTATATTTAACCATTTCAGTGTGTTGAGCATAAATTGTGTTGACGTATATCTATTGTATTTTAAAATTGATCTCATTGCTTTATTCTGTAATTTTTGTAGTCTTTCTATTTGTGTATTTGTGCAGCATGTATATAAAATAGTGGAACCGAATTCGAAATGTGGTTTTATTATTATGTTATATATGTTAATTGCAGTCATTATTGAGACTTTACTTCTTAAGCGTTTAAAAAATCCTATTTTTTTACCAATCTTTTTGCATATGTAGTTAATATGTTCTTTAAATTTTAAATCCTTGTCTATTATAAAACCTAGATATTTTATTTGATTTACTTTTTCTATTACTGTATCATTGATTGTAATTACCAAATCACTATTCATGTTGATTTCCATTAATTTTGTTTTATTTTCATTCAATTTTAATTTATTCATTTTAAGCCACTCATTTATTTTCATTAAATCGTACATTATGTTTTCTCGACATATTGTTTCATTTTTTGCCTCGGTAAAAATCAACGTATCATCCGCGTATAATACTATTTCACATTTTTTCAATATGTTTGGCATATCGTTTATATATATTATAAATAATAATGCGCCCAGAATAGAACCTTGAGGCACACCAAATTCATTGTTTAATATACCTGATATTTTATTATTCACTTTAGTTTTTTGTCTTCTTTCCGTTAAATAACTTTTAAACCATCTTAGTTCTTTGTCTTTCACTCCATACATGTATAGTTTTTGTAGCAATATATCTCGGTCAATTGTTTCGAAAGCCCTTTTAAAATCTAGGAAGATTGCCATTACTTTATTATTTTTATCTATTTTTTTCCGCCTATTTATTACGTAGTTGACAGCTGTTTCACATGAAAAACTTTTTCGGAATCCTGATTGATATTTTGAGAATAACTTATTTCTCTCCATATAACTTTCCAATTGTATTTTAACAACTTGTTCTATTATTTTTTCACACGTTTTTAAAGTATTTATTGGGCGATATTCTTCACTTTTCTGAGTTTTTTTAACTTTCTCAATTGGTGTTACCATTGTCTCTTTCCATGACTCAGGAAAAATTCCAGTTTCTAAAGATTTATTTATTATATAAAGTAGTTTATTTCCTATTAAATTCCAATTATCTAAAATAATGTTTATTGATACTTTGTTGAAGTCTGGTTTCTTTTTCATCCTCTTACATATATCTAAGAGTTCTTGAATATTAATTGCACGAAAATTTAATTCATAATTCATTCAGTTCATAACATATCGATAGCATAAATGCAAAAGCATACATGATTTTTTTCAACAAATGCATACAGTAATTTTGACTTAGCTGCACAATCAACTTTCCACAACTTTTTGTGCAGATATGTAAGTCAAAAATGCTGTTATCTTAAATGCACTTACCTGCCTGAGTGTGCAGTGACTTCAGTTTTATACACATACATGGTTGCATACTTATGTAGCAAAATTTTTTTAATGTGTGCAGCTAACTTAAAATTTTTTATATGAGAATAATTTAAAAGTGCCAAAAAATATGTTAAATGCGCAAGTATACAAAGTGCACTTAAAAAAGGATTTTGAACAATAATTACAGAAAAAATATATTTTGAGCAGTTAAGTCAATGTGCAGCTAACATTGATTTTTTTGTATGAAAATGTTTTAAAATTACCAAAATTTTAGGGCACTTATCTTAAATGTGCAGGTATAGAAAGTGCACTTAAAAAACGAATTTGTATGGGATTTTAAAGAATAGTGACAGAAATTTATCATTTTAGGCAGTTAAGTCCAAAGTGCACTTAAACAAAAGGCAGCTAAATCAAAACTACTGTACCTACATATGTACATATGTACATAGGAATGCACCTTTTATATCATACAGGTTTGTATATCAGTACATGAATATATAATGCACCCCATACACGTTTCAATTCAATTTGTATTTTTAAAATTTTATTTAATTTCACCGAATTCTAAATAAAAAATATTAAAATTAATGAATAAAAGCAATAGAAGTTTTAAATTTTAAATTTTTTTAATTGTGAAAAAAATATAAATTTGACAGTTGAATGAAAATCTTTCAATTCAGTTTATGAAATTTGTGGCCAAGAATCAATTCAATTGAAAGACTCAATTCACAATTGAATTGAAACGTGTATGGGGTGCTTAAAGGAAGAGAATTGAATAAAGTGAATTAGCTTGGTTGAAGGGATTTTGTTTATGTTTTTTTAATTTCATGTATTATTTAATTATGCTTGCATATGTGTTTAAGTTTGTGTGTGGCTGTGTTTTAATGAATTTTTTATGACGTTTAGATACATAAGTACATTTTCTTTGAATCTTAAATTATTTACATTTTGATTCTAGAATACGGGCGAGTGTGTCGTCCGTTTGGTATATCTAGTTCTTATTATGAGCCGCCGTAATAGGTCGTGCACTAAATGGAAGAAAAATGTATTATTAACCCTTAACTACATTCGTGGGGTAATTTTTTACCCCACGACAAACTCCGTATTTTATAACTAATGGCATATTTCCCACCTGCGAAAGAAAACGTTCGACTTACAATTTATATTGAAACCAAAAACAAATGTTCGTATTTTACGTTCGTATTTGTACGCTCCCAGAAAAACTAACTGCCTTTTTCTAATTTATGAAATTTTTTTAAATATGATAAAACAAATGTAATATTTCACGTTAATACTTTTTTTTATGTGAAGCCCTGCAAAATAGAAATAATTTTTTATTGGGGTAGAAAATTTCCCCACCAATGTAGTACGTATGTAGGTTAAAAAAGCGAATATAGTATACCAACAGAGAATGTAGCGCTATTTTTTTTACTGCAGCTGTACATACATATATATCGTCGCTGTTTTAACTAACTGACCTAACAAGCATTTTAAAAATTGAACAGGAGTGGAGCTTTAATGGTGGTTTTATACATTCATTCTTATGGATGCGTCAGAAATCTTTTTACTTATATAGGCACAAAAGTAATGCTTACAGTCATGAAAATTGTAAACAATGTGTATTATGACTTATAAAGTCTAGTAGAGGACTTAACTCATTTTTCAAAAAAAATGTCAGTTAAGGTCGGTTAGTTAAATCAGCGACGATATGTAGGTATTTAAAAAAAAGGACACGCTTATTATTGTATAAAGTACGTTGTATGCATGCAGGTACATAAATATGTATGTATGTGCATATGTATATATGTAAATACATACATACATAGGTATATAAATAGATTCAACTTACAATGTACATATGTACATATGTACCTAATTTTAGTGCAAGTGAATGACGATAAAAGAACTATTTAAAAATAGTTTGTATTGGGACGCCATACACAAGCATCTGATTATTTTATCCTAGACAAAAGTGGTTGCAAACACGCGGAAACTAAAAAATTTAAAATTAAATATTCTTGAATGCCGAACGTTTTATCGCTAAATATATTTTTGAATGTAATGTGTGAGATGATCATATATTCCTGGAAAATAATATGTTCACCTTCGACTAGAGCTGCAATGATATCGATAATACTATCGATAGCTTTGTTTTAAATGAAATACCTATATAAAGTGTTTTCCCCAATCGATACTATTGACAAAAAATAAAACAAGCAGTTAAAAGTGTGAAAATCGAAGTGGATAAAAAATCGTCGATGACAGCCAAGCAGATGCTTTACGGCTTCTGTATATTTACTTAAATATGTACATATCGTTGGCTTAGTGGCAAATATTCTAAGTGCACTTTTTATGCAAAATGAGTTTTTAATATAGAATGCTAAAGTAACTCAAAACACTTCATTTCCAAAACATAAAATGTCGGCTTTGAAAATGATAATGGCAACCAGTTATTATCAATAAATCTAAGGTAGCTCATGAAAAAACTAAAATTACGTAGTACGTACGTGGAAAGAAGAACAATTATCAAAATTTAGTAGCATTTATTTGAGTAAATACATTTTTGTCCTTGGAAAAATTTTATTAAAAAAATTTTACATATATCAATTAATCAACAAGAGAGGAAGGAGGGTGTTAACTCAAAATTTTAAAATTTTCAGTAGATATGAATAGACGCTCAAATCAAAATTCCTTTTTATGAAAATTTACGATATATGTATTTCTATACCCACTTTTCTATGAACTCAAAATAATACATTTTTGCCGATATAAAGATAGTCACTACACTATCACAAAAATTGTCTAAAATGCGGTTTTAGAGATGAAAGAGTAATCGGAATAGATAGGGATGTTGTTATTTGATTTCTTGCAAAAAGTGAAATTTTAAAAATTTCGTTAAAAGTTAAAGTTAATACCTTTTTGTTGATAAAGTGCATTTTTAGCATTTATTAATTGAATAGTAGATCATCCACGTTATATTGACCTACTTAAGCAAAATTTGCAGATAGGCACAGAAAAATTGGGACTGTTGGATAGATTTCAGTTTTATAAAGACAAAGATCCCAAGCATTGTGCTATCAATACAAGGCTTTGGCTTATATGTATATACTGCCCTAAAATAATAAAAACGCGAGCACAGTGCCCAGATATTGATCTTACTGAATGAATACCTCTGGGGTCATTTCAAAAAAAAAAAAAAAAAAATAATAAGAAAAAGTGACTACAAGCAAAAATAAAATGAAAAAGTCCTCTTAGGCGAGTAATGAAAAATCGGTCCAGAATATACACAAATCCTGGACTAGTCTGTACCAGATCGTTATAAAGAAGTCACACCTCGCTAAGGAAAAGCAATTTTCTTCCAAAACAAGTGTACATAGTTTGTATTATAAGAATATTACCAATGTCGAATACTTTTTTGTTTCAATTTCTTAACTTATTTTTTTTATGAAATTTTTATATTAGTTACTTAAATAATCTAATTTTTTTATTGAATATAATTTGAAGTTCCACAATAAAAGGCTTTCCAAGTTCTTTTTGTGAAATTAGACAGCAAATAGTTTTTTCTTGATGAAAACAAAAAAATGTTGGTATATGTCGAATACTTTTTTTGACCGCTGTACATACATATGTATGTATGTATGTACATATGTATGTAGTATTCTATTGGAACGACAGACAGACCCGACACCACATTTGTAAATGACTTGACTGCGGTTAATGAATATCAATGACTCAGTCATGTCAGTTTATTTTTAAATATTTTTTATTTTGCATGGTTGTTATTCTACTCGCAACATAAAATGCGTTTTTCTTCTACATATCGCTCCTTTATTGCAACATAGTCATATATAAAAAAATGCGTTTTTTTTTTGTAGTTAATAGTGCACAACAATTGATCATATCGTATTTTGTGTTGCAGGTATACAAAATTTCATACATATACATACATATATAACTTGTAAACTTACCTTTTACGAGGAGAAAAGTATTGAATATACCGATCGAGTGCAAACTTTAAACTAATTTTTGGCAAAACTAGCATTTCTGATTTATGACATTGTTGCAATAAAGAAGCGCTACACATGTACATATCGCACACTAAATCATAAAGATGCTGAGTAGTTGCAAACAACTGTTGATAATGTATAAATGACGCAATTATGTAACATAAAAACAAGAGTAACGGTATTTTATATTCTTCAAGAAGACTTTATTGCAAAAGAAATTGCTGCGGTCGTTAGAGTTTTGTTCAGGTAACTGATTTAGAACAAAGCAAAATCAATTTGATAATTTTGAGTTGTGACTGTTTATGATTTAGTGTGCGATATGTACATATGTATGTGTTCTAATGTGCTGTTAAAGGAGGGACCAATTGAACAAATAAACTGTAAAACAAACAAAACGGAAAGAAAAGGCAATTTTAATTGTTAAATATGTACATACAAAAGCCGGTAAACTCTTTGCCCCTAACGCAATGTTGTGTCAGTATAGTCATTGCATTAACCCTGCACACATAACCCTCGAACGTATCCCTCTAAACCTAACCATTCGTCGTTTCGACGAGCACGTTTTGGGGCGTATAATATCGGTTCTAAACATATATATTTTTGTACGTGCAACACATACATACCTTTAGCAAGTACTTTGTTAGTAAATACAACTATATATTTCTATTCTGTTACAGGGATATTTATTATAATCCATTTTTCCAAAAAGCACTTTTTTTTGAGATCATATTGTTATAAAATTTATATAAACAAACAAAACAAAAAAACCTTTTTCTCTTTGGCAAAACTTAACTATAACACTATTGTCATTTAAAAAAATATATAAAATTAATTTTTTGAAGCGCATTGTGTGCAGAAATCAACTTTATGCTCGCCAACACTCGTCGAAGCGACGAACAAGTTTATCATATCTCAATAATTGCGTGCTTACGCGCCGAGTTTGGTTGTCTCCTGCAAAAGCTCAGCGAAAACTAAGTTGGCAAGAAATTTTGCGGCGATCGGTGCACGTGTTAAAGAGAAATATCTATTTTTTCGTCCGGTGTTCGTCGTTTCGACGAAGGTTATGTGTCTAGGGTTAAATAAACGTGGAAACTAATAACAGCATCATTTAATGCTGCTGTGTCATACATAATACGCTGTACAAACTGACATTTTAAAAGCAAATATGTAACTTTATTTTAAATAAAATTTAAGATAACAAAAAAATGTACATACATATGTACATACCTACATACATACATACATAACTATTAAAAAAAAGAAGAAATAAAAAGCTGCTGCAATTTTTTTTATACCTACAATAAATTTTGTTGCAGCTGCCACAGCAGCTGTTGTATCTTATTTATACCTACTAATTTTGTATCTGTTTCATTAATATTTAATTTAATATAAAAAGTTACCAAATATCTCTGGAAATTGAAGTGGGCTTAAAGTTTTAGTTTTCTTTGAATTTTTTTCCATTCTTATGTGTATGTACATACATATGTATGTATATACATATATACATATGTACATATATTTGTATGTACATACTAGTGATGTAAGGAATGCCAATTTTTGATATTCGCGAATACGAATGCGAATACGAATATTTGAAACGATATCCGCGAATACGAATACGAATATTTCATGTGAAATTTATAGACATTAAATTAGGGCTCTATTTACGCCTGCAGTATGAAATATTAAAAAATTGTAATGAAAAAGAACTTCATACTCCTGCTGGCGTACTTTAAAGTTAATAAAAAGTACCCAAAATTTTAATGATCGTCAGTAAATATTTGAAAATGATACAAAGCAAAAATTTCTATAAAAAAATTTAATGGATTCGTACAAACTAATATTTTTATTTTTTATCCATTTATTTAAATTTAGTTTAAGATTAATGCATTTATTTATTTAATTTTTTTTGGAAAAATATTCGTATTCGTATTCGCCTGAATTTGACGAATACGAATGCTTCGTATTCGCATTAAAAATGGCCGAATATTCGGCAATTCGAATACGAATACGAATATTCGTGCATCACTAGTACATACATATGTACATATATAGATAACATAAGTGAACACGTTAACATGACGACCTACGCCTTTAAAAGAATAATAAACTAAATAAAAAAACCCAACATTTCACCTCTTTCTCTTAACCATGTTTTTGAATTTTATGTTGTATTTTCTTGTTTCTTGGAATTTTTGCAGCGACTAAAAGGAAATCTTTAGACGACAAAAAAGTAGTAAACAGAAAAAAAAATTAAAAACAAAAACTCGTGCAAAAAGTTTTTGTTTTTAAGTCTTCTTTTTTCCTGCTATTTATTGCTTTTTGTTCTTTTTGTTTTGCACTGTATCGACATGCGCACGTCTTAGGTTTCCCCCATCTCTTTATCCTTTTTTACCTACTAGGTATTCTTTGGGTTTTTGCAATTAATCATCCGTTAGTGAGAAGGTTAATCACAGGCTTGAAAAGCTTTATTTTCATATAGGTACATTTTTTATATTCGTGCATGTGTGGATTTTAAGTTTTTGCCAAACCGAAAAAGGATAATGAATGCACGTGGTGTTTATTCCCAAGTTTTTTTAAATACATATGTAAATGTACATGCATTGTCACTTTGCATGCATATGTACATTCTAGTGATGTCATAAGAACAAAAATTGTTGGTATATTCTTTTTATTTATTTATCATTTTTGTTCGAATGAACAAAAATGTTCAATTTAGAATAAAAAAATATTCGAATCATTTATATCGAATATTCGATATAAAGAAATATTCGATATAAAGGTAGTCACTACACTATATATAATAATAGTGTAGGTACTAGTGATGCACGAATATTCGTATATTCGGCCATTTTTAATGCGAATACGTCAAATTCAGGCGAATACTAATATGAATATTTTTCCAATAAAATTAAATAAATAAATGCATAAATCCTAAAATAAATTTAAATAAATGGATAAAAATATTAGTTTGTACGAATCCATTAAATTTTTTATAGAAATTTGTGCTTTGTATCATTTTCAAATATTATTTACTGACGATCATTGAAATTGGGTAGTTTTATTCACCCTTATTCTATTTGGCGTCGGCAACATAACACGACGTCGTTTTTAATGTTTTTTATCAAATCGGTATTCCCGTAGATAGTATTGCCATTTATCGATGACTGTCAGCATATGTTTGGTATTCTGAAAGAAACATTGATGTTGATGTTGCCGTTCATTTTGTCGTCAGTGTTTTTGATGTCGTGTTCTGTTGTGTGCATGCCTCAACGAATTTGAAAAATAATTTAAATGGTAAAAAAAAGTGAAATATAAGTAGATATAAATATGTACATTTTTAAATTTAAATTTAAGTTGTAAGAAGAACATTTGAAGAAAAGAAGTATTGTTCTGCTTCTCAGGCATTTGATAAAGTATGGCACGAAGGCCTAGTTTTAAAATTGAAGACATATCTGCCAATAAACATTCAAAAGCTTTTGGAAAGTTATATTATTGATAGGAAGTTCACTGTTGTGGAAGGAGAGTTCACGAGTGTGCCCGAAACTATATCTTCTGGTGTGCCCCAGGGTAGTATTCTGGGTCCTGTCTTGTATTTAATATATACTTGTGATATGCCTGTGAGCAATAATATCCATATTTCTACTTTTGCCGATGATACAGCCTGTATGAGTGTGCACGAAAACCCTTATGAGGCATCCCGCAATCTCCAGGAACATATCACTCAGCTGGAAATATGGTTGAACTTATGGAGAATTAAAGTCAATGAACAAAAGTGTGTCCATATAACGTTCACCCTAAGAAGAGATACTTGCTCCCCCATTCGAATCAACAATCAAAATATTCCTCAACATTCCCAAGTGAAATACCTTGGTATACACCTTGATCGAAGACTTACATGGAAACATCATATTGACTCTAAGTTATCTCAGATGAAACTTAAGTTAACTCAAATATATTGGTTGATTGGCAGAAACTCAACACTCAGCCTAGACTGCAAACTTTTATTATACAAGTCGCTTTTGAAGCCAATATGGCGCTACGGAATTCAGTTATGGGGCACTGCTTCAGCTTCCAATGTCGAGAGAATCCAACGAAGGCAAAACAAAATTTTACGGTTAATAACATCGGCTCCATGGTACATCCAAAATTCTATTATACATCGTGATTATACCTAACACTCCAGATGGGACTACTTGAAAATACTTTCCCCCCCCCCCCTTTTTTTTGATTATCACTACTAATGTATTATTTATAACTACCACTAAGTTTATGTCCGACACTGGTCGGGCCTAATAATTTTTTTTTTATAGATTTAAGATTTGAATACTTATTGTTAGTTCACATATGAAGATACAATAAATAAATACATGCATTAAAAAAAAAAAAAATATTGCAGGCGTAAATAGACCCTAATTTAATGTCTATAAATTTCAAATGAAATATTCGTATTCGTATTCGCGAATATCGTTTCAAATATTCGTATTCGCATTCGTATTCGCGAATATCAAAAATTGACATTCGTTACATCACTAGTAGGTACCTTGTAATAACAAATGTCAGTGAAGACATAAAAAAATATTATTCTCTCAGGAGGTGATGGTACAAGCTATTTACAGTTAAAATTCCATAATTTGAATCACCATTATCCAAACAAAAAACTTCAAGTTAGAGAGACTTCAAGTTATAGTAAATGTCGAAAGTTTTGCATATAATATATATTTTTTACTAACTTATACCTTTTTACTTGTAATAAAAGAATTGAAAATGTAATGTATAATTTATTATATGTTGAAGTACTGAGTAATTTTTGGCTGGACTTGTTTATTTTTGTTTTGTACTCGTATAAAAAGTGTTTCTAGTTTGTGCAGTGCTTTGTAGTGGACGTCAGTCATATTTTCATTTGTGTGTAAATATAAATTCAAATTGTTCAACGAATCCTTCATAGTTTCCCTGGTGGGGTTGCAACAGTTTCTTCAACTATGCCCTCCTCATCACTATCTATTGTGATTCCAGTGTGCGACACTGCATTATCAACAATATTCTCATCCATTGGAAAATCTGCGACAACCAGCGCATTATCGACTTCAATTAATTCTTGAAGAGTACAACTGGTTGTTATGCGAATGCAGTCTAGTAAGTTAATATCGCTTTTGCGTATAGACGTTATAGCTTCTTTTAATATTCTATTTCGATAATAACCTTTCAAGCATCGAATTACACCCTGGTCAAGTGGTTGTAATTTTGATGTCATATTTGCAGAGAAAAGTTCAATTTATAGAAACTGCAAGGCATTGTACCATTATTTTTCTTCAAGTTAGAGAGAAATTCAAGTTAAAGAAGTTCAAGTAATAGGAAAAATCTAAGAGAATTTACCTGCTTGCCGCTGTTGCCATGCGATTTGCTTCAACTTATAGAAACTTCACTTTATAGAAGTTCAAGTTATGGAAGTTCAACTGTATATGAAATTTTTATACATAAAATACGAAATGCCACGTTATTCTGCACTATTAACTTAAAAAACTCATTTTTTGAGTTATGACACTATTCAAGTAAATGAGCGATATGATTGATACATAAATGTACATATGTATGTATACATGCAAATAAATACATACATATGTTATATGTATGTACATATATGCAAATGGATGAAGTTTCAAATCAACGAATGAATCATGCGATTTTATTTCTTATTTGCTTTGTTTCACAACTTTTGAGAGAAATTTCTACTTTCTTTGTAAAAAAAAACAATCTTTTACTTTAGGCCAGCTACCTTTTATGAAAAAAATAATTTAAAAAGTCGTAAAATTTTATAAAATAAAATAATTGATCATTTTTATTCGAAGAACAACCCTAATCTAATCACCACCAGCCAAGCCAGCAGGCAGTAAAACAGATTTTTACTAGTTTTTCTTTACGAAATGTAAGTATGTAGGTATGTATTTATGGAGTTTTTATTTTAGTTCACTCTTTTTTTATATTGAATGTAATGTAAGACTACAATAAAAATCAGTCCTTTTATTTTTTCTTTCTCAGTTTTTATATTTTTATTTCGATTTAACGAACGAACACTTAACTAGTTTCCACCTTAAATAAAAAAAAAACAATTTAAAAAATTATGTTACAAAATCACATAATAAAGTTTTAATAGGAAATAAACAATTGTGCAAAGAAGTGGCATCATTAAAAAATAAAATAAAACGGCAACAGCAAATACTTGCATTAAAAACTTGTACCCAACAAACACAAAGACAATTTTTTGAAATATTGAAATGTTATTCTCAATATTTTCAAGCTTATATTGAAGCTGAAAATTACATTGAAAGAACCCCTATTGACATTTATTTAACAAGTATTTTTATTACTCCTTTTATCAAGTTATTTTGCTAAATCTTCTTCATTTCGTATTATGACGCGCATTTTTTTTTAATTTTTTTAATTTTTTTAAATTTCACTCATTGCAATTTTTAAAATTTGCAACAATTTTCAAATTTTAATGTCAAGAATCATACAGAGTAATCGAAATTAAAATATACTTGGCCCTTGCTGTGGGCTAATTGAGGATGTTCCTCCATAAGCGAGACCTTTCGAATTGTTTAGTCCCTACGATCTTATATCGTTACCTTAATATAATAACAAAAATTAAAAATTTAAAAAACCCCCGACTTTTTTCAGAAAAGATGTTATATCTTCTAAACGGCTGGACCGATTTTCTTCAAACATAGCTAAGAACCCTCTCGATCAAGTCATCTTTCAAACAGAAAAAACTAAATGAAAATTGGTCCAGCCGTTTGACCTGTACGTGGACACGGACAGACACACAGACACACACTACAAACTTATAACACCCCTTTTTTTAGTCGGGGGTTAAAAAGAGCCTAACTAATTATTTTTTTAAATCGATTTTTTTTTGTATAGTTCAGTAGAAGAAAATTAAAAAAAAACGCGATTTAATAAAAATAATGAGTTGAGGCTTTTTTAACCCCCGACTATAAAAAGGGGTGTTATAAGTTTGTAGTGTGTGTCTGTGTATCTGTGTGCCTGTCCGTGTACAAGTACATTTAGTTTTTTTCTGTTTGAAAGATGACTTGATCGAGAGGGTTCTTAGCTATGTTTGAAGAAAATCGGTCCAGCCGTTTAGAAGATATAACATCTTTTCTGAAAAAAGTCGGGGGTTTTTAAAATTTTTAATTTTTGTTATTTATACATATATTAAGGTAACGATATGTATATTTTAGTGATGTACGAATATTCGTATTCGAATTGTCGAATATTCGGCCATTTTCAGGCAAATACGAATGTATTCGTATTCGCCAAATTCAGGCGAATACGAATATTTTTCCAAAGAAATCAAATAAATAAATGCATAAATCCTAAATGAAATTTAAATAAATGACTAAAAATTTTAGTTTGTACAAATAATTATTTTTTTATAGAAATTTGTGCTTTGTTTCATTTTCACATATATTATTTAATGACGATCATTAAAATTTTGGGTACATTTTATTAACTTTAAAGTACGCCAACAAGAGTGTGAAGTCCTTTTTCATAACAATTTTTTAATATTTCATATTGCATATAATATTCGTATTCGTATTCGCGAATATCGTTTCAAATATTCGTATTCGCGAATATCAAAAATTGACATTCGTTACATCACTAGTATATATATTGCTTAGTCCTAGTTTACACTAAGCAAATCTTATTGCTAAGCTGGAAGTTTGTTAGGAGTGAGAGAGTGACGAGGGGAAAAGAAACGTTTCTGTTCCCCTTGTCTCTCTCTCTCTCTCCTAACAAACTAATCAGCTTAGCAATAAGACTTGCATAGTGTAAACCAGGACTTATTGAGCAGAAACTCGAAAAAGTGGAAACAATAGAAATATTCCATTCTCAACGCATCCGAGGAAAGTATATATAGTTTGATTACAATAAAGTAAAAATGTCCAAGATTAATTAACGTTTTGTTTTTTGTTTTGTTTGTTTAGTTTTGCTTGATTTCCGTTTCCTTTGAGAATACCACGATTTTGTGAGACTCCGTTTGTCTGTCCAACGGTACATTCCACGTGTTTGCTGGGCAATAACAACAAAAGTAAAATTTTAGAATGGGGTATATGAACTTTGAGGTTATTGTTTTGTGTACACATGCATACATACAGACAAATAAAGAAACAATTCCTTGAGGACAGACTCAAAATTTGTCTTTATTTTTATGAATATACATACATACATATATACATATGTACATATGTATGTATGCATATTATTTTTATCTTTTTCTGTAGAAGCAAAAGTTATGATAACAATTGCTTAAAACATTAATAAAAGTCTTGAAAAATATTTATAAGATTAAATCAAATAAACTTTTATATGTATATGCATGTATGTACATGTATGTAACTACATGCATATGTATGTACATACTTTTGTTGTTTTTTATACTTATGTATTTTAATCACTCGTTTGTACTCAATTGCCACAATAAAGCATTCAGGTTAATTTACTATTTTTTTTTTCCAATAGACATGGATCATTAGAGAGGAGATTCTTGAAGTAGAAAATAAAGCAACAAAAGAAAACATAATAGGAAATACAACTTTGTGTACATGGCCATTATTTCATTCCCACATTTTTTAACTGGTTACATTTCGATGTCAGCAGCGAGCAGTTATATGAATGTGTAAGGGAAAAGTTGCAGTTAGAATGTTAGCTTTTTTATGATGATCAAGCTAAAATACTATGTACAATATTATGTACTTATATCGTGCCATAACCGCAAAAATAGCTTAAACGACATATTTTCAAACTTCAATTTTTGACCAGAATCGATCATTTGCGATCGATCATAGTCGATTTTCGTCAAAAAAACGAAGTCCAAAAAATGTGTCGCTTAAGCTATTTTAGCGGTTATGGCTCGATATGTAATACCGAACAACTCAACCATACACACATCTCTTGTTCAACTAACGACTTTGTTAGTCAACCAACCAACCAACCAACCAACAACCAACAAATGAATAGAACGTCATTGTGATATTAGTATGGTTTATGGTTTTTTCCGTTATCTTTATGCTTCAAATGAAATTAAAGTTTAACTGAAATTTGAATCATAAAGAGAAACAAAACAAAGAAAAAATTTTTGCTGTTATTGCATTATTTTATTTAAAATTTTCTAAAAATATAAAATAAATTTTAATAAAAAAAACTTGAAAATAAAAAAAAACAAATTTTAGATGATTAATGTTAATTGTTACCAGACCCACAGAGAACTTTTAAAATAAACCTGTCACCTAAAAAACTTTCAGAATCTTTAACCCCCGACTAAAAAAAGGGGTGTTATAAGTTTGTAGTGTGTGTCTGTGTATCTGTGTGTCTGTCTGTGTCCACGTACAGGCCAAACGGCTGGACCGATTTTCATTTAGTTTTTTCTGTTTGAAAGATGACTTGATCGAGAGGGTTCTTAGCTATGTTTGAAAAAAATCGGTCCAGCCGTTTAGAAGATATAACATCTTTTCTGAAAAAAGTCGGGGGTTTTTAAAATTTTTAATTTTTGTTTTTTTTTTTTTAAACGAGTAGCTTCTCATTGTTAATTATATTTTTCGAACGTATTGGAAATGTTTAGAGACGTTGTAACTGATAGCATGACTGATATCATTCAGCTTTTAGCAACTGGGCTACAGATTGTGGTCTGGGAGGAAACCCAAACAAAAATTAACTGGTGCTATTATACACCAATGGTACATATGTATCGTCATGTGAGAACTTAAGTGTCCAATACGCCATTATAAACTATTGGATATTGGACACTTAAGTTCTCACATGACGATATGTACTCGTACATACATACATACGTACAGTGGTGTTGGATAAAGCAGAGTCACTCTAAATCAAATTTGTCATAAGAAAAATAATGGAACTCAAGACAAACAAAACATATCGAGCCCTATTTCCATGTACTAATGCAAAATGCCAAAATTGTTGCATAATTTTTAAGATACGGGATGTAAAATTTTAACGTAAGCGACAATAACATATTTGAATACATGTTATGAAAAAACCTTCTCCTGAAAACTTTAATTTTTGTCGCTTATACGGGATTTACACTATGACTTTTTACCGTGACTTTTCTAGAGTTTATTGACAAAAGGTGTACAAAGGTCATCAAAGGGGTAGGTAGCAACATAAAAGAGAATTCAAGAAAAATGGCTGGGGAAAAGTCATCGTGTAAATCCCGTACTACGATTAAACCGAAAATATGGCTCGATATTATAATATACAATAAGTAATTAAACAAAATTCACACACCCCAAACGGAGAATTTTTGTTATGTGTATAAATTTTGTTTTATATATCTAATACGAGCCGTAACCGCCAAAAAGCTTAAGCGACATATTTTTCAATTTATTTTTTTTTTTACCCGAAACAGATTGTAAGCGATCGATTTTCGTCAAAAATTTAAGCTATTATTATTATTATTATGTATTATGCAAAAGAGTCCCAACTCGTATTTTTTACGAAATTGAGTTTTCTGCGATTCCTATACATTTCATACAAATACACCTCGTCACAAAAATTTATTGCAGTAGTGTGAAAAATAAAGATAGAAAGAATATTACAGTTTCTATTATGTTTATACGAATGTGAACATGATTATTAACTTCAAAAATAAATTTTTGAAATACATATGTCTCTGTTGCAATAAAAGATCGATATGTTTTGTTTGTCTTGAAACTGAGCTCAGAAAATATAAAGAGTTGCAAAGTTTTAGAACATTATTTGTGGTTTAAAAAATTTTGTTCAGTGTGGCTCTATTTTATCGACACCACTGTATGTATACATACTAGAGACCTGCGTAAACAGTCTTTAAATGTAAATACGTCATGATTTTTAAATGTATTCACGTCGCATGTATTATACTAAACCAATAATAAATGCTGTCGTACTATAAGCGAAGCACGATGGATGTATTGGTGTACGTGTATATCAGTGTTAACAAGCGATGTCGCCAAGACAGCTTGTTTGTAACAAACACTCAAAAGAAGTGCGCAGAAAAATAAAAGATCATACACACATACATGCATGACGAAGTGTTTTCTTCTTTACTCTTATACCTACAATACTCAAACAAATTTCTTGCCCCAGCTAGCATTTGGGTGATAATTTTTTGCAAAAATCTCTATGATTCTCCTTAGATCATTTTTGATGATTAAAAACTGATTTATCACTTGGGTGGTTGAAAAAGGATTCACTTATGATTCATCTGTATGATAAAATAATTATTTCTTGAAAATAGAGTAACAAAATGAAAAAGAAGCCGCAAAAAGAAAACCAATGATTTAAATACTACCAGAAAATTGCTCAAAAATTAATCAGCAAATCGCATCATAAATGATTCTCTGGGATGATTCATCTGTAGGGTAACATTTTCTCACAACGTTAGTATCATTTATGATCGAAAAATGAGCTCATATGCGGTTATTTTTCCCGTCAAGCTTATTCGGAAAAGATTCGATTATGATACAAAATGTTAGCTGGGGCAAACAGTGTTGTTAACGTTTGTTTTATAAGATTTCGCTGTATTAAAGCATTTGAAAAATCCCTCATGTCTTGAAAGTTCTTATGCAGGACACTAATACATACATAAATACATACATATCTAGGTAGATATTTACTAAATTTTGTTAAATATTTTCGTAACTTCGTCAATAAATCTTAATTCATAATTTTTATACCTGTACTTGGATTCAGTAACTTTTTGCGAACCGAAAATCGTAATATTTATCGATATATTTATTCGCTTCCGATAACGATAATGTGATTCTGTAATTTCTTTTTTACGATAGTCTCCCGCTTTATCTTATTCACCATTTAATTCAATATTATGTGGTAGCTCTGTATAGAAAATGTGAAAATAATCGAAAAGCACAAAGAATAATAAAGAAAAACTCAACAAATTTGATTTTGTGACTTAATTTTTTTTTCTTCAACCGACAGCGAATGTCGTTAAAATATGTAACTAAATAGCAAAGTCGATAAATTTTCATTATATTTATTATAACGATACGATTGTCGTAATAAAAGTTACTGAATCCAGGTACTGGTTGGTAAATTAAAAAAAAAATTAAGGGTGTTTTCATTATTTAAAACTTGAAACATTTTTAAGTTATTAGATGGGTATTATAATAATGGGTATGTATGAATATACATAAGTATGTATGTATTTACACACATACATATGTATTAGAGGCCTGGGTAAACAGTCTTGAAATGTAAAAACGTCATGATTTTTAAATGTATTCACGTCGCATGTATTATACTAAACCAATAATAAATGCTGTCGCACTATAAGCGAAGCACGATGGATGTATTGGTGTATGTGTATACCAGTGTTAACAAGCGATGACGTCAAGATAGCTTGTCTGTAACAAACACTCAAAAGAAGTACTGTTGATTAGTGTATGCTTGTTATTTTTCATATTGTACGTTTGAGTGTGTGTGTGTGTAATATGTAGATGGTAAGCTATTACGTGATTAACCACATACAACTAATGTTAATGCATGTGTGTGCCTTTGCATGTGCGCAGAAAAATAAAAGAGCATACACACATACATGCATGACGTTTGTACACGCGCTTATGCGTAGAAAGAAGCTAGTATCACAAATTCTTCCGTCACGAAATGTTTTCTTCTTTACTCTTATACCTACAATACTCAAATAAATTTCTTGCAAACAGTGTTGTTAACGTTTGTTTTATAAGGTTTCGCTGTAGCAAAGCATTTGAAAAATCCCTCGTCTTAAAAGTTCTTATAAGATATCTTGTGCAGGAGACTAATGTGTAAGTACGACATCCATAGGTACATAATAATATTTACAGCCCTATTCACAATGTACCTACAATTACAAGCTAACAGGGATTTTAACGGCAAGTTTTGTGTGAAGAACTGTCAGTTAAAGTTCGCGTTAACTCTTAATCAAACATTGTGAACGGGCAGTTATTTGTATTAAAGAATTGAAAGTAAGGTCAGCTTTTACATACTGCCAGTTTCATGAGAAACCGGCTCAGCTGATGGGTCCTTATGGGTCCCACTGAAATTAAAATGGAAGTTAAAAACTTCAAAGAAACTGCGTAAAATTGTTTGTAATGAAAATTAGTGCTAGTATAAAAATTAATGAGGCAAAAATTATTGAGGGCTGCCGCTTTTGTATTGCCTTACCTCCCGTCTAGACTGGCAATAAATATGTTGGCAATATAGCGATAACGACGGCAGAATAGCAGAACAATATTGCTTATTGCTTTACTTATGTTAAGGCTATGGGAAATCGTAGCCACTATATGGAAAGAGTCAACAGGGAAGGTGCAGAATAAAAATATAATTCACTTGTAAAAATCTGGTTAATCGAACAATTTTTTAATTTTAAAAACTTATAATAATACAAATTATTTCACTAAACACGTTTTTAAGAGACTATTTTCCTTTTTTAATATACATACATATGTATATTTTATAAATTTCAATAATAATTGTCGAAATGCCAAACGCAATTCAGAAAAGTCGAACATAAATCAACACAGAGTTTGACGTTTCATGTTTGCAATAATTGTCAACGAAAAACTGTTGACAATTATTGCCACAATTATTGCAAGTACTTTCAATGAGCTGTCTCCATTGGCAATATCAATAATTTGACATTTGCTGCAATATATGTTAATGATTTTATTGCTAGTCTAGACGGGGGGTTAGATTTTTCAGACGATATTTATAAAGAAGATTATAATGATGATCATCATCATAATTGAGTATAAGTCGCTTTGTTATTCTTTGATCGTAATAATGAGGCTAATGGCAATGAACGAGATATCACAACATAATTAAAAAAATCGGTTTGCCTTGCCTTGGTGAGGTTAGTGCCAATATATGTATAAGTACGTATGTACAATATATACCCAGTACGAACCCACTATACTCGCTTGAGTACAAAAAAAAAAACACGTCAACTATGTGATGCTATATCTCATATATTGCTATTTGTTCATAACAGTTTTTTTAAATTAATATATTACAATCGTAAGCAAAGAAAAAAATGTAACGGAAAATTTTGCTAATTCATTTTTGTTAACAGAGTTTTTCGTTTTTAAAATTGTTTGGACTTTTCAATGCAATTTGATGTACCTACCTAGCATATGGGTACTTTTTATTAACTTTAAAGTACGCCAACAAGAGTGTGAAGTCCTTTTTCATAACAATTTTTTAATATATCATATTGCATATAATATTCGTATTCGCGAATATCGTTTCAAATATTCGTATTCGTATTCGCGAATATCAAAAATTGAAATTAGTTACATCACTAGTACATACATATCGATGCCTTAATATATCTACATATGTATATAGAAAGGCTCTAACTCATTACTATTTTTTTTTTTTTTTTTTTGAAATAGAGATTTTTTAAATTTTTCGATACACTAGATGTTC
The DNA here is from genome assembly GCA_949987645.1 of Tachina grossa. Lineage (NCBI taxonomy): Eukaryota > Metazoa > Arthropoda > Insecta > Diptera > Tachinidae > Tachina > Tachina grossa. The sequence goes on from OX465274.1 coordinate 185,283,929, forward strand.
TTTGATCGAAATGTACTAAAAACTCGATATCAAAAAAATAATGACTTAGGACCTTTCTTTATTAAAGTAACAATATGCATGTGTTTATTATACCTGTACGAATTTAAATAAACGATTTCTATGCAAAAATTTGGTGACGAAAACGCTGCTGTTCTCATTTTTTTTTTACCTACCTAAAAACCACAACACCTATCTGCATACTGATCATATCCATACAAAACTTTTACGCTAAAAATTGGAAATAATATTGGTATTAGTGCTATGATTGGTTGTACCGAATTTTGTACACACTTCACATACCTACAGGTACATATTAGTGTCCTGCACAAGACTATTTATAAGACCTTTCAAGAGACATGAGATTTTTTCAAATGCTTTAATACAGCGAAATATTCTACAAGAATCACTAAAGCCCTAAAGCCGCGTTCAGACTATTATACTTTGTATTTATACTTGTCAAAAATTCAAATAATACGTGCAAGTGTGATAGTCTGAACGCAAAATGTCATCAAAGTGGCAAATAATACGATACAAATTTTGACATCCCATAAGACTTTTTCGTTTTTAGAAAATTTTCTAAACGATAATACTTTTCATTAGATCAGGGTTGCATTTTCACACAAACCAAACTTCCAAGTCGACTGTTTCGCCGCCGATAGCGTGTCGTCATTGATGTAATGTTTTGTCATATGTATATCGGCTCAAAATTTTGAATAAGTGAATCGTTTGGAAGTATATTTCGTTGAAGTAATTTTTTAACGTTTTTGTAATATATTTTCTTAAATTTTTTCTGTTATTTACATAGAATATTTTTAACTGCTGAATTTTTTCAAGTGTGGGCACGTCCCCGCCTGCATGAAACCGTTTTGCCGCCGCTAGTAAGTGAATAGCGCAGACATTTTCATTGAACAGCTGTTTTGTTTTCTACTTGTATTACACATTTGATTTGAAGTGTGATGGTCTGAACACAGTATGTGATTTTACGTTAGATTTTTTTGACAGTCGCAACGAATGTATTTAGATTTCTGTATCGTAAAATGTGATGAAAGTATTAATACTTGTATAATAGTCTGAACGGGGCTTAAGCAACACTGTTGGCAATACATTTTTTCGGTTGTTTGTCTTGCCAACAGTGTTGTTTAGCGATTCTTTTAGAATATTTCGCTGTATTAAAACATTTGAAAAAATCTCTCATGTCTTGAAAGGTCTTATAAATAGTCTTGTGCAGGACACTAGTACATATCGAGCCTTATTTTCGATTCGATCGTAAACGACATGTTATCGTAAATATACTTTTTTATTGAAATGAAAATTTTATTAATTTATTGACAACATTAGGAGATAATTGCAAATTATAAACTAATGGACCTACCCATAGTTTAGAATTTTCAAAATGCCACAATTGTTAATAACTTTTAAGATACGGGCTGTAAAATTTTATCGTAAGCTACAATTTACGTACTAAAACATATTTGAATATTTAAAACAAACGCTAAACAACAATATTTGCAAGAAATTTGTCGCTAGATCTATTCGCAAAATGGAAACAGTGACATAGATATGTATGCACCTACATACATACATATCGCTCATTTAGTGACACAACGTCATAACTCCAAATTATTCCTCAGATCGTTCTTCATATTCTGTAAAACTTTCATAGAAATATCTTGTTTACTTAAGGCCGTGATACACTATCATACAAAGTCGTGCGATCTACGAAACAAATTTTAAAATTTTCATTAACTTCATCATACCAGCGATGTATTTTTTCGTAGATCGCACGACTTTGTATGATAGTGTATCACGATCTTTAACTCTTGAAAGCAAAATAAAATTTTCTTTTTCCTTTAAGGGCCATTATTACAACTTAAAGATAGTTAAAAGTAGGATTTTATCGGACGTATAAAAACTTTATCATTTTCAAAATTTTATTTTAACCAAAAGTGAGCGATAAATTCCAGGCAAGTTTATCCTCTCTGGTAAGTTAAATCCAATTTGCAATAATGGAAAGTTTTTTATACGTCCGATAAAATCCTACTTTTAACTATCTTTAAGTTGTAATAATGGCCCTAAGTTGTGTATGAATTGAAAACTGTAAGGTCGTTTTCTGACAAACTAGTTTTATTTGAGTTATGACGTTGTTTGAGTAAATGAGCTATATGAACGTATGTGCATGTGTATGTACATATATAAAATTTGATAAAGTGATTGCTTAGTCTGGCGTTCAATGAGTAATCAAAGAAAACAAAAGAAACAAAAACAAGAGATTTCACTTTAAAAATATAAAAAAGAAACAAAAGCAGAAGCAAATTTTATTTGCACAACACCACTCATGGTAGATACGATAATACATACACTAGGTAGTAGTGATGTAACGAATGTCAATTTTTGATATTCGCGAATACGAATACGAGTATTTGAAACGATATTCGCGAATACGAATGCGAACACGAACATAATATATGAATTTTATAGACATTAAATTGGGGTTCTATTTACGTCTGCAATACGAAATATTAAAAATTTTTTATGAAAAACGACTTAATACTCCTGTTGGCGTACTTTAAAGTTAATAAAAACTACCCAAAATTTTCATGATCGTCAGTAAATATTATTTGAAAATGATACAAAGCACAAATTTCTATAAAAAATTAATGGATTCGTACAAACTAATATTTGTATCCAATTATTTAAATTTAGTTTAGGATTTATGCATTTATTTATTTAATTTTTTTTTTAAATATTCGTATTCGGCTGAATTTGACGAATACGAATGTTTCGTATTCGCATTAAAAATGGCCGAATATTCGGTAATTCGAATACGAATATTCGTGCATCACTACTAGGTAGTGTAAAAAACACAGCTGATTATATATGTTGCTTGTTTCGTAGTACGAATTGTATAAAGCTTAAATTAGACGTACCATAGCCATAATGCTATATCCAAACCAAAATTCAATTGGTTTCTATGGCTATGATTATGGCTTTAGCGTTATGGCGAGTCACATATAATCAAATACAGTGTTGCCCATAAGTTTGGTTCGAACAGCTGTTTTCTATGGTTATGGTTATGACACGTCTGAGCTATGCCTTTTATATGCTTCTTTGGTGGCAGGAGCAAATGTTTGATAAATTTTACATTACAAATGCGATAAAGTAACGAAATAATGATATAAAATTAAATTATATTTATCAAGCCGTTTCAAAGACGTAACAGTTTTTGGGCCCAACAGTTTCACAACTGTTGAGCTCAACAGCTACATCTTATGAATGAGCCAAATGAAGAAGAAATAAATACACAAAGTAAACAGAGATGACACGAGACGGAAGATAAAATCGTATTCTGGACGTCTCGTTCACACAGTACCCGTGTCTTCTTTAAGCTTCTTTCGTAGTTGCGTTGATTTAATGTTTTTGCAATTTATACTTTGTGTCCTTATTCGCTATGCGATTTTTGAAATTAAAAGGTTAAAATTAATATTTATGAATGAAAAAGCTTAAAGTTAAATCAGAAATTATCTGAAAACAAATCTTAATCACTTTTTTAGTACTAATAATCATTTTCACACTCTGTTTTTTAATTCAACACAACAAATTCCTTGATTTAATTTTGTACAAATGTTCACTTGTTGAAATGTATTTTCATTTTATTCTTTGTGGTCTCATTCGCTATGTACTTTTTGGAAGTAAATGGTAAAAATTAGTATTTTTTTAATGAAAATGCTTAAAATGAAGTTGCAATTATTTGGAAAGTAATTTTAATCACTTTTTTACCACTAATAACCTTTTACACATTGTGTTTTTTAGTTAAACACTTCAAAAACTTTCATTTAAATTTGTAATAATGTTCTTTTGTTCATTTCACAAAGTACACATTTCTCTTGTTTGTTTTGATTATATTGCTAACAACTTAATAACAAATATACTACTGTTGTCCCTTTCTCGCCGAACCCGTGTCATAGCTGATTTTAGCTTTTTTAATCACTCACTTTCTTCACCTCTGTATACTTTGTGATAAATAGCTATTTTTTATTTAAATAAGCAAGTATTTTATACGATTGAAGAAAAAATAATAATAGTTTTGTTGTAATCTCCCTCTTTTAACATCTACGAACTTATAAATGTTGAACTGTTCGCTGTACACTTTCTTTTGACGCTGGCTGTACATATGGGAATTTCCACAGTAAAGTCCACCGGCATCAAAATTTATTTTGTTAATAAACAAATGCCTTTTTTCTAATATTATTAAACATACTTGTTTAAATATTGTTACCTAGTTCGCGCGCAAACTTGCGAGAAGTAACAACAACAATATGTTAACAATGACTCATATGACATATATGTACATATCGTTAACTTAATATGAAAAGGCCCTAACTCATTTTTTAATATTTTACAGGAGGAGGAAAAAACAAAATAAAAAAAGATGCAATATTGATACAAATTTTTTTTAACGCAATTTTTATTTAAAACACTTTACATAAGCACATAATATTGAGTTTAAAAAAATTTTGAATCAATATTGCATCTTTTTTTATTTAGTTTTTTCCTCCTCCTGTAAACTATTAAAAAATGAGTTAGGGCCTTTTCGTATTAAGTTAACGATATGTATGTATGTAAGTATCACCTTCTATAAAAATGCTTAAAAATCATAGCTTTTATGGAAGGAACACCTTGCTGATGGTACGAATGATAAATTGTAATAGAAAGAGGAGCACTTTTTTAAATATGTATGTATGTTGTCTTGGGAGAAAGTATGCAAAAAACTGCGAAAATTTACCTTTTTTTTTAGACAGCGTCCAGCTGACGAACGGTCGGGGTCTAGTATTTTAGGAAACCACTTTTAAAAGACCGATCTTTAATTTAAGAGGTTTTCATACAAAGTTTTTTTTTATTTATTTAGAAAGTAAAAAAAAAATGTATGCTCCGTCTTACCTGCAACCGACAAAATGCTAGCATAAATTGCAATATTGCAATAAATATAAATAAATTCAGTAAAGTGCGACTCTGACTCGCGCACGAAGGGTTCCGTACGAACACTAGATATGTAATTTAATACAAACTTCATCCTATATAATATATAGTTTTGGCATTTTTCTTCGTTTTTGGGGTCTTTTCGGTTTTTTTGTTTGGCGTTTTTGCGTTTTTTTCGGTTTTGGAATTTTTTTTAGTTTTGGCTCTTTTTTTAGTTTTGACACTTTATTTTCTTGTTTTGGTGATTTTTTTCGGTTTTTGGTGTTTTTTCATTTTGGCGATTTTTTTTATTTTTGGCGATTTTTTTCATTTTTGCGTTTTTTTTTATATAAAAAATTTTGTTAGTTTTGGCGACATTTTCGCGTTTTGGTGATTTTTTTCGATTTTTGGCGTTTTTTTTCATTTTGGCGTTTTTTTTCGTTTTGGCGATTTTTTTTATTGTTAGAAATTTTTTTTTAATTTTGGCGATTTTTTTTTAATTTTTGGCGATTTTTTTTTGGTTTGGCGATTTTATAATTTTCGGTTTTTTTAGTTTTACCGTTTTTGAAAATTTCAAATGTTTGCCACTTACGGTTTCCAAGATATAGAAAATTGTCAAAATTACATAGTCAAAATTGCATTAACTGATGGACCACCCTTTAATTTAAATTTTTTTAAATTTTAGTGTTCATTTTTGTAGTCTGTATGAAAATACACTAATTTTACAAAATTCAAGTTTCAATATACATATGTACATACATACCATTGTATGTATATTACATTGGATTTTAACATTTTTCGTTGCTCGTTTTGGAACACCCTTTAATTTTTAATTCTCATGTATTTGCTGTTGTAGCGGCCAAGGTTCTATATACTCTGTCCAAATTTCAGGTCCGTAGCTCTTGCGGTTCTTGAGAAAATACCGTGTGACGGACAGACGGACAGCGTAGCGAAAACAATAGGGTTCCTTTTCACCTTTTGTGTACGGAACCCTAAAAAGTAAACAAATAAACATGCATACTATGTATGTATGTATGTATGTATGTACATAAGTATGTGTGTATGGACTAAAGACAAAAAGTCAAACAAGTGGTTCCACTTACGAATCATGATGATAACTGACTAAAATAATATTGCAAAGTCCCAATTTACACTATGCAAGTCTTACTACTAAGCTGATTAGTTTGTTAGGGGAGAGACACGGGGGGAAAAGAAACGTTGCTGTTCCCCTCGTCTCTCTCTCCCTGAAACTAATGAGCTTAGCAATAAGACTTGCATAGTGTGATTTGGGACAAACAAATAATAAATAAATAAAAAATAGTAAAAGAATAAAAAAATAAAAATGAAACATATGCAATAATAAAACTCATGAATGACGGTTGACGGTTATATTGAAAACTGTGTACCTATAACAGAAGACAAAATTTGATACCACTATGAATAATATTAGTTACAATCGCAGATACAGACATACTACATACATATGTACATACTTACACACATATTTACAAGTTAACAAATGAAAAAAATCCACCATTACACCATTAAATGTGTTGCATCTTCCTTGTGTTTGTTTGTGTCATTCCATATAATTGTTTATATGTATGTATTTTATTTAAAAAAAGAACAATAAGAGAATAAAAGAAAATATGTATAGGTATAAAATAAATATAAAATAAAAGGAAAATTAAAAAATCTCGAATTTAAAAAAAACAATGAGTTAGGTCCTTTCTATATTAAGGTAACGATACGTACTTGTGTACGTACATAAGTATATCAAAACTAGTGATGTAACGAATACCAGTTTAGCGAATGCGAAAGCGAATAACACATTTTAATTTTTGCGAAAGCGAATGCGAATGCGAAAGCAAATGCGAATGTTACAATACGTTCAAAAATCACTTAGAAATAAATTTTTATAAGAGAATGTAGTTGTATTATGTACATATGCATATGTACTATATATAGCATTATATTTAAATTGAGCCTTGCATTGAGCAAATATTTATTAATTTATTAAAAATACAAAAAAAGATATATGAAATTAGGCCCTTTATTAAAATTAGTATAGATAATAATAATAAATAAGTTTACAAAATGTTAGGCAATCAACCCATTCGTACTTTGGCCCTAAAGCCTGGTACTCAGTTCAACATTTAATGTGAAATGCTTCCTAATTCATATTAAAAATATTTGGAATGAATTGCTCATAAAAAATGTTGCAGAAGTAGTATTTTCATGCGGAATAATATGAGTGACACTTGTTTCGCATGGAATTTACAACAAACAATGACTAGTTAATAGTGTTTGCATTTTAAATTTTTTGTACGAAGTAATGAATTGTGCTCAACATTTTTCAAAAGTTTGAACAGACTAGTCTTAAATAGAAAATATTTTCGAGCAAATCAAGCACTGCCTTTTCTATTTCAAAAAACGGAAAATATTTCCAAACACCGCTGGATCTTGGTCTCATTTTGATACAAACTTTTTTGCCTTTAGTATTCGCTTCAAATATTCGCATACATTTTAGCGAATGCAAAAGCGAATGCAAATAGCAAAAGTAAGCGAATAATTTGCGAATGCGAAAGCGAATGCGAACATTCGTTACTCCCTAATCAAAACAATGCCTCTATAATATAGAGTCTATATACATAGGTACGCTTTAAGAGTTTTCATAAAAGCAACAACACAAACTTCCATTGTAGCCAGATGTGAAAATGCATTTGTGACGCACAAAATAGAAAGGGACCTAAGGATAAAAACCGGTTTTGTTCAGGAGAGCCATTTTAAAGATTTAAATACGTGTATCTTTGGTGTACCATCACATCATAAAACGCGCATATCTCTGGGAGGGAACACTTTTGGGGCATGGGATCGGTCTCATTCAATGCTCAGATGTTGTCCACATAAAAAAAAAGTGAAAATTAATTTTTTTTACCGTTAGGTCCCTTTCTCTATGCGCTGTAACATTTATATTTATAAACGACATGAGACCTAAAAATATTCGCAAACTGAATGATTTATAAAACAAAACTTAAAAAAAATTAAACTACATACTTTACTTTGATTTCCTTTTGCTTTTCAAATTGCTTGTAATCCTTCCAGGCATATGCACATTCCATAAATTTAGATATTACCTTCGTTGGACCTTTTGATCACTTCTCCTGTAAGACATGCTTCAAAGAGTTTTTGCTGATTTTTCTGACTCGTCTATCCAAATATTCCCAGATATGTTCAATTGGATTAGGGTGCGGCGACTGAGAGGATGATCCAGTTGATTTGGTGTATAATAAACAACCATTCTTTAATTATTTTGTTGGCGGTGTGCCTAGGATCGTTGTTCTGTTGGAACAAATAAAAAAAATATTTGAAATAAGAAAACCATGCGTGCACTTTATTTTGACGCTCACAGTACATATGTATGTATCTATTGATGCCCCAAACAATGACTGAAAAGAAAACTGGAGAGGCCGTATAATAATACAAATTCACAAGAAAACATGTGTACATTTTTTAACGTAGGAATTAATGTAGAAACAAAAATGCGCACAAGTTGCATGCATATGTAAGTACCCTGTAGGAAGTTTAGAGTTAAGTTTGACTTTTTTGTGGAACACACAAGGGGCCTAATTGAATGGACCCAAGTGTGCCGAAAATTTTCCTTTTCTTCGGCTACCTGTTAACTTTCGATGAGTAGAAAACATTTTCTCAGATACACGCTCTTGGCGGCGGCAACTGAGTTATAATTTGTGATTGATAGTTTTATTTGATCGTCCCCGGGGCACTTTATCCAAAAAGTATTTAAGCATGTATGCATCAACAAGCATGATTAAGTGAACAAACATTTTAAAAACTTACATAAATAAATCAAAACAAGTTTTTGAAAATGTTTTTGATTAATGTTTGAGATTTCATTTTTGGCGTAAATGAGTTTTTCTGAAAACATGTAAAAACTTATAAAGTTCTACAAAAATGTTAAGATATTGAAAATGTGTCCTTTTTCACTTTCCTGCAAGTTTTGCGACAGATAAATATAAAAAATTAACTTATGTATGTACATTTGTATGTCATACATATATCTTTTCGTTTCCGTGTTGTTTTCAAGAATGTAAACTTGGAATTTTTCCATGTTATCTGTACAAATATTATTACTAGATACACTTCAATGTATATTAAATATTTATGTACATACTTTTTTATTATGTGCATACATATGTATGAGACCATCAGCGGAAAAGTGGTGTAACCCATATTTTTTTTTTGTTAATGTGCTGGTGATAAGTACATTCCTTACATTACCAACTATCAAACAAAGTTGAATAAACCACCTTTTGGTACACCAAAGAAGATGGAGCTGAAAATTTGTTTTTGCACAGAACATAATATAGTAAAGTAATAGAGTAATTAAGTAATTGAACAGTTTGGGGTTACGCCACATTTGCGCTGATTTATATACGCACATACTTATCTGTGCATTTGTTTTTTTGTGTCTTAAATCTCTTTATTTTTATCTCATACATACTTACATACATATATATTTTTAACAAGTGTTCATTACGATATAATCATTTTATATAATGTTATTTTTTTAACTTTGTTTATTTTCAAAACGCAGCTAAAAATTAGAAGAAAAAAATATAGAAATATTAGTATAAAGAAGAGACTGACTGCAACAATTGCTTAAAAAGAAAACCGATAATATAAACGGAAAGATACAAAAAAAAAAAAATAAATAAATAAAAATATTGAATAGTTTTACCGGGACATGTCATGTCAGCAAGCAACAAGATTTATAACAAAGAACAACTGCAACATCAACCAAAATACCCAAAGCAACAACAGCAATTGTAAAAATTCGAATAACAGCAGCCACAACAACAACAATACCAACATTATAAAAGCTAATCACATCACAAGAGGAATAATTCAACAAGAAGATCCATATGTGTTCACAGAATCAGTGCCAACAACACCACCTATATTATTTAATACACAGGTGAGTACGAGAGATACATATATTAAGGAACAAAACATCTAGATATTAAAAAAATTCTTAAATCCGTTATAACTTTAGATTTTTATTGCCATTAGCAATGGCTTATTTGCCATTAAAATAATATAAAATTATCATATCAAAATAAACAGTTTCGCCGAACAGCTGTTTTTTAACCTTCCTATACTCAAGCATACGGTCTGTGAGACCGACTTTTAGTATTTTAGTGTTTTGATTATGAAAAAAGAGCGCGAGCGTATTATAATTTATGTTAGCTTCATCATTCGGAATAAGCTTTAAGGCCGGGGCACAATGAATCCGTCATGCGTTAAACTTCGCTGTTTTCAACTGACAGCTAAGTTGAAATACATGGTTTCTTATGAGGTCTGTTACATTCAGTACGTGTCCGTCAACGCAAAGTACAAAATTTGGTCAACTTTTAACTTTTTGTGTACGTTGAGTAGTTTGACAGATATTGGTTGATTTTTTTGGTATGTTCTGATTTAGTTTTTTGTGTGTTTGTGGTAGCAAAAATAAAATTAAATAAAAGAAATAAACTAATTAAATAAAAAAGTTTAATTTAATAAATAAAATGAGAATCAACCTATTGAAGCTTCCGTCAATAAAGTACTCATTGTGCCAACCTTCTCCGTCGTTGCGTTAATGTCAGTTGAAAAAGGCGAAGTTTAACGTATGACGGATTCATTGTGCCCCGGCCTTTAATTTAGTGCAGTTTCAAAGTTTCGGAAAGCAAGTTATGTGTGTGCATACAGCGAAAATCGGTCTGTGAGACCGACGTGAGTATTGGTGTAATAGTTTTGCCGAAGTAATATTTTATTAATTTTTATGAATTGATATATTTTTATTTTATTTTTTAATGTTAGAGCGTAATGGGCTTATATCTGATAAAGACGAAGCAACAGTGAATATGAGGAATCGGTTGAAGTACATGGCAAGTACCAAGACTGAAATACATACTTAAATAAGACAACTCTGAACCTGCAACAAGCATTCAAAATATAACTTCAGGTCGCTTCTGTTATTGCAACTCCAGGGAAAATCGCAAAACTCGATACACCTGCACTAACTGCAAATTATATTTTTGTTTGAAACATGCCATGATGATGTGTTCAGTTTGCTACTGTACTAATTCTGATTAGATTTAGATTATATTTTTTATTCCTTATATTGTTTTCTATGAACTATTAAATTTTAGTTTGTTAGCTTTTAATAGATATATATTTTTTGTTATGTTTTTTATCTCTTAAGAATTTAACTATATTTTACAAGGACTAAAATGGAAAACTAATAGTCGTAGTAACAAAAATTATTTCTATCAAAATTTATTTTTATATTACTAAAAACATACATTACTACAAGTAAATGGGGTCACATTAAAATTTTCTTTAACTAATTCAAGTTTTGTATGCTTTGCAAACATCGGTCTGACTGACCGGGAACGAGTATACGTGTTTTATATTTGGACGCGAGTATAGGAAGGTTAACTGTTGTCAATTTAAAAAGTTTTTGCTTAGGCTGAGTTTACATCTGGCATTTCTTGTGTGTCATTTGCCCAAAAAAGCGTAACCAACTAATTGCTAATGAAAAACTACTTTATTCAGACATGTATTTATTGATTTAAACAGTTTGCAATCACGCTGGATTCTATAAAATTATCTATTAGTTATGTATGAAACTATTTAACTTAATAAATACATGTCTGAATCTAAAAGCTTTTCATTAGTAATTAGTGGTTACGCTTTTTTACGCTTGTGTGGCACATGGCACACAGATGGAAACCCGGCCTTATTTGTGTAGTTTTTCAACGGCAGTACATTTTGTTGTTATTGCAGTGTTGCCATCTTCACAAAAACGTAAAAGTGCAACAATATCTAGTTCCCATTAAAAACTTTAAAATTTTTGAAAAACTAGCTTAAAACAAAATTTTTACTAAGTATTTACATGATTTGTGATTTGTTTTAAATTACTGCAAGCTGCTTAAATCAGCTTTAAAACAACGAAATTTAACTTCATATGAATAATACAATTCAATTATATTTTTCTATTTTAGAAAACGCGTACCCGATTAAATGATCTAACGTCTACGACAACTATTGGAAAATTGCAACAACAAAAATTACCATTAACAGAAGCAAATGGAAAGATATCGTTAAATTCAAATCAAATAAAGACGCAGGCGTCTTTTTTATCTCCCACTACAGCAACCACAAATACTAGCACCGTACTCACATCTAAAAATAATATAACTCAATCCCTGACAGCAACAATAAAAACAAATAACAATTCTAATACAAAAAAACTAGCGAACGTTTGCATTGTACGACCTCAATTACAAACACAACAGTTGAATTACCATCATCAACAACAGCAGCATCAGCAAAACTTTGCTAATACACCAACTTTGTATGAGGGAGATTTATTAAAGTCAATATCGCCGCCGCCACTGTACACCCCGCCAACACCATCACTATGGCAAACTCCTTTACTCTTGGAAACAACAACGCCAGCAATTGCAAAAGCGGCCAATGTGGTGGCATCAAAAACACCAACAACAACGACATCGCAAACTGTTCCACCCATCATGGGTTGTGTATCGCCAACAGTACAAACTGTTGGCAGCACCACCATTTCCATAAATCCCCCATTAACTACAACTGCCATGGCTAAAGTCGCTCCTATAATTGTACATACTCCATTAGCTCCACCACCACCGCCTCCCTCTGCTCAATCGCCCAATCAATGTCTGCCTCCATCAAAATTTCATAATCACACATTGGCACAGCATTTACAAAAAGTGGAGTGTCTAAAAAAGCCCAAAAAATCTACCGAAGCCCAAACGCTCCTTTGCAATGATGCTGTTGATTCTATAATTTCGCCTTTAAAATCCTCTTCCTCCTCCTCACCCTCCTTAACAATGTCTGAGGAAAAAAACGCAGGAAATGCAGACAATCATTCCGATAATGAAGATTTGAATGAAATACCGGTAAATGTTATATTTCGTATGGCCGTGGCACCGCACACGAATGAAAAGTGCTCAAATAATATACAACTCGTGAAACCACAAACAGAAAGCGATATGCAACCATCAGCAGTAGCAGCACCTCCACAACAACAACTGATTCAAACAGCGCCAGCTTCATTGCCGTCAACCACAAACACACAACTCAAAACAAATGTTAATAATAAATTGTCAATACCCGCCTCGAAAACAAACATAACGAAGCAACTTCAAGAACGGATCAATACGTCTTCCATACCACAACAGCAGCAGCCGCAGCAGCAGCAACAACAACAGCAAAATGCAACAAAAATAAATGCATCTACAGCCTTACACCCTTCACAACATCTAACGGCAAACGACGGAAATGGGGATAGAGCTTCAAAATTACCTGAAACACCAATGCAAGTTCTCACCAAGAAGGAGTCGCCTTCATTATCGTCGTCGTCGCCTTCAACAATTGTTACAAGTTTAAAACAGAAAAATGCAACGCACATTTCAAATAAAACCCGCAAATTAAATGCATTACCCTCAACAAATCTCAATTTGGACTTAACATACAATTGGCAAACGGGTTGTAGCACAACCAAGGGTGCCGTAGCTATAGTGAAAATTTCTCAACAGAATAATACTGATTTGGATACAGCCAACTTAGCAACAGCCACCGGCTTACCCTATTGTCTACAACAGCACTGGTTTCATACGTACGATCTTGGCAAATCTCATACTGAGTTGTTCTTGCTGAGCGACAAGTCGCTCATAACTCCTTCATTGTCTAGAGAAGAACGAATTGCTGCATATAAACAACAATTGCGCAGGCAGGCAATGCAATTATTGTCCACAAGATCTCTGCAAAAGTTACCCTTAAAAGTTGCTAAACGTCGACTCTTGTGCGTCGATCGTTTGTTAAGAAAATATCAGCAAAATGAACAAAATAAGAAAAAGTAAGTGCGACATAACATAAGTACATATCATTTTAATTCCATTTTGATTCAGACACTAGTTGAATGTAACATATTTTGGGATTTTAAGAATTTTTGTCCGAATACGGGCATTGGTAACCACAAAAATTTATAAAAGCAGCGGCTTTATTCGCATAAACCAATAGCTCAGAAAAAATAACAGAAAGTCATTAACGCCCGTATTGCGGTTCTCAACTCAAATCTCTTATTTTCAAATCAATTATTTTTTAGTTTTGTGAATCGCAACAAATTTTGAATTTAGAATGCTACGATCACTGTTGCCAGAACTTCTAGGGGTGAAATCGTCAAAAACTACAGATTTCTGTTCAAAAAATCGTCAAAATCGTCAAGTCATTTTAGAAAATCGTCAAAAAAAAACGTCAAATCAAAAATATTAAATTTTTTTGTATTCTAATTGTTTTATTACAAAAAGTATTACAATGGTTTAAACTTATTAACATATATTAAATATATGTATATTACCTAAACATGAAAGCCATTAAAATTAAAAGTAAAAGTTAAAAAAACTTAAAATGAAATCAGAATTCACATACATACATATATATTTATTTTTAAAAGAGATAATTTATAAAAAAAAATAATTAGCATTTTTGTTATAGAAACATTTTATGTATATATATCAGAATTTAACATTTTGAATACAAAAAAAATCATAACATAACAAATAACCAACTCTAAAGTAAGCCACAGACCTTGCGACCATTGGTACAACATGAGCAGGTTGCGTATGAGATTGTAAAGTGTGTGGGGTGTTGTATGAAGTTGTGTCTCGGTTGTATGAAAGATTAAAAAGATTTGATTGTTTGGCAAGTTGTATAGACAGGTTGTATAATTTAGGAGTATGTTGTACAACTTCATTTCATTTTGTTTTTATTTTCGTAGTGTCATATAAAGAAACGTCACGCACGAATTCAAATGTGCTTTTAAAATGTCATGCAAATGTAATTTTTGTAGTCTTTTGGCTCACTTTCTGTTAGTGTTTTTAAAAGTTTGTTGTTAGAATATGTTTCTTTTTATATAAACCAATTTTTTTTACCAAATTTTTTTCTGCCCCTATTTACATTCTTCTTCTTCGTTTTGCACGAAAAAAATTATCGACTACAATATGCGCAGTAGTAACCGTGTCATGTTTACTCAAAAATTTTTTTTGTGAAATGAAGTTGTGCGCTAATGTTGCACACGTTGTTGTATAGTTTGTGTCCAAAACACACAACTTGATAAAGCAACGTGTTGTACCAACGGTCGCAAGGTCTGTGGCTTGCATTAAAATGCAATACTAAAAAAGTTGCCATATATGTTAAATTTAGAAAAATCGTCACTAGTGTATTTTGAGAGGTGAAAATCGTCAAAATGCAGAGAAATCGTCTATTCTGGCAACAGTGGCTACGATACGCTAACTGCCAACTCAACCGTTACTTAAGTTGTGAATGGTAACACCAATGGGGTTGACTGTAGAGATTTTTTCCCTGCACATTTTCATTTCGCGGTAAAGTGGAATTATTTTTAATATCCCGGGTTCCCGCTCCATAGAAATAATAAAAATTAAATTTTCTAGGCATTAACACAAATTTGATTAGAAAGCTTAAAACACTAACTAAAATATACCTTATGTTTTAATAATGTACATAAATATGTTAATTCAAATTGGTATTATTTAATTTTTTTAAATTTTAGTTTTTAAATTCCTTAAAGGTTTTTTTTCAACAGAAACATCAGTAGATTTTTTCTTAAAAAATGCCCATAAAATTGTGTTTTCCATCTACGAGTAAAACAGTCTCATTTGCTTTTATTACAAAAAAAGAGAATAATGATTTCAATAAATTGTTAGAGAAACCGTTGCTCACAATAAAGGCCCAACTATAATATGAATAAATAAATTTTCGCAAATGCCAAAGTGGAAGCAGATGTTTTTTAAACGTAAAGGTTTCAATTAGTTTTTTTTTATTAAATCCCGGGAAATCGGGAAACTTTAGCAGTGGAATTCCCGCGAAAAAAATAGTTGACTCTCACACAACCAAACTGAGATGTGTTGATAACGACTATAAGGTTTTAAATCGCACATTCTTACCCATCAATAATTGCACGTTTCATCGTTGATTTTATTTTGGTCTTGGTGGTGTTGTGGAGAACTTTACGTGGATTTTCTACACTCCAATTGATGTAATTTTATTTGCCAACTTGCCAAAGGCAATAAAAATAAAAATTAAATCCATAAATGAACAGAATATTGCGATAAAATATACTTAAGATGGACCATAATTTTCGCAATAAAATTGCACAATTTACAAACGTTACACAGTGGCGCAAAATAGTTAGCACACTGTTAAAATAAAAAGTGAGGTAGAGTTCTCCAATTTAGGCACATCCGTGCAACTTCAGCACTAATTTCAAGCTCATAACGCTGGAAAATCCATAGATTTTTGCAGTAATTTTTTTTTTTTTTTTTTTTGAATTTGCCAACGATATCTCGAACCATTTAACCGGTTTATGTCAAATTTGCAATATTGGAATAAGTTTTCAAGTCCAAGACCTTTTTGCAGTGGGTTCTAAAAAAAAATAATAAAATTTAATCCGATTTATAAATGAACTACTAAAGGCCGGGGCACAATAAATCCGTCATACGTTAAACTCCGCCTTTTTCAACTGACATTATCGCAACGACGGAGAAGGTTGGCACAATGAGTACTTTATTGACGAAAGTATTTGAACATCTTCAATAGGTCGATATTGCATTTTATTTATTAAATTAAATTTTTTTGTATTTGTTTCGTTTATTTCTTTTCTTTAATTTTATTTTTGTTGCCACAAAACACAAAAAACTAAATCAGAACATACCAAAAAAACCAACCAATATCTGTCAAACTACTCAACGTACGCAAAAAGTTAAAAGTTGATCAAATTTTGTACTTTGCGTTGACGGGCACGTACTGAATGTAACAGACCTCATAAGAAACCATGTATTGCAACTTAGCTGTCAGTTGAAAAAGGCGAAGTTTAACGCATGACGGATTCATTGTGCCCCCGGCCTTAATCAAATGAACTGGGGTGCTTCACGTTCAATTTTCGCCTTTCAATTCCATTCAATTTGCAATACACTCACACTTTTTTTACTAACACACTCAAACTTTTTAAACTGAAAACTAGATTGCGTTTAAATTCACCTATCTATCCATTTATATGACAATTTAAATTTCAATTTGAACAGCTGGTCACAGCACACATTAATTGAAGCTACAAATTTAGTTGTTTCTTCGTCGGTGGCATTTAAAAAATGAATTGATTATCAATTTGTTTCACAGCTATCAATTTCAAGGAATTTTGACACACAGTAAGTGTGTTTGTTTACTTTTGCAGTAAAATGCAGTAAATGAGTAGTTAGTGCGAAAATGTTTAAATTTACTCTCAAAAAGAGCGGTAGCAAAAAAGTACGCGAACGGTAAAATAGTAAAAATTAGTAAGATTAAAGAAACAGCTGACTCTAGCTCCACATAGTGTTGAAAAATATATAACCTTTTGACTAAGCAACTCTTTTAAATATTGGTACTCTATACAATATTTTTATAACACGGACAATCTAAGAATAAATTCTGTAATTTATTTCATTTCCTTGTTTTGTTGTTGGCTAAAGTACTAAAAATTACATGACTATTTGTTAATGTTGCTGATTACCTTAAAAGCAAGTGCGATACTAAGTACCCAGATACTTTACATTTTTACAACTCTGAGTAATTAAAATAAATTGCAAAACAAAAGGCTTAAATATGTTACAAAATATGTATATTAACATCTATTATTATTATGATTTATAAATTAATTATATTATTTTTTTTAATGCCTTTCACGATTTTCATTTAACCTTTTTTCAAATTTTTACACTTCATTTGCTTACTTTCCATTTGTTTACATTTTTAATCATATGTTTTTGTCTTACTAAACTTTACTACGACAAATTTCTGCAGTAAAAATTTGCAAAACACTCAGTCAAGAACTAACTGTCACTTTACTCTCTCAATTTGTGTTCTCATTTACTGTATTTTGGGTAAACGAACGCAATTTAGTAAAATGCAGTAAAATTCAATTTGTAATGAAATTGAATCGAAGAGGTCGAATAACATCACATTGTTAAACTTTAAACCTTGTAAAAAAATCTAATATACATATGCACTTTTATAATTTTAGACTACCCGCCAATATAAAAGTCTGTTGCATAAACGGTTGTGATGCCTATACACTAGAAATGGCCTCTCACTGCAAGCAACATATTGTTTATAACGCTGTCCAACAAGTTTTCTTGCCGTGTACGGCCAAATTTGCCGATAATACACAATGTAGAGTACCAGTATTTGATATAACTCATGATTTACCCCTGTGCATGGAACATGCACGCAAACGTGATGCTTACAATCGTCTTTTGTGTAAACAAAGACAACGTAAAGTTTCCACAAATCCTATTGTAATGAATGAACCAATATTAACATCGAAACAATCAGCCAACAATGCAATGGATGGGTTAGCAAATGACAGAATTTCTATAAAACCACAAAATTATCAACACAAACAGCAGCAACAACAACAACACCAACACCAGCATCAGAATATTTTACCACCAATCAATAGTAAAAATAGTAATGATAATAAACGACCTGCTTTGGTAAATCAACAAGCACGTAAACGTAAAATTACTGTTGGCTTGAGTGCCAATCCAGTTGGCAGACCGCAGAAGCGTACAAAGAAAGCAGTAGAAAAATCTGTCAGTGCATTGACATCTACAGCAATAAATAAGCATCAGATGCCTCGTCTGACATCGACTAGTTTGAAACGTAAGAGCAGTACGACATCTTTAGAATCGATAGCCAGCAATTCGCAACATTCAGCAACATCTTGTACCTCGCAACAACAACAACAACAACAACAATATCAGCGTCAACAGCTACAACCGCATCAGCAGCACTTGTATGGAATAGCTCCTACGATATGTAATAGTTCAACATCTTCGCTTGCACCGCCTGCTTTAGCACCACTGAGTAGCGGTTTGGTGGGCCATGGCTTGCCCCAGCATTTGTTCAGTTTTGGCCACGATAATCACCATCATAAAACTTTTCAAAATCATCAACAGCAACAGCTTCATCCCATTAATATTAATGAAAAACATTCCTTCGCCGCTACAACTAATTCCACAACAACAGCCTCCACACCAACAGAACTTAAAGAGTTTATTTCATCATTCATCTCACAAAAGCATACTCAAGCCGAAACCATTGTTACCGATGCCAATTTGCTTAATACCAATTCAAATTCAAATTTCACCTCTTCTGGCATGGGTTCGACTACTTCCTTGCCAACGGCCGATGATTTTCTTACTCAAGATATGTTGAGTATATGTGAAAATAGTTCGGCCAGTTCGGCAGATACTGGTTTGGGAGGCTTAAGTGATCCTGAATTGATGTTGGGCGGTCCAGAAGGTAGATTTTTGTAATTTTTAAATGTCGCAATGATCTTTGAGAGTGAAATGGTTTTGTATTTATTTTTTTAGATGATATACCTTTAGGTGATACCCACTTGCTGGAAGAACATGACTTAGAGAATGTCTTAAATTCGCTGCCAGAGGATGCATTTAAGGAATTGTTTACTACGGGTAAGTTTAAATTATTATCAATACAATTGAAGAAATTTTCTTTTAGTTTTATTAGAAAATTTATATTTTTAGCTGATTTTATTATTCATTTGTTTGAGACATAAATTGTTTGAATTTTTTTTTATATTAATGGTAAACAGTTAAAATTATAAAAAGCTCAAATACAAAAATGATTATTCAAATCTCAGCTGGAATTTGGGTAATGCTTTTTTTTTTAAATAACATCTGTTTAAGCGTTTATGTTTTTAAATTAAAAAAAATCCACACGCCGATATGCTGAAAAACTCGATTTGAGTTTTGAGTTCAAAATCGCAAATCTCATTTTTTTTCATGTGATGAAGATCGCACTCTTTGCTTAACACAAATACAGTCCAATCCCGATAATTCGTACCCCGATAAATCGTAATTCCCTATAATTCGTAATAAACTGTCGGTCCCTTGAAAAAATCTAGTTAATTCGTAAAATTTACATACATTTTGGTCCCCTCGCTAATTCGTAATATTTTACTCAAATAAAATCTTTACCTCTTAGAAATCGTAATTGTTTGCTAACTACCACTTATAATTCGTAATAAAAACAACAGAAACATGGAAAAAATGATTTTTTGTTTACCGCTATTTTTTTTTGCGCGTGTTTTTGCTTCTGCTTGTTGTGTATGCGCACGCATGACTGTCGGTGTAAATAATGGCCGGTCCCTTGTGATTACGAATTATCGGTATTTGACTGTATATGTAAAGTCTGGTGGTACTTGTTTTTCGTTTGGGAATAAAGATAGATGTACACTGGCAATCTTATGAAAATTGTTGTAAACACACTCTGGTAATATTGTTCTTTTATAGGAATAAATTACCAGTTTTAAAGTAAACAAACTTTTTATTAAAACTGATCAAAATTGTATTGTTTTGATGGGAATAAATAAAAACGCATTACATTTTATTTATACGCTTCCATTTCTACTGTTTGACTATCAATTATAGCAATATATACAAGTTCAATTCATTCTTTGCGTGCGAGTTGAAATAGCAAATTTTTTTGTGAGTGCGTTTTCCAGCACACCAATTTTGTGACTTGAAATCGTAATCGATTTTTTTGCCGTATGTGAGTTTTAGCACATGGCTGACTGAAATTTTGCAAAAGTGAATGAAGTATGTATTTATGTTTGGGGCGAGATAAATGAATGTCTGGAATTTACTTTTTATAGTGGGTACACACTTTGCAACGTGTTTACACAACACGTTTATATTTCATGTTGCATATTTTGATACAGACTATGCAAACTACAATGCAACCACCAATGCAACCCATAAACATCAAAACATTTTGATAATTATTTTCGAAACTTCGAAAGCCACTTCGAATGCAACCATAAACAAGACTACACACTATGCGACCGACAATGCAATCTGCCTGGTTGCCTAAACACGTTGCTAAGTCTGTACCTTGCATTAAAGATCATTTCGTGGCAGCCAAGGCGAATTCTTGTTTTGCAACTATGCGTATTCGCCTTGTATATTTGTTACTGTAAAATTTCCTGCTGTCAGAATATTTCTTAACGTTTTGGTTCATTTGACAGCAGGGAATTTATGTCTGCTGGCGAATTAAGATCACCTTATGTGAATTCGCCTTGGTGGCAGCTGTAATATTGTCTTGTGGAATTGTTGATGGCTTGTTCCTGTAAACGAGAGACTGCACGTATTTCCACCAAATAATAGTGTAGTGGGTTCAAATTGCATGATCTTCACGGTCAATGGCCTGCTGAAAAACGTGAGATTAATTGCTCTCGAAACTCGCGTCACAATAGGTTTATGGTATGGCATGTTGTGTGGCTGTGGCACCGTCTTGTTGGTCAATCAAGTCTAATTCTTCCATTATGGAAAAAAATTGATAATCATCGCAATGGTACCTTGCTCCATTGGCTGTAACGTGATTTTCATCGTTCTTGAAGAAGTACGGTTCAATAATGCCGCCGAATTTTTTTAATTATTCATTTGTTAGTACATACTAGACGTGGAAAACTATTGGTACTATTGTTGAAGTGTATGTCTCTTGAAGTGCATGTGTGAAATAACAATGCCATAAAATTTATATTATATGACGATGTCAAATTCTCCGCATTTCCATTTATTTCCCATTATTTTCTTTCCTTGAAGTGTACGATTGAATTAATCTATTGTTTGTGGCTGGTGGCTGCTGTTAGCCGGCTTACAGCCGATCGGCTGTGTTCTCTGGTTTGTGCTCATGTGCAAAAACAAAGCAAAAACAAATTGATAAATCGTTCTCATTGTTTTTGTTTTGTTTTTGTTTCATTCACTTATAAGATCGAAACAAAACAATATCAAACAATTTGTTTCGTTTATTTTCGTACTCTGTGTGTGTAATAGTGTCGATTATTTTTGTTACGAAAATCACGTCCTAACTCCTGTATCGCCCAATAAATAGCAAAAGCCATAAAAACATAAAATTTAGACTTGGATCGAACTCTTTCAGTAGCTCCTTTTTGACACAAACCTATGATTAAACCCGTTTAAATTATATGGGTTTGATCATTGCCCTGATTTTTAGTGAATAAAAAATTTCTTTGATATTTAAAAATAAATTAATAGTTTTTTTTTAGCTTGATTATTTATGTATATTTAAAAATTTTTAGTCCACCAAGATGAAAGTGATGAAATTGAACGGGCCATCGAACTCGCCGACAAACATTTGAAAACGCTGCAACAAACGATTGGTACCGAATTGGGTGATTTTCTTGACTTCAGTGACGACATGTTAATGAATAATGGCGATCTTTGTAATGACTCAACAGCAAATACTGTATTGGATACATCAGCTTTATTTATAGGAGGTGAAACTGGAGGCCCTCCAACCTCGATAGCAGTAGCTTCGAATGGAACTCAGGGTGGAGGAGCAGTAATAGGAACAGATACTAGAGGTTTAGTGCAAACATAAATTAAAGTTAACATAAAGTTAAGGGAGCGGAGCGATAAACCGAAATAGTTTTTTTTTTAGTTTGCCTAAGTAAGAAATTCTTAGTTTTAATTACATATTAATTAAAAAATAATAATTATAACTAAATTTAAGTATAATAATTATTACAACAGTTTATTTTTAAACATTATTTTCGAATTTTATTTGTAAAAAAAAAGATATATATTTTACCTTTAATGAACAAATTGTATTTTTCTGTTAAAACAAGCGCTTATTTTTCTGTTTTTCTTTTTAAATGTAATTATTTAAAATAATTTTTAAGATTTTAATGTGTGAAAAAATATGTATAAAAAAATTATTAAAAAAAATTAAATTTTTAAGCTTAAATGTTGTAACAAGCTTTTACATTAGAACTTATAAAATATACATGTATGAAATTTTTTATTTTTTAAAAATATTTTACAAAAACAAGAAGCATTTTCATTATTTTTAGTTCTAAATCAAAATAACAAAACATCTTTGCTCAATTGAAAAAGATTTATGTGGTAATTCAAATATTTTGATTTATATATGAAAGTGGGGGTTTTTTGTTCTTCCAAAGCGGTTAAAATTTATATGGAAAGTGCAGGATTTTTCTTGACGTTTGCCAAAGTTTGGCGAACATAAAAAATGTTTAGGATCTTCTTGTCATTATCACTTTTTTTTAAATCTATTTAAAACGATTATTCAGCAAATTTATTTTTATTATATAATTTTGGACAGTTGTAATCTGTGTTGGCATTTTTTTTATTAGCTCTTAAAAATGTCCATTATGTTTAAAATTTTATTCAATTCAGTCGCGTGTTTGCTATTATGCAATAATTTTTGGGGAAATCTTTTTTATATTTCGTTGAAAAGTTCGAAAAAATTTGAAATTTTTGAAAATTGATTAATTTTTTTCTTGGTAATTTGCGTATATCTCAATATTTGTGGTACATAAAAATGTTTCTCATTGAGTTGGAAATTTCTATTATAATTTAATTTCTCCATCTTTTGCATTATTTGCATATAGATTGTGTTCGTAAATGCATCACTGCTCTGCATCGTACGTAAAAACTTTTATTTAAAATGCAATACAAGTTCGCTGATAATCTGTTTTAGTAATAATCATATTTTTATACCATATTTGACATTTATTTGTGCGTTATCTACTTCATTGAACCAGTTTAGATCATTTAAATTTCCATTTGCAGCGCAGTGATGCATTTACGAACACACCCATATTTTTAATTTTAACTTTCTAATCTAAATTGTAAAATTCAATGCTAATAAATTTGGGACTTTTTAACAAAGAAGATATATGTATTTTTTTTTTATAAAAAGGTTAAGTTTTGCGATTTTTTTTAAATTATTCTATTCTACGGTTCTCGATATAAGAAATATGTAGCATGTCTCTAACCTTGTGCGATAAGTTGAAGTGGAACTGATAAATTCGACAACCGTAATCAGGTCCAATAACTTGTACTACTATAAACTATCAGCTCGATCCTGAATAACAATTTGCTGGAAAGTATTTCTCTAACGTTGCTTTCTAAAGCTGGGGTATCAGTTGTCTGTAATAAGATGAAGTTAATTGATCTATTTGTTTCGTGTAGTTTAGTATTCTTCTTTTACAATTTATTTCCTTAAGTTGCTTTAGAGCGCTACCACTTTGTACATGCGATTTGCCCTCACTAAAGTATTATCACCGGCTAATCTAGTGACTCAATGAAAGTGATATTCCGGATATATTTATCTTTAGTCGCAATAAGACAACAGCAAACAAACAAATATTTCCAGTCAATACCTTTAAGGGTTACAATGTTCGGTAAGGCATCATTCCCAAGGTAACGGGATCTCGGCTGGGTGAAAGCTGGACAGAAATGCTCCATTGTCTCGATGCTCTCCATGCATGTCCAGAATTCATTGTCATCCGTGGCACCCTTGTAAATTAAAAGTGCCCCGTTAATATGCCGGTCAACTTTCCTAGCTCGGTCTTGTTTAATTTCAAAGGTCCCCTTGTTTTGTCTTCGGCCGGGTCGTGCATTAGAACCTTGGTTAGATTACTCACAGTATCACTATTCCATCGCGTCCTGTTGGTCATCTTCACCCAATTTTGTAACTCAATCTTCGCGACCTTGACCGGTTGCATTAATTAGAGTTACTGTCCGTAACGTTCTGGCTTTTTTCGCCACTCTATTTGCACGTTCATTTCGGATTACGTTGTATTGGGCCGGTACCCACACAAGACGAATGTTACCTTGTGCTAAACATGTACTAAAGCCAGAGTTTGTTCTTTCGGTTGTGATTGCTCTAATTGTCGACTTGCTGTTAGTAAGTATATTGACCTCTTTGGCCCTCCCTAATATTCGCACTGATCCATTTTAAATCCTCCGTGATCGCACCAACTTCCGCCTGGTAGATTGTATTATGGTCAGGTAAGCGGAAGTAAATTTCGGTCCCCGGTTCATCTATGAAGAAACCAGGTCCGTTCTTCACCCTAGCTTCGAGCCATCCGTGTAGCAGCAAACTCAAACGGGTGTTTGTTCTAGGGTTCGATTGACCCAGCAGCGTCTTTCTGGTATCAATGTCTCGCATTCACCTATAACCTTATTTTCACATACCCGGTCGTACATTTCCAAGGTGTGGTCATATCCGTCCATATGTTCTGAGGGTGTGGTATGTTGTCTTTGCCCGATCCATTCCCCCATCACTTGTAGACGTTTAGAAGCAAGAGCTGCTTCGTATCTAATACGAATGTCTATAGAGTTGGACATAAAGCATGGTCTCCAACGCCCTGGTGTATGTAGTTCTTATAGAGCCACTTATACCTGGGCAGCACATTCGTCTAATCTCCAACATTTTAGTGTTGCACTTTCTACCCACTAACCTCCACCATAGTACCTATGCGTGTGTTGGAATTGGTCTGGTCACACTTCTACAGAGCCAGTATATCGCAATGGGGCTAAGTTGCCATCTGGACCCAATGGCCCTTCTCCAGAGATCAGCGCGAGTTAGCCTTCTTGACTCTTTCCTCTATGTGATGTCTACACAACAGTAAGTGTTTAATCCTATCGGATAAGGTGATGGGTTTTCCCTGAAAACTAGGATCAATATAATGCATGATCTTTGTCTTCCTGGTTAAAGGACCTATCTCTGTTTTTCTGGGTTAATATTCAGTCTTCTCGACCGAGCCCAGTTTAGCGCAATGTAAGGTGCTTGTCCCTTAGAAGTATCATGACATCGCCCTCATAGTCAGGTCCCTTAGCAGGCTGTGTGTAGAGGTTACCCAGAGAATAGATGAAATTATTTCCCCTTGAGGCGTTCCACGTTGCACCCTCTTCCTAACGTTTACATTGTGCATTATCCACCTGTTCCCCAGCATAAAGTTTACCCAATCAATTATTGATTGGTCAACCTGAAACTGTAGTAAGGATTGGAAAGAGTGTCGGTACTCACATTGTTGAAAGCGCCTTCAATGACAATACAAACTCTAAACCTCAGAATATCGTCTTAATCATATCATACATTATCCGTGCCATGGACTTGAGCAAGAAGGAAGTAAGACTTACTGGTCTGTAAGCCTTTGAATTCGCATAACTCGCCTTACCAGGTTTAGGTATGAAAACTACCCTTGCGGCCTGCCAGCTTTTTGGAGTATATGCGAATTTTAGGCAGGCATTAAAAATTCTAACTAGTTGAGATGATAAGGTGTCCATCTCTTTCTTTAGAAGCGGAATAAGCTAATTATTGCATTTATAACCATGTCATCAAGACTGCCGTTTGAATACCCTATTGTATATTCTTAGTTTTAATTAATAAAAAAAATAATAATAAATATATGTAAGTTGGTATTTTTTAAGAAAGTAAAAAAATCTAAAAGGAACATTTCGGATATTTTCTTCTTTTAAAATAAAATACAACTAACTTATTTATTCCCGTTTTAGATTTAAAATAAATTACTTATTAAAAATAAATAAATTGACTATGTATCCAAAAACGAAATCCATGATGTCCATATTTACATAAATTAATTCCATTATTATTTTATAAAATAAAAAATAAAACATTAAATAATAATAAATAATCACATAAAATGTTACACTTCAATATTCTCTTATTACACAAAAAAAAAGAGCTTAATTTTAATAACGATTACGTTAACAACTCTTAACAAAATAGGAGAACAAAAGTTTAGTTTTAATTCAGCTGTCGATTAGAGCGGCTGTGCATACATAAGTGGTGTGTGTCGAAGTAATAAGCAACAAGTGCAGTCATTGAAATAATGTTGAAAATTTAACAAAATATACAAGATTATTAAATTAAATATATATATTAAGTAAATAATGTTAAATGCGTTAAAATTTTCAAGAAAACCATAAATTTATAGTGATTTTAGTGAAGAAATCAAGCAGAAAAAATCTAACGGGATATTATTTTGCATTGTTGCTTGTGCTTCTTTTCTCTTTTTCGCAGCGCGTGTTTATTGTTAGTGCAATATGTCTGAAGTAAACAAAAAATATGTATGTATGTATGTACATACATATGTATAGAGTAGAGTAGATTTGCATTTGGATGTAGTTGATAGTGTGTGTGTATGCGCTTGTTTATGAAATATCGGTCAACTAAAAGTGTGTAAAAGCAACCGGAAAATAAAATAAAGCAAATAGATATAAAAATATGGTAGCACTATTTTGCGCCACCTTATGCGTTTTAAGTTGTATTCAAATGAAAATAAAAAAAATGTATGCATGTGTATGCATAAATACCCTGTAGGAAGTGTTAATAGTAATAATAGTATATAAATTTCTCTAATGATGTACATGCTTACACATGCAAGTGTGATGTGTTATAAAAAAAGTGAAGTGAAGTATTACAAAATTCAGTATTTTGGATATTCCCATGTGTATATGTACATATGTATGTATGCATATATGTAGTACCTACATATGTATGTACACATGTAGCTGTAAAACAACATTTTTATTCAGGTGAGTCGCCTATATACTTTTTTATACGCTATATACCAGAGTAGAAAATTTCATCTTTAATAACATTCCAATTTTATATTATTATAAATTGTTGCTAATGAAGTACTTCATATACATATGTACTATATACGCAAACATATATGTACATACTCATACAAACAAAAAATATAAAAAAAGGTAGAAAAATTACATTAAAAGGCAGATTTAAAACAAATCGTTTCTAAGTTTCAAAAACCAAAATTCGTTTGAAAAAAATACTTTTTGCGTACAATTTCAAAACGAAAAAATCGTTTGTATGTACAGTACAACTTCGATAGTCCGGACATGCGCCAGTCCGGTCACTCCAGTAATTCGGGCGCTTCTACATTTCGGACAATTTAAAATTTTTACCTCCACAATCCGAAAAAATTTTTTTTATGCAAGAACAAAAACTAAAATCCAAGCAAAACATGCGAGTTAACGGGAATTTTTGTTTTGTTTTGTCATTCGTAATTTGATTCACATTTTTCACTGCTATTGCTTCAGTGTCGGTTCATTATTTCTCAAGCGTGTTTGTTTAATTCTATTCGAAGTGCCGTATTTTTAAATAATAAATGCAAACATAAAATAATAATCTTACATTAGAAGTGTGATATTTTAAAATGTCTTGATGAGGAAAATTAGGCACGTTGCCGAAAATTTTCATGTTTCTAAATCAACGATTTATGACATTAAAAAAAGTAGAAATGGATGCAAAAACAAAGATCTCTAATGCAGATGCAAAGAAAGCATTTCCAATTTCCATTCAGTGGGCTGAGGAGAATGAGAGAGACTAGAGCAAAAGGCACAAATCAACTACCTCAACAAATTTAGTCAGCACAAAATAACTTCGTCTTTTTATATATCATAGTATGTACGTATGTATATACATATGTACGTATGTATGTATTTAAATCACTTAGATTATTTTAATATTTTCAACTGCTATAGTCCGGACAACTCGTTAATCCGAACGGGCCTAAAACTATATGTGTCCGGATTGTCGAAGTTGTACTGTATTTACAAAATCTACCCTTAAAAAAATTTCAGTTCATACAATTTTCGAAGCTTGTAAAAGTTTTTTCTAAAGTGTGTTATTAAGTCCCAATTTACACTATGCAAGTCTTATTGCTAAGCTGATTAGTTTGTTAGGGGAGAGAGACGAGGGGAAAAGAAACGTTGCTGTTCCCCTCGTCTCTCTCTCCCTGAAACGAATCAGCTTAGCAATAAGACTTGCATAGTGTGATTTGGGACTAATACATATTTTCTTTATAAATTATTACATTGCAAAACCATCGTAGTCGAAATACCACACTCGTAATTAGTCCCCTATAGTTTTTAATTGTTGTAATAGTTTTAACTATTAAATTGTATCTTCCCCAAAAACTGAAATAATCATTGACAAATTTGCTCATATTTTTCGAATTTTATTCGGATTTTAACCATAAAGCGAACAAAAAATTAAAAAAGGTGTATTTACAGTAATAATTTCAATTAAAATAAACTGTGTTTCCATACTTTGGTGGTTTACTAAACAAACTAACTTAAGAGCAAAAAATACTATCAATTAAATAATAAATTCTTAAAAAGCTAATAAATAATATAAAAATGTTGACTACGTTAAAACCTCCGGTTTGGAAGATATGGGAACAAAACCATTTAACGAAGCTGTGCTAGAGCTATTCGTACTGCCCGCCATCAAATTCGTATCCTTTGTGTTGTCATTTGTTTTCATAAGAGTACCTAATACAATGCCCAAAAATAATATTAAGCCAACTTGATTGTTGGAAAAAAATTTCTGAGCACAGTCCGTGGGATTATTGATATTAAGGGAATATATCTGAAAAAATACGCAAGACTGAATTTAAGTACATACATCTTAACACTTGAAAATTGCTTTACCTGGTGTATCAGATGGCCTGCTACCAACCCCACCGAAGCATAATAAGGAATTGTTTGATCACAAACTAGGCCGGCAGTAGTAAGGCCAGTCAGCATAGCCAATGTAAATCCGGACAACCATACTTTTGTATTATCCCCAAATCTCAAAGCGGTGGATTTAACGCCAATTTGCAAATCATCTTTTTTATCTTGATGGGCATATATAGTGTCATAAACTATGGTCCAACATATGCCCGACAAATATAGAGGTAAACAAGCTGCCCAATTAACCATTCCCTGGGTAGCACACCAACCCAATAGAGCACCCCAATTAAAAGCCATACCCAACACTAATTGGGGCCAATAGGTAACGCGTTTCATTAAGGGATATGTTATTACCAGGCCCAAGGAACTAGCTCCCAGTAATATAGATTCCCAATTTAATTGCACTAATACTAACAGCCCCAAACTTAATTGGGCTGATAGAAAAACAATCGCATCCAATTGCGTTATTTCCCCACTAGCTAATGGTCGATGGCGTGTTCTTTCCACTTTTCTGTCTATATCACGATCCCAAAGATCATTAATAGTGCACCCAGCTCCTCTCATAATTAAAGCGCCAGTGGCAAATAAGCCCAACATGTGAAAATCAGGCCAACAACCGGCAGAAGCACTCAATGCTATACTCCATCCACAGGGCCAAAATAATAAATAGGTACCAATAGGGCGATCCATACGCATCAGGCGTACATAAGGAGACACAGCCCGTTTCGCCTGAACCGAAAGCGACACGGGCAGGTCTTTATTAGCCCTTTCAATTACCTTCTCAGAGTTCCGTTCGAAAATTTCTTTTTGGCTAAATAAATTTGCAGATTTGTGTAGACATCTTGTATGCGTTGTCAAATCCACTTTAGTGGCACGCGCTATACTATAATTAAAGGAAATAAAAGCCGATGATGAGTTGATTACATTACAGTGATTCGATTTTGCTGCCAAACTGGTTCTGGCAAATCTTGTATTAAATAATCGACTGCGTAAAATTAGCATGTCTTATCTTAACACTGCGGGTAAGGTATAAAATGTTTCGGTTAGAAATTAAATTGAGGTAGTCCTGAAATCAAAAAGCAAATGCTGTTTTCAAAGTTTAAAAGTTTTTTCTTTATTACTACTTACAAGATTATGGCAAGAAATATGAGTGTATTTCAAACTTCTTTCTTTCTACTTCTCCTTTTGCTGCAAATACTTATGTACCTCGTTGTATTCTAATAATATTCTCTCGATAGTTGCGGTTTCGTAACCTTGGTCTCCTCTAGAATTTTACAGCTTGAGATCAGATAATTCTAGACACTTATCACTTTCTTCAATATAAGTTTACATTTCCTTTAATGCTTTATTTGGTCCAAGTTCCATTGCATTCTAAATATTTATTTAATTAATTAATATTTTTTATTTATTTATTTCCAACTTCTATTTTAAAAACAGCTGGCACACGTTGTGTTCTTTGTTTTGTTCTTGTTTATGTTTGTGTGGTTGTCAAATAAAAGACTAGACCAGAGTTGTCATAAGCACATGTGTGATAGGCACAGGGTGCTCTGTCAAACTATTAATTTAGTTTTCTGTTAATTTAATATCCCGGAAAACGTATTTATTCGAAAGGTAGACATTTTAAAGTTTTTAACTTCTCAAAAGAAAATATCATTGCAAGTCAAAGCTAAAGTACCAAAAAAAAACAAAGATTTATTTTACGAGATAAACTAATAATATGCAAGGTTTGGGATTATTAACATTATATTAACATTCAAAGTTCACTATTTTAGAGATACTTAACATAAGATCCAACAAGTTTGGTCGCAGCAGCTTTTGAAAGGTGTAGTTTTCAAAGATTTTCTGCACAACATTTGTTTCATATTTTCTATTTTTTTAGCTTATCCCTAAAATTGTGCAATTATTTTTTTATAACTCCTTTTGATAATAGATTTCAACACCTAAAAATTAGCTACAACTGCAATTTATAAGATTAATATTTTGGCACACGTTACCTTCTATTCGAAACCGAAATTATTAATTTAATTTTTTCACACGACACCATTATTTCGAAATTAAAAGCACCTTAGATTTTTGCACACGTTACCACCGAAAAAAAAACTGGCAAAATAAAACGATATCAAAGAAATACATATTTATTCATTGTTAGGTTCTAAAAACAAAAGACGTCGGGTACTTACCTACAGCAGTATCGAGGTGCTCTAAATGAACTCAGTCGTTGGAATTAAAAAAAAAAAACGTTGAAATAATTTATTAACTCTGTATGTATGGTTATACCTATTTGTCTTTTGTCGTTGTTTTCTAGCGAGAATTATGGAAGAAAACGATTACTGTGGATACTCTTGGTGTGTAAACATTTTCTTTATTTACTATTTTCAAAACTTATCTATCTTTGGAGACGAAGTCCATGAGTGACCTAAAAAATTATTTATTTAGGCACGAGTATTTAATAATAAAGAAGTTGATCGATCAGCTTTTTTAATTGATAAATTTTGGGTAAATTCTGCATAAGTCCAATTTGATTTTATTGATTGTCGGCAATTTATGGCACAAAAAGAATTTCTCATTTCGTGGCAATAATTTTTATGAAATTAGTTGATTGACTGATAACAGAGAAGTAAAAAAAAAAATTAAAATTTTAATTAGTCTGGCCGTTGTTGGTCTAATGCAGGTAATTTCGTTTGACAGTCTTGCCACTTTGACTGAAAAGACACCAAACTAGCAAGCAAATGAAAATCTATTTATTTTACTTAAAAAGACGTAAATAAATAAAGAAAATTTAGCTAATAATGTCTATTTCGAAAACTAAATTTTTGCTCTATTACCATTAATATTATCATATTCAAATGCTGAGGTGGAAATAAGTTTTATATAGCCATGAATTATTTTAAGAGTATAACTAGGGCACTCGATGACCAAAATTTCGAAATGTTTTCACTTAAATTTTATTCAAGTATTTTAATATTTCGACTACATATACTGGATGATTTGATTTAATATATAAAAGGTGAAAAATTAAATTTGGATTGAAATCTTTATCCTGTACATACAATCAAACATAGTTATTACATTTAGTGCTTTTTTCATGAACGAATAGTCCTTTTTGCTCTGAAAAAGTTGGCATCAATGTATGTAGAAAGCAATGTCCTTCCTACAAAGAAAAATACCGGAAATGATAAATGTTGCCAATAGTACACACGATTGTGGTGTTATAAAATGCATTAGTGTCTACTCGGCATTACTTATTTCTTAGTTTTTCTTCTTTGAGCTTTGCTTTACCAGGGCAGGCCATCGGAATATATAAATAAATTTTTAAATTTCAAGCAAACTATGAACTTTTTCCACAAAAAAAAAAGTATTTTTTGTTGTA
This sequence comes from Tachina grossa, assembly GCA_949987645.1. NCBI lineage: Eukaryota > Metazoa > Arthropoda > Insecta > Diptera > Tachinidae > Tachina > Tachina grossa. Next base: position 185,316,767 of record OX465274.1, read on the forward strand.
CTTTTTTAATGGTCACACTAATCTCGATTAAGGAATCTCTTTTAAAGTTACATAACTCCTAATTTTTCCAATTTTCTCTTTATCATAATTATAACTCTTAAGATAAAGTTGTGTTTACAATTTTTTTACACGATTTCATTTGTTATCAGATGTAAATATTAAATCATATGTTGCTGATAACAAATTGATCCCCCTTATCGACTTCCGCTATAATGGTTTTGTACTAGATTAAATACCAACGCAAGATTTCTCCTTTAATCTTAAGGTACGGTCACACTTGTCAAAGATTTGCCCAAAAAAGCGTAATTTCAATTCAGAGAAAAGTTTGTCAAGTTAAAGAGTAGCAATAGTGTTGGATTCTCTAACATTATCTATTAGTTGTATCGGAAACTGTTTAATTTGATAAACAAGCGTCTGGATCAGTGTGCACACTTCTACCGATATTCGGTAGATTTTACCGAATATGTTTGTGAATTTAACAATGTACCAATTCTACCGAACAAGGCCTGAAATCTACCGAATATTGTTATTTAGTAATTTAAGTCGATATATGTGTAAATTCCCTATTTTTCCACATAGAAGTCATTAAAACAGAACAAAGAAATAGGTTAAAAACTGAAACTATAAGTAACCTAATATTTGGCAAAGAATTGTGCCTTGGGGATGAAATATTTATTCCTACCAATGATTTAATAATTTTTGCATACAAGTTTAAATTCATAAATGGATCTTACATATAATCCTTGTAGTTACAAATGTTTGTCAAATAAAAGTTATTTTAGTAGCTTTATAAAACCTATGTACAAAAACTGAATTCTTGTTATTTATGTATATTATTTTATATATGCATAGCATATCTATATAAAGGGTAAGGGCAAATAATTGGGAATGAAACTTTTTTTATTGGAAATGCTTCATTGTTTATGGCAGTTTAATTTCCAATCACATGTGAAGTTTTAAATGCGCTTTTGGAACCTGTTTAGTTTGATACTCTTTGCACTTAATCTCTATATATTTATAAGTACGTATATTTTATTTTTAATGTTTCTTTGAATTGTCATTTTTTGTTTCTCTGAATAAAAAAATTTTCTACCGAATTTCATTCAAATCTACCGATTTTTTTTATTGATTCCACCGAATTTTAAAAAAAAAAATCAAGTGTGCACACTGGTCTGGATAAAAAGTTTTTTTTAGTGTTTATTGGTTACGCTTTTTTGGGCATATGTTTGACAAGTGTGACCTTATGCTATGTTCAGACGGCAACATGAACCACTTGGTTCGGTCTCTGAACCACGATTGCGAACCATGCGGTTCAAACGACACATTCGTGGTTCGTTTTGACAAATCTTTTTGATTCAGTGATGCCAACCTACCCATAGTTTCTAACTTAATATTTAAGTACATAATTAGCTAATTTTTACTTAAAATTAAATTTTTTTAGATACGATTTCATTTTTTCAATGGTTAATTAAAGTTCTTATTAAATTACGTTGAAAGTACGACAGCACTAGAAAATTTCTAAATATTATTGAACGCTTTTCCGCTGTCCAGACTTGCAATTTTTGTTGCAGCAATTCTTGGTTTTATTGTTGAGAGGGGTGAAAAGATTAGGGAGGGGTACACAGTTTCATGTGCTCGTAATTGTTAATTTCAAGTTGCTAGTTGTATTTGATGTTTTTTATAATTTTATTTCTTCAGTTGTATAAAAACCAAAAATATTAGAAAAAGTAAATATAAGTGTTAATTTTTGAGGGAAATTTGTAATGTAATAGAATTTTTTAATGCATAATTGCAAAAAATTTGAATTTCATAATGTGGACACTTATGCAATTTCAAAGCAAAATTTTACGAAATTCCAGCAATAAAAATTGCATGTCTGGACGAGGACTTTCCAAAGAACATAAACAAAACATGAAGAAAATTATAATTGCATAAAATAAATTTTATAAAACCAAACGAACGTCATAATGCATTTTTCTATTTATTTATTCCATGATATTGTTACGTTTTTCTCTCTATAAAAACGCTTTTCCGTAGATCCGAAGATTTGCAAATGAATACAAGAGTCGAGTGTAGTAATTAGGGTTAAGAATGATACAAGTTTTATTTACAAATACACTTATACTAAATTACTCAAGAGCTTAAATACACTAATACAACTTAAACTAATAAATTACACACAGATATTCACAACTGGTTACCACTACGCCTTCCTCGCTGTAGTTTACGCACGTCTCTTAACTGGCTGCGCAAGTATTCACGTGACACCTCTCTATCTGCTGCCGTCACTTACGAGACTCTCTCTGCCGTCACTCACAGTTGATACACCAATACCACTTTGTCTGCTGCTTGTCACACACGGCACTCACTCTGCCGACACTCACAGTTGATACACCAATAAAGACTCACTGGCTTTACTTACACCCTTATACACATCTATTCGCTGCGCTGTTCCCTTTACTCCAGTCGACACGATAGACTCCACAATAATCTCAATTCCACGACAGACTATTATTAATTCACAACTTAATTATCAACTGACTAACGAGTTCTTAACTTCACTACTTTCTGATTAGCACTAACTATAACTGTTCGCGACTGGCTTACAACTGCAACTAACTCACCATTGGATGCGTCACCTCTATTTATATTTCACAGAAATTCCACTAGAAGTTTCAAGCAATGTCTAGACGATCATTATCATCTTATATGCTGCCTAATTAAGTTCATGTGGTAACTATGTACATACATGTGTATATGCGTACGTGTGTACATCATTAACTAAGCAACACACGGTGGTTGTTTATCTTTTGCTTTTCGTTTGAATTGGCATGTATGGATGTGTACAAATATGTGAATCTTCTTAACCCTAGACACATAACCTTCGTCGAAACGACGAACACCGGACAAAAAAATTGCTATTTCTTTTTAACACGTGCACCGATCGCCGCTAAATTTCTTGCCAACTTAGTTTTCGCTGAGCTTTTGCAGGAGACAACCAAACTCGGCGCGTGAGCACGTAATTATTGAGATATGATAAACTTGTTCGTCGCTTCGACGAGTGTTGGCGAGCATAAAGTTGATTTCTGCACACAATGCGCTTCAAAAAATTTATTTTATATATTTTTTTAAATGACAACAGTGTTATAGTTAAGTTTTGCCAAAGAGAAAAAGGCTTTTTTGTTTTGTTTGTTTAAATAAATTTTATAACAATGTGATCTCAAAAAAAAAATGCTTTTTGGAAAAATGGATTATAATAAATATCCTTGTAACAGAATAGAAATATATAGTTGTATTTACTAACAAAGTACTTGCTAAAGGTATGTATGTGTTGCAAGTACAAAAATATATATGTTTAGAACCGATATTATACGCCCCAAAACGTGCTCGTCGAAACGACGAATGGTTAGGTTTAGAGGGATACGTTCGAGGGTTATGTGTGCAGGGTTAATAAGCAGACGCTTTTTGTTGTTGTTGTTGCTTTTGCTTGTTTAATCAAGCTAGGCATGCTTATTTAGTTGTTGGCTACTTTCTAGATTATTCTTTGCTTTCACCCTGTAGGAATATTTTCGCGTAGCATTTACATTAACCCTGTTGGAATATTTTTGTGTAATGCTGCTTAACATTGTTGACGGCTATTTTCGTAACAATATGAAACTATGTATTGTCCTATATATTTATGAAATTAGAACGAATTTTTTTTAATACGAGCACATGATGTTTTCAACACGACCACATGATGTTAATGTGTATGTTTTCAATAAACATAAAACTTAAGTATTACACAAGGTTGGGAATTTAATTATTATTTAAATATGCACTCAAAAACACAATTTCGTATTTAAATATAACTTAAAAGTAATTACAATTTGGTAACCAACTCAAAATATGGGCATTAGCACTTTTCGGTCTAGATTTAACCCGATTTCAGACACTCAAAACGCGAAATATTACCACTTTTTAATATTATCTTTCAGAACTTTTTTTAATTTTTGTCCAATATGTATATAACCCCCTGTTTGTGTAAAACGTTTGAATTAAAAACCTTGGCGTTTTTGTAACAGACTAAAGGAAACTTGTACAACTTTTCTTTAATCTATTACATAAACGCCAAGATTTCTAACTCAAACGTCTTACACAAACAGGGGGTAAGTTATAATCTTTGTGCACTTTTTCTTCCTTTAATCGAATAATATCGACTTATTTAATTTTGCTAGTTTGCTTTATTAATTTTAAAAAGAAGAAGTCTATAGAATAATCTTTTATTTCTTCCAAATTGTTTGTGCTTTGATAAAAACAGATAATGTATGTTTTAGGAAGAGCGAGAAATCGAAATTTTATTTTAAAACTACCAAATTTATATGTATGTACTTATGTAAACGTATTTAGATACATACATATGTATATATACTTCTTTTATATATGTATGTACACTGTTTGTAGGTGCCTTATTGAAATGTAATATGATATATAATATCTCAAGCTATCTATGTGTTGACACAGAATACACAGAAGTGAAGAAAGTGACAGGTAAAAAAAAGCTCCAATCAGGTTTTTGTTAAAATTCGTGGAAAAAAGAGAAAAGCATAGTGTATTTGATACTGTAGTGTATTACTACTTACCAATTAACACAGCTAATAAAAATTTATTGCACTAGAAAGACGTAGCAAAACAAAAACGACGACAAAATTTGAGGGAAAACGAGACAAACAGAAAAATACGCGTATCTTCCGTCTCGTGACACTTCTGTATGTTTTGTGTTGTTGATCTCATGATTTTCTAAAAAATTACTGTACAAAGGGAGGGCGTGTGCCAAACGGTAGAAAAGTACTATGGTAAAAAAATATTTGCCTGTGGGGAAAAAATTTCATTTTTCTGCTGTGCCAAACATGCGTTTTATTGCATCTTGTCAAAAATTTACCTGTTGTGTCAAAATTTCTACTAGCCCCCAGGGCTAATGAAATTTTATTCATCTCAGAAGTGTCAAAAATTTACTTACACTAGTAGTTACTTTGCTACCGTTTGGCACAGGCCCAAAAATGTTTTCGATGTTTTGATTTACAACAGAAACATTTTAGTACTAGCCCCTTTTCGCGATTATTCGCAAAATGTTACTTTATTTAGCGCTAAACGTATATTTTTCAATTTAGCCTTTTTTCAAAAAATGTCTACGCTTTTTGAGTATCTAAAGTTGGCATCACTATTTTTATTTAAATATACATACATGCACACATACATACATACGTGAATAGTTGGCAGGAGTTTTATTTTCTGTGTTATTTGCTTTTTTACAGTAGATAAACAAATTAAGCAAAAAATAATGAATAAAATGTGTTCTATTTTTTTTTAATTCATACACGCATCCATTTTTTTGGTTTGTTTTTTGTTTACTCATGGATATGGGTATGTGTGTACTCATTTTGTTTTTATAGCTAGTTCAGATATATTAGCGATAATTTGTTATCAAAACTAGCGATGATAGCAAATTCTTCATGGTTCGCAACTAGGTTCAAAATGAACCAAGTTGGTTCGATCTCAAAAATTTGTATGGCGAACCATCTTGGTTCAATCAAGATTCGACCGTGAACCTCAAATGAGAGAGCTAACCTCGATAATTGTTGTCCGTGTGAACATGGTATTAGCTTTAGACAAAACTTTCGAAGTCGCAGTGTTGTTAGTTTAGGGGATTTGTCCCCGAATTGGGAATTTTTTTTTTCAAGATTGGGGATGAAAATTTCGTGTTGGGGATCTGGGGATTTGTTGGGGATGATAACTAAAATTAAGGGGATTGTCTGGGATTTTTTTTTTTATAACTGATGGTAACAAGAATGATCTTTGACCCAAGAAATGTGTTGCCTGGCAAGTCTAACAATTTGTGTTTCTATTAATAGTGAATGAATTCTATAGGTAATAAAGAAGAAGTATCAAGGCAGATTAACAAATATAATGAACACTACAAAAACAAAAATACGTAACAAAATGAAATATGACTTGTTGGAAGCACTTCTTAGAATAAACACACTTTAAAAATAATTCCATTTGTTGTGACAAATTAATCCTTCTGCTGAAATGCTAAAGCTTTTTAATACAAGTACTATGTACAACAAAATTTCTGAGGCTGATGAATCGGAAGATTTCGATTCTGAAATATTTGAAATGATAATTTTTGGTTAAAACTTTTTTTAAACTGGTGTATATTAAACTATGTTATTTATTTTCTTCATGTTTTGTTTATGTTCTTTGGAAAGTCCTCGTCCTGACATGCAATTTTTATTGCTGGAATTTCTTAAAATTTTGCTTTGAAATTGCATAAGTGTCCACATTATGAAACTCAAATTCCTTGCAAGTTTTATAAGTACAAATTAAATTAATATGAATGTAAATATAGCTATCGATATAAATGAATTTTATTGAATAAATATGTTATTTTTGTCATTATATTTTAAATAAAATTAAAAAAAATTCATCTTTTTCACAAAACAAAAAAATTTAATAAATAAAACTCAATTTGGGGATTTTCGGGGACGTCAAATTAAAAATTGGGGATACGCTCTAGAAAAAAACTGGCAACACTGCGAAGTCGAAATACGGCAATCAAGATAAGATCCAATACCTTTATCCAATGTTCACAATGAGATATGAAATTTGTGTCAAGTCGGGAGGCAACCATATTTAAAAATATATCCATTGAAATATTTTAAATTTTCTTAATTTAGCAACAGATTATTTTAATTTCTCAGAAAACATTTTTAATCTTTAAGGTATTTATTTTAAATGTATTCCTGTGTCAACACGTGCAATTGTCCTTTGAGTTTTTAAAATATTGTTTTGAATTGAGTTAAATCTCTACTCAAGAGTTGGCATTTGGGCTTGAGATTTGGAAGCCGGGAAAACGGGAAATACAACCAAATTTAAAAAATTTCAGTGTAAATAAATAAATAATAAATTAAAATCATTCGAAAATTTCTAGGAAATGTGAGTGTTTATTTTTCGGCGAATTTTCGGGCGTTAGCCTCCGTTTCTGGAACCCTAGCGCCAGTGAAATGAAGGCAGGCCAGTTAAGCCAGTTCCGCGTATTGTCTTTCTTTTTTAGCCTAGCAGATCCCAATGAGGCCAGGGGAGAAATTACGACACTCAATATTGAAAGAAATTTCAAAATATTTCAATAGAGTTTACATGGAACTAGTTTTATATATTCGATTGATTTCGAATACCATCATTTGTCTCCTAAAACCCTAAAAAAATACTACTTTCTTTTCTTTTAAGAAACAAGTTACTTCTTATCAAAAAAAACAATTGATAAGAACAAGTTAAATATTGATGAAACTTATTAAAAATGAAGGTAAATTTGGTTGTACATTTTATCAAAAAAGTGTTATTTTACAGGAAAACATATTAATTACGCATTATTTAATTGAAATACAATTTCTTTACTCTAAAGTTATAAAAAATTTAAGTTTTTGCTCATAACAAAGATAAACAATTTTAACAAATACATAAATATAAACCTACAGACATATATGTATACGTGCGTGTGTATACATAATAAAAGTAAATAAAATGATAAAAATTATTTTCGTTAAGTTAGATCATAAAATAAGTATTTTTCTCATGTGTTAAACACATATTCAATGCTACTTTTTTTTGACAAATGATTCAGTGTCACAAACCAAAAACAAACTACAATTAAATGTAGCAGAAGTTTGGAAATACATAAATATCTTTTAATATTTACGTTTTTAATTTAAGGGCAACTTCATACTCATTAAGAAATTTCAATGCCCCGAATGCAGTTTCCTTGGGCTTTTATTTAAAAATATGTTTATAGTTTTATTTCCGTGTCGGCATCAGAGAATAATGACAAAAGTATCGTTTTAAGTACTCTTTGAGTATTGACCGTCAAAGAACTATGAATGCGTATATGTACATAAATACACGCATTAATTTTAAACCATATAACTATGTTTATACGCATTTTTTAGATTACGCAGCATAAACGAGACAGCAAATAAAATGTTTTTAGACTTATTACTACGTTTATGCGCGCACTATTATTATAAAAATATTTGCAAATAAAATAACTCACGGTTTATACGGCATTTTAAATGCATAAAAACTTGATAGCACTTCTATAGAAATGTTACTTATATTTGCAAAAAACATGTGTAAATGTATAAAATAACAAATAATTATTTGTTTTTATTATCATTATTTTCTTTTATCAACGTTTTTTGTGCAATATTCTATCAATTTATTGTTTTTTATTAGCAAACATTTGTAAGTGTGGCAACCTTAAGCATGTTATTTGCAAATAGTGAGGTAGTTTAGACGAGAACAATTTTTAAGCCGCACAATTTTTGTTCTTTTCCAAATTACACGAGACTAATTCATCTGGCACAAAATGTATACGTATACACAGCTTTGTGTGTGTTAGTGTTTTTCGTATTCATTTAACACTTGCTGTTTTTTAATTTGTGTGTGTATTGGTTTTATGCTGCTAATGCGGGGTTTTAGCTGGTTGAAAAGTTATGCCAACCGCAAAACCACTCTCTTTGCCTCTCTCACCTACAAACTGGCATGTTATGCCAGCACAATTATGCTCGTGTAAATCTGCGCTATGAGCTACAATAACACGCAGGATTATAAAAATACCCTTACCATTAATCGTCTACACATGCGTATATACAGGGCTATTTTATTTATACACATACATAAATCATGTTTTCAAACATTCCCAAACAAACATTTTCCATTCCATTTTATATAAAGAAATGTAGGTTTACGTCGGCCAATGATAAATAAATATCCCGATTATCATGCGTATTTTTTCTTCCGATTAAATATCTGTAGTGTGAGTATAAGCATACTTGTACTATAAGTAGGACAGATAATCAAAACGCTTGATATGCATCTGCCTTTTTATCTTTAGTTGAAGCGAACTTTAGTTTTTCGCATAAAGGAAATAGAGATGCGAGCGCACGAATTGTTTGCGCTACAATTATGATTATACGCAGTTACTAAAATTAAGACTAGTTACTTTTCTATATTTTTTCTCAGTACTCATTGTCATGCTCTAGTGCATACATATGTATGTACATATCGAGAGCCTATATTCAAAATACGTCAACTCAAAAAATCGAACTTTTCCGTAGAACGAAAAAACTAATAAATTCGATCATTATTGTAAAAATAAATGATGTGCCTTCCATAATTACGACTGGTGATTTTCCTGAGTAATATTAAAATACATAATTACAGACAATTTTGAACATTTGGGGGGGGGGGGGGGGCAAAAGCGGTTCTGGGGGTGGAAAAAACCCATTTCGGGTAGAAAATACCGGTATTCAATAAGCTTAGCACTGGTATTTTAGTCTCGGTAACGGTAATATCGATACCGAAATAAAAAATACTATTACCGTTAACGAAACCGAAATTTAAAAAATAATTACACCGGTATCTATACTGATACCGTTATTCGATTCGGCTTGCAACCTTGATTTAATGTTTATAGACCTTACAAAATACTGTTTGAGATACTTATAAATATATGCATGTACGAGTGAATATGTAAGTACATATGTATGTATGTATATGCATACATGCATATGAATGTATGTATGTATATGAAAGTAATCGACTTAAAACGATATAAATTTTTTATAGGTTTCTTTTCTTTCATCACAAGATAACAACTACTTGTTTATTTAATTTTATCTATCTATGTATGTAATAGTGTCCTGCACAAGACTATTTATAAGACCTTTCAAGACATGAGAGATTTTTTCAAATGCTTTACTACAGCGAAATATTCTAAAAGAATCGCTAAGCAACACTGTTGGCAAGTAATTTTTTTCGGTGGTTTGTCTTGCCAACAGTGTTGTTTAGCGATTCTTTTAGAATATTTCGCTGTAGTAAAGCACTGGAAAAAATCTCTCATGTCTTGAAAAGTCTTATAAATACTCTTGTGCAGGACACTAGTATGTAAAAGGGAGAAGTTAAGTTTTAAAATACATACCATACCATAAATATTTATATTAATATTTTCGGTACATTGGTAACTATAGTGAAATGAATTATTTCTTTTTTAATTATGAAAGCAAATTTTAATTAATGCCAATAAGTTAATTTTAGACGGTTGTGTGCTAGAACCTAATAATTCAGCGGCTCGTTGTGATATATTCATGCATCTGACCAAATCATAAAAATCATTGCGGGCAGGGTTGTCAGATTTTTTCCGACCTTTTTCGCCAAATTGATTTTAAAAATCGCCGAAAGTCGCCAAAAATCAGTTTTATGTAGTTTTTCTTAGTAAATATTTGATAATAAATTTGTTTTTATATAACACTTTTTTAATATAAATTTTTATAAAGTGATCGTATCAAAATTTATCAAAAAATCGCCTAAATTAGAATTATAATCGCCAAAAAATATTTCTTGTAAATTAATATAAGAAAAATCATCAAAATCAAATTGTTTTAACTTCTTGCAGACACGTTTTGGTAGGATCTATTTTTGAAACTACTCCTTCATCAAACTAATTTTCCTGAATTAGAATAATTTTGTTTAAAAATAGCGATAATAATCGCCAACAAATTTATTTATCACCAGAAAAATCGCCAACAAATTTATTTATAGCCATAAAAATCGCCATGTCGCCAAACCAAAAATTTGGACTCCAAACAAGTTGAAAAATCGCCACGTTTGGCGAGAAATCGCCATATATGACAGCCCTGACTGTGGGTAACAAAATGAGGCAATATGTACATATTTGAACGAGTCCGAGTTGTTCTAAGAAATTTTTGGTTAAACGTTCCCTGATAATCTGCATTAGCAACAGTGAAATGCGCATAGGATCCAGCTCAATAATAAATTTCAATGTATTTTTAATAAAAAATATTTTACTGAACAAGTAAAATAATAATTTGGGATTATTAATTAGTTAACATGGTTTGATGTATGGAACAAAAATGTGTTTTAGAGAAAATCGATGAAGAATGTTTAGTTCATTAGTTTTATAAAAATACATGATAGAATTTTTTGTTTAATAATAAAACTAATAGATACATAAGTATGTTTCTTTATTCAAACTTAAAGTTGATAAACTTTTTACATCCAACATGAAAAATTATTAGGAATTAAAGAAAAAATTACAAAAATCTTTGTCAACGCATGTCACAATCATAACAACAATATTGTTCACTTCTTGTTCAAGTAAGTTAAGTTAAGGCTGAGTGGCAGCGATGCTAGCCCCAGTCCAGAGGTCGTGGTTTTGATTCCCACCATAGCAGACAAGCTAATCGCTTTGTGAGTTGTGTTTGTTATAAAAAAAATATAAAAAAAATGTATATTTAAGTAGATATAAAAGGTGAAAATACCAGTTTTATTCATATAACATGACTTTTAGAGAAAAAACAACGGAAGAAATTTGAAAACAGAAAAATAAGTTTTATTAATAAAAAATAAATATCATCAATTCATTTGATGAAAACATAATAAAATAATTAAATTTTTGTACTTTAATTTGATTCAAGTTCTTTGAGTAGAATATGCATTGATATGCATTATAACTAGGGCGACAATTTCAATGCAAATGCATATTTATTGTCAACACCTTAAAAGCTATTCTGAACAATTTTCTTTGCGTTTCATAAGATTTCCTGTAAAATGGCATGAATTTGTTTTTGCATATTTTGCATATTTTAACAAAAATCTAAGTTCTGTGCATATTTTTGTAATAAGTGCATATTTCTTTGCATATGTTCCAAGTTTTTCACAGCTTTAACAATATCAAAAAAAAATCCTCCATTTTCTCAAACTTGCACTGAATACTTTAATATCATTTCTGAAATAACCGCCATTTAATACAAGATACAACGTCCATACTATGTACATACATACATACATATGTACATATTTAAATGTTATTCATTATACCAGCTGATGCGGCAATGCCGGTGAAAATTTATGTAGCCCCCTTTTTAAAAACAAGAAAACGCATTTTAAAAAAACGAACGATCGAACATTTTCGATGTACAAAAAATTTCTGCGCCCCAACAGGCACTTTACATATGAAAATTTAAAAAACTGTATTTATTTATACAAAAAAAAAATGTATGTTAATACTACTCGTTTAAATGTAAAGATTCCATGAACTGATTTTATTTTTATATTTTAATTTTTTATTTGATTGTGTAGACTGGATTTTATTTTTTGTATGTTATGTTATTTTGTTATGTTTTAATAAATCTAGTAAAAAATTAATTGTTTTTTGTTGCATATTTTTATTTGCGCATATTTTCATTATTTTGGTGCATATTTTGACTTCTATGGTGCATATTATATGCGCATATTTTTAATTTTATAGTGCATGAAATTTGTCGCCCTAATTATAACAGATGCGAATAACAATAGTAATACTTGTACGTGGGAAATGTGCCAGATATACCAAAAATTATCGATTGCCGTAAAACAGATTTTACAATGTTCAACAATTGTGGAAATGACGCACTATTGCAGCTCTATATCTCCTGATATATTCAAGATATCGGAAGACTGATAACGAATTTGGAAAGAACACACATTATTCATATATAATCAATCAATAACTCAATTTTTTTTTTAAATGTTCCATACATCAAACCAGACACCAACCGAAGAAATTTTAAACTTAAATTATAACAATTCCAAAAAAAAAAACACTAATTATTAACTTGACTGCATCCGGTCAAAATGCTTGTGTTGACAACACTCTCTTCTTGAATAACTGTTGTTGTTTTTTACATTTACTTTCTTTACATACTTCTTACAACTACAATTCGAGTTGAAAAAAGTAAAAAAATGCAGCAATGGTAAAGTAAGAAAATAGAAAACATGTTGTGTTATTGATTTCTTGTTTCAACTTTGATATTAGTTCAACTTCTCATTTGTTTAATTAAAGTTTAACATAATAACTCTAATTGTTCTAAGAAATTTTTGAGTAAAGGTTCCCTGATGATCTTCACAAGCAACAGTGAAATACGAATAGGATCCAGCTAACCCCTCAATAATCAATTTCAATGTATTTTTAATAAAAAAATATTTTACTGAAGAAATAAAATAATAATGTGGGATTTAAAAAATTTTAAGCTTAAATTTTAACAACTCCCCCCACCCTCCACCCCGCCACAAAAAAAATAAGTATTTTTTCTAAACTCTGCAGAAGTTTCCCTTTACTTTGATACCAATACTGCTTAACTAGTATTTTATCGTAATGTTAAAAAAAAATATTTTTAAATAAATTCAGTAAAGTGTACTCAGGGTTACCGTTAGCAATTTTTGAAAAGTCGCACAAAAGGTCGTTTTATAAAAATAAAGTCGCACAAAAAAGTCGTTTGAAAAAATGAAAGTTGCACATCTTTTTTACCGTTTGTTTTATTAATAAAAAGCATAATACAACAAAAAATTATGAATGGAAATTAAATTTTCATGTATCTATACTGAACAAATTTACTTAAGTTCAATAAATTTTGCTGTCGTATGCTTCCAAGGTCAAAGGAGTAGGTTTCATAAAAAAAAATCTAGCTAAAAACGTTAAACTTAAGATATTTTTGACAAACATTTCCAAATAAAAGCCCGCAAACTTTTTACTTTAATTCTATTCGTTTGATTTTGGCGCCATATATTTTGGGTGTATATATATGTGTACTTCAACAATATTTTCTTAACATAAATATTACTTTTTTGAAATTGCATTTCTGTATTTAAAAATAAGTTCATCAAAAGAAATCCAGTCTTCTATATAGTTGTCTGTTAAATTTAAAGCTGACAGCATTGAGTTGCATGTTTTTACTTTTAATTTATTTGTTAATATATTATTAAGCAAAGCTAATTTCAAAATGTTCTTATGTTCGTACACACCTGTATATGTATAGCCGTATTTTACGACTTCTTTCATTGACTCGGCGGGTAGAAATAATTTAGTAAAATAAGCACTTCAAAAACCACAATTTTTATTTATTTAAATTTTTTTTTTCTTAAAACTATTCTTTGAAAGAAACTTCTGCTGAAAATTTTCGAAAAATTTCTAAAATACATTGCACACGTGACAAAGTTGCAATAAATAACAATAATCTGTGAATTGCTTTTAAATTTTGAAGATTTTTTTTATAAAAATAATAAGGAAATTTTTAATTTACTGCAATTTAAATGTTTTCTGTGAGAATCTTTATAAAAAAGGGTAAAACGTCCCAACAAAATTAAAAAAGTTGCAAAGATCGGTGATAAAAAAAGTCTCACAAAAGTCGCACACCGCTAAAAAAGGGTTAACTTGCGACTTTCGTCGGATCAACGGTAACCCTGAGTGTACTCGCACATGAAGGGTTCCGTACAGATACTACATACATATGTACTCGTAATACTATACGAACTTTAGCCTATATAATGGAATATCTTACCTTGTGTAGACATTTTTCATTTTAAATTTTAAGTAACAGTAAATTTTTTTTTCGGTTTTGCCAAGGCAAGAATGATAAACTACAAGATTACGCCAGTGCAAAAAAATAGTAGACGTGTGACGTCACGCACACTGCGTTTCTATTGGCTGATAATTTGGTTTATTTTTTTTATACAACTCTTTAATGTTATTTTCACTGCAGGATTGCCAACCGCTATACAAGTACTGGTTTTGCTAAGTTCGGTGAAGAAAATTGGACATATAATAATCCCACTTTTTTTACTTTTGCAGTTACTTACGAACAAGAAGACAATATTGCTTTTGTTGTAGGTATTTACCATTTTTTTAATACTATCCGTAATTAGATTATTGATTTTTAACCGATATACAAAGTCTTAAAGGCAAATTTTGTTATATGGAAAAAATATTTTATGAAACGAATTTCAGTTATTTTTCATACAAATTTTAAACGTTTAGAAACGAAGTTTTTTACAAAATCTGCCTATTAAAATGTTTATTTTTGTAGTTTTTTTTGCATATTTTCTCCCAAGACAACATTTAACAAAAAAAAAAAGATCATCGGAAAGAGTTTTTCAAGCCGCATCCAATGGTGCATTAAACTTTACCATTCATAACATCAGCAATACGTTAAAAATTAAGATTTTTTAAGCGTTTTTATAACAGAGAATATAGAGAATATTCTCACAAAAGTGCAACCACTTCTCAATACAGGCTTATGTACATACACACATATTTTTATGAATGTATATATACATATAAATATGTCATTCGTTTTGTAATTTGTATAATGTACCTGCTAGTAGTACCGTTCACACTGAATTTGTTATTTGTTTACTTGGTAAAATTATGTACCATTTTTGATGTTTTAAAATTTTAATTTCTAATATTTTAAACAAAAATATTATTAAAAAAATATTACTAAATAAACAAATAACAAATTCAGTGTGAACTATATAGAAAATAGCTATTTAAAAATATATCATAGTTAGAGTCTTTAGTTTTGGTATGTTTCGATTTGGTGCTATGTATTAACACAGAAAATATTAAATAACTAATAAAATTTAATTTGAAATTTATTTGCTGGTGGTTCAGAGTTGTCTATATATTTCATTGTTGCTGTAACAAATCATCAGTAGACTTCAACCACCCATCGCGAATATATAGACAACGCTGAACCACCAGCAAATAAATTTCAAATTAAAATAAACTTCTGACAATATGTCTTGGGTAATAAAATTTAAAATTAAGCGATTTGTTAAGATTAATAAAACAAGTAAAAAATTAAAAGAAACTCTCAATAACAAATAAGAAAAATTTTTGTAGAGAAAATAAAATAATAGAATAGAATTTGTTTGTTGCGATTTCTTTGTTTAAATTTCTTAGTTTCCCATACTTATGCTTTAAGTCTTTCATTTGATTTTTCCCAGCCTTTATGGCAACTCTTACAATAGACGTGTGACGTCACGTCTAACGGGAAACTCTCTGATTGGCGTAATCTTGTAGTTTATCATTCTTGGTGTCAAGGCACATCAATCAGGTACCCGCATTTCTACAACAAATATTACAACATTAATAACCACATGTGCTTTGTTGGTATAAATTACCTTCTTACTTTTCAAAACAGGGTAGCATCGTCAGATTGCATGTTTCTTATAGGAAATGTCAAACACCATACAAAACTGAATATTCGTTAGGTGTTTATGGATACCCGAAAAAATCATGCTTTTAGGCTTATACCTACACAATTCAAATTTGACATTTGGATTGGTATAATGACATTAGTCACCTGGTTTAGTGCTGCCACCTAATAATAATAGCCCTGGATAGTGTAAACTAGGACTTATTGGGTTTTTTAGTTTTTGGCGATTTTTTTAGTTTTGACGATTGATTCATTTTAGTTGTAGCGATTTTTTTAGTATTGACGCTTTTTTCGTTTAGGCGATTTTTTCTGTTTTTTTGTTGTTGTTTTCTTCGTTTTGGCGATTTTTTTGTTTTAGCATTTTTGAAAATTTCAAGAGTTTGCGTCTTACGGTTTCCAAGATAAGGCAAGTTGTCAAAATTACATTAACTAATAGAATATACTCTACTATATACTCTTTTGATTTGTTTTTAAATTTTAGTGTTAATTGGTGTATCCTGCATAAAAATTTTATATATCCTGTGCAAATTTCAGATCCGTAGCTCTTACGGTTCTCGAGAAAAAACGCACAGACGGACATCGTAGCGAAAGCAATGGGTTTTTTTTCACTTTTGGTGTAGGGAACCCTAAAAATCAACCTTCAGAAATGCAATATCCTCTTAAAAGGGGAAGAGATGTGAATATGAAAAACCAAGAAATAAGTTTGACTATGTTTTTTGCCGAAATTAATGGGTGCATAGTTGAATAGATGCCAAGAAGAAAAAGTAAAAGTTTTCGCTCAGTGTAACAAGTACATTAGAGTGGCCGTTAGTTGTATGGAGAATTTTTTTTGTTTGATTTCTTATATTCTCTCCCCCCAAATCGGTTCAGTTTTATGTAAAAAAATATACAAAAAAATTTCATAGCGATAAAAAAAAATAAATAACGGCAACTCTAAAGTACCTACATACATACATATGTACTTATTTTATACAACAAAGGCCTAAATATAATAACATAATACATAAGATAACAATAGCATATAGAACTCTACAGGAATTTTATTATGATTACTAAATTGCTAATATTAAACTTTCTTTAGGACAATCTGATTTGATTTCATATTAAAATTTTCGGTGATAAGTATTTATTTATACTACCCCCAGGCTATTAGTCTAATCGATAATTGAATTTACTTGTGACCCATTAATATTATCTTGCAACTGACATTCGAAAGAAATTTAGAAATATTTCAATAGATCTTAAAAGTTTGCTTTATAAGTGCTCAGGAACTACCCTCCCTCTCCTAATTTAAATGTTAACTGAGAAAATATTTCCATATTAAAGCTGTATTCTTAAAACACGAAAATCGCCAAAAACATCAAAATGCCTGCAAGTCTGGCAACTGCGAATATATGTATGTATGTATCTTTGAAAAGTGCAGTAACAAAAATGATAAAACGATACTCTTAAATAAGTACATATGTAAATCTGTTGTACATTCAAATTGTTTTTGGATGGACGGTTTGGGTTTGTGTATTCGTGCAATGATTTCAGATCTCGAATTAGTAAAATTTTATGGACTTCTGTATATCTTCTATACACATTACAACAAATAGTACACACTCGCATTCGCTCACCTGTTGATCTAAAATGCTCAATACTACTACAAACAAGTCTTATCGGAGTTAATGGATTGAAAAAAAAAATGTTTTTATTATTTTTAATACAGTTGTTGAAAAGACTTTAAAAAGAGCGGAACGTGTTGTTTGTGAGAATCAGTAATAAGTTGACTTTCACTGGAAACAAGTGTTTATGTTATTTAATTAAATTTTAAATTTGCAAAAAAATATACAATATAAATATTTCAAAATAAAAAATAACAGCATAATGGATCACCTTCATGATGATCACAGTGATCACGGCGATCATGCCAGTATGGAAATGGGAAATGCTGCTAAATCTTGCCCTATGGTTATGACCGTAAGTAAAATATTTATTTATTAAATAAATTTATTTGAGTCAAATTCAGATTAATTCAATTAAATTACTCACATACACACATGTCTATTTGCGTATGTATGTATGCAGCAATGTTTATCATAACAAGCAGGGCTCTCAAACTTTTTCCCAGCCATATACCCAAATTAAAAATGTTCATCTCCTAAATTTTCTAAAAAGCTATTCATATTATGGAATCAATAATAACATAATTAAGCATTAAATTATAACAGCTTTATTTGTAAAAATTATTAAGGTTTAATAAAGGGTTTTTAAACAGATTTCTACATAACATTATGCTTATTAAACTTTTATAAAGCTGTAGTACTTCTACAGCCTTATTTATAATATATTGTAAATATTTTTATGTACAACAATGTTCAGATATTATGTTATATAATTTTATTTACTTTATGTTATGTTTTAGTATATTTTGTATTATTTTATTTTATTTTATTTTATTTTATTTTGTTATTTATTTTTATTTAATTTTATTTTATTTTATTTTATTTTATTTTATTTTATTTTATTTTATTTCATTTTATTTTATTTTATTTTATTTTATTTTATTTTATTTTATTTTATTTCATTTTATTTTATTTTATTCTGTTTTATTGTATTTTATTTTATTTTATTTTACAATATTTTTGTTATCATACAATAAAAATTTATAATTAAGACGAAGAGCAATTGAAATTATTAGAGTAATTTCGGAAGTAAAATAAAACTAAGCATTCTCAGAATAAAATCTTCACCTTGGGGATAAATCATTCAATCTGACAACACTGCGAGGAAGTGTCTATAACAGGGATGCGAAATCAGATTTAAAATTGTACTAACTTTTAAGAAAAATTGTATTTTTTCAGATCGATTGTACCAAATTTTTAATTTTTTTTTTCAATCAACTCAAAATGTAGGACAAATTCATTTGAACATATATGCTCGCGTTGATCTGCTACAAAAAACTCATAAGAACCGATTTTAAAACTTGTTAAACAATCAAACCCTAACGAAAATTAACCTAACCCGCACAAAACATGTTTTTCGAACAAATCTGTTCTAATTATAAAAAACCGGTTCCGAACCGGATAAAAAATACTGTACTGTAGCTTTCCATTGCTAAGGGAAGTTTCTAAATCGGTTTAGCGGTCTGAGTGTGGAAGCGTACAAACAAATAAAACAAGCAAACTTACTTTCATATTTATAATATTAGTAATTAGAGGATAATATTATTAGTTAATATTAATTTTCAATTAATATTAATTTCTAATTTCAGAAGGTACGCAAAACACTATTAGTTGTTGAGATCTGAATGTAAAGGTAACATTTAGGATATACTTTTCCATAATTGATTCGATTAGAGAAAATCGAAGCAAACAGTCTTTATTTCTTTGGTTTTTATTACACACATATATGTATTTTGGTACGAAAATACCTTTTTTAAATTTGCAGGTGAATGTAGAATAGATAATGTTTCTCTAGCGTTTCTAGAAATATGGGAAAACATCAGTTCATCTAATTCCTTTTTCATTTCTAATACCATCGAGCAAACTATACGAATGTTGTCGTTTCTTAAAGTCTTAAAAATTCAAACATCAACCTGCTCTCGAATAGGAGAAAATAGGAAAAACTTCAATAGTGCTACTGTACATTTGGCTTTTAAATAGTGCTAAAAAACGTACAATTGTAACAAATTTTCCATCCCTGGTCTATAATTTTAGTTTTCTCAAATTTATTTTGTGAGAAACGTTTTTAAGAGCACTAAATGAATTGTTTTTAAAACGCTACCTATGTGGCAAATTTTTGTCTTTTGGTTGTTTTAGCGTTTAAAAAACAAGTACATATTTTAAGTAAATAATTAAAAAAAAAAAGACAAAACTATTTGCAGTTGAGAAAATTGTTATTGCTATATGCTCTTAAGTTTTATTAATATATTTTTTCCTATACGATTACAAAGTGGTCTAAAAATCACATACGTTGTGTTGCTAAAGGATAGGACTCACTATCCAAAGCAATCCAACGGCTTTTGAAAAAATATAACCCTGATCTAATGAATTCTTGTTGTATTTTGAAAATTTTCATAAACTTCATCACGCCAGGCATAATTCGAAACGAAAGAATATACTTTCGAATACATTTTATAAAAGTTACCTAATTGTACATTTTAGTTTTAATGAAATATATTTATACAAATAATTTTATCTCGAACTATTTCGCATTGTAACAATGAATATTTCTAACACAAATCATCTATCACCAATCGAAAATTTAATTTTCTCCCCGAAATGTTTGACAAATTCCCAGCTTTCAAGATAAATTCCCCATCCAGGGGACAAATAATCAATACCGATAGCCCTAAATCTGCTTATCATTGGGCAAATATTTATTAAACTTGATTTAAGAGAACTCACATTAAATCAAAGAGAGAGTGAAAGAGAAAATAAAAAAGTACTAAAATTTTTAGCGTTGCCGCACTAAGATTTAAATTTTATATCGCTAACATATTTTAAATTATCCAAAATTATTAAATTATACTTACAAAAGTTTTTCTTTAGTTTCCGTGTAATGGAAACTACCTTCAAGGAAGATTTCGGAAAAAAATATTAGCACTCTAAAAATAGCTAAAATAAAATTTTCAAAATAAGATTTTATTGAAAAACAACAACTTTAAGCCAAAGAAAATATTTTCTCGAAGTAAAGTAATATTCGAACTTTTAGTTAAAAAAAATATTTGTTGTTGTTTTAGCACGTCTAGATGCATTTCGTTTCTGCTTAAGTCTTCGTCCTTACTAGAAAACATTTGCTGCAAAACTTTATTAAATTCTCTTTTGAAACTGCATTCTTGTCCACACTGTAAAGTTTTTGTTTTGCAGTTTAATATATTTTTCTCATGTATTTCTCATGAGAATGTGATGAGAATTAGATACCCAACAAGAACAGCAACTAGAATCTCTAAAAAGAAACAGCTGGAATCATAGTTCTCAATTTTGGTGGATCTTACTTCCAAAATAATACGCATAATCAAGCACAGAACTGGTGGGATAGGACAGGGAATAAATGGACCCCTCATACAAAAAAAAAAAGAAAAATGGAGAGCCACAATAGCTATAGCCCTTAATTTTAGTGTACGTTACTTTCAAAATAATATACAGAATCAAGCAAAAAAAAAAAAAAAAGCTGGCAGGATAGTAGCGGTGATAAAAGCACCCCTCATACAAAATAATTTTTAGTAAACAATGGATCCAAATGGGTCTCCAAGTGGAGGTGCGGTGTAGCACCACCCTTCCTAACCTATACCCCTTTTAGACACGGAAAGTTTACTTTGCAAAGTGTTAATTCAGCTGGGACAAAGACAGAAAGAGATAATATTCCGCCCTCTGTCTTTCACCCAGCTGAATTAAGACTTTGCAAAGTAAAATTTTCATGTCTAAAAGAGGTATTATATCTAAAGACCTGCTTTAGTTAGAGTCCTCAATTCTACTGAAAACTGCTTTCAATATAAAGTGAAGAGTCGAGAAAAAAATGGCGGGTATGAGGGATAGTAAGAGTATGCAAGAAAAGTTTGTCATCTTACATCAGCGAAGCTGCGATATTTAGAGTCCCCCCGATTCGGTGTGAACTACTTTCAAAATAATGTGAAGAGTCAAGCAGAAAATTGGTGTAATAGGAAGGGGATAAGGGCACCCCCTTACATTAAAAAAATTACTATACTGTAACTGGTAAACTGCAATAGCTAGAGTCTTCAAAGTAGGTGTATATTATTTTGAAAATAATGTGTGTGGCCAAAGAACATTATATTACATACTCATTACCAAGATGAATTCAGTACCAGGTTGCCTTATCAGAGCAGCTGATCATCAGCTGACTTTACCTTATCCGTCAAACTTCATATTAAATAGCATAAATTCTTAATCTGAACTGTCAACATACAAATAAAAATAATCCTAAAACAATTATGTATGTATGTTGTTGTAATGATAAAGCCACTTGGTATTCGCTTTGTCCTTACTAATATTATTAAAGACAATCAACTGCGCACATACATACATACGTAAATACATACATGTACATAACAAAATTTTGTCATAATTTTTTTTTCATACTCGTATATAAAACATCTTATCAATTAAAGGTATTTATTATTGAGTTTGATATCTGTTAAATGCATTTAATTTTGAATATTAAATTTTCTATTTTAGTTTCATGCTGGACATTGCGAACGGATATTATGGAATGGTTGGGTTGCCAGTACTATGACCGAATTCGTATTTTCTGCCTTGGCAATATTTTTAATTTCATTTCTTTACGAAGCTTTGAAATTTGTGCGCGAATACTTTTTGCGTAAAACAGTGAAAGAAGAATCTGAACGTGTGGCTGCTGAAATACGAAAGAAAAATGGTGGACCGATATGTCACGGCTCCAATATGGTAGAAATACGCCAGAAATCTTATGCAGAAAAAATCTTTTCCAGGGTTCATGTTGTGCAAACAGTTGTCAACTTAATTCAAATAATTCTCTCCTATCTGCTGATGTTGATATTTATGACGTTTAATTATTGGCTCTGTTTGGCAGTTGTTTTGGGTTTGGGATGTGGTTACTTCTTTTTTGGTTGGATTCAACGAGATGCATACGAAAATGATTGCTGTCCGTAAATAAATGAAAACGAAAATGAGTTCATATGTTGGGAATTAATTTAACAATAATCGTTTTTTTAACGATGTTGAGAAATTTTTAATTGAAAATGTGATAAAGTAGGGCCGTAGTATTAAGTTTAGTTTAATAGTGCCATTAGTTTTAGTTTAAGTAAACATGATAATTGTAAATAAATTAATTAAGATTTTTTTTATTTAAATGAATACACAAAAATAATTTTTTTTAACCAATCTAATAGTGTTTTCACACTGACATGGTTTTAATAAAAGTTGATTTTAACGTTAAAACCAACTGTTAAAACCTGCACATAGAAAACAGATTCGTTGTGACAACCGAATTTGTTGCCAATTGAATTTTGGCGGTTGCAGCAACTATCATAGAATTCTGCTATAGCGACTGAAATTTTCTTGTGGTACTACTATATTTTAATTATAACCCTCAACCCAATAGTTGCAGCAACAGAAAAAATTGGTTGACAGTATGGAATTTGAAATAAATGTTATTCTTGCTACCGAAAATTTGGTTAATATAATTAAAACAATATCATAATTGGTACCTGTAAAAGAAAAATTGGCCTTCCTTGCTGAAATAAAAATAAACAATAAACGCAAATAAAAATACACAATTTAAGAAATTTATTATTTGACATATTGTCATAAGTTTATTTTAATTGAAATTTATTTCCTAATGGTGAGGCATGTCTATATACATTTCTTCAACCACACATTTTGAAAAGCCACAAACCTGTTATCTTATGCACAGACTTTCAAAAACCATTTGAGAATTCACAAATCATAATATCTTTCAAAGTCACAAAAGTTCATTTTTTAATTTGCTGCTATAAACTATGATAGTAAACACAACATCTAGTTAGTTGCAGCAACTGATGGCAATGAACATGGATTGTTTTTTGGATTAACAGAAAATTGATAGCGTGAACTGAAATATAGTTAATGCAAATGATATTTTATTGGACTAACCTTTTTCCAACCAATCTTTTTTCTGGGTGTGGTTTTACCATACAAATTGTTTTTGTTAAAACCAAATTAAAACCATTTTTGAATTGGTTTTAAGTTGGTTTTATGAAATGCAACCTTGTTTTCGCTGTGATAAATTCAGTGCTGCCAAGTTGAAATGACCGACAGCAGCTGATAATGTTATGCCAGTGAATAACAAGGGATGGCGCTTGAAAACTTTTCAACTTAAAAATGGATACAGCAGCAATAATAATCAAAAAATTATGAAAAAAAAGATTTTTTTTTGGAAGGAAAACAACGATAGTATTTTAAATTGAACTGTGGAAAGTGAAAATAGACAATATGACTGACATTCATCTGCCTATAAAAAAGGTTTATCTTATAATGTATTTGTGCATTTTTATATTATTAACAATATTTCCAAGCACTTCTTCATTCTGTATAAGAAGTTCCGTAATTTAAAAAAATTTTATTTACAAAATATAAAATAATTTCCATTTTAGTGCGCATTGTGAAATATCTCAGTTTTTCATACAAACAAAAACAGTTGAACAGTATGTCCAACAAATGTTATTAAAAAGCAGAAAAAATGCAACAACAAATACACGCATTTCGGCAGGAGATTTATTTTATTTTGAGCAAAGTTATTAGACAGCCTGCGAGTTAAAACCTGAATTTAACAAACTTGCAGTGTGAAAGCAAAATCAGCTGTTTGTGGTTTTAACGTTAAAACCAGGTTTTAACTTTCAGCGTGAAAACACTATAAACTTAGCTTACTTTTAGAATTTTGCCTGTTATTTTGTTATTTAGGCTGGAGCCACACCAGCGTTTTGAAAACATTTGTTTTTGCATTTTCTTAAACTAAATTTAAGATTTTTAAATCATATCTACTAGTTTATAGAATTACAACTGTAGCAATAAAAAATAAAGGCTAAAGGCTCAGTTAG
The DNA here is from genome assembly GCA_949987645.1 of Tachina grossa. Lineage (NCBI taxonomy): Eukaryota > Metazoa > Arthropoda > Insecta > Diptera > Tachinidae > Tachina > Tachina grossa. The sequence goes on from OX465274.1 coordinate 185,341,415, forward strand.
CCGACTGTAATGTAATGTAACTGCAAGGTAGGAAACAGCTCATCGATATTTTTATATGAAAAGTAGGTTACGTTACATTCCATCTCTATAACCATTTTCATTACTTTTCACATAAAAATATCGATCAGCTGTTTCTTACTGTTGCAGTTACTTTAGATTACAGTCGGCTAACTGAGCCTTTAAAATTCAATTAAACGTACAATAAACATAACCATACAAAACAGCTGTTCGAAACAAACTTATGGGCAACACTGTATTAGATGTAGAAATAACCATAACCCAAGGCGAATTCATACTACGTGGCCGCAAGGGCTCAGGTGACTGTTTTCGCCGTTTATAATTTGAATATACGTTGGATGTCAAAACACATTTTTCAGTAAAATTTTTCTGACATTTCAAGATAAATTTCTCACAGCGAATTGAGCTGAGTATACCTTATATGAATTTTCCTTGACCATAACCATAGAAACCAATTAAAATTTGTTTTTTTTCGCCGTAACCATAAACAGCTGTTTGCTGGTTAGACATTTTTGTTGTTGCACTTTTGAAATGAATAAAAAATGACACCATAAACAGCTGTTTATGGTTATGGCAGCACTAATAGGTGAAGCAAATATATATTATGGTTATGGTATTGGTTCTGGCCTTGGCATTATGGTATGACACGTCTGATAACCTAAGTCTCATTTAACAGTTTTTCAGAAGAGCACTTTTAAACTTTAAGCGATTTTTTTTCAAATTATTCCTATATCTGTAAAATATGTTACTTTCTTGCGGGACCATATTATTGCAGAATCTTAAATAAATGTAAATTTAGAATATATTAGCTCGTAAGCCAAGTTAAGTTATTATTGGAAAATAAATTGTATATTTATATAAAAAAAACAAAGCAATTCTACTGTGTAACATTCTTAAAAATTACATAAATAAACTTAAACTTCCTACAGGTGTAATTTTAATTTGGAAGACTATAGTGGCGTCATTATCTCAATTTTAGCTTAAGTCGACTTAAGCACTTTTCTTTTTTGCCACAGATATTTAACTGCCTAAACCAAATAGAAATTTCGCACAGATGTATTTATAAATTGGAAAAATATGGTGGCGCCATTATTTAAATTTTAGCTTAAGTCGACTTAAACACTGTTTTAATTTTTCCATGTATATTTAACTGCGTAAAGTAAACGTAAATTTCGCAAAGGTATATTTATAAGTTGGAAAAATTTGATGGCGCCTTTATCTGAAGTCGACTTAAGCACTTTTAAATTTTGGCCTCATATAATTAACTGCCTTGTGTTAAGAAAAAGAATCACCCTTTGCCGATGTTTTATTATCAACTTCACTTTGTTTCAATGTCAACATTAATGCAATAACAATTTAGCAAGAAAATGGTGTCGTCGATAAACGATAAATATATCAAATACACGTCCCTACTTCTTTGCTAATTTTCAACAAAAACTTTATTAAAAAATTTATTTATATACATACTTCTTACAACTATAATTCGAGCTGAAAAACAGTCAGCCAATGTAGCAATGGTAAAGTAAGAAAATAAAAAACAAGTTCATTATTGAGTTCTTGTTTCAACTTCTTGTTTTTTGTTGTTGAGCTTCTCATTTGTTTAAATGAAAGTTTAACATAATAACTGTAGTTGTTCTAAAATTTTTTGTGCAAAGGTTCCCTGATGATCTGCATTAGCAACAGTGAAATGCGCATTGGATCCAGATAAACCCTTCAATAATCAATTTCAATGTATTTTTAATAAAAAATATTTTACTGAATAAGTAAAATAAAAATTTGGGATTATTGCACTAATGCTCTAATTCAGTAAGATTATTTAGAACGTTTTTGTTTGAAAATACTTTTAAGTTCTTGTGTTTGAATTCTCTAAATTATTTTCTTCAAAAATGGTTGATGTCTTTGATAATGAAAAATAAAAATATTGCCATGTTTTTAAAACAAAAAATTAAATTAAAGTATTATACAGTCGAATCCGCTTTAGCGCAACACGCTTTACTGAAAAAATCGGATTAGTGAAAGCGATACAAATCACCGCACTGATTTTAAACGCAGCTAGTCTTATTCACTTCGCTTTAGCGAAACATCGCTTTACTGAAAATATTGTACTACTGAAAACCAAAAGCAAGCCCACAATTACGTTTTGCGTGAAACTTACTTCGCTTTAGTAAAAAAATAAAGAATGACAAATTTATTTATTACAAATCGATTTCATAGCTTAAGGCTGAAAGAATTGTGCATGTTTTGTCCCTTAAAATATTAAATAACAAAATGTATTTGTCCTTTTCGCTCTTACGTACTTTATTGTATTTTTCTATTATATTATCAATGCAAGTGGGTAGACATTTACTGATTTTAAGCAGTACGCTTAACTGTAAAAAATTTCAGTAATCCGAGCTACGTTTTAGAGAAAAAATCGGATAATTGAAAAAAATTGGGTTTTGGTTACTTTCAGTAAAGCGGATTCGAAATGTGTTGGATATAATGTTTGGAACAAAATCATAAAGCAAATACACGAACCGTCTAGCATAGACAATAAATAATAATTGTTGTAAAGAATCACAACTGCGGCTTTTTCATAAATATTTTTTACTTGTGAGATAAATAACTTTAAAAGTCCTTGTCAATTACATTTTGAGGATTCATTTACTTTTTTGAATAACAAAAACAACAGCATCATGTAACGTAAGTTTGATATAAATCGATTAAATGGTTCGAGAGAGATTGTAGTCGAAAAATAATTATGTAATTGTGAAATTGATTTTTTCAGATCGCTAACTTTTTAGGAATTAAAGACCTGCAACGAATGCTGCAAATTTGATTACAGGTGTTGAAAGGCCATTATTGAAAATCGCACTCATAATTATCTATTTTAATATTAATCATTAAAAACATCAGTCGTAATGTCCCAATGAATTAGATAACAATGGGTTGAATGGTTCGGGAGATACCGCTAACTAAAACTTTAATTTTTTTTTGTTATATTACAATAATACTTAGGGCTAGGATTCATTATCCTATATATACAATAGTGCGATTTTTGAGAAAATGCAACCCTGTATGATGGAGTCTATGTAAATGTTCCACAGACAATAACAATTCATCAGATCAGGGGCCTAATTCCTGCACTCGTGATCGGAATTGCATTCGAATAGAAATTAATTTCGATGGCACTCGTTACCAAGCGAATCGAGTTTTTGTTTCAGTGTTGGAAAAAGGCAAATATATTTATATATAAATTTATTTAACAACACTGAATAAATTGTAAGTAAAAGCATATGTTTGTATTTATGTATGTGTGCAAAAATATATGTATGTACGTACATACACACGTACATATATGCAGAAAAAAGAAATGAATATACATAAATGTTATTTTCATTTTAATTTAATTAATACTTTAATAATAATAAATTAGTGTGAGGTTAGAGAATAGAGCACTAGCCACATTTTCGATTCTTTTATTGGTTGACCAGAAGCAGTTAATTTGTTATTTAGATGCTCCCAGAGTTGGTTGATTTTTTTATTTTCCCCGACAACTCTTAGGCAAAATATTATTTGCCAAGTCAGTGTGTTTTGTTATATTTAAAGTCAACTAGAAATTCTTTAATTTGTACTTTTTTATACGTACATTTGTGCATTCATTCATTTATAAAAAAAATAAGTCAAATATTGAACATACATTTTCTTTTTCTTCGCTTTTTCTATGTTAAACATGATTTCGAATGCCTTTTTGCTTGCGAGTAAAAACACGAACGGTTGCGTTCGAATGTATGCACATTAGAATGCTGTCATTAGAAATTTCGATATGTGCTATTCGCAACCGAATGCGAAAATCCCAAAAGTTAAAAAACTCGCACATTCGAGTAATAACTCGCTCGCAATCTAATGCGGGAATTAGGCCCCAGGGTTGTATTTTTTCGTAAGTCTTGCGATTGTGTAGGATAGTGAGTCTTGGCCTTTAGCGGAAAGTTCCACCAGTGACTTGTTGCCAGCCTCAAAACTCAATTCCCGAAATCGCTTTTTATTATTATATGTACATACTTAAGGCTCAGTTAGCCGACTGTAATGTAATGTAACCGCAACAGTAGGAAACAGTTGATCGATATTGTTATGTGAAAAGCAATGAAAATGGTTATAGAGATGGAATGTAACGTTACCTACTTTTCATATAAAAATATCGATCAGCTGTTTCCTACGTTGCAGTTACATTACATTACAGTCGGCTAAAGGCTCAGTTAGCCGACTGTAAAGTAATGTAACTGCAACAGTAAGAAACAGCTGATCAATTTTGTTATGTGAAAAGTAATGAAAATGGTTAAAGGCTCAGTTAGCCGACTGTAATGTAATATAACTGTAACGTAGAAAACAGCTGATTGATATTTTTATATGAAAAGTAGGTTACGTTACATTACATTTCTATAACCATTTTCATTATTTTTCACATAGCAAAATCGATCAGCTGTTTCTTACTGTTGCAGTTACATTACATTACAGTCGGCTAACTGAGCCTTAATTTTCATATAAAAATGTCGATCAGCTGTTTTCTACGTTACAGTTACATTACATTACAGTCGGCTAACTGGGCCTTTATAGAGATGTAATATAACGTAACCTTCTTTTCATACAAAAATATCAATCAGCTGTTTTCTACGTTACAGTTACATTACATTACTGTCGGCTAACTGAACCTTAACTGAGCCTTTATGCTTTAAATTATCAATCAACTTGAAATTTACAATTAAATTAATTACAAATATTGACAAAAAAAAAAATACTACGTGTATGTTGTGTCTTTATTTAAAATAAAACAAAAAAATATCTACAACCGGGCGAAAATAAAATATATGCTAAGTTTTAAATACAACTTAAATTAGAAATACAAACTTATATATTTAATACAATAAAAATTTACACATTCGTATTTAAAAGTACATTTTAATTATTTATAATTATAAAATAAAAATGACTAAAATCTGAATACTTAGGATATAGTACATTCATACATACATACATGAATTATTTATGATAAAAAAGGATAATAAATATTTTTGATAGATTTGAAAAAAGTAAAGAGCGTTTAACGCTAGTGTTCACTATCCCGCATAATTGAAAGACTTTTGAAAAAATATAACTCTGACACTGTATTCTGGAACTCGCTAAAGCTAAAGCTAAATTCGATCGCTAAAATGCTGAACAAACAGAAAATTAAAATTTTTTTGGCGACGACATAAAACACTAAAATTTTGGAGCAATAAATTTTTGAGCCAATTCCTGACTTAGCAAGACAAGTTTGAAAGTTGCATTTGTAGCCTAAAATCGATTTTTAACGCTAAAGATTTAGCTTTAGCGAGTTACAGAATACGGCGGCTGATCTAGTGAAGTGTTATTGTTTTTTTTTTAATTTTCAGGGTTGTATTTTCTTAAAAGTCTTGACTAAGCAAACTAGTGAATACTAACTAGCCTTTATATAATATCAATACAAAAAGGAAGGAAAAAGAGCTTTAGAGAATATAAAAACAGGGCTTTAAATAAAGAAAGCACTGGATTCAATTTAATAAGTTAATTATGGATACCAAGTAGTCTCATGGTGGATTGATATTGATCGTTATTTAATAACAACACAGAATTACCAGACTTATCAAAAACACACTGCACATACTCCATTTACGTGTTTATCGAAGTGTTTAAAGCTAAAACACCACTAACCACTGTCTAACAAAACAAGTAAAACATCTCAAAATCGATCAGACGTCATACCATGTTCACACTTGTATATTTAAACGTGTTTAAGATAATAATTTATTGACAAAACGTCAACCTTAAACATTTAAAATGTAATGTGAACGGTTGTGTTTAGTTTTGGCAACTTTGTGTTGTTATTAAATGGCGTCACGTCAAAAATTATTTGGTAAACAAGTAATTAGTTCAAAAATACTCAATTCAATAATTTATTGACGAAACGTCAACCTTAAACATCTCAAATATAATGCCTTAAGCACGTTTAAAGGCGTAATTAGACGTGACATGGCTATGGCGTTATGGCGAGTCACCTATAATCAAATACAGTGTTGGCCATTAGTTTGGTTCGAACGGCTGTTTTCTATGGCTATGGTTATGTCACGTCTGATTGTACCTTGTGACCATAAGTGTGCACATGGTATAAACTTGAGTTATAAATCTTATTTGTTTATTCTCCATGGCTGATTTTCAGCGTCTGGACGACCGAACACTTAACCAATTGATATTTGCTTGCTATCCATAATCGACCTAATAAATTTATTAAAATATTATTAAATATTTTTTGGGGCGATAAAATAATCTCGATTTGAATTTCGGTTTTCTTAGAGTATCTTTCTTTTCTTCTTTACAATTCTTATGAATTTTGAGGCTTTAAACCTTTTTAAGGCAACTAAATGTGTTTTTTCTTTAATATTACTATTAGTTAGTGCTTTAAAAGTTGTTTAATTCTCATAAGCCGGTGGCTCCGGCTGTCATCATGCCACCGTGATGATGATGGTGCATGCCACCATTTTGAAAATACATGTAGTAATTGTAGGGTTGTTGAGAGGCGGCAGCGGCTGCAACCGCCACCTGGGTGGCGGCCACTTGATGCTGAGCCAAGGCTGCTGTGTTTGAAGCACTTTCACAGTCTAATAATTGCTGCGAGCCGGTGCCAGTTGCTGCGCCTACCGGGGAGTGAGTTAAAGGCAGCCCCGAAGGAAGGCCACCAGCAACTGGATTGCCAACTTGGCAACTGGCTCTTAAAGCCACCGCCTGATGATGAGCTAATATGTCGCTGACCGTGTGCGAGGAGGGCCAACCGTGGGCAGCAGCTGCCGCCGCTGCAGCCGTTCGCATTTGATGTGTTTGTGCTGAGCTCGATTGCGTTGGAGAGGGACTACCACAAGATACTGCTGATTTCATGTTGTAGGCGCTGTAGGGCTGATAGTACAGATGAGGATGATGAGCATGCGCCGCTACGGCAGCTGCTGCATGCGTGTGATGATGGGCCGTTGCTGCTGCTACAGCTGTGACGGCTGCATGTGAGGTCGCATGATGGCCATGATGGTGGGCATGGTGGTGTGTGTGATGAGCGCTGGCATGTGTGTGTGGGTGTTGAGGTGAGACATTTGTGGCTGCTGAATTTGCCGTCACGAGCGAGCCGCCGCCGCCGCCGCCATGATGGTGGTGATGATGATGTGTTATTGACCCCAATTTGTTGCGTAATATTCTAGATATTGAACTAACACTGGGTACATTTGTTTTATCGCAGATGCCTTCACTCAACAAACGATCACGTATTTCCCAAGCGAAAATACCAGGATCTCTCTGTTTTAATTCTCGTATGTAGTTTACGACTTTTGGTGTGGTAACTCGTGGCTTAGAGCCACCTATAGCACCGGGTAATATAGAGCCTGTTTCATGATATCTGGCTAAAATCTTTGAGACACAACCATGACTCACCCTTAACTGGCGACTTATGTCACAAGGTCTTATGCCAAGGCGGGCCAATTCAACAATTCGCATGCGTGTAGCATTCGGCAACGGTCGACCATTAACAAATACCCCGCCCAATTGATTGACTTCACCATATTGAGGACATTGGTTCTCTAAAAATAAAAGAAGAAAATAGTGCGATCAGTATTATGGAAATTTTCTGGGAAAATTATGTTATGTGTTTATGCTTTTTTCACTGCTGTTCCAAATACTACATACAATAATAATAAATTTGTTTTTACAGTAGCATGAGTTCATAATTCAATTTAATAGCGAGCGTAGTTCCTAGAAATGCGGATATTAGTAGTTTGCTTAGCGCTGCTTTTATGTTGAGGATTTTATGCTAAATTTAAGTTGGATGGTAATAAAGAAATTTGTTAGAATACTTTACATATCGTTACCTTAATTTAGAAGGCCCTAACTCATAATTTTTTGAAAACGATTTTTTTTTTGTATATTTCGATAGAATAACATCGAAATGTATCGAAAAATGCAAAAAAATCGATTTCAAAAAAATAATAAGTTGGGGCCTTTCTACACATATTAAGGTAACGATATGTAGATATACACAGAAATGGCCTTAACGTTGTGAAATTTATTAAATAAATATTTTTAAATTTCTATTTGAAATTCGTTTGTTCTACCATTTAATTTGTTTCTAGTTTAATTTCGTATATTTAAAAATTTTTAATTATGACCATAGAAACTCTAATACAACAAGTGTAACATGATACAGAAAATGAATGTCTCGCGAAAATAGCCAACAACAAAAAAAAAAAAAAAAAAATATTATGCACATATGCCCTGCTATCAACAAGTGGCAAAAGAAAAAATCTTTTTAATAGTGAAACTCCACTTACAACTTCTAATTATTAAATAAGAAAGAAATACACATTTGATGCACAACAAATAATTTAAAATGCAATCGGTAGCTGCGGCTGCTTCTACGGATTTGACTGACTTGTGGTCTTTGTTGAATAGTGATTATGAGGTTTTATAATTATTGTATAAACTAACAATCCACATGTTCATAAATTTTACTACATTTTGAATACTTATGTAATAAAAAGAAAAATATAACAATAATAATGACTATTAAAAAAAAGAAACAAAATAAAGAATTGTGTAAAACGTACGTGTTTAAAAGTTTGCTGGAATTATGAATGAAAGTTTAAGAATAAGAAAGAAAGAAACAATAAGGTCGTTACTCTGATAGAGTGGGAGAGAGATTTTGTGTGATTCATGCAAAATTTTATAGATGCAGACATACGACTGATAAGGAAGTTAATATTAGGGTAGTTCTAATGTGGATATTTGTATATTCGAATTAGAAGTGGATAATGTTCAAGTTCTAGGTGGTATTAAAATAATTATTATTAGATACATATACATGAACAAACTTATTCCTAGTACACATCTGGTATTTCTTGTGTTGTCATTTTTAAAACGTGTGCAACGTCGTTCATATTATATTTTTAATATATGTAGATGTACAGGGTGGGCCAAAAGAAACCAAGGGGTGTAAAAGTTTAATAACTTTTTTGTTTATTAACTTTTTTTTTTTCTTTCAGATTATATAATATACAAAATGGAAATTTTTTACACTAAGTATGAAAAATTATGTCTCTTAAATGACCACCGTTTTCAGCTTCGCACTGATGGACTCTTTTTAGAGCATTTTCCATAACATCTTTCAAAACTTGTGGCTGTAGCGTTTGAATTTCTGCAACAATGTTTGCCTTGAGTTCAAGGATTGTCTCTGGCTTGTTCACATACAGTCGCTCCTTCAAAAAACCCCAAAGAAAATAGTCGGGTGCTGTCAAATCTGGCGATCGCGCTGGCCAAATAATTTCCGAATTTCGAGATATTATTCGCTCTCCAAAAATTTGACTTAAAAGTGCCATTGTGTCTCGGGCAGTATGGGCAGTGGCTCCGTCCTGCTGAAACCACATACCAGGTCTGTTTTCAAGAGCAGGACGTAAAAAATTTTCTATCATAAACCGATACCACTCTCCATTTACGGTTACAGCACTTCCATCTTCATTCTCGAAGAAGTAGGGCCCAATGACATTTTCAGATGTGATCCCACACCATACTGTACACCTGATGGGGTGCAATTGGCGTTGATGAATGGCTCTTGGATTTTGAGAACCCCAGAACCTACAGTTCTGCTTATTAACAAAGCCATTCAAATGAAAATGAGCTTCATCACTCATAATCAAATTTTCAATAAAGTTGATTTCATTTATTCATTTCTTATTTTCTGATTTTCATTTATTATTTTCATTCAGTATAAATTCTCCAAGTGTTGTCTATATAATCTGAAAGAAAAAATAAAAAAAATTAATAAAGAAAAAAGTTATTAAACTTTTACACCCCTTGGTTTCTTTTGGCCCACCCTGTAGTAGATGCTTACTGTTAACGCACACATGCATTGACATTAGTTGTGTGAGCTTGCTTTAAAAAACCACCCGTCAATAGTAATATTTAATCCCCATTTGTACCGAGAAGTGCCCCTATTATCCGTTATTAATCCACCGGATTCCCATGATGAAGCCCCTGATATCCTTCAGTTTACTCTTTCGATATCACTAATGATCTCGTGGAAACGTTTGCTCAGCCATATAAGCCTATGACGTTGCAGCTTCGAGCAATGGAAGACAATATGTTCAATGGTTTTCGGTTCCTCTTCATCCCCGCACGTCCTGTAGAAATCTGTGTGTCAGGTCCGCAAATGCTGGTTCTTGCTTTGACCGAGCAGTGACAAGTCAACTATCACGACTAGAAGTTTGGATCTTCCTGAGTCATGTTTTGGCCATATAGCCCTCGAGACTCTAGAATCCTCCTTATTTCACCGTGAACGATTGATCCTGCTCTCTACCCAATTACTGAGTTCCCTGTAGTAACTACCCATCAGTAATTTCACCCATCTGTCACACATTCCCTTATCTAACTCGGACCCTCAACACTGCTGTGACCAGGTACCCGACATAGTCTGACACTATATTTATCCATAAGCAAGTTGAGGGCTTTCCTACAGCCACTAACAAATTTCGATTTGACATTGATTTTAGCGCTGCCTGGCTGTCGACGTAGAAGGTTACCTTCTCACCTTCAGTTACATACCTACTGGCCACTAGTTCCGTGGCGCTGAGGATCGCCAGGATCTCAGCTTGGAAAACGCTGCATTCATTCGGCAGTCTGAAAGAACTACGAATGTTCGTTCACAAGATATAGATACCAGACCTTGTGCCTTCCCACATTAAGTTAATACTAAATGCCTTTGAAAGCAAACAACAAATTATGGCACAACATCTGAGTTATGAAAAATCGAATAATCAAAAATACAGTTTAAAAATGAATGAGTGGACTAGTACTAGAGGTAGGCAAAATGGTAATTGTTACAGTCTGGTTCTGGGTAGAATTTTAGAACATGTAATTTCAAAAGAAAAAACTAAAGACCTGGTACGGCAAAAATGCCAGTTTGCCAGAAACCGAGTACAAAGTTTTCAATTTACACACAACTTAAGGGAATACGAAAGGAAAATTTTATTTTGCTTTCAAGAGTTGAGTAAACAAGATATTTGTGTGAAATTTGTACACAATATGAAGAATGATATCAGGATTAATTCTGCATCTTTAGTTCAAAAATTCCATTTTTTTAGTTATGACGTTCTTTAAGTAAATGAGCGAAATGTTCAACTTAATTGTAACCATTAAAAAAAACAGTAATTATTACATTGGCTGCACCCTGTCAAAAAAATACTTGTGTGGCAACATTGTTTTCATATGATAACAATGGGTGCATTCATAAGACGTAGCTGTTGTGCAACCGTTGAGTGTTTGTCTTAGAAACGCATTGTTGAGTAGTTCCGCTCCACTCAACAGTTGAGTAATTTTCCATCATAAAATTTTTTCGCTACCTATAGTCAACATGTTGTGCTCAGCCTGAACAGCTGATCGAATAGAGCTTTATCTTTTATTTGATTTGTTAGGTGGCAGGAGCAAATATTTGTTAAATTTTACATTACAAATGCGATGAAGTAACAAAATAAAGATATAAGATTAAATTATATCCATCAAGCCGTTTCTAAGACGTAACTGTTTCTGGCCAACAGTTTCACAACTGTTGAGCTCAACAGCTACGTCTTATGAATGCGCCCAATGTATAGCCGTTGTTGTTTATTTACATTTATTTGCAATTACAAACTTATTCCTTACAACTACACTTCGAGCTGAAAAAAGTCAGCCCATGTAGTTAGTAATGATAAAATAAAAATGAAAAAATATTTTATAGTTAGTTTTAATTATTAGTGTTCGAACTTTATTTGTTTCTGTATTTAAATATTTGTTTCCCATTTGTTTTAACAAATGTTAAACTTCAAAACTAGTTTACTTCAAAATTTCATTGGATTTGGATATTGTGGCTTGTACTGCCAATGGAGCAGCAGTGAATATTAAATTTGGATTAGAAAACTGAACAGAACTGTAGCTATGCACATTTGGCTCACTTAATCCTTCTTGCGGTGATGGATGTTCCTTATGAATATAGTATTCATAAGGCAGAGAAAATGCTTTTAAATTTCTATTGTAAAATCATAAAAATTCAAACAATTTTGCTTTCAAATCTAATTTACACAATAACTACCCAAAAAATTTAAAAAACCGCAACCGGTCTGTTAAAGTAAATTTTAAACCAAAATCGCGGTTTTTTTATTTTATCGGTTTTAGAACCACCATAATATTCTGAAGAATTTACAAAAAAAAAACATATTTACTAACATGAATAAATGTGTAAATACTTAATGAAATAAGAATCAATAAGCAAGCAAATGCATATTTTTGTTTATTTTATTTTGAGGAAACACAAAAAAAGAACTTAGTTCACAGATGTTCAGTTTAAATCTGCAAATTAGGAAGGAATCAACTATTTTCTATTTTTTCCCTCAATGGCAAGTTGTAAGGAAAATTTTAAAATTTAGGTAAATGTGTTTTCATTGTTAAGAAATTGCGAGAATAGAATTTATTACCGGATATCGCAATCGATAACCGAAATCTTTTTTCTAAAAGCATTTCCAAATAAATAATTAGCCATTTGCTTAAATTCGTCAGTTTATTATTTGTTATAGTGATTTGTTTGTTATTGAAAAAAAAAAAATAAAAAAAAATTATTAAAACTCTAAAATTGAGTGTTTAATACCAAATTTAAAACGTGAGCTTGCATTAATAGGTTTTTTTTTTATTTTCTAAGCTTTAGTTGAATGAAATAAATGTATTTAACGGGTAGAGAATAAAGTATTGCAAATACCCTACATGGGTAAAAATCAGAACAGAAGTTGTTGAGGCCGCACTGAATGGAATGCTTACAGATTTTTACGCAAATACAGAAAACATGTCTTCTTCGTGTAATTGTGTAATAAACTAAATTTGTATAATTACTTTATAATTCATAAAAAACATTTTACGTTTATTACAGGTTTATTTGACAAATTTCCCATAGAAATATGTCAAATAATTCCTTAATAAATATGAAATATTTTTTATGAATAAGGCAATTAATATATAACCGCACACTAAAGCCGGTTATTCTTAAAAACAACTTGAAATTAATTTTCTCTTATTGTTCCCAGGCAGCGTTGTCAACTTTTAAATTTCAAAAAGCACTGAAATCAGGAAAAAAACGCGTATTTTAAGTAAAAAAGCACTAAATTAAAATTTTTTTTGTTTAATAAAAAAAATTTTTTTTATAAAAAATATAGAAATCGGTTGACCTTGCATTTTATTTATGAGAATCAGTGAATTCTAAAATCAATTTGACGAAACCTATTTAAATTATTATAAAAAATTTAATTTTTTTCGTCAACGAAGAAACAAATCACCTGAAATTAGCAGTAATAAGCAAGTCTTTTTGACTTTCTGATTAGATTTTGAACTCGATGGGAGTAGTAGCTAAATTTTTTAAAATCAAGACTTTCGAAATTTGATTTTTATTAAACCATGCTGTGGAAACATTCTTTCAGAGCAAACGCGATATTAATAACAAAGTTACAAAATTAAAAAAATAATTTGCAAGTTAACCAAGTTATATAAACTTAAATTATTTGTACTATTATTTTAGAAAATAGGAACGAAGTAGGTTATAAATATGTAACCTAAAACGGCAGCTCTATCAGCAACACAATTTTCTCGTTTCAGACCGCTTTTATACAAAGCCAAGTGTAAGGACAACTTTTTACGTATTTTAGACTTAAATAAAGTAATAAAGGTAAAGACGTTATCAACTTCTGTGTTTAAACATTAAAGTTTGATGGAAATGCAATTTCGATAATGCCCCAAACGAGTTTATATCAAATTAATCGTAATAAGACTTTATTTCTGCCCAAAACTCGATAGCGAACTCAAAGTTTATCCATTGCATTAAGTGAATTATTCTCTTTTTACTGTATATACTAGTAAATATTTCGCTATTAGACTATACTTGCATTATGTCTTCTTTGTCTTGTGGCAAAACACTGTTTCCAATGATTGTGCTTAAAATGTGAAAGTTTGAGAATAAAATGCACGTATTTCTTCAACCAAGTTTTGTACAATCTTATTAGAATATTTTGAAATGTTCCATTTAACTTCAGTGCTTATGTTTTTTAAATGTTAGACTTCTACCAAAAAATATATATGTATATTATATTTATAAGGAAAATTCTTTTTGAATTTTGGGTTTAGTCACTAAACTTTAGTGCCACCGCCAAGAAATAAAAAGCACCAAAAATTAGTTTAAAAAAGCACCGAGCACTAACTTCAAAATTTTTCGCGTCGAAAATTTCAAAAAGCACTAAAAACGGTGCGAAAAGCACCGAGTTGACAACGCTGAGAACAGCGCTGGGTTAAAAATTAAGCTGAATCGGTTCTTAATGGCTGATGTTTCAAAAATAGAAAATGTTTCCCCGCATTCTGTATATCGTCGTCCACACTATGAAATATTTAAATTTGCATTGAATTTACGTTGTTTCAACTTGAAATAACTTTGATTCCACATGATTTTTTATTATAATTTAAAAGTACAAGAAATTTAAATCAACATGAAATAAAGTTATTTCAAAAGAAAATGATTTTTTAAGATTACTGTAAATAATATCGAATTAACATAAAGCAAACTCATTGCTGAAAAATGTTAAATTAACACTGTTTTCATAGATTTTATCATGAAAGTTTTTTGTGTATCTAATCCCATAGATTTATTAATTTTACTTTATTATAATTTAAACTGGTAGTGTTACTTTGAAGTTCACAATGTATATTTAATTTAATTTGAAATAAATTTATGAAGTTTAGAAATGAATATTTGAATTTATAGAAAAAAAAAGAAAATGCATTCAATTGTTACATTTCGCTGCAAAAGCTTTGCAAGTTGTTAAACTAACTTTCAGTTGACAGTGCATAAGTTCGGCATTTAATAAAAATTGTGGAAATGTTTTACAAACTAATCGTTAGTATAGTCTTACTGTTTGCTTTAAACTCTAAAGAAAATTTTGCGAATCCTGTTGAAACTTCACATCACAGCATTAATAGTAAATCTTCAAATTTTGAAGCTAAGGAGATTGAAATTTCTCAACAAAACCGAAAAGTAAGAGGAGAAAAAATAAAGATTTTTAAGGGCCAAACTCAGAAACATATGTAAATTAGTGAATGACTACAGCCTAAGTAATTTGAGTATTAGTTCAAGAAAGACTGTGAATTTCTTGAACTAACATTTACTTAAAACCATGATACAATAATATAAAGGTAAAACCATTCTCTCTTTTCGTCGCCATATTAACCTTCTGACGTTTACCCTGATTATTTTTTAAGGCAGAGGTCCATAGCTCGCTTTTTGCGCGTTACGCTTTCTATGCATCTGTCAAAAAAGTAGAATCAATGTAATACTATGTGACAAGTTACATTGCAAAAAGCGCAGAACGCGTAGGCTCGTTCAAAGCAAAAAGTAGGTCTACTTTCTACTTTTGTACGCGTTACAAGCACCATGAAATAAAGTCAGCTGTTCTTGAAAGCTAAAGATGTTAAATAATACTTTATTTCTTACGTTATCGATAAATATTATTTTACCATGGATAATTTTTTTCTTTTTTTTTCAATAAAAAAAATTTCTTAGTAAAAAAAACTTGTTTAATAAAATATATGATTTTTTTCATTAAAGCGATGTATTTTAATTAACTTCTCAGTTATCGATTACTTTTACGTACTGAGTGTCATCTCCGCTAAATCTGTATTATTTACTTTGTGTGCATTACATATTTTTAAACAATAAAATGGAAGAAAATTTAATAAATTAAATATACAAACTCGACTAACTCCACAAATTCTTTTAAAAACTCGATTTCACTCTCCATTTTTTCTTTATAAGTATTTTTAAACAAACGCACACAGCTGATCAAAACAAAAATAAAATGGCGCATGAAAAGCAGTGCATGTAACTCAACGCGAACAAAGTATAGAATGAAACAAGAGAATGAAACGCGTGTAAAGCATTACGCGCAAAAAGCGAGCTATGGACCTCTACCTTCACTCTCAAAAATAATGCTACCGTATTCATTTGTAAAATCCCAGTTTTTTGATTACTTTTTTTGACTGTTATGCTTTTTTAATTAAAATAAATCTTCTATAACAAAAATATTGAAAAATTCATCACTTTTACATTAAAAGTTATTAAATAGATATTAATATATCCCAATAAGCAATTTTGCTTGAAATCAAGTGTAAAGCAATTATTATTCAAGCCACATATTCAATTGTCAAGGGTTGAATTATGCTTGATTTACACTTTATTTCAATAGCATTCTCCAGTGAAATGGGAACTTGAACTCAATGCGAACAATTCAGTTGTAGTACAGTTTAATTCAAGCCTTGAATTATACTGTAATTCAACCTTGTATTACAGTTGAATTCAAGTGTATTTCAAGCTGAAAAAACAAGGCTTTTAAAATGGAAGCAAAATGCAATTCCTTTATTTTCTAATAATTATTTTCTGCACATCTGCCTTCGCTATTGTCTTCACGTTTTACTCACCTTTGTTTTCCAAATTCGCTTTTATTTATTTGTTTTTGATATATTCACCACAATTTCAGTTTTAATAATAAATAAATTACATATTTGACAAGGTTTGAGCATATATGTATATTGTTTGATTTTTTATTTAAAAATATTTTCAAACTTGAAAATTACTTGAAAAAATGCTTGAATTCAACTTTGTTTTCAGTTCAATTTCAAGTGCTTGAATTTTAATTTTTTGGTTGCTTATTGGGATATAATAAATAATTGTGATTTGTGTAAAAAAATAAATGTTGAGCAATGAGCTGCATATAAATACCAGCAATTCCTCTTCAAAGGCAACTGTCATATTAAATACATCCATTACATTATTGCTTTAAAGCAGTGTTGTCCACACGTACACTTTCACATTCTGGGAGTCTATTCCGTATGTTTGGGATTTTAAAGTTTTAATAACATAAGGTGAAACATTTTCAAAAGCTCAGAAGAAAATGGATGATATGAATTTTCAAAATAGGTGTACAGATTCTTTACAAACATGAGATTCTACGATGGCAGACAGAAACACAGATACCAAGGGTAACAAAAAAGAAAGTGAAACAAAAGCCGTGTAAAAACAAGGCTATTTTGTGCTAATTAAGGCTGTGAAGAAGAGAATTATTGGAGCGAAGCCGTTTAAAATAAGCACATGCGATTCAAATGTTCAAAATTCATGTTTGAAAAATTTTTAATATACATATCTTCCTTCAGAGCATAAACCATTATATCGTTAACTTAATACGAAAAGGCCCTAACTCATTTTTTAATATTTTACAGGAGGAGGAAAAAACTAAATAAAAAAGATGCAATATTGATACAAAATTTTTTTAAACGCAATATTATGTGCTTATGTAAAGTGTTTTAAATAAAAATTGCGTTTAAAAAAATTTTGTATCAATATTGTATCTTTTTTTACTTAGTTTTTTCCTCCTGCTGTAAAATATTAAAAAATGAGTTAGGGCCTTTTCGTATTAAGTTAACGATATGTATTATTCAAAACCACAAATTACACATTTCCAAAAACATTCCTAAAAAAAGTTCCCTGTAATTTCGTGTGGCAACGTTTTCCCCTCTCTTTACAAAAAAAAAAACAGTAATCAAATAATTGGGACAAAAGTCAGAATTAATTTTATACGTCAAATGTGGTTGTACCTTCATATTATTGTATCATGCTTAAAACTCTTTAATCAGAATTTGTTTTTTAATTAATTCTAAAATAGTCTGTTCATTTAAACATATCAAACATTTTCAATTAATTAATTGAAAACTTATTTTAAGAAACGTTTTTTGGACGATTTAATTGAATTGTTTGATTGGTTACACGATTATTATTATGAGGATGAAGATGATGATGCCAGCCTTCAGGAAGAAATCAGTCAAGTTGAAATTGGAACTACACAATATGGTAAAAATAATGGAGCATTTTCATAGTCAAAAGATAGTATACTTTAACTGCCGTATTGAGAAAAAAATAATGTCGGTTTACAAAAGGTATGTATGGAAATTAGTTTGTTAAACGTTTTGTAAACCTGAATTAAGTTTTTCTGAATAAGGCCTTAAGAGTTTAAAGCCAATATTTTGTATGGTATTACTGGTTTTACATTTTTAAAGTATACTTTTTTTACTATGAATATTTTTGTTCAGACATGTTGAAAAAATTATTTTTAATATTTCTCATTTCAAACTGGTTGGAAAATATCGCACTTGTTCTGTTACATAAAAAAAATCAATCAAGTACAACCTATCCTTCATGATGTGCCGTCTTCAAACACTCCACCAAGTCGTCCTCACCCAACGATGACAAATGAAGAAGTATACTTGCCAAAAGAACAATCAACAACTAAAAATGTTCAGAGAGAAGGAACTGTGGATGCAACTGCAAATCAGCCCACATCAGAGGGTGCAACCGTTGCATTAATGCCCGAAAATACAACAGAAAGCGCAGCAGTATCTAAGGTTTCAACAACAACTACAACTGAGACTTCAATCACAACCTCAGGAGAGAAAACCGCGGCAGTAAAAAACTCAAACTCGGAAAACCAATAAATTAAACACATAGATCACAACAGGCCACACAACAACACGACTACAAATGCTGATGACTTCAACATATTTATAAAAATAAAATTACTTATTTAAAATGTACATATATTTATATTACATAAAAATATCTGTGGCAATAAGAAAAAGTTCTTAAGTCTTATTTGACTCTTTTGCAGGAGAGCACTTTTAAGCGTTCAAGTCGATTTTCAGACATTTATTTCTTTTACAGTTAAATTGGGAAATTCTCCGTTAACCTTTATTTTTTAAGCAAACATCGTTCTACACACTGAAAAAAAGTCTAAATAAATTCAGTAAAATGGGACTCTGACTCGCGCACGAAGGGTTCCGTACGAACACTAGATATGTAATTTAATACAAACTTCATCCTATATAATATATAGTTTTGGCATTTTTTCGTTTTTGGGGTCTTTTAGGTTTTTTTTTTGTTTTGGCGATTT
Organism: Tachina grossa; assembly: GCA_949987645.1. NCBI lineage: Eukaryota > Metazoa > Arthropoda > Insecta > Diptera > Tachinidae > Tachina > Tachina grossa. Next base: position 185,360,512 of record OX465274.1, read on the forward strand.
TTCGGTTTTGGCGATTTTTTTAAGTTTTGGCTTTTTTTAGTTTTGACACTTTATTTTCTTGTTTTGGCGATTTTTTCGGTTTTTGGCGTTTTTTCATTTCGGCGATTTTTTTTATTTTTGGCAATTTTTTTCATTTTTGCGATTTTTTTTAGTTTTGGCGAGATTTTCGCGTTTGGCGATTTTTTAGATTTTTGGCTTTTTTTCATTTTGGCGATTTTTTCGAATTTGGCGATTTATTTTAGTGTTAGAAATTTTTATTTTAATTTTGGAGATTTTTTTCGTTTTGGCAATTTTTTTTTAATTTTTGGCGATTTTTTTTTTTTTTTTGGTTTGGCGATTTTATAATTTTCGGTTTTTTTAGTTTTACCGTTTTTAAAAATTTCAAGTGTTTGCCTCTTACGGTTTCCAAGATATAGCAAATTGTCAAAATTACATAGTCAAAATTGCATTAACTGATGGACCACCCTTTAATTTAAATTTTTTAAATTTTAGTGTTAATTGTTGCAGTCTGTATAGAATTACACTAATTTTACAAATTTCAAGTTTCAATATACATATGTATGTTCATACAATTGTATGTAATTACATGGGATTTTAACATTTTTCGTTACTCGTTTTGGAACACCCTTTAATTTTTAATTCTCATGTATTTGTTGTTGTAGCGCCCAAGGTTCTATATACATACTCTGTCCAAATTTCAGATTCGTAGTCTTACGGTTCCTGAGAAAATACCGTGTGACGGACAGACGGACAGCGTAGCGAAAACAATAGGGTTCCTTTTCACCTTTGGTGTAAGATAAGTCGCAAGGTATAGTGCTCTAACTTCCTGAAAAATCTTACAAATTACTTTTTCCTTTTTGCCAGAGATATAAAAAGGCGTCAATTTATTTCTTTATTTAAATTTTGAGATGTCCTTTCTGTTATACAATATCCAATAATCTTAAGCTATCATTCATTTCACATTTTGTGTTGTATTGGCAGCACTATGCTGGTTAATTATCGCTTAAAGCCCGATTAGATGAAGGGTGACGTAGCTGCGACAACTCATACGTTATCTTTTGGAGTCCCTTCTTAAATTAATGCGCGTTTACATGAAGATTTTTTATCGCAATAGTCAGGGGAGTTTTTGATATTAATATGATCAATGCTATTTACACTGCAATTACACATGCTCGAAAAAGTCGAATCTCTTGCCATTTGCTTTGCTGTTTACACATGCCATTGCCACTCCATTTTAAAAATGTCGTCGAAGCGAGCTGGCTCAGTCTCGCTTCCATTTTTACTTTTCCTTTTGTTTATAGAATAGAGTTACCTAGTACGTCACAAAGGCGCATTCTTGAGGAAACTATTAACACGTATTATTATTATTATTTTAATAATATTAGTTCTTTATAATTAACAAACTCCAGTTTTTCATACACAAATCAAGTTATAAATCATAATAACACATTTAACAAGCTAAAATATTAATTTAATTTTCACAGTAATCCAATAAATTTGCATCAAATGTATAACAGGGTAACACTTTTCTTCGTTTTGACATTCAATGGCATGCAACTGCCAAATTTTCACTCGCATGCAAATTTTGCTGCCACTGGGGCTGCCATTGAGAAAAATTAGAGTGTGTTAGTGAAAAATCGTGAGTGTATTGAGTTTTTCGAAATGGCATGCCACTATAGTGGCATGTGTAAATGGTATGTTAATCGTTCATTCGTAGCAGTGTTGCCATTAAGGAACAATTTATATTTGGAATATTTTTGATCACAAGTAGGAAAGGCTCTAAGGCAATGCAGAAAAACGTTATTAGGCAAGAAAACTTTGCAAGGCAGAAAATTTTCAATCGGCTCTCTAATAATTGTAACTTTATAGGAGAAAGTAAAACAATAATAAACAGTACAACTGCTTTTTAAAACTGCTTGTAAGCGTTATTTTGTACACAATTGCAATAAATTTTTGTGACGAGGTGTATTTGTGTGAAATGTATTGGAATCACCGAAAAACTCAATTTCATGAAAATATGAATTAGGGCTTTTCCATAAATCAAAGGATACAAGATTACGCATTCAGCTTTTGAAAAAATTCTTTTTCTGCGCATGTACGTCACATTAGCCGATAAACATAAACACAATCACACAAGCACGTGTATTTGGTATAGGGCAATTTTGTTTACATTTCAATTTCTACGTTATTTTGACGCCACACCAGCCAAATACCAGCACACTCAGGTTAACAAACATGCGCAATGCGTAATCTTGTATTCTTTGATTCATGGGGCTTTTCTACTTGTGACCATCGATATGTAGAATTAATATGTCGACATAGTTTTAGTTTTTTTAATTTACCACACAAATAAAATAATTCCTTTTCTCTTCTCACTTTATTTATTTATAATTTTTATACCATAACTGTGTATTTCATGCACGTTATAAAATAACTAATTATTAATATCCCAACACCATAAAAAATAAGTGAAACTGGCAACACTACTCGTACTTAGCATACCCAGTGCTGTCAGTTTAGGGGATTTGTCCCCAAATAGGGGATTTTTTCGAGATTGGGGATAACAATTTCGTGTTGGGGATTTGTTGGGGATGATAACCAAAATTAAAGAGATTGTTTGGGATTTTTTTTATAACTGATGGTAACAAGAATGATCTTTGAGCTAAGAAATGTGTGTCTGGCAAGTCTAAAAATGTTTGTATCTATTCATAGTGAATGAATTCTATAGGTAATAAAGAAGAAGTATCAAGGCAGATTAAAGGTAGAATTAATAAAATCGTATCGTGATTTTGCATGTCATCTGACAAAAACCGTACAATATACAATGCATGTTACTAGTTATAAAATATGTGGTGGTAGCACTGCTGACGTAGGAATCTGCAGAAAATAGATTTTTCTGTAGCGAATGTCAAAAACGCCGTATTTAATGCCAGACAAAAAAAAATGTGCTGTGTTACATTTTCTATAACTTGTCCACAAAGTTGAACGATACGGCAAGCTGTAAAGTAGAATGATACGATTTTACTAATTCTACCTTAACCAATATAATGAACACAACCAAAACAAGAATACGTAACAAAATGAAGTATGTATGACTTGTTCGAAGCACTTCTTAGAATAAACACACTTTAAAAATAATTCCATTTGTTTTGACAAATCCACCCTTCTGCTGAAATGCTAAAGCTTTTCTGAAGCTGATTAATCGGAAGATTTCGATTCTGAAATATTTGAAATGGTAAACTTTGGTTAAAAATTTTTTTATACTTGTGTATATTAAACTGTGTGTTACTTTTTCTTTGCAAGTTTTATAAGTACAAATTAAATTAATATGAATGTAAATATAGCTATCGATATAAATGTTATTTTTGTCATTATTTTTTTAATAAAATTAAAAAATTTTATCTTTTTTATAAAACAAAAAATTTTAATAAAAAAAACTCAATATGGGGATTTTCGGGGATGACAAATCAAAAATTGGGGATAAGCTGTAGAAAAAAACTGGCAACACTGAGCATAAGAAAGATATGTGAGAAAGAGATATGTAAAAGAGGAGAGTTAAAATTATCGCTTCAAGTTGAACTGGGTTGTCAGGTATGGCGAGAGTGGCAATTTTTCAACTTGTTCGGCGTTTAAATTTTTGATTTGGCGACATGGCGATTTTCCAGGCCATAAATACTCATAATTTTTTGGTAATTTTTAAAGCTTTTTTTTACAAAATTGAGGTTTAAAATTCTAAAACAAATCCTATCAAAACTCATCTGAAATAATTAAACACGATGATTAATTATAGTAATTACGTTTTAAATGAGAAAAATTAATAAGAAATAATTTTTGGCGGTTTTATTTCTACTTTTGGCGATTTTTTGCTAAATTTTTAAACGATTATTTTATGAAAATTTATATCAAAACATTTTTATATAAAAACGAATCTATTATCAAATATTTATATGTACATATATTAAGAAAAACTACATTAAATTGAGTTTGGCGATTTATAATATCAATTTCCAGTACATGAGAATTTTACTACCCCGGAAGCTTCTCTTCGCTTCTACCCAACAAACTCGAGTCGCAACCGAAGTGTCGCAGCTACATCACCCTTCATCTTAATGGGCTCTTAGTCTAAAGGCCCAACTATAATATGAATAAGCTGCCCTACAAGAAATGAATGACTGAAACTAACACAAACGACTTTTTTTCACTAATACATTTGCAATAATTTTCCATTGAATTTATGACTGCCAGTCAATTGACTGGTCATTTGACTGGTAGAGATGACCGACACATTTATCAATTATAGTTGTTCCTCTTTCTCTATTTTCTTATAATAAAAAACAATTGAAATAGCATAAAAATTATGTTTATTTATTTAAAAGTTACATTTTACCAGTTTCTACGTATATATTGACTAGTAACAGTTGACCAGTCTCTATGTAAACATTGACTAGTCATAGTTTACCAATGCTTATGTAATCAGTGACTGGCAAAAAAGAATCAGAGTAAGCAGTTAAGATATATGTGTTTTGATTAAGTGAAATTAATAAGTTAGAGAGAGATAAAAAATCACACGTACAGAAAAGTTTTGGTCATTTTTTTCACCAAGCCCCTAATAAACTAACTGGAGACTGGGACCGAAGTGTCGGCTATCGCTACTAGTCAAATGACTAGTCAATTGACTAGTAGTCTTCTTGTAGGGTGGCTTAAGCTAATGTCAGAATTGAACGATAAGTCTGTCAAATGCTTAAACAATTCAGATGTGACTTTTAGGTGGCCACAATGTACTTACATGCACTTAAGTATTCTTTAGCCACAGCTGCACATCTAGCTAGGTATTGTCAATAATTTTGTAGTAATTTTGTTTCTTCTCATAACTCCTAAATGAATGCAATTCAATCAAACTAACTTGAAAGAATGTCCTAATCTATTAGAAATTCACATATAAATATATCCATCACCTTATTACTTGTTTTATTTGTTTTGCCTACTAAAAAGTACAACAGTGAATATCCATAAGTAAATACATGTGTGTGTGTGTATATGTGTATTGTAAAACAAACAATGAAAATAAAAGTTTTGCTTTATTTTCCGAGTTTAAAATAAGAAACAATAAAAAAATATTTAAAATCAATGAATATTTTCTGCTGCTGCTTGTTTGAGTTTAAAAAATTCAAAAGCAGTTGTTTCCTTACGGAATGTGCGTTCAGTTTGGCACTTTACTTAAGCAAATGACATTTGATGAAACTTGACGAAAAGTTTGTTAAGTACATTATAGTTTGCCACATGCGTTTTATATTTAACCGCACAGTTGCTTAAGCTAGCTTATTCATATTATAGTTGGGCCTTAGGTTGTCTGCAACTACAAAAGTGGTCGTGTGGTCGTGTGATCATGTTGCTGTGATGGCGGCAAAATAACAGTTTTCATATAAACGCCAGTATTTTATTTTTGGCGATATGTTGTCGGCAATTAATATCAAGGTTCTAACGATTAGTAGTTCTGGCAGAGGACACGGAAAACGTGCAACCGTGTTTTAACAGCTGAAAATCAACTAAAATTTACACACAAACTCTTGGAAATTAACAGAATCTTCTGAACAATTCAACTAAATCATGTTTAGGGGAATAGTTTTAACTCTTCTCCATATGGGTCTCAAAAAGGGGGTAGAAAAGTATGTCTGAAGATGGGTATAAGTACCTATATAATCAACAAAAATTTATATACACTCACTTCTCCCCAATAATACAGTGAAAACATATTTAGGTGAATAACAAACCTGTAAGTTACAAAATATGTATGTGAAAATACACAAACAATCATCATGCATCGTGCAAGGACCTGTCACAGCAAATTGAAATAAATTTAAAAAAGTACTTAAATGACATTTTTACAAAAAGCTACTAAAACACTCTCAATTCTTCATTTACTCGTCGTGACACGCCTTCCTTGATGCAAAACCAGCAGAACGAAAAGCAAATAAATGTTACAAAAAAGAAATCTCAGATGACACTGTATTTGACATTCGTAATCTTTAGATCGTTAATTATTTGTGAATTGAGATGTTGAAGAGCAGCAACATGGCAACAAATAAGTTGAAAAGGAATTGTTATTTTCTTTTGACTTGAAGAACCACACAGAAGTGAGGATAGCTGCTGTTGAAGTTCCCATTATGAAATTTTCCAATTTGTCTGTTTAAGAAAAAAAAAATTAAAACATATTTTATTGATAGTTCCAATTTGTTTATTGTATTATGAGAACAACAACATCACAACATTGTTTCATCAAGGAGTTAAATTTTTAGTAGACACATTTTAAGACGACACATTCGTTACTAAAATGAAATACACATGTTGAAGCTGGAATATATGAATGTTGAGTTTTAACGGGTGATTGAATGATAGTATTAAGAAATAAAAAATAGTGCTAAAAGTTATCTCATAATCCAAATTTAATGGAGAAAAGTCTTTTCTCGATTAACATCAGAGCATAAGAAACGTTAAAGTAGGGAGAATAGAAACAAGGGGTCAATTCGGCTAAATGTTCAATCAGACATGTCATAACCATAACCATAGAAAACAGCTGTTTGAACCAAACTTATGGGCAACACTGTATTTGGTTATAGGTAACTCACCATAAGGCCACAGCCATTATCGTAGAAACCAATTGAATTTTGGTTTGGTTATGGCTATGGCATTATGGCTATGGCACGTCTAATTTAAGCTTAAGTTGGCAACATTTTCTCCATATTAGAAGGGCAAAAAACATTGCCGAGATCCCTATTAGACACGCAAAGTTTACTTTGCTCAATGGCGTGACTTGTTATTGTTTTGTGGCTGTTTGTAGTGATGGTCGTGTTGTGTAAACAGACGACAAACTTCGCAATACCAGCGAAAACTTCCTGCTGCTCGCTAGTAGTTAGTGTACTATTATTGTAGTTCGAAGGTCTTAGGTTCGATTCCTGCCAGCGATTCTGTGTGTTCCTGAAGACAAGCCAAAGTAGTTTGTGTTAAAAAAAACTGCAACTTTAATATCAAATAAATTTTATGTGAAATCATCAATTAAATCAGGTTGAATCAAAAATTCAATTCATGATGGTATTCATTTATTGTAGTGCATACACAATGAATTCGAGGTCTTATATCTTGGCCATGGAAAGCTAACTACATATCGTCACCTTATATGCAAACGGACGTAACTACACAAAAATTCGAAATGGAGTTTTTGATTGATTATGGTTCACTTTATCAAACTAAATGTTCACGCAAATATTTAGACCTCTGCGATCAAAAATGACGACTTTATTAAAAAATTCGAAGGGACGTAATTACGAATGCATCTATTTTTTATTGCAAGGAACATAACTAAGATAATAGTTTAAATATATATATAAAGGAAATAAATGGTAAAAAAAATAGTACAGTTTCACTATTAGCAAAAGAAGATGTACTTTTTAGAACACTTCGAAGTGTTTCCATTATGCTTTTGTTTGCTTTGGTTATACGAATTTTCGAAGTCAATTTGATTTAATTATCAAGGCCGCAAACCTTATTTTTTAGATTAGTAAATTTTTCATTCATTTACATATCAACAAAATATAAATAAAACAAATGTGTTTTGTGCAATTGCTGGAAAAATTGAATACTCTGTATTAGTGTCGTCTTTTATCAGCATATTGCGGCGCTTTTCGAAGTTGCACTGACAAATTTCGTCATGTATTTGGAGGAAAACAACTTATTTGAGGTGTTTTGCTGAGATAAAAAATGTATGGGAAAACATGTAGCAAAACATCGGTTCTGAGAAAAACAAGTTTTCTGCTCCAAAACACGTATGCATATGGATTCCATATTATGGAAACGTGCTATAACAATAACGTAAGGTAATTACTCAATAAAACAGAATGAATCCATTAAATTAAACTCATGTTGCTTCAACTCGAAATACCTTTGATTCAACAAGACTATTCATTTTAATTTAACAGAACTGGAATATTAAGTAAATTTAAAATAAAGTTATTTTAAAAGAAAAAACTTTCTGTGAAGACAGTAACCTTCATCATGTTGATTTAATATGAAACACATATGAAGCAAACTCATTAACGAATAATGTTAAATGAGCATTGTTTTCGACGATTTTAATATGAAATTTTTCTGTGTGTACCTAAAATTACGTAATTCAAAATAATATTTTTAACATATTTAGTGTGAACACTTACTTTAATTTCTAATTTCAAAACTAAAATATGTTTTCGCAAAAAATACTGTTTAAATGTAACTTTTTTAGTTTTTATCAAACAGTCTTCTAAAAGTTCCGACAGTTAAAAATCGAGTTACCAGTTTACTTTACAAGTAAAGTTTTTAACAATTAACAAAGAAAAAAAATGGTTGCCAGAAAATCATAATGTAGATCAAATCCGACACAAAAACAACATCTGTTCCTGAACAATTTCGTCGTCCTATGTATGTATGTATAAGTGCTGACGAAGCATGTGGTGGTACAGAAAAATGCTGCATTTCCCCCAGCCAAATATATTTTAACTTTTCTTGCCTTCTTTAGGAAATCACAAGAATTTACAAATACTTAATTTTACCGTGATTAGGAAATTATTCTTTGGTATTATCTTACATTATACTCGTATGTATTATTGTGTTATTCGATAGCGAATATATACATGAGTGCAAAATTCTGATTAATAACACTTTGTTTTATTACACCCTTTTAGAATGCGTTTAAAGAAACTATGTAAACCGAACAATAACATTATCTCATTTTAAATATTGTACATACTTGACTTTTTTGATCTAAAATCTTAATAAATTTGTCTCATTATTTGTTTAAAACTACATTCTTAAAAATGCTTGCATTTTCTTGTTAACTTTAATGGGCTCGCTTTTATTTAAATCGATTGTGTTTGTCATTTAATATTGATCATAATTAAAGATTAATGAGTTTTTTAAAGTTCTCCCTTTCCCCTTTTAAACAAAGTCATCAAAATACATATAGCTGATTTTATAATTCCAATTATTCCATAAATTACAATTATTTGTAGTTGTTACGATATGGTTCTTAAAATCATGGTGCTTTTTGAAAGTTAAAGAAAATAATAAGAGGAAAAAGTGCTTCCAAAGAAGGTAATAATATTCTGCTCGTGATAAATCGGTGTACAAATTAGGGAGTTGTGAAGTAAGACACATAAAAACTACAACAGATTTGAAAACTCTTCCTCCTTTTGTGAAGTTGGTTAAAAAGAGCTGAAATCACATGCTTTTCGGTTCAAAAGAGAACGCAATCATATTAAAGTTGTTCTGTCTGTCATTGCCCTTTTGACTTTGACAGCAGCCAAGCTTTAAAGCTTTCACATGACAGTTAAATTTCGGGGTGGAAAATTTGATATGTCAGATACTCGTACAATAAAACATGTCGTGTGCAACCAACTTTTAAGGCTGCTATAACTTCACCTGTATGATGCAGTTAATGTAAATTGATATTTCGCTTCCCAATCGTTTTAGATTTAAGAGTTAGAGGCTATTCACCCTTATATTATTAAATTAAATATCCTCTTACAAATCAAACAAATAATTTTTAAATCCTTGTACAAATTATTGATATAACTATAAACTAGTCTGAGTGGGTACTCTGCAAATAAAGGTGAATTTTTAACAAATTATTATTTAGCTTGTGATTTGTTCTTATAACACACACTCAAATATACGACTACATACAAAATCTTCCAAGCAAACAGTTGAAGATCAAGAGGATCATATTCATATTCCTTGTTCGTTGTCACCACAAAAATTAAACAAAACTAAAGGATATAAAGGATTTTAAAACTTTAAATAAATATTTGCGAATGTAGTTTGAATTCTGTAGACAAGCTAAAACAAAAATGCTTTAGTAAGCCTTAAGGCTCAGTTAGCCGACTGCAATGTAAAGTAACTGCGACAGCAAAAAACAGCTGATCGATATTGTTATGTGAAAAGTAATGAAAATGGTTATAGAGATGTAATGTAAAGTAATCTACTTTTCATATAAAAATATCGATCAGCTGTTTCCTACGTTACAGTTACATTACATTACAGTCGGCTAACTGAGCCTTTAGTCCTTTAAACTATACTGCACTATAGATTGAAAAAAAATTAATCAAAATGGGCACCATTTAAATGTAATGGCAAATTTTAACGGCTGAAAGCCAAAGAATTTTAAAAATAATACGGGATTTACACTATGACTTTTTACAGTGACTTTTCTAGAGTTTATTGACAAAAGGGGTACAAAGGTGATCAAAGAAGTAGCAACATAAAGGAGAATTCAAGAAAACTGCAGGGGAAAAGTCATCGTGTAAATCCCGTATAATAATAGCAGCTTTAGAATTTTAGGCACACAAAAATCTGAAATGTGTGCTAATGAAATTCATGACATATGTAGCAAATTCTATTACTTGACCCAGTCCGAGTATGTTGTCTTGGAAGAAAATACGAAAAAAACTACTGAAGCAGACACCGACCGTCGCTAGACCCCTCAAATATTTTGTAGAATCCTCATTATAAAGACCGAACTTTAATTTGAGAGGGCTAACAAAAACTTATTTCAGTGAGTCACTCCAATGTGAAACTGCGATTGAAAAAAAAAATTATAAATGAAAACATACATAAATCCCTAAAAACAGAAACAGAAAGTATTCCTCCCTCTGTCTTTCTAATATTTCAATCAAATCCTTCACAATTAATTAAAAGCAAAACAAAATCCTAATACGTGTAATTTTTATATATCGAACTTTATTTTTTTCTATATAATCTATATAATCAAATAGGATAAAATTATTTTTCCGAAGCAAATTTCTAATAATTTTCTATTATTATTTTTGGAAATATAATGAATGTTAACATATAAATATATATCACGCATTTACTCAAACAACGTCATAACTAAAAAAAACAGTTTGTCAGAAAACACGTTTGAAATTTTCAATTTACACAACTTATACCTAATTTACATTAAGCATTTCTTCATGAAATTTCACGAATTTTGTTGCACGCAACTTTTTCTATTTGCTAATTGGAGCGGTATAGAAGATAATGTTATATAGAAAAGGACGTATAATGAATCCCTGATGCATTTTTGGCAACTTTTTTAACGTGAGCTGCTATTCCAGGCCTCCTATTGACAAATAAAAATTTTTCATGCAACTAATTTCATGAAAAAAATGCTTAATGTAAATTAATTCGAAATTTAAATTTGTTGAGTTATGAAGTTCATAAAATTTAATGCACGTTTTAAATTTGTTTAGTGATTGTAACGTATTATGTAGTATTTCTTTAATAATGAATTATTAAATATACATATATCGGAGTCAGTCTTTTACACAACCATTATTTTAATAAGTGCAACACCCTGTGTTACTGTTTGTTTACAAATATTGCAAAGCGCTGCAGTTAATTTCACAGTTTCGCGATCGCAATAATTATTGCACAATTTCTATCAAATCATAAAAAAGTGTTTTGTTTTTAATAAATAAAATATAGGAACTAAAATAGTCACCCTTAGGGAGGCATAGTGATAAAGTAAAAGTGAAATAAAGTGGAAAATTATAAGAAAAGTCAATTTCCAAAAAAGTTGTTGGCCATTGATTGAGGCAAGTGTTTTTTTTTAAGCTGGTGCTTGGTAGTTCCGACAAAATTTCCTTTAAATATGTAATTTTTAATAATTAAAATATGTATGAATGTTAATATATAATACCAAATAAAATATAATCATCAATAGCAAGCATTAGCAATGTGATAAAATTAAAGTGATATAAAGAGTAGAATGTTAAGAGAGTTAATTACGCTGCGCACAAGAGTTTTTTGCCATAAGGGTAAAGCATTAAACACATTCACCACAGCAAGCTACCGACTACCAAATGTCAGGGATAGAATACACATGTTTATTTGAGAATGATTCATTTGAAGACAGCAAGGCAACATGGCGACAGGTTGTTGTCTATGCTGATTTTGCCGTTGTAGTCCAATTAAACTAATTTCTATTTCTTTGGCTACAATGAGAAAATTCAGTATTGCCAGTACAATACAAAATGTTGAATGAATGACTTTGTACAATTATTTCATATTATTTAACAGAAATAATATCCAAAAATTGATGTTAAGAATAAATTTATTCATTTTTGTACTTTTACGTGAAATAAGTACATTTTAAAAGAGTAATTAATTTTTATAAATTCAAAACATATAAAAGTGGCAATACCGAACTATGTATTTGTACTTTAATATCAACTGCAGATGGCGCTGCTGCCGTCTCTAAAATAAATAAGTAGCCGGCTACGAGGCGACAAATGCTGCTAGCGTCATTTGAAGTTGTGTGTTCGTGTAGCCTGCTGTGTTGAATGTTTTTAAAGTTCTTGAAATTTGGTTTTTTGTAATGCAATAGCGTTAATTGCTAAGCAGAGAAACAAGTCGAGGCAAAATTATCGGCGGCGGCGGCGCAGTAGTTTTGTGACCGGCCGAGTCAAATTTCGAGTGAATTTTCGGCGGCGCAAATAACTATATGAAAATTTAAGGAGAAAATAAAAATTGAAACTGAAAATTGATTTAAAAAATTTTTTTTTGGAAATTTGTCTTTTTGAGCAGACAAAATTTCGGCTGGTTTTGAGCCGATGCGAGCCGATACAATCGGCGGCGGCTTGATATACAGAAAAATAACCGGCGGCGGCGCGCCGTCGGCTTCGAGCCGGTCGACTTGTTTCTCTGTTGCTAAGCTGATTAGTTTGTTAGGAGAAAAAGACGAGGGGAACAGAAACATTTCTTTTCCCTCGTCCCTCTCTCCTAACAAACTAATCAGCTTAGTAACAGAGAAACAAGCCGTCTTAAAAAGTCGGCGGCGGCTCATAAGCCGACTTGAGCCGGCTGACATTGACAGTCGGTATTTATAAGATTTTTAAACACATTTTTTTTTTTAATTTCAAACACCTGATGTCTTCCATATAATTTGTAAGATGTCGTACAAATTTGCAACTACAAAAAACAATTAGCCGCCTGCAATTTTGAGCCGAGGCAAGCCGCATGCATTGGCTGCGGCTTGAAGTTCCATTAAAAGTCGGCGACGGCTCTTGAGCTGGCTGTGAGCCGATCGGCTTGTTTCTCTGCTTAGTAATTAGACTTGCATAGTGTAAACTAGGACTTAAGACCGGGGCACATAGAATCCGTCATACGTTAAACTTCGCCTTTTTCAACTGACAGCTATCTTGAAATGCATGGTTTCTTTTGAGGTCTGTTACATTCAGCACGTGTTCGGCAGCGCAAAGTACAGAAATTGGTCAACTTTTAACTTTGTGCCTACGTTGAGTAGTTCGACAGATATTGGTTGGTTGTTTTGGTATGTTCTGATTTAGGTTTTCGTGTTTTGTGGCAGCAAAAATAAAATAAAACAAAAGAAATAATAGAAATAAAAAAAAGTTGAATATACTAAAAAAGATGGAGAACCAATCCATTGAAGCTGTTCAAATGTTTCCGTCAATAAAATATTCACTGTGTCAACCTTTTCCGTAGTTGCATTATAGCATGTTCACACGGACAGCAATTATCGAGGTTCGCTCTCTCATTCGAGGTTCCCGGTCGAATCTTGATTGAATCAAGATGGTTCGCCATACAAATTTTTGAGAGCGAACCAACTTGGTTCATTTTGAACCTAGTTGCGAACCATGAAGAATTTGCTATCATCGCTAGTTTTGATAACACATTATCGCTAATTAATCTGAACTAGCTATCAAAACAAAATGAGTACACACATATACATATCCATGAGTAAACAAAAAACAAACCAAAAAAATGGATGCGTCTATGAATTTAAAAAAATAGAACACATTTTATTAATTATTTTTTGCTTAATTTGTTTATCTATTGTAAAAAAGCAAATAACACAGAAAATAAAACTCCTGCCAACTATTCACGTATGTATGTATGTGTGCATGTATGTATATATACATATAAATGAGAACAGTGATGCCACTCAAAAAGCGTAAAAAAAATTTGAAAAAGGGTTAAATTGAAAAAATATACGTTTAGCTCTAAATAAAGTAAAAATTTTCAAATAATCGCGAAAAGGGGCTAGTATTAAAATGTTTCTGTTTTCCTGTTGTAAATCAAAACATCGAAAACATTGTTGTACAATAATTTATTAGAAAATCATGAGATCAACACATACATAGCTTGAGATATTACATTTCATATTAAATTTCAATAAGGTACCCATAAATAGTGTACATATACATACATATATATATATATATATATATATATATATATATATATATATATATATAATAGAAGTATATATACATATGTATGTATCTACGTTTACATAAGTACATACATATAAAATTGGTCGTTTTAAAATAAAATTTCGATTTCTCACTATTCCTAAAACATAAATTATCTGTTTTTATCAAAGCACAAAAAATTTGGAAGAAATAAAAGATTATTCTATAGTCTTCTTTTTTAAATTAATAAAGCAAACTAGCAAAATTAAATGAGTAAAAAGTCGATATTATTAGATTAAAGGAACAAAAAGTGCACAAAGATTATAACTTATATACATATTGGACAAAAAGTAAAAAAGTTCTGAAAGATAATTATAAAAAGTACTAATTCACGCGTTTTTTGGGACCAAACATTTTTTTTCGCGTTTTGAGTGACTGAATTCTTGTTAAATCTAGCCCGAAAAGTGCTAATACCCATATTTTGAGTTGGTAACCAAATTGTAATTACTTTTAAGTCATATTTAAATACGAAATTGTGTTTTTGAGTGCATATTTAAATAATAATTAAATTCCCAACCTTGTGTAATATAATACCACCTAAGCTTTATGAGCGTACCATATGTTTTTATGCGTGTGTGTTTATTGAAAACATACACATAAACATCATGTGGTCGTGTTGAAAACATCATGTGCTCGTATTAAAAAGAATTTCGTTCAAATTTCATAAATATATAGGACAATACATAGTTTCATATCATGGAATAAATAAATAGAAAAATGTATTATGACGTTCGTTTGTTTTCATAAAATTTATTTTATGCAATTATAATTTTCTACATGTTTTGCTTATGTTTTTTGGAAAGTCCTCGTTCAGACTTGCAATTTTTGTTGCTGGAATTTCTTAAAATTTTGCTTTGAAATTGCATAAGTGTCCACATTATGAAAATCTAATTTTTCAATTATGCATTAAAAAATTCTATTACACCACAAATTTTCCTGAAAAATTAACACTTATATTTGCTTTTTCTAATATTTTTGGTTCTCATTCAACTGAAGAAATAAAATTATAAAACACGTCAAATACAACTAGCAACTTGAAATTAACAATTACGAATTTCAAATCAAAAGAGAATTCCAGAGCACATAAAACTGTGTACCCCTCCCTAATCTTCTTACCCCTTCACCAATAAACTCAAGAATTGCTGCAACAAAAATTGCAAGTCTGGACAGAGACAAAGCGTTCAATAGTATTTGGAAATTTTCTAGTGCTGTCGTACTTTCAACGTAATTTAATAAGAACTTTAATTGCCCATTGAAAAAATGAAATTGTATCTAAAAAAATTTAATTTTAAGTAAAAATTAGCTAATTATGTAATTAAATATTAAGTTAGAAACTATGGGTAGGTTGGCATCACTGCATTAAAAAGATTTGTCAAAACGAACCACGAATGTGTCGTTTGAACGGCATGGTTCGCAATTCGTATTGCCGTCTGATCATAGTATTAGTGTTAGTTAAAAAAATGCGAAGTTTAACGTATGACGTATTCTATGTGTCTGGGCCTTAAGTCATCGGACATTGCCGTCTAACTTTCATATATGCAAAGTTGTAATGCTTTTACACGACATGTACGTATTTTGAGGTGGAAAATTTGACATGTCAGTTGTAAAAAACATATGTACATATCAGCCCAGTTTACAGTCTTGTGCAATCATGTTGGATTTTATAAAAATGTCTATAAGTTATGTATGAATTTGTTTAACTTAATAAATTCGTATCTGAATCAAGCAGTTTTTCATTAGTAATTAGTGGTTACGCTTTTTTGGTCACATGTGTGCCAGATGTGTACTCGGCATTAGAAGTATGTAATTTTAGAGTCCGGCTGCAGTTTTCATGGTGGCGCTTTCGCCTTGAAACTTTGCCAGCGTTGGAGTTTATTTGTTTTGAATTTATAAACATTTGCTCTTGTCAGTCTGCAATGGTTTTTTGTGTTACACATATATACCTACATACATTGTTGTTATGGTATTGCGAATGTAGCATAAATATACCCTGGACCAGATCGAACGCGAAACAAAATAACTTTACGATTACGTACATAAAAGTCTGTACTCATTACCGCTCTTTTCCCTCTTCCCTCCAGCAAACTAAAAACCTTGCAAAGTAAATTCTCCATCACATTCCGCTTATTGAAGCGGCACTTTAAATTATTCTTAACACATTAAGCTCTAAGTGAGCTTTTCATTAACAAGCATATCTTATGCCGCAATTAATAATTTCCCACTCCTAAAAATATGCTGTATTTATACTTTTATTTCTGTGGGAAAAGAGGAAAAAGTGCTCAACTCGAGATTTTTGATATTCAAAAGAACTCCTGAGCAATATCTCAATTATTTCAATCTTAATTTTAAATTGAATATATTTGACTTGAAAGTTTAAAAGTGATCTTCTAAAAACATTAAAATATTACTGGAAACGAATTCAGGCAATTGAAACTACTTTCGATCAGCATGGTTGGTATTCTTTACCAATCATGGTAATATATTTATTGGTTTTTCGTTAAATTTATTTTTAACAATTAAATCAATATCAATATCAAGATTCGTTGAAGCTTTGATGTAATGGCAGGTATAAACGTAATTCTAGACCAGGTGCCAACAGTTTTACGTACGAGTTATACGTAATTAAATTTTAGACCACAAATTCATCAGCATCAAGGCAACGATAACACAACTGAACTGTTTTATTTATTTTTTACCTGGCAGACCATCCCTGGAACTTCCCGCTTATTTTAAGCTCAAACCATTGGAAAATCCATAGATTGTTGGAGCAAATTACATATTTATATATGTTAACTTATTTAGGAAAGGAATGGCAAAGAGAGAACAGATGGTTAAATATTCACCCTTATTCCAGTTGTCGACATCGACACAATACCAAAAACTTGCGGCTTGTGTACTCGCTCTCAAAAACAATTTTGTGCAACTGACAGTCTATTTCCGTTCCCTAAGGTCTACTAAATAGCATAAGCCTGCCTGTTTTCAACAACGGGTACACAAGCCCCAATTTTTTTGGTATTGTGCTAAAGTGACGTCGATGCCGACAACCAGAATAAGGGTGACAACTCTGCTCTTGTTGCAGTGCCTCTAGTGTGAAGTAGGCGCATTAACCGATTTAGGTCAAGTCCAAAAAAGTATATAAATCCTGAAATCGATTTGACAAGAGTTATTAAAACTATAAAAATAAAGCGAGAAAAATTCGTAGTTGGGATGTCCAAAAATTTACTGAAAAAGTGGTAACATCTGGGGCAAAGCGAATTCAGGTGGTCTCGATTTGCAACTATTCACATTTGCCTTGTGTATTTGCTGGTGTCGATTCGCCTTGATCTGCGGAATATTCAAATTACAAATGACGAAAATAGTCATTCGGGCTGTTGATACCATCTGATATGGATTCGCTTTGGAATTGTTTTTTATTTTGTTATACAAATTCGCCTTCTTCTAATTCATATAAGATATACTTGACTCAATTCGCTTTGAGAAATTTATAAATACTTTTAATGTCAAAAAATGTGCTGAAAAACATGTCTTGACATCCAATGTATATTCAAATTATAAGCGGCGAAAATAATAATTTGACCGGTTGCGACCACCTAATAGATATACGCCTTCTTTTAGACCAAGTTTTAGACTATTGGGCAAAAGCGAATTAAATTGGTCTTGTATTGTGCATTGGTGTAAAGTCAGTTAGACTTGATTATAATTTTAATGCATATTTTTTTTTTCTTATTTTGACCTTTTTTCAACACCATCTTTAATTAAGACTTATCTCTTACGAACACAAAGTTTAATTAACTCAAAAGGCGTTGAAATAAAAGTGAAAAAGTTTAATTAAAAATCAAATAAAGTAACAACTCTTAAAAGATTTTATTCGACGACTTACTAATACCCTCAACGTTCTACAAAATAATATAGGGTCTTTCCTTAAGCGATTTCTATCTTTAAATTTAAATTAAGGAAAGTGTGTGTCAGATATCATCGACATTTTTTATTCGATATTTTTTACGGAATATTGCCAGGTGGCGCGCATAACTTCCACATGGGATGATTAGGCCCTCAAACCGCTTGTACAGTGTCTAATGTGATACGTAGCGCCGTCCTGTAGAAACTACATATCTTTGGTGTGCTTATCATCCAATTATGGCCAAAGGCAGTAGGTAATCATTGCTCTAAAGTGCTCCGTAAATAAAGTGTTCCATCACTAAACGGAATGTTTCCCGGACATAACACTCCGTTTGATAAAACAAATTCATCATTTACTCGTGTTGTTGTCTATGCTAATACATATTGGTAGCAATTAATAGGCGGCGAAGTAAAATATCTAATAAAATGGCTGTATAGATTAAAGTATTACGTCTACTTAACACCAGAGGCGCTCCAACGATGCTTAAATATTAACAAAACGCTCAATAAAAGAGTTGTAAAAGCAAAAGATGAATTAAGCTTCTTCGCCATCTGTACCTGCACTATCTCTTACCTTCTCACAGGCAAAAAAGGGACCTGCTATTTGCACCCAAGTAAACTGTAAAAACTTACTATCTCTTCTGCCAACATAATTTGTTCTTGACTGAATAAATGATGGCCAAAGTTCGAATACCCCTATTGGAGGACCCTTTAGTTAGTCTTATGAATGTTTAACATCCTCATAGAAGTGGCTTGTCTAGTGGATGTGTTGTGGATGCATCAATTATCCCTTCTATATGAGCAGTTTGATTTTATGATTTGTAATTTTACTTCTTATCTTCTGATTGTGATGACGTTTTCCTTAAGGTTAATGGAATAAAACAAAATCAAAAATATATCTCCCTATAGACGACACCAGTGCGATAGCAGACAAAACAAATACACTTAAATCGTTTGTTTAGGTTTTTCTTAATGCTATTGACTTTTCTGTTTCTGGCCGACACTGTTTAACAGTCCTGTTACAACAACAACAACAACAACAAAAAACAAGGCGCAAAAAACGACGTCAGTAGCATTTCAAGGCGTTTGAGCAAGAAGAACAGTGAACAGTCTCAAACAGTAGCCATAGCCAAAGATTTTTTAAATATTGACTTAGATATTGATTTTTTTGTTTTTGTTGTTTGCATCATGACATACGAGCGAGTACCTTCGTATTTTGACTTTTTCTTGCACTCTCTGTGGGCCTGTTTATTGTATTTATTTAACCAATTGTTGGTTTAACTTTTAGAGAGGACCAGCAGCAGCAGCAACAAATGAACAAATGAGTGTTAAGTCAGTAATCTGGTATTAACTTGGCCTTTCTACATAATACTAACGTTCCTACACTTCTGTTGTTTGATAATATTAAGGCCTTTTAATTTTTATATATGTACATAAATACGAGTGCATAAAAAAACACATACATAAATACATAGAAGTATGTACATACATACATACATACATACCCATCCAGCAAGGTAGTCACACATTGTGTGAATCAGACATTTCGTGCAAATGTCCAACTTCATTCTCAGAGACTTCATATAGATTTTTTTTATCAGATATTGAATATAAGAATTACCTAGTCGACATCTGATCGATTTCGTATCGATATACATATTTGGGTATTTTATGTACCGATATCTCGTATAGATTTCTGACTGAATGCGTACAAACAAGGTACGTATTGGACCCCTGCACAAGACCACTTACAAGAACTTTTAAGATATGAGGGATTTTTCAAATACTTTAATACAGCGAAATCTTGCAAAACAAACGCTAAAAAACATTGTTCTCAAGAACTTTGTTTCAGTTATTGCAGGTATAGGAGTAGAGAAGAAAGTACTTCGTGACGGTAAAATTTGTAATGCTTGCTTCTTTATACGCATGGGCGCGTATAAAAACGTCATCCATGTACATCAATGCTGCCCACAGAGAGAAAACCGAGAGTAATGTATAAGCGTATGTTCATTCATTTGTACAAAAAGCCGATTGATGTTCGTTATTCGCAATCGAATGCTGCAATTTGCACCCTGTGTACTAAAACTTAGTTGTCCGCCCGTATGACGAATTCTATATATCTTTGACCCAGAAAAGTTTTGCTTCACCGACCATTTTTAAAAAATGAGTTAGGTATGGAATATATATGTATATATATTGAATACCATCTTTCTGAATCACGAAATTTATTTCTGAAATATTGAGCATTCATTTTGCTCCATATCCTTTATTTTTAGATTTAATAAGTATTGTTTTGCTGTATACACCAATGTTTGGCGATTGCGTCAAATTCTTCATACAAAAATGTACAAAGTAAAGTTAACTCTTGTTTTGCTTCATTTCTATAAGAAATGAATAATAAGAAAAGAAGGCGCCGTAAGAAAAATTCAACGGCGATTGTTAAGCAAAAATCTCAAGAAGCAAGAAAAATAAACTAAACAACAAAATTCTCAATTTACAGCTGTACACAGCAGTTAAATATACGTATGGAGCACAAACAGCTAATTTTTTAAAATAAATTGAGAAAAGTGGTGTATGTGGCACAAAATGTAGTTCTTACTTTTACAATAAAGTGATATTAACATTTACCTTCATTGATGAAAGTTCGCAAAAATTAAAATTTTTCTTCAATACATGTCGACGGCTCCATTCTAAAGCATGGTAAGTCAAAAAAGCCAGTTTTGAGATAAACGCCTTCAAAGTTTATTGATGATATCTCGGGAATATTATGAGATAGAAACTTCAGACTTTTTGTAATCATATAATAATTGCAATAGATTTTTTTTTAGTTTATTTCAACTTTATAATTTTGTTGCTGATAAAAGTTAAAAGTGACTTTGTATACTTAAGATTGTACATAAATCTATTACCTAGTCCTCTAAGTAAGGTTCTTTCTCAGTTAAAATGGTCATCTAAGTACACTTAGCATGTTTTAGTTTGGAGAAAAATTTAAATTAATTTATTTTGACTATTTAATTTCAAATTAAATCATGCTAAGTGTACATAAAACATTTAAAAAGGGATGTTTTTTAAACTTGACAAATTATGCTAAGTACATTTTTGCTCATAACTTTTGATAGAATAGTCCGATTACTATCAAAATTTTACAAAATCGAAGTTACTAAACGATGAATTCAGAAATGCTATTCTATTTCTGCTATTTCTTTGTCGTTTTTCTCCACCCCAAATTCGTGGTATGTGGGCTAAACCTATTCTGAGGCGACGATATTCGTCGCTGTTTTAACTAACTGACCTAACTAACAACTTCAAAATTTAACGGGAGATCAGTTTTTATGGTTGTTTTATACATTCATTCTTATGCCTGGCTTAGAAATCTTTTTACTTACATATATAGGCACAAAAGTAATGTTCACAGTCATGAAAATTGTAGACAATGTGTATTATGACTTATAATGTCTAGTATAGGACTTAAGTCATTTTTTCAAAAAAATGTCAGTTAATTAAAACAGCGACGATTATGTGCCTCGAGCTTAAAACATACCGCTTGTCGCTTTTTTTATGTCTGTAAGAGAGAAAGAATATTTGTATCATTAAAATTTTTGCTAACAATTAAAAGTCTTTTTTTTGAACAATTTGTTAAACTTAATTACGCATAAAATTAGATCACTATACACTTGACTTCTAAAAAATCATGAAAATAATTTGATGCAAAAATAAAAAAGATTAAAAAAAATTATTAAAAAAAAATAAAAAAAATCAATGCTAAACAAAATCTTTAATCTCACTTGAAAAATAAATAGTACAAAAAATATACATGTGCCAAAAAGTCGCTGTTATCAGCAAGAGATAGAGAAATGTTTTAGATTTTTTGCAATACTATCACTTGAATATTTTTTTATAAATAATTCCCTATATAATTTTTTTTTAATTTTGCTAATCTTAATTTTCTTTAAATACATTTTGTTTAATTTTTTAAATTGTTTCTAGTTAGTTAAGAATTGTTAATTGCCTTTGTAATTGGTTTGGAATGCTTCACTGATTTTCTGAACTTAATTTCCATTTAATTCACAATAATTTCTCTGATTTAAATAAATATTAAATTTTTATTTTTATTAAGTTCGGTATTGGTTTTTTTGGAATTACTTCTTTTAAAAGTTATATAGTTAATAATAGTAATTCTTGGCAGATCGGTTTTATTTCAAAGAAGCTTTTATTTTTTGTTTTAATTTTTTTGTTAAAGAAATAATTCTTGGAATTTTAATTTTTATTTTCCAATTCTAGTTAATATCATTTAATCTTGAGTATAAGAGAAAGCGGGAGAGAGAGTCAAAGTTAAAGTTAAGCTTGCATTTTTATATGATTTTTTTTTTATACATAATTCTAAATTATTTTTTATTTATTGTGTATTTTTCTTTAGTCGTCAATTTCATTCAAACAATGGTGTTGATTGTTTTGGTTAATTTCCCAGAATTTATGGTTTAATCGTTTTTTTTGTGCAATATTATTTCTGGGCAGCATGTTTCAGTATTAAAAATATTTTTTTTGCAAGACAAATTTAATTAGGCTTCAAATAATGGTCATAATAGTAGTACGAGTACAATTTATTTAGAAATTAAAGAGGAAACAGTTTCAAGTTTGAAACTTAAGAAATTTGTAAAAAAATGCTCATTATAAATGCGTATGTGCTTGTGTGTGTATGTCAGTATAAATGGAATTCGAAATTTGATTTAAGGCATGGCATAGTGTCGCCTCTCCTTTGCTTGATTAATTCAAAAATTTTGTTTAAACTCTACATCAGAGACTTATGTATTCAAAATACCATTTTGTTTGGTGGTGGTAAAATATGCCATGGACCTCTAAAGGAAAACATGTCTGCCTTGCAAAAATTCAGGGAGAACATGAGTTTTTTTACACTCTCTAAATTTGATTAAAAAGTATAAATTATCATGCAATAAATAATGTTTTTTTTTTAAATATTCTTTTTATGCTTATTTAGAGGCAAATGTAGCAGTGCCCAGAAGTTCTTAAAATAAGCGGGTTTTGTTGTATGTGATCATGTTTAATTGAGTTATTCACTAGTCAATCAATTTTACTAAGGGCCATTTTTACTACTTAAAGTTAGTTAAAAGTAGGATCTTATCGGAGGTATAAGAACTTTATCATTTGCAAAATTGTATTTTAATCTAAAGTAAGCGATAAATTACAGGCAAGTTTATCCTACCTCGTAAGTTAAATCCAATTTTCAATAATAGAAAGCTTTTTATACGTCCGATAAAATCTTACTTTTAACTAACTTTAAGTTGTAATAATGGCCCTAAGGGTCCTTATTACAACTTGGTGATAAAGTTTCGCATAGTTAATCCTAAGTTTAGCAAAACTGAACTTTAAAGTGGCGCTTAATTTTTTTTTTCATAATTACTACTGTCCTAAAAGATAAATAATACAAGTTTTGTATTGTGGCAACATTGCTATGAGTACCGACTACTTTTAATTGCTACAAATACTTAGACCCCTTTTAGACACGCAAAGTTAACTTTGCAAAGTTTTCATTCACCTGTGTGAAAGATAGATTAAAAAATAATTTCTCTTTGTGTCTTTCTCCCAGCTGAGTTAAGACTTTTCAAGGTAAACCTTGTGTGTCTAAAAGGGGTGTTATTGGCAACGACTTGCTTTTGTTTATTTGCTCAATTAGACACCCTTTAGGAACGCAAAGATTACTTTCCAAAGCCTTAATTCAGCTGGGAGAAAGAAAGAAAGAGAAAAAATCTCAAAATTTAAAAAAATCGCCGAAACGAAAAAAATTGTCAAAAACCGAAAAGGAAGTGCCAAAACGAAAAAATCGTCAAAATTAGAAAAAAAAATCGCTAAAACTAAAGTATATCGCCAAAAATCTAAAATTCGCTAAAACGAAAAAAAACGCCAAAACTAATAAAAGAATCCAAAAGCCGAAAGAAATTCCAAAAACAAAAAAACCCAAAAACTAAGAAAAAGCGCCAAGACTAAAAAAATTTTCAAAAACTGAATAAACGTTTGTTTGTAAGGCTGAAGTTCGTGTAGTATTACATATCGATGGCTTAATATAAAAAGGGCCTAACTCAATTTTTTCGAAATCGTGTTTTTGATGTTTTCTGGGCGGAAACGTATAATTGCATCCTCCTTGAAGATCTTAGTACGTTACAGTTCAAAATCAAGGACTTATGGCAAGTTTAAAAACTATTTCTGCATGTAAATGCTTTATTTTTTCTTCAGTTTCTTGCCTCTCCTGTAAAATATCGAAAATTCGAGCTAGACCTTTTTTATATTAAGCCATCGATATGTATTGTCCGTAAGGAACCCTTCGTGTGCGATTCAACGTCGCATTTTACTAAATTCTCTATTTTAAGTTTGTTGTTTAGCAGAACTATTGGGTAGATACACTTGCCTTCCATATCGTGATTTGCACTAAGATACATTTTGTGTTGTTGATATCTTTAGACAAGTTCATTTTATATTTATTTTTTCTAAAGACATACACACACACACATGTATGTATGTCTATATATATATATATATATATATATATATGTATGTATTTGCTTCTTTTAAAATTTTTCATGCACATAGTTTTTTATTTCTTGATGAATTTATCTGCAGTTCACTTAAAATTAATTAAACAACACAGTTGACTTGAATTTTGTCTAACCGTTACAATTATAATTGCAAAAAGAAAATAAAAAACTTACATATGTATAAGAAAAGAACCTATAAATATAAAAAATTATAATTTTATTTTAGCTATTTGTTTATTTAGTGAATAACTAAAAAAATTACTAAATAAGATTTTTATGAGCAATTGGTATGCATCCTTGCGCCGTAACTTAACGTAATAAGTCACCTGAGGCAGATGCCTTTGCAGCACAGGTTTAATTTTCTACTGCGCATGACGTCACCAAAGACCGCAAATGCTTCATTGACTCGCGCACGAAGGGTTCCGTAGGAACACTAGATATGTAATACAATACGAAGTTTAGCCTATATTTAGGACCATTTTCACAACTTGTCTTTAGCTAAAGGTTGGATATTGTCTGCCCGATAAATAGCTTTACATTATAAAACTTTCATATAATATTTTTTTATCTTTTAAATGTTATTATTCACCCTTATCGGGAATAAAAGTTCACGTGAAATGTGTTCCCTTTCCCTAAAATTGTGATCGCCAATGTTTGCGTTGTTGTTGTGTCAGTATACTATTTTCTAATTTTGTTCACCATTTTTTGTTCACGGGAAATATTTCACGTGAACAAAATGTTCGCCTTTTATTCCCGATAAGGGTGATTATTTATAATAATAACAATAAAAAATTAAAGTTGTAATTATGCAAAGATATTTATCGGGCAGACAAAATCCAACCTTTAGCTAAAGACAAGTTGTGAAAATGGTTCTTAGCATGTTTTTCGTTTTTGGGATTTTTCGGTTTTGAGCGTTTTTTGGTTTTGACGTTCTTTTTGTCTTTTTTCGTTTTTGGCGATTTATTAAGTTTTAACGCTTTTTTCCCATTTTTCGGTTTTTAGGGTTTTTTCTTTTTGGCGTTTTTTTCTTTTTGGCGATTTTTTTTTCATTTTGGCGATTTCTTCGGTTTTTTTTTTGCGATTTATTTTAGTTTTAGAAATTCTTTTTTAATATGGCGATTTTTTCGTTATGGCGATTTTTTTCGGTTTGGCGATTTATATCTGTAAATTTTAGTGTTAATTGTTGTATTCTGTACAAAAATACACTAACTTTGCAAATTTCAAGTCTCTATACATAATTATATGTAAAGGGTGTCCCAACAAAAACGCAAGATTTAAATTTGGCGCCATTCGAAGTGTCATTGTTTGACATTTGAACAATTGTTATTGTTTGCTAGTAGAAGGTACGTGGTTAGTAAAAATGAAGCGCTACACGAATGAACAACGCATTCTCATTGTGAAATTGTTTTACCGAAATGGTGAAAGTTTTACGGCTACAATTCGCAAATTTGGGATCAATTTGGGGTCACAATAATGCTCCAAAAGAGTCAACTGTAAGGACATTAATGGATAAATTTGCCGAAACTGGGTCTGTTAGTGATGTAAAGATAACAACGCGCCTTCGACCAGGTCGATCGACCAAAATGTCGCAGCTGTACGTGCTGTACGTGATGATGTCGCTCAAACGCAGGTCAAGCGCAAACAGTCAATGGTATTCGGTATCGTGAAATGATAACCAGTTTTTTAGTGCCTAGAATTGAAGAAATGAATGTGGAGGGCATGTGGTTTCAACAAGACGGCGCCACATGTCATACAGCCAGAGAAACAATTCAATTGCTACATCAGTCATTTCCCGGTCGTGTTATTTCGCGTTTTGGAGACCAGAATTGGCCGCCTAGATCGTGCGATTTAACACCATTAGACTTTTTTCTTTGGGGTTTTTTGAAGTCGATGGTTTACGCGAATAAGCCGACGACGACTCAAGCCTTAAAAGAGGAAATTGGACGCTGCATTAATAAAATACCGCAGCATTTATGCAAAACGGCCATTGAAAATTTCATTAAAAGATCGCGTGTGTGCCAGCAAAGCCGCGGCAGCGGCCATCTGCCCGATTTGTTGATCCACACATAACTTCATTTTGTCTACTTTAAGATATAATAAAGTTTCACGATTTTTTTTTAAATATCTGTGTTTTATTTAAAATTTAAATCTTGCGTTCTTGTTGGGACACCGTTTATATTACATGGGATTTTAAAATTTTTCGTTGTTCGTTTTGGAACACCCTTTACTCTGTCCAAATTTCAGGTCCATAGCTCTTTTGGTCCCTGGGAAAATAGCCTGTGGCGGACAGACGGAGAGCGTAGCGAAAACAATAGGGTTCCTTTTCACTTTTGGTGTACGGAACCCTAATAAAGGGAAGAAAACTGGGAAAAAGGTGTTTTTAGGTACTTTTAAACATAATTTTCAATCCTACTTCTTTGTTAAGCAGGAGCTTACCTAAAAAACCGGTTAGCACTACTGCATTCAGCGCACTTGAATTAGGTTTCCAGGTGCTCCGCTTGATAGGCCGCGTTTACATCTGTGTGCCATGTGCCAAAGAAAGCGTAACCACTAATTACTAATGATTAAAACATGTATGTTGTCAATCATGTTGGATTCTATAAAATTGTCTATTAGTTATGTATGAAATAATAAATACGTGTCTGAATCAAACAGTTTTTCATTAGTAAATAGTGGTTATGCTTTTTTGGGCACATGTCACACATAAAATTCCAGATGTAAACTCAGCCTTACAAAAAAGTTTTCGATTCGAGCACAAAGTTATTATTATTTTTATATTATTGGAATTAACTCTATTCATTGTTCAACCGAACAATTCAATAAAATTTATTCGGATAACCTTAAGTTTATTCTAATTTGAAATTTATTTCCTGGTGGTTCAGCGTTGTCTATATGCATTTCATTGTTGCTGTAACAAAACGTAATAGTGTTTTCACACTGACATGGTTTTAATAAAAGTTGGTTTTAACCTGGTTTTACCATACAAATTGTTGTTGTTAAAACCAACTTAAAACCATTTTTGAATTGGTTTTAAGTTGGTTTTATGAAATGCAACTTTGTTTTCGCTGTGGTAAATTCAGTTCTGCCAAGTTAAAATTACCGGAATCAGCTGATAGTGTTTATGCCAGTGAATAACAATAGACGTCGGTTGAAAGATTTTCAACTTAAAAATGGATGTAGCAGCAACAATAATAAAAAAATTATGGAAAATAAGTTTTTTTTTTGAGGAAAACAACGAAAATTTTTTCATTGACCTCTGGAAAGTAAAAATAGACATTTAACGTTTATTTATTAAACAATTTTCGTTTAAAAAAGGCGGCATAACAATTATTTGTGACCAAAAAATTAACCAACACGCAAATTAGATATTTTTTTGCAAGTCTTTTTTCAAATATTTGTTTGATTCATTATAATATAAAATCATCAACGTCTACACCTTTTTGTTAATATTAATGAGAAAATGACAGTTGCTCTGCCGGCGTTATATTGCGAGTTATGATATAAAATCGTCAGGTGTGGACACTATGTTACATATCGAGAGCCTATATTCAAAACACGCCAACTCAAATTTGGTCAAAATGAGTTTCCGATGGCAAATAGCTGCCCTATGCAATATTCATCTGTAGTATAAATTTCGCATCAAAAAAATTATTTTTTCTCCGTTTTATATAAATTTTTCTTGTTCTGCTATCTCAAAGTATAATTTTTTTTGGTGAAAATAAATGCTAACTCCCATGTAAATTTCCAATATTTTTAAAAATTTGTAATTTATAATAAATCTACCTCATATATGATTGCATTTGGCATACTGAATACGAATCTGGTAAGGATTTTGATATCCTGTGGCTAGTTTTTGAGATATGGTCACTTTTAATATATTAATACGGAGGGGTTCCGATACAAAAACAATTAGTAATGCATGTATAACTTTTAAACTTTTAATCGAATAGAAACATTATGTACGCACCGATTATAGTCAATGACATAAGCATTCGAAATTGATAGTTTATAGTGACCCTGTTACAATAGAGAGTAAGTTAGAGAGTGCTAAAGTTGACCACTTCGAGATTGAAGAGGCTTTCAGTCAGGCTTATGTTATTTTTTTTAGGTATTTTAATTTTTTTCTTGTAGCTTTTCAATTCTTGTATCTAGTATTGAGTAAAAGATTTCACAAATTGATTAAAAAATATATATATTAAAAAAAATCATATTTTTTTTCCGACAAAATATGCTAACTCTAAGAAAATATTTGTTTTTTGATCGACTATGCTATGCTATGCTATGAAAAGTTAGCTTTTTTGAGTTGACGTGTTTTGAGTATAGGCTCTCGATATTATTATTTTTATATACTATCAATGTTAGATATGTAGGTATTATTAGGTATTACTTTAAAATTTATAAACTCAACCATTTTCAATGCCAAGGAAATAAATAGCAAATCTTAATACATATTAATTTTAAAATAAATATATTAAAATGAAATGTAATTAAAAGTCAAAGCACTAACAACTATTTTAAATGTTTATTTAGTACAAATAGCTTTTTTAACACCGCTTCTTATTTATAAAATATGTATTTCTTTTTATTTTATTTTCTGCCCATTTTTATCATTATTTAATAAAATTTAAATAGTTTTTATACTATTCCCCGCCAACGAAATAAATTGTAACACTTGTATGTACGTATGACATGTTGTACTCGTATCATAAACTGAGCGACAACATGTTTATCTGTCAACAGAAATTAATGACATCATAAATCATGTAACATACGCGTACACGATAGTTTTAAGAAGTGGCAACACTTACAGACATGCAACATACATACTCGAATCTTTGCCATATACACTCCACATCGCGATGTGAACAGCAAGAAAGAAGGAAATAAAGTTTAGGCTTTTATGTCCATACGACGAGTACTTGCACATTAAATAAGATTGGGGAGGGGGCGCTATTCATCCAATGATGATGCTTTTGCGGTAAACATCAATTAAAACTATTGTAAACATTTTCGAAAACCCAAATAAAATTCTAAAGAAATAAAATAAAAGACAACCAACCAATCATAATCAATGCGGCGTAACAAATACACAAATACTCGAACACATAAAATTATAAAATAAAATTAATGATAATGCTACTCTTACGAGTACTTTAAGGATGAACCTAAAAAAATATCTTTAAAAATTTCCAGACTTAAGCTTGTGCATAGAAAGTGTTGACAGTTGTAGAGAAATTTCGTTATTGATTTCAAAGTGACATGTGTCCGTTCGCAAATGAGTTTCCGTGGTGGGCTGGCTGACTGACTGACTGACTGGATTTATTTCTAAACACAGTTGACTCCAAATAGAAAGTATTTAAACATATTTGAAACACTACTCGGTACAAAAAAAAAATGTCTTAAGGATGCCAAAAATTTAAAAAAAATTTCCCTTGGGGAGCTGATTTTTTTGTTTCTTCAGAAAGGGTGTAGACTTTTAACCCCAAAGTATCACTTGTAGATTTAAATAGTTGTTAGAAAGTTCAGACATTTATTTCTCTAATTTAGTTGCCTACATCTGTTTTTAAATGGGATTTGTTTTTATAGAAATTTTAAGTATAATCGCATTAATTATGGTTTGACAGATTTGTTAAATTATGATTTCACATTTTTCTCGTTTTCTGTTTTTTTTTCGTTTTAATATAATGAACGATGGCACGCGTTTTTCCAAAACAAAAATGTATTTTCATTTTAAATTGTAAACGAGGGTGTTTTCAAATGTTGTTTAGATATTCAGCCCAATTACGAATTTTCTCTACACGCAAAGAAAAAATATGGTTGAGGCAACCATAATCAAACAGCAACATATTATGATTGAATTATATGGTTGTAGTCAAATCATTATATTGTTAATAGAAAAGCAAACTTTAATTATATTATTATCTGAGTTAATAATAATATTATCTACAAGAACAATTGACTTTGTTGTACCTAATCTTATTATTGTTAATATGACAACACTTTTGTAAGATGTGACTAAAATATAATTGAGACTCACCATACTATGATCTAATATTATATTAATATTGTTAAATACGACCACAGTATTATTTAATGTAATAATACTATTTTGTTTCTTAATCATATATTTATTGTAGAAACAGCTCTGCGTTAAATTTGAAATAAAAATAAATTAATATTATTGACATAAAATGTATATATATAAAATGTATACTTACACGACTTACACAAATGTTGTATAACGAGATACACAAATGTTTATTATATATTTTTATTCGCCAACGCTTTTGTTTATACTTTTTTTATCTATTAATTTATTTAACACCACCCGTGCACTACCGATAGCTTACCGATAGAAACGAAATACCGAACTGACAGATGTTTCTGAAAGAGATTTTTTTTAAAACTTAAAATAGTATGGTTTTGGATAACATTATATAGTTATTTACATCATATTATTTTTAAATAATAATACAAATTATGTTGTAGTCATAATTTCTTAACAACACTGTATTGTTAAACTCTAACCATATCACACTTTTTTATGGATGTGATTATGTCATTATTAAATTCAAACATTACTCTGTTTATCGTAACGAAATAAATGTTTAAAATAACAATAACTAGTTTTCAGCGACCACACATTTGTTTCAGAGAACATAATATTGTTTTCTCAACCATTCTACAACCATATCTTTTCTTTGCGTGTAGCATTTGTTCGCGGGAAAAAATCTCTCTATTCTAAATGAACGAGAAATAAGCAAATACGAGAGAGAGAAAACTCTGGATCAGCTGTTTAATGTTTATGTTTTTATCTGCACTAACAATAGCAATCAGCTGTTTCCTACCGTTGCAATTACATTTCATTACAGTCGGCTAGCTGAGCCTTAACGGTTTATACGGCATAGCAAAAGTACAAAAACTTGGCAGCACTTCCATAATAAACTTCATATTTGGACAAAAAAAAAACTAGAAAATAACAAATAATTATTTGTTTTAACTATCATTATTTTCCTTATTAAGTAAAATATTTTTTTTATTAAAATTAATTTGGGATTATTAGTGCGTTTAAAAAATTTTTAAACTTAAATTTTAACAATTCCCATAAAAAATCACTTATCATTATTTTCTTTTATCAATATTTTTGTGCAATATTTATCTATTTGTTTTTTTTTCACAACTAAAGTTAAAACCTGGGGCCAAATCGTCGCATTCGTGATCGAGTGAGTTGAATCAAAATTTTAGTTTTTGAGATTATTACATTGGATAACGAGTAGTCGATAGAATAGCTTCTCTCAAAATGTCATTCGATATAAACAAAAAAAATTAAAGTTTCACATTTTTTAAAGCACTTATAATCCCAAATTATTATTTTAAAAAAATGTTAAACCTAAAAAAAAAATTTAACATTAATGTGACAAATAAGTAGATTTTTCGAAAAAATAAAAAACATAATTAAATATCTCACATTTATTCAAACAACGTCATAACTCACAAAAACTAGTTTGCCAGAAAACGAGCTAAAGTTTTCAATTTACACACAACTTAACCTTACGTCTCCACTAGCCATCGACTTGGTCATGACATGGACATGACGCCGGCAGAGCAACTGTGAAAAATTCATCAACTTCCTTGTTGTGGTGAACACGTGCGATGTCCATGTTCAGGTATATCAAAGTATTTTGCGGTAGTACAATAGAGATGGAATATTTACCAATTTTGTTCTGTCTCTTTTCTTTCTATTGCAAATGGTTGCGGACGTCAAATCTCATGGCGAACATTTTTGCTCAGACATATGCTCGGGCATTGATGTCAGAGCATGGACGAAAGTTAGACATGAGCGGTCTCCATTAGCCATTTGCGATGTCCGACATGATGCCCATACCAATTTCATGGCTAGTGGAGACCGCTAGTAATGGAAAAAGAAAATTTTATTTTACTCTCAAGAGCTGAGTACACAATATATTTTTATGAAATTTTTTCATAACATATAGAATGGTATGAGGCTTAATTTTGCATCATTAACTCATAAATAAAATTTCTTTTTGAGTTATGACGTTCTTTGAATAAATGTTCTTGAAAGAATGCAAAAAAAACCTTTTGCATTTGCGAAGAAATTTTGATTCAAACACTATCGAAAGCAGCAATCTTGGGGCAAATTACTGCATTCAATACGATTCGAAAGTTTAAAATATTTCCATATATACATATATATTGAAATATTTAGTAATTTCGTTCGATAACGAGTGCCGTAATTTGCGCCCGGTATCTCAATGCGTCTCAAAATTTTATTCGATGCAAAAGGTCACTCGATCACGATGTGAGTGTTGATTTTGTGTTCACACTGCAAGGTTATCTAATAAATTTTTTCAAAATAAAATAAATATCCTGTAGAAATAAGAGTATTTGTTACTGTACTGTATAATAGCTATTTTATAGGGATTTCTTTTCTGACAAATATGTTGCATATGTGTTACATGTTTTACATTTCTGTGTTCGGTTGTACAAAATATACAACTGTGGGAAAAATTTTCAATTTCTTTTCAGAATATGTTGAATGAAAAACATGTAAATATGTTACATATTTTACCCCCACTTTATTCAAGGTGTACTTACTGCCATTTTTTCCAACTGTGGTAACGAAGGTTTTATTTTGCTGTCATGTTTATAATTTCGAGAGAAGGTTTCTTAGATACAAAATATAAAAATTATTTAGTGATTTTTTTATGTGAATTGTTAAAATGTAAGTTTTAGTTTTTACTTAATAAGTAAAATATTTTTATTTTTATATTAAAAATACATTGAAATTGATTATTGAGGGGCTTAGCTGGATCCTATGCGCATTTCACTGTTGCTAATGCAGATCATCAGGGAACCTTTACCCAAAGTTTCTTAGAACAACTAGAGTTATTATGTTGTAAACTTTCATTTAAACAAATGAGAAGCTTAAAACAAATGACAAAGTTAAAACAAGAACTCAATAATAAACATGTTTTTTATTTTCTTTAGTCCCAAATCACACTGTGCAAGTCTTATTGCTAAGCTGATTAGTTTCAGGGATAGAGAGACGAGGGGAACAGCAACGTTTCTTTTCCCCCCGTCTCTCTCTCCTAATAAACTAATCAGCTTAGCAATAAGACTTGCATAGTGTAAATAGGGACTTACCATTACTACATTGGCTGACTTTTTTTTCAGCTTCAAATTGTAGTTGTAAAAGTATGTAAAAAGAAAATAAATGTAAATAACAACAACAGCTATTTAAGAATATAGTATTGCCACACAAGTATTTTTTGACCTGGTGTAGTCAATTTAATAATTAGTGATTTTTTTTATTATTATAAAACTTAATATAAATAAATATTTATTTAAATATTGTGGCTGCTTTCATTTTTTTTAGACGTAATTAGTGATGTCAATGTACGCTTAAAATCATAAAAGTGTGCGCAAAACCTCTCAAATAGCCTTAAAAACCGCTACATTACAGTACATTAATGATAAAATGTAATCGTTGTAAATAAAAGCAACTAATTTTGTTCGATTTTAGTAACAGAATATGTAGCACTTTGAGTGATTCTAGGTAACATTTAAAAATGTTACATATGTATGTGTAGTGTAACATATTTTTTCAGAAAAGAAATCGCCATTAGTTTGTATGAAAAACTCAGAATTTTTACAATGCGCTCCAAAATGGAAATTATTTTATATTTTGTAAATGGAGGTTTTGAAATTATTGAAACGATTTTAGAAAGTGAAAAAGTACTTGCAAATCCAATTTTTATATATAAAAATGCACAAGTGCATTATACCCTAAATCTATTTTATTGGCAGATGGATGTCAGTCATAACGTCTATTTTCACTTCCCAGAAGTCAATGAGAATATTTTCGCTATTTTCCGTCCAAAAAGATCACTTTTCTCCACAATTTTGTGATTATTGTTGCGGTTGCATCCATTTTTGAATTGAAAATGTTTCAATCAGTATCTATTTTCTTCGCTTCCGGTCATTGAACTTGGCAGCACTGAAATCAGCGCAGCGAAAACAACAACAACAGCAACAACAAGATGCAACCTTCTCATAAAACCAACTTAAAACTATTTCAAAAAAGGTTCATACAAAATCTTACGATACAAATTTTTGAACAGAATTTTAACCCTCTAACTCTTCGTCTTATGGACAGTTTTTGTAACTTTCAAAGAAATAAACGTAAAAACGTGCTCATGAAGGAGGACATAAAATTCCCTACAAAAATATTTGCCACAATAGAAAAAATTCTAAATTTTCGGACTAATTTCGGAATTACTCACACTTGCACTCTCTATATGTAATGGAGCTCATCAGTTATTTGTTAAATCCTACTGTTCTCTGCATGGGTCGTTTTTAACCATTTCCCAAAAAGGCCTACTATTATTATATTAATATTATTATTATTATTAACATTTATTGTATTAAGACAATAAGTGTTCTGCCCTCGTAACAAATTTTTCCAAAACTATTCTTTACCAACTATTAGAAACTCATTAAATTAATGTTAATGAGTAGCACAGCAGACAAGTCAAAAACATGCATTTACAATGACTTTACACTTGTCAATGTCATCATAGATTCATGCTACGAGTGCTTAGTTAGTTCGTTATGTTCTTGCACACAAAGCAACAACAGCACTATCAACGCTAGTGATTATAATACGGGAAAAAATACGAGTACACTTCCCCAAAGTCCCCAAAGGTTCTGTACATACTCGTATATATCTGTATGCAACAGCAAATGTTGGTGCAGCAGTTAGTTGACTGCATTGCATGTTGCCTGCATCAAGTCTGTAGGTCTTTTCAACAAGATTGATGCTGATTTTCTGTGGCATTTATGTCAAGGGGTGTAAGAGTGTTTTTTTTCAGATTTTATGGGGATGACAAAATGTGTTTGTGTAGTACGAGCGAGTATGTTGCCTTTTGTACATTCAGAGTATTATTTATTTATTTCGTTGTGACAATAAGTACAAACAAATATGCGGATTTCATTTTACGACCACAACATTTTTCCTGTGTGGCATGTTGTAGTTTTCTTTGGGTTTTGAAAAGACAAATTAAAATGACATTAGAACGCAAGACGTAGGCAAGCAAACGCACAATGTGACGCAGGAGTTTATTAAAGGAAACAGTTACATATGTATGAAGATTTAGAATTCTTTATTTATTTTAATGAAATATTTAATACACAACTTGTATGCATAAATTTTTTAATAAAGAATTAAAAATAAAATACTAGCTAGATTTTAACTGATTTGTATTGGCATAAACTAGTGTCCTGCACAATAGTATTTATAAGACTTTTCAAGACATGAGAGATTTTTTCCAATACTTTACTACAGCGAAATATTGTAAAAGAATCGATAAACAACACTATTGACAACACAAACCACCGAAAAAAATTACTTGCCAACAGTGTTGCTTAGCGATTCTTTTAGAATATTTCGCTGTAGTAAAGCATTTGAAAAAATCTCTCATGTCTTGAAAGGTCTTATAAATAGTCTTGTGCACGACACTAGCATAAACGGTTGTGTAAATAAAGTATTAGCATTAATTTTAAATTTTTAAGATTAAAAATTAATTTTATCGATCAAAATCATACTAAAACACGTATTTTATTATATTTTGATTTTCTGAAGTTTGTTTGTAAGTTGTGTTAAGTAAAATTTGGTATGAAGGACCATAAACAAATATTATTATTTGAAACAAAGGACTATAAATAAAATATTAGGTAATCTGTCACTTTTGTAGTTAATGAAATAAAATATAAAAAATTTTAATTTTATTTAAAGATTTGTTTCGCACAAACTTAAACATTGACGTCTACCATGGATATCGATCGAAATTGCAAAAAATATTTCCATATATGTAGACTCTATTGAAATATGTACATATTTTGAAATTTCGTTTGATATCGAGTGCGATAATTTGCCTCCTGGTCGGTCTTAAGCAATTTCGAGCATTTTTATTTGCAATTCCGACATTTCGATTTACTGTCGTAAGCACTGAGGCTGTAATTCGATTCTAAGGACCATAAATTAAATATTATCTCTGATTGAGCGCACCAAATTAAAATTTGGAGTTTAAGGTTCAAGCTTTAAGCTTATGAAAGCTGCTTAGGAAGAATAAAAATTCATAAAACTGCTGTACACTATCGCTTCCTATTTTTTTTTTAATAATAATAATAATAATATTATTATTATTATTCATATAATAATACTATTTATGTAAAGGGTACGCCAGATATTTTGAAAATGCTATAAACTGCAGCTTCGGCTGTGTGGCACGTAGCGCCGTCCTGTTGAAACCAAATGTTGCCAATATCCTCCTCTTCAATTTTTGTGAACAAAAATTCGTTCAACATGGCCCGATAACGATCGCCATTGACTGTAACGGCCACTCCTTGCTCATTTTCAAAAAAAAAAAAAAAAAAAAAATGGCCCAATTATGCCTCTGGACCAAAATCCGCACCAAACTCTTTTTGGGTGCGTCGGCTTTTCAATGTATGCGTGCGGGGTTTCTGTGCCCCAAATGCGACAATTTTGCTTGTTTACATACCCGCCAAGATCAAAATGAGCTTTATCTGAAAAGATGATTTTTTTGGCAAAATCGGCATCTTCTGTAAGTCGATCGCAGGCCCACTTAGCGAAGCGAAAACGTATTGGATGGTCAGTTGGCTCGTTTAGCGGAAGGATAAAACTAATTATCTGTCAAATCAGACATGAGCTAAGTATTACCATTCACGAAATAAGCACTAGTTGAAAAAAAAACGTTAGATGGCGGACCCTTTATTATTCATAATAAAAAATTCTGAAATACAGAGTGTAGAATAAAAGATTAAACTACATATTGCTTAACTACATATTCCTTAGTCGAAAATTACTAAACCTAGCTGTATGGATCGGAGCATTCTCGTGCTGGGAAAACCCATGGAATCAGTCTAAACGTGGTGAAAAAGTGTGGAAGCGCATTTTCAAGAACTCCTTTATAACTATAACCCATCATTCTTAACTTAAGAAATTAAAGTTCGCCAGCAGCTCTCCACATCAGTAATAAATTGGAGTGCTATTAATCAATATAATTCACATATTCCATTTGCATTGAAAAATATGTATGTATGTTTTGTATGTATGTATACAAAGGTGAAGCTTACACAAATTAACACCACACACACTAGACCAAACATAAGAACGCTTTCTGGCAGTGTTTAAAAGAAAATGAAAACAACCCGAAACTATATGCTTTCACAGCAATTAAATTTGTTTAAATTAAAATTACTTCTTTTTAAAAGAATAAAAACGATATTTTTGCTTTTTAAATTCAATGTCGCCAAAAATGAAAAGAGAAACCAAAGAAATGCAGAAATCCGTAACTAACGTTCTCGAGAGTTTACAGTGATGTATAAAAATTTAGCATCACTGCTATGAAAAAAGAAATTAATTTTAAATTAATGAAAGAATATAAGAATACCGAAGTATGTTTATTTAGCATTAACATTCTTTTGCAACTCTGCTTTTTGCATCTTTTTAATATCCGCGGAAGCAGGAGTAGTTCAGTGACCTGCGACTATGCCTTCATCACTTGAACTTTTTCTACAACAACTGATACAAAGGGATACTAATAATAATAATAACAACTACCTCAACCTACGCCACCTTCAAAAACTTTTAGTCTGAAGTCTACTGACGAGTTCCATAATCAGGAGCGAAATGCATATAGTCATTGTTTAACAAAAAAAAAAAAAAAAAAAAAAAAAAAAAAAAAAAAAAACAATTCGTAATAAATGTATGTTACAAAGGATTGCAAACCTAAATACCTAACGTTGCAGCCACACATTCAAGATTTTCTTACAAGTTTTTCACACATAATTCTTATAAAAATTCATGTGAATTGATAGCTGTGATATAGGCTTCGCCCAAGTTAAAAGCAAGTTTTTATTATCAATGGCGCAAAATAAAAAAAAATAAAAAAAAACGAAAGGTTGTTCATAAAAATAGTAATTAGCTGCTTTCTTGCTCGTAAATTGAAACACAAACTGGACAGAGAATTTCAAATTTCACGGTCCTATCCAAAAAAAAATAATTAAACTTTAAGTGTCCGTTTGTGAAAATTTTTATAGAAATTTTGTTTTAACGTACACTTTAAACTCAAATTATTTTTTTTTTGGATACATCTACTAAAAACTACGAGTGTATTAATAAAAAAAAATCTGTGAGTTTATTGAAACTTGAGAGACAAAGTTTGATCGTGTAACTTCCCAAGTAAATCACGTCAGGAAAGTGATATTTATACGAAAACAAAATTTAAGAAATTTTACAAAAATTGTTTTTGTACTTCATACAAATTCTTCAGCAAGGAAAAGCGAACAAATTCAGGCCTTGCGTGCTTGGCCTTTCATGATATTTTGGATATGTATGAAAAACAAACAAAAAATTCAAAATGTTGTCTTAGTGACGTAATTTGGGCAATCACCACCAAAAATAATATTTTTATTCTGACTAAATTTTTCTTGATAAAAGGTTTCTATTCTCTTTTAGAATCTTCAAATTATTAGTACCTGTACCCAAGATCTGTAACTTTACTGAGAACTTCTCGCTTCGGAAAGATGTGAAACAAAATATTCCATCGTTTCTCGAAAAGCGAGAAAAAAGTGCATCTGTAACTCATGTCGAAAACTATCAACAGTGCTTACGTTATTACGTTAGAAATGTCATAAAATGTCTTTGACGGCGACCAAAATTCACTAAAAGTTGACAACTTTCAACGACGGCGGCGAAAATACAAATGTCGGCTATACCAAATAATTTATAGTGCGACTTTGATAATTGTTGTTTACAAAATTGTTAGAAAAAATAAATAAATTATATTGTTAAAATAATTTAACAATCAAAATAGAAAATAAAATAAAAAAAGCAAAAAATAAATAAATATATATATATATGGCATTGGGGGTGCAATATGAAAAATGGATTTTGCTACGCCACTCCGCCCGCAGGCCGAAAATCAAAAATCAGACTTCACAGTGGCACCCACCTGAATATTCTGAAGATTCCCTGAAAATTTCATCAAAATCGGCCCAGCCGTTTTGGAGTCCATACGTTACATACATACATACACACATCCTCTTTTATATATGTGACGCGCAAAATAGAAAGGGACCTAAGGGTAAAAACTAGGGATGTAACGAATGTTCGCATTCGCTTTCGCATTCGCAAATTATTCACTTACTTTTGATATTTGCATTCGCTTTTGCTTTCGCTAAAATATGCGAATATTTCAAGCGAATACTAAAGACAAAAAAATTTTGTACTTCTTTTAAGAAAATAGTTTGCGATTAACAAACGTCAAAAACTCGAAAAATTTTTATAAGCCAGCATGAAAAAGATACATATACTGACAAGTAAAGCATTGTAATCAAAGCTTTAAAATTTTAGCGGAAAACTTTTCTATAAATAAGTTCTCATAAGTACAAAAATGAAACCAAAATCCAGCGGTGTTTGGAAATTGTTTTAAACTTTTGAAACATAAAAGGCAGTGTTTGATTTGCGTGAACCCATTTCCTACTTAAGACTAGTCTGTTCAAACTTTTGGAAAATGTTGAACACCATTTATTACTTCATAAAAAAATTCCAAATGCGAGCAATATTAACTAGTCGCATGAAGCTTAAAATGTTGAAGATTTATTTTTAACAAATATTTTCTCAATTAAAAATTAAATTTAAATAAAATGATATATGTAGTACTTCTATGTATATAATACAAATTCATGTTCTTAAATAAATTTATTTTCATGTGATTTTTAACGTATTGTAATATTTGCATTCGCTTTCGCATTCGCATTCGCTTTCGCAAAAATTAAAATGTGTTATTCGCTTTCGCATTCGCATTC
This sequence comes from Tachina grossa, assembly GCA_949987645.1. Classification (NCBI taxonomy): domain Eukaryota; kingdom Metazoa; phylum Arthropoda; class Insecta; order Diptera; family Tachinidae; genus Tachina; species Tachina grossa. The sequence goes on from OX465274.1 coordinate 185,401,175, forward strand.
GCTAAACTGGTATTCGTTACATCCCTAGTAAAAACGTATTTTGTTCAGGAGAGCCATTTTAAAGATTTAAATACGTGTATCTTTGGTGTTCTTCAATTTCATAAAACGCGCATATCTCTGGGAGGGAACGCTTTTGGGGCATGGGATCGGTCTCATTCGATGATCAGATGTTCTCCACATCAAAAAAGAAAGTGAAAATTGATTTTTTATCCTTAGGTCCCTTTCTCTATGCGCTGTCACATATATAGATATAAATGAATGTATAAAACAACCATAAAATATGCTCTCCTGTTAAATTTTTAAAATGTTAGTTAGGTCAGTTAGTTAAAACAGCGATGATATGTGCCTTTAATTATGAAAGTGGTCCAAGTCATATGCATTTTTGCTTCGAAATATGAAATAAATCTAAGAAAATCTTCAACAAATATTCAATAAATATTAAATACATTTATATTAATCGAGACTAGACAACTTTAAATTAAAATTTTGAATAATATAAAAATATTTTTTGATTGTTCAAATGTAATCTACTAAATATCTCGGCGCAAGAAGTATATGACTTAGACCACTTTCATAAATATCTTCATGAAGACAATCATTACTAAAATTAAAGCACGTTACTATTTATTTTCCCATTAGTGTGCCCCCATAGAGTTTTAATTATTTTACATGCAACATACTTAAAGCAAACACTGCAGCTCAATTTACGGTAGCTGGCCGGTGGTCAGTCAACCTTTTCATCCAATCTTCTGCAAACATTGTAAAAATGCCATCAAGACATCATGCATTCATTCGTCTTAATAGCAAACTTCGTAACTATATAAGTTTGAGATTTAAAATAAAATTAAAAAAAGTAATAATTTTTATTGAATGTGCTTAAACTAAACAGAAAAAATGCCTGTGGTTTATTCAAAAATTCAAATGAACGAATGAATGTATATTGTTTTTAGAAAAAATATTTAAAAAGCAAAAACAGATTTTTTTTTCTTAAAAACAAGAAAAAAAATACTTGTTCATTATACTTGAATAAAAGTCGCGCCAATGTGTACACGCCTTAATGGAAATTTACACAACAACATACATTGTTTGCGTATGTGCAACAAACAACAACAAGATTTAGCAGTGGCAACACAAACAAAAACAACACAAATTTTAGAGGATGCATTTTTTATAAATTTTTTATTTAATATTTTTTTTTAAGTATTTTAAGGATGAAACGCGGTTTATATATTTTATTAAAGGGTTTATTTTGAAGACTGAGCATTTTAATTTAAATCGTGATTTTCAACGAAAAATAAGTTCATTTTAATTTAAGATTTTATGTATGAGAAAATTTTAAGTTCCGGAAGTTTTTAATATGGTTGTATGCTATATTTCTGTGGCAATATGTAATAATGACTTAAGTTAACTTAAGCAAATTTAGCTTTTGTATGTTGTACTATGCACCAGTTCAAAATGGCACTCAGACAATGCCACATATTGTCGCTGCACTATGTGTCCAATTTAAATTTTAGCGCAAAAATTCAAATTTTCAACTTCCGCTTTTTGAAAAAAAAAAAATCACGATTCAATTACTCGTATAAAACGGCGAGTTGTCATTCACTTTAATAAAAATATAAAAAATTTATTTTTCGCTGCAGTCCAACCTTCAATAAATCGCTTTCAATTTCATCACACATACTGTGTGTCAAAATTCCTTGAAATTGATAGCTGTGAAATAAATTGATAGTCAATTTAATTTTTTTTAATGCCAGCGGCGAAGAAACAACTCAAATTTATAGATTCAATCAATGTGTGCTGTGACAAGCTGTTCAAATTTAAAATTAAATTGCCATATAAATGCATAGGTGAATTTGAAAGCAATCTAGTTTTCAATTCAAAAAGTTTGAATGTGTTAGTAAAAAAAGTGTGAGTGTATTGCAAATTGAATGGAATTGAAAGGCAAAAATTGAACGTGTGGCCCGCAAGTCATAAACGTATAAAAAGATTTTAAAGGAAATAGATCTTAAGGGAATAAATTTTTGTGTCCAAAACAGTATGAAATTTAACCGAATATTATTAAATGTTAGTGCAAAATGTCAGGCGAAATAAGTTCAAACACAGTAAGAACACTTTTAATTTCGTAAGTGATTTCGACACGAAATTAAGTAATTTTGGTGCAGTCGGAATGGGCTATTGCGTACCTTTGGATTTTCGACGACAATATGAATGGTATGATATAATACATATGTCTGTATCTATATGTACTAGAGGCCTGCATAAACAGTCTTGAAATGTAAATACGTCTTGTTTTTTAAATGTATTGTCGTAGTATGTATTATACTAAACCGATAATAAATGATGTGGTTTAATAAGCGAAGCACTATGGATGTATTGGTGTACGTGTGTAGGAATGTTAACAAGCGATGTCGCGAAGACTTCTTGTCTGTAACAAACACTCAAAAGAAGTAGTGTTGATGCGTGTATGCTTGTTATTTTGCATGTTGTACATTTAAGTGTGTGTGTGTGTTTAAGATGTTGATGGTAAGCTATTATGTGTTTAATAGTATGTTTCTACCGGCATGATTTAGACAAATCATGATGATTTGTACAAATCATGTTAATTTATACATGATTTATCATACATTTTGCATATGGATAAATCACCTAAAAGTAGTTGATTTATTATAAATAATGTCGAAAATACTATTTTTCGAAATCAATTTATATATGCAACCCTGCGTTGCTTTTAAAATTACAAACTCCATCCCTGGGTCATCCATCAATAGTGAATGACAATTGCGAAAAAAAATGACATTCAGGAATATTTAATCAATTTTAAATGTCAACTACATGTGAATAAAATTCACATTACAGCTGCTGCGCCCACCTGATAAGGCACGTGCATAAATTGAGTACGAAAATTCGAACAACAAATCACTCACAAGCTTGGTGGAAACACTTGGAAGTGATTTACTTAAACATAATTGATTTAAAGTCGGTGGAAACATACTATAAGGGAGGTTTTTTTAAAGCAAGCGCACACAACTAATGTCAATGCATGTATGTGCCTTTGCATGTGCGAAGAAAAATAAAAAAAATCATACACACAACGTGTGTGCGTATGTACATGCATGACGTTTGTATACACGCCCCTGCGTATGAAGAAGCCATCATCACAAACTCTTCCGTCCCGAAGTATTCTCTTCTTTACTCCTTTACCTGCAATAATTGAAACACATGTCTTGTCAACAGTGTTGTTTAGCATTTGTTTTAGAAGATTTCGCTTTAGTAAAGCATTTGAAAATCACTCATGCCTTAAAAGTTCTTGTAAGTGATATTGTGCAGGAGTCTAATGTGTATAAAAAAGCTCTTTTGACATTTTAATATTTTTTTTAATGATGTTTGTCCTTTCTTTTCATTCCCATAAAATTATTGTTTCTTAGTCAAGGCTTCTGAAGATTTTCTTTTCATGTGCATTTTTCGCTTTTGCATTAATGATAATAACTGAACTCTCTTCTTGACCCAAGTTTTTTTCTTCTTTTCTCTGTTTATTATTATTTATTATTTTCAATAGTTGTACTACAATCTCAGACTGTTTCAATAATTTTGCAAATAAGAAAATTATTTTCTTTATAAACATCATCATTTAGTCTTTTAATCTTAAACGGTCAGTTGATAACAATTTCTCGCTTCCTGAAGCTTTAAAAGATTATTGTATGCAATCATTGTATTAACTGCAAATGCAATTTTACTCTTGTCTGCAGTTTGTAATTAAAGTCCAATTGCTTGAGCTCAGTGATGAAATTTATTGAAGGCAACATTTTTTGCATTACTAGAATTATGTATGTACGAGTATTTATAAAAATTTCTGTTATGATGACCCGTAAAACATTATCGGGACCCTGAAAGTTCCTCTCATCGCTCTCAAGTTTGCGGTTCCATGATTTTGTCTGAAAAGTAAAGAGCTTACTAAAATAATATTGAGTTGGATGAGTGCTAAGCTAATGCTAATGAACTGAAATCTATTCAAATAACAATTAAAACACAAATATGCATTAAATAAAAATTATATTAAATGCATTTTATTATTATTTTTATGTGGACATGAGTGGCTGATGCAACATATTTGAAAGATGTACAGGAGAAATATTTATAAATGAAAATAATACATTGCACACGGAAAAAAATTTCTAAGCTTGGTCTAATAAGTTCCATTGTCAAACTCAGAGTTCACGTAAATTGTTGCCAGAATTGAAATGAACCACTCACTGTAATAATTTTCCCCTTTGCAGAGTGTGTTATAAAGGTTCAGTTAGACGACTGTAATGGAAAATTAATGTACAGATTCTAACATTACGGTTATATCTCTATAACCGTTTTAATTACTTTTCACATGCTAATAATATATTTAATTATTGAGGAAAAAGATATCTTAGCTGTTTACTTTTATACAAAAAAAAAATTTAATTTAGCTGTAGAACCATTTTGTTTTTGATTTTTCAAAATCAATTTATTTCTTTCTTAAAGCCCATTCAGGCTGACGCCAAATTAAGTAATTTCGTGATTTCTGTCGAAATCAAGTTGAAATTAAGCAATTTCCCATATACATACATATTTTGACATTTTCCAAATTAAGTTATTTTACTTAATTTCGATTAAATTAACAAGAAATTAAAAAATACAATGCTGTTTTTGTACTAAAACTAATTTTTTTCAAACATGAGTATATTTACAACTATGAGAAGCAACTAATAAAAGAAATGAAAATTTTTAAATTCAATATGAAATAACAAAAATTAAAAATTTTAAAAACCCCCGACTTTTTTCAGAAAAGATGTTATATCTTCTAAACGGCTGGACCGATTTTTTTCAAACATAGCTAAGAACCCTCTCGATCAAGTCATCTTTCAAACAGAAAAAACTAAATGAAAATCGGTCCAGCCGTTTGGCCTGTACGTGGACACAGACAGACACACAGATACACAGACACACACTACAAACTTATAACACCCCTTTTTTTAGTCAGGGGTTAATTAAAAAAAGATTGAAAATTATTATATTTGTGACGATTTTTGCAAGAAAAGTTTGTATAAGTGTAAAAAAAGAATTTATCGAACTGAAAAAAGTACAATTTCTGCCGCAATGAATAAAATGTTTTTCGAAATCAAGTCGTTTCATTTCGTTTGTAATTTGAGCTTGAAATGACTTATGTAATTTCATGTCAACCTGAATGGACTATTAAATATAAAATATATTTAACAAATAAAAAAGTAAGTTTTAATTAGTGTTTTTTATGGGAATTGTTACAATTTAAGTTTAAAATTTTTAAACGCACTAATAATCCCAATTTAATATTTTACTTATTAAGTAAAATATTTTTTTTATTAAAAATACATTGAAATTGATTATTGAGGGGTTTAGCTGGATCCTATGCGCATTTCACTGTTGCTAATGCAGATCATCAGGGAACCTTTACCCAAAGCTTCTTAGAACAACTACAGTTATTATATTATAAACTTTCATTTAAAATTTGGGATTATTAGTGCGCTTAAAAATTTTCAACTTAAATTGTAACAATTCCCATTAACAACACTAATTTTTATTTTTTGTTTGTGTTGTTTTTCAGTAACAAATATTTTTCTTGTTAGCATAACTAAAAGTAAATAAGTTTTAGATAATTACTTTTATATAAATAAAAAAAAAAATAAATCAATTTTCCAGCCCTGGAAGCGTCTTTTTTATTTTGCTGATTTTCAATACTATCCTATTAAATAATTTGGACATATTTCGATGGATTAGAAGCTCATCGATCGAAGCATGCAAAAATTTCGATTTCAAAAAATAATGAGTTGAGGCGTTTCTATATTAAGGTAACGATATAAACTTACTATTTTTGTTAAAGGATGATTCGATGATTGGACAATGCCATCCCGTTGGGGGAAAAATGTACATAAATAAATGATGAAGTTAACTAAACTAAGCAAAAAATCTAATATTTTATAAATTTTATTTTCATTTCAAGCATAAACACGATCAATAAACAAATTAGAAAGAAACAAATAATGTATTAGAGACGATGAACAAATATGTATATGATCGAACACGAGCTAAAATGTTCAATATTTTTATTTGATTACAAGTATGTGATGTTATGTACATGTATGTATGCATGTATGTATGTATGTATGTATTTGAAAGTGAACGCAAAAACCTTTTTATTAAATTAACATTTTAATTTAACTTAAAATTGCTGCACAAGTAAAACATTTACACTTAAATAAATAATAACTAGAAGTTAAACTGAGTGTTTACACTTAAGAAAACATTGATTTAAAGTTCAATTAAACGTGCCATAACCATAATTATAGAAAAGAGCTATTCGATCCAAACTTGTGGGCAAGACTGCATTTGATTATATGTGACTTGCCATAACGCCATAGACACCAATTGAATTTTGTTTTTCCCCGTTACTATAAACAGCTGTTTGCTGGGTAGACAAATTTTTATTGCTCTCTTGAAATGAATAAGCTAATGAAAACATAAACAGTTGTTTATACTCACTAATATGTGAAGCAAATATATTTTTGAATATGGCTATGGCACATCGGTTTGAACCTTTAAGCGGCACATCCATTATACAATATTATTGCATATGTTTTTGTACATGTAATTGTTTTGACCTATACTATGCAATATATATATATATATATATATATATATATATATATATATATATCTATATATGCACAATACTTTCATAGAAAATATTGCCAATTTTCCTGACTGTGAAAAAGTAAAAAACATTGAACATTGTTTTTAGTTAATTTTAATTATTATTCGAACTCCATTTGTTTCTATATTTGTGATTTGAACGGGCTAAAGTTCGTATCGCTTTTTAAGCCAAATTACATGTGATAATTATTAATGAACAAATAACACCAAAGTCTGTTGTAAATATTCTGACTAACAACACATAGTTGAACGGAACAGCCAGCCGTTTTCGAAGGTCACTAAACCTTCATCATCAGCGTTCTTTTTTGTGTTTGGTCCACTGTGTGTGGTGTCAGTTGATGTAGATTTCTGCTTTATATACTTAGCATTTTATTGCAAATGGAATATGTGAATTGTTTTGATTCATCGTATTTCAATTTGCTGAAAGCTTTTTTGTATTGTAAGCTCAATTTTACCATCACTATATTTACAACAGTCTTACCATTGTCGTTTTGTTCTTTTTACTAATTATACACATGTTACTTAATTTGCTTATTTTTTGTTCTACTTAAGACAAACTTTTTTGGTTTGTTACTATTAAGTATATTTTTATTTTTAATTTTTGCCACAGGCCCATGGCTATTAATTTTTAGTTAATTTTAATTATTATTCGAACTCCATTTGTTTCTATATTTGTGATTTGAACGGGCTAAAGTTCGTATCGCTTTTTAAGCCAAATTACATGTGATAATTAGTAATGAACATTGTTGCCAACACATTACAGAATTGTCTTGATTGTACAATAAAAATCAAAATCCTTTTGATATTAGCCAATATATTGTGCCACCTTCGAATATGACATACACATTGGCGATATTATTGTACAATAGGAAAAATTGCACAATCATATTGCAAGTGGATGGGGCGCTTTACCGTGAGTTTTATTCTCGTTGTTTAATGTTTTTAACAAATCGTTGTGTTAATTAACTTTAATGAAACATAAAGCGCATTATTCGCGGTCGAAATGCGTGACCTGCATTATAATAACATAAGTGAAATTTTGTCTGTATGAGTCACACCGACGAGGCTTGAAGCAAAATCTAATTTTTTGATTTTTGCACATGCATGTATGCAACACAAACATAACAAGATAAGCTACTAAAATCAGTGGGTTATATAAAGAACTGTCAAATTATATACTTAAAATTTTTTTGTATATACTTTGACAGTTGGATTGCACTCACGAGTATCTTGTAACAGGATATGATATTTATTTATCGTGCAATGAATGCACATGTATGCTGAGTTCTTCATGCACACGTACACGATGCTTGTGTCACATGCATTTTGACCGTGAGTATTGCGCTTTATTTCCTTGTTTCGGTAATTGTTAACTATAAAACAAACCCCAATATTTCCTGTTTATATTTTATGTTAGTATGGCTAGATTTAATAACTTGGATATTTTTGAATCATCAATTCAGTACAATTTGTTTTCACGTATAGTTTTACGCCGCTTTAGTGTCGATTCTCCTAAATCAATATTGAATTCAAATTATTCTCAGTGTACACTTTTTGCTGTGTACAGATTTGAATATTTAAGTATTAAACATTATTTTAGTTAAAATGCCACTGAGTTACTATACAAACAACGTGCAATCAATCATTTACCAAAAAAATAAAAATAATAAAAATAATAAAAAAAATCTTACAACAACAATTGTCTGTTTGTTTGCACATGATCATTGATGTCTCCGCTTCAAAAACTAAAACGAAAAAACTTTACGGCCAGAGTTACAACGTATTTACATACGTACTGTATGTATGTACGATATTCTAAACGGTAGCCCGGTCCTTAACTACTGTGTTATTTTATAAGCCTTGTCTCCCATTGCCATTGTCATAATGCACTGATGCTCATCTCGTAATGATCATTACAAATGTAATTAATGCTGCTAATGACGAAGTTCAACGTACCCATTCGGTGGACCTTTTTGATTTTTGATTTTTTTTCTTATATTTTTCGGGATTTTCATCTTACGAGTGTTGAGTGAGTGTGAGTCCAAAGTGTGTTTATTTTTTACATTGTACGAGTATGTAGTATTGTTGGTATGTTGTATGTATTTAAATCTTGAGTGGCCAACGAATTGTTGGTAAAACACTTAACAAGTGTATATTGGCTTTTGAACACTGTAATAGTTTCGTTCGTAGTGTCTGTCGTCTCTCGTGGGTACTCACAAAGTTAAACTTTATGGTATTTACAATTTAGTGTAAATAAAATGTTTACTATTTTTTTTTTGCATTGAAAAATTTTCTTGTTGTCTTTTTTGTTCACTGAAAATAATAATTAAACAAACTTAACGTATTTTTAAGATTGTAAAAAATACTGTTTTGGCAATTTTTGGCACAGTTATTAAGAGCACTTTTATGAAATCATATCTGAGTAAACCTATTGACATTATTAGATAATCTTCTCATGCAACAACTCATGAATTGCAGAATTATTCCATAATTAGAGTTTTTGTTGCATATTTCATAGAATTACAGTTCTTTCCTTTATTCGAGTTTTTAAAAAAATCAAATTTGAAAAATAAATGCCTCTAGAGTCTAGACGTGCTTAACCAACAACAAACAGTTTTCAGCAAATTGTAATACGATGAATCAAAACAATTCACACATTCCATTTGCACTGAAAAGCTGAGTATATAAAGCAGAAATTTACATTAGAGACCTGCGTAAACAGTCTTGGAATTTATGTCCTATTTCCCACCTGCGAAAGAAAACGTTCGACTCACAATTTATATTGAAAACAACAATAAAATATGAAAATTTGTTTTTGTTTTCAATATAAATTGTAAGTAGAACGTTTTCTTTCGCAGGTGGGAAATAGGCCATTAAATACGTCATGTTTTTTAAATGTATTGTCGTAGCATGTATTATACTAAACCAATTATAAATGATGTCATTTAATAAGCGAAGCACTATGGATGTATTGGTGTACGTGTGTAGGAGTGTTAACAAGCGATGTCGCGAAGACTTCTTGTCTGTAACAAACACTCAAAAGAAGTAGTGTTGATGCGTGTATGGTTGTTATTTTGCATGTTGTACATTTAAGTGTGTGTGTGTGTGTTTAAGATGTTGATGGTAAGCTATTATGTGTTTAAGGGAGGTTTTTTGTAAAGCAAGCGCACACAACTAATTCCCGGTTCACACGGTTCAACTTTTTTGCTCAACTCGTAATTCAGCTGTAAGAAAGACGGAGACGGAAATAGAAATATCTCTTTTTTTCTTACAGATGAATTACGAGTGGAGCAACAAAAGTTGAAACGTGTGAACCGAGACTAATGCAAATGCATGTGTGCATTTGTATGTGCGCAGAAAAATTAAAAATCATGCACACAACGTGTGTGTGTGTGTATATTTACGTTGATGTGTGACGTTTGTATACGCGCCGATGCGTATGAAGAAGCCAAATTCTTCCGTCACGAAGTATTTTCTTCTTTACCCTATTTCTTGCAAACAGTGTTGTTTACGATTGTTTTAGAAGATTTCGCGGTAGTAAAGCATTTGAAAAATATCTCATGTCCTAAAAGTTCTTGTAAGTGGTATTGTACAGGATTCTAACCTACATCAAATGGCACCACACAAAGTGGACCAAAAACACAAAGATCGCTTATGTTGAAGGTGCAGTGACCTTCGAAAACAGCTAGTTGTTCCGTTCTGCTAGTGTTTGTCAGAATATTTACAATTAACTCCGGTGTTATCTTTTCCTTTAAAATTATCATATATAGCATTTGGCCCACAGAGCGATACGAACTGTAGCCTAATCTAATATAAATATACAAACAAACTCTCTTAAATTATCATTCATTTTGACATGCGTTAAATTAAAATAGGAAATTATGGTAAGTATTTAATAAATTATTACTTTTAAGTACATTCAATAAGAACCAAGAGTTCTCTTAATGTCAAACGTTGTTTTACGTAGCTGCCCGCTTTAAGCAGCATTCAAGTAGATTCCAGGCGACTCCTTTTTGAAAAACGTTAATAGAAAAACAAAATAGGCAAAACATGCTGAATAATAAAAGGTGACCAGTGATACCATTAGGATACGAAAGATACATAGATACATTTTTCGTATCTTTTGATAACTTGACGTACCATGTATAATCCTGACATTTTTCGTATCTTTTGAATCTGTACGCAAAATTTACAGAAATAAAATATTAAACTTTCCGTTTCTGACAAAGTTTGTTAAAGTTATCAATTTCGTTAACAGTGACAACTAAATACAATAATAGCATGTATTTTGTTGTTAAATTTTGTAAGTTCTTCTGTCGTCTGCTTACTCTTGTGTATGTATGTTAAGATGAAATTTTAGAAGAAAACTAAAACGATTTTTAGTGTTTTCACACCTACAGTTAAAACCTGGTTTTAAGGTTAAGACCACAGACACAGACACGTTCACATCGGTAAATTCAGGTTTTAACTCACAGGATGTCTAATAACTTTAATTCAAATAAAATAAATCTCGTGTAGAAATACGTGTATTTGTTGCTGTTTTTTTTTTTTGCTTTTTATAACATTTATTTATAACACTTATTTTTGTTCATGTGAAAAACTCAGAAATTGCACAATACACTTTAAAATATAAATTATTTTATATTTTGTAAATAAACATTTTAAAATTATGGAACTACTTATACAGGATTCACACTATGACTTTTTACTATGACTTTTCTAGAGTTTATAGACAAACGGGTTACAAAGGCAAACAAAAGGGTAACAACACAAAAAAGAATTCAAGAAAAAGTCATCGTGTAAATCTCGTATTATACAAATTGAAGAAGTGCTTGGAAATAAAGTTTTACCCCCATATGCAAAAAAATAAAGTGTGCTTCAAATGTACATTAAAACCGGTTTTTGTATGGAAATTTTGTTTTAACATACACTTCAAGCACACGTTATTTTTTTTGCATATGGAGGATAATATATAAAAAAAGCATAAATACATTATAAGCTAAACGATTTTTATAGGCAGATGGATGTCAGTCGTAACGTTAAAACCAACTTTTATTAAAACCATGTCAGTGTGAAAACACTATTAAGGAAGTTTCAACATACGATCCAACTAAATCGATGATTACTAGTAGTGCGAAGTTGTTCTGAGGAAATAGTAACATCGTTTTTATTTTCAGGAAATTTGTACGAACTTTTTGATATAATCGCCTTAGTATAAACGCTCGTATATTAATTTTTACAAAAATGAATTTGTTTTGATAACATCCAAAGACAGTTACATACAATTAATTTAAAAGTTTGCTTTTTGTATTTTTAAAAATTACATACCAAAATTTAAACGTTAAAATTGGATTTTAAAATTTTTTTCAAAATGTATCTTTTTGAGAAAAAATGTATCTTTCTGGAAACTAAAATGTATCTTTCTCGAAATTTCACTAGCAACACTGAATGAAGGTGACCCATTTAGTATCATATATTAAGTAAAATGTTTGCCATTTACTAATATAGATCTTTAAACAACCAAAGAACGCGTAAAAATAGTTAAAACTTACTACGGAAGTGTTCGCCACTTTCCGAGCATTACCGGATGCGTGTGTGCTCCTCATACTCGACATACTGTGCAAGGAAGTAGCAGGATTACAAATAAATTTGAAGAGACTGGAAGTGTTGCAGATGTGATCAGGCATGTGCATCATCGCAATTTGCAAACTGGTGAAAGGGTGGCAGATAATCCGAAGAACTGTTACCGTCAATGCAGAGCGCTATGGCCGTATAATAATAATAGAATATAAATATAATTTTTATATTCTAGACGATATGTGGTTCCAACAAGACAGTGCCACGAGCCACACATCAGCAGCATTGTTGGAACCATTGCAGAGAAAAAAATCTGATAGAAAATGAGATTCGATACGAGGCTGCATCCGAACCAGCTACGTATGTAACTTAAAAAAAATTACAAAGCTAAATATTTCAATCCCTAGTTCTACGCACATTTTAGAAAAAAGAAAATATTAAACAAAAAGTTAAATGTAATTTCGTCGAAATGAGACGAAAACTCAGCTTAATCGAGGGTAATTTTTAGCAACTCTCTTTCTGGCAACACTGTGTTTGGCAACTAGCTATTTTCGGGCATCATGTTACTGTTAAAAATGTTCAGTTTGGTCTATAATTTAGCCATGAATCGACTTACAAATGAACAACGTTTGCAGGTTATTATCTAAATTTTATTATCAAAATTCATGCTCGGTTAAGAAAGTGCTTCCGTGCACTGCTTCCATGTTATGATCAGTTCGTCCGACCTTCTAAGGCGACTTTTCGGAATGTTGTGATTAAAGCTCTCTGTCTATTATCCACTTTGGGTAATAAACTGCCTGAAACTCACAAGCATCTCACAACTTCCGGTCTTAGACCAAGTGCTCCCTGGTAATGTCATTCAGGCTCCCGTCTGATGGCAGCAAATGTGAGAAGGCGTACAGTAGTGAGTATCTCGAGCGCATGTTAACACCGGCGCGTCTCTGAAAACTAGGTGATAATCTAGAAGCATTTAGTCACTGAAACTCAACTGTATTTAGCCGGCCTAGCGGTATGTTGGCAGCCCCAACCTAATCAGTCAATCTTCTTAAACTCAAACGATTACAGAAACGTCAACAAATTTGAATTTTGATGCCCTGTATTCTCAGTGAACATTTTATCTAAATATTTTATTTTGTATTGCATCTACACTATATATTTTTTAGATAAATAAAGGACATACACATATATAAACCACCAACACGCGCACGTAGAGTGCGCATAGAGGAAAATATTGCTGCTGTATCCGCCAGTGTTGTTGATGACCGTGAAATATCGATTCGGCGCCATTCGCAGTAATTGGACCTCTGTCACTTTTTTATTGTCCAAAATGGAAAAGCTCGACTTGGCTGGTATGTGGTTTCAGCAAGACGGTGCCACATGCCACATATCAAGCAAAAAAATGGCCCAATTGAGAGCCGAGTTCGGTTAACAGTTTATTCCACGTTTGGGGACGGTCAATTGGCCACCTAGATCATGAGACTTAACGCCTTTAGACTATTTTTTGTGGGACTATGTTAAGGCTGCTGTCTATAGGGACAAGCACGCAACAGTTGGCGCACTGGAAGACAACATTTAAGAATTTATTCGTGAGATACCGGCCAATATGTTGGAGAGAGTATGCAAAAATTGAACCCAACGTATGAACCATTTCAGATATATCCGCGATCAAAATTTACATGAAATCATCTTTAAAAATTGATCTGTAAAGATCGTTCTACCGACTCAAACCAAGATTTCATAAATTTTTCTCTAAATTTTATGTGTTTTTTTTAAATCATATCCGAAAGTTCTTAAAAAATCACCCTATAGTATGTAACTTAATGGTGGTTACGATTATTTCATCAAATATTAGCCAAATCTGACCATAACTTGAGTAATTAAAGGTTTTGTTCCGTTCACTGAATAAAGTCACATACGAGTATTATGAACCATTTGATATTTTATTTGAAAAACATCCACGCACAATTTCCTTTTTCGAAAACTGGCAATCACAAGCGCAAATAAAAAAGTTGAATTTATTAATTTATAATAATTTAAAATTAATTAACATATTATAAACAAAGAAAAAAGTGTATTCATTGCCAATAAATAAATGTTAGAAATTAAAAACTAACCTGGGTCCATCATATTTTGATCGTAATACTCAATGGTGAGGCTGTGTTTGAAATCTACAAACTTTAACTAAAATTTAAAAGTCGTTGAAATGCTTGCTAATTGCAGCACTTTTATGTAGATGTGTTCGAAAATAGGTCAAGGTGAGCCTATTGCTGCAACAAGAGATGAGTATGCTATGTTCCAATCCCAGTGTTGTGACGTGTGTGGGATGCAAGTCCGTCTTCTAATGATGTTAATATCACTCACTGTTGATTGTTATTTAAGACGTAAGTGCTAAATAAAACTTATCGATACGAAAAGGTAATCACACAAGAACACTTCTTTCAAATTTTTCTATTTAATTTACAATTTTTACTCCGTTTTTTTTCGTTTTCAAATATTGCTTTCGCTCTTTTCTTTTTATGATTTTTTTAAATTATTTTTATTCTTTTGCCTGGGATGAATACTAATTCACACCTTTTTGTTTGATTTTCCTATTGCATCCCAAATGATTGTTGTCAGTTGTTGGTTGAGTTTTTTTATACACAATCGGTGTATTGAAAAAAAATATTATCATGCATATTCATCTATGATTTTATTTTTAATAAAAAAATTTAAATTGAAGCCATATCTCAACACTTTGATATCGTTTTTTATCATTATTAAATGAATTTTTATTATGCATACATAAATATTTATTACCCCAGACCGACCACCCGTGCAATTGGTTCTTTTCAAATTCTTAAAAAAATTTTTATATCTACATAAATCTCGGCACAAAAATTTAAATATCAACACTTAATCAAAATGCTTTTATGAAGGTAATTTTTATTTTAGTAAACATTTGCAGTCGTGGGTATAAAATAAATCACAAAATATCAAATGATTTTCCAGAATTATCAATTTGATATTATTTATTAATTTTTTTTTTGCTCTTTCTTAATTACTTTTTGTTGCTTCTCTTCGTTCCGACTTGTTGTTCTGCGTCAACCGTACTTGTTGCGACTAATTTGAGGCGTAGCGATCGCGCTCTGTTAGCATCACTGATGATGATGATCGATCAGTAACCCATACTGAAAAACAAAAAAAATATGTACATACCTATACATATGTATGTGTGTGCGACACTCAGCCAGCCATCCAACCATTCATCCAATAGATACAACAACAACAACAACAACATACGAAAAGATCACAATAATTTTTTTATATCTGTCGTAAATCTCATTCATACATAAAAAAGAAAAAAGGGAAGTGTATCCAATGTGTGTGTATCCATGTAATCAAAACATGCCTTGGTATTGGCTGTTGGATTTGCCATGCATGTGTATGTGACCCTTAATGGCGCTGTTTTTAGTTTTTTATGTACACATGTACATACATACATATGCATGCAGTTTTCCGTATGCAATGCCTGCTGAGAGTTAAAAACACAAGAATTTAATTAAGATCTTCTCTTAATAGTATTTTAATGTAATATAAACAATTTCTAAAAGGGGTGGCATTGGTTGGGGGGAACTATATTTTGATCCGATCGCAAAAATAATGCTAGAATAGGTTAGGTTAGAAAGGGTGGTGCTATAACGCACCTCCACTCGGAACCCACTTGGGTAAATTGTGATTCCCTTCTATTCTATTGCCCGTTAAAAGTAATAGGTATTTATCCGCCATTTGTAACCAAAAGTGATCCCTATTATCCACTGAATTCCCATGATAAAGCCCCTGATATCCTTTAGTTTACACTTCCCGATATCAGTAATGCTGTCATGGAAACGTTTGCTTAGCCAATTAAGCCTATAACGTTTCAGCTTCGAGCAATGAAAGATAATATGTTCAATGGTTTCTGGTTCCTCTTCATCCCCGCACACCCTGCAGAAATCTGGTGTGTCAGGTCCCCAAATGCTGGTTCTTGCTATGACCGAGCAGTGACCAGTCAACTATCACGACTAGCAGTTTGGATCTTCCTGAGTCATGTTTTGGCCATATAGCCCTCGAGACTCTAGAGTCCTCCTTATTTCACCGTGAACGGTTGATCCTGCTCTCTATCCAATTACTGAGTTCCCTGTAGTAATTACCCATCAGTGATTTCACCGATCTGTTACACATTCCCTCATCTAACGCCGACCTTATTCTTGCCTGTTCATCGGCAATTTCATTTCCTCCAACACTGCTGTGACCAGGAACTCTAACATACATAGTCTGACACTATATTTATCATATGAGCAAGTTGAGGGCTTTCATAGTCACTAACAAGTTTCGATTTGACATTGTGTCGCTTCAAAGCCAGGGTTGGCAACCCATACCATTACATTTTACAATTGTGTGCGTTATACTCTTATCACGAGTCAGTGTTGCCAATTAAATTTTCGTCTCATTTCCCTAACTTAAAATTTTAAATCTCCAAAACCAAACTTGATTTTATTATGGTCAGAAGAAACACTCAAGTTTTGTTTATGAAGAAATACATCTTGTCTTGTTGCCACGCCAATGTAAAGATGAGCAAAAAGATAGTTTTGTAGAAAATTTTCTTAAATTAATTTAAATATATGCTTGAAAATGCCTTTGCATGTCACGTTTTTCATGCATGACAACGTACATTGACAAACCAAATTTTCTGGTTTGCCATAATAATTTTCTGAAAATAAAAAATTTTATAAATTCTCATCACACATATTTTCTTATTGTTGGGAAAAAATTGTTCTCTGACAACGCTGTTTCTTAAGCGTATGCGATAAACACAAGTTATTCTCAGTAATGCGTGTGTACACATACGTAATAGAAGAGTATAAGAAAAGGCGCGGCGCCCTTAATTTGCCGACCATAGCTTCAAAGCTTTTAGCGCTGCCCGGCTGTCGATGTAGAAGGTGACCTTCTCACCTTCAGTTATATTCCAGTAGTTTTGTGGCCCTGAGGATCGAAAAGATCTCAGCCAGGAAAACGTTGCATTTATTTGGCAAACTGAAAGAACTACGAATGTTCGTTCCCAAGATATAGACACCAGCAACTGTGCCTTCCCCCATTTTTTACCCATCTGTAACGACCTCACTATCCTCATGTAGCTTATCGGCTTTGACCCAATAGTCCCTGTCCGGAATTACCACTGAGAGTGCCCCTGTGGCTGAGTGGTAGCGATGCTAACCTCTCAGTCCGGAGGTCGTGGGTTCGATTCCCACCATAAACTCTGGGTGTTTTTCGCAGACAAGCTAATCGATTTGCGAATTGTGTTTGTGTTAAAAAAAAATAATCTACTAAAATCAATTTCAACGACCTTATATTCCGTGAATCCAGGTGTTACAGATCTCTGATCACTAAAACTGATCTCATTCAGATAGATATATCGCCTGTTATTCGTGTCCTTACCAAACCTTTTTCTACGAGTCTAAGGAGATTTCTAGTCGCCGTTCTCACCAAAAAATCCTCTATAGGAAGAAGGTGAAGAATGACGTCAAGGCAGTCTGAGGTGTGCTCTGAGCACCTGTGTGCAAAGCGATGCACACCTCTGAACCTTATCTAGTGATATTCTTTGACTTTCCTTCCTCAATGCCTCCCACCATACCACACAACCATTGGAAATAACTATCTTCGGTTGCAGACCCCAGTTCCTTCCTATGGAGTTCCTTTCAAGGGTAGTAGGCATTGGGCCCTTTCGTTAGCTTTTCCTGAGTGTTCCTTTTCTAAGAAAGCTTGCTATCTAGGAAAACACCCAGACATTTCGCTCCCTCTGCTAGTATCAGCTCCACCCCTCCCATCCTGGGCAGTACAAAGCTATCTACTTTGTATCTTCTTATTCGAAAAACCCGTTTAAAGATCTGATCTAAGAGTACATACTAGCGGAAATATGCCCCCTTTAAAATAATGCATCTACGCCATTGAACAATTGTGCTGAGCAAAGTAACGCATACATATACAATTTCAAGCTAAAATAAATCTCGCAATTCAGCTGTTTTATTGTCGAATCTAGCGATTTTTAGTAGTAAAAATTAAAAAATTTGCATTCGGCAGGAACGTCCGACGTTATGTTGCATAGTTTGTTTTTCTTTTGGGCAAATGAGAAATTTTTTTCGTTAATTTTTTTTCTTTTAGCTAGCAAGGCCTAGGAATTATCATATATCTGCTTTGTGTACGCTTACTCTTATATCCAAATTTATTTTTGTTTTTCCGTAAACATAAAAGGAAAAATCTTGAAATGTTTGAAAACCCTAAAACTAAAACATCCCTAAATAAAAAAATCGGTAAAACGAAAAAATCGCCAAAAACCGATAAAATTTCCAAGACGAGAGAATACGCCAAGACTTGAGAAAATCGCTAAAACTAAAATGAATCGCCAAAAATTAAAAAAGAACGCCAAAACTTAAAAAAATGCCAAAAACCGAAAAAAACGAACAAAAAGCGTCAAACTAAAAAAAATCGCCAAAATTAAAATAAATCGCAAAAATAAAATAAACAAAAATATTAACCGTGTACTAAATTTTTTAAAAAGGTGTCTACATCAGGTACGATATTGGATTCTATTTGCTGAAGTTGGTGTAGAATTACATATGTAGTGTCCGTACGTAACCCATCCTGTGCGTGTCAAAGGAAGCACTTTACTTAATTTATTTGTTGATTACCCATTTCATGGAATATATATTACACTGTAAAAATGTTTTTTTTTTTGTCTTTGTTAAACTTGTCACAACTAGTGGTTTTAGCGATTTGGTAGACTTTTAGGAAAACCATTCACTGTTAAGATATTTTTTATTTTATTAACCCTTTCGCTCCTGGGTTTTTCACAAAACCTGAAGGGTTTTTTTTATTCGACGTTAGGCATACGTGAGAAATCAAAGATCCTTGCTAATAACTAAAACAATGGCGCTTTACAAATTCGAAGTATATATAGATATTGCTGCATCCTTAGCACAAAAATTGACTGTGATTGATGTAGTGTGCAATAAGTATAAATTGCTCATTTACTTAATAACTCATATCATTGTTCATATTGTGTAAAAATTTTATAAAAATATCTTGTATACTCAACTCTTGACACAAAATTAAAAATTTCCTCCTTCCTTGCTCTTAAAGAGTTTTGTCCAGAAAATTCACATTAAAAATCACGCTACGTCCTAGTTAGTGGGTTAAAACTACGTATTGCGACCATTTTTAATGTCAAATTGTGTAGAGGAACTCGTTAAGACCCAATTCAATTTGTCACATGCTAACTTCATGCCAATTTTTGCTTATACATAAGGCCGTAACCCTGCAAATAATATTGGAGTACATGGTCTAATCTAGATGAAACAGACTAGTTACATCATGGTTTCATGTAATGCAGTTATGGATCATGTCGTTTTCACATACAAGCGTTCAATGCTGCACGATAATTGTCGGTGTTTAAACGAATATGATCGTTCTTCATAGGCACTTAGAAATTGTATGCGAGTAGTATATAACTATTCCATATGAGGTAGTTTCGGGGTTAGTCCGATGTAATGCAAAGTTGGACCATGTGGTCCCACCCTAGGACATCGCAATGTTAAATCGACCACCTTTTTTCATATATTTGGAGTACTCCAACTCCTCTTTGGACTAGTCCTTACATGCATGTATGTACTAGTCGTATTATCTGCAAGGAAGAATGTAACCACTACAGAACAATTTTTCAATTCATTATAGCGTTATTTCAGCGTACAGTTGGCAACATTGTGCTTGTGGAAGAACACATACATTTTTATCTAAACGAAAGAGTTGATGTGATGTGAGTGAAAAACAACAACAGAAAAGAAAGCAATCGGGCGGAGTTAATACTGAAATGCATGAATGGCCAATCTAAAGCCAGTAAGCGTAACCGTAATGCTCGCAGTTGAAGGAAGCAGCGTTTACGTGCATAAGAATGAGTCTGTGTGCGTGTGTGTGTGTGTGTGTGCGCGGGTATTTAGTGGGCATAACAGAATTTAAAATGTCAAGTAGGGAAGAAGAAGTGATTTGTTTGTATGAATGTTGTGATGTGTTTCCGTTTTTAATTAACCTTTCAAGGCATTGTTTTTGTGTGTTACCTCATCTGAAGGTATTTTACTACAATACGTACCTATTTATTAATAAAACAATTCACTGATTAGTGAATTTGTAGGAGGGGCAGAAATATGATTGTGTCGATGATGGTTAACGTTTGATTTTCAAATGGACGGAACCATTTTATGTAAATAAAAATATGTACTACATCTGTATGCATGTATGTACATATGTATATATGCGCCTATGTATGTATGTATATACATATGTACATATATATGTGTGTACATATGTATATAAATATGTATATGATTACATATGACTAAATTATGTAAACGTTGCTTTAAATGCTTCGACCGCGATCCTTTCAATATTTTTATGTCTTAAGCAAAAATAAATAACATATATGTAGATTTATTTCTGTCTTTTAATTATGATTGCACTTTGTTAATTATGCAAACTTACATGAAGCGGTTCGAAGCGTTTCAAATTGTTGATGGCTGTAGCATTATTGGTCTTGCACAGTTCTTGTTCGATCGCAGTTGTTATTGATGTTGTGGAGATTGACGACATTTTTAGCTGTGGCTGGCAGTCTCCTTGCCGCATTTCCAATTTCACTGAAGCATAAAATATGATGCTTGATTTCTTTTAATTATGGAAATGGATAATTTTCCACGAGTAGTGAAAAATTGAGTAGTATTTTTTAAAAATTAAAGAATTTAGCTAAATACAAACATATATTCATACATACGTACCTACATACATGCATATGTGCTTACCCAGCGGCGAGAAAAAGTAGTAAGCAGGCCTTCTGGAAGGCCTTATTTCTCACACACGTGTGCGTATGTGGATATTGTCGTCTTTCTGTACCTTGTTGGCTGCAATAGTTAGTGCGTTGACTGCAAAGCAAATGATGGCGTTCGAGAGCCCGTGTTGAGTCCCTGACCAGACTCAGTCATATCAACGTCATAGATTTTTCTGGTATGAATTAGTGAATGTTTATACTAATGCATATCACAGCGCCCAGCAACTATAAAAACTAACAAAACGCATAATAGCAGAGCTACAGAGGGTGGCGTTGGCTAAAGTAATTAGCACGTTGACTACAAAACCGAAAGGCTTGGGTTCGAGTCTGGTTCTGGCAGTCAGTAAATAACAACACCACGCATTTTTCTGATGTGCATTACAGAGAAACAAGTCGAGGAAAAATTATCGGCGGCTCAAATAAGCATATGAAAATTTAAAGAGAAATAAAAATTTAAACTGAAATTTGATTTTCAAAATTTTTTCTCCGAAATTTGTCTTTTTGACAATGTGAGCCGATACAATCGGCGACGGCGCGCCGTCGGCTTCAATCCGGTCGACTTGTTTATCTGGTGCATTAGTGTCCCTTTGTATCACTTGTTGTAGGAAAGTTCAAGTGATGAAGGCATAGACACTGGTCACTGAGCTACTCCTGCTTCAGCGTATACTAAGCCTAATGTAACATCAGAGCGCCCTCCTTCGTCTTTATTGTGTAGCAGAATCATCGGCGAAGTAAAATAATCAATAAAATGGCTACTAAGCACAGCTTTGAAAATTTAATACTCTTCATTGACACCAGAGGCGCTGCAACAAAATATTGTTACCCCTGTTTCCACAACGCGGACGATCGACTTGAGTAGAAAATTTATATGAAATGCACTAGTTTTTTCCAGTGATGTTCATACGAATTTTCTAGACGAGTCGACTGCATGGATTGTAGAAACGGTGGGTAAATTTACTGAAGATTAAGACGACTCATCACGATATTTGTTAATATGTAACCATTTACAGGATATGTCTTTTTTTATCGTACACTACTTCCTACTTTTGGTAATACCCTTTATTATGCATACAAATTTGGAGATATAAAATTGAATATGAGTTCAACTTCGTTCATTTGTGCCAAATTCACCATGCTGAAAGTGATTAATATAGTATGTATATGTAAGCAAGTATCTATCCAAAAACAAGCTTATAATTGCATCTTTATATTTTTGATAATAATTTCGTTTATGATCAACTTTCTAAATTTTAAAACATTTTAAATTCTGTTCCGGTAATAAAGGAAACGGCTTATTTATGCTTGAAATCAACAAACAAAAAATATGTTTCATATTATTATTATTATTTTAAATAATTGGACTGCTTAAAAAAAGGAAAACTAAAGATCGCAAGTAAAATTTGGAGCAACAAATTACTTGACATTTTACTTTGAAAATGCCGAATGAATATTTAAAAAAGAAATTAACGAAATATGTACGAGTATATGTACAAAAATGTGACAAAACACAAGCAGAACAAATTAATATTTTTTTATTGTGTTGAACGATGGAGCAGAAAAGATCAGCGAGACAACCAACCAGCCAATATTTAAATTTTAAAATAAAAGACAATTAAGTTTTGTAGCAATAGCAGCAACAACAACTGCGGCAGGCTACAATGAGGCATCTTGCATACAACAGAAACAGCGAGTTGTGAAATCTGATGTTATTGTTCACACTTAACGAACAACATGTAGCGTTCCAAGATCAAATATCAAAAGGATGACAAAATTTGGAACTCAAAAAAAAACATTTAGTCTGATGTAGTAAGATAAAAATGACACTTGGTAATGTTACATAAAATAAATAAGTGGTAGATAACTACATACATTCACATAAGTTATTGTAATATAAACACATGGCTTTTGTTTTTCTTGGGCATATTTGTGTAAGACCAAAAACTAAACATCACACAACAGCACACAACGACTCCGTTTGATCATTCGCCACGGTAGGCGATTACCAACATACGGAAGCGTCAAATTGTCTATGCGTGTAAATACACACACACGCACACATAAAATCACACAATTTTATGGAATATTGTACATCTCTTGATTTCTCTATCTATTGCATTTGGTATAACCCACCCACATAAAGAATGAGTACATACTCGATATTTTATGCTACATAAATTTGGGCAGATGAAGTCATCGATCATCACATGATTGTTGCATACGCATATTTGTTGTTGCATTTTTTCCCAAATAAAAGTGTCCTTTCAAATTATGATACAACTACAACTATTTACATGCATGTTTTATGGGGAAATTATGTTTTAAGTGTCTGTGATTCCTGACACCTGATACTTCATGCGTTTTGTTACAATTTCGTTTCTTAATACAAAATGTTTATAGCTGAGCTCTTAAGATTTAATTATGTATATAAACAAAAATTAGATTTTTGTATTTAACTACATAGTTGGTTCAAACAAATGTTATACGATAGCAAAATGCTTAGTGTGAGCAAAAGTTTTTATAATACAGAAACTAAAAGCATGGCCCAGACAGAAAGCAACAATAAAATAAGAATATTTGTTATTTGGTTCGTGTTTTTATGAAGCCAAATTATCTACAAGTGATCATTTTTACATAGTGTCCACACCTGGGGCCTAATTCCTGCACTCGTGATCGGAATTGCATTCGAATAGAAATTAATTTCGATGGCAAGAAATTTTCCGATGATGTCACTCGCTACCAAGCGAATCGAGTTTTTATTTCAGTGTTGGAAAAAGGCAAATATATTTATATATAAATTCATTTCACAACACTGAATAAATTGTAAGCAAAAGCGTATGTTGTTTGTATATATGTATGTGTGCAAAAACATATGTATGTACGCACATACAAACGTACAAGGCGCATTTATTAGGTGGCAGCACTACACCAGGTGACTAATGTCATTATACCAATCTAAATGTCAAATTTGGACAGTGTAGGTATAAGCCTAAAAGCATGCTTTTATTTGGGTATCCATAAACACCTATCGAATATTCAGTTTTGTATGGTGTTTGACATTTCCTATAAGAAGCATGCAAACTGGCGATGCTACCCTGTTTTGAAAAGTAAGAAGGTAATTTATACCAGCAAAGTACATGTGGTTGTTGCTGTTGTAATATTTGTTGTAGAATCGCGCGTACCTGATTGATGTGCCTTGCAAACGTATATGCAGAAAAATGAAACGAATATACATAAATGTTATTTTTATTTTAAGTTAATTAATAACTTAATAATAATAAATTAGTAAGGGTTTTCATTAAAATTGCCATTTGTGCAATTGGGCAAACTTGCGAGACTTGTTTCATGAAGCCCCTTTTGCGCAAACAGTTAAGTAAATTTGAATGAAATGTCAAAAAAATTAATATAATAAAAATAAAAAAATAAAATTTCAAGCAGTTTTTATATTAAATATGTACATATTTATATATTTCTATAAAAATAAAAAGTGTGTGTGTGTGTATCTAAAAATGCCTCAAGGAAGCAACAAAAACCAATAAGTTGTTGTTTAATAAATGCTCAATTGCACAGCTTAAGTTTACGAGTGAAAATTGTTGGGCAAAGTTAACAGGTTTGTGTAAATAAATTTCTATACAATTTTTGACATTTTATTTACGAGAGTGTAAAAATACACAATTGTACAGTTTGCGAGACTTTTGAACATTCTCATGAAAACCCTTAGTGTAAAGCTAGAGAATAGAGCACTAGACACATTTTCAATTCTCTTATTGGTTGACTAGAAGCAGTTAAGCAGTTAATTTGTTATATAGATGCTCCCAGATTTGGTTGATTTTTTTTATTATGTTTGCAAAACATTATTTGCCAAGTCAGTGTGTTGTGTTATATTTTATTTTTATAAGTACATTTGTGCATTCATTCATTTATAAATAAATAAGTCTAATATTGAACATACATTTTCTTTTTCATCGCTTTTTCTATGTTAAACATGATTTCGAATGCCATTTTGCTTGCGAGTAAAAACTCGAACGATGGCATTCGAATGTATGCACGTTAAAGAATGCTGTCATTAGAAATTTCGATATGTGTTACTCGAAACTGAATGCGAAAATCCCAAAAGTTAAAAAAATCGCACATTCGAGTAATAACCCGCTCGCAATCTAATGCGGGAATTAGGCCCCTGATGAATTTATATAATGATGAATGTCAAATTGATATCATGATGAAAATTCATCACGTATAGACCCGATTTATTAATATTATGCCAGCGTTATGATATAATCATCAGAGCTCACGGGCTGATAAATTCATCTTGATATCAAATGTCATTTTATGTGTTACTGTGAATTTAGCGTTTATTTATTAAACAATTTTCGTTTAAAAAATTCAACACAACAATTATTTGTGACCAAAAAAATAAACAACACGCAAATTAGATATTTTTTGCAATTATTTTTTCAAATATTTGTTTGATTCATCATAATACAAAATCATCAACGTCTACACCTTTGTGCTGATATTAATGAAAAAATGACAGTTGCTCTGCCAGCTTTATATTACGAGTTATGATATAAAATCATCAGGTGTGGACACTATGTTAAGGAACAAATAACGCGAAAGTTAATTTTAATTATCTGCTACTACGTTTGTACGCACGGCTTATTTGCAAATAAATAAAACTGTAAATTATTGCCATATCACTGTTTTTATTGCGACTATTCACGATTAATACCCTTTTCACACTCGCTCACATCTTTGAGGAATGCGTGGAATTTGTTGAAAATTTAAAAAACCTGTTCACATTACAACATCTTTCATCTTTCATCTGTCATGTATTATAATACTATTTTTACGAGTGTGAACAACTAAAAATTAAATAATAAAATGCAATTTAAAAATTCACTAGAAATTGATTTAATTGCTGGCTCCTGAGGAGCAGAAACAAATAATGCTACAATATGCAGAATTAGTAGAAACTATGGCAGCGGACAATGATGATGAAAAAATATTATGAACTTTATCCGCAAGGATTTCGCGTAGACATTTGCAACTACTTTTATGTAATTTATTTCGATTAGGAAAAATATATACAAGATTTAATTATATACATGAATATACATACATATGTATATAATAAAATTTTGGAGTAATTACGGATCTCTTTTTGGGAAGGATATTCCAAAATGTAGCCTTGAATGTATGTACATATGTACATTCATATGTAGATATACATACAAACATATGAATACATTTTTATAGTATGTATGCATGTATGTATATAGTTGTATACATTTTTTCTATTGATGACACTAAAATAATCGAAAGATGTTGAACGGAACAAAGTGAGATAGGAACATCTTTTGAAGATGTTGAAAGATGTTGAACATTCAGCCCCGTATAATTCTTATGGGAAGATGTTATCATCTTGCCAAATTGATGAAAGATGAAAGATGTGAGTAAGTGTGAAAAGGCTATAACGCAATATTTGCAAATAAAATGCTTGAACTTGCCACACTTACAAATGTTTGGTAATAAAAAACAATAAATTGATAAATATTGCACAATAAAACATTGACAGAAGAAAATAATGTTAGAAAAAAAGGCCTTAAATTTGATATATATATACATATATCAGAAAAATAGGTCTTATTTCGAAACAATCTGGTTACTTCAATAACGAAAATTTTTAACAAAAAACTTCTTTGTAATATTTCTTATAGTATTACCTTTTGAATACGTAAAAATATGGGGTTAGTATTTCTGCAAAAAAAAAATTTATAATAGCGAAATAATTAACCCACTTTTTCTGCAAAAAAACGGCGAAGCTTTGTGGATCTGCCCCCTTTAAAGATATATAGTCCAACTTCCAGGCTTAACCTTTTCTCAAATTCTGTATGAAATTTAAGATCAATCGGACGAAGAAACTGCATAACAATTTCCTTTTTTTAACAAAAATCTTCCACTGTGTATCGGGTACTTTAGGCACCAGAAGGCACCGTCGGTCGGATGAAGCTAAAAAATTAAGACCGCATTTATGACAGCAAACCTCATATTTTAGACAGCGCATATATATTAAGAATTAAAAAAAATCCTTACAAGCTGTGACCAGTCTAATATCAACACTAGGTAAAATATGCTAAATTTAGGATTTTACGTTCACGTCTGTTAAATGTGAAAATTTTTAACTTAAGAATAAAATCTTAATTTTGTAAGATCGCACGACTATTTTAGTTGAGGAGCTTTTTAGTTCATGGGCGAGAGAGATTAATATGATGGCTTCCCTCTTCAATGTCTTATCCTCTCTCTCTCTCTCTCTCTCTTACATAAGCTCAAAAGTTGCTCAACTAAAATTGGGTTGTGTGAACCCAGTCATTGTTAAAACTGAAAAGAAAACAGTCTCGATAAGTGCACCTTTTTCTACGCCATTAAAATTTAGGGCCAAACCCACGATTCGACTTTTCGCACACTTACATTCAAAACAAACAAAAACAAGTTTTAATATTTTGTTGTTGTTTCAAATGTAAGTGTGCGACAAGTCGAACGTTGTCGATATCGTGGGTCAGGCCTTTAATGATTGAATCTAAAGCAATTTTCTCTCTGAAATTTCTTAATCAATGAGTTATTTACGTTAAAAAATGTCTGTTATTGCAACTTTTCGCTAGAAGTAACAACGCCCATATCCATTTGGTTGCACAAATCGAGCTGTTATTTTTCAAGAAAATTAATAAAGGACACATTGAGCGTCAATTTCACCAACTCTATTTAAATATCAATTCATATTTACATAAATGTCGATTTTCATGAATTTTTGTATTGAAAAATGACTTTTAAATATGAATTGATATTTAAATAAGTTGGTGAAATAGGCCCTGAGTAAGTAATTTAACTACTTCTTTTATACTCAACGGTTTTAATTGCATACTTACATATTTTTAATAAACACTATGTTGGTATTAAAATTTTAAATTCATTCCGAAAGAGTTTATATGTAAAACCAAAATTCATTTATTAACCCCCGACCAAAAAAGGGGTGTTATAAGTTTGTAGTGTGTGTCAGTGCATCTGTGTACCTGTGTGTCTGTACAAGTACTCGTACTGACCAAACGGCTGGACCGATTTCGATTTAGTTTTTTCTGTTTGAAAGGTGACTTGATCGATAGTGTTCTTATACTATGTTTAGACGACGAGTTGAATCACATGCTTCGCTCTCTGAATATTGTTTTTGAATATTGCCGTTTATACGACGCCTTCGTGTTTCGTGTGCAGCGTGCTAATTTAGTGCTTTTCGCACTAGATTTAGTGCTTTTCAATTCATAACAGTCCGGAATTTTTCAACTAGGTGCTTTTTCACCTTTGACTTTAGTGCTTTTAGTGCATTTAACAAATCCATAAATATAAATTTGTGATAGTATGGTGGCTTTACACAAAACAACAAATAAACATTTTTCACTTTTCTGTCTGATTGTCATAAGTAAAGAAAGGAATGTGCTACTGTAAACTTCTTGGTATGCTTTTGTAGAAAATTAAACACTCTATAAAAAAAATTAAAATTAAACTAAATCTGAAATAAAAATATTTTTAATTTCCATTCCATTCACTTATTACAGCTATGGTTAAAATAAATTGAAAAACTTATAAAACTGTTGTATATTTCTCTATTATAACGAAAAACACTTCTTTGTCACTTTTTAAAAGGCCTGTTTGTATTTTGTATGGAACTTGGTAAAATTTTCTGGAATGACATAATATTTCTGTTGTTTTCTTGAAAAATCGTATAAATTTAGGGTAAATTTTATTTTGGACTGTAAATAACTTTTGATCCAGCTAACTTATCAAAAAATTTTATGTGACTTTTTTTATAGAGCGTTTAATTTTCTACAAAAGCGTACCAAGAAGTTTACTGTAGGACATTCCGTTCTTTACTTATGACAATCAGAATGAATAAAATCAATTTATATCAGGTAAATCGTATGGGAAATTGAAAAGTGCGATGCGCACCATCTCACCATCAATATTATGAGCTGATATTTTAACAGGCCTATTTTTTTTGCCTAAACTAAAGTTTGAAACCTGGTTCTGAGAAAAACAAGGGAATTTTTTTTGAGAACACCGTAATGTACATCCATACATACCCTGCAGGAGAGTAGGCGATAATTGTCTAAAAGCTGCTAGTATAATTACTAGAATAGCAAGAACTAGTGCAAAAAGGGTTAAAGTTGTGTAATATTACTAGTGCTGATGAGTATTAGTATAGGAAGTAGTCCCAAGGCACCACATTGCAAAATAAATTTTGACTGTCTAACAGAGCACTGTACACTGTATGAAAATTGGTATCATACAATTATTAAAATTTTAGGTTCATCTAAAAATAATTCTAATTAAATAATTATAATTACCCTTCTACAAGTTTTGAATTTTGATAAATAATGACAAATTTTAACTAGCAGTTGTCGCTGAGTAACAAAGGAAGAAAACCACCAATTTCCTTTACAAAAGAACTGGTAATAAACTAGTCCTAAACTAGTGCCAATGGTACTAGTAGTTTTCTAAACACACTCAATGCTAATTTGAGCATTAAAATGGTATGGGAAAGTTTACAGTTGTGAACTAGTGGTGGTGATTTCTGTACTAGTAAAATACCAGTTAGACACTAGTTCGATCTCCTGCAGGGTAGTAAATAGTTTTTGTTAAATCATTGACACATACATACATATTTATACGCATGTACATATACATAAATACATACAAATTCTTTCGATTTGTATGCTAATTACACGCGGAATTCATTTTATTTCGATTCTAATTACAATTACTGGAGTTACAGTAACAAATTGATGGGCTCGATATCGACCAAAATCCCACATTTCCACATAAATTTTAATCAAGTGTTTTGATATTTCGTCTATACGGAATGATTTAATTTAGGCACTTATATAAAAGAGATCAAATAAAATGTTAATTGAAATCTTTATCCTGTAAATAAAATTAATTTGTTTCTCAAGTTTAGTTTTATGGATTATATAAGCTTACGAGTTCACTTTATTTTTCCAAAATTTTTATATCAAATATCCCATTACTTAATTGTTTAATTTGCTTTTGTCTTGAACTTAAATTATTTTCCTACTTCATATTCTACTTATAACTGAACAAAATCGAAATATGGCTTTATTGCATTTAGTGCTTTTTTTTGAAGGCAGAGTGCTTTTTGCTCTGAAAAAGTTGGCATCACTGTTCGTGTGGCATCTTTTTATTTAGTGGGAAAAGGTAATGAATAGTAAATTATAAGGTAATGCACATCATGCATAATTTTTCATTTCTGAATTGATTACTGTTAACACAGAACATGTCCTAGGAAAGTAATGAATTATTTTAATTGTGTTTGATCAAATTACCCTACCGTTTCTAAGGGATGCATTGTTTTGCTTTGGAAAATAATACTGTATGTAATTAATGCCTACTTTTCCAGCTGGGTACATGCGTATCATATTCGACTCATTCAAAATTTTGTTTTTGAAGGCATATATTTTCTTCTTATTTTTCCTTTATTTTACTATTCATAACTTAATTAAACTTATTTATATTAAACTCACATCTATGTTTTTTTGGTTTGTTTTTATTTGTTCAAACCCATACATACACATATACATATTTTGTTTTGATAGCTGGTTCAGCTAAACTGCCGATAAACTGCGATAAAAGTTAGAGAAGATACAAATTTTACGTGCTTCGCAAGTAGATTCATATTGAATCAACCTGATTCGCTCTCATAATTTTGTATGGCGAAGCAAGTTGATTCGGTCATGATTGGGGTGTGAAGCATGAATAGAGAGCGAAGCACGTATCGTGTAAACATACTATAATTGATTCGCTCTCATAATTTTGTATGGCGAAGCAAGTTGATTCGGTCATGATTGGGGTGTAAAGCATGAATAGAGAGCGAAGCACGTATCGTGTAAACATACTATTAGCTATGTCTAGCCGATTAGAAGATATCACATCTTTTCTGGATATATCGGGGGTTTTTAAAATTTTTAATTTTTGTTATACATATTCATATTACATATTCTGGGATAAATTTTATTCTATTTTTTGGGTTTGTTATAAAGATATGTATGTATGTACATTAAAATTAATCCAAAATTTTTTGCTGTGTATAATATAATACAACGTTCACCATATAATGGTTGCAAAAACATTTGAGACTTGGCTGAACGTTTTGAAAACACAAAATTATATATGTATGTACAGAAAGAAACCTCTTTGTGATTTCAAATCACTTTGATGAAATGCCTGTATTATGTTTTATTTTATATACATACATACATACATATAACTACACATCAATACATGTTTCTTATTATTATTTTTCTTATTATTTTTCTCTTCCAGGTAAGTTTTGTGCATCTCTTACTAACTTTTATGAAATACCAACCTATGTAGTAAGTAATATTAATTTTTCAACATTGACCCTTGAAATTTATTTTAAAATTTAACTTAAGACTGCATTTACTCGCTTATATTTATGTATGTGTAAATATGTATGTAAATACCTGCCAAATCAAACAAGCTTAACAGCCGACCGACCAATTAACAACAAATAAATATATAAATAAACTACCGTCATTTCGGCAATCGACCGTGCCATCATCTAAACACCATCATTATTATGCCCTCAACACACAACACGAACATATGTACATACATAAATAAATACCTATTCCAGTGTGTGGCTGAAAATAAAAAATAGAAAAAGAAACAAATAGAAATCCATTAGGATTACAAATTCCAAAATCGTATTAACAAATAACAAAATTGTACAAGCAGGCATTTCCATTACACGTAAATAAATAAATGTGTGTAATTGAATGTTTGTCATGTTTGCTCCCCATTTGTTTAAACTTTAATTTAGCGCTTCTCCATCGAAGACTTAAACCGGTTCTTAACCTCTAACAAGTCTACCGATCATCGTCGATATGGGTGGCCTCGTCTGGTGAGACAACAGTATGTACACTAACTGCAACGTACTAAAAGCAAGAACAAAAGAAATAAAAAATAAAAATAAAAACAAACTCAAGACGTAATGTACAGAAATATTTAAATAATGTTTTTATTTTAATATTTGGCCATTAGTCGAAAGAAATACACAATTACTGATACATACGAGTACATACATACATATGTATGTATGTACATGCACGGCAGACAGTAGAGAGCAAAAGCAAGCGAACAATTAGAAGAATACCTCTATGGATATTGGCAATACATAATTATTTTGAATTTAAATTGGTTAGTCTATTTTCAACTACTATTTCAAAAATATATAAGCAGCAAGTCATTGCGTTATAACTTCCTGAAATATTGCACAAAATAATTCAGGTTTTGGGCAGGGGTACTTTTGAATATGAAAATTACAAGTGTGCAGTTAACTTAAAATTAACTTATGTCGACTTAAGCACTTTTTTCCTTTTTGCCCCAAATTTGTTAGTTTATAAATAATAACCTCAAAAAGAAAAATATTTTTTTTTACATTTCTTATGTTGGACTTAATTACAATAAGAAGGCAGTAGCGGACTTAGCCCTGCTCTCGCCCTACACTCTTTGAGCCTTACAACTCTTATATAGATTATACAAAAAAAGCATGGTAAATGTAATTTTTTAATACTTATGTAAATGATTATGTATTAATTTTTATCAATTTATAGACAATTAAGGACTAAACTCTATGTACACCCAAAAATTTTGTGGTTCATGGAAACTTGGGAAGTAATTTAAAATTGAGATTATGCCACTACTTAAAAATAAAATAATAAAACGTTAACTCATAATTATAATAACAGCAGCAAGGAAACAAGCCGATCGGCTCACAGCCGCCTCAAGAGCCACCGCCGACTTGCAATGCAAATTCAAGCCACCGCCGATGCATGCGACTAGTCTCGGCTCAAAATTGCAGTCACCTAATTGTTTTTTGTAGTTGGGAATTTGTACTATAGTATACATCTTTGAAATTTGTTTATAAAAAGTGGCTGTCAATGAGCTGCTGCCGACCATTTTTTCTTAAGCCGCTGCCGTTGACTTTTTAAGACGGCTTGTTTCTCTGAACAAGAGCAACAAAAATATTGAAAATGCACTGGACAAAAGTCTTCGTACAGGCATAAAATACATGAAAAAAAAAGTGGAAAAGGTTTAGGGTCATCATTTTGTTTCAAAATTCAATTATTGTGGTATCAGTCCGTCAACAAATGGCATTCGAATGAATGAAAAAACATATCGCATAATTACGAGAAATATTTTCTATTTCGAAAAGTATACATAGACTTACGGCCTGGCCCACGATGTTGACAAGAAACTATCTATCGTTTACTTATATTGAAAACAAAAACAAATTTTCTTATTTAGTTTTTGTTTTCAATATAACTAAGCGACAGATAATTTCTTGTCGACATCGTGGGCCAGGTCTTTATTCTATAACATTCCAAATTTAGTTTTGTTTTTCTATTTAGGTGGAATTTTAGAAATCACAACAGTTGTAAACAGCTGATGTGTGATTAAAAGAAAGAAGTTAAGCGCATTTTATTATATAATTTGAATTGCTCCCTACAATCGGAAATTCTCAATATCATTTTAATGTATTGGAATAATTTTTTCAGGAGTAGTAAAAAGATTCATATGGAATTAAAAAATGCCAATTTAAGAAAATAAAATTATTTTAACAAAAATATTGTTTTTTGTCTTAAGTCAAATATCTTCTAGATTATGAGAGATATGGAAGCACATGCTAGAAGATTATTTCTTAAGATTTTTTTAGCTTAATTCAAAATTCTTTATCCGATAAAAATTTTTCAAAAAGTTACCAGCCTCAGAAGTTTTTTTTTGAGTCCCAGGTGGTCAACTTTGGCCCACTGTAACTCCTCTTCTGCTTGAACCAGAAGACTAAAGAAAAGACATGTACTACAAAGCTTAAGTCATCCTCTAAAGATGTTCGAAATTTCATATAAATCCAACCAGTAGTTTAGAAGTTGCAGATTTATTACCATTTATTTTACTAAAGTCCCCACTGTGCATTGTAACCATCAGTAGACGGTTATTAAAGTTTAAACTATTTGCAAGTAGTCCAAGAAAGATCCCATTATTAACGAAAAAACATGCAGCTACAAGGTTGAAGTTGAAAATGGAGAAATATGCAGTTAAGGAATATACTCTACATACACAAATCATTTTTGGAGTTGAGGAAAGTTGGGAAGAAAAAAAAATTAATTATGCCAATATTTAGGGTGATAATAAATATGTGTATACAAAAATAAAAAATAAAATAATTATAATAACAACAGTGGCAAAAATATTCAAAATACATAGGAAAAAAGTCTACATACAGGCATAAAATACATTAAAAAAATACGTGCAAAATTTTTGAGGTCTTCAACTTGTTTGACAATTCTGTGATTTCCGGTACCAAGCCGTCAACTAGTGGCATCCAAATATTGTCTAATATGTTCTTAAAAAAGCAACAATTGACAATAACACTAAAAGAATCTAAACATTTACCACTATTGCTTTTTAAGTTTTGTCCGTAAAAATCAGGGCACCTCTTCTTTAAATTCTTTTGAACATTATATTTTTTGATGATTTTGTTTGGTCAGACTTTTTTCTTATAAATTAATACATTAATTTTGCAAAAATGAACGAACTATTCATCAGTTAGAAATGCTGCAAAAAAACTGGATAAAACTGTTTTATTTCTTTAAAACTTTGTGTCCAATTGAACCATGCTGCTTTTTTTAGCACAACTGTAAGTAAATACGTACATATGAATGTATGAATGCATGTATATATGTATATACTTACATATGTATGCAAATAAGAACGAAAATGTAATTTTATTTGTAGTGGAATTAGTTGAGATACAACATTTTTGATATCGCTCGCTTGCCATTGTTTGTTGTTGTGGGTTTTCTCTTATTTGTTTTTAATTATGATACATGTACATGCATACATACATACGTACATGTATGAATGGGTATGCACATACATATGTACATATATACATATATATTGGAAAGGTTGGATATACATGTTTGGGGGGTCTTATAACAACAAAATGGTTGCCATCCCAAGCAGAAAAAAATATACACCGCAAATGTGTGGCATTTTGTTAGATACATTTAAAATAATATTCTTAATTAGAACGCCCAGAAAATAGTGAATAAATGGCGGTTTCTTGTTGAAAGCACACATTCCCAAGAACATATCACCCACCATTCTCAGTTTTGCGACAAAGGCCGTGAGTACCCATAATTGGACTTGAATTAGTATCGCCGGATCGAATTTAAGCGTTAAAATATACCTACTATTGCTCTCACTTATCGAAGCGTGTTGTCAAATTCATCTTACTTGGCTCGCTCGGCGGAGTCTGTAGGATGTCAGTATTCACTGCAAGTAAGATGACGGGCTCGCGTACGAAATCTAGCGGAAATGACTCTATCGATGAAGGTTTTCCAGGTGATAAGCCCCACTGTTTTGCTCATTTATTTATTTTATGTTGTTCATTTTTCAATTTCTATCGTTTTGCACTGGGATTGGATTAAAAGCATATTTTCCAAACGGTCACCTAAAATCCAAAAGGTAACAAAAAATTCAAAACAAAAAGAATAACAACCTTATTTATAAAAATTAAAAAGTCCTTATAACGGGTTTTTATAACCAATTTTCATAAAAAAATTTTCTTAAAAAGCCTTTATAAAGCCTTTTTAATTTTTATAAATAAGGCTGTAAATTTATTAAGGCTTTATAGAGGGGTTTTAAAACAAATTTTCATACAAAATTTTTCTTATTAAACCTTTACAAAGCATTAATAATTTTCTTAAATAAGGCTGTAAAAATATATCTCCTTAAAATTTTACTCGGAGTCATTTAAAAATAACGGTTTTATTCAAGAACTTTATTATTCGACATATGTGACGCGCAAAATATAAAGGGACCTAAGGGTAAAAACCGGTTTTGTTCAGGAGAGCCATTTTAAAGATTTAAATACGTGTATCTTTGGTGTACCATCACATCATAAAACGCGCATATCTCTGTGAGGGAACACTTTTGGGGCATGGGATCGGTCTCATTCGATGCTCAAATGTTGTCCACATCAAAAAGTGAAAATTGATTTTTTTACCCTTAGGTCCCTTTCTCTATGCGCTGTCACATATTGTCATAATTCTTTTATAAGCGAAATTTATTTGCTGGTGGTTAAGCATTGTCTATATGCATTTCATTGTCGCTTTAAGAAATCGTCAGTAGACTTCAACCACACATTTTGAACAGTCACAAAGCCCTTATGTTATGCACAGACTTTCAAAAACTTTTTGAGAATTCACAACTAGTAATATTTTTGAAAATCGCGAAAGAAACTTATACAAAACCCAGCAAATAATTTTTATTCGATATGAATCTATTTTATTTTCCTACATCAGGGGTTTGTGACTATTCAAAATGTATGGTTGAAGTCTACTGGCGATTTGTTAAAGCGACAATGAAATGCATATAGACAAATAAATTTCACTTATAACGGTTTTATTAACGAACTTGAAAATGCCGAATCTACAGTGTCAACAAATGCGCATACCAAAAAGTACGACGCTTTTATATAAGAAAATTAGAAGAAAAGTGACATTCATGTTACTTTCAAATACATGTTTGAGTGGTTCAAACTAGTGCTGGGATACTATCGATATTTTCTACTATCGATATATATCGATAGTTCAGATTTCACTATCGATACTATCGATATTACTATCGACTGAACGTCTGTACCTGAGAAAGAAATATATAACTAATTTTTTAACAGGTTACAATTAGTTTTTTATCCCTTTATTGAAAGTATATAGTGTTATGTTTATTTTAATATGTATGTATGTATCTACAAACGTTATTTTAGGTGATAGTTTTTGAAAAAATTTTCGGTCAGTTAAAATAATTTAATAATACCTCAGGTTTTCGAAATTGCATAATATCGATGTCGATATTTTTTCCTATCGATATTTTCGATATTTTCAAACTATAGATAGTATCGATAGTACTATCGATAGTATCCCAGCACTAGTTCAAACAGTGGTATTAACAGAGATCATACTGTCATAAGATTTTAAATTATTTAAATACATAATTTTTCGTTTTCAAATAAAAAAAAAATATTTTCAAATGTTGAAATGTCGTTGAATCCAAACAATTAATCAGTTAATCAACAATTTTATAGCGAATAAAAATAAGTTATTTATTTATATTATTGCCCTCAATTATCTCTTATGTTATCTTAAATCGTAAGTTATTCCAGTCGTTATTATCAAAATTTTGCATTCAGTGCATTTAGTACCGTTGACAGTCTTCGTACAAAATTCTCCAGCATTTGCTTTGATGTGACATCTACAATAACAACTTCAAAATAATGAAGTTTTATTATTTACTTAAGAATGTTTTACGCAATTTATGATCCTTAACGCTTCCAATAACAAAATTAGTTTATTTTATTTCGTTTCAAAAACTCATACTGTTTTTGTTTTAAAGAAAAATATTGTCAGCAACTGTTTTGAGTCTTTGTTTTTTTTCTTTAAAAAAAAATGAAGTCGAAATGCGGTAAGTTATTACGAGTATGTGTGTAGTTTTGTTTTCTGTGACAGAAATTTAAAGTTTTTGTTTATTTTGTTGCGGCATGGAAAAGTGGTGTAAATCGAGCAGAACACGTCTTTTATTTTATTTATTTCATTTAAAAATACTTGTACTGTTTATTTAATTTTAATAATAAAACATAAAATCAAAATATGTATGTATTATAAGTTGTATATTGAAACACATGTGTGAACATTGACTGCAGGCCGGTTCTGGTCTTATTCTTATAACAATTGTAACTATAATTAAATTTTCAAAATTAGAATCTGTGTAAATTTATATATAAATTTTTACATTAAACATATTCCTACTAAATTGCATGTATGTAAGTATTTACGATAAATTGTTCAATGCAATGCAGGCAGATTTCTGACGCTGTTGACAGTGTTGCCATATACGTTTGAGGAAAAACTGCCCGCCAAGTGATATTTTTTATTTGTTTTTCATACAAATTACTCAACGAGGCAACGCACAGAAATTTATATGTTGTTTTGCCTTTAAAGCTTTTTAAACTTGTGCAAAAAACATAAACAAAAATTTTAATATATTTGACTCTAAAATCAAATTTTCTTCGTGTTTTTTTAAATTTTTCCTTACACATTTTTGAATTTTTGGTATATTGCTTGATTTTATTTTTTTCGTTCAATGTAACAACAGCTTTTTATAATACAAAACAGTGTTGCCAGGAGTAGGGGGAAATTACTACTTGTAGGTATTTTTGTTACTAATATAGGAGCTTAGGGAATATCGAACAAATATTTCTTGCATTTCTTGTGTATAAACTAGGAATGTAACGAATAACAGTTTAGCGAATGCGAAAGCGAATAATACATTAATACAAATAGGAAAAGTACACGCAGGGAAAAGATGCAACTTAAAATTCAATATTAATTCAATAATTTTCCATATACAGTCAAATCCCGATAATTCGTACCCCGATAAATCGTAATTCCCGATAATTCGTAATAAACTGATGGTCCCTTGAAAAAATCTCGTTAATTCGTAAAATTTCCATACATCTTGGTCCCCTCGCTAATTCGTAATATTTTCTTCAAATAAAATCTTTTTTACCTCTTATAAATCGTAATTGTTTGCTAACTACCACTTATAATTCGTAATAAAAACAACAAAAACATGGAAAGAATGATTTTTTGTTTATCGCTTTTTTTTGCGTGGGTTTTTGCTTCTACTTGTTTGTGTGTGAGCACGCATAAGACACTGTCGGTGGTTCAAAAACAACAAATTTTTATTTTGTATTTTATTTTTAACAATTTTTTATGCTTTTTTATCGTTTAAGTAAATATATTGAAAAACCCCGTTAATTCGTATTTATTTTATTTTAACCCCGTTAAATAGAAACCCCGCTAAATCTAAAACCCCTATAATTCGTAAACATGGCCGGTCCCTTGCGATTACAAATTATCGGGATTTGACTGTAATAGAAAATGTAAATTAATATTTTTCCATATTGAAATAAGAATTTTCAACATGACTACACTTTCGTTAATGTTTCTTATTAATTCAATATGGTTTTTATTAATTTTAAGCGGTTTTTTCTCTGGGAGTAAGTGAATAATTTTAGCTGCATACGATTAATTTAATCATTGATCTAAAATTTAAGTACAAAGAAATCAAAACAAAAATAAATTTATAACTGCTATAGTGCCGCAGTTTAAAAAACTGCGAAAAACAGATAAATCTTCACATTGGCAACGCTGGCTGTACACATTTCTTTTAATATATATAAGAGAGTGAGAGAGAGAGGAAGAGAGGGAGGTGGTAAAAGTAAAATTAGAATTTTCATTATATTATAACGTTCTGCGACATTAAATTTAGTTGTAATGTTCATGCAAATCCATAAAATTGAACTTAAGGCCGCCGCCATTAACACTTTTTTAAGATGAATTAGTTTCACATGTACATACATACATACATAGGTACATTAGGGTGTGTCGATTTCATTTCACAAAAAATCGTATGAATGCAAATTAATTCTGAGCAACGAAATTCATTTTAGATCTACGATTTATAGGGCAAAGTTGCCTAAAATTTTTCGCATAATCATGTATCCCCCATTAATTTTTTTAACATACCCTAAAGCCTAGAGTGCACGGCATGTAAAAGGCGTAATTTTGATGTTATCGCGAAGCTACATTTGCTACATGCCGTGTACTAGCAAGATATGCACATGTAGATATTCACCTGCTTACAGATGTGCTGCTTCAAAAAATGTTTTCAATTCGAGTACATGTGACACATTTGTATTTTGGAACAAAAATACTATCAAAATTTTACGGCATGTAGCCGCTACGAATAATTTAAAAAAATGCAACCAACATGCTGAAAATTCCCGTGACGTCATCGCCACATACGTATGTGGCTTTTTACATGCCGTGTACTGTATGCTTTAACCCTTTGAGAACCAAATATTTTCAGCTGAATTTTATTTTTAATGGCTTCAAAAAAAATAATACTAAATAACCTGGCACCTTGAAACTTAAAACACATGTTATATAAGGTTGCCACTTTTCACCAAAAAAAAATTTTTTTAACTACTGCCTCCTTCTATACGTCAAGGACCACCCTCGTACATTTGTACTTACTCGTATTTATGTATTTAAATCGAACGGTTCAGTGATTAGAAAGTTTTCGAAACATTACCATAACCACCGTATAAAAAGACTGACAAATTACAAAAAATTCACTCACTCACTGAAATTAAACCAAAAGAAATTTAACAGCCGTACTGATGATCACTCATCTTTCTTATTAGACCCGAGAAAACATTAACCTCAAAAGCATTTACATACACGCAAAATGTTATAAACATTTATGGGAGTTTGTACATACGAGTATCTGCTTTACTCTTAAGCGATCTTTTATTGATGTATTTTCACGTGAACATTTCTTTTGAATATTAACACCATGACGAAATTTGTGCCTGCGCTTCTTTTCTTTATTTGCTGAGTTGAGGTCACAAAAAAAATAGAAAAATAATGAATAGTGGATCATTGCTGCTTTGCAAACTATGTATGTATATGTGTATGTATATCGTACAACTTCTTCCAAAAAATCTATTCCTGTTTGTGCATTTGCAGCCACAAATCAGCAACTCGTTGAAGCGTTCATTCATTCAAGTGCATCGAGCGTGAAGTGAACTTTTTCACTGCACTCGTACCATCATCCTTGCCGTCCCTATTATTTGCTTTTAAATAGTCGTATTCACTTTTATATTTTAAAGAGAAATAAATATAGAAGAATAGTATCAGGATTTTTTTTGTCTTGCTTTAAAAAATAAAGAAGTTCCTTGTGAATGCGAGCAGTACACCTCAATTGAAAACTGAAGAACCCAGTTGGCCATGTCTTTCAGACATCTTGCAAGACAAATGCACCACAATGTTAAAGCGCCCTGTTGGCGACAGCTCAAACACATCATTGGGAAAAGATTTAGAACAAACGGCCGCAGCATGAAAACAAGAACGAAACTTTCGCTCACATTTTCCTTGTCCATGTAGAACTGACAATTTCTAAAACATTTTCACAGTCGTTAAGCAGCTCTAGGCTGAAGAACAGCGTCCCGCGTCATCGTAATTATTTCTTAATTGCGGTTGCAACCTACAATGCAACCATCAATGCAACCTATAAACATAAAAAAATTTTGATATTTTTGAAACTTCGGACGCAACCATAAACAAGACCACACACTATGCGACCGACAATGCAATCTACATGGTTGCATAAACATGTCGCAAAGTCTGTACCTATCATGAAAGACATGGCCAACTGGGATACATACACACTACGATAAAAGTATTCTTAATGAATCCAAAAATATTTCGTTCAGCTGCAAAAGTTTTTGTGTTTCAAATATGTATATGTACATATTTTATTTTTCAATCCTCTTTGGATTCGAAATTGGCCGGTAAGTTTTTGGAGAAATAAA
The DNA here is from genome assembly GCA_949987645.1 of Tachina grossa. Classification (NCBI taxonomy): domain Eukaryota; kingdom Metazoa; phylum Arthropoda; class Insecta; order Diptera; family Tachinidae; genus Tachina; species Tachina grossa. The sequence goes on from OX465274.1 coordinate 185,442,940, forward strand.
AAACGCTAGCTACTACACCGATATATGAAAGGGTGTTTTAGGTGTATAAAAGTTAAGTTGGCAACACTTTTTTATCTGGCGGCCATTTTGTCAGCTGCTAAGTGATTTATGTTTCGTTTGGTTTGGCATTTCAACATGAATAGACTGACGTCTCAACGCTTCCAAATTTTGCAAATTTATTTTGAAAATCATGGTTCTGTTCGAAATACGTTCATTTTATGGTCAACATAATCGTCCATCAGAGCAATTAATTCGCACCACGTTTATTCTAAATGGTAATACACATCCACAGAGACGTCGTTCCTACGAAAGAACTCATTGCTGCTGTAGAGCGTAGCGTAGCGGAAGACCCGAATCAGTCTACCCGCCGCTATAGAGCCATGATTACTGACTTCTTCGTTCACCAATTGCTCAACCACGATGCGCAGGACGTATAGTGTCAACGGGACGGAATTGGCCGCTGCTAGACTATTTTCTGTGGTGATATGTGAAGTCGCTAGTCTCTGGCGATAAGCCCCAAACGATTGACTACTTTTAGGACAGCATTCGCCGAAATATTGCCAATATACGGCCACAAAGGTTTGGAAAAGGCATCGATAATTTGACCTCCAGTTTAGACTACGTCCTAGCCAGCCGTGGCGGTCATATGCCAAAAGTCATATTTAAATTATAATGCCAAAAGATTATCTTTCGAATAAATTAAATTTTATGTCAATTTCCAAAACTCATCTTTGTTTTATTCCATTTCAAAGTTCTATACCTCTATAAAAAAAAACCTTTATAATTTATACCAAATTTTCAGCATTTGCAACAGATTTTAAACTTCAAAATAGTAAATAAATCGACAAAATCGATTCGTCAAATAACGAATTACCACGCCCATAAAATTTTAGCAATCTGTGTCATGTATTTAAATATATTATTTGTGTATTTCTTAATATCCTTTTGGTACGAAATTGTACACGAATGATAAACATTGGCCACAAAAAATCTTCAGTTTAAAAAAAATGGGCGGACCAGGGACCATAAAAATCGAAAGTTAAAATTTGCGCTAGAGAGCTCAAATTTAATACAAAAGTAGGCCTAGATGATAAACTAACTAAAATCAATTTACAAGCCCGAAATGTTTACCAAGAAGTGGGGTCGCGCCCACAAAGCCCTCAGCAAAAACTAAATTTAATTCATGCGGTTTTTTTGAAATTTTGCATACACATTGAATTTATTCAAAGATATAAATGTTCGTGTTGAAAAGTGGGCGTTACTACGCCCATGAAATTTTAGTTTTTTGTTTCATGTACTTTGGCTTGACAAATTTAAAAGTATTGCTTATGTATATTTTATCAGCCTTTTTCTACGAAACCTTACACGAGGGATAAAAGTTGGCCACAGAAAAATTTAGAGTTAAAAAGTGGGCGGGAACACGCCCATAAAAATTAAAAGTTAGAAGAGCTGAAATTCGATACAAAAGTAGGCCTGGGTTAGAAACCAAGGGAAAAAACCTACAAGCTCGAATTAGTTACCAGTAGGCGATGCCACGCCCACACATCTGGGAGCTAAAAACTAGATTTAAAGTGTTAAATTCATGCGATTTTATCATAGGCCGTTTCCCATGAAACTTCACATAAATCATAAATACTGGCCGTAGCATAGCAATCGCGAGTTTAAAAAAGTGGGCGGCGACACACATATAAAAACTTAAAATTATATTTTTTGCTTCAGAGAGCTGAAATTTGGTACACAAATAGGCCTAATTGAGTTAGCAATTAGAAAAACCGGAAAGCTGAAGAAACATGAGCCAATGGAGGTGGAGACACGCCCTTAAAACTTGAGCTATAAATTAAAATTAAGGGCCTAATTTTGTAAAACGCAATGCTTAGCGTTGACAAATTTTGTATGTATTTTGTTTTTTTAATTTAAATTTTTTCCGTATAAAATTTCTCAACGCTTGGCGTTGCGTTTTGCAAAATTATGCCCTAATTAATCGACACAAGCGATTCTATTGAAACTTTGCACGCGGTTTGCATTTGCGCAACGCAGGACCTCAAAAAGTTGAAATATGATGAAAATTCCATTTTGAAAAATTGAGGCAAAATCAGAAAAACTTAAATTAGACGTGCCATACCATATTGCCATAGCCATAACCAAAACCAAAATTTAAGTTTTTTATTTCGTTATTGCGAACAGCTATTTTGTATGGTTATGGCACGTCAAATTTAGGCGCAATTAGACGTGCCTTAGCCATAACCAAACCAAAATTCAATTGGTTTCTATGGCTATGGCGAGTCACCTATAATCGAATACAGTGTTGCCCATTAGTTTGGTTCGAACGGCTGTTTTTTATGATTATGGTTATGTCACGTCTGATTGCACCTTTAAGGCATGAAAATCGTTAATTTAGGCAAAAATTCTTAAATATGTATAATTTGAAAATAAGCTAACACCAACAGATTGTCAAAAAGCAATTACTTCATTTTCTAGCTGAATAAAAATATAATAATTATGTACAATTGAATTTGATAGAATATTATGATGTCTCTCGTCTCAAATCTATCAAATTAATCGTCTATATGTTTGTTAATTAATTTTTTTTTTGTTTTTATGATTAAATTCATTGTCTTGTTGCCAAAATCATAAATGCCAACAAATAAAAGAGCCTTAAAATACTGCTTGCCGAATAAACATTTGAGCTCATTTAGTTTTGCATCTTCTACGGTTTTTGAGTTATTATGTGTAATTTGGCTGTGCTAATCCAAGTGTAACGCCCAACTATATTTAAAATGCGGCTGCTGTTGCTTTTTCAATGTTTTTATTTTACTTTACTATTTTAATATTTATATGTATTGTGTTGCTGGCAGACATTTTGAGATTACATATTCGTTATACAGTTTTCACTTATAGATTCCTGTTCTCTACCAAATAGGATATCTTCCAGAAGTCTTGCAGCTTGCTTAAAATATTTCACAGTCTATGAGAAATAATAAGTTTAAGTGACATGTGTTCATCTTTATTAAAAGCGAATCTAGAATAGGTTGGGTTTTTAATAAAATTAATCTACACACATACATACATATGCTTGTGCACGTTCGTATGCAAATAAAAACAAGAATCCACAATATTGTTTGTTAAATGTGGTATAAAGTTTAAATAATTCAAATGAATGAATCTTCGAGATTGTATAATTGCATAATAAAATTACTTATGTAAACTAGAGCTAGAGAAGACATTATTTAATCTTAATCAAATGATTCATAAAATTGCACTTTCTTACCTTTATGGTAACAAAGTGCGTGTAATTCCAGCAATATGCAATTAAAAATATGTTTTGTTTTTGTGTGATAATAAATTCAAATGCATTAGAAAAAGTAATACATACTTAATACAAAATTAACAAAATTTTATTACATAAAGTTTAAATTTTTTAAATCTAATTTTTCGACCTATTTTATGTTCCATTAAATTATTTTTTTTTAGCCTAAGGTCTGTTTATATTTTTAATTGAAGTTGAAGTTCGGTTAACTTCTTCATGATATTTCTTATTTTTGGTTTTTTTTTTTTTTTTTTTTTGATATTTAACTTTACTTTTTCTTTTGTCATTTTCTTGTTTCCCGAAGAAGTTAACTGAAGGGTAACGAAATATCGAACTACAAAAAAAAATAGTTTAATTGAACGTAAAGTTTAATAAGAATTTAAATAAATAAATTTTTTATTTAATCAAATACATAAATGCAATTAAAATGATGATGAAACTTGAGAAAATAGATTTTTTCCAAATTGATTTTAGTTGAGAAAAAATATTTTGAATCAAACATATTTTTTACTGTTATAGAACCTGTCACAAAATTATTTCATCATTATTAACATACACTGCAATTGATAATGAGTTGTATTATTTGTATTTTACAAGAAATACTTTTGTTTTTTAAATAAGCAATTCAACAAAATATTTTTTTTGGGGGGGGGGGGGGGGGGGGTTTCGTAGTTTATGGCTAGCTACTAGGAGCAAAGTGCCAGGTTCTTCAACAAATAGAAGTTTTCTCATTCGACCCACGCCTTCACATGGGAAGTAGAGAATCTTAGAGTCCACTCCTAGAGTTTAAATGGTCTCCACCAGTCAAAATTCTCTTCAAATTCGAGTTATATATGGTTCTCGACCAGGTTCTACAACATCCGAGTATTATATTTGGTCTCCACCAGGTTCTTCAACAAAATGCTATCGTCAGATTAGTATTACGTTTTCCAAATCAGTTTATTTATCCAGTTCATAGAGTATTCAATGTGGTCTCCACCAGTTCATTGTTCCAAAATTTTAAAAAGTCAGTATCTAGTATTTATATGTTTCACCAAAATCCTTCACGTGTCATACAATCCATAAAAAAGTGTAGTTATGCCAGTCACAATATAAGCGGTTGAACAGGTCATCAAAATGTTACAAATCACGAACAATTATACATATGAGTATGTACTTAACAAACAAAACGATTGCATATGTCAATGAAGAATTCCAGACAGAACCGCAATTAATTATGGTTAATCGTGGAAAAAAACACTAAACAATGCGACAGCCGCAAAATTCTCGAAAGCAAGTCAACAACAAAATGCCTGGCCGCATTTAAAAACTAACTACGACGACGCGAAAAGGTATTCTCCCACCCAGAGTTAAATTACGACTGAAGAATATTTTATAAAAGCAAATAATATATATATATATATATATATATATATATATATGTATATCAGTCGTAAAGCAGCTCTGGATTGAGGAACATCTCTCGCGTCATCGTAATTATTTCTTGAGTGCGGTAAGGCTTGTGCATGTTGTTTGGCCTTCGAGAGTTTTTCGTCTCGCTTGCACTGGTTGACTGATCTGCCACGGATAACCGCATAATCTTGCGGTTTTTTGTGGAGTTTCTTTAACAACCACGTTGCTACTTCCTATGTGAAGGCATAGGTCGTGTAAAGTCAGTCACAAAACCTTTTAAAATACTGTTAATACCATCTTTGGCATATGGTCTAGTTACCCCGTCCATATTTGCGCAACACCATATTATGCAAATTTACTTTGTATAATATGTATAATAAATAAATAAATAAATATATATATATATATATATATATATATATATATATATATATATATATATATATGTATATATATATATATATATATATATATATAAAATCCGAAAGTAAGGCTGAGTTTACATCTGACATTTCTTGTGTGTCATTTGCCCCAAAAAAAACGTAACCAACTAATTACTAATAAAAAGCTGTTTGATTCAGCCATATATTTATTGATTTAAACACTTTCCAATCATGTTGGATTCTATAAAATTGTCTATTAGTTATGTATGAAACTGTTTAACTTAAAAAATATGTGTCTGAATGAAACTGTTTTTCATTAGTAATTAGTGGTTACGCTTTTTTTACGCTTGTGTGGCACATGACACACAGATGGAAACCCGGCCTAACTAAAGTCAATGAAACTTATGTTAAATTATCATATTTCTTGCTGTATCTTTCTCCGTGGGAAAGTAAATAAATAACAAACAAATTATACAGTATCATGAACTTTAAAAATTACAGTTCTTTTTTATTTTTTATATTAAGTTTTAATATTTATCTAGCACTTTTTCTCAAAACTAATATTTAACTTTTTTTCGTAAAATATTGTTTCTTAAAAATAAACGCAATGAAACTCACATTTGTTTCATTTTGATATTTTAACGCTTTCAATGAATGTCGAAACTTGGCATCACTATTACTATCTAATTATTATCCCGACATCTAGTGGTAAAAATGTGCTGTCTGTGCTTTGACATTTACTTTTATATTTTGCTTTTCTCCCCATCCTGGTTTGTTTTTGTTTTCATTTTATATACTTTGATTTGTATGAACGTGTCCGCAAGAAATAATCTAATTATAGAAAGAATAAAGAACGAATGAACAACCAGAAATATGTAAATAATTAAATTTTATTACACAAAAACGTTTTAATTTATGGCTAGAAACGATTTGTTTTGTATACAATGACATAAACTCAAACATAATTGTATCAAATTTGTGTTTTGCCGGCTTATCGTGTTTGTTGTATGTAGATAAGTATGTGGATCACTCCAACAGGTCACCCGCATTTGCTTTGATGTCAGCGTTAAAATTCATTTATATTAAGATATTTTTTGTTTTCTATTATTTGCTTTTGGTTTTCGGCCTAGCACGCGTACATTGAAACAAAGTCTACGTATTTGGCTAATAAGTGTGTTGGACAAAAATATTTATGTATGTAGTATATACCAAAATTCACGGAGAATGATCTGTGATCAACGTGAATATTTATTTAATTATGTAATTGCTTTAATAAATCAGAGAAAACTTAAAGTTATTAAGTTATTAAGAAATTAATTTAATCAGTTTGAAGTGTTACCAAAAATATACATAGTCCAATATGGATTTGCTGCTATTTTTAACGGCAGCTGGCCATCTCGTCTACGCTCCATTTACAAAAGTGGAAGAAAGTTTCAATATGCAGGCTATGCATGATATTTTATATCTCAGACACAATTTCACTCAGGTATGTACGTAGTTATGTGTATCAATTTCACACCTAGAAAATTATATTATATTTTTCTTTTTTATTTTTTGCGCAAGCAGTACGATCATCATGAGTTTCCTGGTGTAGTGCCACGAACATTTTTGGGCCCCTTGTTTATATCGATACTATCTACACCGTTTATTTTACTTTTCGAAACAATGCATGTTAATAAATTTTGGGCGCAATATGTAGGTAAACAAAAACACACGAATTATGTAAATTTACAGTTTATCTTTAACGGTTGTGTCCAATAAGAACTAGAATAAACGTTCATAAGTATGTCTGTCATATTTTTTTTATAACTTCAAAGTATGGGCTAGATATGAAAGTTTTAAAACTTTAACTTTTCATAATATACATATGCAATTTAATTAATGTGCTGTTTCTACAAGTCAGGCAGAAGCGTCGTCTAAAAAATATGAGTACTTTCCATTTTATACTCAAGTCGTCCGTCTATGTTGTATTAACAGGGGATAACACCCTGTTTCCAAAAGCCAGGCACTCGACTCTTCTAGAAAATTTGTATGAAAATCACTAGAAAAAATGAGTGGGGCAAATTGCGGCACTCGTTATCGAACGATATTACGAAATATTTCACCAGAGTTTATATGGAAATATTTTAAAATTTCGAATCGTATCGAATGCCGTAATTTGGCCCCGAGCTTTAAATAAGGAAAATTCACTCACACTCAATACCACACAGAAAATATTTAATTGTTTTAATTAAAATTGTCATTGCTATAAGTAATTCAGGGCTAAAAACTTAATTAATAATATGTATTAATTTGTTTACAGTTAGAAACTCACAATGAAAGATTTAATTAGTGTGTGTTTGTTTTTAAAAATAATTATACCTGGTTGAAAAAAAATATGTTGGCTCCCCTCTTCATTATCTTATCCTCTCTGTTCAAGAAACTTAAAAGTTGCTTAACTAAAATTTCATTGTGGAACTGAGTCTTAGGGCCATTATTACAACTTAAAGATAGTTAAAAGTAGGATTTTATCGGACGTATAAAAAGCTTTCCATTATTGCAAATTGAATTTAACTTACCAGGTAGGATAAATTTGCCTTTAATTTATCGCTCACTTTAGGTTAAAGTAAAATTTAGCAAATGATAAAGTTTTTATAGGTCGGACAAAATCCTACTTTTAACTATCTTTAAGTTGTAATAATGGCCCTTAGTGCATTCTTGGGCTTGAATTAAATATAAAATGCCATCACCGAAAATTCATTATATTTTATTACAAAATTTTTAATTAAAATTTCATATCAATTTGATTACTAATTTTGAAATATCAATTAAAAATTTAATTGATTATTTGCATATAAAAAAACTTATAGCATCAATTAAGTCTTCACACTTAAACCAATTGAAGTAATTAAAAATGTAATTTAATCAATATGAAGTATAGTGAAAAATTATTCAGCCCGTATTACATAGTAAATTAAAGTTTCCGTTAATCATGGACAAAATACTCTTAGAACAATATTCGATTCGACATACACAATACAAATGATTATTTCAATCATAAATAGTTTCAAAACAAAAAAAGTTATTGAACTAAAATAATATAAAAAGCAGTTCCTTTTTTAGCCATGAACGAAAATCACTGTGTTATTTTAATTTTATCTTAATTTTTGTTGGACACATCAAGCTGAAATCTTAAAAATAATAATTATTGTATTCTATTCTAAATATCGAATAATCTTCTAGTACGGTTAATATTAGCGGCTGTGGTAACAATTGCCTGGACCAAGCTGAAGCGCGTGATAACAAAGTTGTATGGGTCAAATGTGAGCTTTTGGTTTAGCTTAATAACATTAACACAATTTCACTTCTTATTCTACATGAGTAGAAGTTTACCCAATATAATGGCACTACCTATAGGTAAGAATGTAGGGTTTTCTCTCTCTTTTTATTCATTAATCTTATTAATATGTATTTACTTATGCGAATTTCAGTGTTGTATGCTTTAGCTTATTGGTTAAGTAGACAATTGAAGCCATTTATCATATGTTCCGGCATAGCTATACTGATTTTTCGCTCTGAATTGATAATATTTTTAGGTCTGCTATTACTATTTGATATAATTTTTCGGAGAATAACCATAGATAGGTGAGTAGAAGATTACAAGATATTTTATTACAATAAGTTATATTTTTCTTTATATTCTGCACTTTAGAATTTTGAAAATTGCTTTACCTGCCGGCCTGGCAATTTTATCTACAACAGTTTTAGTGGATTCATTTTTTTGGCAACGTTTGTTGTGGCCAGAAGGCGAGGTATTATGGTATAATACTGTATTAAACAAAAGCTCCGATTGGGGTGTATCCTTTTTTAAAACAAATAAAAAAAACTAAAAAAGAGTTTCAAAGAATTTTTAAAAGTTTTCTAAATCATACTTTACATTTCGCTAAAATCTCCAATAATGTATAAAAAATATTTGATAGATTAACGAAAAAAGAGCATCTACAGCATGTGATCCCAAGTTTTCATTTTTTTCCTGTTACTTGCTTTTTACCTTAATACCATTGGTTTTTCTTAGCATAATTAAATTTGTCTAGACTTCGCCATATTTCTGGTATTTTTACTCAGCCTTGCCACGTGCCATGGGTGCCTCCTTGCTATTTGTACCCATAGGTTTACTGCTAGAGCGTCGCATTAGACCTATGGTATTGTCCGCTTTAGGTTTCGTTCTTATTTATTCAATATTGCCTCATAAAGAATTACGTTTCATAATTTATGTGTTTCCGGTATTGAATCTGGCAGCAGCTACGGCCTGTCAAAGATTGTAAGTACATACATACATACCTGCATATCTTGTAACATAATTAACAATTTAATTAATTTACACTTCTAGCTGGCAAAATAGTACAAAATCATTGTGGTATCGATTTTTATCTGTATGTGCTGGTGGCCATATACTGGCCAATGTTTTCATCACATCATTTCTATTGATGATTTCTGGTACTAACTATCCCGGCGGTGTAGCTCTGCGAAATTTGCATAATTTAGAAGCACAAACACCTAATGTTTCAGTACACATATCTAACTTAGCAGCACAGAGTGGAGTCAGCCGATTCTTGCAAATAAGAGATGATTGGAGGTAAGGAAAAACGAAATCAACTGAAAGATGATTTATTGAGGATTTTTTATTGTTTGCGAGGCTTATAATGGTTTGATTGTTTAGTCCCCGTCCATACACTAAAACATTTGCTGAGAAACATTTTTAAATTCTATTTTGAAACTGCATTTGTGTTCACACTAAGAAATTTTTGTTTTGTAGCTTAATATATTTCCCAGTATATTTCTCATGAGAATGAGATGTGAATGACATACTCAACAAGAACTGGGGGCAAATTACGGCACTCGTTATCGAACGAAATTACGAAATATTTCCATATAAACTCTGTTGAAATATTTCGTAATTTCGTTCGATAACGAGTACCGTAATTTGACCCCTGCTTATACATGAACCAAAGTACCCTTTTCCTTTCCTCTTTCCCCCTTCATCGAAAGTTTCTCAGCAAATGTTTTCTAGTGTGGACGAGGACTTGTTTTTTTTATGGAAATTATAGTATGGAAAGGAACTACATACATGTATGTACTTATCGTTACCTTAATATAGAAAAGCCCTAACTCATTATTTTTTTTGAAATCGTGATTTTAGCACTTTTCGATACATTAGATTTTCTTCTATGGAAATATACAAAAAATTCGATTTCAAAATAATAATGAGTTAGGGCCTTTCTGTATTAAGGCAACGTTATGCACTTTAGTAATTCTCAATAACTTATTGGAAGTTTTTCTATAAAAATCGGCGATTTGTAAGCTTTTTTGAATTGTGCTTGAATGCAGGAAAAAAACGTTGTAAATGAGAATTACCTGAATAAATGTATTTATTTTTTTTCAGATATTGTAAAAAGGAACATATGAACTATACGCAAGAAGAAACTGTACAATATACGCATTTAATAATGGAGGCGAAAAATAAATTCAATACTCAATGGTGGCCAGCACTTCAGGAGCATTTCGATACATTGGAATTCATAGACTGCTTCAATAGTATAGGAATTCAATATAATTCTATTATTCCGGTAAAAATCAAAACTAAGCCCTGCTTGGCGATTTTGAAAAGAAAACCAAAAGTGAAATCAACTGAGAAAAAGAAAAAATCTACGGAAAAAAGTAAACGAAAACCAATAGAAGAAATTGAAACAAGTGAAATCACAGTTGTGAAAGAAAAAGTAATAAGTAAAAAGAAGAAATCCTTAGAGGAAAATGTTAAATTTGAAACTGGAAAGGAAATAAAAAACGAAGAAACCGGAAGCAAACAATTTAGTAAACACGAAGAAGAAAACTTGGAATTGATAGATGACTCCTCCTTTCATAACGAAAATCCTTTATCTCAAGGTGATACAGAAACGTCTCAAGATTTAATGCAGCTCTCCAGTCAGGACTTGGAAGATGATGCTATTGTATCCAGCGTTGACTCCTATGAAGAATCAAATGATACGCTGCAAATGCACAAAGAAATTAATTTCCATGAATTACACAATTTAGCTTTGGGCGAAGTTAATCGCAAAACTCGAGCAACAAAATTAAAAATACGCCGAATTATTGAACAATATTATAGAGAAAAGGGTAAACACATCGAAAATGATTCTAAAGAAAAGAAAACGGCGACGACGACGAGTTCTCATGGAACAGCATCAACCAGGCAATCTGTCAAAGCCATTATAAAACAAGAACGTATAAGGGAAATGATAGAGAAAATTTCCACCATGGACTTGACTAAAATTTGCAATTTGGAAAAAGTTTCTACTAAAGATTGTCTGAAGTCAGTTATTGATAAAATAGATGATGAAGGCAATAGTACCATTGTGTAAAAATCGCAGAGTGAATTTATTATTTTTTTTATAAAATGTTAAAAGGAAATTTTTTATAATTGTTAAAATAGATATTTTGAAATAAATTTTATAAACAATAGTTCCTCTGTTGTCTAATCGGTCTAATCAATGATGTAACCCAGAAATAACGACACATTTCCTAATAAACCCAAGCCTGCTAAACCCAAAGTTGTGTAATACAATATTCTATCTGTCTTTCCTCCCTTGAGATGCACTGGCAAATTGTTTTTCTCTTGAAAAAGTTTTTGTGCTCTTTTGATTTTCTCGGGCAATTTTCCACCTTGGCGTTGTGGCATTTGTAGCTGCATAACGTTTCTGCTCACAGAAATAAATCTGCTGGAGTTGAGACGTGCCAAAGGCTAGTAAATAAATTTAATTTATATTATCACATCTATATACTGCAGTCATCTTTAAGCTTACCCTTAATGATTGTAACATCGTATAAAATATTTTTTAAGCGGTTTGGTAAAATTTATACAAAATTATTAGTAAAAGCATGAGATTTCCACAATCAAAACAAAAAATTAAAATAAAAATATTGAAGTTTCATCGATAACTAGATCCATTGTAGTTGATGCCACATTCAAGAGTCGAAGGGTTGTGCACTAAATTTCTATCTTCATTAACGCTTAGACCCCTTTTACACATACCAAGTTTACTTTGCAAAGTTTTAATTCAGCTGAGAGAAAGACGGTAAAGAGATAATATTCCTCCCTCTGTCTTTCTCCCAGCTGAATTAAGACTGCAAAGTAAACTTTGCGTGTGGAAAAGGGGGTGTTAGTTACAAATTTCAATAAGTGTATTACAAAAACAAACAAAAAACCGTTATATAAATTCTGCGACATCTTTGAAAGGAAGCAGCTTAGCACTGAACTGAATTTTGTCTGGACAAAAAAATCACTCGAAGGAAATGAGTTAGTTCAGCTTAAAACTTTTTTTAAAATAAATAATTCTACATGTTTCATGAACAAACAAGTTTCAATTTCTAGCTGTCAGGCGTTCCAAAAATATGTTTTCTTCAAAATGTATTGATTAATTTTATATATTCATTTATCTTAAGCTTTATTAAAAAAATAATTACTTACAATCATGTAATGGTTAAAATTAAAATATACAAAAGTAGTTACATTCGAAGAAAGTATTTAAATTAAACAAAAGAATTTAAACAGGAAAAGAATAATTATGTTGATAATATATAATATGCAAAATTATTTTTTATTTGTTTTATATATAAAGGAATCAGTGCGTTATTTTTTTAAGGCAATGCTGGAACGTATATGGAAAACACAAACTTCAAAACTATTGTATATTTGATATTCCATCGTTTGTAAAAGAAAAGCAAATAACATGCAGTTTTGCACATTGTGTACTTTTCTTTTTATATGGTTTGAGTTTCGCACAAAAATTCTAGCGCTGCATTGAGTTTTAGGTAATAATGTTCGTAAACTAAAAGTTAAACATTTACAAATTTAAATTAGTTTTAATTTTATTTAGATTTTTAGAACTTTAAAATAACTTGTAGGGAACACTAAATTAATATTTATATTTCCTACTCAGTGGGATCAGCGATTGAATTCGAAGCAGCTGGCGGTAGGGCTGACGCTGAGGTCGAAGGTGTTATCGAAGGTGATGAAGTTGATGGTGTTGTTGTTGTTGTTTTTAATGACGATGCCGTAGACTCCTTCGGCGTTGATGTTGCTTCGTTAATAGCAGCTTTATTTGTTTCATTATTTGATGCTGCTGTTGAAGGTTGTGCAGATTGTGCATTAGTTGTGCTTTCAATTGTTGCATCTGCCGCATTGTCATTGTTTTGTTGTTCAGCTGAGTTATTATCTGGCTGCTGTTGGGGATTTTCTTGATTTGGTTGCTGTTGGTTTTCCAATGTGCGCCGTGTATACATAATGAAACCCAAAAGTAATGTCAATATCGTTATCATATATAAGTCCCAATTAGCAGATATATTTTCATCCAAGTAAAAAATAAATTTGTAGGGTGACTGTAATGAGAAATGTAAAAAATTTTGGTAGTAAATTTTTATAGAACCATAACTTAGTTGATAGAATAGATGAGTACGTGTAGTGTTTTTTCTGACACGAACACAAACGAATCAATAAGAAATGTTAGTGGCAGAAAATCTGGGGTCTAATCGTCGCTTTCGATAACGAGCTGATTCGATCACGTTTTTCCAGTTTAAGATTATGGCATTCGATATCGAACCATATTATTACATTGTTCGGTAGCGAATGCCATAATCTCAAACTGAAAAAAACTTGATCGAATCAGCTCGTTATCGAATGCGACGATTAATGCGAGCTTGCGAATTGAGTAAATGTAAAAAGTATTCCACAATAAAATCGATTTTTTAAAATTTTATAATTTAAAATATGTATGTATTTATTATCAAACAAGTCGTCTCAAACACGTCAGAACAACAATTGAAGAGCAATTGTATCATGATTTCCATACTTTATAAATAAAACGAACTTGCTAGTTTATGCTAGTAAAGCGTTCATTTACTTTTTCATGTCTGGGAGAGTAATTTTGTAAATTTCTGCCTTACTCTTTAGTTGCTATTTCCTGCTTTGCAAGTATATTAACAGACCTATTCTCTTACCTCTTTTATTGACTCCATTTTTGTCAACAATTGCAATTTCAATAACGCTATTGCCACGGGCACCTTAGCATCGGCATTTGTCATAGCAGCTAAATCGTATTGACGTTTTGCTAAATGCCAGTCTTTTTTCATTCCTAAACCTTTCTCGTGCATGTATCCCAAATTGAACATAGCTTGAGCATTATATTGCTGTTCAGAGGCCTTTCGATATAAAGCTGCTGCCATTTCAAAATCGATATTCGTTCCCCAACCATAGTAGTAATAATCGCCCAATTTCACTTGGGCCGCTGAGTAGCCTTGTGCCGCTGCTCGTTTCCAATAATAAAAAGCTCGTATTAACTCTTCGTTGCGATCATGAAATACAGTAACATCGCCACGATCCAAAAGATATGCAGCATTACTCTGAGCTACTTCGTAACCAATTTCAGCGAGAAGCGCGTACTTTATAAATCCCTCATTGACCATACCGTTTTTATAGTTCGCATAAGCTTTCATTAAATACGAACTCCAACTGCCACGTTCAGCTACGTTTTTGAAAAACTTTTATTTTTATAAAAAAAAAAAAAAAAAATAGTAATTAGCTTAATGAAACTAAGAATTACTTTATAAAGAACTAACCTCTACAGCGGCGGCACAAGAACGCAGTATACCTATGCCGTAGGCGTGCATTATGCCCAAATTATAATATGCCAAAACATGGCCAGACTGCGAGGCCAGATTAAAGTATTTCAAAGCTAATTTGTAATCAGTTTTTACACCATTACCGGCTATAAATATTTATTATAGAGAGAGATAAAAATTATTTTTTTTATTTTCAAAGATATGAAAAATACAAACTTACTAAAATACATCATTCCCAATTGCAACTGACCATCTACCCAGCCTTGATCGGCAGCCATAGTGAAATAGTTTAAGGCCTTTAAAGGATCTTTAGGCACACCATAGCCTTTTAAGTACATCAAACCCAAACCACTTTGACCAACGGGATCGCCCAAATTAGCAGCTTTAGCAAAGTACTTTAATAAAGACAATAAAAATATACCAGAAAATGTGAATTGATGTTATATTTTTCAATATACCTTAAATGCGGTTTCATTGTCAGCTTTTATATGCTCACTGCCCTCTAAATAAATTCTACCCAAAAAGGCATAACCAATAGCATTTCCAGCATTTGCTGCCAATGTAAAATATTCCAAAGCTTTTTGATGATCCTGCTTGATCGCTTTCCCACCCTGATAGTAAAGCTGACCAAGGCCCACTTGTGACTGTACATCACCCTTATCAGCCAATAATTGATAGTAGTCAACAATTTCTGTTTCTTGACTGCCAGGATTTTCAGATTCATCTAAAAGTCGCACACGATGCACCAAAGGCCCGCTGGAAAATTTAACTTTTGCAGCCACTTTTTTTGCTACTTTCTTGTAATATGATAAAGATTTTTCACAACTGGACGGCACATTAATACCATATGAATAACGATAGCCTAAAGCCATTTCAGCCATTGATTCACCGTCAAGAGCAGCCAATGTTAAATGTATAAGCGTTAAAGGTTGACTTACGTTTTTACCGCCAACTCCCAAAGAGTACAGAAAAGCTAGACCCTGAAAGTAAAATAGTTGCCTGTAATTAAGTAGTTCTATTAAATTGCACAAACTTTAAGCAAAGAAGTTTCAATAACAAAGATATTTGAATAATAGTTAATTTTTTTAAAAATAGAATAATTTTTAATTTCATTTGTTTATTTTGTGTTCAAAAACCATTTATATTTTTCATTACCAAATGTGCCGAGGAAAGACCCTCTTTTGCTAATTCATCAAACTCTGAGGCCGCATAATTAAAATCTAATTCCTCTATGTTTTCATCCAAAAGATGTTGCCAAGCCAAAGCTGCACGAGCCTTGCTGTTTTTCATTTCAGCAGCCTTTCGCAGTAGTGTCCGAGCTACGCGTTTATCGGAACTTTGTCCATTAAGTATTTCCATTGCTTTCTCATACATACTTTGAGCTGCAATCAAATTTAATCATTTATAAAAACGCTTTAATAATTCTCAACTAATTATGTACATATACCTTCAATTTGTTCTTGAGTTGGATCGATAACTTCGATAGGTTCCCTTTTCGATTCAATTATTTCTATCTGCTCCTGCAGCTTTTTGCGAACAACTTCTTCGCTCCACAAACGCTCAAACAGAGCTAATTTTAAAAGCATATTTTTATTTTCTCCGCCCTCCTGCGAGGCAATTTGAGAGGCTTTCTTGGCAACTGCCATTTGGTTATCGATGTACTTGGCCGCTTTACGCTGATTACTAGAGGCTTCATTCGATTCCTCACCATTTGTTTCCTCATTTTCTCCTTCAATAGTTGAAGATTTTGTTGCTGACTCGTCGGATTCAAAATTATCTTTTGTTTCTCCATTAGTTACTTCCGGCCCTTGCAAATCTGCTACCACAAAACCCAAAAGTAATAAAATTGCAACACCAACTATGATGCCAAATTTCATACTGGCCATTCTAAAATCAACGAATATGCAATAAAAATTTTTGGGATAGTTTCTAGAAATGGTTTAAATATTTTACTAAAAAGTATTCACTTGAAATTTCCAGTGCGTTCCTTTATAATTTTTAGCTGTCTTTTTATCTCTGAATTCTGACTACTGACGTGTGTTTCTGTGGCATAGTACGTCTTAAACTTGCTATATTTTCAAACACCTTTATGACTTCTTAACTCTTCCTTATAGTGAAATTGATTTGTTTTTATAGTTGAGCATTATTTTTTATTATTTTAGATATAGAAATAAAACTTTTTCTTCTAATCGTTATTTTCTTAAATTTTCACACGTAAGATTGTACATAGTAGGTTTATTTGGGTCTAATTTAATTCTAAATAGTACAAAAATTAAGTACTGTTTTCTATAACTCTGCGTTTGTTTACATAAAGCCAGTGTTGGTGTTACCAGAAATTATAACAGTGAGATTACACTAGACATAAGTTTGGAAATTTTTGTGTTGGCAATTGTCAAAATCTGTTGCTAACACAAAAAAATTACTGTGTAAACCGTATATGTTAGTGTTCGAACACATGTTTGGAAATAATTGCTCAAACACAAGTCTGAACAATTATGTTAGGACACAAGCTGTCAAATTTATTTATAGAAAAAAATGGCGGGAAACTAGAAATAATAAGTTTATTATAAAAAAAATCAAGCAGAAGCACCAAATATATGCTCTGTGGCAGAAGTATTGAAAAATCAAAACGAAAAAAGCGCACTTTGTATGCATACGACAACCTAAATTTTGGGTTTTAACATTATACGTCTAGCCACCCTTAAAAATAAGTTTGAACACAAACTTTTTTGTGACGTCATTCCGCCGACGTTATTTCTTATGTTCATAAATAAAAATTGCTCGTCTATTCGTAGTGTAAAGGCAGAATTAGTTTGTACGTGCTGTTCTGTTCTGAATCAGCTGTTTTGTTTCTGTTGAGTTGAAAATCTGTATGTGTGGTTAGTTTTTACTTTTTCGTTCTGTTCTGTTGCGGAGGAATCTATAGAAAATAGAATTCAACGTTAAGTGACAGCCAAAAGTGTGTATGTATTATTGTGTTGTGATATTTTGTGTACAAGTGTAATCAATACTACAGGTTGCCAGCTGATTTTTTTCACAGACAAAGTAATTGCAAAATATTTTATACAGAAAGGAACGGCACAGAACAGCAACAGAAAGTAAAGACTAATGAAGCCTTAACGGGTCTTTCGGATTTTCTTGTTTTTTTTTCATTTTGTGGGTTGTGAACAGTGCCACCAGATTAGGGGATTTGTCCCCAAAATGGGGATTTCGCCTCTAATTTGGGGAGGGATTTGGAGACTTTTCATTTCGAGCTCTAACAATTTGCATGTATCAGGAAAATAATTAATCGTGGATGTTGACTAATATTTTAGTACTGGAAACATTTCAGTTTTTAAAAATATCTTAGAGTAGTGTGGCAATCATACTTTATAATGAAGATAACATTACCATCATGGTAATACCGCGAACATATATATGTACATAGGCAAAATCGTACTCGCAGCTGCAGAACTAACTCTTTGTCAATTAACATTTTTCTTTTTTTTTTTTTTTGAAGAAGAAGAAGAAAAATGACTGTTGAAAGTTTTGATTGTACAATTGTTCTACGCACGGTTCTACCTTAAAAAAACTATGTATGTGTGATTCCCAGAAAATATGAAAAACTTTGAACTTTTTAAAAATTTGCAATTTAAGCACATTACAAAACATAGATTTGATTTGATTTGGTGTATGAAATTTGAAAAATGTTATAGATCCAAAAGTGGCATTGAGCGTATATGAAAACCAATGGAATAAAATTGCTTATATCGACTGGCGGAAACAAACAAAACAAAATTTTCCTAAAGACGTATTTAGATGAGTTAGAAGCAAATTACTAAAGCAAGATTTTTAAATTTTTTTGCAAAAAGGAATTTTTCTTATAAAAACAAAAAAAAACGATTTGAGAGAGCACTTCCGGTTCATCAATATTTGAGTGTTATATACCAAAATTCTTGGTTTTTAGAAAATCGAAGGAATTTCGAAAAAAGTATAAAAAGTGAGACGGTCCAATGTACAATTGAATTTTATGTACGTTTTAAGTTAATAAAAAGATTTAAAAAAATAAAAATAAAGAATTTGGTCAATCGTACTAAAAAAAGTACAATTTTTCTTGTAACTTTGTGAAAATCTTATTTCGCATCACTGCGAATAGGACTTAATAATAGTTTTTTATGAATGATATATTTTTGGGGGCAAAAGATAGGATTTTTCTGTTGAAATGCGGATTTTTGGGGACATGATTTTTTAAATTGGGGACAAGAGCCAACATTTTTCTGGCAGCACTGGTTGTGAATTAGAGAAATTTTGATTTTTATTAATTACAGTGTGCTCGAATTCGAAACTTTTTTTTTTGTAACGAGCCGGGTACCCAGTGGCCGCTGAATCCAATGGTGCTAACCATTTTTTTAGGTTATGACCACAATCATACTTGTTATGATTTTTGTAATTTTTCTTCAAGTAATAATAATTTTTCATGTTGTAAAAAGTTTATAAATGTGTTTAATTGATATGTATATAAATTAAAGTTTGCTTGAAAAAGTGAATACAAAATAAATAATTATATAAAATTAAAACATGTTAACTCGATAAGAATAAAATTAAATGTTATAAGAAAAGTAAAATTACATTGTACGAGATGAAGAGAAATATCGGCATTTTATTTTTGTTATTCTGCCGACGTTCTCTCACATATTAAAATTTTACGTTTATATCAGTTTTTTCTTTTGAAATATTTAACGACTATTGAATTTCCATAACTAAATAATATACATCCCTCGAGATTTTTATTACCAAATTGGATTGGCAGACATATATCGGGGCTTTTGACAACTAGCAAATACTACATTGTCGTTTGTAAACGCAGTATTATTGCTATCGTTCCATTTTGTTTTGTGAAAAGTGTGATTACCCTTTGTTTTAAAATGATAAAGCAAAAGGAAACTTAAAAAAATTTATTGTGGTTTCTTTATATTTTGACATTCTGCATACGCTAACCTCGAACGTCCACTCAATCATTAATTTGCAATCAATTTTGTAAGTTAGTTCAATAAAAAAAGAAACATTCAGAAAAATACAATAATATAAATAACAATTAGTTTGAAGAATAAGAAGTTCACAAAATGTCGGAAAACAATGGTAAGTACGGAAAGAGAATGTATAAATCAATTTGTAGAGATCAAGTGAAAGAATGTGAAAAAAAGTCGACAGGCGGATCTCAACGAAATATAAAAACAGGATAAAACCATACAAATATAAAATATTTTTGAGCAAAAACCAACAAACATCAGTTTTATAATTTGTGTATAAAATTTGCAGATAATTCAAACGAATCAAACAGCATGGGAAGTGATTCCATATTACAAAGTTCTCGATTAACTGGTGGCGGCAGCGTTGGGGGGAATCCAGTGCTGAGAGCCGGTGTATTACGTCCTTCGGTGTTGGGACCATCTAGACTGAGTTCGGCTTTAGCAAATAACAGCACAACAAATAATGTAATATCATCAAATGAAGCTGGTGATAATGCGGATATTGGATGCGAGCACACTGGCGAAGGTGCTGACAAGAAACTTAATGAAAATACTAACAATCCTTTTTTAAAAGAACATAAATATGATGAAGAAGGTAGTGGTGACGATCCGCAAGCATCAGAATTAACTGCCAAAGACAATGACAATGCTGAAAACAATGACGAATCAGAAGAGCGTCCGGATCCTTTGTCATTTCTACGTAAAAATGGTATTGAGCGTGCTAATATATTTGCTGCAGCAAAAAGCTCAATACCTTTGGTGGAAAAATCAGGTTTTGTATTCGGCCAAAATGTCCGTGAACGAGTTGTAGGTGTAAGTAAAAATATAAAATTAGTCTTCTAAACATTTCGTAACCTTTTTTAAATTTTAGGAAAATTTGAAAACGGATTCCACCACCACCAGCGAAAATGCAGAATCGTCAACTTCAGTTTCAGGCGAAGGCCTTTTATTTTCCAGTGTTATAGAAAATGCGGCTGCCGCAGCAAAATCTTCAGAGGGTTGTGACTCAGCCTTGGGCAAAGATGGCAATGCAGAGGCTAAAAGCCTCACGGAAGTGGCGAGAGAGTATGAGGAGAGTCGTGCTCAAAAACGTAAATACGAAGAAGTTGAAACCTTTACTGGCGAAGAAAATGAAGTTAATATTGTGGACGTAAGTAATTTTGTATTGTTTTTTATACTACGTGGATGAAATTATCTAATTTTTACAACAGTTAAACTGCAAACTATTTGCTTTTGTGAATAGCAATTGGGAAGAACGTGGTCGTGGGAGCCTACGTCTTAACGATTCTAAACTTGAACATGAATGTTCCCGTTTGGTATTTAGAACAGCGGGCAATCTACGTTTATTGCTTAATACAAAGGTTATTAATGTAATTAAAATGATAAGGAAATTATTAAATTGAAATTAATATTTATTAGGTTTGGGCTGGCATGGTTGTTGCACGTCCCAGTCAAAAATCCTTACGTTTAACTGCTATGGACAATACAGGCAAAATAAAGATATTCTTAGTCATGGCACGTCCCGTAGAAATTAACCAATTATACAGCACTTTAGTGGAACGCATAGCTAAACGCAAAATCTCTCATCCCGATGAATTATGTGCTGCTTCCTGTGAAAATAGTGGAGAACATGATGCTGAAGAAATTAAAAATGGTTCTTCCCAACATTTGGCTGAAGTGGCTGCTGCTGTTGCTGAACCTGATCATGATGATTCCACCGAGCCCAGTCCCAAGAAAACCATAACTTCTGCCGACGAAGCACCATTGAATGCACCAGAACAAGAAACAACTAATGATCAATAAACGAAATTTGAAAATAAATTACAATCATTTTAAATATAAAAGTATTTACTTCCTAATTTTCATTAAGAGTGATTATAATTTTCTTAAAACTTATTTTGTTTTCTAATAATTTTTTTTTTCTTTAAATACTGCATTGATTTAGAAACAAACACCTAAGGAAAACTGTTTTACCCACTCATTTTAAATGATAATGCTGTTTTTTTCGAAATGAAAAAAATCAATTCTTTAACAGATCTGAAAATAATTAAACTAAAATTAATTGAAAAAATACATTTTGATGTTTAATTCAAAATTATAATTATCACATCATTAATATAGAATTATAAAAATTATAGTTCTTTTTTATATAGCACACTACGTATAGAGGTCAGTCATATACAAATAAAAAAATTTGTATCTTTAAAATTAATAAACATGAAAGAATAATAAAAAATAAAGTTGAAAATGTAATACAAATTTACTATTTTTTAAATGAAAATATAATGAATTTTTGCGCATTGTGTTCCTCATGATACATACTTGTTTTCCTTTACTTAATTTGTAAGTACATATCGTTAATATTTTGAACAGAATAGATATTTAATGCCTTTTAAACATACAAGGAGGTTGCAGTTTTGTTTGAATTTATGAGTATGTAGTATATCTCATGTAATCTATTTATCTATTTATATAGATTTAACAGCTATAAACATTAGCACTAATTATTGTTTTTTGTTTTCCTTTTTCAGTTCGAATTCGCTGATACAACATAAAGTACTTTTTATATTCTATTAGGCAATAAATATAAAAAATAATAAATAATACTAAGGACGAAAGTACATGGCCTGTTTCACAATAACGAAAGAAAACTGAAACGTAACTTTCGACTGAGAATTTATATTGAAAACGACAATTAAATATGAAAATTTGTTTTTGTTTTCAATATAAATTGTAAGTCGAAAGTTTCGCTTCGTTATTGTGAAACAGGCCAACACTTAAACTCTTTTTTTACACCGTTCATACGTTGCATAGTCTTATATAAAATTTCGAATAGATTTGTTTCATGGCTCACGAGCAAACATATTTTACTAGCTCACGATAAATTTTTCAGCTCAAAAAATATTTTTGGTTTATAAAACAAAATTAACTATAGTAATGTTTTTATTTATTTTTAATAAGGCCATTAGCTTAATTTTAATTACTTAAAATTTAGCACTAAAGATAGTTACATGTTAAAATTAGGTATTCATACATGCATATAAAGTATGTACACATTGCCGCCTTAAACGAAAAATGATACACACATATAACTTCAGAAAAGAGAAAAAAGTGTAAAATCGTTCAGGTGGTAGTATTCAGATACAGACTTGAGCAGTAATGATTACATTCTATAATTGTAATTGAAAGTTTTCAATTGCATTTACATTTTGTTGTAATTGAAAATGAAAAAAAAATTACAACTAACCTGAATAGAAAATACAAAAACGAAAAAACAGAAAATGAATAGCCATACTTACAAATGTATTTACCAAAGGTAAATCAATAATTGTATACACAATAATCATTTCTCATATTCCATTTCATTAAAATTCACGTTAAATAGCTGTTGTTAATAACAAACTCTGCCCATGTACAAAGATAGACATGTGTGCTGATGAAGTGTTTGGCTGCACAGAAAAAAAAGCTAAAAAGTCTAGTTTAATTTTTCTTTTCTTTAGAAAATCATATTAAGTAGTACAAATTATTCGTTCAATAATAATTGAAAATACTGAACTTAAGATCGATTAAGAAATTATTCCTGACTGAACTAGAGTGATTTGATTCAATTAAATTGAATATGTACATATGTATGTATGTATTACTTAAATGAACTATGTATTTATAAAAGTTTTAAGTTCAATAAAACATGTGCCTTATTATATAGAAAAAATATTAGCCCACAAAAGCACATCCTCAATTATTTTATTTTATTTATTTATTTATTTGTCTGCAATACAAGGAAGCCTTTATGGCCAAAAGCGTATTGTTATTTGCGTATTGTTTTGATTTTGTGCACAGAGAAAAAATTATGTACTCAATGTACTTTGGTAGAGATGTCCATATACTACTGGTACGCCGCAGCATACCCAGTTCAATTTATACCCTGACTCTGTTAAAAAAAATGCAAATTTTATAAAATTTAAAATTGTCCCATTTTTCATTGAAATATGTATTTGCAAAAATATTTTGAAGTAAAGAATTAATTTTTTATTTGGGAGTTATTCACGCGTATTGCGTATGTCGAGTCGAATATTCGTCTACGAGAATTTTGTATTTCATTAAACAAAGCTTGCACAAGTTTTCTTTATTCTATGACAAAATTCTCGTAGACGAATATTCGACTCGACATAGGAAATACGGATGATTAATTTCAACTCAACAATAACGAAGAATTTCGAATTTTCGGAGTCAGCTTCAGTTCGAGTTATTTTCTCTTACCTTAAATTTTTCAAATAACTTTGCAGAATATTACCACTTACCTTTTTTTACCTCTCATTTTAAATAAAATAAACATACATTGTTTTAATTTCCAATTAAATCGAACAAATAAATTTAATTAATTTTTTCATTAAATTAATTAAAAAAAAAAAAACAAACTAAAAATATAAATGGATGATCTACTACAATATATATTTATGTTTAACATTCTATTTATTTATTTTTACATGGATAAATGCTTACTACTCACACTAAAATCGATAATTAATGTTGTTAAATAAATTTCTTTGCCAAAAATTATAAACTAAATGGTAGTAAAAATACTTTTTTTCGCTTATTAATCGTATGTAGTGTTTTTTTCTTATCAAACAAATGAAAAATTTTAAAATATATAAGACGTTTTATTTTTAATATAAAACTTTGGTATTTGCAACATTGCTTTAGCACTTTTACTTTTTTATTGTATTAAAAAAAATACATTTTATTGTAATGATTTTATTTGATAGTTTTATATCAACAATTAGCAAATATGTATACACAGGTTGGTCTGCCATTAATTATTAATTTTTAATAGTTCATAAGATTGTGCGTGCACACATTGACTTTAATTTTTGCTGTTTTTAAAACCTTTTACTTCTAATTTAAAGTGTAATTTTGATTCTTATTAAGTATAAAAAATGGCATTGTTAATTCATGTTTCAACTTCACTTTATAGCGATTTTATATTTTAAGGGCCTAAATTTTCATTGATTTTTATTTCAAATATTTTTTTTTTACTTTCGATTACAGTATCAAATGGCAAGTCCATACAAATTTTTATTAGTAAATATGGAAAAGTAATGGGCCTGTTCGTAAATGCATCACAGTGCTGCATGGTAATTAATTAATTATTTATAATTTTTATGATTTACATATTTATTCAGGAAATTTATGAAATATGCATCTACAAAAATGGACAGAGTGACACTTGATGCAATGATGTTATTAACGCTATGTTTGTAGTTATTTTTGTGGCTGGCTTTAAATGACGAAAATATACCTTCGTAGTTAGTAACGAAAATTCCACAAAAAAACTTGAAGCTGTGGCCAAATTGCGGCATTCGTTATCAAACAAATTTTCATACGTATTTAATTGTGTTTGTATGGAGATTTCGATTGATATGGAATGCCATATTATCAATCATATCAATCAATATAAATGGATCCTGGATTCTCCCATTGTTTTCTAAAAAAATTTTTTTCAGGCAAAATTTTTTTTAATGAGAGTTGATTAAAATTTGCTGTTGTCTTTGGGTCACAAAATCTCTAATTTTCTTTTATTTTAGTGAAAATTGCTCCAAAACAATAAATGTAAAAGTATACTCTGTACTTTCTGTTCAACCTTGGCTGAAAAATTGAAATAGCTGGCCGTAAAAAAATAGCCGGCCAAAGTAACACCAGAGTGCCGAACTTCAATCGGTTTCGTATACAAATGAGTATACATACAAGAATACATTTCTCTCGGTGGCCAGCAGTAAATTAAACCAATTCAAGCTGAAAATATTCCAAACAAAATTAGTTCTCTTCCTTTCCCTTTCTCTCAAGAAGAGAAACGTAAAACCACATATAATTTTTTTTTTGGGTTAATCCAGCTAAAGCAATACAGTTGCGGCAAATTATTTATTATTTAATCTTAGCGAGCCCGTCCCAAAACCGTCGAAGGCTAAATATCAAGCATAAACATGGGGGTCACTTTGTAATTCGAAACATGTAAATTCGAAAGCCTTTTGCTTCGTTTCGAATTACCGAGTAGACACCCACCCTGAACGTACTTTAGATTTATTTACGATGACGAGAGATCATTTCGTCAGTCTAGAGCTGCTTTATGACCGTTTTATGATTTATGTTTGTCCTGATTATATTAAAATATACTTCGAATGCACTGAAAAACGAACTCTACTACTACTAATGCAAAGCTCTATGTGCGAATTCAGGTTGCTAAACAGTAATGCATTTACGAACAGGACCAACTAATCATTTTGAACTTATATCAATAGAAATTTCTTTTTTTTTCCAATTGGCGCCACTTTTAGGAAATATACATTTCCAGGTTCTTCAAAACATTTCCTGATACATATGTATGTATGTATTAATATTTATTATTGTTATAGTTTATTTAGATTATAATCTAAAATAAAAATTAAAAAAAAAATCAAGAGGTAGTAAATAGCATTTTGAAATTATGTTTATTATAATTAAAGTAGTTTCTTATCAGGGAATCGTCGTTTGAATTTTAGCTTATTTTACTGCAGCTGGAAACTGTGACGTTTAAAGGATTATTTACATTGCTAGTATTTATTTTTGTGCTTACAGCTATTGAAGATCTGTAAAAGATGTAAAAAATAAATAGCACAATTGATAAATTTGAATATATGCATCGCACTTGTTCCTCTAAAGGGACCAATTCGAAAATTTTGCGATTTTCACTTTTTGCAAAAATCTTACAGCATTTTACTAAAAAAAATTATTCAAGTAAATCAATGAAAGTCTCTTTATTTTTATTTTTTATTCGGCTGATTTTTATGATAAAAATGATTTTCGATGTTATACCCCATAATTAAATAAAAATTCGATTTTGAATTTTTTTGTTAGTTTCGTGCAATGCAAATTAATATCTCTGGCTTGACATGCAAAGGCTCTAAGTTCACTTTTTTTTAGAAATTAAGATTCTAATGCAGTTATGTACAAGTAAAAATTCATTGATTACAAAGAAAACAATTACAGTTATCTAGTTTTTTGTTGTTGTTTTTTTTTTGTATGATCAAAAGCGCTTACTTAGTCCAATTTATCACAAGAAAAAGTTTAACCATTTCTATCAAATTGTTCAATCACATTTATTAAAAAAAAAATCGAATAACTGTTTTATAATAATTAATGTATACTAAATTTTTTTTAATATCAATGTGTCAGTATTGTATTGTTTTTTGTCTCCACTGTAAAATTTTAAAATACGGACTTAGAGCATTTGCATGTTAAGCCAGCGATATAAGGTATACTCGGCTCAATTGGCTTTGAGGAACTTATACTTTTAAAGTCCAAAAAATTTACTGAAAAACATGTTTGGACATTCAACGTATTATTCAAATTACAAGCGGCGAAAATAGCGTGACTTCGCCTTGTTTTCCTGGTTTTGCATTTCAGCTGACGATATGAAAATAAAAACCGTTATTTGCCTCTAGAGAGAATTTTTAAATTTTGAATTGGCCTTTTTAGAGGAACAAGTGCGATTTACTATAAATATTTTTTTAATTTTCTCTTACCTATTATGCCTCATGTGACTCTTGACTAGATCGCTATTGACCAAAGCGGCCATAAGACTTAATTCACCCGCCATTACAGTTGCACATACAATTTGTGCCAATTTCTTGGCATTTTCGCCGGGATGCGAAACATTGGCACCTTTAACGCCCAACATATCTAGACAAGCACTTTGCCCGGGTAAACCGGTGCCGCCACCCACTGTACCCACTTCCAAAGAAGGCATTGTACAGGTCATATATAAATCTTCACTATGTTCACCCCAGCATTCCATGCCCGTCGAACAATTACTGGAAGTTACATTTTGTGCTGGATCTTGGCCAGTGGCCAGAAAAACAGCAGTTACCATATTGGCCGCATGAGCGTTGTTGCCTGAAATTAAAAAATACAATTTAGTTGCTAGATAACTCTAAATTAAATTAAATTTATTTTTAAATTCATATTAATTTTGACGCGCCAAATAAAAATAAAATATTGAATTAGTATAAGTTGTGTTCATTTACTTTCCTAGCAGAAACTTGCAACGAAAGAGTAAAGCAGAAACTTAAAAAATTACTCTACCAAATACGAAAAAGTAAATGAACCTTTTATTAGGAAAAAATTGCAAGAAAATTTTATTCATATCAGGCACATATGGAAATCATGATACAATTGTACTTTTTCCGATTATTATATAAATTCTTAATTTGAAAACAAAGCACAGAACAGCTGTTTGGATAGTTCTTGGAAGTAAAAATTTAATTTTTTGCCTCTCAAATTTTTAATCTCTTCTGACGCTCTCTATTTGCAAACTTTTTGAGTTAATGAACATTTTCCAGTAACAATTGATAAAAATTCGCAACAATTTTTAGTAAATGAACACACCTATTGTTAACTTTTTTTCTGTGTAGGTTGGTTATTTAAAAACTTCTAAGAAAATTTATAGTTTAATTTAAAGTTTTATTAAAGGGCAACAAATCTTTTCAATTATTATTATTTATTATAATTTTTGTTGAGAAATTATTTGGTAAAATAATAAAATTTGCATACTACTCGCAAATTAATAAAATTACATTCCCAACTGTGGGAAACAAATTTAATACATTAACCCAATAAACCAAACAACGATATCAACTTTTTCACAACAATGTGTGCATTTGGTCAAATGATCCATAATAATAATAAAGTTGCCATATTTTCCTATTGGAAAAAAATTCTTACCTCCTATACTGCCAGCCATGGCACTGCCACCCATATTCTTTAATTTATTGCACTCTACTAACGTTTTAGCATCAGTTTTTAACACGCTACGCAGCGTTGCAGCTGGTATGATACACTCCGTGACAACACGTTTACCACGACCTTTAATCCAATTTATAGCCGCTGGCTTTTTGTCACAACAAAAATTTCCACTAAGTGATATAATTTGCATGTCGGGAAATTCACGTTTAATACACTTTAGCGCCATTTCGGCGCCCTTCGAAACCATATTCATGCCCATGGCATCACCGGTCAAGGCGACGAAGCGTATGTACAATTGGGGACCATCCATTACAATGTGACATTCCTTTAGACGGCCAAAACGCGAAGTCGAATCAAATTCTGTCTTAATACGTTTATAATTCTGATCCTCATTTATCCATACTTTCGCTTCGGCTGCACGAGTTACACTGGAAAAACGTACACAGGGTGCACGCGTCATGCCAACATCTTCAACATAGGAAGTGACACCCCTGACAGATAGTGCCTTGCATCCGCGATTCGTGGACGCCACCAGGGCACCTTCAGTTGTAGCCATGGGTACAAAATATTTTGCTCCATCTAAAAGTAAAGGACCCGCATAACCGACTGGTATGGGCACATAACCCAATACATTTTCACAGCAAGCGTTCATCACACGCTTGTAGTCAAAATGCTTATATGGAAGACAATCTAAACGTTCTTCAGGCAATTTGGCACGCTCGCATATAATTTTGCGACGTATTTTAACGCCTCTTGGTGGATCATCTATAACTGACTCGATTTTGTGCAAAGGACAATACGGGCCACCAACATTAACAATATTTATAATTTCCTCATCGGTGAGTTTTGCAGCTCCGCCATCTTCCTCCGTTGAATTCAATATTTCCAAGCACTCTTCCAACGGGCGTGGCGGGCGTAATTTTGAGCCCTTGTTGTAAGGTAACAATTCAGTGCTTGTAGCGCTGCCTTTGCGTTTGCCATCTATGAAATCAAATTCTGTTT
This sequence comes from Tachina grossa, assembly GCA_949987645.1. Taxonomy (NCBI): domain Eukaryota; kingdom Metazoa; phylum Arthropoda; class Insecta; order Diptera; family Tachinidae; genus Tachina; species Tachina grossa. The sequence goes on from OX465274.1 coordinate 185,472,465, forward strand.
GAGTACTTGCAACAGCAGTATTTGATTCTTCGATTGTAAACAAGGGTATGCGTGTTGGTCGAGCTAATGCCTGCAAAAAATTATAATAAAAATTATTTAAAAGATTGACGTTAAATAGGGAACTGTTATATTTGAAATACATACATATGTATGGCAGTAGTATACGTACCAGAGTATTGTTTTGATGTTGCATTAACTCAATATTTTTAGCTTCAAGTGTTGTGGCCATAATGTGATCGAGAGGTTCAATTGTTTGAGTTTGAGATGATTTGGCCGCAATTGTAACAGCAGCCGATTGTCGTATTTGATCATGTAAATCTTCACGATTCTCAAAAAATATAAATTTAATTACCAAAGCTATGAGTAATATAAGTATAACAATTTGATCGGCACTCATTGTTAGCCATCTGGAACAATAAAAGAAATATTTAATTATATATGTAGGTCACTTAAGTATCTTATATTCATAAATTTTATTATATTTATTTTTGTAATTAAAAGATTGGGAATTCGACACATTATTGGTTTCACACAAAATAAAAATAGTATGGAAATTGGAGCAAAAATTTGAACGCCTGATGTGGCAGATTTTTTAATCTTAAATCAGTTAGTTTTTTTTCAATTTATTTATTCACTTAAAAAGGAAATACATACATAAAATATTCCTTGTGGAAAATCGACACTAGATTTTCAGTTTAATTTCGTTCATTGAAATTAATTCATTGATAAGAGGAAAGGAAATTATAATTTCTTGAGCCAAATTGTTCGAATCAATCCAGTTTGTCTTTGCATAGAAATGTGTGAAGAATGCGAGGCTGGTTACAGTCCTGACGGCGCACTGGACGATTGGAAGACATGCTAGTAGGATAGGCATGTCCTTTACATTTCGCGAGACACAAGTTTCAGGCAGTCATGGACTAGACGACCTTTCAGAGTTATCATAGATTGGTTTGAGTGACCTTCTCAACGGGGGCGACGGGTTTGATTTAGTACAAAACACCGTAGCCGAGTTGATACCGACAAGTGGAGTGGTCTTTTCAAAAAGGAATCAACTATATTCTAGCTAAATGCCTGATTGAAGCGGGCAGCCACGTAAACCAATTAAGCAACCAACCAATGCCCCAATTAAATAGTAATGGCTTCTGTGAGAAATTCTTGAAATAGCCCTGCCTCTGGCAGTGTCTATAGAGATGGTTCTGGTTCAGAATGATTAACTTCTGGTTCTACATTTTCTTCTTCATAGTTGCCGGTCAGCACGGACACTAGAATCGAGATTTTGATTTTATTTCTTCAAATTAAAGAAATCGCATTTTTCTTATTTAGATGAGCCAATAACTGGATGGAGGTCAAGCAATAATTTCTTGTGGCCCAGCTTTCCATTTGCGCTTAAGTCTGAGTTTGCACGAATGTAGGAGTAAACCTACACATTCCAATGGAACCTGTAAGTTCTGAAGTTACTTTAAAACACTATGTCCGGGATAATTAAGAGTAACAAACCAAAAAAGTTTGTCTCAAGTAGAACAAAATTAAGCAAATTAGTAAAGAACGCACGACAACGGCAAGACTTGTAAATTTAGATATGGTAAAATTGAGCTTTCATTACAAAAAAAAGCTTTCAGCAAATTCTAATACTATGAATCAAAACAATTCACATATTCCATTTGCAGTGAAAAGCTGAGTATGTAAAGCAGAAATCTACATCAACTGACAAAACACACACAATGGACCACACAAAAAACGCTGATGATGAAGGTGTGTGTAGTGGCCTTCGAAAACAGCTAGTTGTTCCGTACTACTACGTGTTTGTCAGAATATTTACAATTAACTTTGGTGTTATTTGTTCATTAATATAATAATTAATTATCACATGTAATTTGGCTTACAACGATACGAACTTTAGCCTAATCAAATCATAAATGTTTAACATTATTTTATAAATTAAATAAAATTGAAATTTCCTAAAAGAAGATTCTGAATATGAAATCGAAATATCTTCTGTATGTTTTTTTTTTTGTTTCATAAAACTTTTCGTGCATAAATTAAAATAATATCAATAAGCAATATACTCACTTTATTATTAAATCACTCAATTCACTCGATTCCGTTCGATTTTTATTAACGTTCATATTCAATTTTGGCGTTAAAGTCTTTTCAACACTTTCGTATTCACTATTCGAAAATACCATACGACTGTAAATGTGAACGATCATCAGGCCGGTGGTCATTATAATTTTAACACGCTGTACTACCGGATTATTCTTATGTTCTTCTTCACTTAAAGCTTTCAATAAAATCGAGTCTTTAGCCTTAGCTCTTACCAATGACATGTCCATGCCATTGCGTGACAAATCCAAAATCAACGATAAACATGCCGGATAGAATGTCATAAATACGACATAGTTGACAATGACCGACATTACGGCAAAGGTGCACAGAACCTCCAAACGTTCAACACCCGACAATGTTCCAACACCAATTACCAAAGTTTCCACAATTGTATCTAATGAAATAGCCGGTCCTAAGAGCTCCAAACCACGTGCAATATTTTGAGTAACTTCAGCTTGATTGGTACCGGCTAAAGCTAACTGAGCCAATGTGCCGGAGTTCGATAGATCTATAAGTAGTAGTAGGAAAAATAAAGCATCTCTGGAACGAAATTAGTTATGAATTAGTTATAGTATTAAATGGATTTGTTTATACATACTTTAAGTCTGAAATATCACTGCCCAGGAACTTAATTATTGTCGTTGTGAATATAAAACTAGAGAAGACAGTAAATAATCCAGCAATGCCTGAAATAGTAAAATATATACATATATAGAAATTTTAAACACTTTTAAAATACAATTAGACACTTCAAAAAGTCTTGTAAAGTTGTAAGTAAGAAGTATTTAAGATCAAATAGCATTGTTATGATTATCTTCCTATTGTAATTCCATATTAAAATTTTGTCATAAATTCAAAAGACAGAAAAAATATAGAAATTACGAGTACAATTCAATTAAAGAAACACAATGACCAAACTGAAAAATTATAATTTCACGAAGCTTTATGTGAAAAATATGCCTTGGATATACACATCTATGACTGCATTAAGGTTTGTTAACAAAAAATAGCTGAATAAATAGCACTGCTGTCTTTATAAAACCTGGTAGAAACTTTACAAAAACTTGGATACCATCCAGAGAAGTGTGGACAAATGGTAGACGAAAAGGTGTAGATTTTAGTACGCATAGCTCCAAAACACAAGAACGGAGTCCACTCAGGGAGATTAGGTTTTTGTATTTCAAAATGACGTTCGGATCAGTACTTATCAGGCACAGATCCTTGCTATAAAGGAGGTTGCGAATTGGTAGATAGTGAATGTCACTTCAGCGAGTGTATTAACAAATACACTGATAGTCGAACTGCAATTATGACCCTAGAATACCCACTTTTAAGAACAATAACAGCAGAGTAGGCTATTTTTATGACGATCATCTGGATCCAGGGTCATAGAAAGAAGCTTTCAGGGTAACTTCAGGGATGATGAATTTGCAAGAACTGGGATAACCTTACAGGTTCCACTCGAATTGGAATGTGTAGGTTTAGCCCTACTCTCGTGCAAACTTAAACATAGAAGAAACAAATAGAAGGTGGGCTACAAGAAATGATTAAAAGAGTAAACAGCTGCTTTTGCGTTCACACTACAAGTTTAATAAATTGAGGTTTTAACACAAAGTTCGCTTGGCATCCATAATCGAGCCATAAGTTTAAAATGTTTTAACTTGGCAGCACTGAATTTAATATAGCGAAAACAAGGTTGCATTTCATAAAACCTAGGTTTTAAGTTGGTTTTAACAAAATAATTTCGTAGTGTTGTAAGTTAAAACCAACATTTATTAAAATCATATCAGTGCGAAAACACTATTAAACGTTATTTCGAATGCTTTTTTGCTTGCAAATAAAAACACGCATAACTGAGTTCGAATGATTGCTCGCTATTCAATGCTATCATTAGAAATTTCGATACGTGTTATTCGATATCGAATAAGAGGATTCCAAAAGTGAAAAAAACTCGCACGTAATCAAATGCGGGAATTAGTCCACTGATACTATGTATACCATCTCAGAATTAATAAAGACAGGGATGTTTAATTAATTTCGGGGAAAGCTTATAACGACGGCTCCATTCTAAAACATGCTGAGTCAAAAAAGCTAGTTTTGAGATAAACACCTTCAAAGTTTATTGATGATATCTCGGGAATGTTATGAGATAGAAACTTGAGACTTTTTGTAATCATATAATAATTGCAATACAATTTTTTTGATTTATTTGAACTTTATAAATTTGTCATAGATCATAGTCACTTTTGACTTAGAATCACAAATCTATATTAATAAATAAAATATAAATCTTTCTCACTTACAATGGTCATCTAAGTTCATATAGCATGTTTTAGTTTGGAGAAAAATTTAAATTAATTTTTTTTACTACTTAATTTCAAACTACATAAATCATGCTAAGTGTACTTAAAACATTTAAAAAGGGAGGTTTTTTTTAAACTTGACAAATTATGCTAAGTACATTTTTGCTCATAACTTCCCAGCAAAAAATTTCAAAAAAGGTAATCGGGATTGGAATTAAGCATTTTTTGTGGAATTTTAACAGGGCGTGAGACTAAAATAATCGATTCTTGAGAAGTACTTACTTTTTTTATTTGTCAACATATTCACGTAATCTATTAAATCTAAAATAATCATTGTCGTTATTTATCAACTTGTACAGCATTTTTTTAAATTTTATGTAATGTGATTTGTAAGCGAGTAAAGAAATTTGGCAATCAGAAAAGTAAGTCATTATATGGCAAGTAGTTCTAATGGTAGTGTGTAATTTCCCAGCAAAAAATTACACATTACCATTAGAACTACTTGCTATATAATGACTTACTTTTCTGTTTGCCAATTTCCATTACTCGCTTACAAATCGCATTACCTAACATTACAAAAAATGACGTGCAAGTTGCTAAATGAAGAGACTGATTTTTTTTTAGACGAAATAGATTACGTGAAATGTTGAAAAATAAAAAAAAATGTAAGTACTTCTCAAGAATCGATTATTTTAGTCTCACGCCTTGTTAAAATCATTAAGTTGGTAATCCAGTAGGGAAGTGCTTCCACCAAAAATGCTTAATTCCAAACTCGATTACCTTTTTTGAAATTTTTGCTGGGTTTTGATAGAATAGCCCGATTACAGAATCTAAGTTAATAAACGACGAATTCAGAAATGCTACTCCCAGCATAACATGTTATGTTGACTCAGCATGTTTTGGAATGGGATCGTCGATATGTACCGCGGAAATTAATAATTTTAATTTGCATATTCATCGATATTTATTTCCCTGGAATTTTCCATTCCAGGCGAAATCAATAATACGATCCACAATATAAATACATATCGCGCACTAAATCAGAAACAGTCACAAGTCGAAATGATCAAAGTGGTTTTGTTTTTTTCTAACGATCGCAACAATTTCTTTTGCAATACAGACTTCTTGAAGAATATAAAATACCGTCATGCTTGTGTTTATGTGGCATACTTGCGTCATTTGTACAGTATCAACAGTTGTTTGCCACTACTCAGCATCTAAAATTTTTTGAGTTGTGACTGTTTATGATTTAGTGTGCGATATGTACTTGTAATTATATACTAGTTTTTATATCAATTTGTTGCAAAAGAAAGTAGTTTAGATTTTATTGCCTTCTAATGGTGCAGCAGGATATTGTTTTTTACTCTTTCACAAATACATAGAGATGACTAGTTTGAATATACATATGTATGTATGTATTTATATATTATTTAAAATAATAATACTTATGTGTGTTTAAATATTGTGCTATTTTAAAGATGTTAATAGTTTTATTTCCTTAGTTTATATTTATATTTAACCACGTGTCAACCCATATGCCCAAGCTGTAATGAAGTGCATCTGAAACATGTTTAACCCACAAGAAACAGTTTAATTTCCTTTTTTTAAACATCTAAAACGTCACTTTTAAACATTTATACGCACAGCAACACATTTATTTGCCAGTAAATAAAGTTTGTAATTTAATGCTTGTAATAACTAAATAAGTATGCATATTGGTTACTCTCGCTGCTTGTTGAACAATTAAGGATTTAAAATACAGACCGGTCTTAAATTGTATACATACTACATCCATCCATATAGGTATAAATAACTTAAATGAATTTATTATGTATTACTTATGAGGTTTACACGGATGTGTATGAGCGGAATGTACTAGTCGTATTTCAACAGTGACCTTCAATATGATGGGCTTTCACGGATGTTCGGCAGGCAGCTTAACAAAATCCAAAGAAAAGAAATCGAAAAAAAACGGAAAGACCAAAAGTAAAAATACTCTTAACTAAAATAACATGTTTTGCAGAAATCATTTCGTTTGGGTTACACTTAAAGAAAAAGTAGTCGAATAAATATTTATTTGAATTTTAAAGCATTTAATTGAACGGTTTCTCATTTTTTTATCTTTGATAAATACTCATCTCAGGCTTTCGGATTAAAGTCTTGCGGACTCACTATCCTACACAATCGCCGCACGATTTTTGAAAAAATGCAGCCCTCATATAATCAGGAAATAATTTCTTAATCGGGCTTAATGCATTAAACACATTACCACAGCAAGCTACCGACGACTACCAAATGTCAAGGATAGAATACACATGTTTATATGAGAATGATTCTTTTGAAGACAGCAAGGCAACAGGGCGAAAGGTTCTTGTCTATGCTGATTTTGTGGTTGTAGTCCAATTAAACTAATTTCTATTTCTTTGGCTACAATGAGAAAATTCAGTGTTGCCAGTATAATACAAAATGTTGAATGAATGATTTTGTGCAATTATTTCATATTATTTAACAGAAACAATATCCAAAAATTGATGTAAAGAATAAATTGATTCGTTTTTTGTACTTTTACGTGAAATAAGTACATATTAAAAGAGCAATTAATTTTTATAAATTCAAAATATATGAAAGTGGCATAACTGAACTATGTATTTGTACTTGAATATCAGCTGCAGATGGTGCTGCTGCCATCTCCAAAATAATTAAGTAGCCGGCTACGAGGCGGCAGGCAAATGCTGCTAGCGGCATTTGAAGTCGTGTGTTCGTGTAGCCTGCTGTAGTGAATGTGTTTTATGCATAAGTTTAGTATTTTCAATTCTTATTGAATGAAATATTTTTATTAAATAATGTGAATTTATAAAGAAGAGAAGAAAAATTAAACTAGACTTTTTAGCTGGGAAAAATGGAATTTTTCTGTGCAGCAGACGTGGGTGCACTTCATCAGCATCTAGGTCTATTTACTTGGACAGAGATTGTTATTAACATCAGCTATTTATCGTGAATTTTCAATGAAATGGAATATGGGAAGTGATGAAATGTATTTACAAAAGATCTCATATTACATTTCATTAAAAATTCACGTTAAATGCGTGGCTGCATAGAAAATGCGCATTTCCCCCAGCTAAAAAGTCTACTTTAATTTTTCTTCCCTTCTTTATAATCACATTTTTTATTTACTTTTTAATGCATATATTTATTTATTTTATCTTCAAAAAAGAATTAACAATAAGTATTGAAATCTTAATATAATTATTAGGCCCGACCAGTGTCTGACATAAACTTAGTGATAGTAATTAGTAATACATAAAAGATTCGTGCTAAGCAAAAAAATTATAATTTCAAGCAGTTTCATATGGAGTGTTGAGTATTAGAGCCAGTGTGCACACTTAATTTTTTTTAAAATTCGGTAGAATCGACAAAAAAATCGGTAGATTTGAATGAAATTCGGTAGAAAATTTTTTTTATTCAGAGACATAAAAAATAACAATTCAATGAAACATAATGCAGCGGAACTCCCAACCTTGTATATGTTTAAAAATGCAATACTCAGAACACTTCCTTAACTTAGTAATATCGTAATAATAAGAACACTAACAAGAAGAAAATAAATTTTATTCTTTATTTATTCAATAAAATAAACGCAGTTGATTAACAACCACCAAAAGTGAAAGATCTCTTTTGATTTTTTGAAATAACAAAATATACATATGTAATTACTTATATATAAAGGGTAAGTGCAAGGAGTATCAAACTAAACAGATTCCAAAACCGCATTTAAAACTTCACATGTGATTGGAAATAAAACTGCCATAAACAATTAGGCATTTCCATTAAAAAAGTGTCATCCCCAGTTATTTGCCCTTACCCTTTATATAGATATGCTATGTATAATATATGTACATAAATAACAGGAATTCAGTTTTTGCACATAAGTTTTATAAAGCTACTAAAATAACTTTTATTTGACAAACATTTGTAACTACAAAAATTATATGTAAGATCCATTTATGAATTTAAACTTTTGTGCAAAAATTATTAAATCATTGGTGGGAATAAATATTTCATCCCCAAGGCACAATTCTTTGGCAAATATTAGGTTACGCATAGTTTCAGTTTTTAGCAGATTTCTTTGTTCTGTTTTAATGATTTTCATGACAGAAAATGACAGCCCTGCGGCCGCACTGCTATGTGGCAAAATAGGCAATTTACACATATATCGACTTAAATTACTAAATAACATTATTCGGTAGATTTCAGGCCTTGTTCGGCAGAATTGGTAGATTGTTAAATTCACAAACATATTCGGTAGAAGTGTGCACACTGATTAGAGCCCTTCTATCCCTATTTTTTAAGCGGATGTGTCCAGAAAAGTTCAAAATATTACGAGTACGAGCAAGAGGATTAGGGTGTGACTGGAGTTTTGTTAAATAGTTGCCTGCGTATTTTGCAATTTCTTCAGTCACTTGTGACATATTTAAATCACGATGCAAGTTTGAGTTTTTTGTGTACCACGGAGTCGATGTTATTAACCGTAAAATTTTGTTTTGACTTCGTTGGATTTTCTCTACATTTGAAGCTGAAGCAGTTAATAAATAAAAATATTTTATTCAATAAGAATTGAAAATACTAAACTTAAGCTCGATTAAGAACTTATTTCCTGATTAAAATTCACTCAAGTTCAATTAAACTTAATAATATGTGTAATGAATTATTGTCAAAATAACATTAATTATATACAGAAATCATCTTTGCATCAAACATTTCTTTAATTTAATTTTTTTTATTTTATTTAAATTTTATTGAATTATCAATTCTAAAATTCAAAATGCAAATAATACCCAGACCTTAATAATTTTTCCTAAATATTAAAAATTTGTATTTCTGGTGTTAATGTAGCGTTAACTTTATACAAGGTTAATACTCTTATATATACTATTGTTAGCTTTGCTCTTGTTAATCAATCATGTATGACTGTGGCCTTTAACAAAGCATATTCAGTTAAAATTAAATAAATTCATGCGTTTTGTTTATATAAAAATTAATGGGAATTATGCAATTTACCGTAAACCGGAGGGTATTTTTTTGGAGGTATAGAACTTATAAAACGGCAACACTGTTTGATTTGTGAGCCATTTTGACAGCTATTACGTGTTTTGTTTTTGCCATTTCATTATTGAATGGACTAACATGCAAATAACGCCTGTAAGTTGCTCAGATGAGAAAAAAAAATAGGTCAAATTGATGGAAAAATTAACTTCCTGTGAATCAACAGATGTATTCTTATGCCCCAAATTTACAGTCATTATTTAGCTAATAGCAATAGTTTAACCAATATACATCTATTTGTTTACCATTAGTTAAACCGCCAAATGTCATTGGTTAACAAATAGACAACAGCTGATTCCTTGAAATGTTTATTAGTATTGTTGTTTTGTGAAAAATGTTAGACACATTTCACACCTACGTTGTCAAGCCTCTTCTTTGTGTTTAGCTGTAACACGTTCTTTTTTTATTTTCTATTATAGTTTGGTTTTCTCCTGAACCAATTTCAGCACTAATTCAATATCTTACACTGTAAAGTTAGACGCGCGAACACTTGTTTTATCCATTTTTAAGAAATAATAAGTGCGTTCGAGAACTCAAAAATTTGTAAAAATTTTTACTATTTTTTTACTGGATTGCGTTCGAGTACACAAAATCCAGTAAATGAGAGGTCGAATTGAGAGAGAAAAATGATAGTTCAGTTACTGAGTAAATGAAAGTTTTTACTGGACAAATTTTTGCCAGTAAAATCCAGTAAAACGAAACCATATGTTTTTAAATATAAACAAACAAAAGTAAAGGGAAACAAAAATGTTTACTTTTTGATGAAATTTTTAAAATAACAAAAAACAAATGTATTAAGTTATAAGCATTATAACATTTATTTAAGTTTGATGCTAGAAAAATATTCGGGTATGTTATGTATTCCACGTGATATTAAAACGTGCGGAATTTCCATAGAATGTTTGGAAATATGTATGTGTGCAAATATGTATGTATGTATGTATTTAAATAACAATGCTATTGCATTTCCGAACGATTTAATTTCACATGGAATTCAGAACATAACCGATTGTTTTTAAACGTGAATAAAGTTAATAGATTATTATATTGAAATTATTGTTTATACATATCGTCAGGTCAACGGTTCCTGGTTTAACGTATGGAACATTTAAAAAATTTACTTTGTGTACATACTTGTTTTAAATTATTTCCCAGTTTTTCGTTGTCTTGAATATATCATCCTAAAACTTCTCACGTTCAGGGTAAAAAGCTTAGAAACTTTAACGGCCTGACCCGCGATGTCGACAAGAAAGTTTCTATCGCTTACTTATATTTAAAACAAAATATAAGAAAGTTTATTTTTGTTTTCAATATAGGTAAGCTATAGAAAGTTTCTTGTCGGCATCGTGGACCGGCCAAATAAGTTTTAATAAAAACATATGTCCATATCTATTACTTCTATTATTAAACAAAATATTCTATCTTGTATTTCATATGTATAATTTATTTAGCGCCGAAATTGGTAATCAGCTGTTGTATATATTTTACTGGATTTTACAATTTTTCCGTTCGCGTACTTTTAGATCAGTAACCCGCAAGCCATAGCACAATTGTGCGGATGAAAATCACATACATGGTTATGCTCTTTCATTTAGTCGTCACTGAGCAAGCGACGAATTAAGTTGTGCACGCATGTATTAATTTTTTCCTGGTTTTTTGTTTAGTTTTTTTTGAGCACACGGAACGAAATTAAAGTTCAAATTCAATAAATTTCTACAGACAAAAAATGGATAATATAATTATGGAACCTGGGAAATATTTCGTGATTAAAAATGCTTTTGGCAATATGCAATGCATTTTATGTTATGAAACATTAAAAAATAATAGGGAAAATATATTAAAAAGGCATTTTAATAGTATCCACAGATCTGTGAATAAATTTAATTTTCAATTTATACACTAAATTGTTGAATGGTTATTAAGTTTTTACTTTTTATTTAAGTTTTTATTAAATTGCTTATTTAGAAACAAAAAAATTCAAACAACTAATAACCACATCATGTATTCTATATTACAAAAGTTTTCTTCAAGTGTAAGTTTATTTTACTCTCATTTTTCTCACCAATACAAACATATTTTATTTTGCGGGACACTGTTTTAGATGCAAACTTTTTTATTGAGAGTAATTTCTTTAAATTACTCAGTATTTACTCAGTTACTGGATTTTACTGGAAAAGTACTCAAACGCACCTAATATAACAAATGTAAACAAACACCATATGTTATAGAAGATCCGACAATACTGAAATTTAATAGTTTGATAGGGTTACTATTCTTTACCCATATTAAGAATTTTAGTTAAAGAATACACTGTGAATATGAAGAACATACTCGTATTAGTTAAACAATAGTTATCATTTTAGTTTACTAATAATTAACTAATGATCGTAAATTTGGCCCTAAGAGTTATTTTTCGAATGTGTGTAATATGTATGTGTTTTATTTCAATTTAAAGTTCTATACCTCTTGAAAAACGCTCTCTGCATACATACATAGTGCCATGCATAAACATGAGAACAAAACGTTCAAAATATTTTTTTTTTAATTTAATTTTATTTGTCCCTCCAAAGTTTTGGAAATCGCAAAAATTCTTCCTTCTTGAGATTTATACCCGTTTTCGAAAAAAAAATAAAACTGAACTGAGATAATCGGATTTGATATGTCCATATATATTTCCAATCCAATTTCAATGTAGAGGCAATAAAACTACAAGCGAATACTTTTTATTTTAAAAAATCAGATGGTATTTTTTCCATTATTAGAACTGTTCGTTAAAATAAATGTTCTAATTTTTAAATTGTGGCAACAGTGACAGTGGATTGTGCTTAATTGGAAACGTAATGAAATATTTTAAACTGTTCTTTTGTTTTTTATGTTATTTTGATATTTTTGTTTGTTTTGTTGAAAGGTTTAAACTAGAGATGTGCACGTGAGTGTTTTCTGACTCACGACACACACGCTCACGCAGAAAAATATATTACTCACGCACTTTCACGCACGAATGATTTTGAAAATTTTCACGATCACGCACGCTCACGAATAAAATATTTTTAATCACGGACAAGTGGTTTACAACTTATCGCGATCACGCACGCTCACGAAAAAGTATATGTATAATATAATTTTCATGTTTTTTGGGTTGAAAAATAGTTACAGGTCTATGTACATATATATGTATGCTCGTGTTTTTGTAAAATTTATAATGTAAATTAAAATAAAGCAAAGTTAATTTCATATCGTTTTTCATATTCGTATTCGCGGATATCATTTTAAATATTCGAATGCGAGTTCTCGTATATCAAAAATTGACATTCCGCACATGTATGTATGTATGTATGTATGTACGTATACATACCCTGCAGAAAGTGCGAATAGTGAAATTGTAGTGATTTACTTGTGACATTGTCAATAGTACTACTGACCAGGTGTACCCCAGCCAATGTAATCATCTATTGACATTTAACATTAGCTTGTCATTGAAAATCCACCACTAGACTATAGAACTGCTGACTAAGTAGTTCTTTTGGGACCACATGGAGACATTGACACCAAAGATTCACTAGTAAATTTTAGGGGCTCTAGTCCACAATATCGATATTTTCTCGCTCGTTGTCAATAGTAAAATTATAGTGATTTTCTAGTGACATGGTCAATAGTGCTACTGACTAGATGTACCCCAGCCAATGTAATCGCCTATTGACATATAACATAGGGTTGTCATTGAAAATCTACCAGTAGACTTTAGCGCTATTGATAAGGTAGGTCTTTTACGACCATATGGAGATATTTGAACCAAAGATTTACTAGTATATTTTAGTGACCCTCGTCTAAATATATTTATTTAATATTATAAATAAAAAAGAAAAACAAACTATTGACGCGTTCATTGACAATATTACCAGATATACACTAGAATTGTTGTCTCTAATGTATCTCTACTCGCGCAAAAAAGGAAAGTTGTCGACATTTTAACTAGTGCAATTGTCGCTGGAGTAAGAGTATTGACATAGAGACATATGGTTCTAGGCTGACTAGAGGGTACATAATATAAATGTGAAGGTAAGGCGTATGATCAATTAAATAAATGATAATCAAATAAATGAGAAAAGCATATTAAATGAGAAAACATACAAATTACTAAAAAAAAAATTTCTGTTACGTAACATTTTCAAAGGGTGGGTGTCGAAGCCCCACCATAACAAAACTCGAGCCCCACCCCTCCTCCCTTACAGCGTTACGTAATATATGGACGGCCCCTAAAGCAAAAAACATTTTCTGCGGTACAATTCGTCAGTAGTATTGTTGACAAAGGCACAGTTGAATCAGTAGTGTTTATCAATTGATACTTCCTACAGGGTATCTAAGAAACATACATACATACTTACAAAGGTGTATGTATACAAAACAAAATGCTCCGAATTCGTAACGATTGGTCGAAAAAATCTTCCGATTTCGGCACCGAAATATTACTGAAATCGTAAAAATTTTTGTATGAAATGGCTGACACGACTTCGTAAGATTTTTCGGTACGAATTCGTTACGATAAGTCGGTACGAATTCCTAACGACATGTAGGTACGATTTCTCTTTGTTTTTATAGCAGAGTACCGCTTCACCGTTATGTTGCTGCTATTGTCGAAATAATTTGCACATACTCACGTTTTTTTAATATTTGTTACAATCCTTTTTTTTATCAACATATACTTATATATTTATTTGTTTAAAAAAATTTTCACAGACTTTTACTTATGTACTCAAAAATCAAAGTTTTAATGTTTAAAAAAAATTGTTCAGAGAAACTACCAAAATATCTTAATGAATTCGGTACGACAAGTCTGACTTCAGAAAAAGTCGAAACATTTTGTTTGGGGGTATTCATTATGTTTATAAGCTCATACTACCATACATATTACTATACATACATATATGCATTTATTATTATAAAATAATTTATTTCAAATGATTGAATACAGTTACATATGTACAGGGTTACCGTTCATACGACTAAAGTCTCAATTTGAACCTTTTTTAGCGGTCTGCGACTTTTTTTATGACCGACGTTTGCGACTTTTTTGATTTTCTTGGGACTTTTTACCCTTTTTTGTAAAGATTCGCACAAAAAACATTAAAATTGCAGTAAATTAAATTTGTTTATAAAAAAAAAATAACGCCGTCAAAATTTAAAAGCAATTCACAGATTATTGTTGATTTGGAAGCACTTTTATTATTTTATATTATATTACTCTCTTGCAACCATGTCATGTGTACAATGTATTTAAGAAATTTTTCCCAAATTTGCAGTAAAAGTTTCAAAGAATAGTTTTAGCAAAAAAATAAAAAAGGATTTTAAAATAAAAATTCTGGTTTTGCAGTGCTTATTTTACAAAATTATTTTTAGCTGCCGGGTCAATGAAAGAAAAAGTTGTCGTAAAACATAAAAGTAAGTGTGTACGAAAAGTACACAAACATGCAACTCAATGCTGTCAGATTTAAATTTGATAGACAAAGATATAGAAGAGTGGATTCCAAAAAAGTAATATTCATGTATGTTGAAGTATAAATAAATTCACCCAAAAAACAGGATATATGGCGCCAAGATCAAACGAATAGAATTGAAATAAAGAGCTCACGGGGTTTTGGTTCGAAATGTTAGAATTTTGTAAAAAAAATATCTTGACCTCGGCAGCATACGACAGCCAAATTTATTAAACTTAAGTAGATTTCTTCAGTATACATACAAGCACATACAATAATGCAACTGTATATGTTATAAAATATGCAATAAGCTTTTTGTTTTGATTCAATAATCTTTTTTTTTATTAAAAAGCGTTTAAAAAGCTGTGCAACTTTTATTTTCTCAAGCGACTTTTTTGTGCGACTTTATTTTTATAAAACGACCTTTTGTGCGACTTTTCCAAAATTTCCAGCGGTAACCCTGCATATGTACCTATGCAGGAATGTTATTTCGTGAGAGCGTGATAATTCGTGCGTGATTATTAAAAAAAAGCTCACGCACGATCACGCACGAGTAAATTTTTTTCAATCACGCTCACGCACTCACGCGTGATTAGTTATAATATTTGATCACGAATCACGTGAATTGACACGATAAAATCACGACATTTGCACATCTCTAGTTTAAACGCAATAATTAAAACCTATATCGAGCCATAACCGCTAAAATAGCTTGAGCGACAAATTTTTTGGACTTCGTTTTTTTGACGAAAATCTACTATTTACGATCGCAAATGATCGATTTTGGTCAAAAATTGAAGTTTTGAAAATTATGTCGCTTAAGCTATTTTTGCGGTTATGGCACGATATGTCTGACAAAAAGCTGTTGTTGAAGTTATCATGTCTTCAACCAAAAATATGGCAGCTTAAAGTTCGCTTGGAAGTTTACCAGCAGGGTCTGGTTTCCGCAATAATTAAAACCTATATCGAGCCATAACCGCTAAAATAGCTTAAGCGACAAATTTTTTGGACTTCGTTTTTTTGACGAAAATCGACTATTTACGATCGCAAATGATCGATTTTGGTCAAAAATTGAAGTTTTGAAAATTATGTCGCTTAAGCTATTTTTGCGGTTATGGCACGATATGTCTGACGAAAAGCTGTTGTTGAAGTTATCATATCTTCAACCAAAAATATGGCAGCTTAAAGTTCGCTTGGAAGTTTACCAGCAGGGTCTGGTTTCCGCAACGAGGAGTTTTGAACAATGTTAAGAATTCGCCGAACTTCTTCCCGTAAAAAATTTTGACACTATTGTTCACTATAACTGTAATTTTCATCGTTGCGGAATCACGAATAAACAGGTGAACACTGAAGTTGGTTAACTTCAATTTTTTTGAAAGCTATAGTAATGGGCCTAATCAAATGCCGATAGGCAATTTGGGTATTTTTTTATTTTAGGAAAAATTGTTGGATCTTAATACATATTATTACTGACGATGGGCAGTTAATAAGCGGGTGAATTTTTGAATTTCCCGCCTCTTAACTGAAATGGTAAATGCCAACAGGCAACAGTTGACTAATGTCAAAATCAGAGAATGACAAAACTATCGTTTTAAGTATTGGCCGTAAAACAACTATGCATGCGTACAGCTAAAAATAAAAACCATACTCCTATGCAAACACACGCATTAATTTCAAATCGAATACGTATAACTATAAACATCCAACAACTACGTTTATACACATATTTTTAAATTATGCAGCAGAAACAACTATAACTACAATTTATGGACTGTGTGAGCTACAATCATATGCATGAGTATAAAAATACTCTGACTATTAATCGGCTACACATCCGTATATACAGGGCTATGTAAACACAAATAAATCATGTTTTGAAACTGCCACGCACCACACATTTTTCATTCCATAACGTTGGCGAATGATGAAAAAATATCTCGATTAAATATCCATAGCCTGAGTATAAGCATACTCAGACTATATCTAAGTATGATAGAGATAGTCTATGCGCTTGATACGCATGCGCCTTTTTAGTTGTAGCGTATTTTAGTTTTTCGCATAACGAAGTAGAGACAAAATATGAGAGCGTACGAATTGTTTGCGCTAAAATTATGATTACACGCAGTTACTAAAATGAAGACTATTTACTTACATATATTCATTTTTTTCAGTATGCATTGCCATTCTCCGGTCATTTAGTTTGTGTTTGACAGACATTTATAGCAGACCACCGCGTGATTTGAGAAGATGGAATTTCATAAAAAAATTGTCTCCAAGTTTTTAAGAGTCTTAAACATACATACATACATATGTGCCTATTAGTGTTCTGCACAAGATATCTTATAAGAACTTTTAAGACATGAGGGATTTTTCAAATGCTTTACTACAGCGAAATCTTCTAAAACAAACGTTAACAACACTGTTTGCAAGAAATTTATTTCAGTATTGTAGGTATAGGAGTAAAGAAAATACTTCGTGACGGAAGAATTTGTGATGCTTGCTTCTTTCTACGCATGAGCGCGTGTACAAACGTCATGCATGTATGTGTGTATGATCTTTTATTTTTCTGCGCACATGCAAACGCACACACATGCATTAAAATTAGTTGTATGCGGTTAATCACATAATAGCTTACCATCTACATATTACACACACACTCAAACGTACCGTATGCAAAATAACAAGCATACACAAATCAACACTACTTCTTTTGAGTGTTTGTTACAAACAAGCAGTCTTGGCGACATCGCTTGTTAACACTGATATACACGTACACCAATGCATCCATCGTGCTTCGCTTATAGTACGACAGCATTTATTATTGGTTTAGTATAGTACATGCGACGTGAATACATTTAAAAAACATGCCGTATTTACATTTCAAGACTGTTTACGCAGGTCTCTAGTACCTATGTACCAAATCTACATCTACTGTCAAACACATGATTATTTGGGTATTCTGAAAAAAGTGATTGAGACATAGGTGCGGTTATGTATGGAAACCACAAATGCTTTACATACATATTTATTATTATTTAATACTTTTATTTAATATATTCGTAGAAAAAATACGGGAAAACTAAATTTTAGAGTTAAATTTATATGCATAATATAAATTTAAAACAAAACTTTATACCTACAGTATACAAGTTACTCGTAATAAAAACTAAGCCATAAAAGAAAACCAATTTTTATGTACATACATATGTATGTAGATGCATAAAATCCGTGACAATAAAATATCACTAATAACTTTTCTTCAATACCTAACACTTTTCTTTTAAATCATAAAGCCGTTCTGTATAGCAATACACAATATTACCTTTTAACAAAGATGACAATTACGATAGAGGAAGACTTAACGCAATTTCTTAACTTTGGGAACATACATATCGTTCGCCGCAAGTAGAAAGGTCCTAACTCAAATAACTATGACTTTACAGGAGAAGCTAAAAACATAATAATAAACAGTACAACTGCTTGTAAAAGCGTTGTTTTTTACATTACTGCAATAAATTTTTGTGACGAGGTGTATTTGTGTGAAATGTGTTGGAATCACTGAAAAACTCAATTTCGTAAAAATAAGAGTTAGGTCATTTTTACTTGTAACCATCCATGTGTACATATATGTATATGTAAATATGTATATACTAATAGATGTACATATACATATGCACATATGTAAACCTTTACAAGTTTAAGAGCCTATTTCACCAACTTATTTAAATATCAATTCATATTTAAATGTCGTTTTTCCATACAAAAATTAATCAAAATCAACATTTAAATATGAATTGATATTCAAATAGAGTTGGTGAAATTGGCCCTAAGACTAGTACTCTTAACTTTTCAGACAAATTTTCGTTTTTATTGGTTTGAAGTAGAGATAGACGCGTGTTGATTTTTTTTCAACACAACACGACACGAACACGAATACCAGGACGCTCAACACGCACCCGAAAAATTTCGTCAACACGATATTGCACAACACGCAGGAAATATTATTGGTAATGGTATTGAAGATCAGAAAATTTAATTGATTTTTTTTTCAAGAGTCGCTTTTCAAAATATGGCACCGAGTTGGCACTGCCAGCTGATACTATCTGCCACCACAGCTGATACTATCGGTATACGTACAGAGCTTTGAGCTTCAGAGGCCCATACAATATCAACAAATATGCTGGTGTTGTGTGTTTGACGATGCAAAATATTAAATTTTTTCTCTATTGGAAATTCATTCATACATATTTTACATCTAAAATCGTTTCGTGTTTTTCGTGTCAGTTTTGCTCAACACGAAACGACTGGAATACGCACGAAATCAGATTTTTTGGTTACGAATACTTATGTAGTGTTGAGTTGTGCGGTTCCGTGTCACGAAAAAAACACGACACGCGCCCATCTCTGGTTTGCAACATTGATCGACTTTTGTAAAGAAAAACATCAGCTGTCAATATTTCCAACGAAATAAATGCCAATGGCCGTCACATACGGGAGTAATTTTTATGCCGGCACAATTTTTGTTCTTTTTAGAACACGCGAGACTAATTCACCTGGCATAAAAATGTATACGTACACACAGCTTTGTGTGTATTAGTGTTAGTGTTTTTTGTATTCTTTTAAAATTTGCTGTTTTTTAAGTTCTGTGTGTATTGGTTTTGTGCCGATGATGCGGGGTTGTGCCTCGCTGAAAAATTATGCCAAACCCAATACCGCTCGTTTTGCCTCTCTCACCGACAAACTGGCATGTTATGCTAGCACAATTGTTCTCATGTGTGATAGGTGTCAGATACATTTCATAAATTTTTCACGAGTTGAGCAGAGTACCACTTTTGCAACATTATTTAATGAATATTTCAAGTAAACTTTTTTGTATGGGTTATGTCAACAACATTTCGCGTGGCTTTACATCAAGCAAAAAAATTTTATTATTTATGTTATTTAATATGTATGTATGTATATGTATATATGTATTAATGAAATTGAAATGTTTTTAAAATTAATTTTTCCAATAACTTCCAATCCTAAGTAATGCAGTTCAATAAAATACTTTTCTTAAATTAGATCACGTAAAAAAATTTAAATATACTAGAGGTATGCACTTTTGTGAGACAGTGTACATCGATAATAAAGAATACAGTTACATTTTCAAGTCTACACATTTTGACGCAGATAAAATAGAAAGAATTACGAGAAAAAAAAACTTTAGCCAACCATCTAACCAAGGGTCAGATGAAATATTCCTGCTTATTATGCATTGAAAATCTGAATGAAATACTGACCTATACTTATAACAGCAGATTATTCATGATGACATGAACACAAAAAAGCACATTTATCTCTTTTCTTCTCGAATAAAGCAAAGCAAAAAAAAAAAAAAGTTCTGAACACTCAACAAAACAATTACACACAATGTTTGAAATCTTTGAAAAAGAAAAACTACAAAAAACTAAAAAAGGTAATGAATGAATACGGAAAGCGAAAAAAAGTATTTTATTTTTAATGAAAAATGTGAAAGAATGTTATTATACAAAATGTATCTACAAACCGCACTCAGCGACAAATGCAACAATAGATGTATAAATTCATACATACATAAATAAAGGGTGTCCCAACAAGAACGCAAGATCTAAATTTAGCGCCATTCGAAGTGTCATTGTTTGACATTTGAACAACCGTTATTGTTGTTTGTTTGAACAACGCATTCTCATTGTGAAATTGTTTTATCAAAATGGTGAAAGTTTTGCGGCTACATTTCGCAAATTTGCGATCAATTTGGGGTCACAATAATGCTCCAAAAGAGTCAACTGTAAAGAGATTAATGGATAAATTTGCCGAAACCGGGTCTGTTAGTGATGTAAAGACAACAACGCGCCTTCGACCAGGTCGATCGACCGAAAATGTCGCAGCTGTACGTGATGATGTCGCTCAAACGCAGGTCAAGCGCAAACAGTCAATGGTGTTCGGTATCGTGAAATGATAACCAGTTTTTTCGTGCCTAGAATTGAAGAAATGAATGTGGAGGGCATGTGGTTTCAACAAGACGTCGCCACATGTCATACAGCCAGAGAAACAATTCAATTGCTACATCATTTCCCGGTCGTGTTATTTCGCGTTTTTGAGACCAGAATTGGCCGCGTAGATCGAGCGATTTAACACCATTAGACTTTTTTCTTAGGGCGTTTTTGAAGTCGATGGTTTACGCGAATAAGCCGACGACGACTCAAGCCTTAAAAGAGGAAATTGGACGCTGCATTAATGAAATACCGCAGCATTTATGCAAAACGGCCATTGAAAATTTCATTAAAAGATCGCGTGTGTGCCAGCCAAGCCGCCGCGGCCATCTGCCCGATTTGTTGTTCCACACATAACCTCATTTTGTCTACTTTACGATATAATAAAGTTTCACGATTTTTTTTAAATATCTGTGTTTTATTTAAAATTTAAATCTTGCGTTCTTGTTGGGACACCCTTTACATTTGTATGTATGCATGTGTACTTATGTATGTTTATGTATGTACATATCGTTATCTTAATATAGAAAGGTCCTAACTCAGTATTATTTTTTTGAAATTGAGATTTTTGCTTTTTTTCGATACATTAGATGTTCTTCTATCGAAATAGGGCATTTCTATATTAAGGTAGAGAGTGCTGTGTGTACAATGAAAACCTTTGAGAGCAAACAAGTGAATGAAAGCAATTTCAAGAGGGAAAATTTAACTTAGCGCATAAGGTATAATTAAGAAGGATCGAAATAAACTTATGGCCTGATTTTGTAAAATAAAACGAATTTTCGTTTTCGTTTCTGGTTGGAGCGTAAACGAAAATATTTTAAATTTTGTAAAACGCTACGTTGTTTTCGTTTCATGTCAAAATATTATAATTGAAAAATATATCATTCCTCATAACAAAAATTAATAAAAAAATGTTTTCAAAATAAAATTGTATTACATTATGGAATATCTACCAACAAAAATACGAAATTTGGAATTAGCCGCATTAGTTAAGGGCCCATAATAACTTATTGGATCTTTCTGAAACTTTGAAACATTCAATATTTCAGTGTTGGAGTAAAATGATATTGTGGATGGATATCTTTTTCATAATACACATGGATTTAGTTAAGGCAGCTTCTCAAGGTCAAGTTCCTATCCAAAATCTCACAATTGCAATCATCAAGGTCTCATATCATTTCTAGACAACCTGCTTACTTCACTATATTTTTCCTTTCATAAAGATATAAGAGATGTCCGCTTTATCTTCTTCTTAAATGATAAAAATATTGCCAAGTATGCAGGTTGCATAGAAATAATATGATACTCTAACGATTACAAATTAATATAACATTGTGATAGGCATTGTGCCAAACAAGAACTTGATCTCTCGCTACTTCTGATGGCCGGAATTTTGAATAGAAACTTGGCCTTTTTCACATTTATATTTTTGTGAAAATCTAACTACTTTTGTCTTATCGTTATTTCTATTAATGATCACTGCGCCAGTTTAAAAGGGCAGAATGCAACTATATAACGTGTAAGAGAGTATTACATAATAGTATAACATTATGTTAAATTTTTATGAGCACGGCCCCGCGTACCTGGTTTAACAATCGATGCTTTCGAAGTGTTCTTGCTCGTAACTCATCTAGGTCTACTTGGGTATCAAATTTGATCTCTACAGTATGTCTAAAAAATTTAATTTTTGCAGCTCCATTTATCAGGAAACTTTCATTAGAAACTATCAAACTTCGCATATGACGACGAAATCTCCTGAAGATTTTTCACTTTACAATTGGCGAGAACAAAGTAGTTATGAGGGTGTTAAAGCGAATTAATGTGTAAATATAGACACTACGTATGTACATAGGCCTAGCTGGCCTGGAGCTCTATCGTGCACCTAGATACTTATTTACTCTTTGTTGCAGCAAAACTAAAGCAATAATGTTGGTAAAACTTTTAAAACGAATAAAATTTTATGAACGTTTTCATATGAAATTTAAGTTGTTTGAAAACGTTTGGTACTGTTTTATAAAATACATTTGTTTTACGTAAAATAAAATTTTCGTTTTCAAATGTTTTACAAAATTCAAAATTCAACATAAACCAAAGTTTTCTGTTTGAAACGTTTCGTTCTGTGTTACAAAATTAGACCATTAATGAGAAAAGTTAATTAAAAAATATATATGTACATAAATATACGTTTAGTATGTTTAATGCATACTATTTTTTTATTTTAAAGCTGAAATTTTAAAATAAAAATTTTAAAAGTATTATTTATTTATTTATTAAACGTCACAAGCACATATTATATAGAAACTTATTTTAACGGGCAGGGTAATAAAGAATTTCAGCCATTTTAGTGAAACAGATAAATCTTTGGTGGGAATTGAACACACGGCTTCAAAATTTAATACGCCTCATTTGACACCAAAAAGCGCTGCAACACTGCATTATTACGAAAAACAAAGCGTGCAAAAAGCAGAGTTGTAAAAGAATGAAGCTTTCTTCTATCTCTTCCTTCACCATCTGGTAACACCAAGTAATAGTAGTAGGCATTAATTGTCTGAGTGTTACTTCTCTTTATTAAAAAAAAAGCGGGGCACCCCAAATTAGAAAAGTAAAATACAAAAGTATTATCACATTGCCCATGAAACCTATCAGAGAATGACAATGAGTACTAAAATAATACGTATAAGTAAATACTCGTAGTCTTAATTTTAGTAACTGCGTGTAATCATAACTTCAGTGCAGACAATTCGTATGATCATATATTTTCTCTCAAGCAACTAGGACTATAGCCGACTCCAACATACAAGAGCATCTCTAATTCGTTATGCGAAAAACTAAAGTACGCTGCAACTAAAAATAAAAAGGCACAAACGCATTGACTCTCTCTTTCATACTTATTGTCTGAGTATACTTATACTCAGGCTTGGAAACCCTTTGTTTCTAATAGGAACCACAGGATACATACATTTGTGTATATAAAATGGAATGGAAAATGTGTGGGTGTGTGTGCGGCTGTTTGAAAACACATACTTGTGTGTGAATAAAATAGCCCTGCTTATACGCATGTGTAGCCGATTAATAGTCAGAGTATTTTTATACTCATTAGTGTGATTGTAGCTCTCACAGTCTATAAATTTTAGTTAATAATTTAAAAAATGTGTGTAAGCATTGTTGTTGGATTTTTATAGTTATACGCATTCGGTTTAAAATTAAGGCTTTAGTTTGTATATGAGCATGTTTTTTTTATTCATAGTTGTTTGACGGCAAACACTCAAACAGTACTTAAAACTATATTTTTTTCATTCTCTGATACCTACATATATGGGGTTGTTATCGCTTAATTTAAAAAAAGAGGACAGCAGAGGGAAAACCTGGACATTTGGTTAAAAAAGTAGGATTTAATAATAAAATGAAATTAATTTTGTCCAATAAAATATTAAATACATATCAACCTCGCAACATTTTACATAGAATATTGAATCTTTTGCCCAACGCCATCGATATGTTTAAATTAAATTATACCTTCATAAGTATGTATACAGTTGAGAGTATGTACTTATTTCCATACATAAATGCACAAAAATATCACTTCAAATATCATTTAAAATGTTGGAAAGGGAATTTTTATAACACAAGAATTCATAAAAAGTTGTTATTCATTAACTGAGAACCCAAAATTATTTAAAATTCAACCGATTAGACATGAAATATAACTAACCCTTTTTAGGCAACTCCATCGATATTTTAAATACACATCTCGATAATTCTACGTCTTAAAATAACATATCTCAACACTCATCAACAGTGTTATTTCTGTGGCAATAAGGAAAAAGCGCATAAGTCATATTTTACTGTTTTGCAGGAGAGCACTTTTAAACGTTCGAGTCGATTTTCAGAAATTTATTTCTTTTACAGTTAATTCTTGAAATTATCTGTTAAACTTATGGCGCATAGTCATAGTCATAAACAAAGTACACTTTAAGAGTTTAAAACAAGTATTACCATACAAAATACTGGTTTTAAACTCATAAAGTATATTTTGTTTTGACTATGACTAAGCGCCAATTTTTTTAATCAAACATCGTTCTACACACTATAAGTAATACATTTAAGTTGAAATATACCAAAGTATATATAAGCTCAATTAAGCTATTATTCCAAATGAGATTAGAAGTCTAAAAAAGATAAGTCCCAAGTCATAGTGCTATAACTTCCTGAAAAATCACACAAATTGATTGAGATTTTGATCAGGGATACTTTCAAGATTCAAGATTACGAAGGTACCATTTACAACAACCCTATACATATACATATAACATAAATTATTTTATAATAAAAATGTTTGCAGACATTTAAGAAATTTATTATTCGACATATTGTCTTTTGCAGCGTTGTCTATGTGTATTTCATTGTTGCTGTAAGAAATCATCAGTAGAAAAATAAAATAGATTCATATCGAATATAAATTATTAGCTGGGTTTTTTGTATTACTTTCTAAGTGCTAATTCACACGGTGAAATTTATGACGTCTATTTTTCTTAATCCTCTTTTGAAATTGCTTCCAAAAATTCCTTGCATTCATACGATGTTTTTTGACGTCTAATTTTACTTCTCTCCACCCATATAGCCAATAAGATAGAAGAGTAACAATAAAAAATAACAATAAGATAGAAGAGTAACATTAAAACGTAACAACAATAACAACAAGAGCAATGTAAAGAGAAATATGAAAAAACCCATGAAAAACAGAAATCAAGTCATTTTTTCTACCCCTCTTTCTTCTCTACACCGTTCGCTCACAAACAAAAAGTGACGTCGAAAAGTAGACTTCATAACAGTCTTCGTGAGAATTAGGTGTAAGCCTACTACGCTTATTTTTCTTTTGTGATTTTCAAAAATATTATTATTTGTGAATTCTCTAAATAGTTCTTGAAAGTCTGTGCATAAGATAAGAGGTTTGTGACTATTCAAAATGTGTGGTTGAAGTCTACTGATGATTTGTTACAGCAACAATGAAATGCATGTAGACAACGCTGAACCACCAGCAAATAAATTTTGCAAACAAAACTTTTTGCATATAACTATGTAAGTTAAAATCATGTCTTCAAACCATTAACATGTATTTAAACCATCTGTGCCCTGAGCAAAAGTATTAAAATAAGTCCCGATCAACCACATAAAAAGTGCTCCAGAACTTTAGTTGTTTATGTAAAGCGTTGAAAGTATAAAAATTGAACAATAATTGCGCGTGTTTGTACTTAAGCACAATAATTGATTAGGCTTAGCTTTAGCTATAAATATCACTTACCCAGAATATATTTTGAGCCCAATTTGTGTAAACTGCAAAATTGATAGTAACAGTAGAGTACAGCAGCACAACGAACAATTGTCATAACAATTACATCGGCTGCATTGTATTCAGCTTCTAGACCATCACATGACTGTGTCCAGCCATGGCATGGACGATGCCGAGTAGATGTGGCTGAGGAGGGCATACTACTGCTGCCTCCACCACTACCGCCGCCAGCACCACCACCACCACCTCCGCCAGCATCTGACGTGGTGGTAATATATTGTTGCTTATCAACTGTCAGCATACATGCTGTCACCGTAAGCAATGCAACAATAACCTCCCATGGATGTGATGCACAAAATTCGCCATGTGCCCGAAATAAACGACCAATCATGATGTCGACAAATTTTTGATTCCAAATAAAATTTGTTGATAAATTGAAATTGTGTTGAATTTTGCTTAAAAAACCCTTTCCGCTTTTAATTTATATGCAAACAAATATTTGTATGTATGTACGAGTAATTTGTTGACGATGAGGATGACGTCGCGTTAACTTGTAAACAATTTGTGTTGAAAACTACTTTCTTTGCCTGATAATTCTTTTTTGTTGTTGAAAAAAAATAATAAAGTTTTGCCAGTCGACTTTTGTATTTAATTTTATTATTCAATAACGGAAACAGTAGAAAATCAATCACTTATCAATCAGTTGCATCCGTTTCTCTTCTAAAAGCATCAATCTGTTTGTTGTAATTGTTGTACTCGTATGTATGTTTGTTTTATAGATGGCGTTGACACACACACACATTTATCTTTTCCAATTGAGTTATTTTATTATTATTGTCGACTTTGTTGTTGTGTTGTGGTTATGTTGCTCTTATTTTTTCTTTTAGAACTGGATTGATTGTTTTTCTTTTAATTTTGGACCAAGTGTTTTTGATGTCTGGGGCTGATTTGATTTTTTTTTACAACAGTTGTTTTAGATCTCTTTTTTGTTAACGTTACAGTGAGTTTTGTTTTTGATTCCTTTCAATTACAAGTGTTGCTTGCCTCGAAAAAATAACGTTTTCGTTTGTTATTTTACTGGTTTTGTCTTTGATTCGTTATTTTGTATTAATTTTTTTTCCAAATAATTGGTATTTGTTGGTGATTTTCAGTTCAACGAAGTAGTTTTTATTGATCTGTAATGAAAGAAAAATAAAAATGTAAGAAATATTAGTTGGAATGTTAATTGCTTTAAGCTAGAAAACAATATTGTAATAAAATGTGAATAACCTAGTGTCTATACCGGATGTTAAAATCCATATATTACATAAATATGTATGTATAAGAAAACGAGTATAAACACAATGCGTGTTTTTATATGTATAGAGTTTAATGCTTAACACGTGCACTAACTACAGTGAAACCTCTCATAACCGGACACTCACCATCGCGGTAAGTTTTTCCGGTTATTAGAGAGGTAAAAATTGTTTGGCAGTTTATTGTAGTTAAGAGTAGATGCTTCAACATATGTAGATTGGTATAATATCAGCTGTTGGGTTTCAAAATTACTTGCAATGTTTTTATATGTTTGAATGCAACAAAGTCGTCTCTAGAAAAATCCCTCGACCGGGTTTGTATAAGAAATATGAATTGTTATAATACACAAGAAATTTAACATCTTCGCAATTTCACGCACCGAACATTTATCTTTTTCAAACTCGTTTAAAATTTCCATTTTTTTTCTTTAATTGATAAAAACAAATTTTTTCGACGTTAGTTTTGAACGTGTAAGATCTAGAAAACTTATCCGGTTATTAGAGGTGTCCGTTATGAGAGGTTTCACTGTATGTATGTATATTATGGAAAAAAGTGAATAAAATAATTTAAAGAAACTTTATCTATTGAAAACGACTCAACCTTTTAAATTTAACGAAATATTATATCCATTATATTTACATATCGTTACTTAAAACGCAAAATGCTCTATCAAACAAAAAATTTAAAATCGCATTTTTTCATAAATTTCGTGGTATTTCAGCAATATAATCGCAACAAAAAAATTAAATCTGCTCGAATACATTACAAAAATTCACATTAAACGCCTCAATATCTTCAATTTTAACATATTTTTTCCTCATTTTGTAAAATTATAAATATGTTAGTTGGGGCGGTTTTTGATTCAGATAACGACATATTGGTTTAGAGCAACTTATTAATTAATTAAATGATTAAATTATGGATTTAAAGGTGAAAGCCCTTAATAGATCAATCGATACTATAACTTTTTAAGCACGTTAGAGTAGAAAAACATTTGTAAAATTATTATTTATTTATTTATTTATCATTATATTAACTTATAATTGAAATTATAAGCTAATAAACTAAAGAGCTTTAGCAACATAGGCCTTTAGCTCAACATGTTAATAAATTAAATACATATGTGAATATCAATATATGATAAATTAAATATTATATGCAATATACATATATATAAGGATGATATAAGTTAGAGTTTACAGAAAAAAAGAAGAAAAAAATAACAATTCGGGAAAAGCAAAGATAAAAAACAATTATATAATAAAACTGTTAAATTAGGATTTATATGATTAAGATTATAATTTAAATTACATTAGTAAATTATGAGTAAAACTATTAAGTATATATATATATATATATATATATATATATATATATATATATACATAAGTAAGTGAAGTTAGGTAAAAATAATTAATTAATAAGTACTTAATTATAAAATTTAAATTAAACTATAAACATTAGTGATTTTAAGGAAATGTATAATACGCTGTATATTATCAATTGTTGGTTTAGATAAAAATTCCTTAGGATTTGCATTTTGAAAAATTTGTTGGCGTTGAAATGAAAATTTGGGGCATGATATTAGGATATGGCTCAAGTTATTTGGATTAAGAATATCACAATTACATACATTTGGAGGCATTATATTCATAAGATGGCAGTGTGATAAATTTGAATGTCCCAAACGTAGTCTAATAAATTTAATCATGTCTAATCTTGAGAATTCATTTGTAAGGTTTATAAAAGTCTGCCTACCCGGTTATGCCGGCGCTAATGAACGCCACTGGCTCTAAAAAGACTTAGGCAGATTTTATGCCTGAGCAGATGTATGCTCTTAGATTTAATTCAAGCAGTTGAATGCTTTTAAATAAAACAGCCGATTTAAAGGCTAAGCAAAAATTGATTTTTATTCCAAAAATTTCTTTCTTTTATACTTAACTAACGGTATCCTTAAAACTAGAATAATACAATAATATTTAATAATTGTTGCTTTACAAAACGGATAGTTATTTGTTGTAACAAGTATTATTTATTATTATTATTGTTTTGAGTTAAAATTGAGTGACATTCCTATGGGAAAGTGCACATACTAAATTGTGATATTAGGGGTGACTATAGGGGTACACTACACCCTACCCCTTAAGAAAAATTTTACAATTTTATGTTTCTTAAAATTCAAAATTTTTTTTTTTTTTTTATTTTTTTTTTTTTATTTTTATATATATATATATAATTTTACAATTATAACATATTACTAATATTTTTTTAAATTATTATTATGTATTTCTTTTAACTTACTTCCTAGATCTATGACAGAGTTTACTCCTTTAGTTTGTACTATTCTATATGGACCATGGTATGGTGGTTGATTCTTTTTCCTATTAAAGGTTTTTACTAAGACCATATCTCCTACATTCAAATTTAACGGATTAAATTTTACACATTGTTCAATGCGTTTATTTTTTGATATCTCCAGTAACTCTTTTGCTTTTTGCAACGAAAATTTTAATCTAGCTTTCAATTCTTTCGAATAATTATCTATATTATAGATTGGTTCAAAATTCAATAAGTTTTCATTAGGCAAGTTTGGTAATCTACCGAATATTAACTCGTATGGAGTGTAGTTTGTGTCTATATGCGGTGTTGTGTTATACGCAAAACAGAAATAAGGTATCCAATGGTCCCATTCATTATCTTTACAGAAGCCTAAGAGAAATTCATTCA
This sequence comes from Tachina grossa, assembly GCA_949987645.1. NCBI lineage: Eukaryota > Metazoa > Arthropoda > Insecta > Diptera > Tachinidae > Tachina > Tachina grossa. The sequence goes on from OX465274.1 coordinate 185,502,778, forward strand.
GTACTCTATGACTTCTTTCAACTGATCCAAGAGTTTCATGGTGGTATGGAGTGCTGAAAATCTGTTTTATTTCCAGTAGCTTACATACTTCCGCCATTAACTCGTTTACGAACTCGGTACCTCTATCTGACTTAAGAACTTTGAAGTGCCCGTATCTTAAAATCAAGTTTTCTACAAGAGCCTTTGCAACGGTCTTAGCATCCTTCGTCTCAATGGGGCATGCAATAATATACTTTGTTAAATCGCACTGTATTGTTAGTATGTATCTAAAATTATTTGAGAATCTAAGGGGACCCACCGTGTCTATTGACACTGTTTCGAAACTAGTCCCTGGCGTATCGGTTAGTGTTAGTTTTTCTTTGGTGTGTTTCGTTTGCTTGTTAATTTTGCATTCTTTACAATTTAATATATGCTGCTTAATCATCCTACCCATATTCTTCCATATGTATTTTTGTTTAAGTTTTAGCGTCGTTTTCCTGACACCTAAGTGTCCTCCTATAGTTGAACTATGGTACTCATTAATGAGAGTATCCTGTACTTTCCTATCATATACCCTTACTGGTTCTTTATATATTAGTATTCTTAAATTTGCTTTATTTTTACCTCTTAATGCGTTGAACGTGTCTTTAAACTGTTCCTTTGTTACTAATTTGAAAATTTCATCATGAGCATTTAATGCTAGCTCTTTTACATTTATTGATAGTAATTTCAATAGTAGCTTCTCCAAATACAGCTTTGTGTTTATTGGATTATCACCACATCTCACTACAACTTCTAAATCACTTGCTACAATTTGAGGTGTTTTAATTTTACTCATTATTTCAAACCTAAGTTTTTTCATCGATTTAATGTCTGAGATTGAAGTACATTCCCAAATAAAAAGTTGATCAGGCTCTTTACTGGAGATGCCACCTCTATGCTCGACATCTTTTTGTGCATCATGTTTATTTTTCATGTTTCTAGTCATCACTAATATATCATTACGCTTTTGTAAATTTTCGGTAGGGGTTAACGTTTTTGTTTCAAAATCAATTTTGCATTTATATCTTTCTAAAAAGTCTCTACCAATGATTCCATTAGTATTGATTGGAAAATTATCTTCAACTATGTGAAATTTGTGTGTTATCGGCTTATTATCGAATTCTAAAGTTAGATATGCGGTGCCAAGACTTTCAATCGTATCTAAAGTAATACCACTTAGTGATGATATGTTATGTTCATTTATGTTTTCTATATTACCTCGCTTGCAAATAGAAATATCTGCTCCAGTGTCTACCAAAAACTTAAGCTCTTTATTTATGGTACTGCAAGTTATTGTTATCGAATTATCAGTGTTATTTGAAATTTTGAAACATTTTTGCCCTCCTGGATAACAATCTTTGCTATCCGGCGCTATTAGTTTCCCTGGTTATGTCTGCCATTACTGGGTCTATACGACGAATTGTTCCTGTTATTATTATTTCTATATGAGGAATTCATATTATTATCATTACTTCTTGTTGCAAAGTTTCTATTCGCATTATTACCACTATTTCTGTACATATTATTGCTATTGTTACTATTGCTGTCGCCATATCTATTGCGATTGTAATTAGTATTATTATTATACAATCCATTATTATAATTGTTGCTATTTCTGTTACTATTTTGGTTTGGGTATCCCTGACCTCTGTACCCTGTATAATCCCCATACACTCTTTGCGAATTGTACATACGTTCATTATCACGCCTATTAATTCTAAAAATACTATTATCATTTGTTTGCATATTTCTTTCCACTGTAATACATTTCTCTACAGCTTCACTGAGAGTTTTTGGACTACTTGCTACCAATATATTTTTATATTCCACATTAACACCTTTTATAAACACATTTAAGGCCATATTTTCACTCATTTTAGATATTGCGTTTTTTGTTTCCTGCGATGGATTTGCTATTGCCTTAAGTTCAAAATTGCTCAATTGTTCTGACAACAATGCAACTTTCTCTCTAAAGGCTGATATACTCAAATTTCCTTGCCTTATTGATCCTAATTCACTTAAGACTTGTTGCAGAGTTCTTGGGTTCGGGTACGCATCAACCAACAACTTCTTCAATTCATTAAACGTAGTAGGTCTGTTGGAACGTCCCAAAACACTCCTGACATTTGCAGCTAATTTAAAGTTATAGACATACTTTATGAATATCTCTCGGTCTTCTGTTCTTAAAATATCATGCAATAACTCTGTTTGCACTATAAAGTCTTCTAACACCTCATATGAACCTTTAAAAACGTTAAGGTTTTTGCCCACAACTCCAATATCGAATTGTGCCATATTAATAATTTCCCTTGCAACACTTGCGTCCGAATTATCTGTTAAATCTGTACTTTCTTTAGTACTTATATTTTTCACTAAGTTCAACACTATTGTGTATAATTCATTAAATTTGATTATAAACGATTTGGTCTCTTCTTCCTGCAAACGACTACAAATATTGTCAATTTCTAATTTAATTTCAATTAAGCGCGATAATTTTTCAATTTTATAGTTAGAGGAGTAAATTCTGTCTTTGCTCTTTTTTATGTTCTTTTCTAATTTTTCTAATTCAATATAATATTGTTTTAATTCTTCCATCTAAAATTATATTAATTTATGTCTATTAAAAGTTAAGCAGTTGTGCGATTTCAAATCATAACTTATGTTATAACATATATTATGGCAAAAATATGTGAATCAAATAGGTAACACTGAACTTTTTTTTTTTTTGGGTAAACTTTACAACACTACCAATTCTTCCAATTTGGTAGCACTTATTTCTCAACATCTGTGATTGACATTTGTGTTCTTATTAATGCTTCTTCGCGTTATCTTTTATTACATTAGTAATTTTGTTATAGTTTTCTTCAAATGTGTAATTTTGTTATATTATTTTTAATTAAAATAGATGTAATATAAATTAAGCTGTGTGTTTATTTATAAGAAAATTTATATATTCATTTTATAATAAAATGAAATTAAATATAAAAATGAAAAAATAATAGTGTTTTATTATTTTGGTTTGCGGTGTTCCGCTATCGTCAGTGGCTTTGGGCCTGCCTTCAATTGTGTGGCCGTATATGAGGGAGCTTGTTGGTCCTTGCCTGCAGGTTTGTATTCCTCTACAGGGACATCTTTGTTATTATTTGGCAGGATCGCCATGTAAGGTTTATAAAAGTCTGCCTACCCGGTTATGCCGGCGCTAATGAACGCCACTGGCTCTAAAAAGACTTAGGCAGATTTTATGCCTGAGCAGATGTATGCTCTTAGATTTAATTCAAGCAGTTGAATGCTTTTAAATAAAACAGCCGATTTAAAGGCTAAGCAAAAATTGATTTTTATTCCAAAAATTTCTTTCTTTTATACTTAACTAACGGTATCCTTAAAACTAGAATAATACAATAATATTTAATAATTGTTGCTTTACAAAACGGATAGTTATTTGTTGTAACAAGTATTATTTATTATTATTATTGTTTTGAGTTAAAATTGAGTGACATTCCTATGGGAAAGTGCACATACTAAATTGTGATATTAGGGGTGACTATAGGGGTACACTACACATTTAAGTTAGTCTTAAAATATTCAAAAATTGTTGTAGGTGGGTTGTTAATTTCCCTGTACCAGTTAGAAGTTGTTAATGTCATTTCATTGTTCATTTTATAATGGATTTTCAAATAATGAATTAAATCTCTTTCATTGTAATTTGGAGTTGCAGTAACGGGACTTGTGAGTGCATTCCTTGCAGTGGAATCTGCTAGTTAAAAAATTAAATGTATCAAATTGCATGTAAAAAGAAAACTCATTTTAAAATGCTAATTTACAACAAAAAATTTAATTCAATTTTAAAAGCAAATATGTATTTGTAAATTAGATGACCACATTTTATTATGTCTCTCTAATTGCAGTAATAAACTGCAAAACTATTAAAAAAAATTTAGTTTTTCATTAATCGAATAAATCACTCCTTAAAATTCGTAAAACTAAGGGCCAATTTCACCAACTTCTATTTAAATAGAATAGGTGAAATTGGCCCCAAGTCAATATAAATTTTTTTTTTATCTCAAATTACAAAAAAAGATTATTAATATGTTATACTCGTATGTACACATCGCTCGTTTACTCAAATAATGTCATATCTCCAAAAATGGAATTTTTGAGTTAATGATGCAGAGTTAATCCTCATATCGTAAAAATTTCATGCACATATCTTGTTTAATCAAATCTTGAAAGCAAAATAAAATTTTCTTTAAAAAAATAAAGTTGTTTATAAATTAAAAACTTTAAACTCGTTTTCTGGCAAACTATAGGGTGTTTTTTTAAGAGGCATAGAACTTTGAATTGAAATAAAACACAAGAAAATCGTTTTAATGTCCATCAATTTGGCTTTATTGGAAGGATAATTTTATGCCATTAATGTTTAAATATGATTTCAGGCATGTGGCCGCCGCGGCTGACTCGAATAAAGCCAATTCTACAGGTCCAATTTTCAACCACTTTTTCGAGCATATGGGGCCGTATGTTGGCAATAACGCCACGAATGTTGGCTTCCAAGTCCCCTAACGTTTCTGGTTTGTTGGCGTAGACGAGCGACTTCACATATCCCCAAAGAAAATAATCCAATGGTGTCAAATCACACGATCTTGGTGGCCAATTGACAGGTCCATTCCGCGAAATTATGCGCTCATCGAATGTTTCCTTCAATAAATCGATTGTGACGTGCGCTGTGTAGCATGTAGCGCCGTCTTGTTGGAACCACAACTCATCCACATTCATGCCATCCAATTCGGAAACAAAATAGTCGGTTAGTCGGTTAGTCGGCACCAATTGCTGTGCACGGTGGCCAATCGATTCATTCGGGTCCTCTTCAACACTTTGCTCTACAGCGGCAATTGTTTCTTCGGTGCGCACTGTTCGACGTCTCTGCGGATGCGTATTATCACATAGAGTAAACTTAGTGCGAAAACGATCCATGGTTAACCGAATTAATTGCTCTGATGGACGATTATGTTGACCATAAAATGGACGGAGCTTGCGGTAAACTTCGCGAACTGAACCATTATTTTCGAAATAAATTTGCACGATTTGCAAGCGTTGTTCTTTTGTCAACCTGTTCATGATGAAATGGCACACCAAACTAAATATTAATCACTTGACAGCTGACAAAATGGCCGCCAGTTAAAAAAGTGATGCCAACTTAAAGTTCTATACCTCAATAAAAAACACCCTTTAGTTTTTTTTGAGTTATGACATATTTCATAAAAATGAATGAAAATTATTTCATTTACACAAAAGTCTTGACAAACATGCATACACAGAAAAAATGTTATTTTATATTCCATTACTAAAAAAATCAAATTATATTTTTTTAAGTTTAACATTTGTGAACGCACTAATAATCCCACATTATTATTTTGCATTGAAATTGATTATTGAGGGGTTTAGATGTATACTATGCACATTTCACTGTTGCTAATACAGATAATCAGGGAACCTTTACCCAAAAATTTGTAAGAACAACTTGAGTTATTATGTTAAACTTTCATTTAAATAAATGAGAAGTTCAACAAATATCAAAGTTGAAACAAGAAGTCAATAATCAACATGTTTCATCAATCATGTTTCTTACTTTCTTACTTTACAATAATAATATTTTTTCTGATCTACCATATAATTCGTAAAACTAAATACAGAAAAAATTTAAGTAGAATGAAAAATGCATTTTTATTTTTTTTATTTAAATAATTAGTATTTGTTCATCAAAGCAAATAATAATAAAAAAAAGTAATAAATCTTAGTAATAGCAGTTTCAAAAATTTGTTTGTTAAAAAAACCTCGTCAAAATTTGTTCTCTGTAAGTCTTCCATTTGTAGAGATGATATATTTATTCATTAAATGCTGGAGCATCGAGAAATATTCAAAGAAGGCTTAAAAAGCCGCCGTCAGTGTTTGAAAGCTATTGCCGCTGTCAAAAGCTTTACGAGAAACTAGCATTCGGGGTATTAGACATTTTTAAGGAACCTACTCGTATGTCAGTCAATAGTTTTGTTTGAAATTTCAATTTCTAACAATTTCTAAACAATTTGAAGACGATAAAAGTTGTGACATGTTTCCATAGTCGTTTTGTCAATAAATTCAAAATTTATTTTTAATAGTTTTCCAAACATTTCTGATATATTTCTTTTCAGAGTCCTATTAAGTGGTTTATATTTTATCTTCTATTGTGATTTTTACAAGTCGGTAGGTTAAAATTAGTCCAAAAATTATAGTAAAAATCCATCGGAATTCGTCACACCTTTTGAAAACGATTATTTTGAAATCGTTTTGAAAACGATCGTTTTCCATAACTTTTTTTTTGAGCTGAATATATATTGTTTTTTTACAACTGCAATTGAATATAATTAATTAATTAATTGAATTTTGGTTTCGTTATGGCTATGGCATTATGGCTATGTCACGTCTAATTTAAGCTTTATGAACGCTTTTTTTAGAAATTCTGATTTTCAATAGAAACTTGAAATTTGGAATCTTAACCAAACGACTTTGACTTATTAATGAGTCGTCTTTTCAAGTGAAAAACTTGCTATTGGTTTTAATACAATGTTTAAGATTTTTCTTTTTAAATTCAATTTGTTTGTCTATTTAATAGTTTAGTAAAATAAGCTTTTCTTGAATCATGGCCAAGTATCCAAATTTATAATTTTTGCCATAATTAAAATAAACAACTTGGAAAAATAAACGTAATAAAAATAAACGCAAACTGTTTATGTATGTTGCGAATGGATTATTTTTCTTTACGATTTGTTTATTCTACACAAATAAAAAACACGAAAATTAAACGACTTTAAATATACATATGTACATACATATGTACATTTAAGTATGTAAGTTCTATGCATGTTTTCCTTTTTTTTCTGCTAAGTTTTATGAACCATAGTCATCAAGACCAATGAAGAAATTAAAGTGCTGAAATGAGTGAGTGCAATGATTGCCTGCTGCAGTGTTGAGGGTCAGAAAAACTCACTGAAAATAATGTGCAGCATCATGTAAAGTGTACGTGCGTGGGCAGGGCAAAATCATTATTTTAGCTTAATTTTTCCTTAGGAAAAAGAGATAACAAACAATTTACAATTAATCCGACATGTCTGCGTACTGCGAGTAGAAACATGCTAATAAAATTTTATTGTTGTTCTGAGAATTGTTTATGAATTCTTATTAAAAAAAACTTTATAAATCAATGAGTTTACAGTTCAAATTTAACTCTAGTAATTTTTTTTTGCAAAATTAAATAAATAGGTATTGTATTTTTTGGCAAAGTTTTCTGATAATGAAAAGGAAATTGTTTTTTTTTTAATAAATCGTATTTACATATATAACAATGCATTTCATTACAGATATTTTCGTGTAAATGTTCTCAAGAAAACATTTAAATCCAGGATGTTTAAAGCAAACAAATGCAAAAGGCACATTTTTCCGTTTTGGTGTGGATTGTCAGAGTAATTCAAAATTTTTATTTCGTTCATTTATTTTTTTTTAAATTTCATACACATGTTTGAAAACGAGATTTCTTCTGATGTTTGAGCTATGGAATTTGAATAATTTCAATGCGTTGTTGAAGAGTATGGGTCTTATGCAAAAAAACTTAATAAAGCTTTGCCAAGCAATGTTAAGTAAAGTTGTATTCTAAAAAAATTATTGTATAAAAATTCTAAAGTAGGCACCCACGTTTGTTAAGACTACTTTAAGTTGATATTTCCAAAATGTGTATTTTGTACCTCATATATTTTTACTAATATAGCACATACTGATTCATGTTACATCTGAAAATGAAGCTAGAAGTGCCTGCTCTTATCTTAAATTTATTATTTCTGTCATGTAATGGGAAACATCACCAAATTATCCAAATGATTCCAAATACATAGCAAAATCCATAAAAAAATATTAAAATAAATACAATTATACAAAAATGTTTTAGTGATGTACATACAATCAAAACAAATCGAAAAAAGCTGAATATTCAAATACTCGTTTCATTCGAATAAAACAAATTGTGATAATTTTTCACATTTTTTTACTTTTACTTCATAGTTGTGTTTATCTGTTTTATTACCATGTCAGAAGCTCATATTTTTTTAATTAGGTTGCTTTACTTCAAGATAATGAAAATTTATTTAATAAAATAAAAAGTTATTTGAATACCCCAATGAAATTGTATTCGATTTTGTACATCATAAGCTGTGAAGTGGTTGTTGAACACGGTGGTGTTACCAGTATTCATTATTAGATAACAAAATAATTAAAGTTGTCTTTTGCATATGATTTCTTAACAAAGCTATGTTAGCCTTAAAGTACTTGGCAACTAATATGAACTTTAAAGCTAAAGTAAAATATTTTTTTGCATAAGGGGGTATGTCGTTGCATTTTTATTAATGACGTAGGTTTTACTTATTGTTGCATTTAGCATATTATTTCTTAAAAAAACATAAAAGTTTAAACAAAAATTCTAAAAAAAAACTCGTAAATTTAAAATCTAGTATTCTGTTTTTTCTTCTATAGAACATTTTAGCAGATAGTTTTGAGCGACTTAGCATTCTACCATTATAATTTTCTGGCAACATTGGTTTTACTTGCCATCGCTCAAGTATTTACAAGTTGAGTCATGACAATGTTTAAAATGGCGATATATTGAAAATTAAACGTCAAATGATTTTATTTTTTAGTTGTTTTTTATGGGAATTGTTACAATTTAAGTTTAAAATTTTTTTAAACGCACTAATAATCCCAAATTAATATTTTACTATTAAGTAAAATATTTTTTTTATTTAAAAATATGTACATTGAAATTGATTATTGAGGGATTTAGCTGGATCCTATGCGCATTTCACTGTTGCTAATGCAGATCATCAGGGAACCTTTACACAAAGTTTCTTAGAACAACTAGAGTTATTATGTTATAAACTTTCATTTAAACAAATCAGAAGCTCAACAACAAATAACAAAGTTGCAACAAGAACTCAATAATCAACATGTTTTTTTATTTTCTTACTTTACCATTGCTACATTGGCTGACTTTTTTCAGCTTCAAATTGTAGTCGTAAGAGAAATAAAAAAGAAAATAAATGTAAATAAAAACAACAAAATTTTATTTTTGTTATGTTTTTGTTGTCGAACTAAATGATCGTTCGCATTTGGTGGAATATCCACTTGTAAACAGAAATATTTATTACATCCACTTAAGAACAAAATGTATAGATATTTGACAGAATTTATTAACAGCCTGACCCACGATATCGACAACGTTCGACTTGTCGCCGCACACTTACCTTTGAAACAACAACAAAATATTAAAATTTGTTTTTGTTTTGAATGTAAGTGTGCGACAAGTCGAACGTTGTCGACATCGTGGGTTTGGCCCTAAATTTCGTTAAATGGAAACATGAGCCTCCTTAAAAATTGCTTCTTTAGCATTTTTGTACACAACCCCATTTTTTTGTAAATGAAAATCTTAAACTTCTTACTTTATCACTTAAGACCGCTTAAGTGTGGTCTTTTGAGTGAATAGTTCTTTTTCCTAAATTTTTTATGTTGATAACTAAAATATGAGGTCAACCATGTCCTAGTAACCACCAAAACCATAATCTTTTGTAATTTTTCTCAAAAAAGATCACGCACCAATTCGTTTTTCTATACAGGTGTATAAAAAATTTGGAACACTCAACGCACGGGCTTGAACTAACAAAAATATTATTTTACATAATCTAAAACTATTGCAAGGCCTTCTTAATGCATTATTGAATATTCATAACTGCGTACGGTGTTTTTTGTTTATTTTTGTTTTAAATAAACATATTATTAATTTTTCTTAACCAAAAAGAAAATTAAACATTTTCAAAACTCCGTGGTTGGTGTGTGAACTTTTTTGACCTTAGCGAAAAATTAATATACGTTCTCTTGTAGTTTTTTATGCTCTATCGGACTATCTATGCTATCTCTGCCAATTTTGATATTTTAAAAATTGTTAAAAAGTTATATCCCTAATGTACATATGTATGTATATGTACATTAGAGTGGCCGTTAATTGTATGGAGACTTTTTCAGTTCAGTTTTATGTAAAAAAAAAAAATAAAAAAAAATTTCATACCGATTGTTAAAAAGTTATATCCCTAATGTACATATGTATGTATGTATATGTACATTATAGTGGCCGTTAATTGTATGGAGACTTTTTCAGTTCAGTTTTATGTAAAAAAAAATACAAAAAAATTTCATACCGATAAGTTGTGTTTTAGGGGCTGCGTCCGGCCCTCAAAGTTGGCCTTCAAGCCCATTTTTCAATGTAATTTTTTGCATCTGACTATCTTTTTAAAAAATCATTTTACAAGAATATTATATATGGCAATATTTTAGCTCTTCAAGTCAACAACATTAGTCTCAAAGAAAGTTTTTTGTTAAAATTAATATTTTAGAAAATAATGAGGAAAATAACCAACAAAATACCAACAATTTTATGTAACAAAATTATATGGAAATTTTTTATTTTAAGCATGTACAATAAGACCTTATATATATTAAATTATTGCATACATATACATATATTGAAAATAAAACTAAACAAAAAAAAAAATTACATTGAATATATGGGCTTGAGGGCCAACTTTGAGGGCTGGACGCACCCCCTAAAACACAACTTATCGGTATGAATTTTTTTTGTATTTTTTAACATAAAACTGAACAGATTTAGGGGGTGAGAGTAGAAGAAATAAAAAATAAATAAAATAACGGCCACCCTAATGTACATATTTGCCAAGAAAATGATTTTCTCAATTGTTTTTTGATTTATTAACAGCTTCGTTTGAGGCTTTAGGTGTTTAAAAATATATATGTACGAGTATGTACGTATGTATGTACATATATTTATTTAAAATCAAGATTTATTAGTCTGCCATTGTTTTGTAAAACGTATCCACATTCTATAAGATTCTATAGCAATAATTATTTTACCTTATAATAATAAGAATGAAAATATAGGTTGAGTAGCAACACAATTGTACAAAGGCATTTGAGTAACTCCTTCCTCTCCTTTTCTGAGAAGTAATGGATATACATACAAACATACGTATCTCCATCTCTACCGCCAGCAACGCAGTCATCTGCATTATTTGCTTTTTTCATTTTGGTCACGTTTTCAAAATGAAGTGTAATTTATATTTTTAAATAAAAATGAATTTTGTATTGTAGAAACAAACAGAAAACGGAATATAAAAGTCAGACCGATCATATAGATACATAGTAATAAATTATGAAATGTTTTAATTCTCTAGGAGCAACTATGCCGTATCTATAGATAACATACCATGTATTTATTTACATATATTGATAATATTTCATTAAGGTTTAAAGCTTTAGTGTGACAAATTTATTACGGAGTTTGAGATAAAAACATTGCCGGTATTCGGTGTTTGATGCAAATGGTCTTGCGTAAGTGAAAATGAAAAAAAAAAATATCGTAGCTTTTCTTTAGGTTATGTATTTATTTTGTTGTAAGACTTTAAACAAGAGCTACGATATTTAGCATTTGCACTAGCGCAAGCTCATTTGCAATATAATTGATGATACATACATATTTAGATCTAAGTTCGAAATGTTTGCAATAGCGGAAATCACTTTCATTGCAAACTGCTGATGCAAATATTGCATATGTAGCAAGTCTAGGATTTACAAAAGTACGCTACATTCAACAAAAAATCGTATGGAATTGGAATTCCCTACACTAATTCATATATGCAGCACAAAAAACAATTGAAGACTGAGAAGTGCAAATATTTCCAACCAAGGCAAATTCATACCAGATCATCTCGTTTCAGGAGATGATGATTGATCTGGTTTCAAATCAAGCAAAACGTTCGGACATTTTTTGACAGCAGGACATTTTATACTACCAAATACTTGTAAATACATATTTTTATGCAGTGGTTGCATTTCATTTCAAAATGAGCTCTTCTATCTTTTTTTTTTGTTTGTTTATAAAATCAAAAAAACTACTCTCGCAACTGCAAAATTTTAAGGCGGAAGCGCCGCCACCAAAACTCAAACACTAAATTTGTATACACCTGAGAATATTCAACGTTTGGAATTTTTGAAATTTTAATTTGTTTTTAATTTGACTGAATTTGGTAACATATTGAGGTATGCTCGGAATCTCGCGATTTGAAAACGCTGGATTTCTAGCATTAAACTCTTTAAAAAAGCTCCTTAATTCTTCAATTTTTATAGTTTTTTTGTTGTGTTGGATGCCTATAATAATTTCTGCAAACTTGACTTCCAAAGTACAAAATCAATCATATTTTCGAATGTGAAAATAACACATTTTCAAATCGATAGTATGTTCGCAAAATATTTGCTACTTATTAAAGTTCAAACTGTTTAAAATTTTCTTGATATGGACATTGTAGAACAGTAAAAATAGAAGCAAGAGATCACATAAAACATTAACCATATAAAAAAGAAGTATATAAAATTTATTGAACTTCTGATTTGTAAAAAAATCATTGAATTTCTATTTTTAACAAAATCTTATTAAAAAAAAACAAATAATAGGGTGTGCGCATTATCGAGATAGTACTGTACTTTCTTTTTCTTTTCAGCTTAGAATTGTTTATTTTAAAAATATTAATGGAAAGCTAATAGTTTTGACCTTCAATATTCCCACATCCCTTAAAAAGAAGAGATAAATACAAAATTTTAAATATACATACATACATACATATGTATGCACATACATTTCATTATTATATCTCGAAATGTTGTATGAAATGTGCATGCAACAACAAGCGTGTTTAGTTTATTCCAAGACAAAGATATTGTATTATAGTATGCACATATGTGCATTTGTATGTACCTAAGTACATAGTATATAGTACCATATATAGTACATGGTTTTTATCGATATTTCCTTCTTACTTACAAATATTATTTATGAATTGGTTTTGTTTTTTTTGACATGTTCTCAATATGTCCTGAACAACTGGTATACATTAATATGTATGCATATGTACATATATGTATATCTAGTATGTATTTATGTACCTGCATGTAGATACATACCCTGCAGGAAATGCGAATAGTGAAATTGTAGTTATTTACTAGTGACATTGTCAGTAGTACTACTGACTAGCTGTACACGAGCCAATGTAACCGCCTATTGACATATAACATAGGGTTGTCATTGAAAATCTACCAATAGACTTTAGCACTATTGATGACCATATGGAGACATTTAAACCAAAGATTCACTAGCAAATTTAGTGACCCTCGTCTACAAAAATTTATGTTATTCTACTAAAAATATTTCTTTAAAAAATTTAAACAGTCAATCAGAAGCGGCAGCGGCTAGCTGACGATCGGCTTGCAACTCATACTATTGACTGCACATTATAATAAAAAAAGAAAACAAACTATTGAGGCGTTCGTTGACAATGTCATCAGAAATACACTAGAACTTTTGCCTCTAACGTAGCTCTACTCGTGCATAAAAGGAAAGTTGTCGACATTTTAACTAGTGAAATTGTCGCTAGAGAAAAGAGTGTTGACATAGAGACATGGTTCTAGGTTGACTAGAGGGTACATACATACATATACATATGTACATACATATATATACCCTCTAGTCAACCTAGAACCATATGTCTCTATGTCAATACTCTTTCTTCAGCTACAATTGCACTAGTTAAAATGTCGACAACTTTCCTTTTATGCGCGAGTAGAGATACGTTAGAGACGACAGTTCTAGTGTATTTCTGGTGATATTGTCAATGAACGCGTCAATAGTTTGTTTTTCTTTTTTATTATGTTGTGCAATAATATTAAATAAATATATGTAGAGGAGGGCAGTGATACCAACTTTTTTGGCTCTAGAAGCACATCAGACTTTTAAAAAAGCACTAAAAAGCGTAATTATGAAATCTAAAAAGCGTAAAAAGCACTAACGTGAAAAACGAGTGAAATTTAATAATGTTTTCTAAGCTAGTCTCTATTTCGGCATTATTATCGATATTTTTAATGAAATATATCAGACGAAAAAGGTATGCTTTTACACTAAACAAATAAATACACTAAGTTTTTATAAAAGTAATTTTAAGAAATACAGAAATTTCTTAAAAGCACTACTTAGTGCTTTTTTTTAGTTTGGCACTAACGCTCAAAATTTGGCATTTTGAGTCTTCAAAAATCACTAAAAAGAGTGCCAAAAGCACCAAGTTGGCATCGCTGGAGGAGGGTCACTAAAATATACGAGTGAATCTTCGGTTTAAATATCTCCATATCTACATAGTGCTAAAGTCTACTGATAGATTTTAAATGACAACCCTATGTTATTTGTCAATAGGCATTTGCATTGGCTGGGGTACACCTAGTCAGTAGCACTATTGACAATGTCACTAGAAAATCACTATAAGTTTACTATTGACAACGAGAGAGGATATATCGATATTGTAAACTAGAGACCCAAAAATTTACTAGTGAATCTTTGGTGCCAATGTCTCCATATGGTCCCGAAAGAACTACTTAGTCAGTAGTGCTACAGTCTAGTGGTGGATTTTCAATGACAAGCTAATGTTAAATGTCAATAGATGATACATTGGCTGGGTACACCTGGACAACGTCATTAGTAAATCACCACAATTTCACTATTCGCACTTTCTGCAGGATATCTACATAAGTAAACATGTATGTATCTATGTAAATACATAAGTGGTACATTTAACATTAAAAGAAATTTCTCTTTTAAGTACTGATAGTGATGTGGGGGATTGTGATGAAATAAATATGCATACATGTGTATATGTACGTACCCACAATAAAGAAAATTGTTTGTAAGGTCTCTAGATAAAAGAAAAGAAATGAGAAAAACAATTAAAATCTTGGCCTCAGATTGATTTGTCTAGTCGCCATTTTTCTTTTATGTACATATGTGACAGCGCATAGAGAAAGGGACCTAAGGGTAAAAAGATCAATTTTCACTTTTTTTTTATGTGGACAACATCCGAGCATCGAATGAGACCGATCCCATGCCCCAAAAGTGTTCCCTCCCAGAGATATGCGCGTTTTATGATGTGATGGTACACCAAAGATACACGTATTTAAAACTTTAAAATGGCTCTCCTGAACAAAACCGGATTTTACCCTTAGGTCCCTTTGTATTTTGCGCGTCACATATGTATATAATATTTATTTCTTGTTTATTTACCATTATTGTATGTTGAAAATACAACACAGGTAATGTTGTAACCAGTGTTGCCGGAGTTATTAGAACTAAAATTCGCAAGAACCAAAAATTTGAATTTTACTTAAAAAAAATTTTAAATCTTAAAAAATGGCATACAGAATTAAAAAACGAAACATTAGAGTGGCCGTTAGTTGTATGGAGATTTTTGTTTGTTTGATTTCTTATATTCTCTCCTCTCAAATCGGTTCAGTTTTATGTAAAAAAAAAACAAAAAAATCATAGCGATAAGTTGTGTTCTAGGGGCTGCGTCGGTTCTTCAAAGTTGACCCTCAAGCCTATATATTCAATGTTTTTTTTTGTTTAGTTTTCTTTTGACTATATGTACATATACATATGTATGAAATAATTTAATAGATATAAGGTCTTATTGTACATGCTTAATACAAATAATTTCCATATAAATATAATTTTGGTATATAAAATTTTTGGTATTTTGTTGGTTATTTTCTCCATTATTTTCTAAAGTATTAATTTTAGTAAAAAACTTTCGTTGAGACTAATGTTGTTGACTAGAAGAGCTAAAATATTGCCATATATAATATTCTTGCAAAATGATTTTTTAAAAAGATAGTCATATGCAAAAAATTACATTGCAAAATGGGCTTGAAGGCCAACTTTGAGGAGTGGACGCATCCCCTAAAACAGAACTTGTCGCCATGAAATTTTTTTTTTTATTTTTTTTACATAAAACTGAACCGATTTGGGGGGGAGAAAATGTAAGAAAAAAAAATATACATACATAGGTACATATATACATATCCCTCATTTACTCATTACTCAAAGAACGCCAATATCTGCATCATTAACTCCATTTTTTAGGGTTCCGTACACCAAAGGTGAAAAGGAACCCTATTGTTTTCGCTACGCTATCCGTCTGTCCGTCACACGGTATTTTCTCAGGAACCGTAAGAGCTACGGACCTGAAATTTGGACAGAGTATGTAGAACCTTGGCTGCTACAACAACAAATACATGAGAATTAAAAATTAAAGGGTGTTCCAAAATGAGCAACGAAAAATATTAAAATCCCATGTAATATACATACAATTGCATGAACAATGTATATTGAAACTTGAAATTTGTAAAATTAGTGTATTTTTATACAGACTACAACAATTAGCACTAAAATTTAAAAAAATTTAAATCAAAGGGTGGGGTGGTCCATCAGTTAATGCAATTTTGACTATGTAATTTTGACAACTTGCTATATCTTGGAAACCGTAAGAGGCAAACACTTGAAATTTTCAAAAACGGTAAAACTAAAAAAACCGAAAATTATAAAATCGACAAACCAAAAAAAATCGTCAAAAATTAAAAAAAATCACCAAAACGAAAAAAAACGCCAAAATTACAAAAAAAATTCTAACACTAAAATAAATCGCCGAATTCGAAAAAATCGCCAAAATTAAAAAAATCGCCAAAATGAAAAAAAACGCCAAAAATCGAAAAAAATCGCCAAAACGCGAAAATGTCGCCAAAACTAAAAAAAAATTTTATATTAAAAAAATTTTAAAAAATAAAAAAATCGCCAAAAATAAAAATTAATTCAGTAAAGTGCGACTCTGACTCGCGCATGAAGGGTTCCGTACGAACACTAGATATGCAAGTTAATACAAACTTCATCCTATATAATATATAGTTTTGGCATTTTTTCGTTTTTGGGATCTTTTAGGTTTTTTTGTTTTGGCATTTTTTTAAGTTTTGGCTTTTTTTTTAGTTTTGACACTTTATTTTCTTGTTTTGGCGATTTTTTTTTCAATTTTTGGGGTTTTTTTAATTTTGGCGATTTTTTTAAATTTTTGGCGATTTTTTTTTGTTTGGCGATTTTATAATTTTCGGTTTTTTTAGTTTTACCGTTTTTGAAAATTTCAAGTGTTTGCCTCTTACGGTTTCCAAGATATAGCAAATTGTCAAAATTACATAGTCAAAATTGCATTAACTGATGGACCACCCTTTAATTTTAATTTTTTTAAATTTTAGTGTTAATTGTTGTAGTCTGTATAAAAATACACTAATTTTTACAAATTTCAAGTTTCAATATAAATATGTTCATGCAATTGTATGTATATTACATGGGATTTTAACATTTTGCGTTGCTCGTTTTGGAACACCCTTTAATTTTTAATTCTCATGTATTTGTTGTTGTAGCGGCCAAGGTTCTACATACTCTGTCCAAATTTCAGGTCCGTAGCTCTTACGGTTCCTGAGAAAATACCGTGTGACGGACAGACGGACAGCGTAGCGAAAACAATAGGGTTCCTTTTCACCTTCGGTGTACGGAACCCTAAAAATGCCAAAACTATATATTATATAGGATGAAGTTTGCATTAAATTACATATCTAGTGTTCGTACGGAACCCTTCGTGCGCGAGTCAGAGTCGCACTTTACTGAATTTATTTATTTAGTTATGACGTTATTTGAGTAAATGACACGTTCTATGCGACTGGGCCATCTCTGACGTATGGCAGAATCAAGTTTTCTGGAGTAAAATAGATGTCACCGTATAAAGCAATTGGAATTATCAGTAGCTTAAATTATTTACATATATTAAATCTGAAGGCTATACAAAACTTTTAACTCATTTATTGCAAAAATGGTTTTATGGCGTTACGGCTCTCTTGCCAACTCATGTAGCGCTTGAATTATTTTCTAATGTTTAGGAATAAACGAATAAAAAAAATTAATGAAATAAGTTTTTAATACAACATGACGTGTGTTCTACCATTAAAAATTGTTTTCTTTCTTTGTGACGTGGCCAAAACCAATTTTATAGATTTCTAGAAGAGGAAAAAATAAAACAAGACAGATTATTTCATGGAAAATGGATTTTTTGATTATCAAAGCAATTTTCATTTGTTTATTTTTGTATTAGCAAATAGTGTTTGCGTAATTTTTGTTGAAATTTATTATTTGTTGTTTTCTGTGTTGTTTTATTAAACAAAAAGAAAAATTTAATATTCAACATGTTTTCAGCATTAAGGTGGAAGTACATACCACGCGTTACGCGGCAACGCTTTTCTGGCTTTTTAAACGTTTAACGCTATACAAATGGAAAGTTACACAACACGCTTTTGAGGTTTTTTTAGTTGTAAAATTTAAAGCCTATGCCGGCTATTTTTTCGTCTTGCATTTACGTTTTATATTTCTTTAAATATTTAATGCATTTTTTATCCATTGTTTAATAAAAAATTAATTTCTAATCATATTTGTGTATGTTAGCTTATGAATCTGGCCACACTAGCTGTAATTTTGTATACAACGCGTGAAAGTTGAAGAATTTTCAACTTTTTGCGAGGTACGCGCGTCGCAAACTTCACTGTGTAACTTACCTTATGAAAACACAACATTTCAACTTTTTTGACAGACGCGTGTATCGCATTAGCGCATTGAACGCGAGTTATGTACTTCCACCTTTACTTCGGCAGATGTGCCAAACGCTTTAAATATTTGTTAGGGATAATACAGGGTGGCGCAGAATGAGCTATATGGGTTGAATTCTTTATAACTTTTTGTGAAGAAGTTTTGGGGAATTAATTATGAATCATTACACGATCGAACAACGTACAAAAATAATTGAATTTTATTTATTTATGTTTTTATTTTATTTTTTATTTTTTTTGTGTTGACACAGCGTGCATATCGTCGTCATTTTAATGTGCGCATTGCACCCACAGTTTTTTTTTTTTTTGGATATTTGAAAGAGAAAGTGTACGTTAACAAACTAAGAACCATACTCCAACCAAAAACCAATATTGGAAATGAAAGCATGGCCATTACACCCGAGATTTTGCGAGAAGTTGTGGAAAATATGAGATGTATACTCTCTCACTAAAAAGAGCACGTATGTATGTACGAAGCAGAAAATAAACATCACTTACAGGATATCATTTTTCAAAGCTAATTGCGAAAAACTCCCTAATAATATACTGTATTTAAAAAAAAATCTATAATAATCGCATAAATAAAAAAAGTTATAAACCATTGAAACCATATAACTTATTCTGCGCCACCCTGTACAAAGTTCTCAGTCTAACATTTAGAAAATAGTATTGCTATTTTTATTGCGGCAATTAAGGATATTTTGTAAAATTTCAGAAATTTACACTTAGAAATATATAAACATATGTATGGATTTATAGCTCATTAATTCTAAAAGTAAGAAAAGCAATACGCTTGAATATTTACAAAGATTTTTGAATAAAATTTTTATTAAAATTTAATTTCCAGAAAAAATTTTTCTAGTAAAAAAAATATTAATGAGAAATTGCGATTGAGAAATTCAAGTTAACAAACTAACAAATTTTGTTTTCATGGTGTGTGATTGCTTCACATGCAAAAATATTGATCAAATAATGAGGATATAAAACTATATGTACATTTTGCGGACTTATATTTTTTATTTATTTTTTGGTAAGAAAGCAGCATATCCCAGGGAGGTTGCACATCAAATAAAGGGCAAACAAAATTGTTTAAATTACACTTTATTTCTATTTTTATGCAATAGCAAGTACACGCAAAACAAGCACATGCCCTCATTTCTGCCCTTTACTGTAGTATATACAAGCAAAACTTTTTTGTTTCTTAAAAACTCATATTTACATACCAAAAACGTGCATAGTAGGAATAGTATTGTTTGGAAATCCTTTAGCAACATGATTTGGATACGCTAGGAACCCTAATTTTGTAAAGTTAAAAAAAATGCATGAGCCTAATATCCCCCCACGCAGGGCTCGCATACAAAATATTATTTTTTCTACAATTACCCCCCATCGCATCCAAATATATGATGACCGAGCCCCAATATTTTTGTTGCCACAACATTTGTTCAGAACACACATAAGGCCTTATTCAGAAAAAAAATTATTTTGGTTTACTAAACGTTGAACAAACAAATTCCCATACAAAATTTGTTTTCTAAACCTTTCGTAAACCAAAATTATTTTTTCCAAATACGGCAGATAGTCTCCATCTTCAATCATTAGGCTGGCCCCCATACAAAAATATTTATTGAGATGCTCCTAGAGGGGTAAAACTTACGACCTCTCCCCAATAATATAACCCCCCCCCCTCCCACAAAAAAAAATTGTATGAACCTTTTACTTCAGACTGGTAATCACTATCCTACATAATCGTTCGACTGATCTGAGGTGTTGTTATTGTCTTTGGAAAATTTTAATAAACTCCTTTAGATCAGGGTTGTTGCATTTTCTCAAAATTCGAACGATTATGTAGAATAGTGAATGCCAACCAGCCTTTAATCACACTGATTGAAGAATCACTAGTCACTACTGTGACTGAATTGTTCAAGTAGCAACTGTTTGAAATGTATTTTTTTCATATACTTAAAATTATTGTTAGCTTTTTTACAGCATATAGCAAGCACACTTACCGCGTTAGATATATTGTTTATCAGGTCTGTACTGAAAATCAAGTTGCTTCAAATCGATTTGAAATCCCGCACACGATTTTATGTTATTCTCGCGAAACACGCGATTTTTCGTTTTTGGGCGTGATTGTATTTTCTCGTACGAGCACGAGAAAACAGCTGATTTATTAGATTTGTGTTTTGTTTCTTTTATTTTGTTACATTCTTAATTGAAATCTATCTATATAATTAATAGGCGAACATGTTTTTTGTAATCCCTTTTACGCTGGTACCACTACACCGATTTTAATAAGATTTATATGGTTTTAAAGGATTTTCTGTACAGATGTGCAGAATCTATATTTTATTAAAATCGGTTTAGTATTTTGGGAGCTATAAGCGTTTAAAGTTGCTACTAATACATGCACACATATTACACACGCATTTATTAGCTTACAAGTAAAAAAGAAACAAAACATGAGTGTGTGTGTGTGTGTGTGTTTGTATTATTTCTCTTGATCTAACAATTTTTTTCTCTTATTTGTTGTTGTATGAAAGCCATAATACTTAAAGGAAGAGAATTGAATAAAGTGAATTAGCTTGGTTGAAGGGATTTTGTTTATGTTTTTTTAATTTCATGTATTATTTAATTATGCTTGCATATGTATGTAAGTTTGTGTGTGGCTGTGTTAATGAATTTTTTATGACGTTTAGATAGGTACATTTTCTTTGAATCTTAAATTATTTACATTTTGATTCTAGAATACGGACGAGTGTGTCGTCCGTTTGGTATATCTAGTACATATTAAGTGAAAATTAAGTAAATAAAAATGCCGGAAGCTTCATGCTTAAAATACTCTTGCAAGCCTTTATTTAATACATTCTTACGAGTGCTTTGTTTTTATTTATTTTTTCACACGCTGTCATTAGCTTTTTTTTTATTAGTTTTTCTTGTAATAACCATGTACATACTCGTAGTTGTAAAATAAATTTGCACTATTAAAAAACAGCAGCAAACAAACATCACCTTCATAGGAATGTTTATGTTAAAATGCAG
Organism: Tachina grossa; assembly: GCA_949987645.1. Taxonomy (NCBI): domain Eukaryota; kingdom Metazoa; phylum Arthropoda; class Insecta; order Diptera; family Tachinidae; genus Tachina; species Tachina grossa. The sequence goes on from OX465274.1 coordinate 185,524,501, forward strand.
CAGAGTCGATTTGTGTACTTAATTGCTAAATGGCTCTTGTATAAACATTTAGATCTAATTTTATTTTTACCATTTTCCATTGCTTTTCTTCCCTCGAATATATAATTTTGGATCACACATTTTCAAATGTGTTTTGTTAAGACGGATGTTGTGGCTAACCTCAACCTTTTTTGGGCAAACAATTATAGAATTTTAAAAAGAAAGAGTCTTATAAACTTCTATTTTTAATTTTTGTTGTTTGTTTACTGTTCGCTTTTTCGTTCGGAAGTGTTTGCCATTACAAAAGGTGTGAAATCAATTTACATATGTAAGTAGGTATTGGTTTGATTTCGAGATAAAAAGTTTGTATTTTTAACAAAAGGAACATCTTAACATACACACATAATACGTATATTTATACATACTAGATATACCAAACGGACGACACACTCGTCCGTATTCTAGAATCAAAATGTAAATAATTTAAGATTCAAAGAAAATGTACCTATCTAAACGTCATAAAAAATTCATTAACACAGCCACACACAAACTTACATACATATGCAAGCATAATTAAATAATACATGAAATTAAAAAAAAAAAACATAAACAAAATCCCTTCAACCAAGCTAATTCACTTTATTCAATTCTCTTCCTTTAAGTATTATGGCTTTCATACAACAACAAATAAGAGAAAAAAAATTGTTAGATCAAGAGAAATAATACAAACACACACACACACACACTCATGTTTTGTTTCTTTTTTACTTGTAAGCTAATAAATGCGTGTGTAATATGTGTGCATGTATTAGTAGCAACTTTAAACGCTTATAGCTCCCAAAATACTAAACCGATTTCAATAAAATATAGATTCTGCACATCTGTACAGAAAATCCTTTAAAACCATATAAATCTTTTTAAAATCGGTATAGTGGTACCAGCGTAAAAGGGATTACAAAACACATGTTCGCCTATTAATTATATAGATAGATGTATGTATGTGCATGTATACATATCCCCAGTCGGATTTTTATTAGCTAGCTCAAAATATGGGTGACTTTTTGATAACTTATTTATAACTAGCTTCTGAACTAATTCATAAATGATGCAGGTGTGAGTCAGTTGTTTTTTGCACAACTGCCTTCTTCCCGATAAGTATTGAACTAACTTTAAGCTAACTCAAAACTGATGCACAGATTAGTGAGTTGTTTTTTTACAACTACCTTCTTCGATAAGTTTTAAGCTAACTTTTAGCTAACTCAAAGCTGATACAGTCAAAGTTCAGAGAGAAGATGTCAGCATAAAATTCATGTTTATAACTCTGTGCCGTTTATATTTATTTTATATGGCGCGATGGCAAAGTGTTAAGTATGATGGCTGACAAACAAAGTGTTCACGGTTCGATACCCGTTCTCGTTTCTTAAAAAATAATTTAAAATTGTTTAAACTTTAAGCTGACTAAAAAATATTAATAAATAATAAGCTGAATCATAATTAACTAAAAATAACACTTTCTTTTCATTTTTTTTATTTGGCACAAGCTAATTCATAATGAGCTAACTCATGGTTAGTTCAAAACTGGTGCACACGTCCTGCGGCCACTCAATGTTAAATCTGATCACTTTTAACATGCAGAATGGGTGATGATTTTAACCACCTCTGACTAATTTTTGGCTGATAATTAACTAGCTCTGAGTTAACTCAAATTCCCACTGGGTCGTCAGGTGAAATACAAAACCATTTATCTAACAAAAAAATTCAAAATCACATTTTTGATTAATTGTTCGTTATTGCATCGAAATACATCTCCCTAAAGATCAAGGCGAATTCAGTATCAGATGACCTTTTCCGCCCGGCTAATTATCAGCTGTTGATGCCAAGTTGAGCAATTTGAACCAAAATGTCAAAATTTGCTTAGAAATCTTCTGACAGATTGGTTTTGTTTTTTGTGTAGTTGTATTGTTGTAGTGATAAGGTTACCTGATACTGAATTCACCTTTCTATAGATTTTCAAACATTTATCATAACTAACTATTAGCAGAATTACTTCAGTCACTTGAAAAATTTTGATTAGTTTTTTCTCTTTCGTATACAATTTAAAAAAATCAATATAACACCCTAACAAAAACTTTTGGTTTTTTACAACCCTGGTTTTTACCTTGTGAATTAGAGATGGGCGCGTGTCGAATTTTTTCAACACGACACAACCCGAACACGAATATCAAGAAATACGAGACTGCACAACAAGCACGAAATTTAAAAAATCATTTTTTTATATTCAAATAGATACATATTTTTGTTTAATTTCAGAACTTTAAGCTTAAGAGAACCCACCATTATCAACAAATTTTTTGGTTGTGCATGTTGGACGATACAAAATTTTAAAATTTTCTTTACGTGGGAAATGTGCCATATATCCCAAAAATTGTCGATTGCACGTAAAACAGATTTTACAATATTCAGCAATTCAGCTCTATATCTCCTGATATATTCAAGATATGGGAGAAATGATAACGAATTTGGGAAAGAGGACACATTTTTCATATATAATCAATCAATAATTCAATGTTTTTAAAAATTTTCCATACATCAAACCAGAAACCAACCGGCGATATGTATGTATTTTGACCCTAAAAATATTTCAGGTGTTTTATCGTGTCCATTTTGTTCAACACGATACGACCCGAACACGCACGAAATTAGATTTTCTGTCACGAACACTTCGTGTTGAGTCATGCAAGTTCTTGCCAATACTTCGTTGTCAAATTGACAACGACTTTGTGCACAATTTTACAACAAGCGTTGTTGGTACACTTTTGACAATGAATGTGATCAGCTTGAGAACGTATGGTGTCATTTTTTTCCCTGAGTGTATCTTTGATGAAACGTCTCATGACCGGACACTCACCGTCGTGTCATTTTTGTCCGATTATTGGACCCCCCAGGGTGTGGCAACCCCGGGGCCCCAGCTGGGGTGATGTGGCTTTTTCCATTGACGTACCTTTGGTACATTACCCATAGAACTTATGTGTTACTACCCGATGTCTGGCAACAGAGCAAAGGATGTGCACATATTTATAAAAGGAACACAGGTCCTGTTGATGTCAGTTAGGTGCAGCGTCACCTAGAACTGCCCCTGAGTTTAAAAGACGATAGAGGTGAAGCCCTTGTGGTGGAACTTCGAGGTCTGACCAGAGGCTACTTCTGGTGCCACGGTTGCCGGTTGCCCGACAGCCGAGCTGCTTTGAAGTTTTGAGTGCATGTAGCGGTCGTCAGTTTCTTTGCTAAAATGCCGAGTTCGTACTACCCCACGGGGTTAAAGGGATGATTTTGGTATGTGTGGAGTAGGCACTGGTTATTTGGCGACACAGGCATGGGTTCATCTCGGATGTGTGGTTGAGCTGTGCCGGCAATGGTTGAGGAATTCTCTTGGGGGCCTCGCTATGGGTGTATACACAACACCTTAGCGTGGAAGCCGGAGAATTATCGTGGTGGCTGTGGTTGCTACCAAAATCGCTGGGAGAATAGTCTTGGCTTCCCAGTGTGAAATCAATGCTAGTGGTTGGTCTGACGCGGTCAGCCAGACACTATTCTAGGTGCTGTTGCCATTCAACAGAAGCTGCTATGGCCACGGACATAGCAGCAGAGTTTAGATAGCTCAAATTACTTCAGCAAAGTAATTGAATATAGTACAGGGATAACTATATCAAAGATTTGCAACCTTAGGTTCCTTAGGTTCATTCTAAAAGGGTGCATGGGGGCGATGGTCTGGCGTCTTACCTGCACCCGGTGCTTTGGCACCCGTCAGATAAGGCCGTAATGGCAGGTGCTCACGGAAAGCTATTGCACATCTGTCCGATTATTGGAGGTGACCGCTTATGAGAGTTATACACCTTAATTTATTTTAATTTTGGTTCTACAAAACTTGTCCGGTTATTAGAGGTGTCCGTTCATGGGAGGTGTCCGTTAAGAGAAGTTTCACTCTAAATACATACATATACATACTTATGTATGTATGTGAGACATGATTTCACCAAGTTACATATGTTATAGTCTTAATTTATGATGTTTTTTTTTAATTATCTATCCATTTCTTATGTAATACTAAAATAAGTTAGTCGAAAAATCCCGCTAAAAACTAAAATGTTCAAAAATTCGCATTGAATTTAAGAACAAAATAATTTTTTCTCAAATATTTTGAATTATTCTAACGAAATATTGTAGTACGGCCATCAAGGGAATCCCCATTGCTGTAAATTTTCATAGGAAAACATGACGAAATTTTCATTTCCAAATTCATCTCATATGATAGTCTTCAGTTTACAATCGTCATGCAAGTAGAGAAAACAAAATAATAAACAATAAAAAATAAATATTTATTTAAGTATTGTTGTGTTTAAGCATAAATGCCATTTTTTCCTCGGAATTTGTCAGTCCATCTATTAAGTGTTTTTAGTGAGAAGAAATTGATACACTTTAAGTGTCATCAAATTTTTTTATTTAATTTGAGATTATGGCACATGTTGTTGATGAACGCAAGTGAGTGGGATGTTGATATACAGAGATCAAAGACGTTCAACTACTTTTAAGCGACGCCCTAGAGCATTAAATACATATCGCTCATTTACATTATAAATAAAAAAAAAACCAGTTTGACAGAAAATGAGTTTGAAGTTTTCAATTTACACACAACTTAATGGAAAAGGAAAATTTTATATTTCTGTCAAGAGTTCAGTAAACAAAAGACATTTGTATGAAATTTTTACACAATATGAAGAACGATATGACAATTAATTAGCATTGAGTTAATCAAAAATTCCATTTTTTAATTATATCGCATGAGCGATATGTATAGTATACATTTATTAAGGGTTTTCACGATAGCTCGGACAGAGAGTGCAAACTATGCAAATGAATGCAAAAATACACACATTTGCACAACGGTTGCAACTTGTTCATTTGGCTTCGATTGCACTATAAAACCTTGAGCAAAAATAGTAGTGCACATTTACTCAGTTGCAAATAAAACTAAACAGCAACTTTTGACATATCGACCGCTTTATTTTTATTTTGTAAAAAGGAAAATTTTAGTTAAAATTGCTTGTGGTCACGAAAAAAATAAAAAAATACATACATATATGTATGTATATGATTAAACAGAATACCAACTTCAACACATTTTCCACACAAATTGGCACAAAAAAACAGCCGCAGAAACCAGTCGTGAGATAGAATCTATTTTATTTTGAGAGCGTTTTTTCTTATGCTCTCACATATAAATACTTATTCTCACAAAAATGTTACCATACTTTCAATAAATTTCATACATTTTGTAAACAAAACTGCAAAGAAAAATAAGCACAAAAGAAAATAAAACAAAAATTAGAGAGCATTTAAAGTTACTGCCGTCGATGTTATTATGGGCTTGATTTATTTGTCAGCGATTTTCCTGAAGTTGCAGACTTTATTCTGTTTTTATATTTAGTATGTAAATATATTATACATGAGGATAGTGCTACCAGATTTGTTTATTAGTTGCCAGATTTTTTTAAGCAAATCAGATGTTTCTCACAAAATTTCAAACATATTTAAAAAGTACGATCGCATAAATTCGTGCAATTGCCATCATGAAAATTCTTTATGGTTTCTCAAAAACTATGAAAATATATTTTTTATGTATGCATGTATTACATTTGCATGTAATTACATGCAAGGAAGATTAAAATTTATATAACTTCTATTGATTTTTATTTCTTTGCAAACTCAAACTTGAATTCTTACTAAATCCATCCATATGCACTTACGATTTTTTCCTGATTGTATAAATTGTTGATAAAAAAAAAGTATGGCATTCACCTTAACGCGTATGTACATATGTATATATAGACTAATTTACATACACACGTAACAAATTTTATAAACTTACAGAAAGAAATAAAAATGTGTTTGCAAACTCGTGGTGATTGTTGCTAAATTTTTGATGAAAGAAAAGTTTTAAAAATAAAAATAGTTTTATTTATTTTTTATTCGCAACTGAACACTTTATTCGAAAAACAATATAAACAATTTTTTAACAGAAGACTTGAAATTTTAAATTGCATAAACATGTTTATATTGAAATTTTTCTTTAGGCAATCAATTAAACTGTGTTGGTTGGCTTGTTAAAGGAGAACAAGTGAGTGCCGGCGGCGTCAAAAGTGTTTCAGTGTCGATGCTGCTTATGGTCAAGAGTTTGTCAATATGTCTTTAATTTTCAAATGCCACTTTTTTTGTTATAATTTTCTCTTTCGATAAAAAATCATTTATCACATTTTTACAATAGGCCTTCATTTGTTTGTATGTGTGTATGTATGTATTAGGGAGGTAACAATACGCCGTTTTGCCGATCCGATACCGATACTCAAAAAGAAATATCGCCGATACCGATACGCATATTGAAATTGAACTCAAGTTAATATTAACAAAATTCAAGTAGAGTAATTCTCTTATTATACAAAATTACAGTTTAAGAGGTTATTAATATTTAAAATTGATATTTGAATTCATTCTGAAATTAACAAAAAACAAATTATTTTTTTTAACAAAATACATACATGATTTAACATTGAGAGAACATTTCACTACTATGGTGCAAAGCTTTTAATATGTTATTTCTCTTAGTTGTTATGGGAAAAAAAGCGTTGAAAATTTAATTGTTTGTTCAAAACAGCTCTAAAAAAGTTTAAGAAGTATCGTCGTATCGACAGTAAAATATCGCCGATATCGATATATCGGCAAATCAGAAGTATAGCCGATATATCGGAATGGGTATCGGTTAAATCCGTAGTATGTATATTAGGGTGGATCATTTATTTGAAAATACTCGTAATACAACCCAACATGAAAAACTAAAATAAATAAAAGTTTTTAACTAACACCCTTGAACATATTTTAACTGAACTGTAATGAATTTTAATCAGCAATAATTTCTTATTCGTTCTCAAGTTCAGCATTTTAAATTCTTATGATAGAATTAAATATATTATTAATTACATAATGTGATTTTAATGAAAGTTAAACTAGACTTTTTGGCTGAGATAAATGCCGCATTTTTCGGTGCCACCACGCACTTCATTAGCATCCATGCCAATCTACTTGGTCAAAGAGTAGTTGTTAATATCAGATATTTAACACGAACTTTTAATGAAATGGAATACGAGAAATGCTTTTATTGCATATACAATTGTTTACCAAGAAGTTATATCACTCTACTCAAGTATGTTGAACTATTCTCGTTTATTTTTCCAATGATCATCACATTAATTATTTCTTTACATAGAAGTGTTTTGTAGTGAATATTATAACACGTTTTTGTTTTCAACAATTTTTTTTTAAATATTTCTATACCATGGCCGTGATGGCATTTCTCCCAGCCAAAGTCTAGTTTAAACTTTCTTGCCTTGCCTTTTTTAAGAAATCAAATTAATTAACGAAATATTTCATTCTATAATAAGAATTGAAAATATATACTGAACTTGAGAACGATTAAGAAATTCAGCTTGAACACCCCATGGGGAGTTCACAATAGCGTTTTAAAACATGTCTTAATATTGCAACGTTTACATTTTAATTTCTTAATTGGCAAGTTTTTTTTTTTTTTTTTTTTTGTGTAAATCAAATTTAATACCAAGTGTTAAATTTAAAAGTCTGTGCACCATTTCTGTAACTTGTGAGAAGTTCTCGCATCGAGAAAAATTAAATAATTATATTGGTTGTCCCATTTTACACAGGGTTACACCCATAAAAACTTATATAAACTTACAAAAAATATCAATAAAAACAGTTTTTTCCTACTCACCCTATGTTTTACAGGATGTTGAAAAGTTTTTCGACTCGGAAAGTTTGCACATTCTCAGTTCACACACTTCAACTTTTGTTGCTCAACTCGTAATTCAGCTGTAAGAAAAAAAGGGATATTTGTATTTCCATCTCCGTCTTTCTTACAGCTGAATTACGAGTTGAGCAACAAAAGTTAAAACGTGTGAACCGGTACTTGCAGAAACAAACCACTGGAAAGCGTGTCATTTTCAATCTGGCAAGATGGTAATGTTAAAACTGTCATCTCAGCTCTAGTTGATGTAAAATATGCGGCGACGGCTAAGCAAAAAATGTGACTACAAGCCGCCGGTTAATACTTCGATATATTGTGTTTTATGTCGTTGCCTGCTCACAATGAAAATTTGAGGATGGCACAATGTTGCCATATTAAAATTTTAAGATACTCATTGTAAATTTCCTAATTATGTAAAAATTTCATAAAAATATTTTGTATACTCAACTCTGGAGAGAAAAATAAAATTTTATTTTTTAATTACCTTGCGTGAAAATTTAAAACTTCAAATTTGCTTTCTGTAAAACTATTTGTTTTGAGTTATGATGTTATTGAAGTAAATGAGCGAATTTTCATTCTTCATGTTGCTAAAAGATTTTTTGAAATTGCTAAAATTGTTTGGGAGATTAATATCCGTAAACTTACAAACATATTAACGAATATTTACAATCCCAGAATTCGTTGCTCAACTCTTGGGAAATGCCGCTTCATTTCAAAATTAGCAGTTTTAATTGACAAAATTTAATTTACTTTCCATCAATTGTGTGCGTGTGGTTTGCAAACATTTTTTGTAAATTCATAAACAGGCTGTTTAAGTGAAGGTCTAAAAAATAACTAAAATTAAGTAAGTGAAGTCATATCTTTTTTAAGTACTCGTAATTACACATTTTCATAATTGTACTTAAGTTAATTTTAGAATACGCTTATGCAAATGAGCAAATCTTTAGGGATATTTATGAATTTGTTTGCAAACTAAATGTACACACTGTAGACGCGTGTCACTTTATTTTGCACAGTAGCTGGAAATTACACAAGTAATGGTAATAAATTTGTAACTTTATACTATAAAGTTTATGGCAACTTAACTGATTTGTGTACATCATAACACAAGCAAACTGCAGCTTGACACAATTTGAAAAACCATCTGGTTTTCATCTTTAAGTGCAAAATACATATCGCTCATTTATTCAAAGAAGGATCCAAAATGAGCTGAAGGTCTGTCTATGTTGGTTGCTATTGCACATATTTCCACTATTTTCTTATAATTTATAATTAGTAAATAAAATAAATAAATGAGCGATATGTACATACATACCGAATATGTTTGTGAATTTAACAATCTACCCAATTCTACCGAACAAGGCCTGAAATCTACCGAATATTGTTATTTAGTAATTTAAGTCGATATATGTGTAAATTGTCTATTTTGCCACATAGCAGTGCGGCCGCAGAGCGGTCATTTTCTGTCATGAAAATCATTAAAACAGAACAAAGAAATCGGTCAAAAACTGAAACTATGCGTAACCTAATATTTGCCAAAGAATTGTGCCTTGGGGATGAAATATTTATTCCTACCAATGATTTAATAATTTTTGCATAAACGTTTAAATTCATAAATGGATCTTACATATAATCTTTGTAGTTACAAATGTTTGTCAAATAAAAGTTATTTTAGTAGCTTTATAAAACCTATGTACAAAAACTGAATTCTTGTTATTTATGTATGTATATTATTTTATATATGCATAGCATATCTATATAAAGGGTAAGGGGATGACACTTTTTTATTGGAAATGCTTCATTGTTTATGGCAGTTTAATTTCCAATCACATGTGAAGTTTTAAATGCGCTTTTGGAACCTGTTTAGTTTGATACTCCTTGCACTTACTCTTTATATAGGTATAAGTACATACATATAGTTATTTTGTTATTTTTTATGTTTCTTTTAATTGTTATTTTTTATGTTTCTCTGAATAAAAAAATTTCTACCGAATTTCATTAAAATCTACCGATTTATTTTGTCGATTCTACCGAATTTAAAAAAAATTAAGTGTGCACACTGACACACATACATCTGTACACACTTCACTTGAAAACTCATTGAAATCACACCACTGTGCGTTGAAATGTTTCGATGAAAATCTTTTTTCATTTCATTATTTATTTATTTCGTTAGTGTTCAATAATTCCATTTAAATGATTTAAATGTTATTTGTTGTTAATGTTTTTTCGTGCTTTGTTTTCATAATGAAGAGCAAACAAACATCGTTTTTAGCCTGCGCGAGATTTTATGTTTTAAAATGTTTGTCATCATTGGCCGGCCATACAATTTATTTGTGTTTAAAAATATAAAAAAAAAGACAATTAAAGATTTTTAAATAAATTTCACGTTTAATTGAGTAAAGGTTTCTAGGAACAAAGAGTGAGTAGATATTTTCAAAATAATAAATTACAATTTTTCCCCAAATATTTTAAACATAAAAAGTAACGATAATAAATTTGAATAAAAAAGGTACGAGTATTCAATGGAATAATTATTAATTGAGAACAATTATTAATAATAATATAGTTTTATGGTATTACAATTATAAAACCAACAAAAAAATCATTCTGTGGGCACAAGCAGAACAGAATGACCGACCATTATATTTGCCGCTACGCGCTTCTCCAGTGTTCATGAGTGTTGTTTTCCTTGCACTTTTCTGTATACTTTCAATAAACCCCTCCCCCCAATTTTTTATCGTAACTCAACATGTAACTACACAGCAAAAAATGTCAAAAAAGGTAATCGAGTTTGGAATTAAGCATTTTTGGTGGAAGCACTTCCCTACTGGATTACCAACTTAATGATTTTAACAAGGCGTGAGACTAAAATAATCGATTCTTGAGAAGTACTTACATTTTTTTTATTTGTCAACATTTCACGTAATCTTTTTCGTCTAAAAAAACATTCTCTTCATTTAGCAACTTGCACGTCATTTTTTTAAATTTTAAGTAATGTGATTTGTAAGCGAGTAATGAAAATTGGCAATCAGAAAAGTAAGTCATTATATGGCAAGTAGTTCTAATGGTAATGTGTAATTTTTTGCTGGGTACTTCATGACAAGTAAAAAAATACGCCACTAAGAAAAATGGAACGATATAAGCTTCAAAAGCCTATTAAAACAAAATTTCGCAGTAACAGTTTCGGAAAAATAAAGCAAAAAAAATATTTGTAAACACATTAGTTTTTTTTGTTATATCAATTAAATAATTAATTGATTTTGAACCTACAACGATTTTTGTAAATACAATGAACGAAATTGTAGGTTAAAGGAAAATCAGAAAAATATTTTCATTTAAATTCACTCGTATCAACAAATAGATTGTTCAAATTAATTTTTTTGTGTGTGAAAAATGTTGAAATACTAATGTAATACGGACAATTATATACATATATACACTTGAAATTTTCAAAGTTTGTGTTTTTTATGCAGACTACACACACCAATTAATCCCTACAAACATTTGGAAGATATCTTAGCTAGAAGATATAAATACAATATCATATTTTTAGCATTTGGAAGAAAATCATCAAAGCAATACCTTTTTGATATTAATAAATATTCATTTTAGTGAAACTTTTTGAATGAACAGTTCAAAATGTATTGACTATTTACTTTTTCCTTTAACAATGTATTTTTTGTTATTAAAATGTTGCATTTTGTTCAGCCTGGTGTTTTATCACATGCGCAATAAATGTATAATATCAATATGTTTTTAACTAGAATATAAAAAAAATATTTAATTTAAAATAAAAACAATCAGAAAATTTTCCAAACATTAGCTAAGGAAATTCCTTTTTATACTAAACATATGATGACTCCAGTGATGACAAATTGAATTTAGTTGACCATAAAAATTTCTTTAAATTTAAATTAATGGTCGTTTTAATTCAGGGGTGACTTTAAGATATCCTATATCTCTTTCTATATTTCTTCCTTCAGATAAGTTAGGCAAAATTGTACTCTATCGTTATAAATAATTTATCTTCCTAAAGATAATCTGGCAATATCATAAATAATTCTATTAGATAATTATCTAGCAATATCACAGTTTTATCTTCTAGAAGTATTGCATTCGTATTCCTTCGAAGTATCGCCCTGGAAGCACAACCACTCCCAAAGGGGGAAACTTCCGCACAGGGTGACCGATGACATTTTTCAAAAAGTGCCACCAAATAGGGGATTTATCAAAAAAAAAAAAGGGCAAAATTAAAAAAAACGAGAAAACTGCACTAAACTTTTTATTTTTAATGTATTTTCATATAACTCACTCTGGGTGCCCCTGTGGCTGAGTGGTAGCGATGCTAGCCTCTCAGTCCGGAGGTCGTGGGTTCGATTCCCACCATAGACCCTGGGTGTTTTTCGCAGACAAGCTAATCGCTTTGCGAATTTGTTTGTGTTTTAAAAAAAAAAAAAAAAAGGTGGGTCAAAAAGTTGCAAGGCAGTCGAAAAAGGGGAAACTCAGTCGAAAAAGTGGCAAATTGCCACTTTAGTCGGTCAAACGGTCAGGCTGCTTCCGCAATACGAATTTGATTGTTGCCGTAATAATATTTTTATTCCAAGCAATACGATTTCGAATCATTTTCGTATTACGTTGCTTGTATGGATACTGAAATTTAAAAAAAATTTAATTCAAAGGGTATTCTATCAGTTAACGTAATTTTAACTATGTATTTTTGACAACTTGGAAAGCGAAAGTGACAAACTTTTAAAATGTTCAAAAACGCTAAAACTAAAAAGTTCCAAATAAAAAAAAGTCACCAAAATGAAAAAATCGCCGAAAAAAATGCCAAAACGAAAAAAACGCCAACCCTAAAAAAAATTTATTACCTGGTACTAAACATTTAAAAAAAATGTCTAGATCAAGAAAAATATTTGATTATATCGGGTACAGTTTGTATAGTATTACATATCGTTGGTCTCAAATAGAAAGGCCCTGACTCAAATAATTGTAACTTTACAGGAGAAGATAAAAACATAATATTTTTTAAACTTTTGCAATAAACTTTTGCGACGAGGTGTATTTGTGTGAAATATATTGGAATCAGTGAAAACCTCGATTTTGTAAAAAAAATACGAGTTAGGTCATTTCTACTAGAGACCTTCGATATGTTCATTACAGGTATAACCAATTTTTTCGCATAGTACCATGAGGTCAACCATGTCCTAGTAACCACGAAAAACATAATCTTTTGTAATTTTTCTTAAAAAAGTTCACGCACAAATTTGTTTTACTAAACACTTAAAGCACGGACTTCAACTTACAAAAATAGTATTTTTCATAATCTAAAATTATTTCGAGGCCTTCTTAATGCAATATTGAATATTCATAGTTTTATACGGTGTTTTTTATTTATTTTTTGTTTTAAATAAACATATTACTTTTTTTTAACAAAAAGAAAAAAAAAACTCCATCGCGGTTGGCGTGTAAACTTTTTAACCTCAGCGATAAAATAAATATACGTTCCCTTATAGCTTTTTATGCTCTATCGGGACTGTGCTATACCAATTTTGATATTTAAAAAAAAAATTAAAAAGTTATTTCCCTAATGTACATATGTATGTATGTACAGCCCGTACGGAATGCTTCGTGTGCGAGTCAAAGTCGCAATTTATTTACATATCAAAATGAAACATTTTATTACAAACCAGGCTTTCACGGTTCCTTATGCACATTCATCATAAAAATTTGTAAAATTTATTAACTGTCAATAGACATATGTATGTGACCTTCTCGGAGAAAAAAAGGGGTGTGTGAAAATGAAGTTTTGAAAAAAAACGCATTTAAGGTTTCATAACGCATTATCACTTTGAACACACCTTCATTTGGGAGATGCGATTTGGTATGGTTAGTTATGATTGGGTGACGACTCTCATTTCATCTTATTCTACACCCTTTTAGGTACCAGAATCCACTCTTAAGTCCAAACCCTTTTTTTGACACACTAGGTCCCTTTTCTCGGAGAACGTCACATATATTTTTTACGTCTTTTAATATATCAGAATTATCCGTTAAAATTTTTTTATATTTTTGTAAAGCTTGATTGTGTTGTCTAGTGGAATTTATTCGCAGTGCGAAAGATATCGCGCCATAACCGCCAAAATTGCTTAAGCGACATCATTTTCTAAATTGAATTTTTGACCAAAATCGATTATTTGCGATCGTGAATAGTCAAAAAAATGTGTCGCTAAGCTATTTGAGCGGTTATGGCTCGATACATACATATATTAAAATTCAATTTTAAACATGAACACATTTTATTATATTGCAAATTAACACCGAATTTCCTTTAGTGTTTCATTTACAGTTGTAAATTTCTTATAACTACAAGGCACAATGAAATATTTACAAAAATAAATTTGAAAAAAAAGAATCGCACTTCTGTTGCCAAAAGTATTTGACTCTGCGGTAATGAAGGTCAGATTATTACAAAAGCTTCACTATTTAAAGATTTATTTTAAAGGCCCATCTGTGAGTTGCCATATTTATTTATGGAAATTTTATACAAAACAAAAAAAGAAATGTTTTCAAAATAAAAGCAGATTTTTTCTTTTTATTTTATTTTTAAGTTTACTTCACATTCAATCCGATTTGTATGTATTTTCCAGTTAAAATTAAATTAATTCTTTCTTTTTTTCTACATTCATAGAATTTAAAAGATTGATAAATGCTGTGAATTAATTTAAAATTTGGGCGTTGTAAAAAACTTTTTCACAAATTTTGAAATAAACATCATTTACTACAATAACAACATAACTCCGAAAAAATTAGATTTTTGAGTTTATAACACAGAATTATTGTTCATAAGGTTATTTATATTGTGTCAAAGCTTTGTTTAACTCAACTCTTGAAGAAAAATAAAATTTTCTTTTTCCCTTAAGTTGTGTGTAAATTGAAAACTTTACACTCGTTTTCTCTAAAACTATTTTTTTTCGACTTATGACATTATTGAAGTAACTGAGTAATATTTATGTACATTGTATCAATTTAATTGTTTATACAATAAAGAAAAAGAAACGAAACAAATCAAATTTTACTGCTTACGATTAAACACATTGAAAAGTATTTAAATTAAATAGGAATTATTGAAAATTTGGTGGAATTTTAAAAACTTCCTCCTGAGAACAATGAAAAGAACACAATATTTCATACACTTACATTCATATATGTACATACATACGTACACTTTTAGTTGGACCAAAAACAAGAAAGGAATGGAAGGAAATATACATATTTGTACTTGTACACTTCCTGACAAATACAATCAAGCCTTGATTTATTTATTTCATCTGAGAGTATTTATAACCCTGTCGGGATTTGAGCTAACTTAAAAGTAACTAATGGCTAATCAGAGGCGAGTGACAACTGACTCAAAAGCTAACTCGTTTTAAATGTTAAACGCTATTCAGTTTTTCAACGTAATGTCCTCAGAACGAGTCAGTACTCACTCACGCTGCATAAGTTTCAAATAACCACAAGTTAGCTCATTTCGAGTGAGTTTTTGGTTGATAAAATGCAAGTGCACTATTAGTTAGTTGCGAACTGACCAACTAATGCTTAGCCCATTATGACTTATTTTGTGGCTCATCAAAAAAGAAGAAAAAAGGTCTTTCTTTAGCTAAACATTATTTTTAACTTACTAATGATTAACATTTTTAGTCAACTTAAATTTGAAACAATTTTAAATTTTTTTAGAGACGAGAATTGGTATCGAACCGTGATCACTTTGTTTGTCAGCCATCATCTTAACACTTAGCTATTGCGCCATATAAAATAAAGATGGCACAGAGTTAACATAAACATGAATTTTACTTTGACATATTCTCGATAAACTTTGACTCATCTCCGCATCAGTTTTAAGTTAGCTTAAAATTAGTTCAAAACTTATCGAGGAGATGTTAGTTGTACAAACACAACTCACTCAGTTTTGAGTTAGCTTAAAGTTAGTTCAATACTTATCGGGAAGAAGACAGTTCTACAAAAAGCTACTGAATCACATCTGGATCATTTATAAGTTAGTTCAGAAGCTAGTTGTATATGAGTTAGCAAAAAGTCACCTATATTTTGAGCTAGCTAATAAAAATCCGACAGGGGAACAACAGCAAAAGTTTTTGCTCCCATTTACGTGTTATTTCAATATTTACTTTTTTCTCATTTTGTTTTTAAAGCGAAATAAAAAATCAAATTAATTCAATTTAAATTAAAAACAAAACAAAAAAATGTTTGCTCAATATCTTTCATCAATGAAATGAATGAAACATGTTTAAAATACAGACACACACACTCACGCGCGAAAAGAAAAATAATATACAATAAAAACTTTTTATAAAATAACGTAAATTAAAACGAAAAACGCTTTTCAGTTCAAAAATAAGATCTCTCATCATTTTAACTGAATTACAGTAGGATCCCGATAATTCATACTCCGTTAAAAAGAAAATGTCAAGAATTCGTTAAATTCGGTTGCCTTTTTAATTCGTTTTTCTCAAAACAACGCCGGTTTAATATTCTTTATAATCTCTTATAATTCGTAATGAAACTTGAAAAAAATTATGTATGTACCATGGAAAGCCAAAAAGTTACTTTTTGAATGCTCAATACATATCGATACTCCAACGACAATGAGTATGATAGCACATCCGCATCAACAAGCATGCTTACATAAAGGCAACACAAATAAGTGCGGATATCGATAGGTGCGGGTTCGATCAAACAAATGTGCTATAGATATTCGTATCAATACATGTGCGCACAAGCATGTAATGACGAGTATGATAGTAAGAACAATGTTACCAAATATGTAAGTATATAAAAACAATCGTTGTGTATGAATTTAATAAATACCTAATTTATATTATGCATTTTTTCATGAAATCTATTTCACGAAACTTTTTCTACTTGCTAATTGCAGCGCTAGAGAAGACACATAACATGAATTTCTGAAGCATTTTTGAAAACTTTTTTGATCTAATTTGGTTCTCCAGGAGCCTGTTTATAAATGGAAAAATTTTCATACAACCAATATTATGAAAAAATGCGTAAATACGAGGCGGGTTTCCTTATCAAATTTCTATTAAAAAAGTTATATATTGCAAAAATTATGCAAACTCGCAAGGATTAAAACAATAAAAAAAATCCCTAAAGCTGATTATATAAACCTCAAAAAAGCAATAAGTCGAAAATTTGTTAAGCATATTAATCGCGAAAACTTGAAAAAATGCGAATATTATTTAAAAAAAAATTCCAAAACCTAAAAAATGTGAACGAAAATACTCAGTAGATTTTAAAAATCAAAAACAATCCTCACTTACAAAAAGTTGCGAATAATTTTTTAATTGAAAGCCTTAAAATGTATTTAAAAAACACCAAAATTGTAACGAATGTCAAAAACTTGGAAAAATTTGCGACCATGTCGAAAATTAGCAAAAACTTGGTAACATAAAAAAAGATAAAAGATATCATAGTCTGATACTGGTTGAAAATCTTTAAAACTGCCAAAAAACAAATAACTGGGAGCAATCACTTTTATTGCGAAAAAAAAGAAAATATTTGCGATAAATATCCCTAAAATAACTTACTTACTTAAAGATCTACGGAATGCCGAAATGGTGAAAATTCGCTAACATCAAATAGATATGCAGATGGATTGAAAATCGGTAAAATGGTAAAAAAGCCAAGATTTGGCTAAAAAGTCAGTTTCATCTCGAAAATTGGTAAAATTTTAAGGAATGCCATGGTTCAACCTTTCTTCCAATAATTCGGCTCTTAGCTCTAAAACGGAGCGCGTTTCTATACCCGCGGTAAGGACTACGCAGAGTGTGTGTGTGTGGGTAAAACATTTTTATTGAATTTTATGAAATAGTTTGAAAAAAATGTTATTTCCTGAACTATAAAATAGTATTTCTGGCAATACTTATCAAAAAATATTTAAAAAACCGAATGTGCTGCAAGTCATGGGTATGTCGATAGATATGCGTAGATATGCGGGATCTAACGAAGAATGCGCATCGATACATACAAGTATAAAATAAAGTGCGCAGGGGTATACGCAAGTATGAGAATGAATAGATATCAACACGCACTAGCATAAAAAATGTTCGATATGTGCGGGAGTATCCAAAAAATTTTGTATCGATTGGCTTTCCCTGGTATGTACATATATAGCACGAAGTAACTTTTTATATGGATTTTGGTTTAAATTTAAAAAAAATACCAAATAACCGGGTATTTTTCCTCATTTTATGATATTTGATTTACAAAATATCATCATGTCAAAAGGGGGCATACTCATAAAATAATTAGAAATACCCTGTTAATTGTTATTTTTTTATTTTAAAGCGAAATCCGGTTAAATCTAAAACCAGTTTAATTGCTAAAAAAAAATGCTAAATGCCTTGGGGATGCGAATTATCGTGATTCTACTGTATATGAAAATTTTACTTTTTGATTTACTTATGCATTGTTGTTGGGCTTTTCCCAGTAAACAAGGCTGAGAATTGTATGTATATAGTTATGCAAGCTAATTCTACTATTTATTCACACAATCAATATAATGTTAATTCAATTCTACACACATCCAACTGTGGATAATACCTGAAACACAGTTTAGTCGTATAAAAATGTTCATTTTAAAATTAAACTACCAAAAATAGCAAATTAGAACGTGTGCAGCAAAAATGAAAAAAAAATTGCTCAAAAGAATTATACGTTTTTAGCTGGAAAGTTTTTAGATGCAATTTGTTTTTGAAATGTTTCACATTATCATCGTAATGATAACATATGCTTCTATTGTTTTTATGAAAACCAAATTGCTTTCCTTGAATATCTGTATTGCAATATCTAAGTACACGGTACTGCGTCAGGCCAAGTTCCGGCCTGGTTCGAAACCATTCATTCGTCCTCTTTTCATCGTCTCATCACTCTGTTTCACTCAATCATAAAATATAGAAACTCAAAACATGAGAACATCATATAGAGGTTACCTCATATGCAATGAAAGATTCTTTCATTCAAACCAGGGAAAGCCAAAAAGTTACTTTTTGAATACTCAAGACATATCGATACTCCAACGACAATGAGTATGATAGCACATTCGCATCAACAAGCATGCTTACATACAGGCATACATATCTATAGCTATCAACACAAATAAGTGCGCATATCGATAGGTGCGGGTTCGATCAAACAAATGTGCTATAGATATTCGTATTAATACATGTGCGCACAAGCATGTAATGACGAGTATGACTAATGAACAATGTTACCAAATATGTAAGTAAATAAAAAAAATCGTTGTGTATGAATTAGAGACCTGCGTAAACAGTCTTGAAATGTAAATACGTCATGTTTTTTAAATGTATTCACGTCGCATGTATTATACTAAACCAATAATAAATGCTGTCTTACTATAAGCGAAGCACGATGGATGTATTGGTGTACGTGTATATCAGTGTTAACAAGCGATGTCGCCAACACAGCTTGTTTGTAACAAACACTAAAAAGAAGTACTGTTGATTAGTGTATGCTTGTTATTTTTCATATTGTACGTTTGAGTGTGTGTGTGTAAGATGTAGATAGTAAGCTATTATGTGATTAGCCGCATACAACTAATGTTAATGCATGTGTGTGCGTTTGCATGTGCAAAGAAAAAAAAAGATCATACACACATACATGCATGACGTTTGTACACGCGCTCATGCGTATAAAAAAGCAAACATCTCAAATTCTTCTATTCTATACCTGTATACTATACCTACAATACTGAAATAAATTTCTTGCAAATAGTGTTGTTAACGTTTGTTTTAGAAGATTTCGCTGTAGTAAAGCATTTGAAAAATCCCTCATGTCTTAAAAGTTCTTAAAAGATATCTTGTGCAGGACACTAGTATGAATTTAACAAATGTTTAATTAATATTATGCATTTTTTCATGATATCTATTTCACGAAACTTTTTCTATTTGCTAATAGAGAAGACACGTAACATGAATTTCTGAAGCATTTTTGACAACTTTTTTGATCTAATTTGGTTCTCTAGGAGTCTGTTTACAAATGAAAAAATTTTCATACAACTAATTTTATGAAAAAATGCGTAAATACGATTCGGGTTTCTTTAGCAAATTTCTATTAAAAGAGTTATATATTGCAAAAATTATGCAAACTCGCAAGCATAAAAACAATAAAAAAAATCCCCTAAAGCTGATTATATAAACCTCAAAAAAGCAATAAGTCGAAAATTTGTTCAGCATATTAATCGCGAAAACTTGAAAAAATGCGAATATTATTAAAAAAAATTTCCAAAACCTAAAAAATGTGAACGAAAATACTCAGTAGATTTTAAAAATCAAAAACAATCCTCACTTACAAAAAGTTGCTAAAATTCGCGAATAATTTTTTAATTGAAAAAGGCCTTAAAATGTGTTTAAAAAACACCAAAATTGTATCGAATGTCAAAAACTTGGAAAAATTTGCGACCATGTCGAAAATTAGCGAAAAAAAACTTACAAATACTTAAAGATCTAAGGAATGTCGAAATGGTGAAAATTCGCTAACATCAAATAGATATGCAGATGGATTGAAAATCGGTAAAATGGTAAGTAAAAAAGCCAAGATTTTGCTAAAAAGTCAGTTTCATCTCGAAAATTGGCGAGCAACAAGCGCTAAAATTGGTAAAATTATAAGGAATGCCATGGTTCAACCTTTCTTCCAATAATTCGGCTCTTAGCTCTAAAACGGAGCGTGTTTCTATACCCGTGGTCAAATCACTCCCGTAAATATTTAATAGGGCTTTTATATGTAAGGACTACGCAGAGTGTGTGTGTGTGGGTAAAACATTTTTATTGAATTTTATGAAATAGTTTGAAAAAAATGTTATTTCCTCAACTATAAAATAGTATTTCTGGCAACACTTATCAAAAAATATTTAAAAACCGAATGTGCTGCAAGTCATGGGTATGTCGATAGATAGGCGTAGATATGCGGGATGTAACTAAGAATGCGCATCGATACATACAAGTATGAAATAAAGTGCGCAGGAGTATACGCAAGTATGAGAATGAATAGATATCAACACGCACTAGCATAAAAAATGTTCGATATGTGCGATAGTATCCAAAATTTTTTGTATCGATTGGCTTTCCCTGATTCACACATGAAATACCGAAGTATATTTATTTGACATAAAGTCTTTGTTTATTTAATTTGAAAATTTGGCCTGTTTTTATGGTTAAGCAATTGTCTATATTTGCATTTCGTTCCCGCTTTTGGAACTCGTCAGTAGACTTCAAACTTATTATGTTTGTATTTTGTGATTCTCAATATAACTAGTATTAAGATCCTTACTATAAGCATACGAAGTTTGTTAGCTAAATTCAAAAATTTGTTGGGTTGAAGTCTACTGACGAGTTCCAAAAACGGGAAATTTTCTTTCATTCAGTTATTTTAAGTTTTAATTAAATTAAAATTTAAGCCATACTAGCAGACTGACCGATTCACACATCAATATTTTGAGGCACTTTCGGTCTTGTAATGAATCAGTGTTGAATTTTTAAAAATGGGCGGGGTACACTCATCAAGTATAATCTCTTATTTTATGTAATAAGCTAGAAACTTTATAAATAAAAAAAGGGAATCTGTTGGCCTTGTAGGCCATCCAAGGTACACTTTTAAGGTTTAATTAAACGTGAAATAACCATTCCCACAAAAAACAGCTGTTCGAACCAAACTTATGGGCAACACATATTCAACATTTTTAGTTTCAGGCGAAAAAATAGGTTTGATACCGTACTTTTTGGGGAAAGTTCGGTAAAATGAGAATAAGCTATAATTTCTCTCAATAATAAAAAAAAAATTTACAAAGGTACGGGAACACGAAAAACCAAAAAGTTTGGAATAACCCAACCCACAAGTAAATACATACTTAGGTACATATGTACATTAGAGTGACCGTTAATTGTATGGAGACTTTTTTTAATTTCTTCTACTCTCACCCCCCAATCGGTTCAGTTTTAAGTAAAAAAAATACAAAAAATTTCATACCGATAAGTTGCGTTTTAGGGGGTGCGTCCCCACATTGAAAAATGGGCTTGGAGTCCAACTTTGAGGGCCGGACGCAACACCTAAAACACAACTTATCGATACGAATTTTTTTGTTTTGTTTTTTTGTTATGTACATAGACACGCATGCGTTTACTTACATGCTGTTGCATATCTAAAAAGTTTTGTTTCTTAATTTTATATAAAACTTATAAAACTTAGTTCACCACTAGCTTATAAACTTTTTTGATACAACTTTTCAATGTTTTTAGTATTTAGGACAAATTAATTTTACTTTGTTATTGGTTATTTTTCAAACAGCTGATTGGTTTTAGGCTTGCCCAAACTAGCCCAAAGAAAAATTGCGGGTTGCTTCGTGCAACAAGCAGAACAACATTACTCTCTCAAAAGCTCCTGTACGTGCCCAAACTTTGAGTACGGGAACAGTTTTCGGTAAAAATTGGGATCCCGCGGGCTCCCAATGTGGAGTACAGGATCATACCTAATATGAGTGGCATTTGTTCGCCACGTAATTTAAGCGGCCCATACACTACAACAGCATGCACGCACAATCAAGCGATTGAGTATTCATGCTCGAACCACACAACATACCAGCAAGCTGGTGCAATATTCATTTCATACAAAATTGCGGGAAGGGAGGTTATGAATTGTCACACAGTTTTTGCTGCAATTATTATTGGTATGTTGTTAAAATTAGCAGCTAGTATAACTTAAGTGCTAAAATTCGGTTTTCCATTGAAACAAACTATGTTTCAACAAATTATACTTCTTAAATGCATGTTTACTCCATGACAACTTTGCTCAACTGAGCTAATTTTACCATATACAACACAAGCAAGCTGGTACCATGAGCAAAATATCAAACTCTACTTGACATCGCTACAGCAAACCGTACAATCACACAAAACGCCCATAAACGACCAAACCGCTGGCACAAACACTTGATTGCGCATGCATGCTGTTGTAGTGTATGGGCCGCTTTACAGCAAAGACTTTAGGTGATTTTTCAAACGTGTGTTGAATTTACCAGAATTGTACCGCTAATTTGTTCAGTTGTGCTTGTGTTGCGTTTGTTGCTTTAATTGTTGGTTTAAGTGTGTATGTCGAAATTTGTTGCGCAAGCATGTTGCAAAGTGTGTATGTACCTGCCATTAGAAGCAGAATCAAAAAGTTGATTTTTTACATTATCAATTTTATTACAACAACTTTTTACATTTCTATATAACTTTTTTTCTAACGTTTTTTTTTATTACTAATGTTTTTTTTTCTTTGCATAATTGTAAAATTAAGTGCAGTTAAATTTTAACCATCGCTATAAAATGACAGTAAAAATTTATTATTTCTGCGATAAGAAACACGAACAAAGTACAGTACAGAAAAAGTAAATTTCTGCAATAGTGGACCGGTTTATTTTTTCGACCAAAAAGTAAAAGTTTTGAAAGCTTACAGACATGCACACATACATACGTACATATGTATGTATGTATGTACGTATATATGTATTGTATGTATGCAAGTTAATATCGAAATAAAAAAATTATGAAAAAAAAATAAAAAGGAAAACTTTCTACGAAATAAAACTTATTTTCAAAATAATTGGTATTCCAAGTTGTACAACTAAGAAATGAAAAAGTTGAAAAATTATAACCAGAAAGGTACACATATCACGTGTTTCAAAATGAAATAAAATAAATAAATAAACAAAATCGGCGAAACAATGTTTTTTATTCCTTTAGCATAATGCAACATGATATAAGCACAATAATAATACTCGTACAGTCATTATAACTAAATACATAAATTGTGCTATTTTTTTCATATGGGGGTAAATGTTTCCAAGTCACCGCTTTTATTGTCTATTTTGACGACATAGTTAACGGAGATTCTATATAAACACGAGTTTAAACCGCTAGCTTTGAAAGCTTAACTAGCTAAAAGTGCTGCCATATGCAATTTTTACTTTAATAAATCTTGATTGCTCGGGGTATTGCCATTAAGAAAATATTTTTATTTATAAATTTTCGCACATATTTTTTTCTTTATTTGTGACAAAAAAAATATATTTGTGACCAGAGGGCAGAGTAAAGAATAGAGATGACGGAATATGCATAAGTGTAAAAAATCACTTGGTTTGAATATTTTACATATATTTTATTTTTGCTTTGTTCAACATACAATTCACAACCTTAAAAATTGAATAAATTAAACCAAAATTATTTTTTGACAACAAGATAAATTCTATTCGATCTTGTGCACTATGTTTTTTCTTCTTCTTCTTGTTTTTTGTCTTGTTTGGTAAAAAAAAAATAAAACAATTTTACTTACTTAACAACCAACTGGTTATTTTCAATGGCAGCATATCACACGATATGGTGATGGTAAAAATCGGCCCAACAAAATGTCTAAATTGTTTTTTGTATTCACAAAAATTCAGTTTACAACCACATCATATCGCATCACATACCTAAAAATAAAACAAAAATAAAAATAAAAAATAAATGAAAAACGTTTAATAATTATCTCTTAACAAAATGTTAATAATATTGCGGATACATGTGAGTTTTAGAGATTTTTTTCTTTTAAAGCCGACCTTAACCCAATTAGTTTGGCGGACACAAAGATATGTACACACTACGACATGCGTATTAACAACAACGGCTTAATACGATATCCTATTGATAAGTGATGAGAGTAATAAATACGGCCATAAAACCGGAAGAAAAAAAAACAATTTTATGATGGACCGTCGTCATTGACGGTGTTTTTATTAATAACCTGTTAACAAGAAATAAACCCATAAATTTAAAATATTCAAAACAAAATATTTATAAGTACATACTTCATATTTATGCATATGTATGTATGTATGTATGTATAGGTGAATGTGAAATTAGTCGAGTAAGGTTTTTAAAATATTCGAATAAATCGAATAATTCAAAAAATTTCATCCAATATTAATAAAATGTATGTACATATGTATGTATTTGATTTATTAACATATTAATAAACAGAAAAATAAGGACAAAAAAGAAATGTAGTTAAACAAAACTTAAAAAGAAATTAAACCGACTTCAAAAATAAGCCGTTAAGTTAAATAAAATATTTTAATATGTGTTATCTATGTATAATGCTATTCGAAGTCGGTACCAATCAGGTTAGCAAATCCTCTATTTCCTTATATGTATATGCGTTTAGTTATTATCACTGTCTTTGAATATTATTATTAAAGATAACACATATAAAAATATTTTATTTAATTGAATCTAAATAATTTTTAACTTTTTGGTGCTTATCCCAAAAGGTCGGCAAATATTAGTGTCAACATCGCGTCACTTTGAGAACTCAAGGTGTGTCCCAAATTTAGTAAAAATTTTGGTAAAAATGAAGCAGTGGCTCCTGTCACTTCTTTAAGCACAAAATTATCTCATTCTAAGCACCGAAACTCTTCGCCAAGTTTCGTGGGAATTAGATAAGAAGTACATATAATTCAATACTAATATTTCTAGGGCGTAGCCCCGCCCACTTTTTTCAGTACAAAATTAAGTATTTTTCAGAGTTCAAGGTGTATGCCAAGTTTCGTAAAAATCGATAAAGTAGAAGCACGTGAAATACAATATTAAAAATTCAATGGAAATGGCCCCGCCCACTTTTTTATTGTAAGAGTGTGTCTTTTTAAGAGCTCAGGGTGCGTGACAAGTTTCGTAAGAATTGGTTAAGTACAAACACGTGAAGTATAATATTAAAATTTAATAGGTGGGATTGCCCACTTTTTTTTGAATGCAAATTGTTTCTTTTTTGAGCTCAATATGTGCAAGGTTTCGTAAAAATCGGTCAAATAGAAGCATGTGAAATATAATACTAAATTTTATTAGGCGTGGCTCCACCCATTTTTTTTAAAGTTTGAGATTGTGTCGTTACGAAGGACGCATTGTGTTGGGTAAGTTTCTTAGCAATCGAATAAATATAAGATCATACAATCAAATAAAAAAAATAGTGGGCGTGTAGCCGCCTACATCACACCCTCTAAGCCAAAAAAAGACGTTTTACAATCGGTGTAAAGTGTACCGAGTTCTAAGGTAACATAATCAAAAAAAAAATTCAGACGAATTGATAACATTTTTTATTTTCTTGAGATCGGTTAAAAATTAACGAAACATCTTTTAGCATCACAACCTTTAAAATACATCTTTTAAAAATAGTATAGAGATGAGATGTTTGCCTCTTTTTTTTTAAAATGAAACCTGATGGGCTAGTTTTTCTGATCTTTTCCTTTTCTTATTTAAATACTCGAAATGAAAGGGGACTATTACAATAAAAATACGCACGCGGCGACAAAAAATGAAGCTCAGTGTAAACTAAGATAAACGTCACGCCCTGTTAAAACACACGGTCAGCTACAGGATGTCAAATCAAATCTCATCAGATTTTAATGAATTTAGCCTTGCCAGCCGGCGGTTTCGAAACCACAAAACCTGTATGTATAACTGGAGCAGCGTAAGTAACTTTGTAAAGTTAGTTCTATCTGAACTTCAGATATAACTGTGTGTGAAATTATATTTCACACTGATTATTCAATTTTAATAATATCTTCTTCTTTTATTGAATATTAGGGTTTTTGTTTAAATCAAAAATACTTTAAAAGTTCAATGATTTTATGTCAAATCATTGTTTAATAAGCAATGCCTTAATTAAACTGTAATACCAAACAATTATAATTGATTTTTATTCAAAAAATTAAATTTTCAACTTAAATATCTGTAATCTTTTTTAAATTAATAAATCAAGGTTTCACTCTACGCTAACTACTCGTATTTGACAAATTACGATAGAGCAAGCAATCATCATTAATTCATATATTTTTTTTCTATCTTTGCAATATATTTCAAGGTTTATAAATCCAAAAAGTCCGCTTAAATCATAATATAAATCATAAATATTTGTAAACTATACGATACGTGCATTAGTAAAATTGTTCAAAAAAAAATAACTTAATGGATTACTTAAACGCAAAAAAACGGAAAATTCTACTTGAAAAAAAAATCCTCCACAAAAAATCTGTAAAATTACAATTTAAAACGAAACATGGCAAAACATTTTAAAATAAAAGAATAGAACGTTAGAAAAAACAACAATTTGTGATGCCATTGTCATCCGTTGCTGCTGCTGCTTGGTGCTTGTTGATTTTTTCAATTTTTGGTAACACGTTAAACGATTCCACCTTCACGGTTGGTTTAACTGTTTTGTAAAAGTTTTAAGCTCACTATAAAAGTTCATTCATCTTAACAATTTGTATTTGATTTATCCCCCTTCCTCTCTCAATTTACTAAACTGTGTCCATTTGGGTTTCTAATATCTATCTGTTATCTGTCTAATGTATTTCCAGGCATTAAACTAATCGTTCATGCATTCACCACCACCACCATCATCATTATCGTCCTCCTCCTCATTTCTGTTGTTATTTTTTATTTTTAGTTTCAACAAACTTAATTGTTTGTATTAGAAGTTAATAATTATGTACATGCTACGATTTAATAAAAACTGGCACAGCAAAAATGTTTGTTTTATAAAGCGCAGGGGTGTAATATTCTGGGTTGGCAACGCCAACTACAGGTTGTTCCAGTAAGATTTTTGATTTTGACAAAATCGCCATTTTTACAGTTCGAATGGCTAACGCCGTAAATGCTTGAGAGAAACGCAGGGGGTTTACTCTGTAATTCGAAATTAATTTGGAATTTGCGAATTCGAAAGTATTTTCTTTCGTTTCGAATTACAGAGTAGATACACTAGGTTTGTCCATTTCTCGTCGATCCACAACGACACTACATCGTATTTTGCATGAAGGCTTAAGTTTTGAGGTTTTTAAAGTTCATTTAACACAAGAACTCACGTTTACCGACCATCAACAACGCATTGTTTTTGCTGATCGGGTCCTTAAAATGCATCAAACTGATTCGGAATTTCATTGAAAAATCAGCTTGAAAGATGAACAGCATTTTCATTTCGAAGACTGCGTTAAAAAATTCGATAGCATTTTCTTTCGTTTCGAATTACATAGTAGATACACTCGAAATTGTCGCATTTGGGGCTCGGAAAACTAAGAAATTGTTGTTGAAAAGCCTCTTAGTTATTCTCAACTTCTGAATATTTGGTAAGATTTTTAATCTGTCGTTGACTTTACGCATTACTTTGTCGAAAATGAAGCTGGAGCAACTGTTGCGATGAAAGGATAGCGCTTTCGAACTAACATTATATTTTTCTTATTTTAAATAGTCAACGCCCTACTATTTCATTTGCAAAACACAAACTCAACCTATTTGTTGTAATGTTTCGCCCTGTTTATTTTCTTTTCTTTTTGTAACTGGCAAATGTACACATAAAACCAAAAACAAAAACTAAAACAACGATTGCATTTTGGGGCCAAATTGTAGAAATTTTTAAACGGAATGACAAATTCATATTGTATAAACCTTTACATTGGTAGTGGTGCAGCGGCATAATAATAGTTTGCATTGCAACTAGAGATGGGCGCGTGTCGTATTTTATCCATGACACGAACACGCACTACTCAACACGAGGTGTGGGTGACAAAAAATCTGATTTCGTGCGTTTTCGGGTCGTGTCATGTTGAGTAAAATTGACACGAAAACACGAAACGATTTTATAATTAAAATATGTATGAATGAACTTCCAGCACCAGTGCCAACTGGTGCCATATTTTGAAAAGCGACTCTTAAGAAAAAATCAATTAAATTTCGTGCGTGTTGTGCAGTATCGTGTTGACGAAATTTTTCGCGTGCGTATTTCGCACGTGTTGAGCGTCTTGGTATTCGTGCTCGTGTCGTGACGTATTGGAAAAATTCGACACGCGCCCATCTCTAATTGCAACATTAAGGTTTAAACACAGCTTAGCGAAACTAGTACATTAACACATTAAAGCGTTTTCCATTGCAACAACCAGCAACAACATAAAGCACGTTAACAAATTTCATTCGAATTACTTCCTCCATGGAAAAAAATTTTATTTTTTTTTTATCAAACACTTTAAAAATTTTGTATCTCTCAATTATTTTAATTTATCGTTGTTGTTTTCTTTTTTCGCTACTTCACAACAAAAAAAGTTGTCATGTTGTATGCACATACTATGTATGTATGTAGGTGCAACATATTTAACATTTATTGCCAACAAAGTGAATGCAGCTTAAAAAACCAAAATATAAGAGTAAAAGTATATTTATTACAAGTATGTGTATGAACTACCCAACAGAAAAATCTACTGACAACAACAACAAACAAATGAACAGCAACAAATGTACATTGTACATTATATAGTGAGTACATTGTACTATATATAGTGAGTGCTGTTCAGTGAAAATGTTGAGAATTAAGTAAATTTACATGTACGAGTACTCAAATAAAACACCTCAGGCCAGAAGAATCGTGTAAATTTGTAAACACATTACCTTGCAAGTTGCAACAAAACCAAACAATAAGTAAACATTATTGTTACTCGTATTATGCAGCTTAATGTACACTGAGAAAAACTTTTGACAATTTTCTATAACGTAGTTAGATGTTTATGTAGATGTTTATTTATTTTTTATTCGTATAGATTTGTCAAAAATTCTATAGCCGAAGTCCAAAAAATGTCTTTCATAATAAAATCTAAAATTTCCTATTCTAAGATTTCGTATAATAAAAATGTTTAAGATTTCAAAGTGTTTTCTACATGAAAATGTTTTTTTTTACATATTAATAGCTCTATAAAATTTGTAATATGAATAATATAATCATTATAAAGGGTGGGCAAATTTGAGTTTAGAAAGTAAATGGGCTTAAAAACACATTTTTTTTGACAAATTCAGCTTTACTGATACTAATGTAAAATAGAAATATGGGAATTAATAATGAATTATAATGTCTACTTCTATAATTCAAATTCTTTGTTCAAGAGTGTAGCGTTCCATTGCTAAAATTTCCCATCTTTTTACAAAAAAAATGTTAAAGGATGACAGCTCTATTCTTGACATTTCATCATTTGACAGCGAATTTACTTCCTAACCTAAAATTTGCCCACCTTTTAATATAGTTATGGCTGGCGTTTTTAGATATAACATAACATTTTTAAAATTTTTTGAATTGAATTGATTGTTAAAAAATTCTAAAACATACTGCTAAGTGTATAACTTGCGGCGTAACCAAATAAAGAAATTTTAAAATTAATCGTAAAAATTATAAAATGGCCACAACGAAAGCAGCGCTGGGACTAAAGGTTCAATCAGACGTGCCATAACCATAGAAATCAGTTTTTCGAACCAAACTTATGGGCAACACTGTATTTGATTAGAGGTGACTCGCCATAACTCCATAGCCATTACTATATAAACCAATTGAATTTTGGTTTGATTATGGCCATAGCACGTCTAATTTAAGCTTAATTATGCACACGGGAATTTCAGTTAATCACCTTTTCAGTTTCCCAAAATTTTTATAGCGTTAAATTACGTCAAAATAATCAGACATCAGGTTTAGAGTTTTTCACCTCAAAAATCTTGAAAATGTTTACCTCACCCAAAATTCACCAAAGAGTAAAGGCCGGGGCACAATGAATCCGTCATGCGTTAAACTTCGCCTTTTTCAACTGACAGCTAAGTTGAAATACATGTTTTTTTATGAGGTCTGTTACATTCAGTACGTGTCCGTCAACGCAAAGTACAAAATTTAGTCAACTTTTAGCGTACGTTGAGTAGTTTGACAGATATTGGTTGGATTTTTTTGTATGTTCTGATTTAGATTTTTGTGTTTTGTGGCAGCAAAAATAAAATTAAGCAACAGGAATAAACGAAATAAATACAAAAAGTGGAGTTTAATAAATAAAATGGAGAATCGACCTATTGAAGCTGTTCAAATGCTTCCGTCAATAAAGTACTAATTGTGCCGACCTTCTCCGTAGTTGCGTTAATGTCAGTTGAAAAAGGCGAAGTTTAACGTATGACGGATTCATTGTGCCCCGTCCTTAAGAGGGGCAGCGTTACCATATGTGAAGATTTATCTTATTTTCGAAGTTTTTCGGGATGTTAACAAGACTAAAAGATTTCTTTGTTAGAAATAAGATTTTTAATAATATGATATTTGGTACTTTTAGTATATTATTTAAAATCCTTTTGACTAAATTACTGACATATTTTCTTCTTTCCGTCATCAAAAGTATGAATTATGTGCATACATATATTTATCTTATACATGTTCTATTCAGTAAATATTTTGTGTTATTTACCTTTATGTTTGTTAGTTCATTTGAAACGAAATAAACTTTTCCTGAATTTGAATTCAGTGTAACATGAATTATTCAGGGCAATCATGAATAAAATTCCGCGACAAGTTTCTCCCTTTTCCAATTAGAAGTTTTTGTTTTCCCCATTACTTGCTATTGTTTGAAAAATTTCTGGCGGAATTTTATTCATGATTGCCCTCTTGGAGTTTTATGCGATTAATTTTACCAGAAATTTCATAATGCAAGTTTATAATTTTGTTTGTTTATTAAAGGCCTATAAAACAAATTTTTTCAGGGAAATTGATTTTATAAACCTTTTATGACGAATATATATATAATTTTCAAGAAATATGAAAATCGTCGGTCTATATTTAGTGGAATTTTGACAATTTGGCCATATGCTTTAGATCTCATATTTTGCCGGTGTATAAAATATGTATTTAAAAAATTCTTATTTAAAGTAAATACAGTGGCATTCCGGTTTAACGAATACTCAGTTTAAGAATTCGCTATTTAACTAACGTACGCTCAAGGTTTTCTCATTGAATACATTATAGAACGAATAAATAAAAAAATGTGTACTCGATATAACGAATTTATTAATAAATTGTTCAAAATAAATATAAAAATGCGAGAAAGAAAATGAATGAATATATATATATATATATATATATATATATATATATATATATATATATATATATATATATATATATATGTAGTTAAATAGTTGTTTATGTATATTATAGAGAAGAAGCTTATGTCAATCTAGTGAATTCGAAAACAAATAGTAAATTTAAATATTTGTGAAGACGATAGCAAATTATGAGATTTAAAAAATCATATGCAAATAAAATTTAATTTTTTTAATTTAGAGTTATAATATTTACATACATACTGTAAAAAAAAATTAAATATGTTTGTATGTATTAACAAAAAAATATGCAATAATCTCAGATAAAATTCATAGCTTCACTAAAACTGAAATATTGAAATTATTAAAAATTTTAATGAGGAATAATTTCGAAATCGGATTTAAGTTCAAATTTCAATTTTCAGTTCTTATAGAATGAAATATTTGTATTAATTAATGTGATTTTCTAAAGAAGGCAATAAAAATTAAACTAGTATTTTTGGTGCTGCCAGATAATAACACCAATTTCAAATCGAAAATCGAATGCAACTCATAATATGGGCCTTTTGCCTTT
This sequence comes from Tachina grossa, assembly GCA_949987645.1. Classification (NCBI taxonomy): domain Eukaryota; kingdom Metazoa; phylum Arthropoda; class Insecta; order Diptera; family Tachinidae; genus Tachina; species Tachina grossa. The sequence goes on from OX465274.1 coordinate 185,556,926, forward strand.
ACCAAGAAATTTTTACATTTTATTTAAAGTGCTTTAGAATTCTCCTTGCTACAGATCAATTAAACTGTTATTTTAATTAAATTCTTTCTTTATTGTTTTTTTAGACTTGAAGAAGAAAATAAGGAAGAAGCTTTTTATAGTATTTTATGTTTATTTTTAAGTGCTTGGCATTAACTTTTACAGAATAATGTCAATATTTATGACATATGAGACACATGAAAAAAAAGTCATTGAAGTCTAGCAGCAATCATCAAGTGTGCACACATTTTAAGATTCAAACAAAACCACAAGGAACTACAACTATCGTTAGCAAATATTATTATTATTGCTGTGATTGTAGTGGAGGAACATCATCATCACTACGGCCTATAAAATCACACACACACAATACAAAAAAAAAATATCAACAAGAAAACGAAAAAGAGAAACTCTAATCAACTTTTAAAAATCAGCACCATCATTTTGAACTCTTCAAAAAGCCATAGTGACAACATGCAAAGAATAAAAACATTTTTATTTTCAACAATTGGATGAAGATGTAGTGTGGGATTCTAAGACATCACAGAGATTTGAATCAAATTTCCTATAAAAAATAGTACACTGTGCTACATTAGTAGAACTACGATTAACTTTACAGCTAAAACTGTACGGCTCATAAGTATACATACATATATCCATGATTCGACACCAGTCACTTTTTTTGAAGTACCACGGTTGAACTTTTTAATAATTTCCTTACACCACTTTACGCGAGCCTTTTTTTTTTGAGCGATTGATAAATTATGGGGTATCCAATGAGAACAAATTCTTTTTAATGCAAAATCGAATGTTTTGAAGTGGAACTAGTGTGCAAGGATGCCTCACAATATGTCACATGACGATCTTGCATTATCAGTTCACGCACTTCATCGGTGTTTTGTGGCACATCAACCGATTTTGGACGAATTCACTATGCCAGCGATATACTGTGGCTTTTGATGGTGCTTTATCGCCATACAAAGAACTGAGTTCATCGAAACATGCTTGTTGAAATAACAGCAGTTATCAAAATTATGTTATTGCTAGTGGAGACAGCTCATTGCAGTTACTTGAAATATACATATCTATGTTGCAATAATTGTCAACGCATTTTCGTTAACAATTATTGCAAACATAAAACGTCAATGTCGATGTTAATTTATGTTCGACTTTTCTGTATAACATTTGACATTTACATAATATTAATGAAATTGAGAAAATAAGTTGGAAAAAAAGGAAAATAGTTTCTTAAAAACGTGTGTAGTAAAATAAATTGTATAGTAATAAGTTTAATAAAATAAAAAATTGTTCGATTAACCAGATATTTACAAGCGAATTATATTTTTTCAATACATCTTCCCTGTTGACTTTTTCCATATTATGAGATACGATTTCCCATAGCCTTAACATAAGTAAGGCAATCAATCAGCAATATTTTTATAAATATTGCCAACATATGTATTTATTAATAGTCGAGATGGGGAGTAAACAAAACAAATAGTACTTGTACATCAAAACGATATGGTGTTGCCAGATTTTAGCTACATTAGCGTTGCCAGTTCCCGAAAGATAAATAGTTCTAGTCGTATAGTATATCGTATTTTACTCTCTCTCCAAATTAAATGTTTTCAAATTTAAAAAATTTGCAAAGATTTACAATTAATATAAAAATATTTAAAACTAGCTTTTTGAATCCGACGCTGCGCGTCTTCCGATTACGTTTGGTTGTAGATATCCATAGAAATTACCCAAGTCGAATAAATAGACAGGTGACCTTATCGCTACAACATGTACAACATCATAAAGATTAACATGTTGCTCATCTGGCTTCAAATTACCATATTTCTCCAAAACAGTAAATTTAACTTTTTCATTTAAAATGTATTAGAAAAAACAGATCTTGTGACAGTTTGGGGTCAGCTGATTATTACCAGGGCTGTTTCTCAATTCGCCTTGGAAATTTCTTATGAAAAACTTCCTGTACATATTTGATACAGTTTTTTTTTTGTATTTTCCTTTATTTATGAAAACTGTCCTGTCGGAGAATGTGTGGTTGACTACAAAAATATTTAAATTATAGTTAACTTTTCTTAGACTGACTAAAAGCTAACTGCAATGTCATCCAGAACAAACCCAAAATGAATCCTTAAAGCTACGGTCACACTTGTCAAACATTTGCCCAAAAAAGCGTAACCACTAAATGCCAATGAAAAATCTTTCAATTCAGACAAAAGTTTGTCAAGTTAAAGAGTAGAAAATATTGTTGGATTCTATGACAATGTCCAGTAGTTGTGTTCAAAACTGTTTAATATGATATGCAAGTGTCTGGATTATAACTTTTTTCATTAGTGTTTGTTGGTTACGCTTTTTTGGGCAAATGTTTGACAGGTGTGACCGTACCTTAATTTGAGTACGTAATCGAATTTGATGCCAGCGAAAAAATATATTCTCAGCTATTTTGCAACTCATTTGAGTTTTATATTAACATTTTGCTGTTGTTATTTTTGATGGTACCTTAGCTGAGTGGTAGTGCGTTTAGTACACAACGTGTGATGATAGATGTTCGAACCCCAGAACCAGGTGATTTAAAAACATCAACTTTAAGTTAGCTGAAAGTAATGCAGAGTGAGACATTTGAATACCATCTAGGACATCGCAATGTTAAAGTAGTCAGCTGATTATAGGTATATTAAAAGCAATCCAAGTATCAGTCAGTACTAGTTGCGAAATAGTTAGCTTTTAAAGTTAATTTAAAGTTAACGTAATTTCCGACAGGGATATGAAAATACTATAATATGTAAAAGGTTTAGCATAAATGAAAAAAATCGTGATAAATAAATAACAATTATAAAAGATTTAATTCCAATAAAGTATGGCTAATAAGCTTTAAAAATACATATAATCCTTGATCTCAATCCATATTCTTTAAATTGTTTTTTGCAGTTGTATTTTTATCATTTTATATGCGAAGTTATTAAGATTCTGCAGTTTGGATGGAGCAACATGAAATAACACTTTAAAATATCTTTCATTTTAATGAAATCTAGTGTGGTCTAGTGTATGCATGTATGTATGTATGCATGTATTGATGTATGTATGTATGTATGTACACAAATGCCATCCGCATTCATACATATGTAGATATTTGGAGAGTGCTTTGCTAACGATTGGTACAAGCGACTTTGAAATCTTCTGTGATAATAATAATAAGATCTTATTTAATATGTGACATGTGTCATGAATTTATGATTGCCATTTGGTATTATTCTTGTTAGTGTTAGCTTAAATTAACTAACTAACAATGAAAGGCACTCCTCTTTTGCATGTTGATTTAAACAGCAGTGGATGAAATAAAACCACAAATCATTATAATTTGTTTCATTCGAAATTGGTGCATAGATACATACATATGTATGTATAAGAGTAGGCAATTTTTGTTGGGGATACTAAAATGGATCTCCGACTCTATGTGACGTATGTATGTTTTTTACATAATTTTTTAAATACTCAAAACACTAGAACTAAGTAACTATTAATAAATCAGTGGAAGTTAATCTCTCTTTTTGGTTTAAAATGAGTTTAAACTAGCAAAGCTATAAATCACTACAGTATTTAAACCATCTGTAAACGCATAAAATTGGGCGCTTAAACTACCAATACAGGCCATTTGATTTTGTTACTTACAGACCATATGTTTTCCATTAAAGGAGCACTCAACTTTTTTAAAAACCTCTACTTTCGCTTCAGATCCTGTTCGATATGTTTTCTTTTGCACTCTATTGTTTTTTATACTATTCTGCTTCGCCAAGCATAAATATAATTTATTTTTCAGTGAAATTTGGCGATTTTTAATTAAAATTTTTCCCCTTTTTGATTGTGCAAAGAATTGATAGCTTGCTGCAAAACAGCTGCTTTTTGACGTTTATTTTAGTGTTAGTTTAAACCACATATAAATTTCAACTAAACCAGCGTTTAAACTTTCACTGATTTATTAGCCCTTAACCTAAGTTTCGAACTTGGTTTAAAATTTGGTTTTGTCTTTCGAACGTAATATTCTAGAAAAATGAAACGCATGATTTTACACTCTTAAATTTTTTTTTACATTTGTTTAATTTTTCGAAATTGCAAAACATTGAGGGCAGTAATTAATAAAAATCGGCGAAACATTTTTCCCGGAGAACAATTTCAAACAATAGCAAGTAATAGGGAAAACAAAATAGTTCAAATTTGGAAAAATAGAGAAATTTCATGATTACTCTGATGATGTATTTATTACCTTTGTCCCCCAAAAATTTGAAAAAAAAGTGTCTACGCCAATGTGTGTGTATTTGTCCTGTTTTAGCACTTAATTTTAATTTCTCTCAGAGTATGAAATCATTCTAATTTTATAGTCAAAATTTAGATATTAGATTTAGTAAAGTAGTACATATGTATACTTATGTATATGCATACGTAGAAAAAGCACTATTTTTTATTAATTTGGCGCTGCATTTTAATGTGCATATAAAGTTAAATTTTTTACTACCTAATACGAAATAAAATAAAAACATTTCAGTTGACAATTATGAAATTTTTATGAAAGTTTCTTCGTTTATTTTCCCAGCAAGATTTGCAATGGGACAAAAAAAAATTAAAGTACTCTTCGGAAATGAACGTTTTAATTGTATAAAGCGATAAAAGATTAGATCCACTTGGTCTCCGCTACAACTCGCATGCTTTATATTAGAAAGCTTTTGTTGATACACCTCTGAAGAAAATTTACATATTTAGCATAAAAATGGAAAATGTTTTTTATTGCCTCCAACCAGCTACGCATCATATTTTAAATTCATAGCATACGTATAGATACAATGTATCGATGCATTAAAAAGTGCATATTTTTCAACTAAATTTAATATTCGAATCAAATTAAAACATTTTTTTTCAATAGTTTTCGGCTTTTAAATTTCGCTCAATGTTATGTTTTCATTTTTATTGACTTGACGTGACTTGAAGCCAACAGCTAAATGGTGAATGTTGCAAGAAAGAATGTCGCACTTACTATGCATACATACATAAATAAATACAAAATTTAAATTTCATTACATTACCATAAATGCATGTCTGCACAATTAATGCACATACGTATAAAATATTCATTATAATTTAATTATAGAAACTGCAAAATTTTCTGATTTGAAATTAATTGTCAACGCACTGTCGCTTTCATGCTTACTTAAACGTTTGCATGCTTAGTCCTAGTTTACACTATGCAAGTCTTATTGCTAAGCTGATTAGTTTGTTAGGAGAGAGAGACGAGGGGAAAAGAAATGTTTCTGTTCCCCTGGTCTTTCTCTCCATCAAACTAATTAGCTTAGCAATAAGACTTGCATAGTGTAAACAAAGAGTAGAAGAAGGACGTAGAAAAATATTCGATTTTGGTTTTCATGTGTTTTTTTTTTCATATTTCTCTGTACACCAATTTCTGTTCTTGTTGGTACGTTTTATTGTCAATCTGCTTATTGGCTTATTGGCTATATGACTGCAGAGAAGAACTAAAATTTAATTAAAAAATTAGACATGCAACTTACGAGTAAAACCATCGTTTGAATGCAAATAGTTTTTGGTAGCAATTTCAAAAGGGAATTTAGAAAAAAGTCGTCATCGTGTAAATTAGGTGTAAGTGACTTGTATCATCTGCAACAAAATTTAATGAATAGCACAATATATCTTTACCTTAATATAGAAAGGTCCTAACTCATTATTTTGTTGAAATCGAGATTTTTGCATTTTTCAATACATTAGATGTTCAGATGAGTTAGGGCATTTCTATATTAAGGTAACGATATGTATGTAAATCATCTGTCATTGAAATTTTTAGTTTAATCTTATGATTAGCGAGAAATCAGTGTTCTATTGAGGTGTTTAAGCCTTTATCTGTCAAGATTTTCTTTGACTTACTCTTTGGAATTTTAATGAAATTTGCTTGTTAGCATTTTCTTTTGACAAGCCGTTCTCTTAACATTAATCCAAATATATTAATAACTCTTTTGAAGAAATTTAATTGAAATGTTTACGGAAACATTTTTGTATGCACACTGGTGCATAATGATTTTCTTGTAACTTATTAAGAAAAACCTCTACAGAACAACAAAAAAACGTCAAAAAGCAAAGACAAATTTATAAGATAAAAACAAAATGATAACTTTTTGTTGCCAGGAAAAGAAAAGGAAGGAGTTAAAACAATGCAAGCCCATACAATCTAAATATTAGTGTGAATAGTGAATTAAATAGTCATTTATATGTATGGCATAGCACAATAACACATTACAAACTTGAAATAAATACTAATATTAAATTAAGTAATTGTTATTTCTTTATTATACCTATATTCTATACATACTTAATATGGAGGAATAATGAATATACTACGAGTATATGTAGTGAAGCAAATGTGCATAATTTTTGAATCCATACATACATACATACTAGGGATGCCAAACGGGAAATCCAGAGCCCGGAAATCCCGGGATTTTCGGAATTTGGCAAATCCCGAATCCCGGGATTTTATTTCCGGGATTTCTTAGCAATTTTTATATAAAAACTTTATAAATTCAAATTTTCGTTGATTTTAAGTTATTTTTTATAATATTTAAAAGTCCCATACAATTTTATACGTACAGTTTTAACAATTTAATGACTATTCGTGACATATTTCTTATAAATGAACAACAAGAGCAAAATAAATTAACTACTTTCTTACAGTTATTTTCATCAAAGGTGCTACAATATATGTACATTTTAAAATTATTTTGAAAACAAATGAAACATATTACCTTTGGAAGGGAAATAACATTTGAAAAATTCATAAGTTTGACAAATTTATTCCGTCTTATTCTATATTATGAGGGCAATTATAATTCAAATTCCACGAGAAATTTTTCCCGGGGAATAATTTCAAACAGTAGCAAATAATAGGGAAAACAAAAAAATTTAATTGGAAAAGGGAGAAATTTCTTGCGGAGATTTATTCATAATTGCAGTGTTCTTATGTCGACTCATTAACGCTAAAAAAATTAGCCATTATCTACTTGTCGGTTACAATTGAGTACTATTGACACCTCCTTACAATTGGAGTAGAATACAATACAAGGCAAGTGAAAACTTTTTGCTGTCGGGTTGACGTAAAAGCGAGAAATATTTACAGAATAATGCGGAGTATTTTGTCTAACAAACTGCTCGAGTGTGTATGTATGTTTTTTACATTGCACTTCAAAATTATTTTGTTTTTTATTTAGACCGTTTAGGTAGTTTTTGATACAAACCTAAGATCAAACCCATTTAAATTACATGGATTTGATAAATAGCTTTAGTCAAAAACGACCGACTGAATGAGTTCGACTCAATTATAGTTGTATTCGAGTTGCAGAGTAGAAGGCCAGGACACTAATAAACCATATTCCTCTTAGCGAACGTATGAATACATACATATGGATCTGTTGAACTTGTATTTAAAATTTTTCAGTAGAGCAAAAATACTGTTCAAGTGCTCAGACAAATTTTTGCTAGGAACACAATTGGGACGAACGACGAATGTTTCGGTGCGAACTTTCGTCATAAAAAATAAAACACATTTGTTTATATGAAAATGAATACAACACCGCCGTAGAACGAAATTCGTCGTGCGTGACGAACTCTGAGATAGATTTATTTCCAGCGTTGTCAACTTTTAAATTTCAAAAAGCGCCGAAACCAGGAAAAAAGCGCGTAATTTAAGAGAAAAAGCACTAAATTTAAAATTTTATTATTTTATATAAAGAAATTTTACACATCGTCGATTGGTTATTGGTTTGCTGCAGACGAAATGTATTTTGAATATACTGTCCCGCAAACCAACAACCAACCGACGACATGTACATAAAAAATATAGGAATCGGTTGACCTTGCATTCCATTCCTAAGATTTAAAATTTGAGGCATCCGATAAACATTTGATTTCTGTAAGAATAAGTGAATTTTTAAATCAATGAACAAACGAATCTCTCGAGTTTAGTCAAATTGGCAGTAATCCACAAGTCTTTTTGAGGTTAAGAGCCGATTACTTGTACATTTTGAGCTCGATGGGCTTAGCTTAGTTTTTATTAAATTATGCTGTGGAAACATTCTCTCGGCTGCTATGTGACAAAGATAATAAATTTTGAGCGAAATAAAAATGGTGGCTTTCTGCGTTTCTGGATGTAACAGAAGTTTGATGGGAATGCAAGTTTTGATAATGCCTCAAACGAGTTCATATCAACTGAATCTGTCAAAAGTGGACTCAATATTTTTCCCATTGCATTAAGTGAATCAATCTTTCTCCACCCATTGTCTATACTATACAAAATTTCGCTACTATGCTATATTTGAGTAAATACTTGTATTATGTCTTCTTTGTTGTATGGCAAAACACTGTTTATATTAATTATGCTTAAAATGTTAAAGTTTGATGGTAATATGGCACGTATTTATTCAACAAAACCTTTTAAAATCTTAGTAGATTTTTTTCAGATGCTATATTTAACTTCAGAGCTTAGGTTTTTGAATGAAAGACTTCCTCGAAAAAAAATAGGTAAAGAAATTTTCCTTTGAGCTTTTGGTTTAGTGCCACCGCCTCGAAACAAAAAGCACCGAAACTGAATTTAAAAAAGCATTGAGCACTAACTTCAAAATTTGTTGCGTCGAAAATTGCAAAAAGCACTAAAAACGGTGCGAAAAGCACCGAGTTGACAACGCTGTTTATTTCTATTTTGTACGCCGACGAACGACGAAAAAACAATATTCTCTCCCTCTCTCTTTACATCAATGCTGCCCACAGAGAGAAAACCGAGAGCAATGTATAAGCGTATGTGCATTCATTTGTACAAAAAGCCGATTGATGTTCGGCACTCTGGCGCTTCTCTGGCCTGCAGTGCTTTACATACACAACAACCAGTGTGACCAGAATTTAAAATAAAATTAAACTAAATCACGTATGTCTTTAATATATTTTTAGAGAATACGCCATTTGGATTAAAAAAGGCTAAAAAAGCTAAATCCGTTTTTAAAAAAGCTAAAAAAATAAGCTAAGAGCTTAATGAAAATTTTCCAGAAGAAATAGGCTAAATTTAGCCCAAAATTAGCTAATATGGTCACACTGACAATAACCAACTTTATCAATTATAACAAGGCGAATTCACATAAGGTGATCTTAATTCGCCAGCTGACATAAATTTCCTGCTGTCAAATGAACCAAAACGTTAAGAAATATTTTGACAGCAGGAAATTTTACACTAACAAATATACAAGGCGAATACGCAGAGTTGCAAATCAAGACCACCTTATATCAATTCGCCTTGAATTATAAGAGCTGAATTCGCTGAGTAAATTCGTCGTTATTGTGCTTCACACAACGAATCTACGCAGCGAATTCTTATTGACGAATTCGTCGATGTGGACGAAATTCTTCGTTCGTCCCTATAAAAATGTGATCTTTAGACGTAATTAATCGAATTTGATTAGAATAGTGTATACATTTCTTTTAATTTTTCGACATGTTCAGTCTTATTACCGTTTTCATAGTCGTAACGAAATCGATGAAAAATTAGATAATGCTTGGTATACATACATATGTAACAACCGTTATACTTGTTGTTCATCAATCGCAATTAAAAAAAACGTTAGTAGATATATTTTTAACAAAACAATATTGTTTTTGCAACTTATTTGTATGAAAGTGAATCCAAAAATTTTCGTAAGTCAACTTAAGGGGTAGTGCTAAAAGTCCACCGATATGTATATTCGTTTTGGTTTAGATAATAGAAAAACAAGTTTTCATATTTAGTTATTGTTTTCACTATAAATTCTCTAACATCAAATGTGATTAATCAACTTTAAAATAGATGAGAAAAATTCTTTTGATTTTTATTTCATACTCGTATTAGAAAATTGTTCACTTTGGGCCTGTGCCAAACGGTAGCAAAGTACTAGTGTAAGTAAATTTTTGACACTTCTGAGGTGAATAAAATTTCACTAGCCCTGGGGGCTAGTAGAAATTTTGACACAACAAATACATACAAGCTGCAATAAAAGCATGGTATCATAAAATTTAAATCCACCGCCGTCGCTTCGAGCCGTCGCCTAATACAAAGATTTTTACGTCTTTTAAGTTTAATTAGACTGTGAAAAAATCATTGTTTATTTTAGTTTGCGAAAAATGTTGCATCATGTATATAATGTTATATAATTTATTGCTACAAGAATATTGTTTTATATAAAAATGTACTCTTAAAAATTTGTTGGTAGCCGGCGGCTTGTAGTCAGGCGAAGCAAAACCGCCGCCGCAGCAATTGTTTCATCAGCTTCTTTCTATACACAAGCGAATTTGTCAAAATTTTACATTGTCAAAAAAGATATCATTTGGCACAGCAGAAAAATGAAATTTTTTCCCCACAGGCAAATATTTTTTTACCATAGTACTTTTCTACCATTTGGCACACGCCCTTTAAAGAAAATTGTGCAATGATAAATTATGAACATAAAACCTTTTAAAATGCATTAAATTGTTATTAAAGTAATATTTATTTAAAAAAATAATTTATTTTACGAAAAATATTTAGATCCCGAAATCTCGAAAATCCCGTGATCCCGATTACAAAATCCCGAATCCCGGGATTTCCAAAAATCGATCCCGATTGGCATCCCTAATACATACGTATTTAAGTATATTGCAATCGAGTGCATCTCAACGATAATAAAGGCTAATCAAAATTAATAAATTAAACAACTGTTTTTTTTTCAACCGTAATCATTAATTATTTTGGAATTTTTATATGTAAAATTTAAGTCATTAATTTTTTTCGGAAGAATAAGTCCTAGTTTACACTATGCAAGTCGTATTGCTAAGCTGATTATTTTGAGGGTAAGAGAGACGCGTTTCTTTTCCCTTCGTCTCTCTCTCACCCTCTCTTTTGACAAACTAATCAGCTTAGCAATAAACAGCGAGGCCAATTTGGCGCGTTTGGCGCTAGATTTAGCGCATTTTAACTATGCCAAGCGCGCTTTTTTCTTCTTAGCGCGTTAAAAAAAGCGCTAAATTAGCGCGTTTTTAATAAAGTCAATAATATCATTTCAGTTCAATATTTTGTAACTTTTTTTGTATAAATTTAACAATTTTCTAATATCCATATCGTATCAAGCGCATTGACTCTCTCTCTCTCTCTCATACTTATGATCTGAGTATATTGAGTATGTTTATACTCAGGCTATGTATATTTAATTGGACAAAAAAATACGCATTTTACTCGGGATATTTATTCATCACTCGCTTCTGTATACAATCATTTGTGCATATAAAATGGAATGGAAAATGTGTGCGTGTGTGTGGCTATTTGAAAACATGCTTTACGCTACGTTTACACATGAAAGTACTTTCTTGAAATTTCTGCATACGTATTATGAATAAAAATTCTAATGAAATAAATGACTTTCATGAAAATTTCTTGTTCGTTTTCATGGGAAAGTGAAAGTTCATTTTAAAAATGTCGTCAAAAAGTAAAGATAAAAAAATGGGTTTGTTTACTACTTAATTAGAGTTACCCAGAATATTCACATACATAAACTTATAGGGCAATAAGTTGGGAATAAGTATTATTGTTAATATTTTAATAATATTATTGTTTCAAAAAGCCATGAATTGTGTTCTTTATGTGTATATATTCGAAGATACGATATTATAATTCTTTAAATATTTACACAAAATAAGCATACATAATTTATAATAACTATTTGTCATAATCCTGTATATTTGTACAAATCTTTAAAGTGGGTAACACTGTTTAATCTTTTTACAATTTACTTTCTTAAAATATCAAAAATTTACTTTCTTGAAAATATCGTTGAAAGTTGAGTGGAAATTAAAAACAATGAGATTGTGGTAGTAAAAAAATTTGATTTTATTGCTACTTTCTTGCAATTAGTTTCATGTGTAAATAAAATAGACCTGCATATACGCATGTGTAGCCGATTAATAGTCAGAGTATTTTTATACTCATGCGTGTGATTGTAGCTCATTCAATCTATAAATTTTAGTTATAGTTGTTTGTGATGCGTAATTTAATTTGGGTGCTTATAATTATTATTAAATAGTATTCGGTTTAAAATTAATTACTGTGTTTTTATATTAGCTTGTTTTTTATTTTTACCTGTAGGTGTATGCTGTGGCATATATTTTTTTAACATTGTGCTATTTATTGAATAGCATGGAGTAAAACGACAATAATAATAACAATAAATTACTCAATAATATTGCATAGTCTATGGGTTCTTTTAGACATCCACGCAATCACTTTTCTTAAAACCTGGAATGATTCAGGGAAGTGAGTTCTCTGTCAAAATTATCTGCGCCTCATTATATTCAATAAAAGATATGTTTTTAAAACGAATTGAAGAAACCTTTAAATTTCAAAACTTTATCGACTTTTTCTTAATATGTAATAATAATAATAAAAAAACCAAAACTAAAATTAACAATTCAAATGGCCAGAGATAAATGAATGAATGCTAAAATAAACTAAAATGTGATGACATTACAGCTAACAAAAAAAAAAATGAGCGCGTGCGTAAACGCATATAAGAGCAAATTTTTCATACATTTTTAATAAACATAAAAAAGTATGTACAAGTATGTATATACAAAATGTATGTAGGTACACTCGTATTTATTAAGCTGCGTAAGTTAGTAAAAAAAACTATTCAGTCCTCATGTTGGATGGGTACGATGTTAAATATTTGATTTGGTAATAACCCACCATGCCGCTTATGCATAATAAGTACGTCGTCTGTTTCTATGAAAAACTGCAACAAAATGAAACTGGTTGAATAAGTACTTGCATACATATATACATATATACATACATACATATGTATGTACATAAGTACAGACATACTAACTAATGATAACTTATAGACATTTGCACAGGTTGGGCTCTACAGGTGGAGAAAGTTTTTTTTATTGTATATAGTTGCTGTTGCGAGTGTTGCTGCAATATTGTTGGCAAAATAATGTTGGACACGCACACACGCACGTACAAAATATAAAAATTATAACAATAAGAAAAATTAAACACATGTGTATAAATATACATATATACATATGTACATATATACACGATGCAAAAAATAATAATTCAAAACGGTGACGCACTAAAAACTTACGACCAGCCCCTTATTCCCTTATTCTGTAACTCGCTACAGCTAAATCTCTGTCGCTAAAAAGTCGATGCAATTTTGTATTGCTATATCAGGTAATGGTGTAAAAAATTTAATCCGCCAAAATTTTAGTGTTTTGTGTCGTCGCCAAAAATTTTTAATTTGTTTTTGTTTAGGAATATATCGATCGAATTTAGATTTAGCTTAAGCGAATTACAGATAAAGAGGCAGTATGGTAATTTTGTTATCTTTGCAGCTAAATTTAATATTTTTTATTTTTATTCACGCGAAAATTATTCATTAAGAATTTAAAAAATTTTTATTTAGCATTTTTTTGCAATACGTATTCATAAATAAAATATTTTTTTATTATTAAAAATTTGGGTTTTTTTTTTTAATAAAAACGCCAGCCGTAACTAATCATGTTTATATATTCATAGTGCAAATTTTATAGAACGATTAATATGTTGATTTAGGCAACGATTCAAATATGTCTACAATAAAAAACAAAACATTTTTATGTATTAAACGCTTTAAAATTTTTATTTTATACAAAAGAAACTTTTAAATAAGATCTCGTATGTCTTTATATATTTTTTTGGTCGTGTGAAAGAAATTGTTTGAGATCGGCTATCGAATATTGGAAAAATGTACGAGTATACATTTCGTTTCTTGTTAAGATACTCATCAAACTAAAATACACTAACTACAATTAAAAATAGAAATGCGCATCCGGCATGCGTATTAAACGTATTGACTATCTCTCTCTCTCTCTCTCTCTCTTATACTTACAGTTTAAGTTTGTTTATACTCAGGCTATGGATATTTAATCGGACAAAAAATATAAGCATGCTACTCGGTATATTTATTCATCATTCGCCACCATGTACACACATTTGTGGATATAAAATGGAATGAAAAATGTGTGTGTGTGTGTGTGTGAGTGTGTTGCTGTTTCCCAGTCGGGTTTTTATTAGCTAGCTCCAAATATGGGTGACTTTTTGCTAACTTATTTACAACTAGCTTCTGAACTAATTCATAAATGATACAGATGTGAGTCAGTTGTTTTTTGCTCAACTGTCTTCTTCCCGATAAGTATTGAACTAACTTTAAGCTAACTCATAACTGATGCAAAGATTAGTGAGTTGTTTTTGTACAACTTATTTCTTCTCGATAAGTTTTGAGGCAACTTTTAGCTAACTCAAAGCTGATACAGCATAAAATTCATTTTTATGTTAACTCTGTGCAGTTTATTTTTATATGACGCGATGGCAAAGTGTTAAGTATGATGGCTGACAAACAAAGTGATCACGGTTCGAAACCCGTTCTCGTTTCTTAAAAAATAATATAAAATTGTTTAAACTTTAAACTGACTAAAAAATGTTAATCAAAAGTAAGTTAAATAAGTTAAGTTAATTAACTAAAAAAACACTTATAATGATCTGACTCATGGTTAGTTTAAAATTGATGCATTCTTCTTGCGGCCACTCAATACTAAAACTGATCACTTCTAACATGCAGAATGAGTGCGAATTTTAACAACCTCTGACTAATTTTTGGCTGATAATTCAATAGTTTGGAGTTAACTCAAATTCCCACTGGGTTGAAAACATGCTTTATTTGTGTAAATAAAATAACACTGCATATACGCATGTGTAGCCGATTAATAGTCAGAGTATTTTTATACTCATATGTGTTATTGTAGCTCAGACAATATATGAATTTTTTTATGTTTAGCTGTACGCGTTCATAGTTGTTTGACGGCCAATACTCAAAAAGTACTTAAACCCGTACTTTTTCGTTCTCTGAATCACATCAAGGATTTTTGGCAAATTCATATATTATTTTAAGAATCATGTTAATTGTTTAATAATTTAAAACAGATGTTTTAGAGCATATTCATTTGCGTTTTGCTACTTTTGTACATTAAAACATTAACAGCCCTATGTATTTATAACGAAAAGTCTACATGAAGTTAATATGAAGTTTCAATGTTATAGTACCCAAAGCTCTTTTTTAGGGTTCCGTACACCAAAGGTGAAAAGGAACCCTATTGTTTTCGCTACGCTGTCCGTCTGTCCGTCACACGGTATTTTCTCAGGAACAGTAAGAGCTACGGACCTGAAATTTGGACATAGTATGTAGAACCTTGGCCGCTACAACAACAAATACATGAGAATTAAAAATTAAAGGGTGTTCCAAAACGAGCAACGAAAAATGTTAAAATCCCATGTAATATACATACAATTGTATGAACATATGTATATTGAAACTTGAAATTTGTAAAATTAGTGTATTTTTATACAGACTACAACAATTAACACTAAAATTTAAAAAAATTTTAATTAAAGGGTGGTCCATCAGTTAATGCAATTTTGACAATTTGCTATATCTTGGAAACCGTAAGAGGCAAACACTTGAAATTTTTAAAAACGGTAAAACTAAAAAAACCGAAAATTATAAAATCGCCAAACAAAAAAAAATCGCCAAAAATTAAAAAAAAATCGCCAAAACGAAAAAAAATCGCCGAAATTAAAAAAAATTTCTAACACTAAAATAAATCGCCAATTTCGAAAAAATCGCCAAAATGAAAAAAACGCCAAAATAAAAAAAACGCCAAAATAAAAAAAACGCCAAAAATCGAAAAAAAATCGCCAAAACGCGAAAATGTCGCCAAAACTAAAAAAAAATTTTTAAATAAAAATAAATCGCAAAAATGAAAAAAATCGCCAAAAATAAAAAAAACGCCAGAAAACGAAAAAATCGCCAAAACAAGAAAATAAAGTGTCAAAACTAAAAAAGAGCCAAAACTTAAAAAAATGGCCAAAACCGAAAAAACGCAAAAAAATGCCAAAACAAAAAAACCGAAAAGACCGCAAAAACGAAAAGAAATGCCAAAACTATATATTATATAGGATGAAGTTTGTATTAAATTACATATCTAGTGTTCGTACGGAACCCTTCGTGCGCGAGTCAGAGTCGCACTTTACTGAATTTATTTTTAAACCTACGGTGGATATGTCCCTAGGAAAATTAAGGATTTTTTTTTAAATGCATGCGACATACGGAAAATTAAGTGATAGGTTCCATATCTTTAAAAATATGCCTTGGAGTAGAGAAAATTACGTAAGATTTTTATAGTGTGTAGATTGACAACTTTATGTTATAGTTTTCTTGCAAAAAGTGAAAATTGCAAATTGTTGAGTTGTTCCCTCTTTAGAGGAACAATTACGCTGTTTAGAAAGAATGCCAAATTTAAAATTAATGTATGTCGACAATATAGGATATATGTATGTGATAAAGAGACTACTCGTATCTACTTGATTTAAAGCAATTCGGTATCAATACTAAATGAACATACGCGGTTATTTATGAAAACCACCAATTTATATGGTCGTTTTTTTATTTTGTTTAAAGCGGCCTGACTTTAAAAATGTTATAACATTATGGACCAAAATCTAAAGTGAATTATCATCATTGATTTTTTAAAAAAGCAGTCAAGAGTAGCAAAAAATTTTAAGTACATACATACATATGTACATACATACATATGTACATACATACAGACATACATATGTACAGGTGTAAGTGAATGTAATAACCCAGTTGACCATCTCTTCAATACATCTTCAACGATGGGTACAATACAATAGAAAATCGTGGAAGACACATTGACGACAAATCGTTTACGAAATTTTTCGAAAAAATGGCCACGAAATCACGCACGATCACACAAGCGACAGTGTCCACTACCATATCGTGGTCGTTCACGAAATGTTAATGTGAGTTCTTGAGCGACAAATGTCACTCAACAGAACAGACTTTAATTGATATTTTTTATATTCAAATTTCATTATTTTTGCTTATTTGTTTTTTCCGTTTCATTTAAATTATTGACTGACCTTAGCTGGGATTCGAACTGAGGCTGCATTTACAAGTTTTCTCGCTTACCATCTGGCTACAGCATCACCTAAAATTTTGTCAACAAGAAGCCAATATATTCATGTGTTTAATTAAAGACAAAACACACGACTTGTCGCTCAGATTGTCATCAATAAAGTCAAAAGTATTTAATTGAGGACAACATGCAAGACATTCTCACTGAGATTGTCATGAACCACGATTTCCCTTAAATTGTCGACTAGAAAACTTAATAACAGAGGTCAAGTCGTACAAGAATCGTAGATGACAATATCGTGCAAGCCAATCTGGCCAACTGGGAAAATATTTACTTATTTATTTACCTCAATATAGAAAGGCCCTAACTCATTATTTTTTTGATATCGTAATTTTTGCATTTTTCGATACAATAGATGTTCTTCTATCGAAATATATAAAAATTCGATTTCAAAAAAATAATGAATTAGGGCCTTTCTATATTAAGGTAGGGATATATGTGTATGTATGTATGTATGTGCGAGTATGTTTATTTTGAAGTAGCAGCTGTTTAAAACTTAAACTAAACTTCAAATTGTTGTAAAAATTGTTATTAAGCTGTATTTACATATTTACCCTGTCGGAGAATGTGCGGTTAACTACAAAAGTAGTTAACGTATAGTTAACTTTTCTTACGTCTCTTTTCACAATGTAATATTAAGAGTCTTCATACAAAACTTGTCGTTAAAGTCCATGTTAGCTTTTAATTGTACATTGTGAAAATGACCGTTAGACTGACTAAAAGCTAACTGCAATTTCATCCAGAGCAAATCCAAAATTAATTCTTGAGTTGAGTACATAATCGAATTTAGTGAGAGCAAACAAATTTACTCTCAGATGCTTTGAAACTAATTTTTATATTAACATTTTGCTCTTATTATTTTAGATGATACCTTAGCTGGGTCACAAAATACACAGAAGTGAAGAAAGTGACAGGTAAAAAAGCTCCAATCAGGTTTTTTAAAATTCGTGGAAAAAAGAGAAAGGTATAGTGTAGTGCATTACTACTTACCAATTAATACAGATAATAAAAAGCGTTGATATTTTATTGCACTAGAAAGAAGAATCAAAACATAAATGCCGACAAAATTTGATGGAAAACGAGACAAACAGAAAAATACCCGTATCTTCCGTCTCTATGTTTTGTGGCTGGGTAGTAGCGCGTTGAGTACACAACGTGTGATGATACATGTTCGAAGACCAGAAAATTTTTTTAAATTTACTGACTAAATTTACTGATTTAAAAAAATCAACTTTAAGTTAGTTGAAAAGTAATGCAGAGTGAGACAATTGATTAACGCCATCGTAATATTAAAATTGTCAGTTGATTACATTGAAAAGTATCCAAATGTCAGTCAGTACTAGCTGGGAAATAGTTAGCTTAAAGTTAGTTTAAAATTAACGGAATTTCCGCAGGGTATACATGTATATATGTACATACATACGTATGTATGAATATGTGTGTAAGTTTAAATTGAATACATGGATGAATATCAGGTTGTTGTGTGCTGTATTCGTTTGTTCGGTTACGAAATCAGTCAGTCAGTTTATAACCGTTGGTAATACACCGATTGAATCAACGGAAATGTTTAATAATCCGCTCAACATAAAGATATGAGGCATAAAAGCTGCTAGTTGTTGTTGCTGTTAATTTTTCTTATAATAAAATATTTGGCTTCTTATTGATTAGATTATTGAGGTACACACATATGTATGTATGTCCATAACTATGCAGTTGTTGCCCGTGGAAGTCCATGTGCGTTGCCCAAATAATTTCGTAACTTCATCATCAATATGCAATTCAGATTTAGCACAAATATTTTCCATGTTTTGTTTTATGCCTCTTTTTCTGTTTATATGTGGATAAATACATATGTGTGTATTTTCCTTTTCTTTGAATGAAAATAATCAAGGAAACTATAACTGCATGTCCATTGACACATCAGCTAAATCATATGCCAAAAAATAAAAATAAAAAATTTATCTATGCCTCAATCAAAAGATATTTCTAATGCTGCCTTATTGTGTGCCCATTTACACAACAAGCGGATATTCTAATACATATTTAATATATGATGGCTTTATTTTATTATTTAATTTTAAATTTTATTCTTGGTATTTTTTGCATGTCAGCATTTTATTTTTAATTAAAAATAACATAAAATTGAAATTTCTTTTTATTTTCATTATAAATTGTTGACTTTTTATTGTATCAAAACGGATACGCCCAGTCTAGTAAATGCAGACTGGGCGTTTCAAACCGCTTGCAATTTGAAAATCGCAAGACGCATTTCAACTTGTTCTAAAAAAAACCACCCGATTTGCCAGGGTTTTGATATGTTTCGAAGTTATGTTCGAGCAATAAAAAAACATCGCTCATTTACTTCAATAGTGTCACATATCAAATAAATTATTTTTGCAAATAACGAATTTAAAGTTTTCAAATTACATACAACTTAATGCAGACATGAAAAAAAAATAATAAATAGCCACAAGCTATTTATATGAAATTTTTACAGTAAATAAAATATCTCAAAAAATCAAATTTCTTTGAGTTATCACACTATTGAAGTAAGTGAGCTTCGTATATGTTTGTTTTATCATAACAAAAGATACAAATATTTATAAATTGAAATACCAACATCGTTAATAAAAAAACACTGTGGCTCAATCCTAAGGATATGAATGTTAGGCCGCGCATTAACCAATAATATAATCCTGTGTGAACTATAATCACACGCATGAGTATAAAAAGTTCTGAATATTAATCGAATACAAATGCACATATACAGGGCAATTTTATTTATATAAACACACATAAAGCATATTTTCAAACAACCACACACACACGCACACACTTTCCGTTACAGAAATATATGTATGTATATGGTGACGAATGATTAATAAATATCCCGAGTATCGGCGTATTTTTTTTTTTTTGGTCCGATACATAGCCTGAGTATAACCATACTCACAATGTAAGTATGAAAGAGAGAGCCAATGTGCCTTTTTATTTTATTTTATTTTATTTTATTTAATCTAATGCATGATACAATTATACTAGGTACATGCACGACTGCAACAAAAATACAACACCAAAAAACACATGTATTTTGTTGGTATAAACAAACTAATAATTGTCAGAAACAGATGCCTTTTGTTTTTAAAAATAACAATTACAGGGTAACTAAAGTACAATTGCAGACGCGGCATTCCTGCATGATTATAGTTATTCAGTGTTGCCAATCTGTATGTAGTTAGACAGTGTGTAATTTCTACTCACATGTGTAGGCCATGTAATTAAATTCTTGTATAATCTGTGTGTAATTCTACTTTGGGTTTTATTTTTATTTATTTTTGTTTTCATTTTAATCTACACAAAAGATGTGTAGTGTAATTTTCTTCAATGTGTAATTGGAGACACAGCCATGTGTAAATTCATTGGCAAAACTGTAATCATTTTATTCACAAACATACACTAACATTTTTGTAGCTTGTAAACAAAGTTTGACAATTATCCGCAATGTATACAGTGACAGGCTGGGCTTGTGCATGTACCTGTTATAATTGTATCATGATCTAATGTATCGAAAAATGCAAAAATCTCGAATTGAAAAAGAATAATGAGCTCAATAGAGCGAAGCAGCAATCTTATGAAGCCAAGAAGAACAAGAAATCAGTAACATACCTATTACGTCTCATGGTTTGTAATAAGTTATTGCAGTCACATTTTTAATAATATACACTATTGGGAGAGTATATGTATGTATTTAGTAAAAAATGAATTTGTTTTTTTTTGCTTTTTTAATGCTTTATATATATATTTATAAAATATACGTACAACGTAAGATAAATTAAAAACAATAAAAATTTGCAACTTTGAGGCGTTTGTAATTAGTTGTCAACAGCTGTTACTTCGTGGCATTTTACTACGCACACCTTTTTTCATGAAATAAATGTATGCATGTATGTGTGTACTAATAAAAATTTGTCTTTTATTTCTATTTCCTTTCACATTGTACAACAATGTTAGTTTTTACCATACAAAATACTTTTCCTAATGGGCCTGCCGTTCACTATATAAAAATTTACCGTAAGAAAAAAAGAAAACGTTCAAATGATGGTTTGATTGTTCTGCAAGTTGTTTTTATTACTGTATTTCTTCTAGTGCTAAGTAGTCAATAAATTTGTATACCTTGTGTTTGGGGAATAGGCTGTATTTATGAATATAAAACAATATTGTAATTTAACGTAGTCAGTACATATGTTTAAGTTAACGGAGAAAAAGCATTTTGCTTTTTTTTTAATTTTTTTTTATATTTTTTATCTGTATAGATACATACATATACATATGTAGGTACATACTACATACACAAGTAGTGTTTTGGAAACTTTAAGATTAAAATTTAATTAAGAAGTGTAGTAGTTTTTTTTTTTTTTTTTTTTTTTTTTGAATAAAATTGGGTTCACTCTACTTGACATAGGCACACACAAACCTTGTTTGCATGCATGTCTAAAAATATACAAATATTTTTTAACGAAATGTGAAGTCACCGAATCTTTCTTTTAATTTTGTTATTTAATGATCAAATTTGAATCGGCATACATAAGAACAAGAATAAGATACATACAAATATTTAAATTTGTAATATATCAGCAAAATTTAAATACCTAGGCATTCCCAGAGAAATTTTTCATGTAGAAATCACTTTTCACAAGAATAAAAGGATATTCTAAGAACAGGGAAAATTTCGAATTTTCAAGGTCAGTTTTGATGCCTTTCGTTTTCTCTGAAAATTCGCAAATAATTTAAAAAAATAAGGAAACCAGGGTGACCGATGACATTTTTCGAAAAGTGGCACAAAAAGGGGATTTAAAAAAAAAAGTAGCACCAAAAAGGGGATTTTAAAAAAAAGGGGCAACATTTAAAAAAATTAAATAACTGCAATAAACTTTTGTTTTTAATGTATTATGTTCAATTTATTTAAAAATAAAAGTTTACATTCCATGTAATATCTATATTATATATATTATGTTGAATTTATTTCAAAACAATTTAATACCTACATATCTACATGCATAAACAACACATACATACATATCGGTCATTTACTTCAATAGTGGCACAACTCAAAAAAACCAGTTTTGCAGAAAACGCGTTTTAAGTTTTCAATTTGCATACAACAATGGAGAAATGAAAAAATAATCTTCTCTCAGGAGGTAATGGCACAAGCTATTTGTATGAAATATGAAATACGAAATGCCGAATCTTTCTGCATTATTAACTCAAAAAAACTATTTTTTGAGTTATGCCACTATTGAAGTAAATGAGCGATATGTACATTATGATAAAGATTTATATCTATATGTATTACATATACATATAGTGTTTATATAACTACTAAAAATACATGTAATTTTATTAATTTAAATGATATGGTATTGTTTAGTTTATTAAAAATACAAAAAATATAACATATCGTCGCTGTTTTATCTAACTGACCTATCTAACATTTTAAAAATTTTACAGGAGAGCAGCTTTTATGATTGTTTTATACATGTATTCGTATGGAAACATCTGAAATATTTTTACTGTTATAGGCTCAACAGTAATGTTTACAGTCATACAATTTGTGGACAAGGTGTATTATGACTCATAAAGTCTAGTAGTGGACTTAACTCATTTTTCAAAAAAAAGTTCAGTTAAGTCGGTTAGTAAAAAGCGACGATATGTATGTACATATGTAATTATAAACTAGGATCGCCCCGTGGTCTCATTTCGACCACTTGACTCGATTGTGTACATGTGTACTTGGAACTACAAAACATATACGAATTAGAAAGTTGTTTGCTTTCAAGCGAATTCAAAACGCGATTTACAAATCTTATACTGAGAATTAAAAAAGCAATTTCATATATTGTGCATATCTACGAAAAAATATGTATCTTTTAAAGCAATATTGGTAGACGATAAGATACTGAAAAGTGTACTACAAAAAGTATGTGTCGTATTTATATAAAATATTATATAACCAAGATATTATCTGTAGTATGTATAATATAAAAATATATAAAAATAATTTTTGGTGTTTGAGGAACCTTTAAAAGAAATTTTAAAAACTGATTATACCAATATTTAGGGTGCTAACATACATATATGTTTATTTCACAAAAATTAATTCGAAATTATACCAACAAGAATATTAACAAGAAAATTAAAACTGCATTGGACAAGTTATGTTACAGGCATAAAGTACATATCGTACATCCAGTTCAATAGTGTCATAACTCAAAAAATTAGTATTTTCAGTTAATCATGCAGAATAATAATGCATTCCGTAATTTATCTTGTGCAAAAATTTCATATAAATAAAAAAGTACAATTGAAAAAAGGGGCAAAAAGGGGCAAAATATCACAAAAAGTAGCAGATTTAGCTTTAAAAAAAAAAGGGGACAAAAAGTGGCAAGGCAGTCGAAAAAGTGGCAAATTGCCACTTTAGTCGGTCAAACGGTCACGCTGAAGGAAACAAGTAGTAGGGAAAACTTTCTTGCTTATTATTAAAATATTCATTTTCGACCTCGTGATAGTTGTCGGTGCCAACTAGTTTTGTTTTGTGGGTAGTTTAAAAAAAGACACACATATGTATATCGCTCATAACTCAAAAATACATGTTTGGCAAAAACGAATTTAAAATTTTCAATTTACACACAACTTAATAGGAAAAGAAAATTTTATTTTTAAAATTTTTTTAAACGCACTAATAATCCCAAATTAATATTTTACTTATTAAGTAAAATATTTTTTTATTAAAAATACATTGAAATTGATTATTGAGGGTTTCACCGTTGCTAATGCAGATCATCAGGGAACCTTTACCCAATGCTTCTTAGAACAACTAGAGTTATTATATTATAAACTTTCATTTAAACAAATGAGAAACTCAATAACAAATAACAAAGTTGAAACAAGAACTCAATAATCAACATGTTTTTTATTTTCTTACTTTACCATTGGCTGACTTTTTTCAGCTTCAAATTGTAGTCGTAAGAGTATGTAAAAGAAAATAAATGTAAATAACAACAACAGCTATTTAAGAATAGAGTGTTGCCACACAAGTATTTTTTTTTAATTTTATTTTGCTTACTCAAGATTTGAGTAAACAAAATATTTGTACGAAATTTTTACAAAATATGAAGAACGATATGAGGATTAATTTGCATTATTAACTCAAAAGTTCCATTTTTTGAGTTATGAGGTTGTTTGAGTATATGAGCGATATGACTTAGACATAATTATGGATACAAATATGCTTTTAACAAATTTATTTGTTGTTGGCTTAGCAGGTCCAGGTTCATTTCGTTGCTTTCAATCAACACATTAGTAGACTTCAACCACAATTCAGAAAACTTTACAAAACCCCTATGCTTATACTAACAACAACAATTTTCTTTTTCTTAATTCGTATTCATTTGGAGTTGGGTTATAACCAGGGGAAGCGGTTTCATTCAAATACATAAATATGTACATGCTTTTTCCCTTAACCCTGATAATAACGAAAACGAAATATATTTTCGAAACAATGAATTTGTGTAAAAAAGGAATGGATTTGTTGGTGCATATTTTTGCATACTTTGATAATTTGGTGAGAAATATATAAAAATATCGAGAATTAAGTTTACCTTGTAATAGTTTTGTATCTACTTTGTAATGTTTCTTTTTTGAAGTCTTAAAAAAACTTGTTGATAAATGCATATTTTTGTATCATATGTATTTTGATATAAATGCATGCTTTTGTGTCTTATTTCATTAAAAATTAAAATTTTAATTGAATTATTAAAACAAAACTATTTGATACTTAGTGCCGATCTAAACTTGCAATTTTTGTTGCAGCGATTTTTACTTTTTAGTGAGAAAGAGCGAGAGAGGGACACACAATTTTTATACACAACTCTATTTCAGCACTATACCACATATTCAAGAATTGCTGCAACAAAAATTGCAAGTTTGAACCGGGACTTATTCAAAAACTTATTTGCTTAGTCCCGGTCCAGACTTGCAATTTTTCTTGCAGCAATTCTTGAACATGTGGGAGAGTGTTGAAATAGAAATTTATACATTTTGTAATTGTATCTCCTTTTTTGCACCAAAAAGTTGCTACAACAATAATTACAAGACTGGACTGCAACTAACATTAGCGGAATTCACGGTAAATTGTTGTTGCTTTGCTTTAAATTCAACAAAATTTACCAAAGCTACAATATGTAAAAGATCTACAAGTCCAACCGTGAATTCCGCTATTGTTGTAGAACAAGGATTCCAATTTAATTTCTTATTTTTAGTTTTATGTATATCATAATTTTGAATTCTAGTTGTTATTATTCAAAAGTTCTAATAATATAACATCAGTTCTTTCGAGTGACAAAATTATAAATCGTGTTTAAGTATTTATTATATCGAGTTTATCAATATTGCAAATGAATACTCTATACTGAAATCTACTAAAGGCCTTATTCAGAAAAAAATAATTTATGTTTACTGAATGTTTACCAAACAAATTTCCATACAAAATTTGTTTCGTAAACCTTTAGGAAATCTAAATTATTTTTTCTGAATACGGCAGTTAGTCTTTAAGGACAATTATAAGTTTATTTTTTAAAATTCATGGCTTCCAAAGAAAAGATATTTTGCACTATAGCTCCTTTAATTCAAGGTTTATTCTTGTTAAAATTGTATCCTTCAGGTACATGAATATGTAGGTACCTACATATATCCTTCGGTTTTTTTATTGTCCTTTTTTAGAAAACTCAAACATGCATGTTCTGTATCAATAGGGAATTTCTCTCGGTGAATAATTTAACATATGGGACCGGAAATTATCTTTATAAATATTTGAGAAAAATAAGTCGTTAATATATGTACATATATATGTAGATAACGTGTGCATATACATTTACATACATATGTATGTATTTATAAAATCTTGACAATATCAGAAAATGTCAAGTTAATACTTGCTAATAATAATAGTACTAACCGTTTATTTAAAATGTTTAAGTTATGATCTCACAATTTGAAACAGCGATTCCATTCAGCACTTTTGATTTCGTCTTTTTTTATGAAAAGTTTCTTTTAACAATTATCACTTGTTTGCCAAATTATACAATCTTTTAATTATTGAATTCACGTAACAATTTGTTACTAATAGCTGATTTGATTTTTATACGAGATTTGATTTGCACAATATTTTTTGCACGCATAGGAATATGTACTTTAATTTCATTACACATATGCATACATACATACATATGTATTATGTATATAAAGAAGTACATACATGTAAATATGTACAAAGCAATTTCACCAAAAAAACTAAATAACCATCATCGAAAATCAATGAAAAACTTTTTGGTAGCATAAAGAAATCAGTTCGGTTGCCAATTAAATTTATTATATAATTTTATCTAGTTTTGGTTATAATTAATGATTATTATTTAATTGATTTATGTTGCACACACTTTTATTTTAAGATTTAAGTTTTCTTAAGCACTTCTGATTATAACAAATCTTTTTAAGAAAAATGTATTTTCTCATACTCTTCTTTACCCAATTGCACTAGATAAATTGAATTTATTTTCTACGCAATTTCAACGTGTGTATTAAATTGGTTTTATATACAAAAGTTTACTATCATTAAACTCTCTTTAAATTTATCCTTTTTATTATAGTTTTGCAACTTTCTTTTTTTAATTTCTAGCTCTTGGTCAATTTCTTCCGAATAACACATCCAACATTCACAGCTGTTAAGTTCGAACTGTCAGTCGAGGTATGAAAATGTTTGTTCGACTATTTGACATTAGCTTATAGTGCTGAGGAATATGAATAGATAAGTACCGACTACTTTGACACAATTGATAGCATATTATGTATAATATTAAACAAGTGCAGTACATGCATACGATAAATATTACAACAAGAGTTTGCTTAATTTATGACTAGCGCAAATATTTGCAAATTTGCCTACTATTCTTAATGATATATTTTCAATGACTTAAAAAAAGAAAAATTTAAGAACTTTGCTATGAACCATTTACATATCGCTCGTTTTCTTTAAAAATGTTCAAAAATATCAAAACTTACAGGAAACGAGTTTAAAGTTTTCAATTTACACGAAAGTTAGAGGGAAGATAAAATTTAATTTTTCTCCAGAGTTTAGAATGCATACAAGATATTTGTATGAAATTTTTACACAATGTGAATATTGATCTGATGATTAAATATGTATTACTTCAAAAATCACATATTTTGAGTTTAGATGTTGTTAAAGTAAATGAGTAAAATGTGAAACATGTCAAAATTACAATGCAAAAATTATGAAATGAGAATCGTTTTCGTAAAGTTTTTCAGTAGGTCAGAAATTGGTGTTGCTTGCACAATGATTGCGAAGTTAAATAAAAAGTTTTATTACGACTAAATGCTGGTTGTTTGGGCTCTAATATTAGATGTTGTCCAAAATTAGATTATAGAGTCAATTCCATACACATGTATAAAATAAAAAGAACACAACAAATGGTCAAGATATAGCTTTGAAAGTCTACTTTCTTGTGACTTATGTGTTGTAAAAAAGAAACCTAAATTAAGATTTCAATTAAAATATTTAGGCCGAAAATATAACTAAAATTAAAATATACCACAATTCCCAAAAGCTTCAAAATATGAAATGGCAGCACTAAACTAGCACTTGATATGTCGAAAAGCTTATTGCTATGAAATGCAGTAGTTATATTTTTGACAGAAATTTGACGGATTGTGATTTGCAAAAATTACTTGGCATTAAAATAATTAGTCGCCGTGTTCTTTGGGTTTTTAATACTAAAAGAAATCCTTCAGCAAGTATAAAATGGTACAATCAGCAGTGAATGTAGCTGGCTACTTGGCTAATCAAAAGAAAACTACAAATAAAGAATTGGCTAGTGAATGGGCCGCTTTAGAGGATCTTCACAATGAAAAGTATGTTTGGAAAGTTATTTATAAATCAACATAAACTTAAAGATTTTTTTTATAGATTATGGAACGAATTAACCATTAAATTGAATAAATTTGTTCGAAACGCTGCTATGCAAGATGAGGATGCATTGTTACAACTATATCAAAACTTTTTGCAAACTTTTGAAATGAAGTACGTATAAAAAACCGATTGTTAGGTTAAGTCCTAATTTTTGTTTAGATACACATGTACATGCACACGCACATTAATTTCTGTATTAATTCAAAACTTCTATTATATAGAATTAATCCTTATGGTTTAGTTGAAATCGTTGAAGTAATTGTTGATCACATAGCCGATAAGAAAGAAGCCGTTGAATTTTTGGGAAAAATAAAAGAAAAAGTTAAGATTTGTGATGAGGCTGTTTGGTACGTGCAGGTAAGTTTTGGTACTAATAGCGAATTGATTTATAATTTTTTTTGCAATACAAGGAAAATTTGATTATTATGACTATCCATTACCAATGAATCCTTGTCGCACTTGTGCTCTATTTCCAAAGAACATATGTTGGCCTAAATGTACAAATACTACCTCGATAATCCGGATATCCTAAATCCTGAAAACGTCGGAATTACTAGTGTGCGGATTATAGAATTTATAATCTGATGTAAACTTTTTTTGTTTTTTTTTACTATGAATCGACTTGTATGCCAATAAATTCATACAATATTTCACACTTATTTTTTTATTGTTAATGTGGTCAGCAGAGTTGTAAAAGAATGAAGATTTCCTCTATACCTTCCCTATCAGCATCTCTCGACTATATTCTTTTCAACTCGCAGGTATCACAAAGGGATCATTGTATTGGACCCAAGTGAGCTGGACTCTAAATTTCACCCTTCCTTAACAGCATCCTGTTAACGTAACCTAACATAACCTATGTGGTCACATTTTCGATTGTTCTACAATGTCAAGTAATATTAGCACTTATCAAAAAATAATATAAATTTAATATAAAAAAAACTCCAGTTTGCAGATGTGTCCGGAATGTCGCACGTCGTCACTATCGAGATAGTACTGTATTTAAAAAATTGCTTTTTAAATACTAAAATTAAAAAAAAAAAATGTCGATCTACCGTGCACAACATACGAACACATCTTCTCTTTTAAAAATTAAAAAAAATTTTAAACCGAATTTTATCAAAAAATTTTAAACCGATTTTCTCACGAAACTTCATCTAATATGATCCTAATCTAAAGGAAATTACTCACTTTTTTTCAGGGGGGATTATCTGCTTTGCCCCATTATATTTCAGTTATTTATTCTGCCTTATTCATAAAAAATATTTCAGGTTTATTAATCGCCTATTTGACATATTTCTATGGGAAATTTGTCAAATAAACCTGTAATAATCCTAAAATATTTTTTATGAATTAGACCGATTGTCTTTAATTTAAATGTCACAGGTACTACAAGGGAATATATATTTGACAAATTTAAATGACTTGGATTCCTGCAAAAAAATTATCGAAGAATTACGTGATATATTAGAAGACGTGGGAAATGTAACCCCAGTTCATGGGAAGTACTATATGCTAGCATCGCAGTACTACCGGCGTGTCGGTAAGCACAGTGATTATTACCGCTGCGGTTTACAATTTTTGGGCTGTTCAATCGATGACTATCCTAAAGATCAGTGGCCAGAGCAAGCATTTTTTCTGGGCTTAGCAGCATTACTAGGAGATGGCATATATAATATTGGCGAGTTGGTAAGTAAAATTGAAACATTAAGGGCCTGGATTGACCTGAACCAAAACGTTTTTTAACTTGTAGCTCGCACACCCTATTCTAAAATCATTAAAGGGTACGGAGAACGAGTGGTTGGTGGAATTACTGAAAGCTTTTAACACTGGAAATATTAAGAAGTAATAAACTAAAAAAAAAAACTAAATAATAGTGTATATTTTAATATAAGAAACAACAAATTTCAGATTCAACGAAATGAAGCCCGTTTGGTCGAAAATACCTGATTTAGCCGCCCAAGAAATAAAACTGCGTCAGAAAATCTCTTTGTTGTGTTTAATGGAAATGACTTTTAGACGTTCAGCGACACAACGATCTATCTCCTTTGAAGATATAGCAAATGAGACACAATTACCTCTCAAAGAAATTGAGCTATTAATTATGAAAGCTTTGGCTTTAGATTTGGTAAAAGGCGAAATTGACCAAGTTGCTGGTGTCGCTAACATGTCCTGGGTAAATATATCTGAAGTTACTCTCAGCTTACTTCAAAGACTTAAAATTGTCCAATTTTTCTAGGTTTTGCCACGTGTACTTGACCGTTCGCAAATAGCAGGCATGGCGACTACTTTGGATAATTGGATGGCAAGTATAAACTCCATGGAAAAATTAATGGAATCACGTGCTGCTGAAATTCTAACGAACTAGTATAGTTTCACTTACATAAGTTATTACCACAATCCCATTTTATAACATTAAAAATTTAATTGAAGCAATTATAACTAACATGTTTTCGTAAATTAACGATTCATTTTGCAGTAAGTAAATGTTTAATAATTTTAATTTAGATTAGGAACAAGCAGAGATTTTCAAAAGCAAAAAATTGTTATGTTTGGCAGAAAGTTTTATTCTATTTTATTTTCTACTATGCCTTATTATAAATTATCATGTTCATATGCCAATTCCTGTCAAAAATATAACTAAAAACTTTTAAGGTACAGAGTGATTGAAATCCCGAAATTCGCAATCACTTCTGCTGGTTTTATTTTTTGAGAGGTTATGAACATAGCGAACAGATATTTACTGGTTTGTTCAATAGAACGCTATGATTTGTTTATAAGTAAATTTAACCTATCTACGTTTATTACACGCATAGATATAAGGATCATAAATACAAATCGCAGGGTTTTATTAATATGGAGTAGACCAAGTTCCAATCTACAATATACTAAAACATTCATTGAAATCGATTCAACGTTTAGCGCATTATAACATTTTGAAAATACCCTTTTCCAAAAATCCACTTAAGCCAATAATTGGTGCATCATGATAAAAGTGGACTGGTTGGTAGAACGAAATGAAAAACTAATGGCGGAACTTTTTAATTATAAGTATTAAAAATGCTAATTAAGCGGCCAGTGACCATCAAACTGATTTATAAAACTTTTAAAATTTGCTTGGACAGCTTTTACACAAGCCAAATGTAATTTTAATTAAAAAATAATAATTTCAATCACAAAATTTAATTGTAATTAAAAATCTTCAATTACATTTGTTTCTATGTAATTGTAATTGGAAATATTTCAATTACAAATTAAACCTGATTGTAATTGTTTTTTTTTTGCAGTAATAATTACATGTAATTGTAATTATAACTACGCAAACAATGATTACTTTTAGTTCAACAAAATCAATTAGTGTTTTTTTTTGGATTTTTAAAATTTAAGTTTAACATTTGTCAACGCACTAATAATCCCAAATTATTATTTTATTTAAAAAAATATTTTGCTGAATAACTTAAATAATGATTTGGGGTTATTAGTGCGTTAACAAATGTTAAACTTAAATTCAATTATATTTTTGTGAAATTTTTTTTTAAATTAATTTTTTTTAAATGTTTTGTGGGTTAAAATTTATTTAAAAGTACAATGAACATATAGCGCAAAGGGATCATCGTATTAAAACCAAGTGAGCTGGATCCTAAATTTCATTTTTCACCAACAACCTGCTAACCTATAATGAACATAATAGTAATGTCAACTGCTCACGTGATTTCATGGCACGCGCGAGTAATATATTATAATGAAATTTTGCGTGAGCTAGTGTGAAGTGTTAAGAGTTATTCCTGCCTGTTATGTAAATCGAGCTGATTTAAAAACGCTAGACAATAATTACTTTACTAAGGAACTATTTTTCCAATTACGTGTAATTGTATTTGGTTTTATCGATTACAATTACATGTAATTTTAATTAAGATTTTTCCTACACAATTATTTTTAAATTTTCAATTGCAACAAAATATAATTGTAATTTCTTTCAATTGCATTACAATTACAAAAATTTTGTAACTGATGTGTAATCAATTACAAAATCTAATCATTACTGCCCAAGTCTGATGTTTGTAGATAATAATAAACAAGTATGAATTGTATTTTTTAAGTATATTTTCTGCTTGTCGTGTTATAAAGTATTTTTAATACAAAATATAATTTATTTTAGCTTTTTAAATCTAACAATAAATTTAAATATTTTTTTTCATAAATTACGATGTATAAAACGTGTGTATTTTTTATTTACTTTATAAAATTTATGAATGGACAAATGAACCAATGTAGAAATTCATTAATCATTTTGGATTGTGACAATTTATTTTGATTGGAAAAACTGCATTTCAATTACTTTCATTAAAACATACATAACTTTTTATTTGTCTAATAGATGATTAAAACTGTATGTTAAATCATTCGGTTTATTTACAGCTTCAATTTCGATCACACGATGAAAGTAATTTAAAGCAATTTAAATTTTTCTTAAATATATTTTCTGTGTGAATTCAAAAATGTCTTCATGCATACGTACGTATGCGCGTGTATTTAAATTAAAAGTGAGAATGACTAAAAGTTCTGTGGACAAAATGTTCAAACATATTTTAACCATTGGTAAAGTGCAAAGATTTTTACGTAAACTTAATAATTTTTCGACACGTCGCGGCTGTTACAAGTGTTAATACTTCCAGTTCTATTAAATTGGTTTGGAAAGTATTGTGCGCTAATTAAATGTTCAAACATCTCAGCTTACGTTCCGGTATACGAGACGTAAATTCAAAGCTGGGCGGCCTTCTAATATCTTCATGAGAATCTCGCCGTATGCGCTCCGGATTCACACCCATCACAGACCGAAGAGGTATATTACGTTTGTGTAATTCTTGTAACACCAAATTTTCCAATTCAAATAAATGCTCGTCCCACACTTCTGGTATTTCGTCATGCATAAATTTTGCCAAGCGCAAAAGATATTCAGCATTATGGCCACTGGGTCCTTGGCAATCCACAATTTGTTTTGCCACATTCTCTAACTTGTCTTCACCCAGCCAATGTTCACTATCCGTGCTTGCTACATAAATTACAACTTCTAAAGCTTCACCGCCAAATGGTGTGTCATAGGATGCAATGCGGGGATAGAATTTGGTATCGGTTATTGTGTAACCGCCTACAACCAAAAGAAAAATTAAATTAATAGCTTGTTTGTTTCCTGTCTAAAGGAAAAGTTAGTGTACAAGAGGGAGGAAGACTTTTACCCCTTTTCCACACGCAAACTCTTAATTCAGCTGGGAGAAAGACAGAAAGAGATAGTATTCCTCCCTCTGTCTTTCACAAATTTGAATTAAGACTGCAAAGTAGACTTTCTGTGACCAAAAGGGGTAAAGGGCTATTTTATCACTTACCTAGTGTGCACTCTCGTTGTTTTAAATAATTTAGGGCCATGTCTCCTGTTATTCTGTAGGCGCAGCCCCATGTTATACCCTAAAAATATTTCAATATTTAATTAATTATATTTTAAAGATAGTATTAATTTTTTCCCATATTCTCTTAAACAAATGAACCAATATTAAAATTAATTTTTTATTTAATGAATGAATTAAAAATAAGTCATTCGTTTTAATATTCACAATTGTATAACACTTGTTTTCTATGTTCCGGTTCACACACATTAAATGTTATTGACCAACTTTTAATTCAGCTGTAAGAAAAACAGAGAAAGAAATACAAATACTGCCAAATACTGGCCTGTTCGGAAATGCCTCACTGCTCTGCATCATACATCAAACTTTAATTTAAATTTTAAAATGCAAAACAAGTTTACTGGTAATATTTTTTAGTAGTAGCCTTCTTTGTACCTGATATTTGACATTTATATGTGTGTTATCTACTTCATTTAAATTTATATTTGCAGAGAAATTATGCATTTCCCAACAGATCCTACTTCTTTTTTATACTAGCAGAATTAAAACACAAAAGTATGTTTTGTTAACCGGAAACATAAGAGTAAAAGTAACCGTACAAGAAATTAATGACTGAAACTAACACAAACGACTTTTTTTCACTAATACATTTGCAATAATTTTCCATTGAATTTATGACTGCCAGTGAATTGACTGGTCATTTGACTGGTAGAGATGACCGACACATTTCTCAATTATAGTTGTTCCTCTCTAAAATGTATGTTAGAGTGAATCATCGAATGTACAAATACTAAAACTTTTAAGACATCTCATTTTATTGTAAAATATACAATTCGTTTGGTCTGTGAAATAAAATGTATACAAGTGCTAAGAAAGTTAAGTGAAGTTAACAACAATACTGCACAAAAGAATTTGAAAATCTTAATTTAATTTATACATTTATGTATTTCTTTTTAAAATTTTAGATATTTATAAGAAGCAAGGTGTGTTGGAGCTGGAGAAAAGCGTGAAGAAGACTTGAGTGGTACCACCTACGTTATTTTATATATTAAATTGAGTTATATATATGAATATTACTTATTTCTCTATTTTCTTATATAAAAAATAATTGAAATAACATAAAAATTATGTTTATTTATTTAAAAGTTACATTTTACCAGTTTCTACGTATATATTGACTAGTAACAGTTGACCAGTCTCTATGTAAACATTGACTAGTCATAGTTTACCAATGCTTATGTAATCAGTGACTGGCAAAAAAGAAGCAGAGTAAGCAGTTAAGATATATGTGTTTTGATTAAGTGAAATTAATAAGTTAGAGAGAGATAAAAAATCACACGTACAAAAATTGTTTTGGTCATTTTTTTCACCAAGCCCCTAATAAACTAACTGGGGACTGTGACCGAAGTGTCGGCTATCGCTACTAGTCAAATGACTAGTCAATTGACAAATGACTAGTCAATTGACTAGTAGTCTTCTTGTAAAAGTAAATTAATAAATTTATATGTATGTACATATGTATGTATGTAAGCAGGTGTAATATCATACATATATGTATATCACAAAAAACATATATGCTGCTAATAAGTTTTTATAAAAATCAAATTCAAAACTATTTCAATATTTTTTTTTAATTTAAATTAGGGATGTAACGAATACCAGTTTAGCGAATGCGAAAGCGAATAACACATTTTAATTTTTGCGAAAGCGAATGCGAAAGCGAATGCAAATATTACAATACATTCAAAAACCACATAATAAATAAATTTGTACAAGAATATGTAGTTGTATTATATACATAGAGGAGTTCCTACATATAGTATTTTATTTAAATTGAGCAAATATTTATTAATTTATTAAAAATACAAATTTTTAAAACAGAAATTATGGGCCTTATTTTGTAAAATGCAACGCTAATCGTTGACAAATTTTATATGGAAAAAATTTAAATTACAAAAACAAACTACATAGAAAATTTGTCAACGCTAAGCGTTGCGTTTTACAAAATTAGGCCCTACATTAAAATTAGTATAGATAATAATTAAAAATAAATTCACAAAATGTTAGGCAATCAACGCATTCGTACTTTGGCCCTAAGCCTGGTACTCTGTTGAATATTTCATGTGAAATGTCAAATGCCAAAATATATATTAAAAGTGGAATGAATTTTTCATGAAAAATTTTTGAAGAAGTAAACATATGAAATATATCTTCAACATTTAAGTTTTCATGCGAAATAATATGAATGACATTTGCTTCGCGTGGAATTTATAACAAACAAGCATTAGTTAATCGTGTTTGCATTTGAAATTTTTTGTACGAAGCAATGAATGGTGCTCAACATTTTTCAAAAGTTTTAACAGACTAGTAGTCTTAACTAGAACATATTTTCGCGCAAATGAAACACTGCCTTTTCTGTTTCAAAAACTGAAAAATATTTCCAAACACTGCTGGATTTTGGTTTCATTTTGATACTTATGAGCACTTATTGATAGAAAAGTTTCCCGCTAAAATTTTAAAGCTTTGATTAGAAAGCTTATATGCATTTTTTTCATGCTGCTTGAAATAATTTTCGTTTTTTTTGACGTTTGTTAATCGTAAACTATTTTCGTAAAAGAAG
Organism: Tachina grossa; assembly: GCA_949987645.1. Classification (NCBI taxonomy): domain Eukaryota; kingdom Metazoa; phylum Arthropoda; class Insecta; order Diptera; family Tachinidae; genus Tachina; species Tachina grossa. The sequence goes on from OX465274.1 coordinate 185,593,170, forward strand.
TACAATTTTTTTTGTCTTAGTATTCGCTTGAAATATTCGCATATATTTTAGCGAATGCAAAAGCGAACGCAAATAGGAAAAGTAAGCGAATAATTTGCGAATGCGAAAGCGAATGCGGACATTCGTTACCCCCTAATTTAAATCTAGTATTATACATTTTCCCTGTAGAGCATTTTAGCAGTATTTTTTTAGCCTCTCACCATCGTTTTCTGGCAACACTGACAACAAATCAAAAACTACCTGCAATACCACAAGGTAGTACTGTTTTTAAGATAACGCGTGAAAGTTGATAATAGTGTGTTGATTCTTATATTTGATATTGCCAGAAAATAAAAATGTGACCTCAAACGCCTAAACGATAAAAAAACATTGAGAAATATGCATAAAAATAACGCACACTACACCAACAGTCACAACACTTTTGGCGATTTCTTTTATGAAAAATATATATTACACTATACATATGTAACATTTTTAAACGTTACCTAGAATCACTCAAAGTGCTACATATTCTGTTCTACAACCGAACAAAATTAGTTGCTTTTATTTACAACGGTTACATTTTATTATTAATGTACTTAATGTACTGTAATGTAGCGGTTTTAAGGCTATTTGATAGGTTTTGCCATCACTAATTACGTCTAAAAAAATGAAAGCAGACACAATATTTAAATAAATATTTATATTAATTTTTGTAATAATAATTTTTATATTTTGTATTTAAGAAACCTTCTCTCGAAATTATAAACATGACAATCAAAATAAAACCTTCGTTACCACAGTTGAAAAAAATGGCAGTATGTACACCTTGAATAAAGTGAGGGTAAAATGTGTAACATATTTATACCCCTTTTAGACACGAAAAGTTTACTTTGCAAAGTCTTAATTCAGATGGGAGAAAGACAAAGAGATAGTATTCCTCCCGTGTGTAAAAGGGGTATTACATGTTTTTCATGCAACATATTCAGAAAAGAAATTGAAAATTTTTCCCACAGCTGTATATTTTGTACAAAAGAACACAGAAATGTAAAACATGTAACATATATGCAACATATGTATTTGTCAAAAAAGAAATCGCTATTAGTCCCAGTTCACACTAACCTAATTGCTAAGCCTATAATTTTTTCTTGTTTAAACTTTCATCGGCGTTCACACAATGCAAGTCTTATTTTCCAGCTCGTATTTTTTTATATAGTTTTGTGTATGTGTGCTGTTTTTAACATAACCAATGAGAAAGTAAAACGTATTGACAGTACATGAAGCTCAGTACTCGTTTCTTTTCCCCTCGTCTCACTCTCCTACAAACTAATCAGCTTAGCAATAAGACTTGCATAGAATTAAGAGAGTAAAAAACTAACAAGTAAAGGAAAGTAAAGAGGAATGAAATGTATTAAGTGCTTTCATTTACTGGGCAATTTGGAGTAGTTAAACATGGATTTTTTTTTATAAAATTTTTGTAAACACATTTTGTTTTCATATTGAAAATATCAGAAAGAAGAAAGGTAATGTTCAAGTGAACATGCAAAAAACAGAATTTCTTAAAACAAATTCAAGCTGCAGACGCAAATGAAAGTTTAAAAATTTCAGAGTGTGAACCGTGGCACACTCATTACGTGGTTTATAGGTTGATAGTAAATGTGTCAGCTTGAAAAGCTGTCACATTCGATATAGTAAATAGGCATTGATTTTTATTAATTTTGAGTTGTGATTGCTTTTGATTTAGTGTACGATAATTTATATTTGTATCTTAGAATGAAACTATATTTCTGGCTTTCCATTAATACTACTATCTATTTATCTTTAAATTAATACCGATTTTCTTAAAGTCGTCTAAAATAAATATACATCTGGCATCCCTGAATACACAGTTCATTTTGTTGTGAGCAGTGTGGCAATTAAACATTTGCTTGCTAATAAGAAATCAGAATTTCCATATTCTTTTTCCTTGTATGTCTCGTATATATACAACGTTTTTCCAGCGTTATATGTGGGCTAATACAGTTACTTTCTTCGAGTCTTCCGTGCTTGTCTCTCGGGGTCACATGCGAGTTCTAGTAACTCTATATAAAAAAAAAATCAGTTTTCGTTGGGAAAATTGATTTTCATCAAACCCTGGGAAAAGTCCCCGGGCCTATGATAGAAAGTATCAAGGCGTGAAAAGTATTTCATTCATTCATATCATACGTGATCTTGAATGGAAAATATTCGCCTATATTCTGTGGAAATTCTCAAGCATTTATAAAGAATTTCTGTTGAAACGAATTTATATGCTTGTGTCTGCGGAAACGTGCCAGATTATAAGTCATTGACAAGTTGGGAAAAGAGTTTCTTCTTTCCTACAACTCAATGGGGCTTACACTGGGAAATTCGAAACAATACCGAAAAAGTCCAACTTTTTAAAATTTTTTTCATTTAAAATCGAAAAAAAAACATATTAAGATATTTTTATTTTTTTTCATTTTTCTTTTTGAAAAATCATTACTTCTTTCTAAATTATCGTTATTCAGTTTTTTTGTTTATCTACTTTTTATGGAGTTCTTTAATGCAGAAACAGTGATATTTTATTTGGACTATGGCTAATAATTATTAATATATGTATGCATGTGTGTATATAAATACATACATATGTATCTGTTCAATGGTTTTGTTTCTTTAGCAATATTTTTAAACGTGAGTACATTGGCAAATAACTTGTTCTTCCTGTCTTCATTGAATAATGCGCGCACGAAAAAATAACTGATTGTTGTTGAGTTTCAGCCAGTATTTTCTGGTATTGATTGACAAAACCAAATTTTTAATGTTTTATATGCATATGCAGATACGTATAGTTGAACTTCTATAACTACCCTGTCGGAAACTAAGTTAACTTTAAACTAACTTAAAATTAACTATTTCGCAACTTGTACAGCCTAAGTAACACTTACTTGGGTTACTTTCCAATGGCCTTTCACACACGGGATTAATTTTTATGCCGGCACATTTTTTGTTTTTTCTTAGAACATACGAGACTAATTCATCTGGCATAAAAATGTATACGTATTAGTGTTTTTTGTATTTGTGGTCAACTGGGTTTGCTGTCTTTTAAGTTGCGTGTGTATTGGTTTTTTGCCTCTCCCTACTTGACCTGAGATTCGATAAAAACGAATGCTCACTAAAGCGAAGAAATTTCGAAACAAAATTGTTCGATATTTGTTCGCAAATCTAAAAAAATTCGAATGTTTGCTAAAGCTCCGAACTTGGCACTTCTCTCGATAGTTTTTCGAATGTGCGACGGCAGCTGCATGGAAGTGTGTCAGCCTGTTAGTCTACAGATACCAAGTTCAATGCATGACAGCAATGTAATTAAAAAAAGATAAGAACACACACTTACATATGTGCAAAATAATTGAACGAAAAAATTTGCCACGACAGCCCAGTGGATGTGTGTTATGTTAGTCTGTTAAAATGAGGTACCATGTTCAACGCCTGCAGCGTAAGTTACGGAATTTAACAAATAAATAAAATTAATAAAATAAGTAAGTTAAAATAAATAAATAAAAAAATTACTTTTTACTTTTTCTGCTGTCTTTTTGAGGTATCGAATTTAGTTCGATATTCCCTCAATTTTAATATTGCTAGCGAAATTTAGAGATCGATTGTTTTTTGGGACAAAACTGAGCGACAGGTGAACATTTTTCGATTCATTTTTGAGTGTCACTCTCGATAAATTTACACGATAAATGTTCGAGATATATCCGAAATCGATATCATTAACGAAAGTCGTGGTCAACTGGGTTGCTGTTTTTTAAGTTGTGTGTGTATTGGTTTTGTGCCGATGATGCGGAGTTGAGCCTGGTTGAAAATTTATGTCAACGACAAAATCACTATCTTTGCCTCTCTCACAAACTGGCATGTTATGCCAGCACAATTGTTCTCGTGTGTGAAAGGGCAAAGAAAACTATTTTAACATTGCAATATCATTGCGGTAGTCAATTATCCCACTATGCACTACTTTTCAACTAACTTAAAGTTGACTTCATTTAAGTCAGCTGGTAGTGAGCAAATTTACAAAAAGATGTTACTGGGGTTCGAACTATTATTTTTGTAATCGCTAGTTTCCGATAGGGTATAACCAGAAGGTTTTGTTTCTATAACTTGAACTTCCATAACTTAAACTTCTCTATAAATTGAAGAAAAGTAATGCTTTGACACAAGAGAAATTTCAAACGCGTTCTAACGCTTCTATAAATTGAATTTTTAGTACTGGCTTTAATTTTTCATTAAACTAAAACACCCAGATCTGCCGCTAATAGTCAGAGCATACTTTTTTCTAATTTGTTTTGTAAACAATAATGGAAAAGTATGTATGCAAATATGCTTAGAGGAGAAGAATATCACTGCTGACCTTAATCCAATTGAGAACTTGTGGAATGATGTTAAGAAGCATGTAAGAGCAGTAAAACCAAAAAATTTGAGGGATTTATGGGAAGAAATCCAAAAAGCTTGGTATGCCATTCCAAAAGAACGTTGTATGGCATTTGGTGAAAGTTTACCCAGAAGATGCGCTGCTGTGATTAAAAATAAGGGATTTCACACCAATTACTAAGAATAATAAATTTATGAATCTAAGGGCCATTTTCACAACTTACCTTTAGCTAAAGGTAGAATTTTGTCTGCCCGATAGATAGATAAGAGAATGTAAAACATTTTTCAAACTGTAACAGACACCAACATTTAAAATAATTTTTGTTATGTGTTTATTTGAGTTAAAATACTATTTTTTCAATATATAACAAACTTCATATTATAATTTTTTGAGTTTTTTGATTTACCGCCTTTTTGTAAAAAATATTTTTTCATTGTCAAACATATTTCCCTGAAGAAGTTAAGTTACCCATTGTGGCAACGAAATATTGGAATATAAATAAAATTTGTTAATTCTTTTATAAAAAATAATAATAAACAATAAGATCTCAAGCTTAATAAATATAAAAACACATTAAAAACAAAAAGATCGAAGAAATTTAAGCAAATTACTAGCATATTTGAAATAATAACAGGGAACTAAAATTTTTTCAATAAGATGTAAAAAATTATCAGAAATATATAAGTGAAATGTCGTGTCTTGAATTCGTGACCACCACTGTAGATGTAACACTAGGTCCTCTAAAAAGAGTTGGCGTTCTTTCACAAATTTTGAGTAGAGACAAATAACTTTTTTTAATTTCATGCAAAAAAAGAGATTAAACAGCATTTTTGGCGAAAGAGTAAAGAAATTGATGTAAGATTATTACAATGGGTGTATAGAACCATTGTATATCGTTTGCTGGCAAAAAGTAAAATTGCAAAATTTTGCTTTGACGCTCTTTAGAGGAACTAGTGCGGTATTTCGACCAGATCTTCCCCTTATTCTAAAAAATTAGTGCGATGATTCGCGTGGCTGCCCGCTTCACGCAGATATTTAAGTAGCATCTAGATGATTAATTTTTGAAGAAGTAATCATGTAAACTTGTGTGACATGTAGCTAAATTACCAACACTTTTATTTATGTACAAATTAAATGTAAGTTTGTTTTTTGTAATTATAAAAACTGAGCCATTGGAATAAATTTAGTGAATTATTTCCGAAAAATTCCATGTTTATGATTGTATTTTTCAACTTTGCAAACCGCTTAGAAAAGTGAATAGTTCGGAAAAATTAAATACCCTTGGGACAACTCAGTTAATTTTTTCGAGATTCTACAGTACATGCATACATATCGTCGGTTGGTTATTGGTTTGCTGCAAACATAATGTGCCGCAAACCCATAACCACCCGACGATATATGTATATGTATGTGTATGTACATGCATATGTACAAGTCGTATGAAATATTAAACGATTTTTTAAAATTATGAACTAATAAATATTTCGATTCGTAGGAAATTTCTGGAAATTATAGTTAAATAATTTTTTGCTTATTTTATTTCAATACGACATACACATTCATATGATTGAGAATAATATAATATATATAATATTTATTTATTTTGAAAGTGACCTTCAATATTTTTTCTTTAGTGACACATAATCTATTGGGAGAATATAAAGTTTATATTATAATCATATGCCTTATCGTGGTTGGCGTATTTCAAATACGACTACGACTGTTTGGTAATAGATTAAAGAAAAACTGTTGAAGTCTTCTTTAATCTATTACCAAACAGTCGTAGTCGTATTTGAAATACGCCAACCACGATAAGGCAGCATATCATATATATACAATATACATATGTATGTTTTCTGCTTCATTACGGCTATCGAATATTTCGATTCGAATTTATAATATAACATATAGTGTGAAACAGACTATCAGCAATTATTATATGTATTTTGTACAACATTTTTTGTAATTACAATAGAAGATTTCAATTACAATTAAATGTTATCTTAATTAAGAGTTACAAAAAACAATTACAGCTAAAATAAATGGTATTGGAAAAAACCTCAATTAAAATTACATGTAATTGCAATGGAAAGAAACTAATTACAATTACATGTAATTGGAAAAATATATATTTTTAATAAGCTAATTATAGAAAATGTATGTAATAATTACTTTTTTAAATTAATTACAAAAATATTCAAATGCAATTAATTAATAATAAACTTCAGAAATTATAACAGCAATCCTATTTGGATAATCAAAACTAAACCCATTTCACTATAATTTTCACATGTTAAACGCTGTCGTCCGAGTATTAATACAATAACTCTCAATGCACTCATTTAACATTAGCTCACGCAAAATTTTATTATAAGATATTACTCACGCGTGCCATGCACGATTCACCGAAATCACGTGAATGGCTGGCATTTCTATTATGTACATTGTACAGACATTATATTTACTAAACATTTTAAAAAGGTAGTTTAAAAATTATTTTCACATATATGTATGTATGTAAAAGTAATCATTATTTGCTTAATTACAATTACATGTAATTTTTATTGCAAAAATCAAACGATTACAATCAGATGAAATTTGTTACAATCAGATGAAATTTGTAATTGAAGGTTAACAATTTCAATTACTTTTTGTAATTGTAAATAAAAAGTTTTTCAATTGCAATTACAATTATATTTTTGTAATTGGTTTTATTCAATTAGTTTCGTGCGAATGTTTTCGTTCAAAATTTTATAGTACTCGTATTATAGGCAATAAGACCATGTCTAAAATTCTACGAAAAGCAGACTGAGCTTTTTTTGTTCATAATTTCGATAAGCCAAAAAGCTTTATTTAACATCGGGAGCGCTATTATTAATAAATTAATGATTTATGAGTAGCATGTATACAGAAACGGATTATGGTCTCTAGGCTAGGTTTTTATGATGTAATTAATAAAATAAACAATACAAAATTGGTAAATCATACTAAATTAAATTTTTTACTACTCACTTCTTTGTCCTCAACCAGTGTAGCTACACGTCCAGGCTGAAATATTAAAAAAAATAATGGGTTTATGTGGATATATAAAAGTAGTGTATGTAATGTATGCAATTTTAATATTGAAATAAATAAAAAGAAGAAACAAACAATTTATAGGTATTAAAATTTGTATTATTTTATTTTTGTAAGTTGTATATGCTTTTAATGTACATATGTATCTATGTGTGTACATAGACGTGTATGTAGGTATTTAAGTGTAAATAAATTATTTTATTAAACGTCCGTCCTTCACCCATTATTTTCAATACATACTACACATTGTATTTACAAGCATTAACGTTACTACAGCTTGTGCTAAATGAAAAATGCACCGCTTAAGTTTTATAACAGACCCACACACCTTATGCACATTATATGTAAATCTTTTAATGAGATCACGAGCACAACAATCATTTTTGAGATGACTAAACAACAAATTTTGCAAAAAATTGTTTTGAAAAGAAAAATTCGATTGACGTAAATTTTCAATGATTACTCTACTGATATAATATTTATCAAAACGCTTTATCGCATAAAAATCGGATAATTTTTCTAAAAGTTACAAGCCTCTGAAGTTTTTTTGAGTTCTATGTGGTCAACTTTGGCCCACTGTAACTCCTGTCCAGCTGAAGCCAGAAGGCATTTAGTAGTTTAGAAGTACCAGATTTATTACCATTTATTTTGCAAAATTCCCCACTGTGCAAGGTACTGAATGCGCCCTGGTACTTCCATTCTCTCTTTATTTCGAAAAATAAAGATCTTTTAAGTTTTTGAGAGAAATAAAAAAATTTTCCAATATGATAAAGTTTAAGTTTTCGCTAGAAATTTGTAATTATCTTAACAAAAATTTGAGAATAAATAATGTAATAACTTTTTTCATCTTTTTAAGACTTCTCCCCAAACGATATCTTTTAACAATATTTTCATATCAATCTGGCGTTGAGATACCGAATTGATTGATGATTTTGATTAGTCGACAATGAATTTTCATTAAGTTTGATAAATATTTATTAGTACTGCATTTTGTTTAATCTAAATACTTCGTTTTTTGTTAATTGTAATATCTTCTTTTATAAAATGGCTTAAATACCCGATTGTCTCTTTTGGCCAGTCTATTTCACATATTTTGCAGGCTCTTACCCACTGTTGACTAACACTATGTAATGTAAGCTACTTAAAAATAAATTTTGAACAAAATGTTCAAGCAAACAGGAAACAGAGGGAAAATATTAAATTAATACGGTAGCTCGATTTTACCGGAAACTTCATAATCCCTATCAGTGATGCCAAACTATAGAATCATCAAAAGCACTGCGAGCAAGGTGTATCTAACTAGGTGGCAGCGCTACTTCAGCTGATAATTTTTTGCTTTTTGTATAACAAATCCTTACGCAGTCACCTGTATAATTACACCATGACTGCGAGTATATAAAAATAGGGTAAACATTTAAAAAATTGCAGGTAAAAAAGCAATAAGCCAAATATTCTCTGTAAGTCCTAGTTTACACTATTCAAGTCTTATTGCTAAGCTGATTAGTTTGTTAGGAGAGAGAGTTGAGGGTAAAGGTAGAATTAGTAAAATCGTATCATTCTACTTTACAGCTTGCCGTATCGTTCAACTTTGTGCAAAAGTTATAGAAAATGTAACAGTTTACACAGCACATTTTTTTTGTCTGGCATTAAATACGGCGTTTTTGAAAATCTGTTTTCTGCAGATTCCTACGTCAGCAGTGCTACCACCACATATTTTATAACTAGTAACATGCATTGTATATTGTACGGTTTTTGTCAGCTGACACGCAACATCACGATACGATTTTACTAATTCTACCTTAAAAGAAACGTTTCGTTTTCGCCCCTTTTGGCAGCATATCGATATGTGAAACTATTCACAATCTATTGTGGGAGTCGTAGTTCGTACATGAGTGGTTGGTAATGTCAATAAAAACATTGTGTACTCGTATACACAAATTTTTACATAGAAATTACCAACAACGTTTGTACGAACTACGACTCCCGCAATAGGTTGTGAATTGAGCATATCGTTTCCTTAATATTGAAAGGTTTTAACTCATTATTTCGAGATTTTGGAATTTTTCGATACATTAGATGTTCTTCTATGGAAATACACAAAAATCCCGATTAAAAAAAAATGAGTTACGGCCTTTCTACATTAAGGTAGCGAAATGTGTTCTTTATATCTGTGGTGTATAGTATGTTCATTAACTTTGTAGAAAATATTAAGCCAAACACTTTTGTGGAACAAACATACATATGTATTAATCCTATTAAAAAAATCATATTTGGAACGTTTTCAGGACGTCTACTCTCTTTATTTCGAAACGAAAGAAAATGCTTTCGAATTTGTGTTCTACTAATATTACAATTCAAAAGCATTTGCTTGCGTTTCGAATTACGGTGTAGACTACCAGTTTTCTATGTTTTTTTGCGTATGTATTTCAGCTAACGATACTTATAAATTTGAAATTTATTTGCTGGTGGTTCAGCGTTGTCTATATATTTCATTGTTGCTGTAACAAATCATCAGTAGACTTCAACCACACATTTTGAATAGTCACAAACCTCTTATCTTATGCACAGACTTTCAAGAACTATTTGAGAATTCACAAATAATAATATTTTTGAAAATCACAAAAGAAAAATAAGCGCAGTAGGCTTTGAAACTAATACAAAAAAAAACCCAGCAAATAATTTATATTCGATTTGAATCTATTTTATTTATTTGCTGGGTTTTTTTTTTGTATTAGTTTCAAAGCCTACTACGCTTATTTTTCTTTTGTGATTTTCAAAAATATTATTATTTGTGAATTCTCAAATAGTTCTTGAAAGTCTGTGCATAAGATAAGAGGTTTGTGACTATTCAAAATGTGTTTTTGAAGTCTACTGATGATTTGTTACAGCAACAATGAAATATATAGACAACGCTGAACCACCAGCAAATAAATTTCAAATTAAAATAAACTTCTGACAATATGTCGAATAATAAATTTCTGAGATACTTATAAATTCAACAAAACTCACCTTATCAACTGTACCGCGATGTGTTGTATTTCCCTGCCAAAATCTTCGATTATAACCTCTTATGTAACCAGTTATACATTTACTGTACTCGAAACCGGGAAACCAGCACAATGAACCGTAACCAAATACCCAGCAGTGGGGCTCGCGACGGCCGCCATTAGCTGCTGCCGAATTATTATTCGCCTCGTCATCGAGGAAGTTGCCATTAATAAAGAGATTTTCAAAATGTTCGGGTAAAGCATTATCGGGACCATAATTATTTGAATTAGATGTGGGTGGGATGCGTAAATAAAAATTATCAGCCATATTGTTGCTTTCAAATAAATGTTAGCTAAATTTTCGAGCTGTAGCTGGAAGCAATGAGATCCTTTTAAATTCGTTTAGTTTTCTTTGGATTTTTAATTGTTTTCTTGTATGGTTTCTGCGATTTAAGAGATTCTTTCTTGCTTGTTTCTCTCTGTGTAATATCTCTGCACTTAGTATATTGATTTCAGACATCGATAATTTACGTTTTTTTTAGCAAAAGATTTTTGAAAAAGTGTTGTTGCTGATTGCCAAAGGATTATTTAGTTTTTTTTTCTTCTACCAATTTACAAATTCATTTTTATAGCTTTGTTTATTATTGCATTGCAATTTTTTTCAGACAGGGTTCTTTATTTACTTCATTGTTACTGTTTCTTTTTGTTTAATTAATTTATTTACTCGTAGATAAAAAATATTTTATTCAATCGTTTGTTTTGATAATCTGAAAATACATGTAATTTATTTAGGTTAAGTTTATTATTATTATTTTTGATTTAATTCGTTGTTTTAACGCCACTTTTTCTCAGAACTGAAACGTCTTTGTGACACTAGTTCCGTTCCCGACACAAGATCGTTGGGAACTGAGTTTCAGTAAACAATTCTGTTATAAAGAAAAGTAAAATGAAATACATAATAACAAAAAAACAGTTTTTCGATTTCATTTTATTTTATTTTTTTTGCTACTTTGTTTTTATTTATTCAGTGACGTTCTATTAAATAAATATTCGCTCTTAAATATGAGATACATATTAGTGAGCACTATTATCGTTTCTATCTTAAAAAAAAGTAAATCTGCTTTGCACGTTCATTTAATATTGCTAACGAATTTTTATTTACAATTTACTAAAAACAATATGTTGTTTCCAGTGATGCCTATTTATCAGTTCTTCATGATGTTTAACTACGAAAAGCAGCTTTTAATTTTTTTTTTTTGTAAGGCTCCTTTTGCACACGCAGAGTTTACTTTGCAAAGTTTTGAGTTTGTAGTAGAGAAGGAAATGAGATTGGGAGTGAGTACAGACTTTGCTGGACTCGCAAAGTTGCTTTGTTCTTCGTTCGTTTCTTTCCTTGCCCCCCCCCCCCAACCCTTTTCAACAATGTGAACAAATGGAAGCTATAAAAAAATCTGAGACAAAAAAATTCTTAAAATTTATCTCAAAATTAGAGGATTATGAAGTAACAAACGTGAAAAAATACAGACAGAATTGTTAAGCTCTTCAATTTTTGAAATCAGTTACAAACAACTTTAATTAGTGCCCCGACTAAAAACCAATTACCGGTATTCGGCAGCCCGAGTTCGATCCCTGGCCATATCCACTCATATTTACCAACATCATCGATTTTTTTTAACATTCATTATTGACTCCTATTGTGAAGAAAATTTGAATTTTTTGTTCCCATGAAATTTCCATGCCCCAACAAGGGAAATTTGATATTGCGAATTTCATGGGAACGTTTGTTCTTGTTATCAATGCGCAGTGAGTGTAAAAAAACGGGAAGAAGTCTTGAAAATCATAAAAATTAATTGAAAATCAAACAAAATTATGTTTAATAACAAGAAATAAACATATTTTGTGTTTCAAATGAAATGTTTTTAAATATTCTAGGTGCAGTGGAGAAAAATACTTTAGTATACCATACTCCTTGCAAAAAGGTTTTGCGGGGAATTATTGTAACATTCGTAAAACTTATTTACTGATCTAGTCCTAAATATGAATTTTTAGGACTTATAATACGAGGGTGGGTCATTAACACAATAACTTTTTGAAGAAACACAGGTTTTTATATAAAAAGTTATTTTTCAAACTTACGAGTATAATAGTTACAAGGTTGGGTCATTAGCTCAATAACTTTTTGAAGAAACACAGGTTTTAATATAAAAAGTTATTTTATTTTTCAACATAGTGTCCTTTGAATTTTACGCACTTAGTCCAAAGTATGCTAATTTTTTTATCCCTTCCGAAATATATGATTTGTCGAGGTCATCAAAATATACATTTGTTTGTGAGATGATTCGTCGTTGGAGTCAAATCTCTTTTCGCCGAGTCATTTCTCCAAGTTTGGGAACAAGAAATAGTGACTCGAGGCTAAATCTGGACAATAGGTCGTAATTCATGGATTTTTGTTATGGAAATTGCACATGCGCTTGTGGTCGATTGCGAGCAAATGCGGCGCTCATCTTGCGGAAAACTTTCTCGCCAAATTGGAACCACTGAGTCATATACGATGCCTAGGGCTTTAACAATCTCTCTCACTTCCAATTCCCGATCGGCTAAAACCATATCGTGAATTTTTTCGGATGTAGAGACCTCAACTGGGCGTCTAGAACGTTCTGCATCTTGCATGCTTGTACGGCCATAACGAAACTAGTAAACCACTTTTTTTTACCATTGAAATTGATGGTGAAGAGTCCCCATAGTATTTGTCAAGCGTAGCCTTGGTTTGAGTGATGGTTTTTTTTTCGCAAAAAATAATGCTTAATAAGCATAAGAAATTCACTTTTTTTAATTTTCTTCTCAACGGCTGCCAAACACAAACTAAATGATGCAGCTTGTTTAAATTTAGACATGAGTTAACTGACAGTTGCCTGTTGACAGCAGCAGTGTGGCCATTTCAATTAAGAGGCGGGGAATTCAAAAAGACACTGATTTAATGACCCACCCACGTATTTAATTGAAAGGAAAATATAGAAATTACGCGATGTATTAATTGCAAGGTAAAGTGATAAAATTCTCTACAAAATGTTTTGTTTTAAGTTGTTCAGGGCATAGTTCAAGTTGAGCTACAACTCCAACTGTTATTGCAGATCTTATATGTAAATACGACACACATTTTTTTTTGTCGTACACTTTTAATTATCTTATCGCCCACCAATATTATTGAAACATATATAGTTTAGAAGGTATTTTTGTGTAGATATGCACAATATTGTAAAAGTTTTTTCAAATTCATTGGTTCAAAAGTAGTAAAAAGCGATCTAAAATTGCTTGAAGAAAATGCAAATTTCTCCTTCGTGTTTGTTTTGTACACATGTATTTATTAATAAATAAAGAGATACTAGGTGTCAAGTGGTCTAATTTAGACCACCAGGCGATCCCAGTTGAAATAAAATAAGCAAAGAATAGTATTGCTGTAAATCAATGTATTCATAAATATTTTTTAGTTAATGTTGGTTTAACATATATAAGTAGGTATGTATGTAATATGTAACAGCCTTTTTATGCAAATTTTTAAGTTTTATAAACGGTTTTTAAAACAGATTTTTTAAAAAAAAATGTATAAAAAAAATTTATAAACCCTTAATAACATTTATAAATAAGGTTGTAAATAAATATATATTAAATTACTTATTTTTAGTGTTAAGCCTACAGTACACGGCATGTAAATTTTTTGACGTCACTAGAATTTTCAGCATGTTAGTTGCATTTTCTAAAATTACTAGTAGTGGCTAGATGCCGTAAAATTTTTATAGTAGTTTTGTTCCAAAATACAGATGTGGCACATGTAGCCGAATCGAAGACATTTTCTGGGGCAGCTCGTCTGTAAACATGTTAATATATACATGTACATATGTTGCTAGTACACGGCATGTAGCATATGTAGCATCGTGATGACGTCAAAATTACGTCAGAACCACATGCGCATGTGGTTTTTTACATGCCGTGTACTGTAGGCTTTAGTTAGCATCACCAATTTTAATACACGTACCTAACATAAACATGTACATGTTTTTTTCTCCCTTTCGCTTGTCGCATTATCTTTAATTTTTAAATGAAAAAATTGAGAAAATTATTATTTTTTTTTTTTTTTTTGCAAAATATTTTCTTTTATTATTTCACAAAGCCGCGCACATTTGTGAGAGAACACTATATAATTTATATTTCACACTACATGTACAAACATACACACATTGTACTCTTATGTATGTACAAATCGCTCATTTATACCTGATTTACATTAAGCGTTTTTTCATGAAATTTCATGAATTTTGTTGCACGCAACTTCAACTAATTTCATGAAAAAAATGCTTAATGTAAATTAGGTATTAGTCAAATAATGTCATAACTAATATAAAAAAAACAGTTTGCCAGAAAACGCGTTTAAAGTTTTCAATTTACACACAATTTAATGGAAAAATAAAATTTTATTTTTCTCTCAAGAGTTGAGTCAACAAGATATTTGTATGCAATTTTTAAACAAAGTATGAAGAACGATATGTTTATTAATTTTGCATCATTAACTCAAACATTCCATTTTTTGAGTTATGACGTTATTTGAGTAAATGAGCGATATATTGTTGAACTTAATTCTTATTTCTTTTTTGTTAATTTTGTTACTGTTTGCATGAGCCCAACAGGTAGAGCTGCAAAACTATCGATAGTGGCTCCATTCGATAGTATTTTTTGATGCCATCGATACTATCGATAGTTTTTGATTCTTAGAAACACCCCTTTTACACACGGAAAGTTTACTTTGCAAAGTCTTAATTCAGCTGTGTGAAAGACAGAGTGATAAATACTATCTCTTTCTGTGTTTCTCCCTGCTGAATTAAGGCTTTGCAAATAAAGTTTCCGTGTCTATAAGGGCTAAAACTTATCAATTGTGTATTTTTCTAATATAAAATCTTGAATTTTTTAATCATTCCATAAAGTAAAAAGAAAGTTGATTTTTTTAAAACTTTTAAGGTCACACTTGCCAAACATTTGCCCAAAAAAAAGCGTAACCACTCAATGTTTGTGAAAAACCATTTGATTCAGACAAGTGTTTCTTAAGTTAAACAGTTTCATAAACAACTAATAGACAACGTCATTGATTCCAACATTATTGGAAACTATTTAACTTAACAAACACGTATCTGAATTTAAAGCTTTTTCATTAATATTTTGTGGTCACGTTTTTGGAGCAAATATTTGGCCAAGTGTGACCATCCCCTTATACCCTTTTCACACTCACTCACATCTTTGAGGAATGCGTGGAATATGTTGAAAATTGAAAAAACCTGTTCACATTACAACATCTTTCATCTTTCATCTGTCATGTATTATAATACTATTTTTACGAGCGTGAGCAACTAAAAATTAAATAATAAAATGCAATTTAAAAATTCATTAGAAATTGATTTAATTGCTGGCTCCTGAGGAGCAGAAACAAATAATGCTACAGTATGCAGAATTAGTAGAAATTATGCCAGCGGACAATGATGATGAAGAAATATTACAAACTTTATCCGCAAAGATTTCGCGTAGACATTTGCAACTAATTATATGTAATTTATTTCAATTTGGAAAAATATATAACAGATTTTATTATATGCATACATATACATACATATGTATGTATGTATGTATACAATAAAATCTTAGAGTAATTACGGATCTTTTTTGGGAAGGATATTCCAAAATGTAGCCTTGAATGTATGTACATATGTACATGCATATGCAGATATACAAACATAGATACATACATATGTAGACATTTTTATAGTATGTATGCATGTATGTATATAGTTGTATACATTTTTTCTAGTGATGACACTAAAATAATCGAAAGATGTTGAACGGAACAAAGTGAAATAGGAACATCTTTTGAAGATGTTGAACATTCAGCCCTGTATAATTCTTATGGGAAGATGTTATCATCTTGCCAAATTGATGAAAGATGAAAGATGTGAGTAAGTGTGAAAAGGCTATTAGTTCCAATGTTTTTAATACACATATTCAACAAACATACATACACAGTTCTATAAAAAAATAAACGAAAAAGCAAACAGATAGATAGATGGATCAATAAAAAATAAATTAAAAAGGAATAAAATAAAAAAATCTTTCATCATTACTTAAACTATTGCAGTTAGCTAAAAAGTATTCGTTTAACAGAAGGAGAAGCAAACTATTTAGCGTCACCTTTTATTTAAAAGTAAAGAGCGTAGACAGTCCAGCAGTCGTCAAATTTAGCCGCCGTCAAGTTTTTCATGTATCAAAGCCGTTGGTACATAATAATTGTATTTTTATGCAATTTGCATCTAGTAGATAAAATCTGACATCTTATGTTGAACCAAATCAAAACTAATTAATTTGTTTTCATATTTATATATGTAATGATAACCATTACCAAACCAGGCGGCGAAATTTTAATGTTGCATTTTTTATTACACAGTCGCCATCATTCCGTTTTTATCGACTTTGATTTTTTCTCTTTTAGTAGAGTGTTTTTGTCGATAGTATCGCTATCGGAACAAAAAATATCGATAGTCCACTTAAAATAAAACTATCGATAGTACGTACCATCGATAGTTTTGCAGCTGTACCAACAGGTACATACGAGTGTGTATTAGAGTTGAGCGATTTTTCGAAACCTGTTACTTTTTCACAGCGATTGAAAAATCACATATCACAACTGTGACTGAATTTATCAAGTAACAGGTTTTGGAAATATAGTTCTTTCACACAAACTGTGAATGTTCTTGTATGCTTACTTTACAGTAAATAAAGCTACCACATTATTTTTTTTACACATTCAGCTTTTGTCAAGAAAAAATCGTCAAATCGTCTTTTCTGGCAACTATGTACAGCTCACTTTTTTAAGCAGCCCATACACGATTCAATTCAATTTTCAATTGAGTCGGTTGTTGTCCAAATCAAAGCGTGTATGGCTTTGTCATTGATTAGTTTGGCAGTTGTCGAGTTGGTTGAAGAAAAATCAAAAGATTTTGATTTTTCATGTTGACTAGTAAATCTTTCAATTCGATTGTGCTGTGTGTGTTCGAGTCTCTTGATTTGCTGTCAAAATTTATGTTTGTAGCTTTATTTTGTATAGAAAAAGTTATGTATTTTTAAAATTGTATTTAATTTCATTGAATTCTAAATAAAAAATATTAAAATTAATGAATTAATGCAATAGAAGTTTTAAATTTTAAAATTTTTAATTGTGAAAAAATATAAATTTGACAGTTGAATGAAAATCTTTCAATTCAGTTTATGCAGTGTGTGGCCAAGAATCAATTCAATTGAAAAACTCAATTCACAATTGAATTGAAACGTGTATGGGGTGCATTATATTTGCAATTTTATTGTTTCTCTGCCTGTTATACGACAATTCTCAATGTATGGATGGGGTTGATTGCTAATTGTTTTTTTTCTCGCTCTTCTTATTAGTATTTATCAAAACACCAATACTAATAAATACTTTTAAGACAGAAGAGCTGGGGGCAAATTACGGCACTCGTTATCGAACGAAATTGCGAAATATTTCAATAGAGTTTATATGGAAATGTTTCGTAATTTCGTTCGATAACGAGTGCCGTAATTTGCCCCCTGAAATGTGTTAAACCGTGATCACAGTCATTGTTTAATTTCACTGCTGCTCTTCTTATTAGATTTTCTCAAAATAACACAACTGCTACCAACAAAATACTGCTAAACTGTGATCACAGTCACAGTTTAAAAGAACAGCGATTTAGAAATCGCGTTCACAAGGAGCAACATTATTAAAAAATCACGTTATCGCTCATCACTAGTATGTATGTATACAATTGGAGCGAAAAATATGGTTTGATAGACAATGTACCTATAGTGCTACACAAGAGCATCAACTTTTTTTTCAAATACTGCCTCTGAATATCTTTCGCATTACAAAACAAACACCTCATTTACTTAATGTTTTGATATACCAACAAGTACTAAAGAACAAAACAATAGAACATCAAAACAAAACAAATGAAAAACAAAAATGAACTGGAACGAAATTAAAGTGGAACACAATTTCTTTAAAACTTACTTCCAACTTAAATATCTATTTGTCTAATAATCCCAGAAATTATGTTCTAGTGCATTCGCTATGCTTGCTTCAATTTACCGTAATTCTACTTCCAAGTAATATTTTGTATGTGCTCAGCCATTTTTTCCTCCTCCTCGATGCGACAACTTATATAGAATTTCTAGCATCTTTATCTATATGCACCACCTGCAACCTGATTTGAGGTACATCCAGGGCTGTCAGATATGGCGATTTTTCGCCAAACGTGGCGATTTTTCAACTTGTTTGGTGTCCAAAAATTTTGGTTTGGCGACTTTTCTGGCGATAAATAAATTTATTGGCGATTTTACTGGCGATAGATAAATTTGTTGGCGATTATTATGGCTATTTTTTTAACAAAATTGAACTTCAAACTTTTCTGATAAATTTTGATACCATAATTTTATAAAAATTTATATTAAAAAAGTGTTTTATAAAAACAAATTTATCAAATATTTACTAAGAAAAACTACATAAAACTGATTTTGGCGACTTTTGGCGATTTTTAAAATCAATTTGGCGAAATAGGTCGGAAAAAATCTGACAATCCTGGGTAGATCATCTAGTGAAGTGCTGCTGCTCTATTTGTGACTTGCAGCACTTCAATGGAATTCTGACCAGCTGATCGGTGTGTAAGTTTGGCAGTCGAGCCACATCTTTGGCCAGACCGCCCGCTAACTCGTTTCCGTGTACAACCCCAACTATTATATCTTCGTGTATGTATGTACAAGAAAAGTGAATCATTTCATATTATTTTTGGCAGGAATAATAAAAATAAAAATAAAAACGAAGAAATCATGCAAAAATTCTACTCAGACGCATGATTTAAAAAAAAGCGTCAGTTAAAACTTGAAATATTTTTTAATCTAACTGATCAACAGTTTGTTAATATCCCAGCAAACAAAAACAAACGGCATTAATTTGCAAGGAAACATATTTTCTTTACTTATAACGTATAAATTAACAGACTTATTTATAAAAATTGTGGAGAGGCTTTATGAAAAAAATTTTATATGAAAACTTAAAACTTATTAAAAGTTAATCAATCAATCATAGTTAAGCCTAAAATATGGGGATCTCTAATATGATTCCAAAAGAAAAATATTGGAAAATAACCAAATTAAACAAAGAAAATAGTAATTACACAATAAAATCAAGTAGGGTGTTCAATAGATCAATAAGGGTGTTTAAAGTCTGTCGCGTTAAATTTTGCTAAGAATTGACAGCTGTTAACTTATGCATGTACATATACATATGTACATATTTACATACATTCATAAGTGCATATTTAAACTTCTTATGAAATCACATTGAATATAATTTTCTTAACAATTGACATAACACGTTATTTGGAGTAGAGCTTCTGCATACAAGAACAAACCTGTGTTAAAGTCATTTTAAGAGATTTGTATTGTCGCTACTTTCGATTACAATATTTTATTGATTTTTTGAATATTATTTTATTTCTTTGCTGGGTTACAGCAAACCAATTCACAAGTTTATTTACCTATCTTGAAATCAACGGTTTATAGCAGATAATAATTCTAATAAATAAAAGTATAGATAAAATCATTTAGAATATTTATTAATTTATAATTTGACATTTCCATAACCAGTCTGTTAGATTATTTATATGTGAGTATGTCTGTATATTAAAATTGATAAAAATATCTGTTTTTTTTTTTTGTTTAAATTGAATGAACGAAAGAAAGCAAATACAAAAGAGAATGCAAAGGCAATAAATAAACTAAATAAATTTGTGCTGTCCTTTATTGCATAATCATAATCCTAAACCTGTGGTCGGCACTATTGAATGTTGCTTGGCACTGTGGCACTCTCGCTCCTTTTCTGGCACTTTTCGTCCATTAAATATGGAAACTTTTCTTTTTGCGATAATATGTACTCTTCTTGTTTTTTTACGTTTTTAAGTAATGAAAACTTAGTAGGATTTGAGGCTGACATCTGTTCGGTTCTGATAGTTAAAAGTAACAGTTTGTGCAGAGACATTGATTATCTATTAAAATGAATATATAAATTTGTTTGTAACAGCTAATGCCGTAGAGATAATTTTATAAATGTTTAGAAATATTTCAACTCTTGAATTTAAGAAATTTTTAAGTATTCTCCAAACTGTTGGTTGTCTCGTCAAGTTGTTGCAGATAGAGTCTTTGAACAGTGAAATATTTCTTCACATTTTAAAATTTTCAGTCATAATGCAATGATAAAACACTATTCATATTAAATAGTTTAACGGATAATATAAGCAAAATGTATTTTTATCTAATGTCGTTGAATTATAGAAATGCAATCTAAAAATGTGAGACTACATATAATTTTAAAAGGGATTTTTTATTTCGTCAATTATGTCGAAATTTTTTGAACAAAATATATATTGATGATATTCATGTAGACAATATAGATCGAAATCCTCACCATCTTCTAACGGAAATAAATTATTGCGGCACTGAAATTGAACTATTAATAATCAAAAACTAATGTTCCTAGCAAAAAGTTGTAGAATTAAAAAATATAATTAAAGTCTTCTTAAATTAAAAGTGAATACAGATCCATATTAGACTTTGAAGATTTAAAAAATTCAAGAGCTTAGATGTGAGTGAGTTGTTGAAAGACATGGAGACGTAAACAATAGTTTTAATGAAAAATTTTTAAGTAATATTTATCGAACCTTTCAAGGTATTTATTTTATTCTCTATTCTTTATCAAGCGTGGAAAGTATATTTTTAGCTCGAAATTTTATCAAAAGTAAAATGTTAAATGGACTGCAATTATAAACTTTAGCATCTTTAATACATGGTAAAGATTTTTGAAGTCTTACAATAGATCTTGTTCTAATCGTAATACATATAAAATTATGAACCAAAAAAGCAATAAAAATTCTACTATACCGACAAAATCTTTGTTTGATTAAAATAAATAACTAACAATTATTAATATTTTTAACGTGCACGAATTTGTACAACTCGACAGTAGGTATATACATCTAATAAGAAAAATTTATTTTATCATTTAAATTAGTTTTGGAATATTATAGTCTTTAAGTATGTCCTTTAGAATTACTATAACGTAAAAAATCTTTTTATATTTGTATTTCTTGTAAATAAGTACAAATTATTAATATCGAGCAGTATTATTTTCGATTTAGGAGAAGGTTTTTGCGAGTACTTATGTACGTTAATTTTCACTTACGATAAATTTTACAGCATTTTTTTTAAATTTATCAACAGTTTTGCAATTTTGATAATTAAAAAGTTAATTTTTTACTACATGTCGCTCACGATTAAATCAAAAATAGGGCTCGATATGTATTAATCTGTATATACAACTAATTTTAGAGTGCGTGTTTTGTGTTATTCGTAAGTGTTTTTAGTTATAAACACAATAAATTATCATTCAAGAACCATATTTTGAATGAACATCAAGTCCCAACATTAAAATTATATAAAAAGTAGTTTGGCACTATTCAAGTGATTTTGGCACTATTTAAAAGCAGATTTGGCACGAAATCAAGATTTCCAATTCCCATCACTGATGTGTATACACGCATTACTGAGAACAACTTGTGTGTATCGCATACTCTTAAGAATCAGCGTTGCCAGAGAACAATTTTTTCCCAACAATAAGAAAATATGTGTGATGAGAATTTACTAAATATTTTATTTTCAGAAAATTATTATGGCAAACCAGAAAAGTTGGTTTGTCAACGTACGTTGTCATGCATGAAAAAACGTGACATGCAAAGGCATTTTCAAGCACATATTTAAATTATTTTAAAAAAATTTTCTACAAAACTATCTCTTTACTCATCTTTACATTGGAGTAGCAACATAGAGAAGATGCATTTCTTCATAAACAAAACTTGAGTGTTACTTCTGACCATAATAAAATCAAGTTTTTGGTTTTGGAGATTTAAAATTTCAAGTTAGGGAAATGAGACGAAAATTTAAGTGGCAACACCGACTCGTGGCAAGAGAATAACACACACAATTGTAATATGTAATGGTATGGGTTGCCGACCACGGTCCTAAACAAAATGGATAATATTAGAAAATGAAAAATAACCATTTCCATAACCAAATTTAAATAAGTAAAAAACAAAAATATAAATCAAAACTTACCAAACGTAACGATTCAAAAAGAGGGGGATAAAAACTAAAAATATCGTTACGTAATACCTGAATAGCCAGCACATATGTATGTATCTAGATAAGTATAATTAGCAAACAGCTATTTATGGTTACGACGAAAATTCAATTATGTTCTATGGTTATGGTTATGGGTACGGCTTATGGCAAGTCAGCTATAATCAAATATAGTGGTGCCCATAAGGTTGAATTGAGTTTGAATTGATTTTTGTGACAAAATATTTTCCGAACTTTTTTTTGCAAAATGTCTACCAACCAACTTCTCTATAACTTTATTTGGGATTTTATGTCATTATATTACCAATCATGGTTCGCTGAGGTTTATCGGCATTATCTAAAATTGTTCATTGCTGTGTTTCTATTCTTATGCAGCAATAATTACGCGAATTGTAAACATGTACATTTGTGCTACATATATACTGTGCATTGTGCATATACTTGTTTTTTTTTTTACTAAAAAATATATAGTTAGCTTCTACATACAGATATTTATTCAAAAAGATCTCAGCACTCATGGCGTGCAGTCAAACTCGTATTTTAAATAGCAACAATATTGACATACGTGGTTTTACGCTTATGCAATTTTCTTATTACTTTTTGGACCTGACTAACCATGCAATTTTAGGTTTGAAGATTTTCAATTCCACGAGGTCGTCAAACTTGGTTCCTGTGCTGTGAGGGAGGGGGAAGAAAAAGATTTATTTCAACACCTACACCTTAATATCGAAAGGCCGTAACTCATTATTTTTTTTTTGGAAGCGAGATTTTTCCATACGTTAGATGTTCCTCTGTTGAAATATAGAAAACTCAAACGATTAAAAAAATGAGTTATAGTATAGTATATAGTACATTGATACTCACCACTAAGAATTTTTAAGTGGTGAGTATAAATATACTAACCATTTTGCACATCCTACGAAGTAAGACCATTTGCACAAGATTGTGAATTGGGCTAATATAAACATGTTGAAACTGAAAAAACATTAAAAACTCATGTAATTTTCTTCACTTTCCTGACTTTAGCAATATCTCAGAGCTACATATCACAACTTAAAGTATACAAAATTTACAATGTCATGTAAAATTTTTTTTGCTAAGTTCTTTGTTTAAACTTGGCCACGTTAAGAACCTAGTTTCCTCCAGGTACCTATTTTCTTAATATATAATCAGTATATTTTCAAGATAGACGATTTGACTTGAATGCTGGATAGTGACACAAGTAGTGTTCGAGAGTTTCATCATTTGACTTATGATTTCTTAAGGTTTCGATAATTTTTCTACTATCCGTAAATATACGGATTTCAATTTCTTTTAGCCATTTAATACCTTCCGTAAGTTTTACTTTTATGTAGGTGGTCAATGTCGCGGCCAAAGCTAGTGTACGAGTATACATATATACATACATACATATGTGTTTATGATTGTAGACATTTTATATTACTTTTTTTATTTATTTTTTTATGCATGTATATACATATCGTCGTTCGTAAGTTATTGTGTTCTATATGACAAAAATATTTTTTTGGGAAATCGCTGTTAAAGTTTAGCTATCAGTTATCAAAACTGAACCGAAAAAGTTATCTCACCAAGAAAACTTCTACAATTTCTGGGTTTTTCTGTAAAAAAAATTTTCGTCCTTGGAATGATTTTAAGAGTAAGACGCGTTTTAAAAAAATCGCTTTGTTCTATATGCACTTATTTACGAAACTCTCAATGTCTTATAGCATATAGAACAAAATGTAGAAAAGTGTTGTGTTTTAAATACTTTAAGAATATGCTGATTATTTCCCTGCAGGAAATGGAACTAACACAAGACTAGTCACGTGATCGATCCCCAAGTGATAGGGACCAGTCCGAACTCTACCACTTCCTTTGATGCGGACCAGTCGCTTTTACATGGGGATGGCCTAGGATGGCGTTAATTGGTACTTTGTATGCACCTTGTGACTTTTCATTGAATTATCTCATGGGGACATAATCGGTGTGGAATAACATAAATTATTTAAAAATGTCATTCCGACACACCGTTACCATATGTAAAGATTTATCTGATTTTCGAAGTTTTTCGGGATGTTAACAATGCTTAAAGATTTCTTTGTTAAAAATGAGATTTTTAAGAATATGATATTTGGTACTTTTAGTATATTATTTAAGGTCCTTTTGACTAAAGTACTGACCTATTTTCTTCTTTTGTTCATCAAAAGTATGAATTATATGCATTCATGTATTTGTCGTATACATGTTCTATTCAGCAAATATTATGTGTTATTTATTTACCTTTACGTTTGTTAGTTCATTTGAAACAAAATGAATTTTTCTTGAACTCGAATTCATTCTAATTCGGGTGCCCCTGTGGCTGAGTGGTAGCGATGCTAGCCTCTCAGTCCGGAGGTCGTGGGTTCGATTCCCACCATAGACCCTGGGTGTTTTTCGCAGACAAGCTAATCGCTTTGCGAATTGTGTTTGGGTTTTCTTTAATCTTAATTTAAATCTGAATTGATTTTAAAATGCAGAAGATAAAAAATAATTATATAATTGTTGGATTTAAATCAATGGATATTAACATACATATTTTCAATAAATAAAAAAAAAGATTTTTGTGTTCGACTTGAAGGTTTTTAAGAAAATAAATATTGCATCGCTATTCCGACACTTAAGCCCCGTTCAGACTATTATACAAGTATTAATACTTTCATCACATTTTACGATACAGAAATCTAAATACATTCGTTGCGACTGTCAAAAAATCTAACGTAAAAACACATATTGTGTTTAGACCATCACACTTCAAATAAAATGTGTAATACAAGCAGAAAACAAAACAGCTGTTCAATGAAAATGTCTGTGCTATTCATTGACTAGCGGCGGCAAAGCGGTTTCATGTAGTCGGGTACGTGCCGGCGCTTAACAAAATTCAGTAGTTAAAAATATTCTATGTAAATAAAAGAAAAAATTTAAGAAATTAAAGATATTACAAAAACGTTAAAAAATTACGTCAACGAAATATACTTCCATACGATTCACTTATTCAAAACTTTGAGCCGATATACATATGACAAAACATTACATCAATGACGACACGCAATCGGCGGCGAAACAGCCGACTTGGAAATTTGGTTTGTGTGAAAATGCAACCCTGATCTAATGAAAAGTATTATCGTTTAGAAAATTTTTTAAAAACGAAAAAGTCTTATGGGATGTCAAAATTTTTATCGTATTATTTGCCACTTTGATGACATTTTGCGTTCAGACTATCACACTTGAACGTATTATTTGAATTTTTGACAAGTATAAATACAAAGTATAATAGTCTGAACGCGGCTTTAACTGTAACAAATGAAAACTTTTAACTTTCTTTTTATTGTTATTGTTACAAATGCAATTATAATTTATTTTTAAACAGATATTTTTTGAGATTCGAACTGTCAACCTCCGGCATGACAGGCTTGAACACTACCCACCCGACCACAGAGCCACTCATATTTCAAAAGTATAAACACCACTTAAGCTCAGGTTAATATCTAAGAATAGTTACGGGACTGGTTCCAGAGTGGCTTGGCGGTACCATTGGAGGGAACAGCGAACATTATGTTTATACTGTTTGATAGGTCCTGGACAAAACCACATCGCACTGAGCCTTTTACTATAATACTAGACCAAATCCCAATTAAATTGACAAAAGATCACGACTATACATCAACACAATGGTGAATATATAACCATTTACAGGATATGTCATTTTTTCACCATACACTACTCCTTACTTTTGGTAACACTCCCACTTTCTTAAGTCATAGGACGAATACGTTTGGATCAACTGTCACCAAATTTTTTGCAGGGCATTATCATTTCAAGCACTTTTGCGATGCATCCACAAGTGTCGTGAATGAATTACGAAAGGGCAAGCATGTTGAGCATGAGCCAGTACATCACGTCAGTATTTGGAGGAAGGATTAACAATTAAAAAAATGTTTCGTTTTTTTCAACAGAAATTTTATATATATTTATATACATATACATATAAATAGCAATAACATTTCATTGATATAATCAATAAGAAAACACCCGGACCTAATTAAAAATTAACGGCTTTTGAATACTGATTGTTTGTCATTGTTTTTCTGTTTTCTTTTTTTGTTTCATTGCATTTTCCAAGTGCAATGTGAAGTCACAACAAATAAATAAAACAAAAACAGATAATGCAAAGAAATCCAAATTAGTACAAACTTTATTTAGTCTTTCATATAGAACAAAATAAATAATTATTTTTTTATTTAGTATTTTTGGTGCGTTTTTGTTCTATATGCACGAGTTTTTGCATATATATAGAACACAATAGGTTACGAAGCTTGTCACTAAAGAGTTGTATAGCACAAAGTCAATGTCTCATGTTTCAAAAACTATAAATGATAGAAACAAATTGATTACACAGATCGACAGATCTCTAAAAGTTTTTCTAAAAATCAATCTAATCTCAATTTTTTATATTTTGCGGTATAGAACACAATAACTTGCGAACGACGATATGTATGTAGGTATACACACAAGTTTTTTAAATCAATATTATATAAACTTTCATAGTATAAAAATATTAGAAATGACGTGTATTCATTTATGTACTATATATGTACTTGTAGAACATTTTCATGGTGATTCGTGCGCAATATGAATTAGTATACATAAAATATTTAGAAGTTTGTTGCTCTTATTTAGTTTTGTTTATTTTTCTTAATTTTTATTATATACCCTGAAGGAAATGTCGATGGTGAAAATGTACTGAGTCGCTTTTGACTTGGTCACCAGTACTACTCTACAATTATTTCCCATACAATGCTTTTTGATATAGACATTTAGCATGTGCTTGTCATTGAAAATCTACTAGTAACAACAAAACAATTGACTGGGTAGTGCATTCAAGTTCTTATGGGAAAATGGAGACATACCAACCCGACATTTACTGGTACATTTCTATACCTTACGTACATACAAATTTATTTATATTGACAAGTTTTTGCAAAATCCACCAGAATTACACCATATCTGTTTCCTCTCTTTCTTTCATACTGACGAATAGAAGAGAAATTGTAGACAATGTAAAGGTAGAGTTAGTAAAATCGTATCATTCTACTTTACAGCTTGCCGTATCGTTCAACTTTTTGCACAAGTTATAGAAAATGTAACAGTTTGCACAGCACATTTTTTTTGTCTGGCATTAAATGCGGCGTTTTTGACATTCGCTACAAAAAAATCTGTTTTCTGCAGATTCCTACGTCAGCAGTGCTACCACCACATTTTTTATAACTAGTAACATGCATTGTATATGGTACGGTTTTTGTCAGCTGACACGCAACATCACGATACGATTTTACTAATTCTACTTTAACTACTACTAGAGTTTTAGTGTTGACATAGAGATACTTGGCCGCAGTCTGACTGCAGGGTACATACACACGTATGTACATATATACACATACATAGATATGTAATATATGTATATATGTATACATAAGTAGATAGTAAAAAATTAAAATGTTGAGAACTTGAAATGAATTTTAAGCGTCTACAATTTTTTAAAGTTGTGTCGAACTTATTTCAAGATCACAATTTTATTGGAAAATTACGAAAAAGATACATTTTTAATAATAAAAAGATATTGACTAATAATAATTATTAAAAGGTGCTTGGCAAATACATAAGTTTTCAATTCAATATAAATTTATTCTTTTAAAAAAAAAAGGAATTTAAAATGCATTACAAGCGTTCAATTTGTCTAGAAAATTTATATGAAAAGTTCTTAATTTTTTTTACTGCTTTCAATATGGAAACTTCACCTAAATCGGCTTTAAAAAAATCGGTTTCTCTATAAATAATAATTGAATTTTTTACAAATATACTGAAAATATAAATATAACACACTTTTTGTGTTGCACATACCAATATTGATACAATTTATTTCGAGCATTTCAGGTACATATTTGTATTAGTGTCCTGCACAAGAGTATTTATAAGACTTTTCAAGACATGAGAGATTTTTTCCAATGCTTTACTACAGCGAAATATTCTAAAAGAATCGCTAAACAACACTGTTGGCAAGACAAACTACCGAAAAAAATTACTTGCCAACAGTGTTGCTTAGCGATTCTTTTAGAATATTTCGCTGCAGTAAAGCATTTGAAAAAATCTCTCATGTCTTGAAAGGTCTTATAAATAGTCTTGTGCAGGACACTAATTTGTATAAAATAATTCTTTCTGCAAAAAAAAAAAAAAACCAACTTCAATGCGAAGATCTGATAGAAGAAGTAGGTGAAATAAAAATTAAATTTTAATGGGTGTGCCTCCGTCCATTTTTTAAATGCAAGATTGTGTGTTTTTCAGAGCTCAAGGTATGTGGTAAGTTTCTTAAAAATCTGTTAGATAGAACCACGTGAAATATAATAAATTTTTAATGGGCGTAACCGCGCCAATTTTTTAAACTTTAAAATTGTGTAATTGCAAAAACCAAAGGTAGGTTTCGCAGTAATCAAATAAGCAGAATATCATAAAATGTAATAAAAAAATTGTTTTAAAATAGGACCAATTGTCTGAGAGGTACTCAGACAAAAAAAAAGAATTTTTTACAATCGGTCTACAATGAACCGAATTATGAAGTAACCTAAAAACAAATAGGGACGAATTGTTAACCTCCTCCTTTTTTGAAGTCGGTTAATAAAGAGAAGAGGAATTTTGCGCCTGTTTTACGAGTAGTACTTTTTTCTATTTGCCGTATTTTCTTCGAGGACAACATATAAAAAACTTCACATTATTAGAAAGGTCTTTGCATGACAACTTGATAGTAGCTGCTATTTTTAAGTTAATAGCTCAAACCCTTATTCATTATTTGTCAAGTAATCGACTGCTGCTATAAAATGGATGTATGTATATTAGGGGTGGAATAGTGCTCGACTTTTTGATTTTGATACACTAGTACCCCTAATTTAGTTTGGAAAAGAAATGCATGAGGCAAAAAATTGTGCGGGTGGGATTGGTGTAGATGGGTCCTCATCGGTGTCAAAACTAGGGAAAAACGAGGCAAAATCCACAAAAGGCTTCACAACTGTCCCTGAGTTATTTCTAGAGGTGTAAAACTCAAGACCGACTCTCACTAATATTTCAGCCCCTAAATTATTTATGAACATACTAACCACTTTTTGCACTCTTTAAGGGGCTCCTAAACAAAATATTATTTTTTATACAACTAGCCCTCTTCGCCCTAACCAGCCAAAGAGTGCCTAGAGGTGTTAGATATATGATTGAACCCCCAATATGTTTCTTGACCCAACATCTTTTCAGAACACACCTAGCCTGCATCTTCAATCATTAGGGTGGTCCCCATACGATATTATTTTTTTAAGAGACAAATCAGACTCAGGCAGTTGATGCCTACTAATATTACTAAATGTTACCTTCTTTTAGGAAAGGGATAGTGATAGAGAAAACAGGTGGTGCAGGACGAGATAGAGGAAACTTCATTCTTTTACAACTCTGCTTTTTGCCAGACCATGACTTGCTATAATACAAAATCGTACAATCTATGAAAAATACACCCTAATATGATGAATTTTTATTGTCTTTTGAAAATTTTCACAAACTCCATCATAACAGGGTTGTATTTTTTTTTCTCGTAGATCGCACTTTATATGATAGTGTATCACGAACTTCGACAGCTCTAGATTGCCCCTAATGGCCGGGGCACAATGAATCCGTCATACGTTAAACTTCGCCTTTTTCAACTGACATTAACGCAACGACGGAGAAGGTTGGCACTATGAGTACTTTATTGACGGAAGCATTTCAGCAGCTTCAATAGGTTAATTTTCCATATTATTTATTAAATTCAACGTTTTTTATTCATTTCGTTTTTTTTTTGTTTAATTTTATTTTTGCTACCACAAAACACAAAAAACTTAATCAAAAGATACCAAAAAAACCAACCAATATCTTTCAAACTACTCAACGTACGCAAAAAGTTGAAAGTTGAGCAAATTTCGTACTTTGCGTTGATGGACACGTACTGAATATATAAGAAACCATGTATTTCAACTAAGCTGTCAGTTGAAAAAGGCGAAGTTTAACGCATGACGGATTCATTGTGCCCTGGCCTTAAGATTCTAACTATTGGGTATGCACGTACTCGTACATACATATGTATATTTATATCATGGAAAACCACGTCCATAACTAGTAAAAACTTCTTTATACGATTGTTTTTCATAAAAATTAAAAGAAGTGAAATTACAAAGTAAACAATATGGTGGAAAACGATCGATTTCAAAAAACAAACTTGACATTGTACTCGAAATTAAATTCGATTCACTCTATCGTCCGATTTACAGCAAGCTTATTTGGTCATTGTTAGTTTTGTGAAATCATGCGATGTGAAATCGATCGATTTCCATCACATACCACTACTAGACTACACTTACATACAAATGTATTTGTTCTAAATATGTATGTATTGACATTTAATACATGGAAAGTATTTTTTATCATAAAACGATAAAAAACGGCAATGAATTTTTTTATTTTTCTGATTTAAAAGAAGAAATTTTAAATAACTATCATGTTTAGTTGAAAAGCCATTAGGCAAATTGTTATCTATTTGTTGTTTAGCATTTGTTTTGTAAGTATGTACATATGTATGTATTCTGAAATATGATGAAAATTTTTAAAAAATTACTTAAATAACAATTATAATATTGTTTGTTTTTATGTAGTAGAGAAAACCACATTCGATATAATAATACTTACATATATATATACAAACGGAGTAGGCTAAACCTAATATTAGACGTGTCATATTATAATGCCATAGCCATAACCAAAATTCAACTGGTTTCGTTGGTTATGGTTACGGTTATGGCAAGTCACCTAGTCTTAGTTTGATTCGAACAGCTGTTTTGTATTGTTACGTTTTTATTCTTTAAAAACGTTTTTGCGTGGACTCGAAGATTTGCAATGAATAAAAGACCCCAGTGTACTAGTTAGAGTTCAGAATGAGACTTTATTTACAAATAAATACAATTATATTAATCCAATTCAAGAGCTTAAATATGCACACATAGATTACTTAAATATACCACAACTGGTTGCCGCTACACCCGCTGTTGTATATACAGGTCCCACCCAACTGACTGCACCGGTTTTGCATCAAAACTCCTTTTCCTTGGCTATTTGTCACACACAAGACTTATTCTGCTGATGCTCACTGTTTATACAACACTACAGACTCACTTTCTTTACTTAATTACTTATTATCGTTGTTATTCACCGCACGAGGTCTTCACTTTCAACGATGTTGACTCGACTATTTTCTGATTAACACTGACTGACTCTCACACAGGGTACAGGAACCGGTTCTAGAATGTTCGCCATGTGCTTATAGATGACCTAATGAAATGTGTGCACTTAGTAACGCCAAATGACAGAAACTGTATTACTGCATAACGATTTTGCAGAGTTGTTTCTACCATGTGTTTGCACCTTTAAGTGTATGTGTGTACGTTAAGTTCTTTAGCTAAATACTTCTAGATTATGCTTTGCATTGGCCCTGTAGGAATATTTTCTCGCAACACTTGCATTAGCCCTGTTGGAATATTTTTGTGTAACGCTGCATTGACCTTGTCGGCGGCCATTTCCGTAACAGTATGGTCATGGTTATGGCGCATTTAATTTAAGCTTAAGAAACTTTTTCAAAACACAGCAAGCAATATTTTACATGTTTAGGTCTACTCACGAATTGAAATAAGCACCACCAAATTTAATTAAGGTATCCATAAGCTACTCAATATTGAGTACTTTATTGCTGTTATGATTATCGCTCTCATCCACACTATTCAATAAGTTGCTCAATATTTTAACCGTATATGTATACATACATAGATACACATAGTCAGCTGAAATGCAAGACCAAATAACTAACAAAAAATTTAAAATCACAATTAAAATTATTTATTGGGTATTACATCGAAACACATGTCCGTACAAATTTTCAAACCCTTAATAATAACAACCAGCCGAATTAAAAATAAAAATAAAACTTAATAAACTTTACTTCAGTCCCTTTGAATAATTTCGTTTAGTTTTTTCTCTTAAAAAAATTTATGCCAAAGTAAACAAAACCATGCAATGTTTTGCGAGCGAAAGTATTAAAGAAATGTTCAATCTTTGATTTTGGATTTATGACACACTTGTTGAACTTTGATCGCTTAATGTACGTATGGGTATTTCCACGAGAAATCTCAGTTTTTGTCACGTGCGTCATCAAGTAATTAAGCTTGCATTTCAGAATAATGTGACTCGATTTATTTTAAAATTTAGTTAATGTAGAGGTCAAACAGCCTACACAAATATATGTACAAAAAATTAAAAAAAAAGAAATTAATTTTCTTTGAAAAAAAAACAAGCATATTTGTTTTGTGTCGCACGCTACAGTGGAAATGTCTATATGCTATGTTTGCTACTGAATGGGGTCATATGTAAATTTCTTTAAATTTATTGTTTTTCTATTGATTACTTTCAGCGTGGGAACTGATAAAGACAAAGAAAATTATGAATTTAGGTAGCATTTTTAAATTTGTTATTAAAAAATTAGTTTTGTATGAATTTTCTTTAAATATATGTACATATGTAGGTATGTACACAGATAGATACATACATAGATATTTGCAAATCAACTGAACCTGTGTAGTTTAGTACTTCATTTTCGGCCTTTAAGGCTTGTATTGAATTTTGTTTGAATAAATTAATAAGATACACAAATTCTTATGGGTATGTGAAATTCATGCATAAATTAGTATCATCCCGCATGTATGATCTATAATAAAAATAAACGTACCAAAAACGTATCTAATCGGCAACACTGCCTTGATGTCGAACACAGCTGATTCAAATTACACACATGTGTATGTATGTATGTGCAGTGCCTGTACCCACTTGACCTGATATTCGATAAAAACGAATGCTCACTAGAGCAAAGAAATTTCGAAACAAAATTCTTCGATATTTGTTCGCAAATCTGAAAAAATTCTCTCGATATTTTTTTAGTATGTGTGATGGTAGCCGAGTGAATGTGTGCTAGCCTGTTAAGGTGAATTCACCCATTGTTTCGGAACAAAATTTTTGTCTGGAGAAAATTTTTTTTACTGAGAGTTTTCTGCAACACGATTTATCCATTTCGAACATTTTGTCTGGAAAATCAAAGCTACCATATGACATACATGTGTAAACGATGCGTATTATTCTTACAAGTGGCAGCACAGCGGCAAATAATTAAAATTTTCTGTGTCACACACATCCTTATAATTGTTTAATAGCCTTTTCACACTTACTCACATCTTTCATCTTTCATCAATTTGGCAAGATGATAACATTTTCCCATAAGAATTATACAGGGCTGAGTGTTCAACATCTTTCAACATCTTTAAAAGATGTTCCTATCTCACTTTGTTCCGTTCAACATCTTTCGATTATTTTAGTGTCATCACTAGAAAAAATGTATGCAACTATATACATACATGCATACATACTATAAAAATATATACATATGCATGTATGTTTGTATGTATGTATATTTCCATATGCATGGACATATTTACATACATTCAAGGCTACATTTTGGAATATCCTTCTCAAAAAAAGATCCGTAATTACTCTAAGATTTTATTATATACATACATATGTATGTATATGTATGCATATAATAAAATCTGTTATATATTTTCCAAATCGAAATAAATTACATAAAAGTAGTTGCAAATGTCTACGCGAAATCTTTGCGGATAAAGTTTGTAATATTTTTTCATTATCATTGTCCGCTGGCATAATTTCAACTAATTCTGCACATTTGTAGCATTATTTGTTTCTGCTCCTCAGGAGCCAGCAATTAAATCAATTTCTACTGAATTTTTAAATTGCATTTTATTATTTAATTTTTAGTAGCTCACATTCGTAAAAATAGTATTATAATACATGACAGATGAAAGATGAAAGATGTTGTAATGTGAACAGGTTTTTTTCAATTTTCAACATATTCCACGCATTCCTCAAGGATGTGAGTGAGTGTGAAAAGGGTATAATGCAATTGTTTCGTTTAACTCCATACATATGTATTATAGCATTGCACTCCATACATATGTATTATAGCATTGCACTCCATACATATGTATTATAGCATTGCACAGATACATCTGTTTGCACTAGTTTTGCGTGTTTTTTGGTTCTGGCATGAACAAACAAGAATGATAAAATAAAGATTACGCCTTGTGCATGATTTACCGTTTGATGACGTAGTAGTCCCCTCGCAAAGGTTACCAAGTCTGTATCACATGTGAAATTTATAATTTCTTCCAAAAAATGTATGTATTTTGTTGTAGTTGGCAGCCCTGTGATTAATTTACTCAGAGAGATCTCCAATAAAAAAATTACATGTTGTTTAAAGGCTGCAAAACTAAGAAAAATATAAAACAAAATAAAAATAAAGAGATAAGAAAAAGAGCAAATATGAAATGTGAGTTTGTGTGCGTGTAATAGTTCTTCAGTTGAATTTTAATAGCCAATGAGAACACAGGCTGAGTGACGTCGGAATTCCATCATGCGCAGAAATGTTTTTTTATTCTTGCGAGCTGGCGTAATCTTTATTTTATCATTCTTGTGAACAAATATGTTATTTATCGTTTTCTGTTACTAGTTGTAAATGTTGGGCAATGAGCAAATGAAAACAACACATTTATTTTTTTTGTTTTTCTAAGGCAAATAAGATACATAAAACTGCTTTTACCATAAGTGCCTTATGATGTGTTGAGAAAAAATGTAATTGGCTGATGAATGAATGAATGAAAGCAAAATTGCACATACATATGTAAGTAAATGATACATGTACATGAAACACATGCATTTGTAATTACTCTCAGAGCAAAATTGTCTCTTTCTCTCTCTATACTTTGGCTGCGCCACAAAATAACATAACGAACGTCCGTACATACATCTACACATCATGTATTTGTTTCAATAGTGTTTTTTCATAAATTTGTATTACAATATGTATTTTTTGAGCAAAAACAGATCAAACAGTTGCTCAGCAGCAATACAATAAGCAATTGTTATTTGTTTTCAATTGTATTTTAATTTGGAAAGGCACGCACACACAATAACTCTTATACTAGTTCTGTCGCTCACACTACAATTATATGGTACATACCATGGTATATTTGTTTTGGCTATACAAACGAGTATACAAATGCAACCCTTTAATATGTATATGCTTTTTTTAATTTTCCTTTATTTCTATTCTAATAAATACAACATACTCTGTGCTTTTATTGTTCATATAACATAATGTGGAAACAAAAATTAATAGGTATTAAACCAATTAAAGCAGAAATTCTCTACTGCCTTTTTGCGATATCGTAATTAGTTCGATATTCTCTCACTTTTGCTAATGTTGCCGAAACTTCAAAATCTAATGTTTTTGGGACAAAACTGAGCGACAGGTGAACTTTTTTCGATTCGTTTTTGAGTGTCATTCTCGATAGTTTTACACGATAAATGTTCGAGATGTACTCGAAATCGATATCAATAACGAAAGTCTTGGTCAGCTGGGTATAAAAAAGAAATTTATTCACATGCATAAGTATGTATGTATGCATACTATGCACATCCATATGGATTTATAAACAAAATTTACACTTGATGTAAATATACAGATACACTTTTCAACGAGAAAAAAATTATCGGCACCTTGAGTTGAGGAGCATTGAAATAGAATAATCTACATTTCAGCAAAAAAAAACTTTAAATAATTAACACGTTGCAATTTTTATAATTATGTACCAACTTCAATATAAAAATTTACATATGTATGTACCTACCTTGGTTTTATGCTGTACATTAAAATGAAGTAGATTCCTGTATGTATAGATTTTTGCTTTAACTCTTTATCGCTTTGAACAGTATTATTTATACGTAGGTATCCGTAATTTCTTTTTTATTTTAGGTATCCCAATGAAATTGAAAACGTACTTAAATGGAGTTATTTTACTATTAAAGCTCTTTTTGTTTGTTTATATGCACACAAATTCATATTTTCTTTTTATTATACCGCAAAATATACTTACTACCTACTCTGTCGTTTTAAAAATTACTAACTAAATTTACACATCAATTGAATGACGAAAATAAATTTCATCAATAAACTGCGTGAGTGTGAATGTATGTATGTGTTATGTGCACATGCTATGTGTTCCAGGGATGGCATTGAGAATTTTATAATTGTACCAACATCTTTCAAAATCGACCTTAATTGTACTCAAAGATTATTTTTTAATTAAAATTCCATATTTTTTATTTATTTTTATTAAAATAATCGTATATGTTCCGGCTAACGAATCGTTAAAGCATATGGCTACACCTGTTTGAGTTGAAATTTATAATATATGAATTCACAGCATAAGCTCTGGCATCCGAGTTTAGAAGAAAAATAATTTGGAAGTGGACGAGTTCACATTTCTTTAATTTTTCGTTGCATTTTACTTTCACAATACTGTTATCAAGTGAGAATAATATGAGTTTCATTATCCAAAAATTAAAATTGACATATGCAATGATTTGAAAATACATAAATGTGGAGTGAAACTGGGGAGATACTTATATAGTCGGTTGGTTATTGGTTTGCTGCAAACATAGTGTATTTGAATATACTGTGCTGCAAACCAATAACCAACCGACGATAAGTACTAAACTGTTGGTATACGAGTATAATTGTACTTTACGAGTTTGAATAGTACGAATAGTATCAGTTTTGCCAACCCTGATGTGTATATACTACAAATTCACACACTCCTTGCTTTTGTTTACTCTGTTATTTGGTTTTGTTGCTTTTCTTATTCTTTAACAGTGAAATTAAGTTACAAAAAACTAACAGCTTCTTTACATTTGTTTGTATGTATGTATATGTAATTGGCAGTAAAAATCACGTGTACAGCACGTTTTCGGCTTTTGGCTAGCAGAATGCGACAGGTGAAGGCAGCGTTGCCGACTTCTTTGCAATTACCCGAAAATGGAACAAAAAATTTATCTTGAGCTATTCCTGGATTATTACTTCATATACATACATATGTATGCAGTACTTGTAGTTTTTTCAATCAAACCTTTTCATTTCATTTAAAAAGTATTTCGAGCTATAAATTTACAACCAAACATTAACATTTGTGTAATATTTGTATGTTTTTGTTTGGCAATACTTGGCTTGGCGATGTTATTATCCTGCTATTTAATTTGGTAAAAATATTCAGCAAATTGACAAGAATTAATACCTATTTAATTGTAAATACTGAATTTGAGGCCCGATTAAGAAAATAATGTGTTTTATAGGTATATTCATAAATAAAAAGCACTGTTTATTATCAAACATAAAATTTGTTTTGTGTAATTTATAACATTTCGGATATTTATTATGTCTTGTCTTTAGGTTCCAGCAACACTAGGTTCCGGCAACACTGGTTGAAGGTCTTAAAATTATATCAGTGTTGCCACTTCATTCACTGTTAACTAACTTGCGTGTAATTTTCTTAGTATAAAGACCGTGCAAATAATTACTGTCAAGTCAACTTCTTTTTTTAAATTTGACTACATTATAAATGTGAATGCTAAAAATATCAGCCCCCGTATTCTGAAATTCGCTAAAGCTAAATCTCTTCCAGTAAAAATCTATACAGTCGACTTATCGATTTGCATTTCCGAATGTAATTTTTAAACTTGTATTCCTAAATCAGGTATCGGCTCAAACATTTATTGTGCCGAAGTTTTAGTGTTTTATGTTGTCGCCAAAAATTTATTATTCTATTTTTTCAGCATTTTAGCGATCGAATTTAGCTTTGGCAAGTTACAGAATAAGGGGGCAGTAGGGATGTATGTGCATAATATGATGCTCAAAGTATCAGTGGGGATGTACATGTGTACATACATACATATGTAGATAATATGAACCTATTATGTACTTTATTAAATTTACCCATTGCAACTGAGAATGTTAATTATATCAGCAGTTACTTATGATTTCATTGATAATTGGTCATGCCCGTAGGACTGCCCACTAAGATTAATTTTTTAATGCAGATTGGAATCTTTCAAACGAGTGCTACAAGTGCTAATTAAAAGTTAAAATAATAATCACGAAAATCTCCTAAATTTGGAGGTACATGCAATAATCTGGGAACAATAATTTCAAGAGAAAAAACTGAAATTCTGACAATTAGAAGTTGTCACATTTATTTACTGCCATCATCAAAAGTTGTAATAAAAAATCTCTAATACAAGGAATTACATGTGTCCATAGATATTACAGTGGAATCTCCCTTAACGGATACTTCCTATGGGCGGACACCCCCTTTAGACGGACACTTTTGACAGGTCCCGACAGCTCCATAAGAAAAGCATTGCTTTCTCTTGAGCGGACAGTCCCCTTGTGCGGAAACATTTCAATGGTCCCTTCGGTGTCTACTCAAGAGAGATTCCACTGTATATGCATTCCAAAAGTTTAAAAAATATAAATAATGAACATCAAAAATGAGATTTGTATACCATTTTTATTTTGAAATGGAAATTATGTCCAAACATAAAATTTAAAACTTTAAATAGTTTTCGGTCGACAATGTTTATTAAAAGCAAGAATAAAATATAAAGAATTGTTTTTTATTTTGAGAACAAAAAATTGTTGCACTTCTTAAAACTTAAAAACTTCCACGTGTGGTGAAATATCTCATCATATGGCAGCCCTGCTGCTAATAACAGCACAATGTAAAATTTCTCATCAAATGTTAAAGCAATTTCGCACATGAATACACATAAAAATTTAATACATACATACTTACATTACTTGTAATGTGTACAAGTATATGTGCTTGTAATTTCCTAAACATTTATCCAAAGAAATAAAAGATGATGCAATTTCTTAATATAATTTCATTGTATTCAAAGTAACCAGAAAAAATTTGTAATGAATCGTTGGCAAAATCATTAAAACGGTTCATAAAAATACCCGAATACCATTCATTTTATTGAATCGATGGGATCTTATAAATGAACTAGGACGTTCATCGTTATTTCACAGAGTTTCATACAAATTAATTATGACATCAAATCTACATACTTATGTACATAAATCAA
This sequence comes from Tachina grossa, assembly GCA_949987645.1. Taxonomy (NCBI): domain Eukaryota; kingdom Metazoa; phylum Arthropoda; class Insecta; order Diptera; family Tachinidae; genus Tachina; species Tachina grossa. Next base: position 185,633,118 of record OX465274.1, read on the forward strand.
GATTTTTGTTTGTTATTCCGTATTATAACTTATTGGATTGAAAACAATAATAAATTTGAAAATTTTTTTATAACTGAAAATGTATAGTAGACGCTCATAAAAGTTATTTTCATATATAATAAAAAAGATTTTTATAATATAACAAATACTGTACCTGAATTCAATAACTTCTTGCAATATTTATTTATTCGTTTGCGGTAACGATAATGTAATTCGTTAAAATCTTTTTTACGATAGTGTACATTTCTATTTTACTGAATAGCAAACTCGATAAGTTTTCGTTATATTTATTATAGCGATTCGATTATCGTAATAAAAAAAGTTACTGCATCCAAGTACTGATGATATATGTACTTATGCCCAAAATGTTTATGTAGTTTTCAAATCGTCAAAGTTACTACAAATCATTCCGTCCGGCATCTTTAAAATTTTTTAATACAACGCCTTAAAGCATACTATGGAAATGTTGGCAGCACATTCTAAACCCAACGAGCACAAACGTTAGAAATTCGATGTTTTTATCACAGGATTGTGGTTCATTCTATATTTAATGTTTATAGTTTTTTAATTTTCTTTCCTAAGACTAAATTATATTTTTTTTAGTTAATTTAGTACCTGGTTTATATCATTATACAATTATAACAGGTACATGCACAAGCCCAGCCTGTTAATGTATACAATGCAAATAGTTGTCAAACTTTGTTTACAAGCTGCGAAAATGTTAGTGTATGTGTGTGAATAAAATGATTACAGTGTTGCCAATGAATTTACACTTTGCTGTGTCTCCAATTATATATCGAAGAAAATTACACTACACATCTTTTGTGTAGGTTAAAATTAAAACAAAAATAAATAAAAATAGAACCCAAAGTAGAATTACACACAGATTATACAAGAATTTAATTACATGGCCTATACATGTGAGTAGAAATTACACACTGTCTAACTACACAAAGATTGGCAACACTGAATAGTTATAATCATTCATGAATGCCGCGTCTGCAATTGTACTTTAGTTACCCTGTAATTGTTATTTTTAAAAACAAAAGGCATCTGTTTCTGACAATTATTCGTTTGTTTATACCAACAAAATGAATGTGTTTTTTGGTGTTGTAATTTTGTTGTAGTCGTGCATGTACCTAGTATAATTGTACCATGGTTTATATGATAAATTTTTCTTTCAGAAAGTCTTATGCTGCGTGCGAGAGGGAAAAGAAAAATAGAAAGATGCACAGGTACATATTCATGTACATATGAAATTGGTGTTTTTCCTAGTTCGTTATTTCAACCCTGAATCCTAACTCGTGGATACATATAAATAACTTCTTTGAGAAACATTTCTTCCTGTGAACGCAAATGCCAGTTTAATGAATAAAATGAAAAGTAATAAAGAAGAAGCAAGAATACTTTCATTATCGAAAGTGGGGAACATAGACATATCCCAGATGCATGTGGAAGATTGTTTCACCAAACTGAGTCTTTTTCGACTGCCTTAGATGATTAAAAACTGATTAATCAGTTATACGCTTAAAATAAGAATCGAAAATGATTCTTAGAAGTACTTATGGGGTTTTCTTTTCTGGAAAAAGTGTAACATTTTTTAGCTTTTTATTCAAAAAAATACAATTTAGCGTTCGTTTAAAGAACAAATTTAAGTTCGCAAGGGATGATACAATAATTTCTAATAAAATGTATATTTCAGAAAATCATTTTATTGCGAATTTTCATTGAAAAGTGTAATAAGTGTAACATTTTTTTACAGAAAAGAAAATGCCATTAGAAAGTGATTTGTTTAAAAAACAAACAACAAGCTCGTGCAGTCCCATCCAGCAAGTTTTGAAATTTTCAATCAAATTCGAGTCTTTTTTGACTCCTCTGCGCGATTAAAAAGCTAGAATGTGCGCTCATTTTCTGATCATAAATTATACTTTTGTCGGTAGAAAAACGTGACTACCCGCGACTCTTCTTGATAGGTCATTTATGAGTCTTTTTCTATATTAGTTTAGAGTCATTTTCGACCCCTTTTCTAGTAGTATTTAAGGTCTTTTTCGAATCGTTTTCTGATCATTTATTCTCCTTATTTCCGTTCATTTTTTACTCTTTTTCGAATTGTCTTTCACACATGTTTCTAATCGCTTACGAGTCATATTTGAGAAATTTATCAGTCAGTTTATGAGTCTTTTCATTGTCATTTATGACTGTTATTTGAGTCATTTATCAGTCGCATTTTTAGTCGTATTTGACTTTTCTTCGAGTATTTTTTTAGTCAGCTTTCTGAGTCCTACGTTTAATGGTCAAACAGAATTACGGCACAAACACATTTTCCATAGAAATTGACACCAAAAGGGAAGTTACAGAAAGCAGTCCAGAGACAGAATCTATTTTATTTTGACAGCGTTTTTTCTTATGCTACCACACTTTCAATAAATTTCATACATTTTGTAAAGAAAAATAAGCAGAAAGAAAATATAACATAAATCAGAGAGCAGTTGAAGTTACTGCCGTTGATTTTATTATTTGCTCTGTTAATTTGAAATCGATTTTTCCTGAAGCTGCAGACTTATTCTGTTTCATCATTTAATTTCATATTCGATTTAACTTTTATAAATGAAAAAAAATTAAGTTTTTGACATTATACGTAAAGATTGCCCCGTTATACTTAAAAATAACATACCAACTAGTATTTAATCATCTATCTGCGTAAAATATGATCATAAAATACATAATTATAATCACTTTTAAAACACCTGCATGATTTGTTTTTGATTAAGCATTTTTCAGTCTTCCAGGTAAGCGAAATATGATAATAACAAACGGAAATAATAGTCACATTTTACACATCTGGATGATTAATTTGTGATTGCTATACAATTTGTTATTGTATTTTAAATCGATCTATTTTTACCCATTAGCGCGAATCTTTTTCGAGTCCTTTTTTGATCGCGTAAGTGACTAATCAGTTTTTGATCACGAATAGTGATCTAAAAAGACTCAGCAAGGTGATGTTTCTGAAAACTATCTTCCAAATGCTAGATGGGAATCCAACAAACTGTCTAAAAACTGAATCGAAATTGATCAGAAACGCGAGTCATAAAAGACTATTTTAGAAGACTCGCGACAGGGCTAGCATTTTCTCCCGAATGAACAATAATTTTCGACTCGAAAACGAGCGATAAATGCTTATTTTAATCACGCGGAGGAGTCGAAAAAGACTTCAATATTATCATTATTAATATTATTATTATTAAAATGGGGTTTTGCAGTGGTGCAGAAAAAAATCCTTATATCCTATTTACGATTGTGCAAAACTTTCATATAAAAGGCTTGCACACTAGACCGTACAGCAAAAAAGTGCGCCGTACACGTTCGAATATAAATAAATTTGTAAATCAATTTAAAGAAGTTTATTGTATTTTTTTGCCTTTTTAAAGTTGTCATTATATTTTTGGCGTTGGGGGTGATTGTAAAAAAAAAAATATTTTATATGGGAGCATCCTTAAGGAGCGCAGATAGGGGATTGGTATGTAGGGGAAACATTAGTGTTGGTTGGTCTTGAGCTTAACACCTCTAGGAGCAACTCAGGGACAATTGCTTTTATATTCCTAATAAAATATTTTTTAGAAATTAAAAATTTTTGTTTAAGATGGAGCTAGGTGTGTTCTAAACAAATGTTGGGGCAATAAAAATATTGGGATCGGTCACAGATTTTACTCATCTAGGAGTTGAGAGGGGTAGTTGTATAAAAATAATATTTTATATGTGAGCCCCTTAAGGAGCACAGATAGCGGATCGGTATGTTCATAAATAATGTAGGGAAGAAAATATTAGTTAGGGTCGGTCTTCAGTTTTGCCCCTCTAGGAGCAAATCAGGGACAGCTGTGAAGGTTTTTGTGGAATTTGCTCTCGTTTTTCCCTAGTTTTAACACCGATGATGATCCATTTACCCCCATTCCACACCATCATAATTTTTTGGTTCGTGATCAAAAAAATTAAAAAGTCGTGCAATATTCCACCACTAATATACATACATACATATGTACATACAAACATATGTATGTATGTATATGGAACTAGATTTTATAAAAAGTATTTAAGAGTAAAAAGAAAATAATTTTAATTCCCAATATTTTTTTAAAGAACCTTAGAATTTTTCTTGCACAGCTTCCCAAATTGTACTGAAAATATCAAAAAATTTACAATAAACAGACATTTGAAATAATTACTAATTAAGAAATTTAAATAAAAACATTCATTAAAAGAGATGCAGATTATTTTGAATAAAATCTAAACAAAATATTTATCATTGCCATTTTAAATTGATTGCATCCCAGAGGTAAATCAAACTATAACAAACAAATTAAATTGAAAAATGAGGAATTATTGACTGAATAAACAAATATATATGTTACAGTTGTTGTTGGGTAGGAGGGTGGTTGTGTGCGCGCGTGTGTGTGTGTAATAAATAAGTTCGCCTCCACATGCGGACGGACATACATATAAAACAAATAATGAATGCAAGCCAACCACAAAAAAATCCACTAAAAAAGATTTACAAATCAATTCAAAACGATTTGATGGTGTTTCTTAAAAATATAGGTATAAACTATATTTATTATCTATTTGGACAACAATAAATTAACACACGGACAAACATTCAAAAAGATCAAATGCTTTCATAAAAAATTAAATCTACAAAATTTTGTTTTTTTGCCGGTAAATTGTCCAATCAATCTTAAAACTTTAACATTAAGAATACCCAAAAAAAAAAAATAAATATTTAGTGCTCCACAAAGTAATAAAAAAAAGTATTACATTCATTCACACGATTCACAAACTCAGAAAAACGGTGAAAGTAATTTTTCAGGCATGACATTTTCATTACTTCCAAAGTATCTATAATTTTATAGTTTCGACCCCTTAAGAAATTGTATTAACGACTTCCAGAATTTCAATAAAAAGCACAATGATGTCTGATCATTTTGTTCGTATGTATCGTATCGTATTAAAATTTATAGATATTGATTTACATGTTTAACACCATAAAAGCAATAAAATCGAAGTTTAACATGTGGAAATAATTAGAGATGTGCACGTGAGCGTGTTTTGACTCACGGCACGCACGCTCACGCAGAAAAATATTTTACTCACGCACTTTCACGCACGAATGATATTGAAAATTTTCACGATCACTCACGCTCACGAACAAAATATTCTTAACCACGCACGAGTGGTTTACAACTTAAGACGATCACGCACGCTTACGAAAAATTTGAAAAATAGGTTTTTTCACATATATACACATGTATGTATACATATGTATGCACGTGTATATGTAAAATTTACATTGCACAATGGGGACTTTTACAAAGCAAATGACAATAAATCTGGAACTTCTAAACTACTGATTGGAATTATATGAAACTCCTAACATCCGTAGAGGAGGACTTAGGATTTATAACACATGTCATGACAGCCTTCTGGCTTGAGCTGGACATGAGTCACAGTGGGGCAAAACTGACTACCTGGTACTAAAAAAAAAACTTCTGAAGCTTGTAACTTTTTTAAAAATTATCCGATTTTTACCTGATAAAGCATTGTGACATAAACTTGAAATTCTTAAGAAATAATTTCCCATGATGTGTTTCCGTATCTCTCATAAGATATTTTACTTAAGACAAAAAAAATTTTCCTTGACCTTTTTAAGTATTACTCCTATTACTTTTATTTCATTGTTGGATTTTAAGTTAAAAGACAGCATTAAATTTTGGAACAAATCAAGTTTAGGGGCCCCTCCCAGAAATTTAAAAACAGTATCCTATCCTTTAGAAAATTGAAATTGGAGGCTAGGATTAGTTTCCGAGTTATGGTCCTCTGAAATTCTAGAACAATATTGTGATTATACGGTGTTTTCCAATAATAATTTTATTTTTCTACATTGGTAAGCATTTGCAAAATGGTATAGTACATTGAACGAATGATATGTCGTGAGAGCATGAAAATTCGTGCATGATTGTTAAAAATAGCTCACGCACGTTCACGCCCGAGTAATTTATTTTTAAGTCATGATCACGCACTCACGCGTGATTAATTATAAATTATATCACGATCATGCGTGACACGATAAAATCACGATATTTGCACATCTCTAGAAATAATCATTGGTAGTGAATTTGGAATTTGTAATTTGAAATTGTATATAAAAAAAATATTCAAAATTGTAATCGAGTTAAAAAATAAAGTGGCGGAATTAACTCTTGGTTGCATTATCTGCAACTTAAGGATATATGTATGCAATGACTTTATGCTTTAAACTTTTAAGTTTAAACAAACTTATTGTAACAGTTGACTTTGGATATATTAAAGTTCACAATAAATAGACAAGGTCGACTGAAGCTAAGCCTCAGCCAATATTTGAACGTCAATAACGCCGTCTGCGTTAAGAGAAGTATTCAACTTTCTACTCATTTTATTAAAGTTAAGGTACGTAAATTATTCAGGGACCGCAAATAACGATTACACTGTGTGTAATTTTTTAAGTCATGGAAATATAACCATATGAGGACACCACTACGTATTAAAAGACAAAAAAATACCCATGCCCTCTAGTTCTGCCCCATGGCTATTACTCCTGTGGCGAAAATTAAAATAAAACAAATATACTTAATATGTAGTAACAAAAAAAAAAAAAAAGTTTTTCTTAAGTAGAACAAAAATAAGCAAATTAACTAACATTTGCATAATTAGTAAAGAACAAACGATGAATCAAAACAATTCACATATTCCATTTGCATTAAAAGCATGAGTATATAAAGCACACAGTGGACCAAACACCAAGAAAACTGATGATGAAGCTGCAGTGGCCTTCGAAAACAGCTAGTTGTTCCTTTCTACTAAGTGTTTGTCAGAATATTTACAATTAACTTTGGTATTATTTGTTCATTAATAATTATGTAATTTGGCTCACAGAGCAGTACGAACGTTAGCCTAATCAAATTATACATATAAAACCTATTTTTATTTCCCGAGGAATAAATAAAACTCAAAACATAACGTTCATTAGCTTATCATAAAAAAGAGAGTATCTTTTAAAAAACTTACATATATTTGAAAGAGAAAACTCAAGAAATAATTATTAAAAAGTAATTTTTGAAATAAAACTTATAACCGTTACGGTCCCTAAAATTAATACAATTTCAATTTAAGTTTTTATCTTTTATAAAACTGGATGGCCTTGATGGGTTTAAAGGCTATTGGATATCTAAGGGCCAATAACAGCGAACTATAAATATATAGTTATATATACAGGGTGGCGCAGAATGAGCTATGTATATGGTTTGAATTTTTTATAACTTTTTTAATTATTATTCTTTCTTTGTTTTTTTTTTTTCATCATTTTATGAAGAAGACATGGGGAATTAATTATGAATCATTACACTATCGAACAACGTACAAAAATAATTGAATTTTATTTTTCAAATCAACTGTCCATTGGCTTGACACAGCGTGCATATCGTAGCACATTTTAATGTGCGCATTGCACGCACCGTTTTCTTTGGGGATACTTGAAAGAAAGAGAGTCGGTTAACAAACCATGAATCAGACTCCAACTAAAAACCAACATTCGAAATGAAATCATGGCCATTACACTCGAAATTTATGGAAGATATGAGATGTATACTCACTCTCGCAAAAAATAGCATGTATGTGCGAAGCAGAAAATGTGCATCACTTACAGGATAGCATTTTTTAAAGCTAATTGTAAAAATTCCCCAATAATATACTGTATTTAAAAAAAATATAATAATCGCATAAATAAAAAAGTTATAAACCATTTAAAACATATGCTCATTCTGTGCCACCCTGTATAATATAGTAGCTCAAAACTTTAAAAGTGGTTCGCTGATGATCTGGGTTGCTTTTGGATATCTATATATATAAAAGAGGATGTGTGTATGTATGTAATTATGTATGTAACGTATGGACTCCAAAACAGCTGGGCCGATTTTGATGAAGTTTTCAGGGAATCTTCAGAATATTCAGGCGGGTGACACTGTGAAGTCTGATTTTTTATTTTCGGTCTGCGAGTGGAGGGGCGTGGCAAAATCCAATTTTCATATTGCACCACCAATGCGCAACACTTTCAAATCAATATAAATAAAATTGAAAAGACAATCGGCGTAGCGAAGCACACCGGGTGTAGCTAGTATAGAATATTCTCTGATTTGTTTTAAAGCACATAAATACAATTAATGCGGATAAAACGATATAGAAATGCTAAAAGAATTTTCAGTAACAAATTATGGTACTTATGTAAGTTAATTTGGTATTTCAGCAACGGGATGCACCCATACGCACGGCGAGGATAACAATTTTTAAGATAAATGTGTTGAAATTTTAAGTCCAGAATTAAATCCTGTGCGAAAGGTTGAGGAATCCTTTCGAATGTTATTAACCAGTCTAAAATGCATTTCAATACCTATTCGCATTAATGAAGTGATAAAAAATTGAGGAAATGATACAGGCAATTAATAAAAAAATTAAAGATATAATCAACACTTAAATATTGGGGGGGGGGGAGGGTGGCGATGGTGATTTTCATGAGTAACATTAACTGCCTGTCCCACGATGTCACCAGCAAACGTTCGATCGGCAACTTATATTGAAAACAACAACGAATTTTCGAATGTTATTGTTGTTTGCAATACAAGTTGTCGATCGAGCGTTTGCGAGTGACATCGTGGGACAGGCAGTAAAATTGATAATTACTGGCAATTTTTAATAATTCCAAGGGCATAATCACTTTTTTTTTGGGACCAAATTGGTCCTTCTATGTCTATGGAAAGAACAGAGTAGGAGAAAGAACGGAGCCTTAAGGTGCCGCTGAATTTATTTTTCTTTATCTCATTCGACAATACAAACTCACCAGCATGGTATGATTTGCTGAAAAGGTTAGCTAATGAACTTGCTGGTCTGGGATACTTGTTTATGTTGAGTTCCGTCAAAACCCTTTTTACTCTTCCAAGTACAAGTAGAGGATGATTACCTTGATTTGCCTGTTCGTCTGACTACACAAAAATTCTATCTACATATAAGCATTTCCTCAGGAATGTCAACTTTTTGTCGCGTGCGACACCAAACAACTATTCTTGTTTTTTTTTCAAAGAAAATGAATAGCTCTACATTAAGTAAAATTTTAAGAAAAACCTAGTCACATCGTTTTGAAATACAAGTTTAATTGATTGCTGTCCCACGTGACGAAAAAGTAGATTTGCCCACATATTACATATCATATTTGATCCATCAATTAAACATTTTCCAAAATAGTAATGTACCATATACATAATTATTTTCATACCTGTAATTTGTACATTTATGTATTGTATATATTTAGTAATGCAGAAATTCCGCCACTTTCAATCCTTATTTTAAAAGTTTTTTTTTCTAATTTTTACTATAAAAACTTAAAATTTACAAAATGTCTTCAGCAGAATTGTCAATATTAAAAGAAATGGGTGTGTTCTAACTGAATCAAAATTCTCAAATTAATTTATTTTCAACTCAAAATATTAGGAAATGAACGAATTAGCAGGCGATTTATAAATAGAACATCTTAAGGCAGACAACAACATCTTGAGTGTTTTAACATATTGAAGATATTTCAAAAAAAGAACCAAAACATAAAATAAAATTGAAAAAAATAATTTTGTCACCAAATGTATTAAGAGCGTCGCAGATGACACGACATAAAAATGAGTCGCGCTAAAAACGGAAAATAAGCGAAAAATATTTTGTGCGAGCGATGCCGTGTGAAAACAAACAAAAAAAAATTAATAGTTTAAGAATTAAAATCTTCATTGATTTAACAAAAATAGTATTTGTGAAAAGATGTTTTATTAAAATTAAATAAGAATAAAAATATGTAAGTGTATTGAATTGTACAAAAAAAAGAAGAAGATATAAAAGAAAAATCAATTAAACATGACCAAATATCAAAGAAATCAGCAATATTTGAATATCTCAAATGCTTCCAGCAATAGTAACAGTGATAATTGTAATAACAACGATGTAAACACATTAATTCCACAAACTGCAATTAAAAAAGAGTTCAATAGTTTATTAGAAAATTCTAACAAGACAACGATGCTTAATTATAATTTAACCATGCAACAATATAGCAGTGTTATTCAACAGCAGCAACAGCAACAACAACAGCAACATCATAATTATCACACACTTCACTACCAGCAGCAACAAAAACAACAGTTACAAACTTTTCTAAATCGTTTCAACACTGCCGCAACTGCAGCAACCAACGAAACATTAAGTTTGTGCGCTGCAACAAGCTCGTGCAACTTTCGTAATTTAAGCGATTCAAATGAATCGCACAATTTAACTCCTTCACCCATATTTACTGATTACGATGACAACAGTTTAAGTTCCGAAGAGCATGTTTTGGCACCACTAGTCTGTGCCAATGCCCAAGCATCAAGACCTTGTCTTACGTGGGCTTGTAAAGCTTGCAAAAAGAAAAGTGTTGCTGTTGATCGGCGAAAAGCGGCCACAATGCGCGAGCGCAGACGTTTAAGAAAGGTAAGAGGAACGTGTAATTGCAAGCAGCAGGAACTTTATTACCTAAATATCTGATACTACAGGAGCCAGTAAGTGCAAAGAACTTTAAAGTCTCTGTTTGAATCACATAACTGTTGTAACCAGGGCTGTCAGATATGGCGATTTCTCGCCAAACGTGGCGATTTTTCAAGTTGTTTGGCGTCCAAATTTTTGGCATGGCGACATGGCCATTTTTCTGGCGATAAATAAATTTGTTGGCGATTATTGTGTTTAATTTTTTTTTTAATTTAGCTTCCAAATTTTTCTAATTGAGGGAAATTAGTTTGATGAAGGAGTAGTTTCAACAATAAATCCTACCAAAACTCATCTGCAAGAAATTAAAATAATTTGATTTTGATGATTTTTCTTATATTAATTATAGTCATTCAGGCATGTTCTGAAAATCACATTTTTCAAATCACATGTAATTTCAAAAGTAATGGTCATACAGATATTTTTTCACTCTTTATTTTAATTTTTTTTTATTGTATAGAGCATCAAATATCATTTATTAAAGAAATTTATCGTATTTGATTTTAAAAACGTCAGCAGGCCTATTATTGCTTTTAAAATCACATGTGATTTGAAAAATGTGATTTTCAGAACATACCCCATTAATGCGTTTTGAATTTGGATGAGAAAAATTTACATGAAATTTTTTTTGGCGATTTCATTTCTAGTTTTGGCGATTTTCTGATAAATTTTGATACCATCATTTTATAAAAATTTATATTAAAAAAAGTGTTATATAAAAACAAATTTATTATCAAATATATACTAAGACTGTTTCCTGTAAGAAACATGCAATCTGACGATGCTACCCTGTTTTGAAAAGTAAGAAGGTAATTTATACCAACAAAGTACATGTGGTTATTGCTGTTGTTTTATTTGTTGTAGAATCGCGGGTACCTTATTGATGTGCCTTGGGACGTTGTAAAAGTATTGAGTATTTGAGCACTGAGTACACAATACCGAGTTATTTCCCGGTACTCAATACACAAAAGTAACTACTCAATACTTTCAGGGTTGCATTTTATAGTATTCAAGCGAAAGTCTTCCTCTAAAATACATCAAATTTATACAACTATGTGTGCGAATTTAAGCTTGATGAAAATATATCTCTCAGCCTCTTGGAATTAGTGACAGTTCTGTTTGGAATTATTTTGATGCGAAAACGGCCATTGGAATAAGGACTTCCAAATGCATCATTGACCTAAACAGTTTCACTCATAAATAATATATGGACAGAACAAGTGACCCTTTAGAGTGGTGGATTGATGTAGATTTCTGCTGACACCACACACAATGGACCAAATACAGAAGAACGCTGATGATGAAGGTATAGTGGCCTTCGAAAACGGCTAGCTGTTCCGTTCAACTATGTGTTGTCAGAATATTTACAACTAACTTTGGTGTTATTTGTTCATTAATAATTATCACATGTAATGTGGCTTAAAAAGCGATTCGAACTTTAGCCTGTTCAAATCATTGACATTGAGAACAATTGTGCTGGTTTAACGTGAGAGACGAAGAGAATGGTTTTATATTTCAAATTAGCAGCACAAAACCAATGCATACATAACTTAAAAAAACAGGCGAACATCGAAGGGATACAAAAAGTACTAAGGGCCTGTCCCACGATGTCGACAGAAAAAATTCGATGGGTAACTTGTATTGAAAGCAAAAATAAAAGAAGAAAATCTGTTTTTGTTTTCAATGGATGTAACCTATCGAAAGTTTTTTGTCGAAATCATGGGACAGATGAGTGATCACACCGTGTGTTTTGAAAAGAACAATTCCCAGTTGAACAACTTGACGCAGAGTACACTTTCATCAATGTCTATTTAGGGTAATTTTGATATTTCTCATAGACGATATTTTTCGATTACAGTTTCTTTTAAGAAAATCTAACAGAAAACTACTCAAAGACTCGGTAAAAGGAAAACTACTCAAATGGTCATGCACCAAACTGGTGGATAATGTCCGCAAGATAGTCTTGTAACATTCAATGTTAAATAGTCTATAGTTTCATTATTGAAAATTTTATGTAAATTGTCAGTTCTACAGGGAAAAGAAAAATACTCGTATGAGCGAAAATTTCGCTTTTGTTGAAATATTTGAACTCTATTCGAAAATTTCCTCAATGATATGTTTGAGCTGTCGACAACAGGTCATGCATGCTTTCGTCTTACAAAATGTCTGAAAGACAAGGCCAACTGGGATGTTGTGTTCTAAAAATTTTTTCCCGTGTGTGAAGGCTCATTGAGTATAAAGTGCGGGAGTATCCAATAATTTTACTTCACTAATATAATGATCACAAAATCACAGCAAACCACAATGTGAAGTTTTCACTTTCATTTTTACAGCAACACAATCCCATAAAAGTCAAAGCCAATTAAGTTGTCATCAAATTATGAAAGGAGAAGAAAGTATTTTTAAAACTGAGACATTTTTAGATTTTAATTGAACTATAGTGAATTTTTAATCAGAAATAATTTTTAGTCAGGCTCAAGTTCAGTACTTTCAATTCTTTATTGAATGAAATATTTTTATTAATTAATGTGAGTTTCTAAAGAAGAGAAGAAAATTTTAACTTAGACTTTATAGCTGGGGGAAATACCGATATTTTTCTGTGCAGCCACGCACTTCATCAGCACCCACGTCTATCTACTGGGGTAGAGTTTTATTATTAACATCAGCTATTTAACGCAAATTTAGTATGGAATGGAATATGAGAAATGCTTATTGTGTATACAATTATTGATTTACCATTGGTAAATACATTTATAAGTATCAATATTCATTTTCTGCTTTTCCATTTTTTTTAACCCCCGACTAAAAAAAGGGGTGTTATAAGTTTGTAGTGTGTGTCTGTGTGTCTGTCTGTGTCCACGTACAGGCCAAACGGCTGGACCGATTTTCAGTTAGTTTTTTCTGTTTGAAAGATGACTTGATCGAGAGGGTTCTTAGCTATGTTTGAAAAAAATCGGTCCAGCCGTTTAGAAGATATAACATCTTTTCTGAAAAAAGTCGGGGGTTTTTAAAATTTTTAATTTTTGTTATTTTACTTTCTGTTTGGTTAGCACGAAGTTTAATTTTTAAAACTATTAAACTGAATGGAGAAAATTAACATAAACATTTTTTTACTACATGCAAAAGTTTTGAAATGTATGATCAACTATGTTTGTAAATATTTTTTTAATGTTTTAAATTTACTAAAAAAAATCCAGTTTTATGACTTAAATAAATAGAATAATAATTCTGCCAAAAACAATAGCAAGATTGTGTGATTTTCAGAGTTCAGGGTGTGTGTTAAGTTTTGTAAAAATCGATTAAGTAAAGGGTCCGCCAGATAATTTTTTTTTTGAAAATGCTATAAAAAGAACTACTGAATATTTTCTCAAATTTCTTTTTTTTATTTGAAAGTAAAATCCTTCCGGTTAATAATGAAAAACAATTTCATTCAAATAGCTGCCTCGGCTGGCCATGCAGTAGCCTACACGATCGGTCCAATTTTTAAGCACATTATCGATTGTGTGCAGCTGTATTTCACCACGGTGAATTGATGTTGATGGCGCTTCACGCACACTTTCTGCCACAGCAGCAATATTCTCGGGTGTACGCACTGTTTTTGGCTTTTCACGCTTTGGTTTATCGATGAGGATGCCAGTTTCTTTCACTTTTTTCACGAGATAACGAACATACGGAGCTGACGGTGTTTCTCTTCTTCCGTACGCAATTTTCGCACACATTCTGCAACATTACCATGATTTTCAAAGTAATGTCGCAATATTTCCCAGCGTTGTTCAAGCGTATACACAACCATATTCGTTCAGCGGAAGGATAAAACTAATTATCTGTCAAATCAGACATGAGCTAAGTGTTACCATTCACGAAATAAGCACTGGTTGAAAAAAAAACGTTAGATGGCGGACCTTTTAGAACCACGTAATATAATAAAATAATAAATTTTAATGGGCGTAGCCCCGACCATTTTTTCAACTTTAAAATTGTGCGAATACAAGAACCAAAGGTGTTTGCTAGCTTTCGCAGCAATCAAATAAGGAGAATATCATAAAATCAAATACAAAAATTTGTGGGCGTGTCTCCGCACACTTTTTTTTTTAAATGGGACCAATTGGAAGCTATACCCTCTCAGACAAAAAATTATTGATTTTTGAGTTCTTGTTTCAACTTTGTTATTTGTTTTAAGCTTCTCATTTGTTTAAATGAAAGTTTATAACATAATAACTCTAGTTGTTCTAAGAATCTTTGGGTAAAGGTTCCCTGATGATCTGCATTAGCAACAGTGAAATGCGCATAGGATCCAGCTAAACCCCTCAATAATCAATTTCAATGTATTTTTAATAAAAAAATATTTTACTTCATAAGTACAATATTAATTTGGGATTATTAGTGCGTTTAAAAAATTTTAAACTTAAATTGTAACAATTCCCACAAAAAAAACACTAATTAATAACAAAAAAAGTAGTTTTTACAATCGGTCTAAAATGTGCCGAGTTATGGAGTAACAATGTCAACAAAAAAATACAGATGAAATGATAACCTTCTCCTTTTTTTGAAGTCGGTTAAAAATAATAATAGTACTCGTATACACACTTCACAAAAAAATTGTAAGGTCGTAATATAGGTTTATCATTCTGTGTCTCAAGTAAGCAATGCCATTCTGTCCGTCTGTCTATATGTGAAATCGGTTTTCCGAAGCCCCCCAGAAAAGAGACTGATGTGTCAGAATTTGTCGTAAGCAAATTGGTTTTAAAAATCAACAAACTAAAAAAGGGCTCCAGAGCAGTGTGCACACTTAATTTTTTTTTTTAAATTCGGTAGAATCGGCAAAATAAATCGGTAGATTTGAATGAAATTCGGTAGAAAATTTTTTTTATTCAGGGAAACATAAAAAATAACAATTCAAGAAAACATAAAAAAAACAAAATATCAGGTATGTGATGGAAAACGATCGTTTTCAAAACGATTTCAAAACAATCGTTTTGGAAAGGTGTGATGAATTCCGATAGATTTTGAGTATCATTTTTGAGCTTATCTTAAACTACTGATTTCTAAAAAGCACAATAGAAGATAAAACATAAATCACATATTGGAGCTGTGAAAAGGAATTTATCAAAAATGTCTGGAAAGACTATTAAAAACAAGTTTCAAAATTATTAACAAAACGACTATAAGAAACATATCACACCTTTTATCGTTTTCAAATTGTTTTTGTGTCTAAATCGTTTTTCATCACATACCTGTATATGTACTTATATATATATAAAGGGTAAGTGCAATGAGTATCAAACTAAACAGGTTCCAAAAGCGCATTTAAAACTTCACATGTGATTGGAAATTAAATTGCCATAAACAATGAAGCATTTCCTTACCCTTTATATAGATATGCTATGCATATATAAAATAATATACATAAATAACAGGAATTCAGTTTTTGTTTTATAAATCTACTAAAATAACTTTAATTTGACAAGCATTTGTAACTACAAAGATTATATGTAAGATCCATTTATGAATTTAAACTTTTGTGCAAAAATGATTAAATCATTGGTAGGAATAAATATTTCATCCCCAAGGCACAATTCTTTGGCAAATATTAAGTTACTTATAGTTTCAGTTTTTAACCGATTTCTTTGTTCTGTTTTAATGATTTTCATGACAGAAAATTACCGCTCTGCGGCCGCACTGCTATGTGGCAAAATAGGCAATTTACACATATATCGACTTAAATTACTAAATAACAATATTCGGTAGATTTCAGGGCTTGTTCGGTAGATTGATAAATTCACAAACATTTTCGGTAGAATCTACCGAATATCGGTAGAAGTGTGCACACTGCCCCAGAGCTGGAAAGTTTAGACCTATTTTTTATAAAAATATTTTTTGTTAAAATTTTGCTTGTTTTTATGGTTAAGCAATTGTCTATATGCATTTTGTTCCCGCTTTTGGAACTCGTCAGTAGACTTCAACCCAAAAAATTTCTGAATTTAGCTAACAAACTTCGTATATTTATAGTAAGACTCTTAATACTATATTGAGAATCACAATATAAAAACATAAGAAGTTCGAAAGTTTTCAAAAAATTACGACCGTATCAACTTTTTTGGTTGTCGAATTTCAATTTTATGAGGAGAAAGAAAGATATGTTCATGCCTATTTCTCTCTCTCTCACAGAAAATCAAAACTTGAGCAGTGTTGCTCATAAGTTTGGTTCGAACAGCTGTTTTTTTATGGTTATGGCACGTCTGATTGAACCTTTATGGCTATGGCAATATGGTATGGCACTTCTAATTTAAACTCAAATCTTAAATGGCAAACTTCTCACTAAATAAATAAACAGCTGATAACTTTGCCAGACCAGCGGTTTTTAAACCAAGAAATTGATAGCCCTGTATATCTAAAAAATTTTGTGAGAATGCAGCTAAAGATAACACGATAATTGCTTGAAAAAAATGTCGTCTCTGAACGTAAAAAGAAATTGAGCAAAAAATTTCATAAAGTTGAGCAACTAAAATTGCTGTGTGTGAACGAACTCAAAGGTCTTGAGTCTCTTGGCAAGAATCAAAATGAAAAATTGCCCAATAATAGTCAAATTTGAAAATTTATGTTTTGGTCGAAAGACTGGAATATTTTATGTATAAAATAGTAAATTTACAAAAGGGGAAAGAAATTGAAATTTTATTCTCATTTTTTAGACTTTTCTTGTTTTTATGACTTTGTTAAAGAAGAAAATATAAAAGAAAAAAAAGCGATTATCGTAAAACTATGCATATTAAAAATGTATTAAATCTAAAATGTATGGGCGCAGGAATGTGAATGTGTATGAAGATGCGAAGAAAGAGTCAAATGAGCTGCAACATGTTAAAGAAAAAAAATTTTATTGTTTTCAATTTAACGCATATTTTAATTTGAATTATGATCTTGTGTTGAGGAAGAAAATTTTATAGTTAAAATAAAACACTTTCAACAATTTGTTTAAATTTTATTTGGAGGAAATGAAATGTTTTTTACATAAATTTCAAGCAAAATTAATTGTGTGTGATTTTCTCTAAATTAAAGGGTTCGTTCGTGTTCATGTTTGTGTTTTGCTTATTTTAGATGAGTATTTATTATTTTTATTACAAACAAATGTATTTACACAAATATGTTTTTTAATGTTTCTTTAATTTATTGCAGGTAAATGAAGCATTTGAAGTATTGAAACGACGAACATCTTCAAATCCAAATCAACGTTTACCAAAAGTCGAAATATTACGTAATGCAATTGAATATATTGAGAGTCTGGAGGATTTACTGCAGGTAAATTGTTTAAACTGCTTAGTATATTATGGAAAAATTAGAAAAGAGTGTTCAACCATTATCATTACATAGATTTTCATTTGTAAGCATTTTATGTGTGGGTTGAGAAAGCAAAGAAAAATATTTTTATAATTTAAAATTTTATGTTGATTTAAGGCTGTTTGTAATTTTTTTAAAAGCACGTATGAAAACTAATCAATCTATATTTCTATTATGATATAAAATTAAGAGGCGCGGCCCGCCCTACTTTTCTAAACAGAAGATTGTGGCATTACAAGCACCAGAGATGCATGCAAAGTTTCGTTGAAATAGTTTGTGTAGGACCAGCTACGTCCAAGGGACTTTTTGTGCTTTCACACCGACGAGAGCATAACAGCCAATCAGATCTCGGCGACTACAATACTCGCAAAGAAACAGGAAGAAATTTAAGAGCTTTCAAAGCTGTTTACCCCAAATGCAAATACCATGCATTAAACACATTCACCACAGCAGGCTACCGACTACCAAATGTAAAGGATAGAATGCACATGTTTATATGAGAGTGATTTTTTTGAAGACAACAAGGCAGCAGGTTGTTGTCTATTAGAGACCTGCGTAAACAGTCTTTAAATGTAAATACGTCATGATTTTTAAATGTATTCACGTCGCATGTATTATACTAAACCAATAATAAATGCTGTCGTACTATAAGCGAAGCACGATGGATGTATTGGTGTACGTGTATATCAGTGTTAACAAGCGATGTCGCCAACACAGCTTGTTTGTAACAAACACTAAAAAGAAGTACTGTTGATTAGTGTATGCTTGTTATTTTTCATATTGTACGTTTGAGTGTGTGTGTGTAATATGTAGATGGTAAGCTATTACGTGATTAACCGCGTACAACTAATGTTAATGCATGTGTGTGCCTTTGCATGTGCGCAGAAAAATAAAAGATCATACACATATATATGCATGACGTTTGTACACGCGCTCGTGCGTAGAAAGAAGCAAGTATCACAAATTCTTCTTTACTCTTATAGCTACAATACTCAAATAAATTTCTTACAAACAGTGTTGTTAACGTTTGTTTTATAAGATTTCGCTGTAGTAAAGCATTTGAAAAATCCCTCATGTCTTGAAAGTTCTTATAACTTATGTGTCTTGTGCAGGACACTATTGTCTATGCTGATTTTGTCGTTGTAGTCCAATTAAACTAATTTCTATTTTTTTCGGCTGCAATGAGAAAATTCAGTGTTGCCAGTATAATACAAAATGTTGAATGAATGACATCATACAATTATTTCATATTATTTAACAGAGACAATATCCAAAAGTTGACGTAAAGCATAAATTGATTCATTTTTATACATTTACGTCATATAAGTGCATTTCGAAAGATTAATTTAATTTTTATAAATGCGAAACATTTGAAGGTGGCAATGCTGAACTATGTATTTGTACTGGAATATCAGCTGCAGATGGTGCTGCTGCCGTCTCCAAAATAATTAAGTAGCTGGCTATGAGGCGGCAAATGCTTCTAGCGGCATTTGAAGTAGTGTGTTCGTGTAGCCTGTTGTGGTGAATGTGTTGAATGCATCAGAGTATATATGTGTGTTTGTGGTGTAGACGAACATGAAATGCAATTGTAAATTTTAATGGGCGTTTCTCGGCCAGTTTTTCTTTTTGGTAATGTAAACAAAAAGCAAACAAGAATTTTTCAAATCATTTACCACACAATTGAAGACTTCTTTTTTTGAAGTCGGTTAAAAATGTTCCTTGACTTAAGGCTCAGTTAGCAGATTGTAATGTAATTTAACTGCAACAGTAGGAAAATGGTTATAGAGATGGAATGCAACGTAACCTACTTTTCATATAAAAATATCTATCAGCTGTTTCCTACGTTGCAGCTACATTACATTACAGTCGGCTAACTGAGCCTTTAGTTTGTTCTGAATAACTTTCATTCGAGCGATAACACTACTACTCAATTCATAATTTTTTATGTGCATAATTTAAAATAAAGTAAATTCTTTCGTCTTTCAGGAGTCATCACCAATACGAAGCTTGGATAATTTAGCGGATACAATAAGTGGGAAGTCATGTCAGCAGGATTATTTGGTGAGTAAAAAGTCACACAACCGTGTTCATAAACGATTATTAAATTTAAAGCAGTGCTGGCCAGGAGAGAAATGTATTCGTGCATGTGTATTCATTTGTATAAGAATACGATTGAAGTTCGGCATCTGATGCCGCTTTAGCCACGAGTGATTTAAAGCCTTCTTTAAACCAGTTTTATTATGCAAAACGTTTGCGTTAAGCCAGAATTAACTTTAAAAATCTTTTGTGAATACACCTTATAGTGTTTCATGATTATAAATATTTAAATAATTTAAAACTTTTGCAGTTTTTTAAACACTGGTTTTCACACTAAAATATATACTCGTATATGTATGTATATATTTATTCCTTTTACTCCTGCATAGGGCCGATTACGGTTCTAATAAATTTTGGTTGGTTTTAGCGCTGCGAATGATTACTATTAACATGCTACATTAATTTACAGACCCTTAGAGATTAGTAAGAGATTGTAAATAAGAGCGAATTGTTGCCGATGAAGAGTAGACAAGTGACAATTTTTACTGACGTCTTAATGTGACGTGGACTAGGCCATTCACAATATGGGGGTTTGTTAAAACCAACTTGAAAAACTTTTTTGAATTAGTTTTAAGTAGTTTTTATGAAATGCTATGCTATTTTTTGTGCACTAAATTTAGTGCTGCCAAGTTAAAATGATTAAAAGCAGCTGATAATGCTTACAACAATTAACAAATAAAAACTTCTCGAGAGAAACTTTTGGAAGGAAAAAAACAACATTATTTTCATTACGCTCTGCTTTCATACTTATAAAATATTCATTCAAAATATATAAAATGTAAAATTTCTTACATTTTCATACAAATAAAAGTTTTATACAAATTTTAAAATAATACAACAAGAGATATACTTATTTCTACAGAATTTATTAAATAACTGGTGTAAACATAAAATCAGCTGTTTAAGGTTTTAATGTTCAAGGTGCAATTAAACGTACCATAACCATACAAAACAGCTGTTCGAACAAAACTTATGGGCAACCCTGTATTTGATTACAGGCTACTCTCCATAATTCCATGACCCTAGGTTTTCACGAGCCATCGACTTGTACATGTGATGAACATGACGCCCGCAGAGCAACTGTGAAAAATTCACCATTTTCTTTGTTGTGGTGAATACGTGCGATGTCCATGTTCAGGCATATCAAAGTATTTTGCGATAGTGCAATGGAGATGGAATATTTACCAATGTTGTTCTGTCTCTTTTCTTTCTATTGCAAATGGTTGTGGACGGCAAATCTAATGGCGAACAACATTATTACTCAGCGATATGTTATGGCATCGATGTCAGAGATGGACGAAACATGGACATTAGCCATTTGCGATGTCCGACATGATGACCATACCAAGTTCATGGCTAGTAGAGAAAAAACAGGTTTTCGCACCAAACTCATGGGCAACACTGTATTTGATTACAGGTAACTCGCCATAATGTCATAGCCAAAGCCATATAAACCATAACCATAGAAACCAATTGAATTTGGGTTTTTCACCTTAATCATAAACAGCTGTTTGCAGGTGAGACATATTTGTTGTTGCACTTTTGAAATCAATAAACAAATTAAAGCAACAACAGCTATTTATGGTTATGGTAGCGCTAATAGGAGAAGCAAATATATTTATTCTTATGACTATTGTATTAAAGACATTCACCACAGCATTTATAAAAATTAAATTACTCTTTCGAAATGTACTTATATGCTTTACATCAACTTTTGGATATTGTTTCTGTTAAATAATATGAAATAATTGTACAAAATCATTCATTCAATATTTTGTTTTGTACTGGCAACACTGAATTTTCTCATTGCAGCCAAAGAAATAGAAATTAGTTTAATTGGACTACAACGACAAAATCAGCATAGACAACAACCTGCCGCCATGTTGGCTGGCTGTCTTCAAAAAAATCACTCTCATATAAACATGTGTATTCTATTCTTGACATTTTGTAGTCGGTAGCCTGCTGTGGTGAATGTGTTTAAGACATATGGCATTATGGCTATGGCACGGTTGATTGAACCTTAAAACCAGGTTTGAACTTTAGGTGCGAAAACATGACAACATTGTTGAAAGTTGAATTTAAAACTTCTGTTTTCGTTCACATAAAACGACTGAGTTTCGAGGCATCGAATTGTGGCGCACTTGTTGAATTTGTTTTTCTAAATAATAGTCACAATGTATTTAGCTTATTTAAAATTTGATTCATTTTTAATATTCCTTTAAATAACTTTTTAGTTTTAATTTTAAATAAGTATTAAAACAGCTAAACAAAAACATATTTGATGATTTATTGCACTGACACTGCAGCACATTTTTTTTTTATTTGCCCAAGAAAATTAAAAGTTTTTAAGTTGTTTTCCGTGGTTGGGATTTTTTTCTTTCAAACGCTAAAATAAATAAATATCGGGGAAAGACATACTAGAGAACACAAAAAAAACTTTAAATTAAGACAATTTCCAATATAAATCAGTTGATATTCCACAAGCAAACATGCTTAGACACCTGTAATGTACGAATTTATAAATGTTATTTGTTGAATAGAAATATAAAAAAAATAATCTTAATACGAGCACATATATTTTGTTGGTGCTTCTGGTGTTAGACAGCAATTAATAATTTTTACACTTTTATTTGTTGTCATTTTCGCGCGTTGTAATTATTTTCTGTCCATTTCAAATGTTTGACTTTATATTTTTGTAAATTTCTTTAAAAGCTTCTTATAACAAATGTCTTGTTTTTCATGGTTGAAATATGTTATGGGGATATTTTATACAAAATAAATTTTCCGACTTTTTTCATTTTTACATACGTACATATTTCTTTTTTTTAGCCAAAAATACATTCATCAAATTGTGGTGTTTTTAGAAAAAGAAGAATGATCCGGTTTCCCTCTTAAAAAAAGTAAAGTAGATATTAGTCTGTCTGTATGTAAAAATGTATGTATGAATATTTTTTATTCCAAGAATGATTCTTTTCAAAATAATTTAGTTAGCCTGGCGTCAAAATAATAGTATATAATAAATTTATTTCTATAGATTTTTATAAATTTCCAATAGAATAAGAAATCTTTAAACTACAGTAGATTACGACTATAACGAACACCGTGGGACCGGGTTCGTTATTGTTGAAGTTCGTTGAAAAAAATAAGAAATTTTAAAAGCGCATTCTTGTATTTAAAAATATTTGGTTCCTGAACTAAAAAAAATATAAGTAATAAAAAATCCGTAAAAATAAAAAGTTTTTTATTTTAACTTAATAAAAGCGTGTCTGAATCAACAGGTTTTTCATTATTTGATCACATTTTTGCCAAGTGTGACCGTACCTTAAGTAGATATAGTGCCAAACCCACGATGTCGACAACGTTCGACTCGTCGCACACTTACATTGAAAACAAAAAGAAATTTTAATATTTTGTTGTTGTTTCAAATGTAAGTGTGCGACAAGTCGAACGTTGTCGATATCGTGGGTCGGGCCTATATTTATTTTAAATTGTTTTCCTCGCATCAGATAAAATACAAAAATGATATACCAAATACATAAATTTCGATTTGAACAATTGAATGGCATAAAAGAAAATCTTAAAATTTATGGCATTTTATAATTCGTGAAAAATAAAATAAAAAATTACAAAAGATTGCTTTCTTCAATATAAAACTAAAAAATATATGTATGGTGAAGGAAAATGCAAAAGGTTCTCTCACTAAATAAAAATATTTTGTAATTAATTTTTAAGGTTCCGTACACCAAAGGCAGCGTTACCGTTTTCAAGATTTATTTTTTTTGCAAGTTTTTTGAGATGCCAAAAAGTTTTTTGAATGTATAAAGTTTTGAGACATTTTTAGATTTAGTTGAACTGTAGTGAATTTTAATCAGAAATAATTTCTTATTCGAGCTTAAGTTCAGTAATTTCAATTCTTATTGAATGAAATATTTTTATTGATTAATGTGAGTTTCTAAAGAAGAGAAGAGAATCTCTACCCAAGTAGATAGACCAGGGTGCTGATGAAGTGCGTGGCTGCACAGAAAAATATCGGTATTTCCCCCAGCTAAAAAGTCTAGTTTAATTTTTCTTCTCTTCTTTAGAAACTCACATTAATTAATACGAACGAATAAAAAATTATTTCTGATTAAAATATAAAGTTTTGTAAAGTTTTTTATAAATATGCACATAATTTAATTTTTGCAGTGTATTGAATGAAAATATTAAGTGATATATGTGTGCAATAAAACGATCTTATATTTTCTTACTCCCTTATTACAGTGTTATTAATAGTATCTAATTGTGTTTACTCCCTCTTATGTACGACTATGCCGTTTAATTGGCTTCAAATTTTAATAAAACAATATACAAATAAGAAATATATTTATTAATGTATGTGATATTTTTTTAAAAGAGCTCTAAATCTAAATATGAATTTTATTTTATGTTTTTATTTTGATTTTAGTCGTTTTTATATTTTTAAATAAAATGAATTCAAAATACATTTTTATGTTTTCTTTTAAAATTTTGGTACTTTTCTAGAAAAAAGTTTTTTTTTGGAAAAAAAGGTTTTTTTTTCATATATCGTCGCTGTTTTAACTAACTGACCTGACTAGCATTTTAAAAATTTATCAGGAGAGCAGCTTTTATGGTTGTTTTATACATGCATTCTTATGGATGCGTCAGAAATATTTTTACTTATATAGGCACAAAAGTAATGCTCACAGTCATGAAAGTTGTAGACAATGTGTATTATGACTTATAAAGTCTAGTAGATCACTTAACTCATTTTTCAAAAAAATGTCAGTTAGGTCGGTTAGTTAAAACATCGACGATATGTATAAGAATTTTTTTTTTAAATACATATGGTAACGCTGACCAAAGGTGAAAAGGAACCCTATTGTTTTCGCTACGCTGTTCGTCTCTCCGTCTGTCCGTCACAGGCTATTTTTTCGAGAACGGTAAGAGCTACGAATTTGAAATTTTGACAGAGTATATAATATATGACAGTTAAAAATTAAAGGGTGTTCCAAAACTAGCAATGCAAACTTCTAAAATCCTATGCTATATACATACATACAATTAGTTATATATAGAGACACTTGAAATTTTCAAACTTAGTGTATTTTTATGCAGACTGAAATTTAAAAAACTCAAAATTAAAGGGTTTTCTATGTTTTCTAGTTAATGCAATTTTGACAGTTTACTGCATCTTGGACACCGTAAGAGGCAAACTCTTGACATTTTCAAAATTGCAACATTATAAAATCGCCAAACCGAAAAAATCGCCAAAAACCGAAGATATCTCCAAAAGGAAAAAAGTGCCGAAATGAAAAAAACGCCAAAAACCGAAAAAATAAAAATGCAGAAAAACTATATATTATATAGGCTACAGTTCGTATAGTATTACATACATATCTAGTACCCGTACGGAACCCTTCGTGTGCGAGTCAAAGTCGTACTTTACTGAATTTATTAAGTCTAACTGCAGCAATACCTATATATATATATATATATATATATATATATAACTAAAACTGAATTATCGAAAATATAATGAAGCTTTTGTTTGCTTGTTAGTTAAGAAACGTCTATATGCATTTCGTTTGTGCTTAAACAACTCATCAGTATCCTAGAATCAGATTTTTGAAATAAGCTAAAAAAAATATGTTTATAGAAAAAGTTTCAGCATGTTATTGAGAATTACGTATACAATAATAATAGGTTTAAAAGCTTCAAACAAAAAGCTTCGATTTTGAATCCATTTTTAATTTTTCAGCTTATTTAAAAAAATATTTTGATTGCAGTCTACTGATTAGTTTGTTCAGCATTAACAAAATGCTTATTTACGTTGCTTAACCAACAAGCAAACAAAAATTCCTAATACATACATATATTAAACATTTTCAACGTAAACTTCCCAGTGTTGTTCTTAGTTATTGTAAATACATATGCACTTTTTTTAATATTTATGCCAATTAATTTCGAACAGCTATCAGTTCTGTTGACGATAAGTACCTTTCTATTTATTGCGCCAATAGATTAAAAGCGATAGCAAACATCAAAATAGACCACACCCATGAGAAAAAAAACAAAGAATTTCAATAAAATCATGTATTAATAATTTGAGGAAAAAAGAATTTATTTTGTAATATATAATCTGAATAGATATTTATGTATTTTGAAAACTACATAATTTCCAATATATTACTGCTGGTCATAGAGGTTATATTTTAAACAAGAGGTTTTCGAGGACAAAGTTTGACAAGGTGACAATTTATTAGAAAAACAAACAAAAAATCAAATTCTGCGCATTTATATCGAAATTTATTTTCCCAGCTGACTTTAAAGGGCGCTTCTGTTGTTTGTTATACA
This sequence comes from Tachina grossa, assembly GCA_949987645.1. Lineage (NCBI taxonomy): Eukaryota > Metazoa > Arthropoda > Insecta > Diptera > Tachinidae > Tachina > Tachina grossa. The sequence goes on from OX465274.1 coordinate 185,659,542, forward strand.
TACTCGTAGATGGACAGAGGCAAAGTAATGTTGCTAAGGAAATGGTAGAAATTACCAATGTTGCCATTCGAATAATCGTTGCCCCATGGGAATAATCGTTATTACCCTGGTTGGCTGGTTTAAGTGGCTGCTGGCTACCTTCAAGCAATCAAATAGAATTGTGAGGTTCCGTTTTGATAGATACCACTATAATCTTCCAAGTCTAAAGGCCTGGATCCAATTCTATGTCGTACTACATCCAACTCGTGGCATTGAGGTACGGCATGAGCTTCTCTGTACCAATCTTTGATACCTCTAATAGCTCGTCTAGCATATGTTCTAGAAATTTATATGGAGTAGAGTGAAAGACCGTTCACTCGCAGACCAGTTGAGAAATTGTCCCTGTTTGTCCTGTTATTGACATCTGCGAAAGAATATATTATAGAATGTCTGCCGAACTCCCAGTGACATTTCAATATCAAAACCGCGGATGCTATTCCCATTATTATTTATAATGGTGCACAGCTTCAAAAAATTTAACAAGCCTCATTGACACCAGAGGCGCCCCAACATTGTCTTAGTAATAAAAACGTGTAAAACGTAAGTTGTAAAAGAATGTAGATTTTCTCTATCTCTTCCTTCACTTCATGTCTTCTTATCACTATCGCTTTCCTAAAAAGAAGGTAACACCTAGTAATAGTAGTAGGCACCAATTGCCTGAGTGTTACTTCTCTTGAAAAAAATAAAGGATCTAGCCCTGGCTAGTTTGCTTGCCCGCTCGTTGCCGATGAAATTATCATGTGCATAAACAATCATAAGAGTGGTGTCGGTCTGACGACAAGGAGGTTTCAAGTAATCTCAGCACAAGAAGTCCTGCCTGGTTTCGAAAAAGAAAGTTTCGATTTTCCCCTGAGCGTTTCCTTTTCACAGTACATTTTCTTATGGCCAGCCTGAAATGCACCTTCCCCATCGAGAAAACGGTACGATAGTTGTACGGCCAGTAAACTTGAAAAAACTCTCAAGCCAACACCTCAGTTCATTTTTACACCGTCAATGTAGACTCAGGTGTCATTTTACTATTTCGCCTTTATTTCATTGTTTTCTGGATGGGAAATGACTTTGAAAGTAATATTAAAGTCCGTTTCGGGTACCATATAATCTGAAGCTTTCCTTAGTTCTGAAGGTAGACGCTTCAGATTTTTGAGTCCGTACGTTCCTGATCCGAAAAGAAATTGCGTTTAATTGCAAAAACGAGCAATATTTGAGATAAATTTATTGTATTCAGCTCTCGATCGTCTAAATACGACAAGAAAATATTACTATCCGACAATCGGCTTTCAATAACCTAACTACGATTATAATAATTATTAAATGGTGTCAGTGTCTAACAGAAGTCACTTTTTTAGGCCAATACGAAGCCGATGTTCGGTTAAAACTACTAAATTCGGCTGAACTAAAGCCGAAGCAAACGTAAGGACTTAGCCCTCAAGGCTTTTAAATTAAGTTAACAGAAGATCTCACGCCTACTGACCATAAGCAACCACGGTTGCCAGAAATGCAGATTTATCTGGATATTGCAGATTTGAATATTTTTGGCCTAAAAACGCAGATTTTTCAACTCCAATTATAGTGCAAATTTGTCACATTTTTCCTAATACTGCTACTTCTTCTTGTTTTTTTTTTTATGTGTGAACGACTCATAGTTTAGAGAGTTACAATTTTTGAACTGAGAAGACATCACTGGAGAAAAGAAGAAGTAACTTTGCCAAGTTTCTGAAAACGAATATCTGATATAAAACGAGCTAATTCTGAAAACGATTTTGCAGCCCAAACTTTATTCAAAATGTAATGTATTCATTTGCAAATATCGAAAGAATTTTCAGTCAATTGAACTTGAATAAAACAAAACTTCGAAGTCCTTTGGATATTTATGCAATGACTTTTTGTATAATTTTTTATATATCCGATTTCTTTTCTCATTCATTTTATATTATTTGCACATAAGTATAAATAATTTTTATGTTTGTGTTGGTCATATGTATTTCTTTCCTCCTAAAGAAAGACGGGGTTTCCACACGCAAAGTTTACTTTGCAAAGTCTTGAGTTTGTAGGAGCGAAGAGAACAGAGATATTTTTCTATATTATTTTTTCTTCAACAAACTCAAGACTTTGCAAAGTAACCTTTGCGTGTGGAAAAGGTGCCAAACTCATCAGGAGACTTCAACCAATGTGGCAGCTAATTGCAAAATGCTAATGAGAAAATAACAATGGGTTCCAAATCGAAGATGTTAGCTTGTTAAGATTTCTGCTTGAAGCTTTTAAGCTTATACTGCCGCATTCATAAATAATAGTTTTGGTTTGTGTGAAACGTTTTGTACTCCAAAATAATTTTTATGATTCATGGCCCTTATTACGAGTATCGTATTACGACTTCGACTAGACGATTTTAAATTAGAATAAAGAAAAAATGTTACAATATTCTTTAGTCTATTAAAAAATCGTCGTAGTCAAAGTAGTAATACGACACTCGTAATAAGGCCCATTACCTATTATATTTTTGTCAGTAATTCTTAATAACATATTGATATTCGCTCTATAGACATATGAAGCTTTTAACCTTATTTCAAACATTTTTGGTTGAAGTCTGCTGATACAGAAACGAAACACCCATTCTTCATACATTAAAGGCTTATGTTCATAAAATATAAAATGTGCTTGAAAGTTATTTTACGAAAAATTTTTCTACAAAATTTAAATAAAATACATTTTAAGCTGAGTTTAAATTTTATGAATATGGGTTAGTGAAAAAATATTTATATAACACATGTTTATGTAAATTTTTTGAATAAAATATAAAAAAAGTTGTTTTAAAAATTGCTTTCAAGATTTTTTGAAGATTTTAAAAATAAAATGCAGATTTTGAAGATTTTTGCGTGAAAAATTCTTAAGTTTTGCAGATTTTATCCTTAGAAATTCTGGCAACACTGTAAGCAACGCGGAGTTTTTGGTGATTGGGTTTTTTTTTTAAATGCATCAAACTGATTCGAAATTTAGTCGAAAAATCATTGGTCTGGAGGTGTCATTGGAACTTAAATTTTCCAAAATGTGGCTGAACCTGAAGTTAAGGTGAATGGATTGCGCTATTCACGATAATTAATGATTTTCTATGGCTAGAATTGGAAGATAACGATGTGGGCGATGCTTATTTCCAACAAGACGCTGCTACGTGTCACATAAGTAACGATACTCTCGCTCTTTTGTGTCAAAAGTTTCCCAGTCGTGTGATTTCTCGAAGAGAGGATCACAATTGGCCACCGAATTCTTATTTAACACTTTTAAACTTTTTTTATTTGGAGCTACGTGAAATATAAGTTATACTAAAATGGTGCACAATCGATTCCAGAAGACAAGAAAATTTATTTTAGACTAGCTGGGGAAAGGCAGAATTTTTCGCTCTCAGGCACTTCATCTCAGTACCCATGTCTATCTAATATGCAGCATAACATACGGTATACAGGTGGTGAAATACTTCGGAGGAAATTTGGATTGGGCAAAAACATATCACGCCATTACCCCCAAAAACAGCTTACGCGACATAAATTTTAAATCTCATTTTTTGATGGAATTCCATTATCTGCGAGCGTAAATAACCGATTTTGCAAAAAAAATAATAATTCGAAAAATTTGTAGCTTAAGCTTTTTTTGATGTTATGGCTCGATATGTACGAGTATAAATGTAATTTACTTACCAAAAGTACTGATAAATAATTGCTGCAGTATATTTTAGTCACAAAATCTGAAATTAAAAAAAAACTGATATTAATTTAATTGCAATTTAATATTTTGTATTTCTGAATTCCATATAATTTCGAACAAAATAATTAAAAACTAGCTTAAATCTTTTATCATTCATTTTATCAATTTGATGTGGGTTGTAAAAATATGAAAGCACGATCGATGTTATAAACTCGTATGGTATATTAAATGAAAACCAATGTAAGTACATATCGGCGCCTGATAATTTAATTGTCGTATGCGGATTCCGATAGTTTCGAGTAAATTGAGTTTGAAGTTTGAACTCTTATAAATTTTTTTTCAGCAAAGCGATTTTTTTTAAATTTTAGGACGGAAAACTACAAATATTTGACTAGTCAAATTAAAAGTTTGATGCCTATAACTCATTTGGGGTAGAAGTTATTTTGATTTTTGTTCAGAATTAAATTGTCGTATGTGGCAAAATGGAACATTTTCGTCATTTAAATAGCTACATACGACATTTTGCTTCCAAAATGTTTACATACAACATTTAATCACTAAATGTATTTGAAAAGTATCAAGACATTATATAAGTAAGGAAATTATGTATAATAGTAGCGTATCTAATTTTTTTAGTTACCCATTAAAACATACCCTAAGTTTTTGGGGGTGGCATTTTTTCGAGGACTTAATGTCCTCTTAACTTTATAATGGAACACATTTTATTTCAGTTCTACCAAAAAAAAAAAATATATATATAAATATAGAAAACAATAATTCGTCTTCATCGAAAAAATTTTAAAATTAGAAAATAAATTAATAAAAGAAAGTAGTTAACAGTTATGAGTATCAATTCAATTAAAACGAATAATAAACACTAAAACTTATCTACTCTTCATAAGAAAATCAAACTTAAATAATTCATTGTTTTGTATTTTGACACTGCGTTAAAAAATTAAAAAGCGGCACATAGTACATATTGTAGTTTTAGTCAAGTAAAATAATTGAATACTAGGAATTTTCAATACCCTGAAATCGGTATTTTACCTCCAAATGTTTGGGTTGTTTAAAAATTCCTGGTATATAATTCTTTTACTTGACTAAATACACAATTTGTACTATTTGCCGCGAAAAGTAATTTTTTATTGTAACGTTGTGTTATTTTATTAGTGCTGTTGGTATTATTTGGTTCCTGTTCTGTGAAACACAGTACAATCCGCCACATTTTCGGGTTATCAGCTACGACTCGAGTTAATATTTTGATTAGCCCACTCGCAATTTCATTTCCAGATCTACCAGTCATAGTTTTCTTCCAAATCGCACAATACGTTAAGTTTGGAGTGTTTGGTAATATTAAAGTGGCAGTTAAATTAAAGGTAGCTAATTTCCTTTTATAGAAAAAGTTTGAACAGTAGCCCATCGATAAATTAAAAACATTTTGCAAATCGAAACATATAACTGCATTTGATTCGTCAATGTTTTGGCGATCAACGTCTCTTTCCGCCTTCATAAACAATTTTTCGTCCTTATGCTTCTTGTAGGCGTCTAAATTTTTTTGGATCTAAATGGTCTTTGTTGTTTTTGTATATAAAGCATTTATCACACATATCCTTCTTTGTACGGTGAAAGGAAAGGTTGAGTAATTAAAAACATGCCTGTAAACATTGACGGACACTGGCTGGCTAGTTTGTTCTTTGTATAAAGCATACATGAAAAATCCACATACGACATTTAAATAATAAATCAATTTTTTTTTCGTTTTATATGGAAATTTGTCGTATGTGGCGCTTGGCAGTTACATACGACATTTAATTTGAAAATTGTATCAGCAAATGCCACATACGACAAACTCGGCATTCCATATCTCGAAAACCATATGAGGTATCGAAAAACTGATAACGCCAAATGAAAGATCAAGTCGGAAAACCTAAGGAATCGATCTTAACCCAAAACCGCAAAAAATCTACATACGACATTTAAATTATCAACCGACGATATGTATATTATTGACTGCTTTGGAAGTTGTTTCTTCACATAAATTAATATGTATGCATTATTCGAAATGACAAATAAATGCCATATCAAGAAAATTGCTTCATATTATATCGAATAAATATTGAACCTTTCCAATACGATTATAATTCACAACAATTTTCCCTCTTTTATTATTTTCTACACAAATTACATGTGAGTGTTAATTTCTCCGTACTGCCAGAAAGACAGAAAACATTAAAAATAATTTCAAATAAAATTAAAAATTTTGTAACAAAAAATGATTTGCAATCATTCAAAAATGCTACTTGCAATTTAGCGTATATTATTTTTCCTTAAAGTATGAATAAGTAATTTCTTTTCCACTACACTTTTTAAAATGCTCCACTGATGCTCATAGCATGAGTATTAAACTTTTTTTTCTTTATAAATACAGTAGTGGTCAAAACTTTTTGGGATTCGCATTCAATTTATTGTTAAGGGTAAAAATTAAATTCAATAAAAAGTTAAAACTAAATTTGGAGAAAAGGAATGAAATACAATTAGGCCTCGATTATCCGTAATGGTCGGGACCGGGAGCATTCTGGATAATCGATTTTCCCAGTTAATAGGGTAACAGGATTTTTTAGCTTTTTTTTCATATTTTTGTATTTACTTAAGCTGGATTTACCCATTATTTCCGAACAAAATTTTTGTCCAGACAAAATTTTTTTACTGAGAGTTTTCTGCAGAAAGTTTTCTGTATAAACGATGTGTATTAATTTTATAAGTGGCAGCACAGCGGTAAATGATTACAGTTCGCTGTGTATTTTTAATTGTTTAATGCAATTCATTCGTTCAGCTCCACATGTATACGTTTTATTTTCCAATTTTCTTTTATTTCTATTGTAATTAATACAAGTATACTCTGTGTTTTTATTATTCATATAACATGATGTGGCAGCTCAGTTCAACTTTGGCTGAAAAATTAAAATACTTGGCAGCTCAGTTCAATTTTGTCCGGACAAAATATAAAATTAAACCAATTCAAACTGAGAGTTGTTCGTAAAAAATATTTTCTCTCTCTCAAGAAGAGAGAAGTCAAACTACATATAAAAAAATTTTTGTCCGTACAAAAATTTTGTTCTGAAACAATGGATGAATCCAGCTTTAGTCCTCGTCCAGACTTACAATTTTTGATGCCGCAATTTCTTAAAATTTTGTTTTGAAATTGAATAAGTGTCCACATTATGAAATTCTAATTTTGAAAATATGCATTAAAAAATTCTATTGTACCACAAATTTCTCTGAATAATTAACAATTCTAATTACATTTTAATATATTTTTTATTTTTCATACAACTGAAGAAATAAAATTATAAAAATCGTCATATAATTAACAACTTTAAATTAACAATTACGAATTTCAAATCAAAAGAGAATTGCCGATCACATGAAACTCTGTGTATCCTTCCCCAATCTTCTGACCTCTCTCACCAATAAACACAAGAATTGCTGCAACAAAAATTGCAAGTCTGGACCACGGATGGAAATCATGGTACAATTGTACTTTTTATGGTAAATTTTTGACCATGTTGGTACCGTGGTACTACCGCGAGTTACTTGGTATAATTTAAAAATGTCAATGTTTCAGTATATTAGTAACATTAATTTTGTCTATGTTCTCCTTAATTTTTTTGCGTGTGTTTTATTTTAATCTCTAATATAATAGTCGAATCTACGAATGTACCTTTATGAATGTAATATTTAATGTTTTTTTTTTTTTGTTAAGTTTCTGTTTTTTATTGTAAGCTTCTGTATTTTTATACGTTTCTGTTTTTATTAATAAATATTAAAAATTCGTACCGTCATGGTCTAAAAAGTACATTTTATTTTCATAGTTGGTACAAAATCCAACTCATTTTCCTTCCATGGTCTGGACATATTTTTTTAATGTGTGTTATGTTAATGTTTAATCAAAACATCCATATCGATGGCTTAATATAAAAAAGGCCTAACTCGAATTTTCGATATTTTACAGGAGAAGCAAAAAAATGAAGAAAAAATAAAAAATTTACATGCAGAAATAGTTTTTAAAGTTGCCATAAGTTCTTGATTTTGAACTGTAACGTATTAAGATCTTCAAGGAGAATGTAATTATACGTTGTCGCCCAGAAAACATTAAAAACACGATTTCAAAAGAAATTTAGTCAGGCCCATTTTATATTAAGCCATCGATATATATGTACTATAATGAAAAAATAGTTTGGCTGAAAACAGTTGCGTGCTTGCAATCCCGGATAATAGAGATAGATAATCACGGTTGATCGATGCAAAAAAAAAATTAAATCGACGGACAAAAAGAAAAAAATTACTATTTTTCTTTCCCGAAAAATCGACGTTACCGCTTAATCTAATCACGGAGGCTTTACTGCACATGCAGAACTTTGGGAACAAATCAAATGCTAGATAGTTTTATAATAATAATAGTGTACAACACAAAAAAAAAATAAAATAAAATCTAATGACTGCTTCTGGCAGAAGATACCGGAATATATCTGGTATATACATATGTATGTATATGTATTGACGTTCTGAAAGCTTGGGGCTAGTTTTCATTTAAAGAGAGGCTTGAACTTTAAGCTCGTCTCGATTCAAGGGTACATAATTGACACCTTTCAATGAAAGGTATAAAAAAAGACCCATACTGAGAAGTTTGAGAAAGAGCAGATTCTTAATAGATTTGAATGTACTCGTACTGAATTAGTTTTCTACCGAATATGGAATGGCTTCGTATGGGGAAGACCGCAAGGGATTATACGAAGATATTATGTATCACGTATAACCTAACCAGACATCGCGCTTTCCATATGCCAATCCCGCATCGAATTTTTATCCCTCTTTACCCCGCTTTTAAGAGTTTCGGAACTTGCAATCCCTTGTTCAATTTTTTATTAAAATGTAATTGACAAAAATTCATTACAAATATTTTTTTAAGGTGTAGTTATTGCTTAAGCAGCCAAAACTCTGTGTACTTCGCTACACCCCCTCCCCCCCATATACACACGTTTTGAGATGACAAGAAATTTTTTTTTATAAGAAGTGCCACGCTTGCGTTTTAACCTTCACTGTTTTTAACCCCCCACCAAAAAAACCGGTGTTATAAGTTTGTAGTGTGTGTCTGTGTATCTGTGTGTCTGAGCGATATATGGAATAATAGCTTAATTTAGCTTATACTTTGGTATATTTCAAATGTATTCTTTATAGTGTGCAGAACGAAATTTTTAAAAAGGAATTTAAGTGAATACCGAATTTCCTAATTTAACTGTAAAAGAAATAGATTTCTGAAAATCGACCTTAAAGTTTAAAAGTATTCTAGTGCAAAAAAGTAAAATATGACTTAAACACTTTTTCCCTATTGCCACAGATACATACATATGTTATGTACTTAGTCCGGATAAGCTCAAAGTTGTCGCAAATGTTCGATTGCTTTCCTAAGGATAATATACATATTTTGAACGAATTGTGGTTTGCCTGAGATGAAATATTAAAAAACAGGCTATTGTTTTATCCAACACTGTAAAGGCACGAAAATATTTCCCCTCTACTAGTATTTTACACAGAGAAAACAAAATTAAACACCAAGAAAATCATATTTTTTGAATGAAAAATTTATAGAGATAAAATAATATTTTTGCTAAATACTGTTGTTGCTGGTGTTGTTGTCGCTGTTGTTGTTTTTATTTAAAACTCTTGTATTTTTTTTAAATTTATTTTTTTTATATGAAATGTACAAATTTGCTAATTTACCATAAAACTTGGAATATTTATTAAAATCTTAAATGTTTGTTGATGATCCTCAAATCAGAAACGAACATACATATTCGTACATAAATACAACATGTATTAGAAAATGTGTGTATGTATGTATGTGTGTGTGTGTGTATTCAATGTATTCATATTGAATTTTTTTTAAATATTTCATGTAGTTTATTAGAGATTTTAGCATAGAGTTTGTTATTAAAATCTTAAAAAAATGTTGATTAAATTTTGGCATTGTTCCAATAAAAATAAAGGGCATAGATTCGACTGAAAACATTAAAAAAAAACGAAAAATGATAACAACATAAGAAATCAAGTGATCTGTAAAAATTGTGCGTGGAAATGAACTGAAGGGAAGGGAAATGCCGAGAATATTTACTTGAGTTTTTAGTTTAAATTGCAACATTTATATACAAATGTACGTTAATGTAAAAATAATACCCCAAGATTCTTTAATTATTTTATATAAATTTATTTTGCAATTAGAAACGTTTTTATTAGAAATTAATAAAAAAAAATTTGGTGTGTAATAAATTCTTAAATTTGATCATGCTATTTATATTGTATAAAATTAAAATATGTATGTGTAGATTAGTAAAGAGGACAGCTCCAAGTAACAACACGAGCGGCCTCAGACCCAGTGTGTTCATGTTTCCGCTCATTGGTGCTATAACATCAGCTGATTCTTTTGCTTTTGTGATTTCAAGTAAATATTTACCTCGTATACTGGGTTCACACAAGGCAATTTTAGTTGAGCAACTTTTGAGTTTACGGAAAAGAGTGAGTCAAAATATTTTCCTCTCCCGCGCATCAATTAAAAAGTTTCACAACTAAAATTACCGTGTGTGAACCTGGGCCGTGTGTGAAATTGCCCTGTGTGTGTCGCACTTGTTAGCGCAAGTTTAAGCAACTGTGCGAATGGAATACATACATATGTATGTATGTATGTATGTTGTCTATACCCTGCAGAAAATGCGAATAGTGAAATTATAGTGATTTACTAGTGACACTGTCAGTAGTACTACTGACCAGGTGTACCTCAGCCAATGTAATCATCTATTGTCACTGAAAATCCACCACTGGACTGTAGTACTACTGACTAAGTAGTTCTTTTGGGACTACATGGAGATATTGATACCAAAGATTCACTAGTAAATTTTTGGTCTACAACATCGATATTTCCTCGCTCGATGTCAATAGTAAAATTGTAGCGATTTTCTAGTGACATTGTCAATAGTACTACTGACTAGGTGTACCCCAGCCAATGTAATCGTTGAAAATATACCAGTAGACTTCAGCACTATTGAGAAGGCAGCTCTTTTACGACCATATGGAGACATTTGAACCAAAGATTCACTAGAGCATTTTAGTGACCCTCGTCTACAATTTTATAAAGGCTGGGATAACAAACTTAAAAATCAAATAAGTAATTTTTAAATTATTTTGACCGGAATATTTTTGAAATATGTATGTACCTTTTTCGATTATAGTTTAAAACATAATTATTGAAATTAAAAGTTTTCACTCGAAACTAAAAAAATATCAATTCAGTTTAAAAAACAAATATATCAATTCAGTTTAAAAAGTATTAATTGATTTTCAAAAATCCTATTTTAAATTCAAAAATTCCATTTGAAATTAATTCAAGAATTCTATTTGAAATTTAAATAAAATCGTTAACAAAGTCACCAGAAATATAATAGAACTGTTGTCTCTAAAGTATTTCTACTCGCGCATAAAAGGAAAGTTATCGATATTTTAGCTAGTGCAATTGTCGTTAGAGAAAAGAGTGTTGACATAGACATATGGTTCTAGGCTGACTAGAGGAGTGAGTATGTGTGTCACCAACGATGCTTGATGGAAAATCAAAAATCAAAACTGTTTGTGCAAACAAACGGAGAGTTTTAAAAGAGAATTGCTGCAAGAAAAACTAATGTGTCTAAAACATGACTAATGCTGAGTACACATCTGGCATTTCTTGTGGGGTCATTTTCAAAATGTGTGCAACTCCTTTCCCATTCTGTTTTTTATATGGAAAGCAATGTCATACAATGAAAAATATCAGAAATGACTAACGTTTCAACTACATAGTACACAGTATTGCGATGTGAAAAAATGCCATAGTGTGTACTGGACATAAGTTAATTAAACGTACATATCATGGTGTAATTATACAGGTGACTGCGTAAGGATTTGTTATACAAAAATACGGCAACCATAGCTGTGTAAAGAACAGAAGAATGTCAAAAGCACAAAAATAATTGTAATTACTAAAACCAAAACAAAATTGAAGTTTTTGACATTCTTCAGCTACAAAGCACATAGATCAAAAAATTATCAGCTGAAGTAGCGCTGCTACCTAGTTAGATACACCTTGGTACATATGTGATAAACAGTGTTGCCATATTTTATTTTCAAAAATCTAAGTCAACAAAAAACATATTTTTTTGTCGTTAAAAATCTTTGTTTTTATCATTTGAGTACATACTATCGAACATGAGTGACAGTTTTGCTCAAATGTTACGTTGATGGATAGTGTGAACACAAAATTCGTCAGTCAAAAGTTAACAACAGAATTTTTGTGGTTGATTGACAATCAGCGGCCATATTGGTTTTTGACTGATGATGTGTACCAAAAAGCGTCAGTCGAGAGATATTTTTATAGCATGAATAACACAAGTTGGAAGCGGAAAATTATATTTTTAAAGAATTCATATATTTTTATATGAAATGCAAGGCTGTGTTTGGTGTTAAAGACAAAATCGTACGAGGAGTTCTTAGAGATAAGAAAACATGAAAATAATTCATTATAAAAAATTTTGTTACCAATAATGCGCATCCAATTTGTTTTTTTCTATGTTTTGAATTGAAAACATTTACGTACACTTTGACCAAATACTAGAGCTGCAAAACTATCGATAGTTTTGTTGTATATGAAATATCGATAGTTTTTTCCACTATCGATACTATCGGCAAAAAAAACAAGTAATTAAAAGAGTAAAAATAATCGAAGTCAGTAATCAGTAGCCGGCAGCTTTGAAGCAAATTATCCGTAGTTGATTTATGCTTTTGTACAGCGATGGAAAAGTTGGTACAATTGTATAATTTTAGCGCTATTTGAATGCCAAAAGTACCGTAGCACCGCAATGACCCATTTAGCACTACTGGAATCTCTTTATATTATATTACATGCCAAAAATAGCATTAAAATATATTAACCCCCTTATGCAAAAAATTATGCGTGCTTGAAGTGTACATCAAAAAAAATTTCCATAGAAAAACCGGTTTTAACGTTCACTTATTTTTTTGCACAAGGGGGTTAATCTTTAGCTATAAGGTATTAGAAAATTAAGTAAATCAAACGATGTTTTCCGGTACTTAAAGAATTGCTGGAGGAATGTTATTTATTCCAAATTCATCTGCAAATGTGGAAATTTTATTTTCGTACCAAGGAGGGAAGCCGACTATTTGCATCGACTGTGAACAATCGAATAAAAAAAAGGTTATAAACGTAGTATATCGAAAATGTTACTTTTATATTCAGATCCCAGCAACTAATATTCTTTGTGCACCTTCTGGCGTTTTGTTAATTGATTTTTAGTTAATTAAAAAGTACAAGTATTAAAAAAATGTAAATAAAGAATTAGGTACAATCGTACTGAAAAAATTAAAATTTTTTTGAAAGTTAGTACAATTTGTAAATATCACATCGCATCCCTGCTTCCGTATACATAAGTACTTAAATACATATGTATGTATATGAATTTATTTATAAATATAAGTGTTATTCGACAAATAGTAGTCACAAGTATCTTAATAAATTCAACATCGTCGACACAAAGATAAATTTTGGTGGTACTGATATCGCGACGGCCGCCAATCGTCTCTTACGATAAAAATTTACAGTTAGTGTCTTAAAAGTTATCAACAATTTTCTCATTTTCATAATTCTAAACCATGGAAAACCATAAAATTTTAAGTTCAATAAAAAAGTATATTTTCGATAATATGTCTTACGATAAAATCGAAAATGTTGAGGACTCTGGTTTTTTTTCGATTCAAATGTAGTTTATGTTGCAACTTTTATAAAACTATTCGATACTATCGATAGTATCGATAGTTTTACATAAAACTATCGAAACTATCGAGTGGAGCGACTATCGATAGTTTTGCAGCTCTACCAAATACGTTTTTAATACACTTTTTGACAGCGTATGTGGCCATTTTGTTGTTTTTTCCCTGAGTGTAACACACATAAGAAACTTAAAAGCTTAACAGTGATAAATCAATTTTTTTATTCTAATCCACACGTGCAATATAATCGATAATAAAATTTATGAAAATGTATAGTAATTTTATTGAATATACATACATATGTACATATATTTTTATTGTCTCTTTTTTTATGAAGAAGCAACATGTGCTGGTATGTGAGTATTTTGGTTATCAACCATTTAAATTACTAAATCCCTTATTTCCGTATGACTTAAAGGAAACAATATTATACGAAGTGTGTTTAGAAATTAACGAAAATTTTTAAATTTCTCGGGTTTGGAGAAGTGTCTAAGATTAACGTATGTGCCTGCCATTACGGCCCACAGTGGGGACTTTTGCAAAATAAGTGGTAATAAATCTGGAACTTCTAAACTATTGATTGGATTTATATGAAACTTCGAATATCCGTGGAGGAGCACTTAGGCTTTGTAACACATAACAAATGGTAGCCTTCTGGCTTAAGTTCGACAGGAGTTACAGTGGGCCTAAGTTGACACACATGGGACTCATCAGCATGCCTCGACTGATGCAATTGAGGCTTGTTTGCGACGTTGAGAAATTACTGAAATGTATTATAAGAAGTGACCAAAGAAATGTTTGCGCATATGACTAAGCCTCAATTGCATCAGTCGAGTCATGCTGATGACATTAAAAGCACATCGATATCCCAAAGTAAGAGATTGGGAAGTGTTTCGAGGATACGCAGAAGCGCTGGCATAAGTGCATAATAAAATCCAATGGGTATAACATCAATGTAGACAAATAAATATTAAGTTAATATATATATATATTTTTTTAAACGACAATTTCCGTTAATTTTCTGAAGGCACCTCGTATTTGCGTACTTAATTTAATTTCCTTTTAAACATGTATAAATTATCTTTAATAAATACCATAATCTAACTATTAAAGCAATTGCTTGTAAGTACTTGTTCAAGCGTCCGTTTGTCTGCCGTTGCTTATGACAAATGATAAATGTTTTGTTTTTTATGACACTTTTCTTATTAACGAAGAAAGTTGTATAATATTAAACTCATAAGTCATGTTTTCTTTTAATAGTTTTTTTATACAATATACATACATAATTCATTTAACACCGACAATAATGTTTTTGAAAGGGTTTGGGAGAACAGCAAAAAATTTAAAAAAAATATTTGCTTTTAAATGCACCATATGGTCTTAATGTTTTGTTGTTAAAAAACAAAGAAAAAAATAAATATTCCAGAATTTCTTGGTGGCAATAATTATAAAACCAAGCGGTCTGGAATTGGATCAAATGTAACCCTCATTACACTGTGCAACAAAAAACAACAAGGTCTTAACGAGTAATTATGGAGGGAAGATAAAAAAGTATATCTACATGTTTTAAAAGTTTACATCTGTGTTTCCAACACAACCTTCCTTTTTGCACATTATTACAGCGTAACATTTAAGGTCTGGGATAGCTTAGGTTAGGTTGAAAAGAGTGTTAATCAATGTTGACCCATTCCATTGCGTATTAGACTTATACTCTTGTAGCATATTTAGGTGGTTTTAAGAGGAGCATTGTGGGGAGTTTCCAGCAAAGAAACCATAAATCTACCAAACTCATTCAAGTTAAGAACCAACTTTCCTCATTGTATTTTCTTAAGTTGTTCCCTTCTGAATTCCTAAAATAATCCATATTTGGTATATTTTGCAGATAGGAGATTTTTCTGCTAGTTTGATTGAATGCTGGTGACAGTGACACAGGTATTAATATCCATGCGAGCCAGGCGATTTCTTAATTCTGTATGTCCTGTTTCGAAAGGTTGGCTTTTTAAACTTAGAATCTCTTTTGTCTCTTCGCTCTTTGGATTTCCCCAGAAAATTTGGATCACTCTTACTCTTAGTAGAGTTCTACCAATCTATGATCTGTTTTTTTTTTTTTTTTGGAGAAGTAACACTCGGCCAATGACTGCCTAGTAGTGTTGTCATTCGAACAAAAATTGTTCGAATATTCGAAAAACTTCTTATCATTTTTGTTCGAACGAACAAAAATATTCAATTTAGAATAAAAAATTATTCGAATCATTTTTGTCGAATATTCGAACAATTTCCTTAATTACTTTATATAAAAAGTATTTTACATTTCATTACTTTTTAATTTGTTAACAATATGATATAAGTAATCAAATTACTCCAAATTATAAATACTTGTGTAAGCTTTGTTTGTATGTACATATGTATGTATACATACATAAGTATGTTGGCTAAACTCATCTTTTTAGGGTTCCGTACACCAAAGGTGAAAAGGAACCCTATTGTTTTCGCTACGCTGTCCGTCTGTCCGTCACACGCTTTTTCTCAGGAACCGTAAGAGCTACGGACCTGAAATTTGGACACAGTATGTAGAACCTTGGCCGCTACAACATCAAATACATGAGAATTAAAAATTAAAGGGTGTTCAAAAACGAGCAACGAAAAATGTTAAAATCCCATGTAATATACATACAATTGTATATTGAAACTTGAAATTTGTAAAATTAGTGTATTTTTATACAGACTACAACAATTAACACTAAAATTTAAAAAAATTTAAATTAAAGGGTGGTCCATCAGTTAATGCAATTTTGACTATGTAATTTTGAAAATTTGCTATATCTTGGAAACCTTAAGAGGCGAACACTTGAAATTTTCAAAAACGGTAAAACTAAAAAAACCGAAAATTATAAAATCGCCAAACCAAAAAAAAAAAAAAAATCGCCAAAAATTAGAAAAAAAATCGCCAAAACGAAAAAAAACGGCAAAATTAAAAAAAAATTTCTAACACTAAAATAAATCGCCAAATTCGAAAAAATTGCCAAAATGAAAATAAAAACGCCAAAATGAAAAAAACGCCAAAAATCGAAAAAAAATCGCCAAAACGCGAAAATGTCGCCAAAACTAAAAAAAAATTAAATAACAAAAATCGCAAGAATGAAAAAAATCGCAAAAATTAAAAAAAAATAGCCAAAATGAAAAAACGCCAAAAACCGAAAAATCGCCAAAACAAGAAAATAAAGTGTCAAAACTAAAAAAGGAGCCAAAACTTAAAAAAAATCGCCAAAAACTTGAAATTTTCAAAAACGGTAAAACTAAAAAAACCGGAAATTATAAAATCGCCAAACCAAAAAAAAAAATCGCCAAAAATTAAAAAAAAAACGCCAAAACGAAAAAATCGCCAATATTAAAAAATAAATTTCTAACACTAAAATAAATCGCCAAATTCAAAAAAATCACCAAAATGAAATAAAAACGCCAAAATGAAAAAAACGCCAAAAATCGAAAAAAATCGCCAAAACGCGAAAATGTCGCCAAAACTAAAAAAAAATTAAATAACAAAAATCGCAAGAATGAAAAAAATCGCCAAAATTAAAAAAAAAATCGCCAAAATGAAAAAACGCCAAAACCGAAAAATCGCCAAAACAAGAAAATAAAGTGTCAAAACTAAAAAAGGAGCCAAAACTTAAAAAAATCGCCAAAAACTTGAAATTTTCAAAAACGGTAAAACTAAAAAAACCGAAAATTATAAAATCGCCAAATCAAAAAAAAAAAAATCGCCAAAAATTAAAAAAAAACGCCAAAACGAAAAAATCGCCAATATTAAAAAATAAATTTCTAACACTAAAATAAATCGCCAAATTCGAAAAAATCGCCAAAATGAAATAAAAACGCCAAAATGAAAAAAACGCCAAAAATCGAAAAAAAATCGCCAAAACGCGAAAATGTCGCCAAAACTAAAAAAAAATTAAATAACAAAAATCGCAAGAATGAAAAAAATCGCCAAAATTAAAAAAAAAAATCGCCAAAATGAAAAAACGCCAAAACCGAAAAAAATCGCCAAAACAAGAAAATAAAGTGTTAAAACTAAAAAAAGAGCCAAAACTTAAAAAAATCGCCAAAACCGAAAAAACGCAAAAACCGCCAAAACAAAAAAACCGAAAAGATCCCAAAAAAGAAAAAAAAAAATGCCAAAACTATATATTATGTAGGATGAAGTTTGCATTAAATTACATATCGTACGGAACCCTTCGTGCGCGAGTCAGAGTCGCACTTTATTGAATTTATTTCTTTTTGGGAAAAGGTAATGCTTCGTTCATGGAATTGAAGGTGTCTTACAATTTCTGATAAAGAGATTAGAAAAAAAACTGATTTTCTCTAATCAAAAGCGTTAAAAATCGAATTATTGAACGACGTAAAAAAAGCATTAAATATCAACTTTCCAAAATACGTCACAAAAAGAGAAAAAAAATTATAAGTTTGTAGTGTGTGTCTGTGTATCTGTTTGTTTTTACGAGTCCACGTACATTTTTTTTTTGATTTAGTTTTTTCTGTTTGAAAGGTGACTTGATCGAAAGTGTTCTTACTTAGCATTTACACATGTAAGTGCAAGTTCGAAAAACTCAATACAGTCACACTTTTTTACTAATACAATCACATTTTTTGTACTTACTGCTCAGCTTACAACACAATTTCCTTGTAAGTAATTTTTGTAAGTAAAATGACAAATGAAGAAACAGTGTTACCGAGAATGAGTTTTGTATAAATTTTTAGAACTTCGTATAATAAAAATAATATTTATTGCTGATTTTTTGCGTATTTATAAGAAAATAATATTTAAAAAAGAACAAAACTATGCAACAACGTATATTGATTATATTTTTACATATGATTTTCATGCATTTTGACAAAAACGTTGTTGCAGAAAATATTGTTTTCAGTAATTTATGATTTTGGCAATACGGCAATACTGGATTCATATATTTTTGAAATAAACATATTTTTTTATTCAAAAGCAAATTTATTTTTATAAGACGTGTAGCTTCGAAAAAGTTTTAAAAGTAAACTTACAACTGACTGTGTAAACATTCAAGCAACTTACGGGTGTTTCGCCTATTCCTTCGAAATTTTCAGTTATAACACGTATACACAAGTTACAAGTAATCACTTACATGTGTAATTGCACTGTTAGCTATGTTTAAAGAAAATCGTTTTTAGATATATGTATATGCTGTTAGATCTGTGTGTCTTTGACGCCGTAGCTCCCGAACGGCTTGACCGATTTTAATTTGCTTTGTTTTCGTTTGAAAGGTGACATGATCGTATATTTTTTAATTTATACTTGAAGAAAATCGGTCTAGTCGATTGGAAGTTATCTTAAATTTTCTATATATTAATTTACTCTCTTTTTTGCGATTCTGCTACTTCAATACTATAAGTGGAACATAGAGTTCTTAACTTATACTACAGCGTCAACTGCGGCAAAAGTTCTTAAAATTTTTAAGTTTTCTTATTAATATTTTTAAATCTGTTATTGAAATCATATGTTTTTCGTGTGTATTGAATAATTTTTCGTTTGTTAATAGAAAAATTAAACTAATACACATACGTGTCGTTTTATCAAACTTTTTAAAGATTATTCGAATAAATTTCTTTATTCTTTGTTCGTTCGAATATTCGAACAAAAGTACAAAATTATTCGTCTGTTCGAACAAGAAAAAAATCATGAAATTTCATTCGAATAAATATAAAAGTCGAATAATTAACAACACTACTGCCTACTACTTATTAATAGGTGTTACGAGCGTTACCATATCGAGCCATAACCGCTAAAATAGCTTAAGCCACACATTTTTTGGACTTCGTTTTTTTGACGGAAATCGACTATTTACTATCGCAAATAATCAATTTTAGTCAAAAATTGAAGTTCGAAAATTATGTCGCTTAAGCTATTTTGGCGGTTATGGTACGATATGCGAAGATTTATCTTATTTTCGAAGTTTTTCGAGATGTTAACAGGACTAAAACATTTCTTTGTTAAAAATAAGATTTTTAAGAATATGACATTTGGTACTTTTAGTATATTATTTAAGGTCCTTTTGACTAAAGTACTGACATATTTTTTTCTTTCCTTCATCAAAAGTTTATGAATTAGGTGCATACATATATTTATCTTATACATATGTATTCTATTCAGTAAATATTTTGTTACGTTTGTTAGTTCATTTGAAACAAAATAAATTTGAATTTGAATTCAGTAAAATCAATGCATATTAATATATTTTGAGTAAAATTACTAAAAAAAAAAGATTTTTAATGACAAAAACAGATGTTCGACTTGAACGTTTTTGAGAAAAAAATATGACAACGCTAGGTGTTACTTTCCTTAGGAGAGGGATAGTGGTAGACAGGTGGCAAAGGAAGAGAAAGATGAAAGCTTCATTATTTTACAACTCTGAATTTTGAACGTTTTCTTTTTTAATAATGCAGAGTTGCAGCGACTCTGGTGCCAATGAGGTGCACTAAATTTTTGAAGCTGTGCTTAGTTGCTATTTAATTGGTTATTTTACATCGCCGATGATTTTGCTACACAATACCGAAATTTTTACAAAAATTGTTAAAAATCACAACCGAAAAATAAACGTAGTAGGTTTAGAAACTTATGCAAAACCAAACAAATTATTTTTATTCTATATAATATATATTCATATTTATTACGAGTATTTGTGAATTCTCAAAATGTTTTTGAAAGTCTATGCGTGGTTGAAGTCTACTGACGCAACAATGAAATGCATATAGACAATGCTTAAATCATCAGCAAAAATTTCACTTGTAATTTAACACCTTTAGACTTTATTCTTTGGGTCTACGTAAAGGTCAAGGTCTTCGCCAATGGCTCACACTTGATTCATGGCTTCAAAGATAGAATTCGTGAACAGACAAACAAGCCGATCGGCTCACAGCCAGCTCAAGAGCCTCCGCCGACTTTCCAGGTAACTTCAAGCCGCCGATGCGTACGGCTGGCCTGGGCTCAAAATTGCAGCCGGCTAATTGTTTTATGTAGTTGCAAATTTGTACTACATCTTACAAATTATATGGAAGACATCAGGTTTTTTAATTTTTTTTATAGAAATGTGTTTAAATAACTTATAAAAAGCGGCTGTTAAAGTCAGCCGGCTTGTGAGCCGCCGCCAATTATTTATTCCTTAGCCGTCACCGCCGACTTTTTAAGACGGCTTGTTTCTCTGTTCGTGAAGCTATCGACAACATACAGTCTCAAATTTGAGAATTGGTCATAGAAATTTTCATGAAAGCGTACCTGTGGCGCCCATTTGACTCATATGAAACGTCTTATTGGAAGACCCTTTATTAGCAGGTTTTATTGGTCCTCACTGGACGGTAATAGCAGTGAAGATCTTTTACCCTTTCAAAGAAAATTGCTGCTTTCCATTATCATGGGACAGTGCGCGATCTGATAGGCAACTAAGCTTGCCTTAAGTGAATTAGGGGAACTCTGTCATGATTTTAAATTTCTTCCAAGGCAATTTTACATTTGTAGAATGTATGCATTATGCATTTGCTTCCGAAAAAATAAAAAATTATTTTGCTTTTGTATT
This sequence comes from Tachina grossa, assembly GCA_949987645.1. NCBI lineage: Eukaryota > Metazoa > Arthropoda > Insecta > Diptera > Tachinidae > Tachina > Tachina grossa. The sequence goes on from OX465274.1 coordinate 185,680,742, forward strand.
TCTTCGGCTCTAATTTTTTCGCGATACTTATGAGAGCGTGAAAAGCAAAACAAAGCCACACATCGATGTCATCTATAGTTTTGACTATAAAATCCAAAAAGCTTTATTAAGATTTATCACTTATTATTTCATCAATTATGATTAAAGATTATATATTTTTGACAAGTTTTTTGGCCGATTATATAACTTGTTTGAAACTTTCTACTTAATCTGGTTTAAGCCTCTATTTGTATGTAATAATACCAGTAGAGATTTGGGCAGTGTCAAAACCACACAGAATTACCGCTGCCAACTTGAAAAGCAGCAGCTTGTGCTTAACCCATTCAACTTGTCCTTTAATTACTCCAGCAATTTTAAATTCCCTGTGCAAGACTACGAAGAAAAAGTAGATCTTATTTAATCCTAAAGTACTTAAAAGTTCCAATATTTAAGTATGTATATAATTTTATGAGCTCAATTTTCATAGCATTAAAATAGAATTAAAATAAAATATTAATCTCTGCCATAAATTGTAATATTCTTATGTAAGAATTTTGAGTTTCTATTACGATTTGACGTCACACAATGGTTCCTGCTAGTGTATGAGCGTACACTGAAAAAACAGTTTTATATAAATTCAACGAACTCGCATTCATTGATTTAAATTCATTTAAATTCAACATATTATACGTTGTTTCAAAAAAATATTCCTTGAAATTCAACGTAAAATTTTATGTAGATATAAACTGAACGTTGAAACCAATCCTTGATATTATTCGTTGAATTTAACAACGAATTAGTTTATTGATTTAACGTACAATACGTTGAATTTAAGGAACACGTTCTTTCTTATATAAATAAAAGAAAACAGTTTAGTAAATTTCAAGAAAGTGTACCTTGATTCAAGGAACCTGTTCATTGATTTTAAGTAATGTACGATGAATTTGACTTCAAGAACAAGAAGAAGATGTTTTATTCAATGAACGAGTATTTTGATTCAAGGAACCACCATTTGAATTTTTGTTTTACTTGGTTCAATTCAACGTACTAGTTCCTTGTTTTATAACGGGAAAAACATAATGAAAGGAAAAAATAAACAAAGAGCAATCGGTTGTTGTTCTTCGTTTAACAAATAAGTTTGTGCGCAATTAAGAAAGAAATTTAAAATAAAAAAGTGCCAAAAAGTAATTAGTTGCAAAAAGAAATATAGCTGTATAATATCCCGTATATCAGGAACTTGCTGAACTATTCTAAAGCTGGAAAATAAGTTCCAGATGCATCCACTCCTGAAATTATTGGTTCAAATTCTCAATTTTTATGTAAGTAATTATTTTGGATGCTATTTAGATACATAGTATAATTTTATACATATACATACTATACATATTTATGTATGTTAATTTTAAAGATTCGGAACCAACGCAGTAGTTTGCATTAGAAGCCTCAGATATGACAATTCCAGTGCAGAGGAATTCAATAGCACTTGACAGGTAGAATTAATGAAGTAAACCAAGCTTCCACTTTAGCCGAAGTTTTTAAAAGATGGCCCGAGTATAATAAACCGAGTAGATTTCGATATGTGAGTATACAAATCTTTACTGTTTTATACTTTAGTATTTATTGCAAAATAAATATTTATAACTATATTTCAGATTGTCAAAGACTTTGGCGTTGCTTTTTGTAAACGTGAAGGAGTTTTCTTTAGCTGGCCGGAACGATTCGCGAAGATAACAACATCAAAGATAAAGCTTTGATAGAAATATTGAATAATTTGGATAAGTCGGAGAGCATCTAAAAATTTAAGTTTGTTTTATTTTAAACTAACAACTACATTTTTAAATTGAATTGAATTGAATTGAATTATAAATTTAGTCTAATTTCTGAAAATTATTAAGGCTTTATAAAGGGTTTATAAAACAGATTTCCATATTAACCCTTTATAAAGCTTTAATAATTTTTATAAATAAGGCAGTAATAATTTAGTAGACTATGATACTATCATAACCAAATTTTTTTATGTAAATACATACTTAATAATTATGTATACACATTTGTAAATTATTTCTTATTATATGAATTTTTAAATAAAATACTCAATTTAATATGAACTTGTCAATTATTATATTTATTAAAGTGAAATTTTGAATGTATAGGTGCATTGGGTGAAGGAATAAATTCATAAAAATCAATGAATGTGTTCATTGGATCAAGGAATAGGTCTTTAAATTCAAGGAACTATTTCATTAAATTCAAAGTATGTACACGTTGATTCAAGGAATATATTCATAAAATCAATGATTGCGTTCATTTGGTCAAGGAATAGGTTCCTTAAATTCAAGGAACTATTTCATTAAATTCAAAGTATAAATATATAGGTTTAATGAATTTACGTAAGGTTTCAACGTATGGATTCTTAACTTCAACGAACTGGTACGTTGAATTCAACAAGCCAATGATTGGCATACGTTGAATTCAATGAACATGTTCCTTAGGTGAAAAATAAGGAATAAATTCGTTGAATCAACGAATTTTTTCGTTGAATTTATGTACCTTTTTGGTTCAGTGTAGATAAATTCAAAATTTGAAGTGTTTGAGACGTAATGTTTTTTCTGTTTTTTCAATAAAAATATGTCCAAATTTACATATTTTACTACGTTCATCAATAGATTTTATTTTTCTTTTTCTTTTTTTATATGTGTAGTCAAAAAAGTTGACTTATAACAACTAAAGTTTTGAAGAGCTATAATTTTAAAACTATAAGAGTCATACTTAGATGTTATATATTTTCAAAAAGGTGATTTTATAGCAAATAAAACTGTGTTAATTTTTTATCAATGTGGTTTAATAAAAAAAAAATCAACCAATTTTTCGATCTATCTTCAAATTTTAAGCATTAGATTTTAAGGTGGACCTACAATTTTGCCGCCACTCCCCTCCACTTAGATATTAGCACAGGCACAGGTATATTGCTATATGTTTCACTTATTCTTCCTAAAAATTTTAGCTGCTAATACCTGCCAGCCTGCAAAATATTTACAAAATACTTTAACTACTACATTTCGGAATATGCATTTTTTTAAGTTTTTCCAATAAAATTAAACAAAATTTGTTTTTTATTTTTTGGTTTAAATGTCAAATATGTTTTTTATGTAAAAAATAAAACAAGTATTACTTGAAAGTAAAAATAAAAAAAAAATAATTTTTAAACTTTAATCTCAAAAAAATCTCAAAAAAGCTAATATTTGCAAGACGAAAAAAATTAATTTTTTTTTGCGCATTACGAACAATTCCATCAAAACAACTCAAAAAAACATAGAAACAAAAAAAATTTAAATATCTGTTTTCTTGGAAATCCAAAAAAAAATCAACTTTGGAAATTTTTTTTAAAATATACCCCACTGTGCGATTTTCAATGTTGATATGTCGTAGTAATCCTTTGATTTCTTGTCTGCAATCGGGTTTTTACAAAACTCAAAAATGCTTTCTAGATCAAAAGTTACAGATTTTAGCTACGCAAACCCCAAAAAGGAACCATTGTGCGTCATGTCGTCTGAGTATTTAAAGAGTACAACAGATCTAAAAATAAACAAACAATATGTATTGCAAATTGGCTATGAACGAATACATGCATATTTGTATGTATATGTATTTATGTATTTAGCTTGTTACAAAAATATAGCATTAAATTAATTTAGTTTGCTAATAAGTATAATAAAAAAAAATCCTCTTAAAACAATTTTGTTCTGAAATTGTTGCCGACGGGTACTAAAGATGGGACTTGCACAGGCAGATCTACAGACAAAAGAATAAACAAACAATTGCAATAATTTGTAAAATTTGTTGGCATCGTGGTTGTGGTTCAATGAATTTTAATTGGCTTTTTGGATTTACATTTTGGGAGGCATATGTACGAGTATTGTACATGCGAAATTGCATGCAAATACATATTCATATTTTGTATTACAAGTGGTTCTTAACGTTTTATACGCGGTGTATTAGAGGAAGATCTCTAAGCTGACATTGACTTAGAGATAATTGTTAAGCATGGATTTCTAAATAAGTAATTACAGATGCATTTGTTCAACATTAAAGTACAAGTAAGGAAGATCTCATAGAGTGGGTTTTTAAGAACGATTTTGATTTTAGTTTCATTGGTTGGAAAATTGTTAGGCCAATAAAATATTTTTAAACTATCATTTCTTAAACCACCAATGCTTAAACTTTCGAATAAATAGATAAAAACAAATATTTAAGATGACTATCGGATGTCGATGTTAAGAACCTGCCATTAGAAGTTCTATTTTCAATTCAAACAAAACAGGCCTGAAGCTCTAACTTTGTTTTCATTACACGAAAAAAAACGCGATCTTCAAAACAACATCCAGGAAAAAAAGGCTAAACATAAAAAAATTTTATGTACAGTCGGTCCCACTATGTCGAAAGAAGACATTATTTCGACAATTTGTATTTGAAAACGAAAATAAGCTTTAAGATTTTATTGTTGTTATAAATTGTCCAAATAATATTTTCTACTCAGGCACAGTGGTCCCTGAGCCAAAAAAAAAATGTAATAAATATGTATCCTCTGAAAAACTGATGCGATTAGAAAATGATGTATACAAAAAGTAAGAAGAATAAAGGCTCTGACTGTAATGTAATGTATGTAACAACAACAGTAGGAAACAGCTGATCGATATTGTGATGTGAAACGTAATGAAAATGGTTATAGAGATGTAATGTAACATAACCTACTTTTCATATAAAAATATCGATCAGCTGTTTCTTACGATGCAGTTACATTACATTACAATCGGCTTACTGAGCCCTTAAGCTCTCAGAAACGGTCTTAACTGTGTACACTGTTAGATTAATCGGCCCACGCACTTGCAATATAAGTGCAATTTATCCTATTGCACAATAATATCGCTAATGCTTATATCATATTGGAAAGTGGCACAATATATTGGCAAAAATCAAAATATTTTTTAGTTGTATTGTACAACCAAAAGAAGTGCAAGCTACTGTGAAATGTGTTGGCAACATTGTTCAGCATTTTCTTTCCGTATTTTTTTTTTAAATTACTTAATTAAAAATTATTTAATTTGTTTAGGATTTTGAATGTATCTAGTATTTATTAATAAAAATCAATATAAAATTTATTAAACGCACATGTTTTTATGTTGCTTTTCTTTACTTTTACATACTCGTATATTGTAAGAAAAATTGCGCCAAAACGACAATCATAAATAGGAATAATAGAAATAAGAAATAAGAATAAGAAATAAGAAATACTGACTAAAAATTGTGTAGTCTATGGGTACCTTTATGCATGCACATTTACTAAAGTTGATCCCCTAGGATCATGAATCTCCCCTAGGATCATGAATCTCATAACTCTTACAAATATGAATAGAAGGTTTTTTTAGGTGTTTTTCTTAAGCTACATTCACAATTGTCAAACATTTGCCCAAAAAAGCGTAACCACTAAATTCTAACTAAAAATCTTTCAATTCAGACGAAAGTTTGTCAAGTTAAAGAGTATCCAATAATGTAGGATTCAATGACATTGTCTACTAGTTGTGTCCGAAAATGTTTAATTTGATAAACAAGTGTCTAGATCAAAACTTTTTTCATTAGTGTTTGTTGGTTACGCTTTTTTGGGCAAATGTAACAAATATTCACACTTGGCTAATATTTACACAAAAAAGCGTGACCACTAAATGCTAATGAAATCCCTTTTGATTCAGACATGATTTTATTAAATTAAACAGTTCCAATAATGTTGGATTCTATGAAATTGTTACGTGTCTGAGATACGTTTTTCATTAATATTTAGTGGTTACTCTCTTTTGTGCAAATGTTTGCCAAGTGTGAACGTGTTTGTATGTACTAGTGATGCACGAATATTCGTATTCGAATTGCCGAATACTCGGCCATTTTTAATGCGCATACGAAGCATTCGTATTCGTTAAATTCAGGCGAATACGAATATTTTTCCAAAAAAAAAAAAATAAATAAATGCATAAATCCTAAACTAAATTTAAAGAATTAAAAATATTAGTTTGCACGAATCCATTAAATTTTTTATAGAAAATTGTGCTTTGTATCATTTTCAAATATTATTAATTGAGGATCATTAAAATTTTGGGTAGTTTTTATTAACTTTAAAGTACGCCAACAGGAGTATGAAGTTCTTTTTCATAACAATCTTTTAATATTTCATATTGCAGGCGTAAATATAGCCCTAATTTAATGTCTATAAATTTCACATGAAATGTTCGTATTCGCATTCGCGAATATCGTTTCAAATATTCGTATTGGCATTCGTATTCGCGAATATCAAAAGTTGACATTCGTTACATCACTAGTATGTACATTAGGATGGCCGTTATTTTTTTTTATTTCTTCTACTCTCACGCCCCAAATCGGTTCAGTTTAATGTAAAAAAAATACAACAAAAATTCATACCGATAAGTTGTGTTTTAGGGGGTGCGTCCGACCCTCAAAGTTGGCCCTCAAGCTCATATATTCAATGCAATTTTTTTTGGTTTAGTTTTACTTTGACTATATGTATATTAGTGATGTAACGAATGTCAATTTTTGATATTCACGAATACGAATATTTGAAACGATATTCGCGAATACGAATACGAATATTATATGCAATATGAAATATTAAAAAATTGTTATCAAAAAGGACTTCACACTCTTGTTGGCGTACTTTAAAGTTAACAAGAAGTACCCAAAATTTTAATGACCGTCATTTAATAATACATATTTGAAAATGATACAAAGCACAAATTTCTATAAAAAATTAATGTATTTGTACAACCTAAAATTTTTAGTCATTTATTTAAATTTCGTTTAGGATTTATGCATTTATTTATTTTTCGTATTCGCCTGAAAATGGCCGAATATTCGACAATTCGAATACGAATACGAATATTCGTGCATCACTAATGTATATGCATGAAATAATTTAATATATAAAGGGTGTCCCAACAAGAACGCAAGATTTAAATTTGGCGCCATTCGAAGTATCATTGTTTGACATTTGAACAATTGTTATTGTTTGCTAGTAGAAGGTACGAGGTTAGTAAAAATGGAGCGCTACACGAATGAACAACACATTCTCATTGCGAAATTGTTTTACCAAAATGGTGAAAGTTTCGCGGCTACAGTTCGCAAATTTGCGATCAATTTGGGGTCACAATAATGCTCCAAAAGAGTCAACTGTAAAGACATTAATGGATAAATTTGCCGAAACTGGGTCTGTTAGTGAAGTAAAGACAACAACGCGCAAACAGTCAATGGTGTTCGGTATCGTGAAATGATAACCAGTTTTTTCGTGCCTAGAATTGAAGAAATGAATGTGGAGGGTATGTGGTTTCAACAAGACGGCGCCACATGTCATACAGCCAGAGAAACAATTCACACAGAAAAAACTAAATTTAATTTTCAGTAACCAAATTCGTTGAATCAGTAAATATTTTATTTGAATGCGGTCCTACAAATAATTTTGTAAATTCTAATAAAAATTTTGTAAAAATTTAAATTAATCAGAGTTCGGCTGTGAGAAAATGTTATTTCAGTGTTGGTGATTATCTTGCTTGTTGATAGGAACAACGTGCTGTTGTGCGGTTGTTGTTGTGTATTTTGATTGATCGTGTTGTATACATGTAAATGCCGAAAAGTAGCCGACAAACGTCGTGGCCTGTTTCTTCTCTACACAGTTTTTTGGTACAAATTAATTTAATGGAACAGTACAGAATATTTACTGAAACTAAGTTTGATTTCAAACAAATATTTGTTTAAAAATTTTTTGGGTATAATTTTTTCTGTCCAATTGCTACATCAGTCATTTCCCGGTCGTGTTATTTCGCGTCTTGGAGACCAGAATTGGCCGCCTAGATCGTGCGGTTTAACACCATTAGACTTTTTTCTTTGGGGTTTTTTGAAGTCGATGGTTTACGCGAATAAGCCGACGCCAACTCAAGCCTTAAAAGAGGAAATTGGACGCTGCATTAATAAAATACCGCAGCATTTATGCAAAACGGCCATTGAAAATTTCATTAAAAGATCGCGTGTGTGCCAGCAAAGCCGCGGCGCCCATCTGCCCAATTTGTTGTTCCACACATATTCTCATTTTGTCTACTTTACGATATAATAAAGTTTCACGATTTTTTTTAAATATCTGTGTTTTATTTAAAATTTAAATCTTGCGTTCTTGTTGGGACACCCTTTATAAGCTCTTATTTTACATCCTTAAAATAAAAAATTTCCATATAAATACAATTTTGTTGCACAAAATTGTTGGTACTTTGTTGGTTATTTTCCTCATTATTTTCTAAAATATTAATTTTAGCAAAAAACTTTTTTTGAGACTAATGTTGTTGACTTGCAGAGCTAAAATATTTCCATATGTCATATTCTTGTAAAATGATTTTTTAAAAAGATAGTCATATGCAAAAAATTACATTGAAAAATGGGCTTGAAGGCTAACTTTTAGGGCCGGACGCACCCCAAAAACGCAACTTATCGGTTTGAAATTATTTTGTATTTTTTTTACATAAAACTGAACCGATTTGGGGGCTGAGAGTAGAAGAAATCAAGAAAAAAAGTCTCCATACAAATAACGGCCACTCTAATGTAGATATGTGCCAGCTAACGATCAGTATGCAGAACTTAACCGAAAAAGTTTTAAGAACCTCTGCTTCGAGTAAATTTGAGGCATTAACAAGAAAAGTATTGTCTAATACTTGCCAACAATTAAAAACATAAATTTTGGCTTTATCTCGTCATTAGACAAAAAAGTTTTTTCTTTTAAAATTATAAAATTGTCATTTCAGAAAAACGAGAAACATATTTACAGACATTCTTACATACATACTCACATTGATACTATGTAAATATATACTTACATACATACATATACATATGTACCAATTATTTTTCGTACAAATATTTTTTTAAAGATATTTATGGCGTTGTAGATATTTAAGTTTCATGTAGATTAATGAAATCGCATTTGAGAAGATTAATTTTAGTAACAATTTGTTACATACTTGTGTTTACGAGAATGAATGTACGTATGTGTGTATGATGCAGGATAATGGCGTGTACGCATTTTCGATGATATCACAATGATGATGCTGCGTTAAGTAAATAAACATAAATAAGATTTAAAATAAAATTATGTATTTTCGTCTTAATTGTTTTATTTTAAGTTTTGTATACGAGTAGTTTTTCTAATATTTATTTTATTTCTAATCAGCGTTTTTTATTTACATCTTTCATTACAGAATTCGTATGCAGGTGCGTATATCTTCCATAAATATAACATTTACAGTGATGGATACAGTAAATTGTCAGGTATTACCTATAGTTTCTTTTATAACAGATTCTTAAAAATTTATTACAAAAATTTTTAGTGCCAAGGACAGAGATAACATAAAAAATTTACAGCTTCATTTATAAAAAATTATTATTAAGGCTTTGTAAAGGCTTAAAAAGAACAATTTTGTATTAAAACTTATTATTATTATTATTATTATTATTATTATTATTATTATTTCAAAACCCTTTATAAAGCGTTAATAATTTTTATAAATAAGGCTGTTAGTGTTGCAATAAATACATTTTAAGTTTTAAATTTGTATACAACTTAATGAAAATAAAAAAAATATTGTCTTTGCTCAAGTGTATGTGAAATTTTTACATAAGATCATACATACATACATACATACATACATACATAGATCGAGCCATAACCGCCATAACCGCCAATGCCTTCTACGCATGCAGGAACTCTATAGGAAGTAACTGGGGTCTGCATACGAAGATAGTAAACTGGATTTACAAATCGGTTGTCGGACCGGTTATTTCCTATGGTTGTGTGGTATAGTGGTAGGCATTGAGGAAGGCAAGTCACAGGATATTAATTGCTAAGATTCAGAGGTGTGCCTCGCTGATTATTACAGGTCAGAGCAGCACACCTCAGGCAGCCCTGGACGCAATTATTCACCTACTTCATATAGAGGACTTTGTAGTGAGAACGTCGACTAGAAGTCTCCTTAGTCTCATAGAAACAGGTTTGGTGTGGACAGGAACAACAGGTCACACATCAATCTTATATGAGAACAGTTTTAGTGATCAGGGATCCGTAACCCCAAGTTCACGGACTATAAGGTCTTTGAAGTTGATATTAGTAGAACACCCTCTACTTCGAGACCAAGGCCGCATAAAATCTTTAAAGGGACACAATGTCAAATCGAAACTTGTTAGTGACTGTAGGAGAGCCATCAACATGTTTACGGACAAATATAGTGTCAGACTATGTTAGGGTTCCTGGTGACAGCAGTGTTGAGGGAAATGAAATTGCCGATGAGCTAGCAAGAATTGAGTCGGCGTTAGGTGAGGGAAATTACCGATAGGTCATTACTACAGGGAACTCAGTAATTGGATGGAGAGCAGGACCAACCGTTCATGGTGAAGAAAGGAGGATTGTAGAGTTTCGAGGGACATGTGGCCAAAACTTGACTCAGAAAGATCCAAACTGCTACTGGATATGAGTAGGAAGGCGATGCTAGTCGTGATAGGCGCGTTACTGCTGGGTGAGAGCAATGACCAGTATTTGGAAAACTGACGCTCAAGATTTCTATAGGATGTGCGGGGATGAAGAGGAACCAGAAACCATTGAATATATTAAATCCCATTGCGCGAAGCTACATCGCACAGCTTTAGTTGGCTGAGCATGAGAGCATTAGTGATATCGGTAAGTGTAAACTGAAGGATATCAGGGTCTTAATCATGGGAATTCAGTAGCTGATTGAGAGACACTAGGGACACTTCTCTATACAAATGGGGGTTAAATATTATTATTAACGAGTGTCAATAGAAGGGAATTACAATGGATCCAGCTGAATATCCGAATGTATGTGTTTTATAGCAGCACCCTTCCCAACCTACCCGCCAAAAAAAAACTTAAGCGTCATATTTTTTAACTTCGTTTTTTGACGAAAATCGACTACCTACGATCGTAAATAATAGATTTTCGTAAAGAAATTAATCTAGAAAACTATGTCGCTTAAGCTTTTTTGGCTATGTTGAATAAAGGAGCGCCGCAATTGAAAACACGGTACTGACTTTGTATTATTTGAAATAACTTTATATTAACCAACTTCTCTAATGATATCCACCACACCAACTAATTGCAAGGGACCCCACGCACACTTAGAGATTTTTTAGTATTAAGATTATAACTGATTTATTTCTTAGATCATTTTTATACTTTGAAGCATATTTTGGCATTGTGAAAATTCAACAATATCAAATCTGAAAGAATTTATAATGAAGATTAAATTTTATATTTATATGAAAAATATTTTAGGTTAAGTTCTTGAAAGAATATTTTTAAAATGCAAAACACTAGCGGTTTTATGTATAAGCTAAAATTGGCATAAAGTTATCATAGGTGACGAAATTGAATTGGGTGTTAACGAGTTCCTCTATACAATTTGACATTAAAAATGGTCGCAATATGTAATTTTAACCCACTACCTAAGTCCTAGCGTGATTTTTAATGTGAAGTTTCATGGCAAAACTCTTTAAGATCATGTTCAATTTTGCCACTTATGCTAACTTCGTGCCAGTTTTTGCTTATACATATGGCCGTAGAATTCGATGTCACCAAAGATCAAATTTTCATAGAAGATATTCTTCATACAGGATTTTCTTCAATCTGTTCCAAATAGGGCTTAATTAAACACTTGCGTATTCAAAGTTTAAATAAGTATTTTCAATATTTTAAATTTTCTTTCGAAATTAATTTCTAAGCCAAAAACTTTGTACATATATCTCCTCTTCCAGATTCCTATGATTCTGCATCATCACCGAATGGTTCCAGTTTAGATTGTCTGAATCTGATTGTACAAAATATTAACATATGCTCAACATCCTCAACAACGCTGCTGAGCAGCAGCAATACTACCACCACCAATTCGGCATTAAGACACTTTGCTGCAACCGCTAATGTAATATCGTCAACAGCAACGACATCAAGCAAGAAAATAGCAACATCAGTTTCACTAGCATCAACATCAGCCAGCACATCTCATTCATCATTGAATGCAACATTTAAGCAAAAATGTACAACATGAAAATGCAGTGTGTGTGGCAAATAGACAGAATTTTTTCTGGAGGGATTGCAGACAGTATTTTGCTTTTCGCAACAAAAAAGCACACAAGAGATAAAGCTACAGTTTTGTGTAAAATTAATGCGAGAGTACATAAATGCTTTTAATGTAAATGTAAATTTATGCTTAATTTTGTTAATAACTGTAGCTTTAGCTGAATTGTAAGATAAATTGTTGAGGGAGACAAATCCACTTTAACCGGATACAAGATATACCAAAGAATTACAGAATATTTAATTCAATTTTATTAAGATTATGTAGACAGTTTTTATTTAACAAACTACTCGTAAGTGTAAGATTAGAAATGTACATAAATAAAAATAAAATATTTAAAAATCAAATATTATTTTTAGTTTTATTAAGATTTTAATCCACATTCAATTTTCTAAATAAGCCACTTGTGCCGGTAAGTTCAGAAATCTTAGGGTTGACTGTTAGACCAGCTCGTAACTTCTCTTTGGTGCCATACTTATCGTCATCAGCGAAATAGTCCTTGTATTTAAGTATTATATTTCCCCAATGCTTTAAAGCTTCCTGTTGGTAACCATTGTTGCCACCATATTCAACAGTCATAGACTCTCTTGGCAAATGGCCAAATAGATCTTCAGCTTTTTCGTGTACTATAAACTTTATGTAAAAACAAAACAACAACAAAAATAATTACAAATGTTTTAATTTGGTATAACGAAATAACTTTGAAGTGAAATAACTAAGTCCCAATGAAACGTATGTATGACATAGAAATATGAAAGGAAATAAGTCTCATATATTTCTGCGATGCGGACTTTGGTCCAGACGAAGTATCTTTTCCCCTCGTATATATCTAAAGCTGGCCTCGTTGATATTCGGTTAACTTACATCAATAGGAATTGGGCATTAATCAATTGAAAATAGTCACATTCCTGCAAAGTTCTGATATCCAACCAGAACCTTTCACATAACCCAACAGGTCAATTCGGAACACTTACTTGGGACAGTTCAGGTTCTGGAAGAGACCATGTTTCAGATGTCGGTGATAGCTTCCGAGGTTTCTCAGGAATCGAATTATGGAAATTATTATGGAGGGGATCTCATCAAGGCAATTAAAGATTAATTCCGAAGTATTGCAGGCCTGCATTCCTTTTAGTATGCTATTTCGGATTTCTTTTTAAATGGACGTATACATCAAAGTTCCAATCCTATTTACCCATCTTCGGATGATGAAAGCGTTTGCCATTCTCATTCAGCCTGCAATAGGTCAAACGAATCGTAGAAGGAGACTAAGAATCAATGATATGCTTAAGGTGAATTCACCCATTGTTTCGGAACAAAATTTTTGTGTGGAGAACATTTTTTTTACTGAGAGTTTTTTGCTAGACTATTCATCCATTTTGAATATTTTATCTGGAAAATCAAAGCTACCATATGAAATACATGTGTAAACGATGCGTATTAATTTTACAAGTGATAGCACAGGGCAAATGATTACAATTTTCTGTGTTACACATATCTTTTTAATTGTTTACTGCAATGGTTTCGTTCAACTCCATACATATGGATATGTTTTTCTTAATTTTTCTTTATTTCTATTGTAATAAATACAAGTATACCCTGTTCTTTTATTATTCATATAATATGATGTGGCAGCTCAGTTCAACTTTGGCTGAAAATTTAAAATACTTGGCAGCTCAGTTCGATTTTGTCCGCACAATGGTGTAATTATACAGGTGACTGCGTAAGGATTTGTTATACAAAAATACGGCAACCATATCTGTGTAAAGAACCGAAGAATGTCAAAAGCACAAAAATAATTGTACTAAAACCAAAACAAAATCGAAGTTTTTGACATTCTTCAGCTACAAAGCACATAGAGCAAAAGATTATCAGCTGAAGTAGCGCTAAAACCTAGTTAGATACACCTTGGTCCGGACAAAAATTAAAATTAAACCAATTCAAGTAGAAAATGTTCCGAATAAATTTTGTTCTCTTCTTCTCTCTCTCTCAAAAAGAGAAACGTCAAACTCCATATAAAAAAAATTTGTCCGGACAAAAATTTTGTTCCGAAACAATGGGTGAATCCAGCTTTAGTAACGATATCTGTTTAATATCGAAATGAAACCGCACGAATACGTATGAATTCAGTGATCATAAGACCAATGATGTTTCATTTGTAACTAGGGGCTGGTATAAATATTAGAAGATCTTGATGTTCTTGTGCTCAGTACATTTTTCAAGTCTCAAAAAACGGTTTAAAGGATGTGGAGTATGATAGCTAATCTCTTTAATATTCGTACCACCAATAAACTACGGGAAATGGAATACAATTCTCATTTGAGGGCAGAAGCTTCAAAAAGCTTCCAATTCTATTGACTCACTGCTGCATTGATGCATTTCAACCGCTAATACAATGAAATGTATTTAGATGAACTCAAAGAGTTTGTTATCGAAACCCACACATTTTTCTTTCAATAAGAGCATCCATGCATCGCACCTTACATTAAAGATAGACTTCAAAGATCTCTCCTCGTACTTCCAATGTACAAACATTTTCCCTTTTAGCAACAGTCAAAGAGAACTAAATTTTTTACAGGTTTCGATTGCGAACTATTTGAGCGCCATATTTTTCAGAGCAACCCTCTCCGGTTTGTCATCACTAAGGCCTACCAATACACACTTTTACTTCACTGATTATCATTGGCTTAGCTTATGACATATTTGGATAATCTTATCTCAGACCAAAATCAAAATCCTCAGGGAATAGCCACGAAAATCGCCATATTGATCTATACGATCCTCGTTAGGCCAATCATATCGTACGGTGCTATTTTATGGTGGCAAAAGACTCGACAGATGCGTTTCAGATTAACAGGAGCACCTGCCTTTACGGCCTTGTCTCACGGCAATCTAAACACCGAATGAAGGTGAGCGTCCAGCCATCGCACCTATTCACCCTTATAAATCACCATGTGACTTACCAAGAACACATAGTTTGCAATGTTTGAACACAGTTATCGCCGCACTATGAACGAATACCTTGCTGAGCTACTTTAAGCTATCTCGGTCTGACTGACTTCGTCACGCCAATCACTAGCATTGATTTAACACTGACAAATCAAGACTATTCTCCCAGCATTTTAGTATCAATCAAAGACACCACGTATGATTCTTCACGCTGCAAGTGCGGTAGTTCCACCCAAAACGAGTTATCTGAGAGAATTCTTCAACAATTACCTGCACAGCTTTAGCAATTATATTTGGAGTCAGACGAATGTCCGAGTCATAAACAATCCAGTACCTACTTCAACTGGTGAACATCATCTTTTTAACCGCCACCAGTAGTACCAGTTTTCAGCCACTGGTTAGACCTTGAAGTTCCACCCCGAAAGGCTTCACTTCTATCGCCTTTTGAAATCAGGGCAGTTCCAGGTAACGCTGCACCTACAAGGCAACATAACAAAACTACTTCCTTTTATAAATATATGCACATCCGCTCCTCGGTTTCAAGATATTAGGTGGTAACACATAAGTTCTATGGGTAAAAAACCCAAAGTACGCTAAGGGAAAAAGCCAATTTACCCCGGTCAGGTTCCTAGGGATTTCCGCACCCGTAATCTCCTAAGAGATCCCCCTGAAGGGAGTAGACTCGATATATGTGTTTCAGATTAACGTTAACGGTGGTCTAAACACCGGGTGAAGGTTAGACGCTAACATCGCCCCCATGCAGCCCTAGAATGCACCATGTGTCACTCCACGAGCACATAGATTGTAATCTTTGGTCATAGTAGTTATCCACGTGCTACCTTCAAGTACCTTGCTGAGGTACTTAGAGCTATCTAAACTCTTGGCATTTAGACTTTGTCAAAACAGTATTCTGTAACTAAACTCTGCAAGGCACAGAAATTGGCATGTTTTCTTGCAATAGGCGCAATGAGATCATGTTCAACCTTAGCCATTGAGGTCTTGATTGGATTACCACCCATAAAAATCTTTATAAAATCCTTTGCAGCAATGGCTGCTTATAGGATGGGTCCCGATAGCTCTGCCCGTTGTGTCGTTGATGGACACTCATCGGTACTGAGTATAATGTCCTGCATAGGTCTGTTAGGAATGCCTAGTGATAGAGCTGCAAAACTATCGATAGTACTATCGATAGTATCGATAGTTTTGTTGTAAATGAAATGTCGATAGTTTTTTCCACTATCGATACTATCGGCAAAAAAAACAAGTAATTAAAAGAGTAAAAATAATCGAAGTCAGTAAACAGTAGCCGGCAGCTTTGAAGCAAATTATCCGTAGTTGATTTATGCTTTTGTACAGCGATGGAAAAGTTGGTACAATTGTATAATTTTAGCGCTATTTGAATGCCAAAAGTACCGTAGCACCGCAATGACCCATTTAGCACTACTGGAATCTCTTTATATTATATTACATGCCAAAAATAGCATTAAAATATATTAACCCCCTTATGCAAAAAATAATGCGTGCTTAAAGTGTACATCAAAAAAATTTCCATAGAAAAACCGGTTTTAACGTTCACTTATTTTTTTGCACAAGGGGGTTAATCTTTAGCTATAAGGTATTAGAAAATTAAGTAAATCAAACGATGTTTTCCGGTACTTAAAGAATTGCTGGAGGAATATTATTTATTCCAAATTCATCTGCAAATGTGGAAATTTTATTTTCGTACCAAGGAGAGAAGCCGACTATTTGCATCGACTGTGAACAACCGAATAAAAAAAAAGGTTATAAACGTAGTATATCGTAAATGTTACTTTTATATTCAGATCCCAGCAACTAATATTCTTTGTGCACCTTCTGGCGTTTTGTTAATTGATTTTTAGTTAATTAAAAAGTACAAGTATTAAAAAAATATAAATAAAGAATTAGGTACAATCATACTGAAAAAATTAAAATTTTTTTGAAAGTTAGTACAATTTGTAAATATCACATCGCATCCCTGCTTCCGTATACATAAGTACTTAAATACATATGTATGTATATGAATTTATTTATAAATATAAGTGTTATTCGACAAATAGTAGTCACAAGTATCTTAATAAATTCAACATCGTCGACACAAAGATAAATTTTGGTGGTACTGATATCGCGACGGCCGCCAATCGTCTCTTACGATAAAAATTTACAGTTAGTGTCTTAAAAGTTATCAACAATTTTCGCATTTTGATAATTCTAAACCATGGAAAACCATAAAATTTTAAGTTCAATAAAAAAGTATATTTTAGATAATATGTCCCGCTTACGATAAAATCGAAAATGTTGAGGACTCTGGTTTTTTTTTCGAGTCAAATGTAGTTTATGTTGCAACTTTTATAAAACTATTCGATACTATCGATAGTATCGATAGTTTTACATAAAACTATCGAAACTATCGAGTGGAGCGACTATCGATAGTTTTGCAGCTCTACCTAGTGATAGGATAAACTGTGAACTAAGTTTCCAATTCCACTCAGGACATTATGGGAAGAAAACTGTCCCCTGTGGATTCCAGAAGCTAATGTTCGTATACGGATGGCTCCAAAACTGGCTCTTTAAGCCCAAATGATCTACGTTATTTGAGGCAGAAATACAAACAATCACCAAATGTGTTCACATTCATTCAAGTGGGGGCATTAAAGGCGAGTACATAGCTATATTTTCCGACAGTCAGGCAGCTCTTAAATTCCTTTTTTTAAAGGAATTTCTATCCAAGCTTGCTTTATAGTGCTCTGACTTACTACAGAAGCTATCCATACTGAACAAGGTTTCCATATACCGGATATCTAGCCGCAGCAGTCATCTGGGTAACGAAGAAGCGGATGAACTAGCCAGCAGGGCCTCTGCTGCTCCGTTTATAGACCCAGAGCCGTTTTTGGCTGATCAAAGGAAATGATACTTCAACCGTAAAGAAAATGTGGCTGACTTCTTCTCGTTTGATGAAGCCATTTTCATATAGTGGCATGCTGAGCGTCAACGGGAATGATTTTGGACTTGTTACGGGGTTTCTTTCTGGTTACTTTGGACTGAACTACCCTCTGCGTAAGAAGATTACGAGACCCCGGTATATATTTTATGCGAGTGTATCGTCTTGTATAGCAGTATAATACATATTTCTCATTCTGAGTTTCTGTATTCAGATGATATAAGGCGGGATTCTCCAACCTCAATGCTGACTTTCATAAGGAGAGTCACACAGAGCTGGATTTTATTTATAGATCTACAGCACGAAAGATCCACTAAGTGTCACAGTGTCGGTCTTTGGACCAGTCTATGGTCGCTTCCACTGTAGAAAGCTTTCAAAATCAATGAGAGACTTCTGAATATGATATCAAGATTAAAATGTTAATGATATTCTTACAATATTGCAAACAAACAGAATACAACCAACCTTTATTGGCATTATTGATGGTAAGAACGATGTAACAAACTTAAATATTTCTTGGCCTTCCTTACGCATATTTATCAAATGAATTTCTCTGAATCGTATAGGCAAGCAATTCTGAACTACAATCCATAGTTTCTTTAATAAATCAGGATTATATTGCAACATTTGTTCCACGCTTACATCTCTGGCATCGATCACATACGATACACCGAATACACTTGCATTCGGATCTTCGTTAGCCAATATCTCGAGAAGTATAACTAGTAGTTTGAATACATCTCCTGCAGTGGTTGCCTTGGGATCATATTTATTGTATTGGGATATAATTATGCGTGATCCATTGGTATTTAAAGGCTTGATGGGTAAAGTATGAATGCTTGAAGAGAACGAAATACTTATTTACTATTTTTTTATTTTTTTTTTATTAAAAACGTATGTTAATATGTTAATAACAATAATAATAACTAAACTCATAAATACATATGGAATATTCGAATAGAACTCGAATAGCGTTATAGGTAACATGGAACGATATATACAATCCCTTGTCAATTGAATTAACTTACCCCTGATTATATAATTCCATTAATGGTGAATGGAGAAGGCGATTTGTTAAAACCTCCGGGAAAACAATTTTCATAGAATAAAAAGCATCAATACGCTTCTTTGTTTCTAACAAATTGTACCGGCAATAGCGTAAAAATGATAAAAGTAATTCATCATTTGTACGCGATTTCAAATGTGGCGTTTGCTTAAGCCAAGCCTTTAAACAAGCCAATTGTTTTTCTTGTATTTCCAACGATTCATTGCAATTTTCTTTTGCGAACTTATTCAATTCAGGAGCTAAGGCAAACATTAACTTGCAATAAATATATA
This sequence comes from Tachina grossa, assembly GCA_949987645.1. NCBI lineage: Eukaryota > Metazoa > Arthropoda > Insecta > Diptera > Tachinidae > Tachina > Tachina grossa. Next base: position 185,700,152 of record OX465274.1, read on the forward strand.
AATTATTTTACTTTCCACTTTATGTCTTTTCAAATAGGCCAAGTTAAACTAATTACTCATAGTGATTTGATGTATGTATGCATTGTCTGCTTAGTTATTAAATTTATGAAACAGTGTTGCCAGTTTAGGAGATTCATTTTCAAAACATATTTTTTCCCAAGGTATTAGAAGATGAAATCATCTGGCCATGCTCGAAGTGTATTTTATTTATTTTTTATTTATATATATATCTCTGGGCTGGAGAAGAGCACAATCGTGCTTGTTTTTGTCATTTGGCCTGTGATTGTTTTATTGTTTCTTCGCGGTGTGATATTAACCATACACACAGAAAAATTTCAACTTAAAATCTACGTAGACAAGGTTCATTTAACCTTTTTCGATAATGATTTTGTTGCATATGTATTTCACATTAATCTAACATTATTTAAAGTAATCTTCAAAGAAATTTTTTCCTTATGAAATAACTTTATTTTATGTTGATTAACCATTCCCGTACTGTTAGACCAAAATGAGGAATCATGTTAACTCAAAGTTATTTCAAGTTAAAACAACATGAATTCAATTCAATGTTGGCATTGTATTTTATTAATTATTTAACTTGCGGGTGTGTACGTCTAATGCCTGTTGGCACAGGCATTAGAAAAATGTTTGTATGTATATATAAATTGGCTTTCGCATGGCTTATCACTGCAGTCACAACAATAAATTAATTAAAGTTTAACATTTGTTAACGCACTTATAATCCCAAATTATTATCATCAGGGAACCTTTACCCAAAAATGTCTTTTTAAACTTTCATTTAAACAGATGAGAAGCTCAACAAATAACAAAGTTGAATCAAAAACTAAATAATCAACATATTTTTTATTTTCTTACTTTACTACATTGGCTGAATTTTTTCAGCAGGAATGTCAAATCACTTAAATAATTATTGCAACTTGCTTATCGGCCGTGAGGAATCAATAATATCAATCAATTATATGCTTTGGTAACTTGAGATTTGTTTTTCATTGTCAAAATCAGTTGTTTCTTGTATTTTTGATAAGTTAAAATCACACCAAAACATTCAAAAACGTTGTGAATTACTGAACAGCACAAAGTCACACGTGTGATTTTAAAATTAAATGTGATTTGAAATTAAGTGATTTTTATAACAGGCCTGATTATGTTTTTTGTTAAATTCAAAATTTTTTCATAGAACTTGAGAGAGAATAAAAATTGGCAACACTGAACCAAGCGAGTATAACAACAAAATATTTGATGATTATCGCTCTTTTGATATCTTATCGCATTTTGGTATGATATTATCATTGATTCCTCATTATTAATATTGGTTAAAGGAATGCATTAATTTTTAATTGTTATTATTTTTGCACCAAAAAGCAGCTTCATTGCTCAATGGGCACTAAAATAGGGGTCGACATTCCTAAACTGAACCACAACTATCGAAATAATTTTGCACAATTTAGAAACTTATCTGGGTTCAAATGATAAAAGCAGCCAGATTTGACAAATTACTTATACTTTGACGATGTATCTATCCATAGCGATCTTGTAATGTGCCGTTATAAAAATTCCTACGTATAATTTATTGGTATATGTATACCGTTATTATAAGGTACATATCAACTCAATTAATGTAGAGTACAAAATTACTGTTTTGTTTACATTGTTTGCTGGCATTGATTTTGGTGAATGTACTAGAGCTGCAAAACTATCGATAGTACTATCGATAGTATCGATAGTTTTGTTGTAAATGAAATGTCGATAGTTTTTTCCACTATCGATACTATCGGCAAAAAAAACAAGTAATTAAAAGAGTAAAAATAATCGAAGTCAGTAAACAGTAGCCGGCAGCTTTGAAGCAAATTATCCGTAGTTGATTTATGCTTTTGTACAGCGATGGAAAAGTTGGTACAATTGTATAATTTTAGCGCTATTTGAATGCCAAAAGTACCGTAGCACCGCAATGACCCATTTAGCACTACTGGAATCTCTTTATATTTATTACATGCCAAAAATAGCATTAAAATATATTAACCCCCTTATGCAAAAAATAATGCGTGCTTGAAGTGTACATTAAAAAAACCCGGTTTTAACGTTCACTTATTTTTTTGCCCAAGGGGGTTAATCTTTAGCTCGAAGGTATTAGAAAATTATGTAAATCAAACGATGTTTTCCGGTACTTAAAGAATTGCTGGAGGAACGTTATTTATTCCAAATTCATCTGCAAATGTGGAAATTTTATTTTCCTACCAAGGAGAGAAGCCGACTATTTGCATCGACTGTGAACAATCGAATAAAAAAAAGGTTATAAACGTAGTATATCGTAAATGTTACTTTTATATTCAGATCCCAGCAACTAATATTCTTTGTGCACCTTCTGGCGTTTTGTTAATTGATTTTTGGTTAATTAAAAAGTACAAGTATTAAAAAAATATAAATAAAGAATTAGGTACAATCGTACTGAAAAAATTAAAATTTTTTTGAAAGTTAGTACAATTTGTAAATATGACATCGCATCCCTGCTTCTGTATACATAATTACTTAAATACATATGTATGTATATGAATTTATTTATAAATCCAAGTGTTACTCGACAAATAGTAGTCACAAGTATCTTAATAAATTTTGGTGGTACTGATATCGCGACGGCCGCCAATCGTCTCTTACGATAAAACTTTACACTTAGTGTCTTAAAAATTATCAACAATTTTCGCATTTTGATAATTCTAAACCATGGGTAGGCCCATAAAATTTTAAGTTCAATAAAAAAGTATATTTTCGATAATATGCCGCTTACGATAAAATCGAAAAAAAGGCTTGATATATTTTTATATACTAATGAAAATGTTGAGGACTCTGGATTTTTTTTCGAGTCAAATGTAGTTTATGTGGCAACTTTTATAAAACTATTCGATACTATCGATAGTATCGATAGTTTTACATAAAACTATCGAGTGGAGCGACTATCGATAGTTTTGCAGCTCTAGAATGTACCTTGGAATTCTCATTCAGTTGCTAAGTGAAACTGTATAAGGCTTTAAGTTTTAAACCCAATTGGGGAGCAAGCCCACTTGAACTGTCGCCCGAGAACATATGCCGATTCTTCCTACAAAGTAGTTAGAGGCAGGGTTTGTCAGATTTTCCCGACCTATTTCGCCAAATTGATTTTAAAAATCGAAAAAATTGATTTTGTGTAGTTTTTCTTAATGAATACTCTCGCATGTGATAATCAGGGACAAGAACTTCATGCATTTAAAAAAAATGTTTTAGGCGCCTAAAATATGACATTAAAAATGCAAAATATGCACACGCAAAAAATAAAATATGCACATATTTTAAATATTTTTTGTTCAAAAGAAAAGTTTTAAATTTACATACAACTAATTAAATATATATAAATTTTATTAAATTTAATTTGCTGAAGAAGCTACACAAAGTTGAAGCGAAATATCGGATAAATTACATAAAATTGTAAATTTATTACAAAAAGACCTATAGCTTTAATAAAATTTATATATAATTAATAAAAAAGGTCGAATAAACTATTATAATACAACTAATTAAAGGTATAAAAATATTTTATTTTCTCAAGAGGTGCGTATACAAGCCTTTTATATTAAATTTGTACGATTTTGACTGCATTATTTACTCCAAATACGCCGCAAATTTTGAGATATGCTTATATTGCAGTAAAGGAGCGATAAATAAAAGAAAAATTTTATTTATTTATTTTACTTTAAAAATTTTAGAAAGTGAAGTTCTTATCAATTTGTTTTTAGAAAAAAATTTTGGATTGAAAATGGCCCTGTAACGTCTGTAGAATTAATCGGCTCAAATTTAAATAATTATGTTTATATAATATTATATAAATACATATTTATTTAACTCAACCATTACAATGAATTGAATACTAGTTATTAGATTTATCTGTCATTTTTAAAAACAATGGGTCGGTCTTATTACGAGTGTCGTATTATGACTTCGACTACGACGATTTTGTACTAGACTAAAGATCATTGCAACCTTTTTTCTTTAATCTAGTACAAAATTGTCGTAGTCGTGGTCTAAATACGGCAATCGTAATAAGGCCCAATATCAAGTTTCCGCAGAATTGTTTCACTACTTTCGGCTTTAATAGCAGAAAATGCCCTCTTGAAATCACCAAATGATAATTTTTATTAAATTTGGTAGGTATGTGTGAGCTTGTGCAATCCTTCTACGATTCTACAACAATGCAAGCAAATTGAAAACATTACTGCATTAATAATTTGTCATTAAAAATATATTTTGAAATTTGAAATTTTTACTAAATATGACACAAAACTTGTAATTTATCAAAATATGATACAAAAATATGCATTTATGAACAACTTATGCAGAAATATGCATTTTCAGCAAAATATGCTAAAAAGATATTTCGTTCTCGCCATTATGAGGTTTTAGGGAAAAAATATGCATTTGCATGAAACCTCTGTCCCTGGTGATAATAAATTTGTCTTTATGTAACACTTTTTTTAATATAAATTTTTATAAAATAATCACATAACAATTTAGCAGTAAAAGAGAAAAACTAGAAATAAAAACACCAAAAATTATTTCTTCTAAATTTTTCTCATCCAAATTCAAAACGCATTAATTTTTATAATTAATATAAAAAAAAGATCATCAAAATCCAATTGTTTTAATTTCTTGCAGACGAGTTTTGGTAGGATTTATTTTTGAAACTTCTCCTTCAACAAACTAATTTTCCTGAATCAGAAAAATTAAATGAAATGGTAAAATTTAAAAAAAATTTATGTTTTCTCTATCCGTCGGTATAAGTTAATGTTATATCGGGTAAAATTTTTAAAACATTTTAAAAGTCCACATCTTACCGAATGTCAAATATACCATAGATAAGTATTATTCCCAAAATGGTAAACAATCTGCCTTATCGTGGTTACGACTACGACTGTTTGGTAATAGATTAAAGAAAAACTGTTGAAGTCTTCTTTAATCTATTACCAAACAGTCGTAGTCGCATTTGAAATACGCCAACCATGATAAGGCAGAATATTTAAACTCAACAACGAAATATTTAGTGAAAACATTTAACATCCGGAAAGTGTCAATCATTTAAATATGATTCCTGTATCTTACACTCGCACACAATTTTTTTTTTTTTACTCATTTACATTTAATGCCACCGATATGAACATGAAATAAGAGTTTTTAAGTACTTTAACACTTGAAAGGCAGCTACTTAAATTAGAAGTACATATTTACATAAGTATGTAGGAAATTTGATCGATATTTTATGCTTGAAAGTGAAAATTAAAGACGGCAATGTCAAGTCAAATCAAAACTGCTCGCACCAGATAGGTACGAGTACTTAAGTGCCACATTGATATTGAGCTCTTAATTTAAGATATTTTAAAAACATTTAAGGAGACTACTTTGATGCGAATGTAAATAAAAACATATTTTTAATTTTTAAATAAAAAACTAAGGGATAGTGCTGTTGACAGTTGTGCATGTTAAATGATCGTTTAGAGATCGTTTTCTTTTTATTACGTGATTGTGGACGAGAGTGATGCACATGCACTTACAACTGAAGTTGTAAATGTTTTAATTTTCTTTTTTTTCATTTTTATTTACATACATACATAAATACCTTTTGAGTTGTTGCTGTCAACGAAGTGATGTGAAAGATGAGCAGCAGCAGTAACATGGCAAATTAGCATGACACACATTGTCAGCTGTGTTGACATGATGATACTGATCTCATTTAAACAGTGCATACGATTTTTTTTCCTAGACAAAAAGTAAAAGTTGTGACAACTGCAAAGTAGAACAAATAGTAGAAGATTTTGGAAAAATTGGTAAATTTTAATGATTAGTACAAGGTGGCGCAAAAGTAATGTCATAATTTGAGCTGACTGACATTTTGTTATAAATGAAAAAGGTATAAAACAAGGAGTATCTAACTAGGTGGCAGCGCTACTTCAGCTGATAATTTTTTGCTCTATGTGCTTTGTAGCTGAAGAATGTCAAAAACTTCGATTTTGTATTGGTTTTAGTACAATTATTTTTGTGCTTTTGACATTCTTCGGTTCTTTACACAGCTATGGTTGCCGTATTTTTGTATAACAAATCCTTACGCAGTCACCTGTATAATTACCCCATGGTATACAAATTATATAGCTCAAATGGCCACCACTTCCCTAGTTGATGCATAATTGCGCGCTCGTTTTACGGCATTTTGAATTTTTGCTCGCAAATCGTGTGTTTCCAAATTGGCGATTTTTTCTTCAATGTTAGCTTTAAAGACTTGCAAGGTTCGTGGTTTGTTGTGGTAAGCGAGATATTTTAAAAAGCTGTGCTGTTAGATCTGGCGATTTGGCCGTCCATTTCAAAACTCCTAAACGGGGACCCGGCAATTGGTGTCGCAAAATTGCCACAGTTGCCGAAGTTGTGAAATCAGTTGATCTGTTCTTTTGGAACCAACAGTGATCGATACCACAGTAACAGTTTAATATCTGCTAGAAAACCATATACATACATATATACATATCGATGTAAAATAATATTCTTGGACACAGAAACAATTGGAAGCTGGTATTACAAAGAAACGATGCTAAGGCCATGGTTAACTCCAACAGAACACGTTCGTACAAAGCTTTACACCATCAGCTCCACCAAAGTCTCAATCGAGAAGTCAAACGAGGCGCGCAGCGCGACAAGCGAAACTGGCCTAACAATATTGCCAAAAGTGCTCAAGCAGCCGACACACACCGCATGAAAGATCTTTATCGTGCGACAAAAAGCTAACGAACAGAGCTAAATCTACCGGAAAGCCCTTAAAAATTATGCTGGTGAAACCAATACATCCAAACAGCAACAACTGAAGCTCTGGGAAGAGTTCTACGAAAATATGCTAACGTCGACTGTGTCCATGCAAGGAAAAATATGTAATTGTGAATTACACCCAATAAATGAAAATATATCTATTGAATTCCCGAGTATCAGCGAAATATATGATGCAATAAAATTTTTGAAAACAACAAAGCACCTGGAATAGATAATATTTCTCCCGAAATGTTAAAAGCCAATGCAATCATGAACGCAATGCTCCGCTTATTACCCAGTTCTGGAGATCAGAACTCCTGCTAGACGAAATAGCTGAAGGTGTGATTGTAAACTTGCCGAAGAAAGAATATCTATCGGAGCGAAAAAATTGGAGAGGAATTACCCTTCTATCCATGATAAACAAGGTGATAGCACAAATTATAAATATAAGATTGTCAACTAGTCTTGTGCTTAGAAAAGAACAAGCCAGTTTCCGAACCCATAAGTCGTGTGTTGACCATGTCAACAGCATTAGAGTGGTTGTTGAACAGTCCGTAAATCTTCTATACCTATCATTTATAGATTTTGAAAAGGCTTTTGATACCCTAAGTCACTCTGCAATATGGAACGCTCTTGAATGTAAAGGTATATCCCCCAAAATAAGACTTATAAAGGGCCTATATGAGAACGCCACTTGCCGAGTCATCCATGAAAACGAGGTAAGCAGGAAAATCAAAATCAATTGTGGTGTACGTCAAGGCTGTGTACTAACTATCACCGCTGCTTTTTAATTGCGTACTTGATGTAGTAATACATAAGTCAACGGCAAATAGCAGAGGAATAACCTGGGGGCTACAGGGAAGATTGGAGAGCCCGGATTACGCCGACGATATTTGTCTACTCACCCACACATTTTCAGATATGCAAACTAAACTGATGATGGTCCAGGATAATGCATCTTGTGTTGGCTTAAAAATAAATACAAATAAAACAAAAGCAATACGAATAATTGCGAATAACGAGCAAACATTTTTTATAAGGGGCCAAGCGCTTGAAGAAGTAGACACCTTATGTTACCTGGGCAGCATACTAGATAAGAGTGGTGGTTCTAAAGCTGACATCTGCAGTCGCATAAACAAAGTCCGTCAAGAATTTGGTCGACTTAAATCAGTATGGAACTCTTCATAGCTATCAAGAAGAACAAAGTTAAAAATATTCGACACAAATGTGAAATCCACACTGTTATTCGAATGCGAGACATGGAACACATCACCACGCGATCTAAACGCAAGTTTTTGTAACCAAATGCTTAAGGAAGATCCTTCGGATATACTGGCCAAGAACAATCAAAAATAATCAGCTTTGGCTAGAAACCAATCACAGGTGAAATCCGAAAGCGCAAGTGAGGGTGGATCAGACACACTTCGCGTAAATCTATCATTCGGAGATATATTGGAATCCTCAAGGCAGTCGAAGATGAGGACGCCCAGCACAAACTTGGAAACGACAAACCGAAATCGAACTATCCCGCTTAAAACTTCAATGTAATGAAGTGAAAAATCTATCATAGGATCGAGTGCATTGGAATAATAATCTTGCTACGGTCCTATGTTCCTTACAGGATTAAAAAGGAACCAACATAAATATATACATATCTATGTATGTAAGTATATATGTAAGTAGTTCCTTTTGTTTCTTTAACGAGCATAGGATCTCTTGAGGTTTCAGTAATAAGTTGGATTACGACGAGTAGCCGATTGGGTTTCTGCACTCGACCCTAGACCCTAAGGCTGCCAACATGGAATTCAGGCGGGCTAACTTAGAGCTTTATTTCACATGCATATAATGCGAGCCGCTTGTTAAAAGATATGACGTCCCTACCAAGTACTGTAGGCACTCAGAACTTCTTAGGAGACCTGTGACACTCTGACACTCTCGGAGACTTCGACTACATTAGCAGCTGCTCCGCATATCTCCAAAGCTTTCCGCTATCCTCGATTTGTGCTTCCTTAAATTGAGAACTGAGCAATACACTTGAACAACCCTGCAAATAATATTGGACTACGTTGTCCAATCTAGATGAAATAGAGTAGTAACATCATGGTCCCATGCAATGCAGTCATGGATTATGTCATTTTAACACAATCATTCAATGCTTCACTATAAGTGATCGTGTTTAAACGATTATGATCGTTCTTCTTAGGAACTTACAAATTGTATGCGAGTAGTCTATAACTATTCCATATTTGGTAGTTTTGGGATGGTCCGATGTAATGCAAATTTGGACCATGTGGTCCATCCCTAGGACATCGCAATGTTAAATCGACCATGTTTTAGCCATACATTTGAACTAGTTTTGGACTAGCCCTTGTCCTTTATGGAGCAGTCCTTACATGCATATATGGACTAGTCGCGTTATTTGCAGGGAACACCATATACATATACATACATACATATGCATGTATATCTCATTTTTGTGCCTTGCTCAATCCACTCCAGAGACATTTCCTTGTATGATTAATAGGGAAAATGGTTTATTGTATTAAGTAAAAGGATTCTATAAAATACCACAGCTAAAATGTTTCTATTCGGTCACACTGTGCACCCTGGTAATCTTAGTATTATTTTTTTACTTTATACCACATTTTATTGAAAGGATGTTCTTGTTTCGCACAAATACTGCATTTTAATATTTCGTAAAAATTTGTGTCGTGTTCTCTTAATAACATAAACATACATGCACACAAATGCATATATGAAGAAATATCTTTTACTTTGATCTTGTTGAACAATTTGTATGTATTTTTAATACTCCCTCCCACCAGCAGACGACAGACACTCTGTCATAATGTTCAAGTCATAGTTAACATTTTTATTGTTGTTGTTCTGTTTAGTTTTTTTTTTTTCTTAATTGTTGCTAAAGGGTAGTGTCATGTACTTGACTGCAGTTTTTTTTCATGAAATTTTCTATATGATGTGACAGCATGTATTTAATATTAATGGATTCCCATTAGTATTTTTCGTTATTCTTCAAAAACATTTTAAGCTTACAAGATATTAAATACAATGATCGCAAGCAACAGTTTCTTAGGGGACAATTTTTAAATGATCAAAATTATTGTAAGAATTTTGTTATTATGTATACACATGAGAATAAATTTATGTTTTAAGGTAAATTAAATATTGTAAATTAGATTCAATTAAGTGGAGAGGATGTAATATACAATTTTTACGAGATTTGTAGAAATGAGATCGTGAGTGTCGTGCCCATCGAAACCTTTTATTTTAGTCAATGAGCTATCAATCACGTCAGTGTAGAAATATAAGTAACGAAAACTCAAATTCTAATTAATATGTATGTATGTATAAACATAAGTATGTAAATATGTCTATTGCCTTGTCTTCGTACAAAGTGTAGTATTTCATAACGCCGCAGTTCAAAACAATCCTCAAAACGTCCTCGCCACAATCAGCGCATCGATTTCAAAGTTGATGCTCAGTGTTACAATGTTCCGCAACTTTGTACCTGTACAGGACATGAATACCGCATCCCAAAAGAATACAAACTTTATATTGATACGTTCTGAAAGTCACCCTAAGTATAGCTACTTTATTGCATTTCGCTTTATGCGAACAGTCCGATTTTTAACACCAGGGATTTGTTTAATTTTTAAAAAAAGTAAACGATTAACCGTTTTTAGTGTTCCGTACACCAAAGGTGAAAATGACCCTATTGTTTCGATGTCCGTCTGCTCATCCGTCCGTCACAGGCTGTTTTCTTGAGAACCGTTAGAGCTGTGCCTGAATTTTCACAGAACACAACGAAAAGTATTCGACAGTTAAGAATTAAAGGGTGTTATAGAGCGAACAACGAAAAATGTTGAAATCCTAGTGTAATATACAGACAATTATCCATAAACACTTGAAATGTTCAAAGTTAGTGTAGAAGTGTTCAAAATAGTTTATGCAGACTACACCAATTAACACTGAAATTTAAAACATCAAAATTAAAGGGTATTCTATCAGTTAATGTAATTTGGTTATGTTATTGTGGTAACTTACTGTATCTTAGAAACCGTAAGGCGCAAACTCTAGAAATTTTCAAAAACACTAAAGCTAAAAAATCTCAAAATTAAAAAAAAAAATACCGAAACGATAAATCACCAAAATGAAAACAGCGCTTAAATGAAAATATCACTAAAAAAATCACCAAAAGTAAAAAGGTCACCACAAACCTAAAAAAAATCGCCAAAAACAGAGAAAATCTCCAAAACGAAAAAAAACGTCAAAACTACAAAAAAACTTCAATACTAAATAAATTTGCAAAAACGAGAAAAATTCGCCAAAAAGAAACAAGCGACGTACGGAACCCTTCGTTTGCGAATCAAATACGCACTGTACTGAATTTATTTAAATACATATGGGCGACGGACACGACATTCGAACACTTTTAGTTGAGCAAAAAACAAGAAAGGAATGGAAAGATCCAATATATATCTTAAGTGTTCTAAAGCAATGAAAGAGTAGTATATTTGTTGGGCGACATCAATAATATAGTAAAAAGAGATCAGCAAATGTCAGAAACGGACGCGACAAAAATAGACGTTATTTTTGTGCACTTATATAAAAAAAATACCGATGTAAAATCACCATGCAAAAATATTTATTCGAAATCATATTAAATAATGTTGAATTAAAGTTTAAATCATGATGGTATATATTTAGTGTAAGCGTTGACTACTATGTGATGAGTTCCGGGCTGGTTCTAATATAAATACGTAAGTTAAATAATTAATAAAATACAATGAATATATTAAATTAAATTCATGTTGTTTCAACTTGAAATAACTTTCATTCAACATGATTTTTCCTCTTGATTGAATGTTAAATTAACATAAAGTAAAGTTATTTCAAAAGGAAAAATTTTCAAAGAAGAATGCTGTAAATCTTGTTAGACTAACATTAAACACATATGAAGCAAAATTATTGCCGAAAAGGGTTAAATAAACCTTGTAAAAATATACATATGTACGTGATTTAGCGAAATTCTATAAAGAATTTTTTTGTGAACGTGGAAATGAAGGTGAAAAAAGATCGTATATGTGTAGATTTATGAAATATGAATTTTTTTTTATGAAAATTTCTTCACAAGAAAACTAAAAGCAGTAACTTTGCTAATAATATTGATTTAACTTTAATTCAAAAAAATTAAAGAATTACAAATGCTTATGTACTGCTGAAAAAAATTAATAAACATTGATTTCATGCGACGGATGGGACAGTAGAAAATTTGAGAATTAAAAATAATACCTATTACTTTAAATAATCGCTAAAAAAATGGCTCAGCAAAAACAAGTTTTTTTTCAGGCGCAAATTTCGGACAAAAATTTCAAAAATTAAAAATGCTTATATATATATATATATATATATATATATATATATATATATATATATATATATATATATATATATATATATATGACACGTGAACTTTTATTTCCGATAAGGGTGAATAATTCTATTTGAGTAGCTTGAGTTCGAAAATAAAATGTTTAGCCCTCACATATGCATGTGGCTCTTTACATGCCCTGTACTATAAGCATGCATTTTTGCTTCGAAATATTAAACTAATTTTGAAAAAAATTCAATAAATATTTAATAAATCTGAAATAATCTTATATTAATCGAGACTAGAACAACTCTAAATTAAAATGTTGCATAATTTAAAAATATATTTTGATTTGTTCAAATATAATTTACTAAATATCTCGATCAAAGAAATATATGACTTAGACCACTTTCATAATTAAGGGCACACATATACATATTTACATTTATAAATGCCAAAAATATAATATACAAATATATATATGTAGTATAATAAATATTTCAAATCTAAATCATCATCACCATTGCAACATTTTCCAATTAACGATATGTACGCATCTACTAGTATGTATGTATAAAAAAACTAAATTTGTAATTTACCCATGACAACAAATTATTTTAACAGGAAATCTATCAACAGCTGTAATTTTTGAAAAAATCCCTAAGGTCTATTTAAACCAGAAGAACGCATACAATATATTAAATTCCGCTTGAACAAGTATGTACATATATTTTAGTGTAAATAAGAATAGAAGGAAACTCATAAATTGCAACCTTAATTGTCAAACTTAGAAAAAACAGGACATCATATTACTTATTAGTTTGCACGAGTATGATAACCAGGGCTCGGACTTTCATGCAACTAAGAATTGATTTTAAGTGCTTAATGCACCCCAGATGAACAATGTGCATTTACCTGCGAATCAAGCATCAAAAATAAAATAGTATAGAAATGAGAAATTTTTTTGATTTAGTTGAACTGTAGTGAATTTTAATCAGAAGCAAGAATAGTTAAACATACTTATGTAGAATCAGTTCTCATATTCCGTTTCATTAGAATTTACGTTAAATAGCTGATATTAATAACAATCTCTACCCAAGTAGATAGACTAAGGTGCTGATGAAGTGCGTGGCTGAACAGAAAAATATCGGTATTCCCCCAGCTAAAAAGTCTAGTTTAATTTTTCTTCTCTTCTTTAGAAACTCGCATTAATTAATAAAAATATTTAATTCAATAAGAATTGAAATTACTGAACTTAAGCCCGAATAAGAAATTATTTCTGATTAAAATAGTATAGAAATCATAATGGGAACGCCGTTGCACACATTTTGAAAATTACATCACAAAATGACAAACCAAGAAATTTCTGATGTGTACTCGGCATAAAGGCTCAATTAGCCGACTGTAATATAACGTAACTGCAACGGTAGAAAACAGCTGATCGCTATTGCTATGTAGAATGAAAATGGTTAGAGAGATGTAAGCGGAATCTAAGAATCCGTACAATACTTTTTCACATTACAATATCGATCAGCAGTTTCCTACCGTTACAATTACAATATGTGACTTTTAGCCTATATAATCGAATATCTTGCTTGATGTAGACATTTTTTAAGAAATTTTAAGTACGTAGTAAACTTTTTTCAGTTTTTGGCGATATTTTTAATTTAGGTGCTTTTTCTTAGACTTGACGTTTTTTTCGTTTTTGGGATTTTTTCGGTTTGTGGCGTATTTTTGTTATGATGATTTTCAGTTTTTGGGGATTTATTTTAGATTCAGCGATTTTTTATCTTTAGTGCTATTTCATTTTTGGCGCTTTTTATTCAATTTGGCGATTTTTTTTCGATTTTAGTCGATTTTTTCATTTTGGCAATTTTTTCATCTTGCGATTTTTGAATTTTTGTGCTTTTGAATATTTAAAGATTTTGCCTCTTACGGTTTCCAGGATACAGCAAGTTGTCAAAATTATATAGTGAAAGTTACATTAACTTCAAAACTTCAAAAATTGTAAGTGTCCATATATAATTGTCTGTATATTACATTAGGATTTCAATACTTTTCGTTATTTAGAACACCCTTTAATTTTTAACTGTCATATATCTTTTGTTGTAGCGGACCAAGTTTTACATATTCTGGTCCGTAGGTCTTATGGTTCTCAACAAAACAGCCTGAGATAGGCAGACGGAAAGAAGGACACCGTAGCGAAAACAATAGGGATCCTTTTCAGCTTTGCTGTACGGAACCCCAAAAAAGGGAAACTCATTCATTGTAGAACTTCAATTTGTCCTAATTTTTTTTTTAATTTTAAAATATTTATTAAAAATTGGTTTAAAGTGCAAAAATATGCATTTATTTCCAAAAATATGTAAAAATATGCAACTTCAAATCGATAGTCAATAGCTCTTTACTTATCACCAGAGACAACATACACAAATTTTCATAAAAGTCCGAGCCCTGATGATAACTAACAAGACAAACCTAAATTAGAACGTTTACCGTTGCGTGAACAGCAGAGTTACACTTTGAATGCATGTATGTATGTATGTGTGTATTGAAAACACGTACGCTGTTACTAACGCAATGATCAAAGTTCTAATTTAGGTTTGGCTGTAATACGTGAAACTTATGATAACAAGCGTATCAAATATCGTAGGATATATGTACGCTAAATTAAAAGATAAATATTTGGAAATAAAACGCGCTACTTGTTTCACAACAATTAGCTGAAGAGATTTTTTATTTGGGAAAATAAATGCTCAAATTTCAGCTTCAAAAAGTTTATTTCTTACAAAAATTATATGCATATTATGTACATACATTTATACATACATACATATCGAGCCATGACCGCTAAAATAGCTTAAGCGACACGTTTTTTGGACTTCGTTTTTTTTTTTGACGAAAATCGACTATTTACTATCGCAAATAATCAATTTTGGTCAAAAATTGAAGTTCGAAAATTATGTCGCTAAGCTATTTTGGCGGTTATGGCGCGATATGTACATATCGCGCCTTTACCTTAATATAGAAAGACCATTACTAATTTTTTTTTTATTTTTTGTATATTTCGATACAAAAACATATTATGTATCGAAAAATGCAAAAATCTCGATTTCAAAAAAATAATGAGTTAGGGATTTTCTATATTAAGGTAACGATATGTATGTAGATGAGATATGGGCATATACATAAAAAGATACCAACGGAAATTTATTTAAAATATTTAATTTTGCGTGACATTTGAACGTCATATTAAAGCATCATGCAACACGTTCAGCACAAGTTGTAGAAGCAATTTAAATGCTTGAGTTGTTGTTCGTGTATCTTTTCTTATTAATATAAACATAAATAATAAACAAAATGTAAATAATTTTCATATGTTTACAACCAAAAATTATTTAAGCATTTTATTTTAAAATACATATATACATTAAAGGGTTGCATTTGTATACTCGTTTGTATAGCCAAAACATATATACCATGGTATGTACCATATAATTGTAGTGTGAGCGACAGAACTACCCTGCAGAAAGTGCGAATAGTGAAAATTTACTGAGTCGCTGTTGACTTTGTCACCAGTACTACTCTACAATTATTCCCCATACAATACTTTATGCTATAGACATTTAGCATGTGCTTGTCATTGGAAATCTACTAGTAACACTGAAACAATTGACTAGGTAGTGAATTCATAGTTCTTATGGGAACATGGAGACATACCAACCAGAAATTTACTAGTACATTTCTATACTCACGTACATACAAATTTATGTATATTGACAAGTTGTTGCAAAATCCACCAGAAATACACCACATCTGTTTTCTCTATTTCTTTTATACTGACGAATAGAAGAGAAACTGTAGACAATGTAACTACTACTAGAATTTTAGTGTTGACATAGAGACACTTGGCCCCAGTCTGACTGCAGGGTAGTATAAGAGTTATTGTGTGTGCGTGCTTTTCCAAATTAAAATACAATTGAAAACAAATAACAATTGCTTATTGTATTGCTGCTGAGCAACTGTTTGATCTGTTTTTGCTCAAAAAATACATATTGTAATACAAATATATGAAAAAACCACTATTGAAACAAATACATGATGTGCAGATGTATGTGTGGACGTTCGTTATGTTATTTTGTGGCGCAGCCAAAGTATAGAGAAAGAAAGAGACAAATTTGCTCTGAGAAGCATTAAACACATTCACCACAGCAGGCTACACAAACACACGACTTCAAATGCCGCTAGCAGCATTTGTCGCCTCGTAGCCGGCTACATAATTATTTTGGAGACGGCAGCAGCACTATCTGCAGCTGATATTCAATTACAAATACATAGTTCAGTATTGCCACTTTCATATATTTTGCATTTATACAAATTAATTACTCTTTTAAAATGTACTTATTTCACGTAAAAGTACAAAAATGAATCATTTTATTCGTAACATAAATTTTTGGATATTATTTCTGTTAAATAATATGAAGTTATTGTACAAAATCATTCATTCAACATTTTCTATTATACTGGCAATACTGAATTTTCTCACTGTAGCCAAAGAAATAGAAATTAGTTTAATTGGACTACAACGACAAAATAAGCATAGAAAACAACCTGTCGCCCTGTTGCCTTGCTGTCTTCAAAAGAATTATTCTCATATAAACATGTGTATTCTATCCTTGACATTTGGTAGTTGGTAGCTTGCTGTGGTGAATGTGTTTAATGCAACAGTAATTACAAATGCATGTGTTTCATGTACATGCATCATTTACTTAAATATGTATGTGCAATTTTGCTTTCATTCATTCATTCATCAGCCAATTACATTTTTTCTCAACACATCATAAGGCACTTATGATAAAAGCAGTTTTATGTATCTTATTTGCCTTAGAAAAACAAAAAAAAATAAATGTGTTGTTTTCATTTGCTCATTGCCCAACCATACAATAATTGCTTAAAAAAAATCAACATTTACAACTAGTAACAGAAAACGATAAATAACATATTTGTTCATACCAGAACCAAAAAACACGCAAAACTAGTGCAAACAGATGTATCTGTGCAATGCTATAATATACATACATACAAATATAGACAAATATAGCGTTTAAAATAATTCTGTGAACAGTGGAAGGGAAAATAAAACTGCAATAAATTCATATTTTATAATGAGCACATGTAAGTATGTATGTACATATGTATGTATCTATGTATATATTAGTGTCCTTCATAAGACATCTTATAAGAACTTTCAAGACATGAGGGATTTTTCAAATGCTTTACTACAGCGAAATCTTATAATGGGTGTTTTTTATTGAGGTATAGAACTTTAAGTTGGCATCGCTTTTTTAACTGGCGGCCATTTTGTCAGCTGTCAAATGATTAATATTTAGTTTGGTTTGCCATTTCATCATGAACAGGTTGACAAAAGAACAACGCTTGCAAATCGTGCAAATTTATTTCGAAAATAATGGTTCAGTTCGCGAAGTTTACCGCAAGCTCCGTCCATTTTATGGCCGACATAATCGTCCATCAGAGCAATTAATTCGGTTAACCATGGATCGTTTTCGCACTACGTTTACTCTATGTGATAATACGCATCCGCAGAGACGTCGAACAGTGCGCACCGAAGAAACAATTGCCTCTGTAGAGCAAAGTGTTGAAGAGGACCCGAATGAATCGATTCGCCACCGTGCACAGCAATTGGAGCTTTGTCCATCAACTTTATGAAAGATTTTGCGCAAAGATCTTGGCTTGCGATCTTACAAGATCCAGCTTGTGCAAGAATTAAAGCCGCGAGACCATGCAATGCGTCGTGATTTTGGTGTATGGGCCGAAAATGAGATTGATCTCGATGCTGATTTTCATCGCAAAATTTTGTTCAGTGATGAGGCTCATTTTTGGTTGAATGGCTACGTCAACAAGCAAAATTGCCGCATTTGGAGTGAAGAGAATCCACATGAGACCCTTGAGACGCCATTACATCCACAAAAACTGACTGTTTGGTGTGCTCTATGGGCTGGTGGAGTCATTGGGCCATACTTCTTCCGAAATAATGCTGGAGAGTCAGTTACCGTTAATGGAGACCGGTATAGAGCCATGATAACCGACTATTTTGTTCCCGAATTGGATGGCATGAATGTGGATGAGTTGTGGTTCCAACAAGATGGCGCTACATGCCACACAGCGCACGTCACAATCGATTTATTGAAGGAAACATTCGATGAGCGCATAATTTCGCGGAATGGACCTGTCAATTGGCCACCAAGATCGTGTGATTTGACACCATTGGATTATTTTCTTTGGGGATATGTGAAGTCGCTCGTCTACGCCAACAAACCAGAAACGTTAGGGGACTTGGAAGCCAACATTCGTGGCGTTATTGCCAACATACGGCCCCATATGCTCGAAAAAGTGGTTGAAAATTGGACCTGTAGAATTGGCTTTATTCGAGCCAGCCGCGGCGGCCACATGCCCGAAATCATATTTAAACATTAATGGCATAAAATTATCCTTCCAAATTGATGGACATTAAAACGATTTTCTTGTGTTTTATTTCAATTCGAAGCTCTATACCTCTAAAAAAACACCCGTTAAAACAAACGTTAACAACACTGTTTGCAAAAAATTTGTTTGAGTATTGTAGCTATAAGAGTAAAGAAGAAAACACTTCGTGACGGAAGAATTTGTGATACTTGCTTCTTTCTACGCATGAGCGCGTGTACAAACGTCATGCATGTAGTTATGTGTATGATTTTTTATTTTTCTGCGCACATGCAAAGACACACACATGCATTAACATTAGTTGTATGCGGTTAATCACATAATAGCTTACCATCTACATATTACACACACACACTGAAACGTACAATATGAAAAATAACAACCATACACTAATCAACGGTACTTCTTTTGAGTGTCTGTTACAAACAAGCTGTCTTGGCGACATCTCTTGTTAATACTAATATACACGTACACCAATACATCCATCGTGCTTCGCTTATAGTACGACAGCGTTTATTATTGGTTTAGTATAATGCATGCGACGTGAATACATTTAAAAATCATGACGTATTTACATTTAAAGACCTTTTACGCAGGTCTCTAGTATATATGTACTTGCATATCGTGTCTTACGGCCTGTGCCACGATGTCACCAGAAATAGTTCGATAGACAACTTGTATTGCAAACAACAATAACATTAGAAAATTTGTTGTTGTTTTCAATATAATTATTCCATCGAACTGTTTCTACTGACATCGTGGGACAGGCCGTCAATCGCAGAGAAAAAAAAGAATCTCTTTGGAAAATATATATGTACATACTACCTTTGCAATGGATATTTAATCATGAGTAATTTCTCATTGGCGGTCTTCAGTACTTGATGAAAATGGCCTAGCGCAAGTGTAAATGCAAGTGCAAAATATCATAGCTTTACAGTCCAACAACAAACTACGTTTTCGCAAAACTGAAAATGGTAAAGCTTTTTTTGCTTTTTGTATTGCGTTGTCATCACTATGACAACACGTTTGTGTTATTATAATAAATATTAAAGGGATTAAGTTGAGTGGCAATTATCATTGAAGTGCAACAAATATAAGAAAAATTTACTATAATTAAAAAATTTTAATTATATAGAACAATGTTTTGGCTTTAAATTTAAATTAAAAATATTTTTCCCTTCTTTGTAAAGGGTGTTTTTTATTGAGGTATAGAACTTTAAGTTGGCATCACTTTTTTAACTGGCGGCCATTTTGTCAGCTGTCAAGTGATTAATATTTAGTTTGGTTTGCCATTTCATCATGAACAGGTTGACAAAAGAACAACGCTTGCAAATCGTGCAAATTTATTTCGAAAATAATGGTTCAGTTCGCGAAGTTTACCGCAAGCTCCGTCCATTTTATGGTCGACATAATCGTCCATCAGAGCAATTAATTCGGTTAACCATGGATCGTTTTCGCACTACGTTTACTCTATGTGATGATACGCATCCGCAGAGACGTCGAACAGTGCGCACCGAAGAAACAATTGCCGCTGTAGAGCAAAGTGTTGAAGAGGACCCGAATGAATCGATTCGCCACCGTGCACAGCAATTGGAGCCGACTAACCGACTATTTTGTTCCCGAATTGGATGGCATGAATGTGCCACACAGCGCACGTCACAATCGATTTATTGAAGGAAACATTCGATGAGCGCATAATTTCGCGGAATGGACCTGTCAATTGGCCACCAAGATCGTGTGATTTGACACCATTGGATTATTTTCTTTGGGGATATGTGAAGTCGCTCGTCTACGCCAACAAACCAGAAACGTTAGGGGACTTGGAAGCCAACATTCGTGGCGTTATTGCCAACATACGGCCCCATATGCTCGAAAAAGTGGTTGAAAATTGGACCTGTAGAATTGGCTTTATTCGAGCCAGCCGCGGCGGCCACATGCCCGAAATCATATTTAAACATTAATGGCATAAAATTATCCTTCCAATAAAGCCAAATTGATGGACATTAAAACGATTTTCTTGTGTTTTATTTCAATTCAAAGTTCTATACCTCTTAAAAAAACACCCTATATTTTTCAACATTTTTTTACATAATAATAGGTATTTCATATACTCATACTCAATAAAAACTCATATTGCCAATAAGTGCTTAGGTTCAAAAATTACATCTCGATTGCACAGTTTTAGCTTAATATGAAAGCAATAGGTGGGATGCATAAGGAAAAACTTCTTGCCAGTGGCAAAATTTAACATGGTCTTAACAAGTTCTTTCATACAACATACGAGTACTTAGTTGTTCTTGACTATGAACACATCGCTATTTAACTGAAACAACGTCATAACTAAAAAAAAACAGTTTGCCAGGAAAATACATACCTAAGTAACTAGTTTGAAAGTTTTATTATACACAATTTAATGGAAAATAATTTTATTATTCTCTAATGATTTGAATAACCAAGATATTTGTATAAAATTTTTACGCAGTATAAAGAACGGTATGAAGATTAATTCCATTTTTTGAGTTATGACGTTCTTTGAGTAAATGAGCGATATATGTTTTAAACTTATTTTCAGTGTGATCTTGTTAAAAGATATAGAAGTATTTTTTTTAATAATTTTGTCATGTTTCCTATCGCAGAGAAATAACCAAATGCGTAATTAATTAAAAATTTTGACTTACCCTGTAATATGTATTATCACCATTTGTGTTTATATCACACTGATGATATTATAACGGCTTCTCTTATTCTTTTTCTGTTATGCACAACCACAACAAAAAAGCAGCAATTAACATTGCAAGCAAAATAAAAGAACTGAATTAATTTGGCAAAATTAATAAATAATAATTTTAAGGATCGCAATAATTTGGTAGCATTTTATACAAAAACCTATGCATAAATTAACAGAAAACAGGTACATATGTAAGTACATATGTATGTACCATGTCTGGACACACATTTATATTTTCTCATATACATATGTATGTACATTGAAAAAACTCTTGCCAAAGCATTTTATGTACATACATACTTACATAGTTGAACATGAACTTGATTAGCTTTTGCACTTTATTTAATTTTCACTTGTTCGATTATTCCATTCCATTATTTCCATAATTTTGTTTTTAAAATTTATAAACTGAATATTTTTGCAATTCCATACAATTTACAAACACCGTTCACGCGCGAATTGTTATGTATCAACATCTGACAGTGAAAGTAAACATGTTAGACTTAAGTTAGTAAAACAGGGCGTTCAAGCTAATAATAAAATTTTAAAACAGGATGACTCTTTAAACAAATACTTAAACGTTACTTAAAATGTGCATTGTGTAGTTTCCGCAGTACGAGCAGGCAACTTGTCTGGAAAATTTATATGATTTTAGTGATTTCTATACAAAATTGACTAGACAAGTTGACTGCTTTTAGTATGGAAGCTACAACTAAAACAAGAGTCTTGGCGTAGAACATAGAGAATGATATTAAATACTCAAAAATATACTTTGTTAGGTAAGGTTGGATTGAAAAGAGGAGCAACCAATATTGATCTAATCCGTTTTGGTTTACAATTATGCTTTTATATCCTGTTGTGCGCTCTTAATAAGAGATGTTGCAGAGGTACAAGCCATAAAAACCTATCAAACTTAGTCAGGTTAGGAACTTAGTCTCCTCAATATACTTTCTCAGGTTTTTGCAGGTTGAATCCTTAAGATATTCCATATCGATATGTTTTCCATGTGTAAATTTTATTTTTTTTTTGGAAAAAATTTATAATTTTTTTTATTTATTCTTTATTAATAAACTTTAATAGTACTTTCTACTATTTATCGATAATATGGACATAGTAAACTCGAATTTTGAATTTTTGAGACAATACTAATTTTATTATTTATATATGTATATGTGCTAAAATACATACATATGTGTATGTACATACATATCGCACACTAAAAAATAGTCACAACTCAAGAAATCTCAGATGTTGGGGAATGCAAAAACTGTTGCTACTGTACAAATGGAGCAAGTATGTAACATAAAAACAGACATAACGTTATTTTATAGTGTTCAGGACTGCGCTGTAAAAGCAATGTTTGTGGTCGTTAGAGATTTGGTCAGTGAGCTGGTTCATGAAAAAACAAAATCATTTTGATCATTTTGAGTTGTGAATGTTTAGTGTGCGATATATGCAAATGCATATGAATATATCGTCATATAAATTCAAAAAAGACGTAAGTTACGTTTAAAGGCTCAGTTAAGGCTCAGTTAGCCGACTTTAATGTAATGTAACTGTAACGTAGAAAACAGCTGATCGACATTTTTATATGAAAATTAGGTTACGTTACATTACATCTCTATAACCATTTTCATTACTTTCACATAACAAAATCGATCAGCTGTTTCTTACTGTTGCAGTTACTTTACATTACAGTCGGCTAACTGAAGGCTCAGTCGGCTAACTGAGCCTTAAGGTATGTATTTTACAGGAGAAGCAAAGCATATAACTTTTAATATATTTATTTATCATTAGTCTTTTGACTTCCATTAATAAATTCGATATTTTAAAGCACACACGGATAAAAAAATGTTGAGGGTAGATGGTACGAGTATGTACATCATAATCAACCAAAAAGACGATTTTGAAATTTTTGTAGGTTAAGCCTTTTTTTAACTTATATCACGATATATTATTTTAGTCCTTCATACGAATTTTAAATAGCTCGAATTTTATACATCTGCATGCGCTTAAGTAGGGCATAAAGAATAGTTTATGAATAATTGTTTACTACTTATAAACCACTGTAAGTAATGATCGAGCAGGAGCATTTATGGTGAACGTACCTCGTATGCTGTCGTTTATGTTAATATCCTGGGGAAATGGAGCACTGTAAGATAGAAATATGAATTGCATCTTATTAATAAACATACGTAGCTACATTTGTGTGTACACATGTATGTAAATACATAGCACACATGTGTATGCATATGTACAGTACATAACGGATATAAGAAAATTATGAAATTTCACGAAAATATTTCTTATAAACGTTTTTTTCTTTTATGCAATTACATACTTCTCATAAAAAAGTTATTTCTGGCAAAGATTTATATTGATTTAAGTATTTTTTTTTATAACAATAGTTTGTTTTGACATTACTTCTTTAAAGTTCACATGGGATTGGTTGTAGTTGTTACCTTTCTGCTGCCAGCTTGTAGTTATTACACCATGAACTTTAAAATAAATTCATGCATACTCGATATCCACTTGTATGATGGAGTTTATGAAATTTTTTAAACTACAATAACAAATAAGAAGATCCGGGTTGTATTTCATTTAGGTCGTACGATTATGTAGAATAGTGAATACTAAAGATTCAGTTAAATGTGGCATAACAATAACCACATAAAATAGCTGTTCTAACCAATCTATATTTGATTATACAGTGGCCATAATGCCATAGACATAACCATTTTTGGGTTTTCGCTGTAACCATAAACAGCTGTTTGCTGGTTAGACATATTTGTTGTTGGATTTTTTAAAATTCATAAACAAAGGAGAACATAAAAAGCTGTTTATGGCTATGAAAGCACTAACAGGTGAAGCTATGGAATTATGGTATGACATGTCTGATTGAACCTTAAGCAAAAACAAATTTGCAGCGTAGAAAAAATTCTTATACAGAGTGTTTTTAATACGTATTTTCATTATTGGTGCATACTAAAATATGCATGTTTTTTATCAGTTTTTTTTTCTTATAAGCATTTTGCTTATACGGAAAACTTTTTGCATTGAAAGATATTAAAAGACATGCAAAGTAGAGGTGGAAAACTAGCTATGTCAATATCCATAGTGAAAACAATCGATATTATTTATCGATAGTAAATGTTACACCACTAAAAGCAAAAAATGTAAATATTTTGCTTTTCAAAACAAAAATAAATGGATGACTCTTCTCTTCCTCTGATCTCAATTATTTTAGTTTTGTCATTTATTGAACTGCAAAATAAAGTTCGGTTTTGTTATGTTTAAAAAATATTTTGTTTCGAATTTTTAGTGTAAATAAATACATTATACGAGAATCATACAACTTTGATACTATGACGATAGTATCGTCGATAAGTGTATCGATAGTTTTTCTAAGTTTTGATAGTCTTGCATTGATATATCGATAAAGTGTTTTTAAACTATCGAAAACTTTCGATAGTGACACTATCGATATTTTTCTACCTCTAATGCACAGAAAATATTATTTTAAAAAAAATTTCAAACATACGTTTGTTTGAAATAAAGTGCTGTTTCAGTAAATATTTTTGACTGTTCCATTAAATTGTTTGTTGCAATTTTATTTTATGCGAAAAATTTTGTATAGAGTGAAAATTGTAATTCATACAATTAATATAAAGTTACATTTGTAATAAGATTGTTAAGAGATTTCTGTTGATATATGGAAATGGATATTTGTTTAATTTGCTTTTTAATTTCAGTAAAAAAATTTAATGAAACAATTTATTGATTGCAAAATCAGTTTTTTTTTCAAATAAATTATTTAAAATTTTTGCATTTGAATTTACAAATTTACTTGTAGAACCTAAATTGATAAAATAAATATCTAATTCAGATAATTTTGTGTTTGAATTGGAAAATAAATTTTTTCTACATATCGCTCATTTAGTTCAATAGTGTCACAACTCAAAAAAATCAGTTTTGCAGAAAACGCCATTTAAGTTTTCAATTTGCATACAACTCAATGAAGACATGAAAAAATATTCTTCTCTCAAGGAGGTGGTAGTACCAGCTATTTATATGAAATTTTTACAAAAGATTAGATACGGAATGCCGCATTATTCTGCATTATTAGCTCAACGAGTTCATTTTTTGAGTTATGACACTATTGAAGTAAATGAGCGATATGTAAGTGTGTATGTGCTGTTTCTGCCATACTTTCTTATAAGTGATTTTTGCTTATATAAGATGTTCTTATATCCGTTATTTACTGTACATTGGTTTTACGGTTTTACATAAAAGTGGTGGTAGATATCCCAAGAGATTTCCCCTCCATTAATAAAGCAGATGTAGTTATATCCGCAGTATAAATTGTATCTTGAACCTACTCAATACATATTTCATAAATTAATAAGACAACGCACACTTTAGTCACAAGTATATGTACATATGTAAGTATGGATATAAAGCCACACTAAACAATGTATGTATGTATGAAAATATAAATTTAAAAAAATACGTCTTACTTGCATAAATTGTTAAATACTTAACACTCAATGCACGTTAATCGTTGTTTTTATAACAATGCCATAAAACACTTCAAAACATTTCAATTTTAATTCAACAACATTGAATGTACAATGTATTTACATCCATAAATCATCCGTTGATATTGGTTTGCGGCACAGCGTATTCAAAATACATTATTTCTGCAGCAAACCAATAACTAACCGACGAAACATGTACATATACATATGTAGGTATATGCACATACATACATACATATGTGCATATGTATTTGGAGGTGCACTAAAAGCGTGCCAACTTTTACAGTTGAGTCATAAATTTAATTTTGTGTTTAATAAAAATTTATATTTACCTATTGGAAATTATTAAAACTATTTTATTGTCTGGCCGTTTAAATCCAACTGCATCAGCAGTATTTTGTATGGAAGATAATTTTACAGCAATACGTTCGCTATTTTCGCTTATAAATTTCGAAAAATGTCCCATGATATAGAAAATGGGTTGTTTATAAAATTCAGCGTAATCTTAAATTAAAAGTTGTATTATTAATTATATGAGACATATAGCAATTTTTTTTAAATTTATTTGTTGTGGTTAAGTACATCTAGAATCTCGATTCTAGATTCATTACGTTAATGCTCAAGCAACTAACTCATCAATAAATTTCAACCACAATTCAAAAATTTTTACAAAATCCCAATGATTATAGACAAACAATATAATGCTTACTGGTGGTATTCACAACAATGGGAGCATCAACTGTATTATTTACATAATTAGGTCCACCTTTCTCATTCAACAATAAATTCCAATCTATCCAGCCATTAAAGTTATGTTGCAAATCTTCAAATAGTGAACGTGCGTACTTTTCACCTCTTTCCCAAGAGCCTAATTCAGGTGCGTGAGTTTCACCAGGAAAGGAACCCACGCAAGCTTCGGTATTTAATAGTAACTTGTCAGGCATCAGCTTTAAAGTTTCATCTATAAGGTTCGGTGGTAAAAACTCGTCAAAGTACCAATGAACGGCTAGTCCGTCTAGGTAGCCCAAAGATCTGGGCCGCGAAGAATTCATCTATAATTATAGATACAGATGTATGTATATATACGTGGTACAACAAAAAATTAAGTAAGACCCAAAAAATAAAAGAAAACTAATCCAGCTTTTTATTTAAGCGATTCAATAAAATAAGAATTAAATTAAACAAAATAAAATTCATGAATATTAAAATTTAAGGTTAAGATTGATTAAATTTTAGGAAAACATTCCATTTCGCTAATTCGATTTAAATATCAATTCATATATACGCACGATAAAGTAGTATGAATAATTTTGCAATATCAATTAAAATATTTGTAATATCAATTAAAAAATTCAATAAATTTCCACCTATAAACAATTTGATAATAGTAATTTAGTTTGTCCACTGAATTTAACTCATACAATTAAAAATTTAATTGAATCAATTAAATTCTTAATTGAAAATATTAATTGGTGAATACTTTTCTTTTTGTAAATTTTTTTTTTTATTGAAAAAATAATTTATGTACATATGTATATATGAAAAACGAGTTTAAATAGAATTGGTTAAATAGGCTCATGTGCTCAATTTGAAAGGTTTAAAAAAATCATTTAATTCAAAACATGTACTGTTTTTTTTTGTTTATTTGAATTTTTAAAAAAATTTAAAGAATAATACCGGCCCGTAATGGGTTAAGGCCTGTCGCTGTCTTAATCCAGCATATAGCCAGTCTCTGTACCGAATTTGATTAAAATCCCTTCAACGGTTCTTTCGTTATAATGTAACAAACATACAAACTCTCATATTTATTATAATACTCGTATTAGGGTTAGGATTTTATTAAGTATTTCCTTACCGTTATAAACCATCCCGGATATGAGAATCGCTGCTCATCATTGCCAAATATTAAAACATTTTTGAATTGGGATTTTTTTAAGGTTGGTCCTAAATTATCTTCCAAAAAAATTGCCTATATTGTGTAAACATAAAAAACCAAATATTTTCAGTTTTTTCAGCCGTTTCATTTTTTGTTTAACGATATACCTGATTACTTGCTGTCCAACCCAAACTCATGAATTTTACTAATAATGCTCCAGCAAAGGTCCCGTCAAATGGCTCATTTCCAGTGGATATGGCCCATATCGTTATATTATTGTCCAACATTAGTTCAATATATCTTCACGAAAGAAATAAAGAACAAATAGTTATTATCAAGCGTACTCATTCGCAACAAGAGAGGAAAAAAGAGCTTAAAGTACAGCTGTTTTGTTGTTTTTATTTTTAACAGAAAGTGATCTAATTGTCGTTAAGTGCTTAACTGTCAATTCTTAACGATTTACGTTTCACTATCCTTCGGTATAGCAATATTGTCTTTACGTATTTTTAAAAAATTGCAGCGTTTTATTTTCTTTTAAAAAAAAAGTGGAAAAAATTGGACTATAAATTTGTTAAGTAAATTTACATAAATATGTCTGATGCAAAAAAAAACTGTAAAAAAAAACATTGTAAATATTATATATCGAGGGTTTATATTCAAAAAGTGCTATCTGCAATTCTTGAATATTTTAAAAGACAAAATAAAACTTTTATTTTCTCTAAGTCTAAGAGCAATAACTGTATTTGATTAACATTAGTAGAATTAATATAAATGTCTTCTGTAAGTGGTACTATTCACTTTGAGAAAATAACAGTTTTTTGCGCTCTTCTAAAATATTCAAGCCTTGCAGATAGCACTTTTTGAATATAAACCCTCGATATATTAGATTCTTTAGTTCATATAAGGAACATAGAGCATCAATGAGGTTCCGGTAATCATCTGGCTTAAGATGATTACCGGATTACATATACATACATACATATGTAGGTAGATATATTTATAAATGGATGTGCATGCACAAAAATGTATAATTTTGATAACATAAATAACTTTAATTACCTTAGGTGATAATTGGCCCATGTTTGATAATATTCCTTTTTCAAATTACTAACACCAGTCCATTCATGATTGGATTTCATCCATCGCGGTGGACTCCAGGCAGCAGCCATTATTTTCAATTCATCCAATTCTGATGTTAGTTGAATTTCTTTAATTTGATCTATTTTCAATAAATCTCGTTGATCTAATTTAGTAAAGTTTGTTAAGTCCTTATCATTCTCTGGTATTTCATTGTAAGCCCAAGGCTCTAAATCAAAGTCACAACCTCCAATAGAAGTGCGTAATATATTAAAAGCAATACCATTTTTATGGAAATATGACCTAAGATATAAATAATACTATTGATATATAATTTTATTTTTTTATTTTCCTTATGTAAGCATGCTTTTACTTGTACACATGGTCCTGCAGAGGCTTTTGCATTCTTTCCAGCAGATATGCAACACTTCCAGTTAGAGCGCCACCAAATCCTACGATCTTTTGAAAAGTCTTAGATCGATCTATGGTTATTGAAGGATTTCTCCAACTTTGAGATAAATTAAGCCCTAATGGTAAAAATTCATAGTTATCATTTATTTATAATATTAATACTTAAATACTCGTATGTAGTAAAACTAACGAAACGTTTCTTCATTTATGAGTTTGAACAAAATTTGTGTCTTTGAGATTCCAAATGAAAAACGTGGAACACACTTAACAAATAGTTGATGCATTATATTCATTTAAAAATAGAAGTTACCTTCCAGATAATCCCTCTACTCACTTGTAACTAATATGTTGCATTACACGTGCTACATCCATTCATTCATTTGGAGCTTTACAAGCATTTCTGTAGTTATTCAAAATCATAAACACAAATTTAGAGGACAATATCGAATAAGTTACTAAGCAGCATAAATTTCATTCATAATTATGTATATAAAATAAAGAAAAACTTCTTTCTACTTTTTATAGACCTTAGATAGTGAGACACGTCAACCTTCGAAGAAAATTTTCCCATGACTTCCAGGAAAAAATATCCTTTCGCATAAATTTAGTATCATCCAGGTTTTATCGATAAAAAAAGAAAACAAAGATATTGGCTTTATAATCGACAGCACAGTTGACATCAGGTCACCACCTCAAAAGCTTCTGCAGTTGCCCAAACTTTGAGTACGGGAACAGTTTTCGCTAAAATTGGGATCCCGCGGGATCCCAATGTGGAGTACAGCATCAAACCTATTATCGAAAAATAATGAAATGTTGCCGGCAATATGAAATAACAAAAGAGAATTCCAGATATTTTTCTTCCAAATGTTCGCCCGTCTAACTCGGACTAACGATTTAATTATCTATATGTGTAACTTGTGATTCTCAAAAATTTATAAATCTATGTTCAACACATAATATGGCTTTAAAACGTCTTAAAAATAAAACTTATACTCACACTTTTTAACATCTGTTAAAATCCCGAAAAATGAATCTTTATTATCCAACATAACGGCATCAACATTCTCACCAGAATGGGATTCATTGTAATCATTAATAACAATATTTTTTGATCCAAAAAAATTACCTTCAGCTAAAGAAAAACGTAGTCCGCTCTAAACACAATAAAAACATTTAAAAAGCGAACAATTTATTTAAAAATGCAAATGTAACTTACTTTGCTTGATGTAACAGCAAACCAATTATCTTCATTTTCAAGCTTAGGTTCATCCAAGTAATCGCATTTGTCGGCTGTACATTTACAAATGAATCCATATTTTGCGCGCTGCAAATCACAGGGATTAGAAGCTCCTAGAAAATAATTACGTTTATGAAACTTTTTGCTTATACATATGTATAAAAATACATGCACCCCTGCAAAAAAATTTGGCCAACATTGTCCAAAGGAGTACTTTTTCAATTACTACTGCCATAGACCATTTCATTGTACACAAGCATTTATTTTCGTCGACCGTTTGGCAACACTAAACATTTTTGGTGTTAAACTGCCACTCTGGTAACACTGACGTCAGACAAAAAAAAATAACGTGTGCTTGAAGTGTACGCTGAAACCGGAAATTTTGTTTTAATCTACACTTCAAGCACACGTTATTTCTTTTGGAATATGGGAGAAGTATATCTATATAAATATGGCACTCCATGGAGTAGCTTTGTGGTTACGTAAATGGGTTATGTAGTCCAGGCCCTAGGGCATCGAAATGCAAATTGAAGTTTATTTTTATTTTTTATTTATTAGTATTTGCATAATATGGCTGGAGTTTATATTTTTCACAAATTTTGGTTAGTTGTGGAGTAGTCCTACTTCATTTTGGAACAGTCTATACATCAAATGTAAGCACTAGTCTCGTTTTTTGTAGGGACTCATACTGGTCACAGTAATGAGCGAAATTGAATTTAAATTTAATAAAAATAAATTAATTGGTTAAAAAACGATTTTAAAAATTAGCTCTCCGATAGCGTAATTAATTAGGTAACATGTGAATAGTGTAAAAGAAAATAAATTGAGCTTTCATTACCAAAAAGCTTTCAGCAAATTGAAATACGATGAATCAAAACTATTCACATATTACATTTGCAATAAAAGCTTCTTATATAAAGCAAAGGACAAATTACGCCATTCGATATCGATCGAAACTTCCATACAAACATAATTAAAATTGTATGGAAATTTATACGATACCTAATGCCGTACTTTGCCATCTGAAATCTATATGAATTGATACAATATACATATAGTGGACCAAACACAAAGAACACTAATGATGAAGGTGTAGTGGCCTTCGAAAACAGCTAGTTGTTCCGTTCTACTACATATTTGTCAGAATATTTATAAATTAACTCTGGTGTTATTTGTTCAT
Source organism: Tachina grossa (assembly GCA_949987645.1). Classification (NCBI taxonomy): domain Eukaryota; kingdom Metazoa; phylum Arthropoda; class Insecta; order Diptera; family Tachinidae; genus Tachina; species Tachina grossa. The sequence goes on from OX465274.1 coordinate 185,731,923, forward strand.
TAATTATTATCACATGTAATTTGGCTTACAAAGCGATACGAACTTTAGCCTGATCAAGTCATAAACATAGAAAAATATTTCATTTTAGAATTTATTGAAACTTACCGTAGCTTGCCTGTTTTATGGCAAGTTAAATCTAAACAATATAGTAATAGAACATTAAAATATTATAATGTGGGAAAAAATGTCGCAAAACTATATAAATATCATTTTGTTCTTTTTTTAAAACAACTTTGGAATGAAATATGATTGTTTGAGTTTGATATATTGCTTTGAAAGGCAAAACACAATTTTATCAGGCATAAAAAAATTTGACAAGTCAGCGTAAGACCGCTGTAATTATGGCTGTGATTTAGTGGAGCACTCAGTGTAAACATTGACTACTATATTTTTTTGAGATAAGATAAAAATTTTTATATGCGTTTTTCTTTAATAAACGGTTGATATTTTTGTTGTTTTGCAAATGAATATGTGTACATACTAGGGACTTGCTAGGGACGTAACATATATTCGTATTAGCAAATTATTTGCTTATTTTTGTGATTTGCAGTCGCTCAAATGTATGCGAATATTTCAAGCGAATAGTAGAGGTTAGACCCCTGCACAAGACAACTTACAAGAACTTTTAAGACATGAGGGATTTTTCAAATGCTTTACTGCAGCGAAATCTTCTAAAACAAACTCTAAACAACACTGTTTGCAAGAAATTTGCTTCAGTTATTGCAGGTATAGGAGTAAAGAAGAAAATATTTCATGATGAAAGAATTTGTGATGTTTGCTTCTTCCCACGCATGGGCGCGTATACAAACGTCATGCATGTACATACACACACACGTTGTGTGTATGATCTTTTATTTTTCTGCGCACATACAAACGCACACATGGATTGACATTAGTTGTGTGTGCTTGTTTTAAAAAACCACCCTTATAGTACGTTTCCATATAAGTGATTTAGTTCAAAACATATGATTTGCCCAAATTAAGTAATTTGCGAAGTGATTTGCCATACATTTTTCATATGAGCAAATTATCTCAAATGGCTTAATTTGCTACAAATTAAGTCGAATTTGTCAATGCAACACTGCGCTGCTGCTATTATTACAAATGCAACTCTGGGTCATCCATTATTTATGACTTACAAATCCGAAAAAGTGACATTTAAGTACGAATTAAAATGGCAGACTCTATTTGCTTATAAAAAGGAAAAAGTAATTTAAATAAAGAAAGTTATTGTCAATGTTGTTTTCCATTCTTATGTACATGTTTTATTTATTTTGCTGTTCCAAATTATTATTAAACAAATTTGTGTGCTTCTTTTAGGTTATAAAAATAAATAAACAATTCAAACGTCAAATTTATTTCGAAAATTCGAACATAGAAACACTTACAACACATAATGGAAACACTTCGACATGATTTTCTCAAATTAACTTAATTTGCTCATAATGGAAACGTACTATTAAACACATAATAGCTTACCATCTACATATATCTTACACACACACACACACACACACTCAAACGTACAATATGCTAAATAACAAGCATACACGCATCAACAATACTTCTGTTGAGTGTTTATTACGAACAAAAAGTCTTCGTAAGACCGCTGTAATTATGGCTGTGATTTAGTGGAGCACTCAGTGTAAACATTGACTACTATATTTTTTTGAGATAAGATAAAAACTTTTATATGCGTTTTTCTTTAATAAACGGTTGATATTTTTGTTGTTTTGCAAATGAATACGTGTACATACTAGGGACGTAACATATATTCGTATTCGCAAATTATTTGCTTATTTTTGTGATTTGCAGTCGCTCAAATGTATGGGAATATTTCAAGCGAATAGTAGAGGTTAGACCCCTGCACAAGACAACTTACAAGAACTTTTAAGACATGAGGGATTTTTCAAATGCTTTACTGCAGCGAAATCTTCTAAAACAAACTCTAAACAACACTGTTTGCAAGAAATTTGTTTCAGTTATTGCAGGTATAGGAGTAAAGAAGAAAATATTTCATGATGAAAGAATTTGTGATGTTTGCTTCTTCCCACGCATGGGCGCGTATACAAACGTCATGCATGTACATACACACACACGTTGTGTGTATGATCTTTTATTTTTCTGCGCACATACAAACGCACACATGGATTGACATTAGTTGTGTGTGCTTGTTTTAAAAAACCACCCTTAAACACATAATAGCTTACCATCTACATATATCTTACACACACACACACAAATACACACTCAAACGTACAATATGCAAAATAACAAGCATACACGCATCAACACTACTTCTGTTGAGTGTTTATTACGAACAAAAAGTCTTCGTGACATCGCTTGTAGGCACTCATATATACGTACATCATTACATCCATCGTGCTTCGCTTAAAGCAAAGAGATACAAGTGTATGGTTTAGTATAATATAAGCTACGACAATACATTTAAAAAACAAGACTTATTACATTTCAAGACTGTTTACGTGACGTTGTTTGAGCAAGTGAGCGATATGTATGTATGTTAATTACGTACAGATATTGAAAATACTAATTTACTCGTACTATGTACTTTGAAAAAGGTATCAATACACTAGGAGAAGGATTTTTTTATAAAATTTAAATTTGTTTTACATACATAAAATGTCGCTTACGATAAGATTTTACAGTCCGTATTAAAAAGTTTGGCATTTTTATAATTCCATAAAATTTTAATTTCAGCTCGATATATTCAGTGTGAACACTTTTGTCGCTTGCTTGAAAGACCAAGTAACTTAGAAATCAATATTTGGTATGGCCTCCACGCACGGTTGCCAGAAATGCATATTTATCTGGATTTTGCAGATTTTTACCCTCCAAAAAGACGAAATGCAGATTTGAAGATCCTTGGCCTAAAAACGCAGATTTTTCAACTTTAATTATAGTGCATTTTTTATATTTTTCCTAATACTACTTCTTTAGACTCATAGTCTAGATAGTTATAATTTTTGAACTTAAAAAACATCATTAAAGAAAAAGAAAGAGTAACTTTGGCAATCTTTTGGAAACAAATATCTGATATAAAACGAGCTTAATCTGATTACGATTTTGCAGACCTAAGTTTATTCAAAATGTAATGTCCTTAATTACCGCATTCATTTGCAAATGTCGAAAGAATTTTAAGTCAGGTGGACTTGCATAAAACAAGACTTGGAAGTCTTTTGGATACTTATGCAACAAATTAAATGACTTTTTATATAATTTTAAACTCCCGATCAAAAAAGGGATGTTATAAGTTCGTAGTGCGTGTCTTTGTCAGAGATTGGCAATGAATCATGTTTTCGCTATCCATACTGACTCATAAAATTTCAAATATAAGTGAGTAGACATCATTTAAAATCAACTACTCTGAGTTACGAACACTCACGATAATATTGATTTATAACACCGCTGGTCAGAGAAGCGCCAGAGTGCCGAACATCAATCGGATTTTGTACAAATTAATGCACATACGTTTATACATTTCTCTCGGTTTTCTCTCTGTGGGCAGCATTGATTTATAAGTATAGGTTGCAATAAATATGAGTGCGACGTCGTACCACTCTCACACTCATAAATTACATCAGTTTGATTTAGAATTTCAGAAAAATACTTATACTACTTATATTGATTCAGCTCATTCAACTCATCCATATAGTACAACTACAACTACAACAGTATAAAGTGTATAAAAAACACATAACCCATAATGAGTATTTTAAATGTTCGTATACGAAGTTGTCTTTGCCATACAATACTTATTTTGCATCGTCTATAAACATTGAGTTCAGGAGAGTCGAAATCAACAACGTCATAAATATTGCCAAGTGTGAGTGCGATGAGAAGTTCAAATTTTTGAGTGAACCTGATTCATAGACAACATTGCAATAAGTATGAGTGCGCATAAGTACAAGAAATTATAAATCATGATTCAACTCTACTTACTTTTTCACTACTCATTGCGCTTCTCTGGTCTGTGTATATGTCCGTGTCCACGTACAGAACAAACGGCTGGACCTATTTTGATTTTTTTTTTTTTTTTTTTTTTTTGAAAGGTTACTTGATTGAGAAGGTTCTTAGCTATGTTTTAAGAAAATCGGTCTAGCCGTTTTGAAGATATCATATCTTCTTTAGATACATTCGGGGTTTTCTGAAATTTTTAATATGTTATTTATATATACGATTTCTTTCTCATTCATTTTATATTCAGGTATGTGATGAAAAACGATTTAGACACAAAACCAATTTGAAAACGATAAAAGGTGTGATGTGTTTTCTATAGTCGTTTTGTCAATAATTTTAAAATTTGATTTTAATGGTTTTTCCAAAGTTTTTTGATAAATTTCTTTTCATAGCCCTATTATATGGTTTATATTTTAGCTTCTAGTGTGATTTTTAGAAGTAAGCAGTGTGAAATTGGCTCAAAAATTATACTCAAAATCGATCGGAATTCATCACACCTTTTCAAAACGAAAGCTTTGAAATCGATTTGAAAACTATCGTTTTTCATCACATACCTGATTATTTTCAAATAAATATAAAGAATTTATATTTGTTTTTTGGTGATATGCATTTCGTTTCTTCAAAAAAAAAAAAAAAGACAGGTTTTCCACACGCAAAGTTTACTTTGCCAAGTCTTGAGTTTGTAGGAGAGCAGAGAAAATATATCGTATTCTATGTATATTCTTTTTTCTTCAACAAACTCAAGACTTTGCAAAGTAAACTTGGCTTGTGGAAAAACCGCCAAACTCATCAGTAGACTTCAAACAATGTGGCAGCTGATTGTAAAACGGTAATAAGAAAATAATAGTGGATTCAAAATCAAAGATGTTAGCTTGTAAAGATTTTTGCTTGAAGCTTTTAAGCTTATTCTGTCGTATTTATAAAAATATAATTAAATAATTTTTATGAATATTACGAGTACCTATTATGTTTGTTTGCGTAATTCTTAATAACATATTGATAGTCGTTCTATAAGCATATTAAGTTTTTTACCTCATATCATGCACATTCTTCACACATTAAAGGCTTATATTCATAACAAAATAAAATGTGCTTAAAAGTAATTTTAAGAAAATTTTTTCTAAAAAATTTAAATAAAATACATTTTAAGCTGAGTTTAAATATTATGAATAGCCGAAAGCCGAAAAAATATTTATATTACACATGTACATCCGTATTTAATGTAGATTTTTAATATTTTTTTGTGAAAAATTGTTAAATTTTGCAGATTTTATCCCTAAAAATTCTAGCAACACTACTTCCACCTGATAATTTCACAACATTAATTCTCATTGGAATGATCAGTGTTGTCAGATATGGCGATATCTCGCCAAACGTGGCGACAAAAATTTTTTGGGGATGAAAATTTTTAAATGGCGATTAGCGATATTTTTGGCTACATTTTTACGATTTCAATAATATAGAATAATGTTAAAAATGTGAAATTTTTTGTGTAGGGAATTTTTCTACAACCTAAAATATTTCGTGCAAAAAGTTCTAAATATTGTAAATCTTATCTATCTCACACAAAATCTTCTGAAATTCAAGAAATTTTAAAAACAAGTATGGACCACAAAATCTTTTTTGGTGCTTATGAAATACAGTGGGGAAACTTCCTTTTATAAATTGGAACCAAGCTTTTGATCATGAAGCACCAAAAAGCTTGCACGAGTTCTCGCTTGAAGTGTATGATTACTGGTACTTATCACTTCAATTATGTGATATATGAATTCAAGTAAACATTAATTATGTTTTATCACAAGATTTTGAATAATAATTTTGATCTTGGTGTTCAAGTTCAATTTATCCTATTTAGATTGATCTTTTGGAATAAATTATTTTTAGATGTTTGTATACGCTAATGTAAACACTTTTCTTAATTTTTATGAAACAATATAATTTTTATGTTTTACGATAGACGTTACCTACTGAATTCAAAATTTAACAATATTTGTAATGTTATTACAATATAAAAATATGTTTGTAGCTAATATTTAGTATTTTATTATAGTGGCGATATTTGACAAGTCATTTGGCGAGGATGCTGAAAAGAAATCGACAGCACTGGGCAGTATAAATATTTAAGAGACATTCCAAAACATTCGCACGCTATAAGAGAACCGCTCTCATAATTCATCTACGGATGTTGGGGTATCTTTTTATCAAAAAATCGTTGGTTTTGAAATCGCCCAAAATTGCTTGATATGATTTAAATGAATACTACCAACTACCACATTTTATGTTTCTTATGTACAAAGATATTAAATTTATTATACTCGTACATAATTACCTTAATTTTGTAGGATCAGTATTAAAATTTTTTTTCTCAAAAAAATCTATTAGCGGACAACATTGTTCACATGCATTTTTTATTTACATTAATTCTTATTGAACTTGTCGCTCTAAGCGGCAACTCCACTACGCGCCGTTTTCGTGCTGTGTCGCGTCGCGTCGCCTTGTACGGCTTAACATAAAAATTAATTAAAAGTTTGTGCTACTATACTAACTATAATATATTCCTATTACTTACCACTTTGCTCTAAAATAAAACTTATTAATAATATCACTAAAAACGCCATTTGTTTTATTTCTACAAGAAACACTTTTGGAATTTTTGCTTTCACAAGCTTTAAGTTACAAACTTCCACTGTAAATGAATGAATTTTTCTCAAACTTGTATCTTTTATGCCTCTTACTACGAGTGCAATATTTATTTATGTAGATCATGGGTGACCAAGATAAATTTAAGGTTGTGTAAGTGAGCGAAAAAGATAAACACACAGGCAGAAACAATTAATGAAAGTAATTCTTATATGATTTTTTTTATGAAAGAATTTTTTTCTAGAAAACCGTTTCAAGAAAAAGTAATAAATAAACATTATTATTCACTTTAATTCTGACTAAAACCCAATTTGTAATAGAAAATAATTTTTAATTTTCATGTAAGCAAAAGCATGTTTTAACATAAACAGCACACATAATAAATTTCTCGCAGTGCGCTTGAGAAAAATGAGTAAAAAGATAAGCAAAAATTTATCTCAGATAAGACTAAGTGAAAGAGAATAAGAATACGTGTGAATTCGATTTGCAAAAATTTGCTACATGATGTTCACCCATAATGTGAAAATTTTCAAAATCATTCCTGCGTGAAAGTGCGTGAGTAAAATATTTTTCTGCGTGAGCGTGCGTGTCGTGAGTCTGAAAACACTCTCGTGCACATCTCTAATATGCCATGGACCTTCCCTCATTAGCTTTTAAAAAAAAGTCTCACAAAAAAGTCGCCGCCGCAGAAACCGCTAAAAAAAAGTCAAAGACTTCTTTGAAGTACATATGACAATTTTTTGACAAGTGGATGTTCACACAGAAGGCAAAACAACATCAAGTGTGATCAGTCAGACGTGACTACGTATGATGTAGATCATGGGTGATCAAGATAAATTTAAGGTTGTGTAAGTGAGCGAAAAAGATAAACACACAGGCAGAAACAATTAATAAAATTAATTCTTATATGATTTTGTTTATGAAAGAATTTTTCTTTAGAAACCCGTTTCAACAAAAAGTAATAAATAAACATTATTATTCACTTTAATTCTGAGTTTAAAACTACTAAAAACCAATTTGTAAGAGAAAACTATTTTTAATTTTCATGTAGGAAAAGCACTTTTTAACATAAACAGCATACATAATAAATTTCTCGCAGTGCGTTTGAGAAAAATGAGTAAAGAGATAAGCAAAAATTTGTCTCAGATAAGACTAAATGAAAGAGAATAAGAATACGTATGAATTCGATTTGCAAAAATTTGCTACATGATGTTCACCCATGATGTAGATTTAGTTGAGTTTACTCTCAATAATAGGTTTGTTTGTTTGTTTACGTAAATTTATTTTCTTATGTTTGTTAAGCTCAAGGTCGTTTTTATAAAATTGTAATTGATATTTCTTTAACAAACTGGTAACGAAATATCGAAAAAAAATAAAATCAATTACAATTTTATAAAAACGATCTCGAGCTTAACAAACATAAGAAAATAAACTAAAAAGGCCAATTAAAGATAGTGAAAATGTTACGAAAATGTTAGAGTTTACTCTCAAAAAAATCTGTTGCCGAAAAAAGTACTCGAACGGAAAAATACTAAAATTTAGTAAGACTAATTAAACAGCTGACTCCAACTCCAAATAGTGTTGAAAAATTTATAAACTTTTGACTATTCAACTATTTTTCTTATAGGTACTCGATACAATATTTCTTATAACACGAACAATCTAAGAATAAATTTGTAATTTATTTTATGTAATATGTATTTGCAATTAATTTATTTTTGATTTTTCGGATTTGTTGTCGGTCAAATTTAATAAAAATTACATGAAAATTTTAACCAGGTACTTTACAGTTTTACAACTCTGAATAATTAAACTGATCCGCAAAACAGAAAGACTAATAAAACAAATTTAAAAAATATGCATATTAACAGTTATTATTATTATTATATTATTATATTATATTTTATAAATTAATTATTTTTAATGACTATCACAATTTTTGTTTTACTTTTTATAAAATTTTTATACTTTTCGGTTGCTTGCTTTTCGTTTCTTTACATTTGAATCATACATACATACATATGTATGTTTTTATCATACCTACTAAACTTTCCCTCTAGTTAGCCTAGAACCATATGTCTCTATGTCAATACTCTTTATCTAGCTACAATTTCACTAGTTAAAATGTCGACAACTTTCCTTTTATGCGCGAGTAGAGATACGTTAGAGAAAACAGTTCTAGTGTATTTCTGGTGATATTGTCAATGAAGGCGTTAATAGATTGTTTTTCTTTTTTATTATGTTGCCCAATAATATTAAATAAAGATGTATAGACGAGGGTCACTAGAATCTACGGGTGAATCTTCGGTTCCATATGGTCGTAAAAGAACTACCTTCTCAATAGTGCTAAAGTTTACTGGTAGGTTTTGAATGACAACCCTATGTTATGTGTCAATAGGCATTTACATTGGCTTGGGTACACCTAGTCAGTAGCACTATTGGCAATGTCACTAGAAAATCACTATAATTTTACTATTGACAACGAGACAGGATATATCGATATTGTAGACTAGAGCCACTAAAATTTACTAGTGAATCTTTGGTGCCAATGTCTCCATGTGGACCCAAAAGAACTACTTAGTCAGTAGTCCTGCAGTCTAGTGGTGGATTTTCAATGACAAGCTAATGTTAAATGTCAATAGATGATTACATTGGCTGGGGTACTACTTGTCAGTAGTACTACTAACAATGTCACTGGTGGATCACTACAATTTCACTATTCGCATTTTCTGCAGGGTTACTACGAAAAATTTATGCAGTAAAGATTTGCAAAATACTCAGTCAAGAACTGTCACCTTACTCTCTCAATTTGTGCTCTCTCTTTACTGTATTTTGGGTAAATGGACGCTATCAAGGCGAATTCAGTATCAGGTGAACTTTTCAGCCCGGCTGATTATCAGCTGCTGTGGCAAATTGAGAAATTTGAACCAAAATGTCAAAATTTGCTTAGATATCTTCTGACAGATTGGTTTTGTAACATAGCAAACTACATGTTGTTTTTTGTGTTGTAGTGCTAAGGTCGCCTGATACTGAATTCGCCTTGGACGCAATTTATTTCAGTAAAAATATGTAAAAACTTTTGCGTACTCGAACACAACTAATGTCTTTACACGTGTTGAGTTCAGAGTTGCCAGTCTCTGTATATTTATTAAAAAAGAGCAGCAAGCAAATAAAATTGTTGTAATATTTTAACCCTTAAATACATGCCGTACCATAAGTGGTACATTACTTATTTTATAAAAAAAATATAGCAAATGTAACTGAAACTCAATAAGGAACAATTTAAAATAAAGAATATACAATATACAATTGTTCTTTGAAACGCCATTTAAGTTTGTTTATAATTTGTTTATATCATCAGCAAGCTACCAAAGTGGATGCATGAAATTTTTGAATAAACATATACCTGATTTATATTAAGCATTTTTTTTCATGAAATTAGTTGCATGAAAATTTTTTATTTGTCAATAGGAGGCCTGGGGGAGCAACTCATATAGAAAAAGCTGCCGAAAATGCATCGGAGATTTATTCTACGTCCTTTTTTATATAAAATTCTCTTCTATAGGGCTGCAATTAGCAAAAAAAAAAGTTTCGTGCAACAAAATTCATGAAATTTCATGAAAAAATGCAAATTAGGTAATAGTTTGTGCAGCAAATTTCCAGGGCCTGAAACCGAACCCGAACCTGAACCCAAACAGGTGCAGGTTCGCTGTTTATAAAGACTTTGAACCCGAAACCCGTTGAACCGAAAAATTCAGCAAGGTTCGGGTTCAAAAATATAAAAAAATAGATATAAAAATAATTAAAAACAAAATCAAAATATAATAACGAGCAAGGCGGATTGAACACCAGGACATATGTATATGTGTATGTATCTGTGTAGTCTGACTTTGATAGAGAAACAGTGTATAAGCTAATACAGTTTTTCCCCTTTTTATGTATCAAAAAGTGTTTTTTTCCAATTTTTCACGAAAACCGTTAATTTGTCTGGAAAATAAAACCAATTTTAGTGTTTAGGAACCGAATTTAATTCAAAGGTTCTGACCTCATGCATTTAAGGGGTTAATATGTGTAACATACATACATATCGCTACCTTAATATAGAAATGCCCTAACTCATTATTATTTTGTTTTTATCGAGATTTTTGCATTTTTCGATACATTTGATTTTCTTCTATCGAAATATACAAAAATCTCGAATTCAAAAATGTAATGAGTTAGGGCCTTTCTATATTAAGGTAGCGATATGTATTTGTTTATATGTATATTACGTAATTTCATCAAACAAATGTTTTTTAATTCATTTTTATTATTTAGCTCTATTTGATATTAGATGGTATAGTACATATCTCTGAGTTTAAGTTTTCAACAGATTTATTATTTTACAAATATGTATACACATTTACATAATTAGGTATAATCTCCAGATAACAAATAGTCAACTTGCTAAGAAAATTTAAGCAATTAGTACTATATTTTATAGATAATTTACTCTTTGTAATGTATAAACTACACATAAATAATAATTCTTTATTACACGGCAAACCACTTTAATAAGGAAGGAATATTTTTCTGACGAAAATAAGTTTAATATCAATGGACCAGGTGGATATAAATTTTATTTCCATGAATTAAGAAAGAAATTCCGAATTATACCATGGAGTATAATATCCTACCATGACCACTATCCACTTGGTATTTGAAATGGAAAAAAATTGCTGTTGTATAAAAAAAGAATATGAGAAAAAGCGTTTCAGCAATTTAAAAACTTATTTGGACGGAATGCTCCGATTCACACTGCCAGAGAGAGAACCTCCTTTTTTTTAAGTCGGCTTAAAATGGAAGGAGTGACCAGACTGTATGCCCAAAACAGCCTTTCAATAATTTTAATGTTTCGAATCATAATCAATCGATTTTTGATTGATTATGATTCATTTTATGAAACTACATGTTCACGCAAATATTTAGAACTTTTGCGATCAAAAATGACGACTTTGTTAAAGAAATTCAAATGGACGTAACTACGAATGCATTTATTTCTTACTGCAAAGAGACGTTACTACTCAAGTATGAAAAAATACTTTGCACAAATTTAGTTCAGCCTCAAGTTAGCTTTAACATATTAATTCTTTACATGTATAAAAAAACGGCACTATGAAATAATGCCCAAGGAAATAACGCCCAAATAAGTCCCGGTTCACACGTTTCAACTTTTGTTGCTCCACTTGTAATTCAGCTGCAAGAAAGATGGAGATGGAAATACATACATCTCTTTTTTCTAACAGCTGAATTACGAGTTGAGCAACAAAAGTTGAAGTGTGTGAACCCGGTCTAAAAAAATTAAATAAGGCCCAATAATGTTAAAGAATTTTTTAATTAGGCTTTATTTCATTTGTTTTGGTTTTTTTTCATCTTGAGATTGGTTGGGCTTTATTTTATTTATTTTTTGGCTTTATTTCATTTTGAGTTTGGTTTCATTGGGCTTTATTTCATTTCATTTATATTTGGTGCTTTTTTCTATAACTGTTTGTTCTCTTGGGTCTTATTTAATTTTCTTGGGTTTTATTTCTTTGGACCATATCTCATAGCGCCTAAAAAAATGCCTGTATTGTGTAAGCTTGTAAACAACAATTTTAACGGTTGTTGTTAATCTTCGTGTTATTTTCCTTCCAAATACAATACATATTGTAAGAAGTTAAGAATTTTAATATGTACTTTCGTATAAAAATATAATAGTTTGTATAAGTGATCTTAATTTAAGTGAAATATAATGCGAAAATATGTTTAAAAGCTATTTTTAAAAAGGTAATTTCAAGAAAATTATAAAAAATAAGGGGGCTTGAAAAGAAACCAAAAAATGAATGGAATGAAATGAAATGTGAAAGTTCGTCCAAAGAAAATATTCTTTGCGATATGATGTTGTGACAGATGGGAATGCTCACTCTTATACAATTTTGTCTAAAAATTTCAGTTCGCCATTGCGCAAATTTTTCGGATGATTTACGTAAGAAATATTAATCTTTTTTTTAAGATGAAATGTGAACGGAAAAAGTTCTACGCAAAAAGCCCCGTTGAGTGTAAAAATAAAAACATGTTTATGTAGAAAATTCTGGACGATCGAAAAAAAATAAGTTACATCACAAATAAGTATTTTTATTAAAAGCCTTGAAAAGTTGACTAACATAACAATGATATTCTAATTTGTGTACCTTACATCTAAAAATTACTTATGTAAGTGTAGTTGTCTTCTTGTTTCAGAAAAAAGCAATTAGTAGTTGTAGTATTTACACTACAAGTAAATTTCGATGAAAATTTTCAAGAATACTTTATTATTACTGATTTTGTAACGTTGTTTGTTTCTCTAGTAAAATATATAAAAGTGTTGTTACGTCCGTTTGCATTTAAGGTGACGATATGTAAGTACGTATGTGTGTGTATGTATGTATATACATACATATGTATGTACAAATATTAACCCTTTAGAACGTTGTGTAAGAAGTCAGGTATGTGATGAAAAATGATTGCCGATTTCGCGGCGAAAATCAGGCGTATTGTACTAGATTAAAGAAAAATGTAGCTTGTTTTCTTTAATCAACTACAAATGGTCGAATTTGAAGTCGAAAATCGCCAACCACGATAAGGCCCGATAAAAGGCGTGATGTGTTTGCTATAGTCGTTTTTTCAATAATTTTTCAAGTTTGTTCTTCATAGTTTTTGCAATAATTTTTTGTAATTTTTTTTACATCCCTACTTTATTGTTTATATTTATTAATATTGGCTTGAAAATTATACATAAAATCGATCAGAATTCATCACACCTTTTCAAAACGACAGGTTTCAAATCGTTTTGAAAACGATCGTTTTCCATGAAATACCTTAATTCATTGTTTATCCTCTTCTTGTGCAGTTTTTCAATAAAACTGTACATAAAATTTAAGTACATAATTAACACACTTTTTAATTGCTTATAAATTTATAATACATACCAATACAAAAAGTTTTCCAATGCTAAATGCACACACTATTTTAAATGTAAACTAAACTAATTATGTAAATAAACAAATAATACCAACACACAAAGTATTAGCTAAAACAACAATAAAAGCAATATCTTAAAGGACTTATTCATATAAAATATTTTTGATTAACGAGAGGTTTATAAAGCAGTTTATGATACCAAATTTGTTTTATAAAACCTTTCTAAAAAGAAATTACTTTTTATGAACAAGGCAGTTAAAAATTAAGGGGTTTTTTTTAATTTAAACAAGTATAATTCTTTGTCTACTGTCTCCTTTGAAGTTGTTAATTTAAGAAACGAATGGACATCTTTTGTTCAACATCAGTACGCTCTAAGGCTTTGCAGAAATCTTCAAAGGAGATTTTGCCTTGGCAACAAAGATCTGCTTCCAAAATCGTGCGTTCAGCTATGCTTATCAATTGATCTTGGCTAATATTGGCTCCAACCATCATGTGAAGTATGCTCAAGAGCTCATCACGACTTATCACACCATCATCATCTAGATCGTACATTTTAAAGGCAACTGTAATAAAAATTTTAAATTTTAAAACTGTTTTTTTTTTAATTTGTTTAAATATATTTCACATACATTTCAGTTTATCTTCGCGAGAATTCAACTTGCTTTCCTTTTTGTCCCTGATTGGACGGAAATGTGCTAACACTTTCATAAATTGACGGAAATTGACACGATCATCAGTACTGTCGGCAAAAAAAGCATGAACTATGCGTTCACACAATGGATTGATGGCTAGCTCTGGTATGCGTAAGAAATCATCTCGCGACAACGTGCCGCAATCACCACGATCCAATGAAGTAAAACGTGAATATAAACGCTCAATTTGATTGGGTGTAACTAGAAATTTGTTTTGCAGAATTATTACTTTTTAGTTTAACACGCTTTTGACTTCATAGAATGTACATATTGATGTGCATAATTAGTTTGTAGATAATAAAACAATTAAATTCATCCTACATACTAGAAAAATACGGAATTCAATTTATAGTTTGTATTTTGTTACGTTATAACAAAAGAACCGCTGAAAGGATTTTTAATAAAATGCGTTACACAGACTTGTTATATACATACATAATATATATGCTGGATTGAGACATAGGATACTTTTTATCACGAAATTGATACGGTTTAACCCATTATGGATCTAGATTGTTCTTTAAAAAAAAAATTCAAAATTCCATTCGAGGACATATTTTTTGGTAACAGAATGAAAGATTCTTTAGAAAAGTTTTAAAATTTTTTAAATTAATTAACCCAGTTTGTATGTTTGTGAGAAAACGCCATAATATATTTGTATGAAACTTGATAGACGGATAACATGTGGTCCAGGTTAAAATATAGAGTACTTAAGGATTAAAACGGGTACAAATTTGTACATTTGACACTTTTTGTAGGACAATTTCGCGGGAAGATGCGAAAAAAGAAGGACAACTATATAAACACACGTACACGTACAGGTGTAGAAGATTACAATTGAAATCAAATCTGCCAAGAAGGAAGTAAAGAAGTTTGTTGAGAGTCTGTCTCTGTCTGGAAAAATAATGGTGAGCTGAAACGCAAGACTTGCTTTTTTAAAAACTGCTTAATCTTAAAATATTATGATTGCTTAGTACTTTTTCTTTGTGTTAGTTAATAAAGTCGATCTTATCGTTAGGAACAGTTTGATATGTTCTGTAGTCATATACATATGTACATACACTAGCCGAATAGTAACGCATTGATGCATGGTCAGAAAAAGATACATAATTATTAATTGCATAGTAATTAATATTAATTACTATGTAAATATGTGGATACGTATTTCTTATTATTGTCTACTGCACAGCTAAACAGTGACCTTAATTTATGGCTATAAAAAAAAACTTCAGTAGCATACCTTAACTATACGACTTTGCTTTACGAGCGTGGAAAGAAGCCTTCAGTTATTAAGGAATATGTGATTAGATATAAAAATGGTAAGTCACATTTCCAATATTCTCTACTTGAGTTTTATGGTCTCGATAAATATAAATCTTATTAAAAACGTTTGCACTTGCTAATAGAAAATTCTACAAAAAGCGATACGGTAATTCAGATAAGATTTACGGCCTGGCCTACGATGTCGACAAGAAACTTTCTATCGCTTACTTATATTGAAAACGAAAACAAATTTTCTTATTTTATTGTTGTTTTTAATACAAGTTGTCGATCGAAATTTACTTATCGATATCGTGGGCCAGGCTGTTAAAAAGCGCTAATGAAGCTGGAAATGAAACAAGATGCACCTCGATAAAAATGAATGTCAGGTGAACAACTTAAGTACTTAGATTGTAATCTAATTATGGATGTGTAATCTGATATATCATATGTTATTAACAACTCCGATTAGGATGTAAACCGGGATTCAGTTATTGTTTAAACGCCTATGAAAAATGTCTAGTTTTTTCTTACTTTCTATTAAAACCGAATAAAAGTAATGGACTATTTTTAGGCTGAATTTATCATCATGCTCGGTTGCAAATCGGCTGTCGATGTAAGTACAATGCTAGTAGCAAATACTGACATCGTGCTACTGTCTTCGTTAGTCAAATCGTATCATCAAAGATGACTGGTCCACTTACATTTCCTATAACACTTCTATAGTAAATCTAACCAGTAAAATAAAAGAATCTTCACTGGCTACCAGTAAGTATTACTTACATACATATATCATCAATTACGTAATGTATATTTTTACCACTAGTTAGGGACTAGAGTCTTCTCCGAAAGGCTTTAATGCCAATTTGCTTCGATTAATTTTAGTTACTGACTGGAATTATCACAATTCATTGATACTCTAATATGCAATTGCCAACTCAATATTGAATTATTTACAAAAATAGAAACTAATAATATTTGCTTACATAAAGAACACAAAGTCATAAAACAAATTGAAAAATCTGCATCTTTAATCTGGCCAGCTGCAATGTCCAACTATATCGGACCATGCGTTAATTTTTGCTGTGCTAATATTCAATTCTACGCCACTTAAGGAATTTATTGAATATCGCGACTATGACAACATTAACTGGGATGGACTATTCCTCCAACTTTCTGGCTTTGATGATAGCCTCATATTAAACTCTACTGATGTTGACGTAAAGTGTACTGTTTTTTCATCTCTTCTTACTAGTTTGTTTTCTTATATTCCTATTGATAGAAAGAGGATACGTTTGAATAATAATACGTGGATGGATTCTCGGGATATTTTGTTTGCGAGGTCCTTAAGGGATTTGGCTTATTTGGCGTTTCGATCTGATCGTACTGTTGAGAAGTGGAGAGCATACTGTAAACTAAGAAACAGGGCTAAGAGTGTGATTAGGAGGGAAAAGAGGAAACATTTTTTGAGAAATTTTGTGGTGTTGGTGCTGCTGGCTTATGATGACGATAATGACGTGATCTGGAATGGAGATGTTAATTCCTTGAATGAATACTTTGTTGGTGACTTTAATTCTGATAGTGGTGAGGATTTTGACCTCGATGCATTTGTAAATTCTACTGATTCTTTTTCCTTTCGCTGTGTTGATGAGCTTGAACTAACAGAGGCCTTATGTAAAGTTAAGTCTGGAGCTATTGGCATTGATGGTTTTCCAATTAAATTTATTAAAATTATTTTTCCTCATATATCTCACATTTTATTGCATATCATAAACTTCGTTTTTACTTCGTCAATATTTCCAGTGTCTTGGAAAACTGCTCGTGTTGTTCCTATACCTAAATCTAGAGTTGTAAATGATGCTGATGATTTCAGACCAATTTCAATTCTGCCAGCTCTCTCTAAAATCATTGAGCATCTTATTAAAGATCAAATCCTTTGCTCTGTAGGGGGTAGTATATATGAATCACAATATGCTTTCCGCCGAGCATATAGTACAACGTCTTTGCTAATTAGTCTTACGGATTCCATTCGGGACAATATTAACATGGGTAGATTCTGTGCTCTTATATCGCTTGATTTGTCAAAAGCTTTTCACTCTATTTGCCATACAACTTTGATTAAAAAACTTAAGGATCAATTTAAATTTTCAAGTTCTGCTTGTAGACTTATTTTTTCATATCTGGTGGGTAGATCACAATTCGTAGAATTCAAGGGAATTAAGTCTAATGTACTGCAACTTCATGCTGGTGTTCCTCAGGGGTCTGTTCTGGGTCTCTTTTTATTTATTCTGTATATTAATGATCTCTATTTACAGACTAATTCAGGTACATGTGAAACATACCTGTTTGCTGATGAGTTTTTCCTTTAATTCAATGGTAATCGTAATTCATGTGAGAGATTCCAACAAAATGTGAATGAGTGCCTAGATCGCGTGCTGCAATCGACTAATGATAGCTTGCTTAAAATTAATCCAATAAAAACTAAGGCGATTATGTTTCGACTTAATGACAACTTATCTCCTGATTTTAGGTTTTTTCTTGGTTCTTCTGTGATTGAATCGGTTTCTCGACACAAATGTTTAGGTGTTGTTCTTGATGTTGATCTTTCTTTTGAGAACCATATTGACCTAATATCTGGTAGAGTCTGGGGTGCACTACGTAGAATTTATTCTACCAACATGTATTTACCTACCCATATTAAGCTAAGGTTAGCCCATGCTCTTCTTATGCCTCAAGTTTTATATTGTTTGGAAGTGATATCTGCCTCTTCTGTTGAATTGTTTATTAGGTTGCGACGCATTGTTAATACGATTGTACGATTCGTATATAATGTTAGACGGTTTGATCATATATCATCCTATGTTCATAACTTCTTGGGTTGTTCGTTTAGCAAATTTGTTCAGTATCGGTGCCTAGTTTTATTCCATAGAGTGATGAAAAGTGGTTTTCCTTATCCCTTGTGTAATAGATTTACTTTTTTGCGATCTTCTAGAAATCCACAGATTTTTATTCCAAGGATCTTTAGGCTGCCCTTTGAGAGGTCTTACTTGGTAAGAATAGCGCGTTGCTGGAATCGTTTGCCCCACGAGCTTCGAGTTTTTTCCCACTCTAATAATGTTTTTCGCCTCAAACTTTTGGAGTATTTTTCTGCTCTGGGTGATTGAGCTTAGGTGCATATAAGTATGCAAAGATGTTTTCTTATTCATTTTCGTATACTTATTATATATTTTATTCCTAATCAGCCCTCTTGGCCATTTCAATCTACCTGATTGTATTTTTAAAAATAATAAATTTTTACTACTAATTGGGACCAACTTACTATTGTATTTTGCTAATATTTGTTTTTACTTAATTTTTCTATGGATTTTCATGGCTGGGGAGCCAAACTAACTACTGTGATTGTACTTTATTTAGTTACTTATATTTACAGTTAAGTATAAGCATTTGTGCAAATTAGTATTAAGAACTCAGGATTTTTGGTTACTATGTAATACATATTTATATTTTTGGCCTTGATGGCTTTGTATTACTTTGATGATATGAATAAATTAAATTAAATTAACTCTTTTGGATTCAATATTGCTTTACAATGTAAACTTTACATAGATACTAGTATATGTATGTATGTACATACATATATGTACACACAAGGTATTATGATATAGTTATGATTACTGCAGATGGAGATATTTAAGTTTTACTTACAACCCGTTTCCTCTTGAATTTGCGCAATTTCTTCAGGGCGCAACAATAAAGAAGATTTATTACCCATTTGGCTTATTGTATTTATTCTAATCACACTTTATTTTTCCAACAAAACTAATTTCGTAAACGCATATGTATGTAAGTATGCATATAAATTCAACCTCACATTAGACAAAAATGACAGGAATTAGTGATGCCAGAAAAAAAATTTGTGAGATCCCTACGAATTTTATGGTAGGTACACACTTTGCGACGTGCTTATGCAACCAAGCAGGTTTCATTGTTGGTCAAATTGGGTAGTCTTGTTTATGGTTTCATTTAGTGTTGCATTCGAGGTTTCAAAAATATCAAAATATTGCATTGATGGTTTTATTGTAGATTGCAGCAACGTGTTGCGTAATCACATCGCAAAGTATATACTAGTGTCCTGCACAAGACTATTTATAAGACCTTTCAAGACGAGAGATTTTTGCAAATGCTTTACTACAGCGAAATATTCTAAAAGAATCTCTAAGCAACACTGTTGGCAAGACATTTTTCGGTTGTTTATCTTACCAACAGTGTTATTTGACGATTCTTTTAGAATATTTCGCTGTAGTAAAGCATTTGCAAAAATCTCTCATGTCTTGAAAGGTCTTATAAATAGTCTTGTGCAGGACACTAGTATATACCTACCATTACTTGCGGTCTATACCTAGTTACCCACATATTTGCAATATTATTGTGCAATAATATTGCACAATAGGTATACCTGTGTGTATATTAAATTGATATATGGCACAATATATTGGATTCAATCAAGTCCTTTGATTAATTTTGCGCAACAAGAAATATTTTGTTGTGTTGACATTCTACAATAATTATTTCCAGGTTCATCACTAACAGCATTATTTTTCTATTTTTCAAATTACTTAATTAATTACTTACTTTTTAATTCACAAAATTTCAATACGAAACTACGTACATATGTACCTAATACATATGTATATGTAAAAAATAATATACATAAGATATAATAAATATTACATACATAAATATGAACATAGTTAATTAATTAATGTACAGCATAATTTTTATACATTTTTTTTTAATTTTTGTTTGCAATACAACTTAAAACTTAATAAGTTTATGTAAACCTTTGATAATAAGGTATTGCTTGTTATATTCTTTATATTATGGAATCTTGACCGATAACACTGCGCTTGCGTTGCGACAGACGTTGATCTCTGTGTGCTTTTTGTACCATTTTAAAATGTACCAATAATTTATCAAAGTTTATGTTACTTTTATATTGTAAGGAATGCTTTTCGTTACTGTAATTTACAAAATAATTAGAAATATGTACATAAGTACATGTATATTTTCAGTAAAAGCAAATATTTTACAAATATGTATACCGTTACCTTAATATAGAAAAAACTCGATTTAAAAAAAAAATGATTTATGGCCTTCCTATATTAAGGCAACGATTATATAAAAACTTACATCGGTTGTTGTCCCCAATAATTGGGTATACATTGGAGACGATTCTTAAGCATATTAAATGCATCTGTTTGTGGTAGTAGCATTAATATTCCAAATAAGGCGTGTGCTAAGTATTGCGCATCAACACAATCGTTCGCTTTCGAAACTAGAGTAAGTCTTAAAGCTACAAAAATAAAAATAAATTTGAAAAATGGTTCATTATTTTTTTATCTATAATAAACCATTAAGCTTTTAAAAGATATAAAATTTTCAACCAACACCTTCTTAATTTTATGTACAAAACTTACATGCGAAGATGGGTGTCTCAATTAATTGCACCAACTTATCCAATTCATTCAAAAGTTCCAATGTTATCTCTATATCAGCACTATTAAAAAGATTAGTTTGATTTCAAACTCAACAATAAATATGAATGTATATACAGCATATGTAAGAACTTACAATAATAATACTAATTCGGACACATGTTGATAACTTTGAGCTAACAAGCACAATGACAATGTAGATACTGGACAATGAGCCCAGCTTGTGTAGAGACATTTAAAAAGTTTTGACGGCTTTTCACACGACATATCTCTTAAAAAAGCCCGTAATTCAAATAATTCTGAGGAAGTCATCAAAATACTGTTTAAAAGGCGTACAAGCAATGACGCGAATTTAAGATTTGTTACCTCCTCCGCAATAATATCCGAAAATGTTAAATAAATATATTCAGCATTCAATAGAACGCAAAGTTGTCTTGAGCACAAAAACTATTTCAATTATACATATTGGAAAAAATATATTCATTTCATTTACCTTATTATAAGACTTGCACGGTTGTCTAGGAAACTCTTATCATCATTAAATAAATTAACTAAACTTAATAAAAATTTATGGTAGTGGGCTTTGTTAAAGTCAGTAGTTTCTGCAAACCAAATGCATCAAAAATACAAAAAAAAAATACAAAAATAGCAATTATTTTAAAATAAAAATAATTTTAAATTTACCTTTGGAATGCTGCGAATTGACAATTTCAGCCGAAACAGAAATACATTTCAAAACGACTTCATCCGAGTTATCAGATAAAATATTCAAAAGATTGCTACTCAACTGTGTTGTATGATTTGACATCTGATTCATTTTATAATGGGAGATTTTAACTTATTTCATTTTGGATGGTAAATTTAAACAGTTTTTTACTTACTTCATTTGGGAAATGGACTAGCAAATGATGGATCCATTCCAAAACAGCCACTTTAGTTTGCACGGAGTTGTGCGTTAGATATTGTGACAAGACTGTCATTATTGATTTTAAATCAATTTGTTCAATATTTTTAGACTTATGTTCTTTTGACGATACCAAATTCATCATAGAACTATTTACCGACACTGCACATTCTTTAATGTTTTTCATATCGTCGTTATATTCCAAGCACGGTAATATGGCTGTAAAAATTCCACTTGCATATGGCAAAACATTCGAGCCAAATATAACAACGAATTCACGAATCCATGTAATAGCAATAGACTAAAAATACAATTTATTATCTCGTTAAATGTAAACAACATAAAATTATTTTTTTCTTTAATTCACGTACCTTAATTAATTCATTTGGTGATTGCGCGTGTGTAATTAGAATATTGATTGTATCTTCCATTTTCACTGAACTCGAATCATTGCGAATCGATTTAAGAAATTGCGTCAATGTAGTTTCACACATTCTCTGTATTTCTTGGGTGTTATCCTCCAACATTGTGAATAGACCATCAATAATATCTGTTAAGTATATCACCATATTTATTTCGGGCACAGCATTAAGTATGGAAATCCAGGATATAACATATTGTCTCACAAAAGAATTTTTAACATAAATTCGTTCCCTTAGAAGAGGTATAAATGCTTCCAGATTAAATGTTTGCGTTGACTCCGTAACAATGTCTTTAAGCAAACGATCCAACAATTCACTGCCATCTTTGACCATTTGATCCGAATCGGCTACCAAACGTGAAAGTGCGGCAAACAAATCAGGAAATAGAGGTATAATTGAGGAACGTGCCACTTTGACAACATTGTAAAGTGATTCACAAGCAAAGTAGCGCACACGCAAATCTTGATCACTTAAGCAATTAAGTATGGGGGTGACCAATTCTTTTACATATTTCGACGAGTCCTTAAAAATCATTTTTATGAAAATATATAATAAAATATTGCCATGCCAATAAACTAACCTTTCCTAAACCTAAACTTGTTGCTGCCAAACCAATAAGTCCACCTTTTCTTTTATTGGCATCCCGAGATGAGGCAAAGTCATTGGACAGTACATCTATCAGTTTACGTACTTGAGCCGAGTTATTTTTTAAGTTAAATTCAGTAACCATTCTAAAGATATCATTAAATGTTATACAAACATATGTACCATAATACAATTATTAAAATTTTTAAAAATACTTTTCTATTTCTTGTGAAGCCAGTTTACGTTTGTCATAAACCTTATCGCCAAGTGCTTTCGCACAGGATTCACTTAACGGAGCATAAGGACTCTCCATTGCTTAGATTGTCTTATACAATTATACTTTTATAAGATTTTTGTTAAAATTTTGCAAAAAGAAATTTATCAAAAACCCATCAGCTATAGTTTTGTTTTTTCTTGTTTAGTCACTTTTTGCATGACACTAGACGTCAGCTGGTTGGCATTAGACATGCATATTAAAGGTTGTAGTTATGAAACTATTGTTCGGGAAGGATATCCAAGTTTATATATCATAATTTACGATTTTCACTTGTGTACAGGTACACAGCATCAATTCTGTGACGATAGTACACTTAAATAAATAAATCAGTGCACTTAAAATGAAAATTTAAATGTCGTAAAGCGATTCACAATGTTATAAGGCATATCATATAAAATTTTACCAACCTGAACGCAGGCATTCTGTAAATTTCAGTTTAATTGCGAATATAACATCATAATCCTCGAAAATCATGTCAACTTTTAATATTTTTTTGAAACCGCGCGACAAGTGCACGAAATTAATATACTTATAAATATTATATAAATGCTTAAAAAATTAATATAACAATCAATATAATAATCTTTAATTTTTTACCGTTTTATTAATATTTTTCTTTAATAAATCATTGAAAATATCGAGCCTTATTTTCGATTTTATCGTAAGCGACAAAAATTAATGTTCAGGAGAAGGTTTTTTTTAATATTCAAATATGTTTTTGTACGTAAATTGTCGCTTATGATAAAATTTCACAGCCTGTATCTTAAAAGTTATCAACAATTTTGGCATTTTGATAATTCTAAACTATGGGGGAAGGCCCATAAAATTTTAATTGCAATAAAAGTCTATTTTCGCTTGCGATAAAATCGAAAATAAGGCTCGATATGAAAACTACTTAGAAAATTTGAAGTCGTTTCATTCCGAATAAAATTTTCGTTTTCTACAGAATTTTCAGTTATCACTATTTCCGTTTTTAGGGTTCCGTACACCAAAGGTGAAAAGGAACCCTATTGTTTTCGCTACGCTGTCCGTCTGTCCGCCACATGGTATTTTCTCAGGAACCGTAAGAGCTACGGACCTGAAATTTGGATACAGTATGTAGAACCTTGGCCGCTACAACAACAAATACATGAGAATTAAAAATTAAAGGGTGTTCCAAAACGAGCAACGAAAAATGTTAAAATCCCATGTAATATACATACAATTGTATGAACATATGTATATTGAAACTTGAAATTTGTAGAATTAGTGTATTTTTATAGACTACAACAATTAACACTAAAATTAAAAAAAAAATTAAAATTAAAGGGTGGTCCATCAGTTAATGCAATTTTTACTATGTAATTTTGACAATTTGCTATATCTTGGAAACCGTAAGAGGCAAACAGTTGAAATTTTCAAAAACGGTAAAACTAAAGAAACCGAAAATTATTAAATCGCCAAACAAAAAAAAAAAAAATCTCCAAAAATTAAAAAAAAATCGCCAAAACGAAAAAAATCGCCAATTAAAAAAATTTTTAACACTAAAATAAATCGCCAAATTCGAAAAAATCGCCAAAATGAAAAAAACGCCAAAAATCGAAAAAAATCGCCAAAACGCGAAAATGTCGCCAAGACTAAAAAAAATTTTATATAAAAAAAATCGCAAAAATGAAAAAAAATCGCCAAAAATAAAAAAATCGCCAAAATGAAAAATGCCAAAAACCGAAAAAATCGCCAAAACAAGAAAATATAGTGTCAAAACTAAAAAAAAAGAGCCAAAACTTAAAAAAGTCGCCAAAACCGAAAAAACGCAAAAAATGCCAAAACAAAAAAACCGAAGACCCCAAAACCGAAAAAAATGCTAAAAATATATATTATATAGGATGAAGTTTGTATTAAATTACATACCTAGTGTTCGTGCGGAACCCTTCGTGCGCGAGTCAGAGTCGCACTTTACTGAATTTATTTTTTTTAGAATAAAATTCATTTATTGAGCATAAGAACTGATTATTTCGACTCGGTAAGCAATGAGCTAATGTTTTCTTTACAAAGTATTGAATCAATCAATATATGTACTGTTAAGTTATAATAAAATCAAATTAAATACTTAAAAGTTTAAATTGCAGCATACAATAAGTTAAATAAAAATCAACAATAATACATTTACACAATCAAAAACATTCGTCCTTTTGAAGGCAAAAAAAAAATAAAAAATCAAGAATAAAAAATATAAAAACTTTGTATAGAAAAAGAAACGTTTCGAATGTCCCATTTAATGCTTATGCACTCCTTTCAACAATTAAGTGATAGCTATCAACATCTTTGCACAATTTATTGAATTCTTCAACAAATTCTATAAGCTCAAGGTTTTTCTTAGGCTCTCTATGATGCCGTGTCTTCTTAGGAGCCTGTTCTGAACTACTATTAGATTCTTTACTATGCTGACGATTTTGATTTTCGTGTGAATCTTCATCTTCTGATTCATCGCTGTCCAAGTAAACCACATACTTATTTTCTCTTAAACGACGTTTCCTCTTATGCGGCCGAATATAAGTACGATGAGCTTCCTGAAAAGCAAATAGAATCAATACACTACTATTGTAAATGTTAACTTTTAATATTTTTATAACTGTCTAGGGGATTTTATACTACCAAGGGTTATGTTTTCATTAATTTTTCTAGTTTTTTTCTAAAAAACATATAATAGCATCTATTCATTTTACAAAACATCATAGAATAATATAAATAAATGAAAGAAAAGTTGCACAGCAAAATCTTTAAATAATAATTTTAAATTTATGTTTTTTTTGGTAAAATGCATGTTTTTTCCTATTTCCCATGAGTTGTGAGAACTAAAAGTATTTAGTATGTACTTACATTTTCGTTAAACGTAGTTTCTGGTTCTGTGTCTTTAAAAAGCTCGCCTACATCTGTATCGTCTCCAAACTTCGGTAGTTTTGTGTTTCTTAAATTCCGAATGTTCAATTGCCTTAAAGCATCTTTGCTTGTTGAGGGCTCCGGATGTATCATTGTAGAGCATAACATTTCTTTAATGCCTCTCTGTCTCATGCCATCTACTTTTGTAATATCATCATCGAATAGTGGCGTTGATTTCACTGGAGTTGTAATATATTTTTCAAGTTCGCTTTCTGCAGGTTTTAACCTTCGTAAATCGTGTAGTTTATCAATTATAGTTTGGTTTTGTTTGCCTATTGCCGTATAGTCTTCAGATTCGATGTTTTCCTGGCTAGTTTGGGAGAGATAATCTTCGAATCCAAATAGATCATCTTTAGGAACGGTTTCAGCGGTATTTGATGCGTCACTTTGTGCTTCAGCGCTAATTGCCTCAACACTCTGTTCTACTGATTTATCTAAATATTGGTGAAAATGATGCATTTCATTTGTATTTGTTGCTTTATTTGGATGTTTATAAGGGGGCAGTTGGATTACTTCTATGATATTAATCGTTTTCAGAGGACTACGACAATTGAGAGTTCTACGAGGATTTGGTAGTTGTCTCAAATTAAATATATTCTCGTTTTCGTTACAATTCTCAGATATGCCTTTATCAGGTGGCATATTTTCGGCGTTTGAGTCATTCGATGAAAATGATGATATTACAGATGGTTCAACCAGATTCGGTATTTGCGGATGTACATTTTCTACAGATTTTTCACTCATTATTGATGTTTTGTTTGGTGAACAATTTAGATATACTTTGGACTTCTCTTTTATTGGTGTTGATGGTATAAAATCACTGGAGAATGAAGGCAAGTTTCCAGAGCTTCTAGAGAAATTAAAAGTTTTAGGTAGATGAGCTTCTTCATTCACCCGCCATGGCGACGGCTTGGTTGCTGGTCTAGCAGGCGGCATTGAAATAGGAGATAAATCCGTTTCTAAGATAGTTTGAGGTGTCGGCATTCTCCTATTTTTTGGCGTACTAATAAGATTTATACTCTTCTTTGGCCATAGGGAGTCTTTTTTACCTTGAAGATTGGAGCGTCCAGCCTGATTTATCAACACCGATCTTGCTAAACGACTAAACGTTCCTTCCTGCTCACTTGCAAGATCTTTACTTTTATGATTGCTTTCTGCATTAGTTACAACATCTCCTGTTTGAATGGCAATATCGTCGATAGAGAATTCATCGTTATCGAAATGATCTTCGAAATCGCGATCTTCTTCAACGGGATCATCTTTATTTTCTTTTGTAAATGTAACTTTCTTTGTGTTATTTTTCAATTGTTTTTTATTTGTTTTATTTTTGTTTGATTTTTTTGCTTGGGGCTTTAAGGGTTTGAATTTCGGTTTGCCTTTGCCTTTGCAATTAGTAGCTACTCGAACTTTGCCTTGCTTTATCAGTTTCTCAATAATGTCAGCGGATGGATCAACATGTTTGGCGACATCCGAGTCTGAAGTTTGAGACTGTGATAAAAATTCATATATATTTTCCCGTCTTACTACTGTGGAACGTTTTGCATGAGAAATTCGTTTCTTTTGGGGTTTTAGACATTTCGAGTTTTTGGCAGGTAATTTCTCCAAAATATTTTCGGTGATATCTTTTTCACGATGAAAAAACTTATTGGTTTTATTTTTAATGATTAAACTTTTATTTCCTATTTCGTTGCTATTTTCATCAATTAAGTCATGCTTTTTACTTTTATTTTCTGGTGAATTCAAAAGAATTTCCTCCTCGTCATCTAGTGAATTAAGCAAATTTTCAATTTCGTCAGATTTATTTGCAAAATTTCGGATAGATTTGCTCGCGGTTTTACTTTCACAATTTGCATTTGCTTTATCTTCGTGTTCTTTACCATCTAACAAAATTGAATTTCGTGTCAATTGGAAGCATGCTACGGAATTTTCTGGTGTTTTAAATTGCGAGTCGCTCCTATTTTTTACATTTTGGTTTGGTCTCTTATTGTGTCTTTTCAAAGATAATTTTGATATTTGCTTAACGGCAGCTAATTCGTTACTTTTCTTTTCATCTCTATTGATTGTTTTACGTATTTCAGTATTTCGTTCATGATAAATAGAAGTTTCAACTTTTTCCATTTCTTTGTTATCTTGGATTTTTTTCAATGACTTTGTTAAACTTAACTTACGAAAATTTTTACGTTTATTATCGTCAATTACTGGCATTGAAATAGAATGGTTTGATGATACTGAATCATCTGAAAAAAAAGATAAGTAAATACATACTTTGTACACAAGTGTATAACTTTAACAAAAAATTTAACACATCGATACCCATAGTTTAGAATTATCAAAATAAATACTTCCTAAAGCCTACAAAATGCTTGTGTTTTCGTTTTTTTTTAAGAGAAGTAACATTCATGCAATTAATGCCTACTACTATAACTATGTGTTACCTTCTTTAGGACAGGGATAGTGATAGAGAAGACAGGCGGTGAAGGAAGAGACAGAGAAAAGCTTCATTCTTTTACAACTCTGCTTTTTTGCGCGTTATTAATAATGTATTGTTGCAGCGCCTCTGGTGTTAAATGAGGCGTATTAAATTTTGTAGAAGCTGTGGTTATTATCCATTTTATTGGTTATTTTACTTAGCCGATGATTCTGCTACACAACGAAGGAGGGCGCTCTGATGATCATTAGGATTAGTATCTGCTGAAGTCGGTATAGTTCAGTGACCAGTGACTATGCGTTCATCACTTGAACTTATTACAACAACTGATCCAAAGTGATACTAATGCACATCAGAAAAATACGTATTGTTGTTATTTAATGACTGCTGGATACAGGGATTGAACCCATGACCTTTGGTTTTGTAGTCAACGTGCTAACTATTTCAGCCAACGCCACCCTCAAGAGAAATTGCTCTGAATTTACTAACACGTACGTCTTTTGTAAGATCGAAAATAGAATATGCCTCTGTCATTTGGAGTCCTCATGTCTTCAATCTTGTCTCGCGAGTTGAGAGACTTCAACTCATCTTCATTAAATTTTTTTGCGCGTTTGCTTCCTTATTTATCTGGTGTTCCATATTAATCTGAATGTCTGTTTATTGGCGTACAAACATTGGAAAGGCGTAGAAAAATTCAATCAGCCGTGCTTGTATATAACATTATCAATGGCTATATCGATTGCCCAGACTTGCTTTTTCCTATATTGTTTTATATACCTCATAGAAATTTAAGGTTGGCTAAGCTGTTTGATGTACCTTGTAATAGCACTTTAACTAGTGCATTCACTCACTTAAATTAATCTTAATCTTCAAAAAGATGTGAAAACGTTTATCGAATTCAGCACTGATAAAACAGAGCTTACGCTTTAACTTACTTTTCAATGCAATAAAATAATTGTTAATTTTAATTAAATGTTACTTGCTAATTTTTATTTCTTACATATATTACTTTCCCTTTAATTTACCTTCTTCATTGTTCCTGGTTCTATTGAAGGCTGTTAGTTTTATCTACACTCTTTTATTAATTAGTTTACAAGTGAGGAGCTTGCGAACAAAACTACACTAGTCCCGTTAACCGTTTTTTACAACAGAGACAAATTAAAGACTAGTAAGGAAAATTCAGTTTTTCTTATTTTTTAAGGTATGGTCCAACTGGTTTTGAATGAAAATATTTCGTGACTTCACAGATGTTTACTTGGAGCCCGAAAAAAAATTAAAAAAAAAGCATTTACTGAGGACATTTCTAACTTTGTTTGCCAGCTCCTCAAGTTATTTTGTTATCATATTCTGTAAAGCCTATAGACACGGCATGTAAAAAATCACATGCGAATGCGACTCTGACGTAATTTTTTCCTATCCTTCCTATCCTAACCTACCCAAACGATTTTTATGAGACTTCAAACACGCCTTAGGATATTGCACTGCACTTGGTGTCGAAAAAATAATCTATGTATATAAAATTTTGTTTATACGTTTTAATTCAAGCAAGATTTTGATCTTAATTTTGTTCTTTAATTTTGATTGTCCAAATTGATCTTGTTTTTCTGGAAATATTTTTAAAACTTACCAAAATTTTTAGCCCTTATAGCGACATTGCTAGTGTTTATAATAGGTTCAATGGTTTCTGCTTTTACTGCAGCTGAAATTTTCGGTAATTTAACTACTATTCTTTTTGCATTATTAGTTGGCATGGAATTTGGATGACACTGTTGCTGATTGACCATTGTATCTTTCAAATTTGACACAATATTGTAAGACTTTTCGTCATATAATTTTTTATGTTTGGTGTCTGCTTCTAGTCCCCTTTTTTTTTCTTTAGATCTCGTCACTACATTAATATTTGGTTTAGACTTCTGGACGGATAGTTCATTACATTTAACTTCATTATTAAAAACTTCAGATTTTTGGTTAATATTACATTGTGCCGGCAATGTATTACACAAGAGAGACGAGTTACAAGTACGTCGTAATTTCACGAAACATGCTTTTGGTATATTTTCATCTTGGTTTTTATGTAAATTTCTTAGGGGTTGTCTTTTAGATTTATTGCAATCTTTAATGTTAACACGCAGTTTCTGTACTTTTCCATTCATGATTTTTTCAACTGGAGCTCTTTTCTGGTCTTTACCCATTGTACCAGTTTTATTTGTAACTTTTTTGGGCTTTGTCATTTTGCGTTTATATTCACAAATTATTATTGTGATATATTCTTACGTTTGTATAAAGTTTATTTTGTGTTTTTACACAATACAATTTTAACCGAGATAACAATTGCGCTCTATTATTTGTGTACAAAAATAAAAACCTATTAGAAAATATTTTTTTTCAGTCAAACAACCGCCATGTTGAATTTTTTAGTAAACCAGTACTGCCAAACAGTATTCTTAAAATCGCTCACATGCGGTTGTAATCATAGTGTGGTATTTCTTCTGTTGTCTGGCATTTCTTGTGGTGACATTTTCAGAATGGTTGCAAGGAGTGTTCACATTATGCTTTTGCCAATCCTACACAACGAAATACAGTTCACTCGGGAAAACGTCAGCACTAGTTTACGTCAACATTCCAAAACGTCAACCCTTAATTTTTTATATTGTCTACTCTAAAACGTCAACCAAACAACCAAACCACAAAGCTCTAAAACGTCAACTTTAAATAAATCAAAATTTTGAATTAAACAACAGTTAAAATACACAGTTTTGATCATGCACACACATTTATTTTATGAAATTAGTTTAGAATTTGGGTATTCCCCTTATAAGTATGTAATAGAAAAGAAACTGGATCTCTATGTGTTATCTTTTTTATGTTCAGTTGCATTTTTGTTCTTTTTCTTGTATTTGTTTATGTTTCGTTTTAGTTTAAAGTCAACAAAAACGTTTTAAAGCACACTATCAATATGTTTTTATTAAAAGTTTCTACATTCATAAACGTCAACAATTTGTTAAACATCAACACTCGCGGTTTTAATTAGTTGACCTTTTCCCGAGCGCACTGTATATCGAAAATGAAAATATTACAAACTATTGCGATATCACAAAATATTACAATTTGTATTCGGCATGAAGAACAGTCCTAGCTCATCGTAATAAGATTTTAAGAGTAGTATTCCTGTAGTATTCATGACCTAATCGTTGCTTTCGATAACGAGCTGATTAGATCACGTTTTTTTCAGCTTAAGATTATGGCATTCGCTATCTAACAATGCAATAATATGGTTCGATATCAAATGCCATAATCTCAAACTGAAAAAACGTGATCGAATAGCCTCGTTATCGAAAGCGACGATTAGACCCTTCATTTTGTCTTTTTTACTGCTTTGCCACATGAAATTTTTTAGAGAAAATCGATGTTTATTTAGTTCATTTGTTTTATAAAAATTCACAATATAATTTTATGTAAAAATGTAAACTACTTTTGACACTTTGAAAATGAAAACAACAAACTATCAGGAGGATTGCACAGACATAAATCATTGTAAACTCTTATACTTAAATATGTTTAAATGAATAGAATAAGTAATAAATAGATGTTTTTCAAGTACTCTTACTTGTTCATGACATACACATATGTGTGTCAAATAAGCCTTCAAGCGCCCCACCCACTTGCAATACAATTGTGTAATTTTTCGTATTCTACAATAATATATGTATCCAATGTGTATGTCAATATATTGGCAAATCCTCGGTTGGTTTCTAATTTGATGTATGGAGCATTTTAAAAAAATTTAGTTATTAATTGATTATATATGAATAATATATTCTCTTCCCAAATTCGTTATCAGTTTTCCGATATCGGCAATCGACAATTTTTGTGTTATGTGGCACATTTCCCACGTAAAAGTATTAATATTATTATTCGCATCTGTTATAATTTTTCGTATTTTACCATAATATATCCAATGTGTATGTCATATCACAAAACATACAGAAGTGTCACGAGACGGAAGATACGGATATTTTTCTGTTTGTCTCGTTTTCCCTCAAATTTTGTCGTCGTTTTTGTTTTGCTACGTCTTTCTAGTGCAATAAATTTTTATTAGCTGTGTTAATTGGTAAGCAGTAATACACTACAGTATCAAATACACTATGCTTTTTTCTTTCTTCCATGAATTTTAACAAAAACCTGATTGGAGCTTTTTTACCTGTCACTTTCTTCACTTCTGTGTATTCTGTGGTCATATTCGAAGGTGGCACAATATATTGGCAAATCCTCGGTTGGTTTCTGGTTTGATGTATGGAGCATTTAAAAAAAATTTAGTTATTAAATTTAGTTATTAATTATTAACATTATTATTCGCATCTGTTATAAAGCATATCAATGCATATTCTATCCAAAGAACGTGAATCAAAGCAAAGTACAAAAATTTAATTATTGTGTTATGTGTTAATCAAATGAATTGATATTTATTTTTTATTAATAAAACTTCTTTTATTAAATATATTCAAATTTCTTTCATTGTTTTTTTATGAAAGTCATGTTTTATGAATAAAACTGATATTTTCACCTTTTATTTCTACTTAAATACTATATACAGTAATTTAACCTACTTGATGAAGTAGTGAACAATATTGTTTCTATGATTGTGAAATGCGTTGACAAAGATTTTTGTCATTTTCTCTTTAAGTCCTAATAACTTTTCATGTTGGATGTAAAAAGTTTATCAACTTTACCCAATAAGCAATTTTGCTTGAAATCAAGTGTAAAACAAGTGTTATTCAAGCCACACAATCAATTGTCAAGGGTTGAATTGTGCTTGATTCACACTTTAATTCAATAGCATTCATTCTCCAGTGAAAAGGGAACTTGAACTCAATGCAAACAATTCAGTTGTAGTACAGTTTAATTCAAGCCTTGAATTATACTGTAATTCAACCTTGTATTACAATTGAATTCAATAGCCCATTCAGGCTGACACGAAATTAAGTAATTTCAAGCTCAAATTATGAACGAAATGAAAGGTGTTTATGCAGGTACTGAATGACATTTGAGTTGATTTCGCAAACATCTTATTCACTGCGGCAGACATTGAAGTACTTTTTTCAGTTGAATAAATTCTTTGTTACACTTATACACATTTTTCTTTAAAAAATTTTCATAAGTTTAATAATTTTCAATCTTTTTTTTTAATTTAATATTGAATGTTAAAATTTTTATTGTTGTTTCTCATAGTTGTAAATTTACTCATGTTTGAAAATAAGTAGTTTTAGTACAAAAACAGAGTTGTATATTGTAATTTCTTATTAATTTCATCGAAATTAAGTAAAGTAAGTTAATTTGGAAAATGTCAAAATGTATGGGAAATTACTTAATTTGAACTTGATTTCGACCGAAATCACGAAATTGCTTAATTTGGCGCCAGCCTGAATGGGCTACAAGTGTATTTCAAGCTGCAAAAACAAGGCTTTTAAAATGGAAAGCAAAATGCAATTCCTTTGTTTTCTAATAATTATTTCCTTCACATCTGCCTTCGCTATTGTTTTCACGTTTTACTCACCTTTGTTTTCCAAATTCACTTTTATTTATTTGTTTTTGATATATTCACCACAATTTCAGTTTTAATAATAATAAATAAATTACGTATTTGACAAGGTTTGAGCATATATGTATGTTGTTTGATTTTTTATTTAAAAATATTTTCAAACTTGAAAATTACTTGAAAAAATGCTTGAATTCAACTTTGTTTCCAGTTCAATTTCAAGTGCTTGAATTAAAATTTTTTGAGTGCTTATTGAGTAAAGCAGCTCATACACGATTCAATTCAATTTTCAATTGATCGGTTGTTGTCCAAATCAAAGCGTGTATGGCTTTTTCAATTGATTTATTTGACAGTTGTCAAGTTGGTTGAATTAAAATCAAAAGATTTTGATTTTTCATGTTGACTAATAAATCTTTCAATTAGATTGTACTGTGTGTGTTCGAGTCTCTTGATTAGCTGTCAAAATTTATGTTTGCAGATTTATTTTGTATAGAAAAAGTTATGTATTTTTAAAGTTGTATTTAATTTCAAATAAAAAATATAAAAATTAATGAATCAATGCAATAGAAGTTTTAAATTTTTAATGTGAAGAAAATATAAATTTGAAAGTTGAATGAAAATCTTTTAATTCAGTTTATGAATTCAATTGAAAGACTCAATTCAAAATTGAATTGAAACGTGTATGGGGCGCTTAAATTTGAATAAAAAACATATGCATCTATTACTTTTATTATTAAACAAAAATTTTATCGTGTATTTTTATAAAACTAATGAACTAAACATTCTTCATCGATATCCTCGACAAAACATTTTTGTAATACATATACATCAAACCAGTAACCAACCGACGATTGATCTAGTGGAAAAGAGTTTACCTTATTGATCAGCCTTGAAATTTACATGATGCATGTTTAATTTACATGCGTTCGCTAACACAATGTACAACTCTGTAAAGTATAACATAACATTCCTCGCGCCTCTTTTCTGCTAATTATCTTATTTTTGCTGGTCTAAAAATACAATATTCTTGAAAAATACATAAAGCTTGGATAAATGACAAGTAATATAGTGTTAAAAAAAATATAATTGAACAAGTGTGTTTTGGAAAATTTATTAAAAAAATACGAATAAATAATGAATAACAAATTTGTCAAATCCAAGGAAAACAACGAAAATTTGTGCCCTGTAACAAGGTGAGTATTCTAAATGGGTAATTAAAATAATGAAGCCGTAAAGTGAGATTTGTGTAAATGTTAAATCATACAATAAACAAATTATATTTTGTTTATAAAATTACGTGCAAAATATATGAAATGCGTAGTTTTTTTATTTTACGGGACTTGTGAAATTCTCTTTGAAACGTGTCAATATAAGAGATATTTTTGCAGTTTTTTTTAAAGAGATGTCAAATAGACGCTATTATCCATATGTGTTGTCAATCAAAAATAAAAAACACGTGAAATAAATCGTTGGTCACAAGTAGAAAAGCCCAACTAAAATAACTGTAACTTTACAGGGGAAGAAGGTAAAAACATAACAATAAACAGTACAAGTGCTTGTTCAACTGATATGTAAAACTGCTTGTAAAAGCGTTATTTTTTACACTATTGCAAATAAATTTTTGCAACGAGGTGTATTTGTGTGAAATATAAGCCCAATTCACAATCTTGTGCAAATGGTCTTGCATCGTTGCATGTGCAAAATGGTATAGTATATTGCTACTCACCACTAAGAATTGTTAAGTGGTGAGTAGAATATACTACACAATTTTGCACATGCAACGATGCAAGACCATTCACAAGATTGTGAATTGGGCTATACTGGAATCACTGAAAAACTCAATTTCGTGAAAATATGGTGTCATGTGCCACGCAAACGTAAAAAAAGCGTAACCACTAATTACCAATGAAAAACAGTTTGATTCAGACACGTATTTATTAACTTAAACGGTTTCATAGATAACAATTTTATAGAATCAAACATGATTGGAAACTGTTTAAATCAATAAATATATGTCTGAATCAAACAGTTTTTCATAAGTAATTAGTTGGTTACGTTTTTTTGGACAAATGACACACAAGAAATGCCAGATGTAAACTCAGCCTTAGGATCTTTGTACTTGTGACCATCGAAATGTCCCTTGTTTGAATTTTTCAATTTATGTGGGCTTCCAAAAACTTTGAATACGATATTGAAACTATTTAATATTAAGAAACATATATTTTTACTTTGCGAATATACATTTAACGTTTTAATAAACGGCTTTGTTGATTTTCAAATTTTATTTCTGCCGGTATACCATTATAAATACATAGGTATAGGTATAAAGTTGAAAACTGTCATAAGCCATTCAAACAATTTACATCCTAAATATTCAAATTTAACTTAAATTTGTAACGCGCTTTTTCAATTATCGGAGTTCGAGTATTTCGGTCTTGATATCGTCTAGATTAAAGAAAATGTTACGGTAGTCTAGTTCAAAAACGTCGTATTAGTCGGATCATATCGGGAAAAATAAAGATTTTCTTAAATTTATCGTAATTTGTTATTATTATCAAATAAAATCAATCAGGTACATATATGACGGAAAACTATCGTTTTCAAAACGATTGCTTTGAAATTGAAAAGGTGTGATAAATTCCAATAGATTTTGAGTATCATATTTTAGCCAATCTCAAACTTCTGACGTCTAAATAGAACACTAAAAGATAAAATTTAAACCATATAATACGGCTGTGAAAAGAAATTTATCAAAAAATTTTGAAAAAACCACTAAAAACAAATTTTAAAATTATTGACAAAACGACTATAGCAAACACATCAAACCTTTTATCGTTTTCAAATTGATTTTAAGTCTAAATCGTTTTTCATCACATACCTGAATGAGTTTAAAAAAGTTTTTAGTTGATGGTGCATTTAGTTCTCAAAAATATATTGAAATTTATTATAGAGGAGTTAACTTAAATTAGCTCAATAAATTAAAGCTATATTTTCATTATAATATATTACCATATTAAATTTTTTACTATGATAATTAATACATAATATGCTAAGAGAATTGGGAAGATTTTATTTGGTTTTGTGTTTGATTGTTTTAAACGTTTATGTTTTTGTACAAAAAATTGTTTGAACGCAGTTTTTCGATGTACAATATCTTCCTACGTCCTAGAGAGTTAGTTTTACTGTTTATAAAAATAAAATTTATTTGTAGACGTAAACAGCAACCTACTATAAGTAGGATGTATTTGTAGTGTGAAAAACTTTATAATTTTTTTTAATCTTGTATATAAATACGGCACACTTTTGTTTGTTGTACACTTTTAAGTACCTTATCGTCCACGAACATTGGTGAAACATATATAGTTTAAAAGGTATTTTTGTGTAGATGTGCACAATATAAATGTTTTTTCAAAATTATTAGAATAAAAGTGCTAAAAAACATATGCTTACATACGTGTCAACTAGTCTAATTTACATCACCAGAATATCCTAGTAGTTTTAAGTTTTATTACATCGTGCCATAATCGCAAAAATAGCTTAAGCGAAAAATTCAAATTTTCAAATTTCAATTTTTGACTTAAACCCATCATTTGCGATCGTAAATAGTGGATTTTTGTCAAAAAAAAAAAAAAAAAAAAAAAAAAAAAAAAAAAAAAAATGAAGTCCAAAAAATGTGTCGCTTTAACTATTTTAGTGGTTATGGCTCGACATGTTGTTTGTGTTTTAAAAAATGGTGCTCCATTCGTATGTAAATACATATTTTGCTTTCGCAGTGTTTGTTAAGCACTTAAATCAATTTTTAGTTGCATTAAAATCTGAGCCCTAGTAATAAATAAAGAAAAAATGTTTTTATAATTACTAAAAATTTCCTGCATAGCGTACGCTTAAAAATTAATGAACAACCGCAGTTTTATATGAAAACTTCTGAGGTCTATAACTCGGTCAATATGGGTTTCGAAGATTTTTCTACATAACAGTTTTTTTCTGAGAATTAAATTTTCAATAATTATCTATCTATCTATCATAATTACCTACGCCTTTGTTTTTCAATTGCATATGAAAGCAATATAACAATTGCAAAAAAATCGTAACTAAAACGCTACATTTTTCATTAAGTCGATAACACAGTAATAGAATAACAAAACCAAAAAATGGAATGTCAATTTTTGTAATTTGCTGCATTTTAACTATGGGAAGGAACTATTTGTTAAAATATATCAGTTAAAGTGTTTAGTAATAAACTAATAAAAGTTAAAGTATTTATTTGGCGAAATTGATTGTTAATGTACAAAAACATATACATAAGTAGGTTCGAAAAATTAATGACATGTATAAACGTATCCTTCAAACATAAATAACATGCACGCCGCTTGTTGATTTCTTAATTGTTAGTTTTTTTAAGTTAATTATTTGTGGGTTCATTTGATTATATACATACATATGTTTGTAGATATGTTATCGTTTGTCGTTGTGTAAGATTATTGTAATTTGCAAGCGGTTTTTAAGGAAATACTGCTGATTTTAATTAAATTAAAAGGTTTATGACCCCAAATAATTGTTTATTTTTTGGGTCATTTAAATTCAAGTCTATTGTTGCATTTGTATTGTTGTTTTAAATGGGCGTAGGTTGTGTAAATTTGTTGGTGTAATGTTTGCATGTCAATGCTTTGTTTATGTTTATATGAATACATTGTGTACATATGTACATGCATATGTATGTAAAATATGTACATAGAATAGAAGCTTGCATGGGCAATTGTTAATGAGGTACCGCATCTTTAATAGGTATACGTTTGTTTAAATTTATTATATATCCTACACTAAGCATTCGTTTCATACTTGTTGAAAAAATTTAAATTAAGATATAGAAAAATAAATTAAATTTAGAATATACCGAGCCTTATTTTCAATTTAATCATAAGCGGCAAAAATGGAAGTATTCAAGGGAAGGTTTTTTTTTAAATATTAAAATACATAGATATGTGCATACATACATATATATGTATGTCGCTTCAATTACATGACATAAATTAATTCATACACATACAATAATGTATGCAGATTTTATCTATAATGCGTATAAACTTTTCTATTTTTCACAGAAAGCGTTTATCCAGTAAGAGTTTGAAACAAACTCCATCTGGGAAATTTGTTAAACTAGATACAACTTCATCGCCTTCGACTTTAACTAACGAATATTTAGAAGAAATGGGTATTGGTATGCTAGATTCAGAAGAAAGTTCTTCATCGTTAACATCGGTCATGGCTACAGTTAATGCTGATGAAAATTCAAATGAGGCAACACCCAATTTAGATGCGCCAAAATTTTCCCATCAACAAAAACAATTTTATCGAAATATAGATACATCACTTTTGGATGCTACAACAGACAATGCCAGTAATCACAGTTTCTTAGACCACAGCGATACACAGAGCAAAATGTCTATTACAAACAACAGTTCAATTAACGGTCAACAACAACAAAAATTCAATATAAACAATAATTCGAATTCATCGTCATCATTTGATATATTTACCGAAGAACAATTACAACAGCAGCAAATAATACACAAAATAAAAACAACAGGAATGGAGAAATTTCAATTATCCCATAATGCAGGATCTGTGCTGGCTGCAGTAGGACTACAACAAAAAAAGACTGCCATATTAGGGATTGGAGCACCTAATTTAAATGGAATTAATCATAATTCACATTCTCCATTGAGTGGGGGAAAAAATACCAGAAGTCCGTTGGCAACGGTATCTTGCAATAGTTTTCTAAGAAATACTCAACAACAGCAAAACCAACAAATGCAGCAGCAAGTAAGTATTATTTTCCATTGGTCATTAAAAAGTTCTGAATTATACGCATATTGTTATACCACCATTTCAGTCATAATATTTAAAAAAAAAATATTTTTTCTATAACAAATATATATATATATATAAGTATTAAAGGCATTATTCAGAAAAAAATAATTTTAAGTTTGCAAAACACATTTTGTTTTGCAAGCCAAAATTAATTTTTCTGAATACGGCAGTAAAAATTATACATATCTTTATGTATTTAGTTAATATTTGAACATTACAAGAGAAGGAGACAATTTCCTTGATAAATAATCATATCTGTAGGTATCTTTATAATTTGGAAATCTATCGATTTCGAAATATGCGATTTCACAAAACTAATAATAACTAAATAGGTGTTCTTTAAATCACACAATACAGGAAAATCCAATTTAAGTTCGAACAAAATCCGTTCTGTGGATAACTCATCTTTAAATTGATTTTTTTTTTGTTTTTTGAAATCGACACGCTTGGAAAGAATCAAATCAAATCCCTATTATACTATGGAAGTAAATTTGTATTCAGCAAGTTACTTTGTAGGGTAATTGGTCGAAAAAGGGTTTTTATATTACTATGAAGTAGAGAAATAAATAAACGGAAGAGCAATATAATTTCGCTTCCGGACGGAAATAAATCTGTGACATGGCTCATAATATCATATATTTAGAAACTGAAGCATTTTTTTTTATTATTTTCTTCTCAGATTACATTTAATAATTCTTTGCCACAAAGATCTCAATCTCCGTCAATGTTACCATCCACCAGTCAACAGGCAGCAGTTTTAAAGCACCAGCAGCAGCAATTGCAAAAACAATATATTCAACAACAGTATCAATTAGTTCAACAACAACAGCAACAACAACATCAGTTGCAGCCACGTTTTGTTCCTAATGAAAAATTTTTTCTATTTCGAAATCAAACAATGCGTGAACGTAATCCAGATGGTAGAGACCACTTTAGCATCTTGTCAGATGAAATTATTCTGCAAATTTTCAAATGGCTTCCCAAGAAAGCTCTTTTGCGCTGCGGCTACGTGTGTCATCTATTTAATCGGTGTGCTAGCGATGAATCTTTATGGACACGACTTGATTTGGGTGGCAGATCTATAAAACCGGGTGCAATGGAGAATATTTTAAAACGTGGTATTGTTATTCTACGATTGGCTCAGGCAGAGGTAAGTTCATATGTATGTAGAATATGTAAATTTAATTATTCGGTTCTTAAAACTCCACACTACCTACAAATTAGTTTTAACAAAAATAAAATAATTAAATAAGTAAAAAAAAGAAAATAACTTTCAATTTAAATGTAATGTAATGGGCACCGTCCTAAATTAAATCATTATGATACATGTCAGGTGATTAAAATTGTTTTTAAGCTAAAAATATAAATCATTTTTGGGGAAAAAAACAAAATCATTTTGAAGAGACATCAGTGCAGAATATTCTCAAATTAGTCACATTAAAATATTGCTTCTGGTTTCCGGAAAACAACTTCAGTTTTAATCATATGCGAATGCCTTGTTGGCTTTAAGCAAGTTTATTTAAAACGAAATCTTTTTCAAAATCAAACTTAGCACCAATTATACGTAGGTCTTATTTAGAGCTATAAGTTACGATTATTGTTAACATAAAAATCCGTTTTATTTTTTACTTTTTTACTTTAAATGAGTACCCCGGTCACGTTCTACATCATGGAAATGCTCATATGTTTTTTGAAAGCTTTTGGAAAAGTAGTATATTTTTTAATTCGATTTTATTAATAATTTTGTTACGTAATTATGAGCACTTTTCGAAAGCTTTAAAAATATTTTTCAAGTTATGTAAATATGTATGCATAACAAATGGAAGTTGTAATATTATTTAAAGCAATAATATTTTGGTATTCATGTTTTTTTTATTCAGCTTAATCATCCAATTTTTGAGCAACGCTTTCTGGAGGATGAGCCAAGCTTTGAATCTAAGCTTCAATATTTGGATTTAAGTATGGTGTCAATAACCAAACCGTCACTAAAAATGCTATTAATGCGTTGTCGACAATTGAAAAAACTTAGTTTGGAACATGTTGCCCTCAACGATGAAATATGCAATGAAATAGCTAAAAATACTAGTCTTGAAGCATTAAATTTGGCCATGTGTACTGGCCTGGAAGCTTGGAGCGTAAGAAAAATGATGGAAACTTTGACACAGTTAAATAGTTTAAATATTTCGTGGACTAATTTATCGGTAGACGCAGTTACATCATTGGTAACTAATATTACGCCAAATTTAATGCGTTTAAATGTGGCAGGCTGTCGTAAAACCATGTTTGATTCACGTAAGTTATTATTAACGATAATAAAGTAATTAAAAAAAAAAAATAACTAGATTGTAAACAAAATTTTAGATCTTTCAAGTTTAGCTAAACGTTGTCATCAACTGCTGGAGTTAGATTTGTCAGATTGCACAGGTCTGACTGGGAATGCTATAACCATAATCTGTACATTCAAAATGCTTGAGTATTTATCTTTGTCCAGGTGTTATTTAATACCAGCAACAGCATATATGTAAGTTATAATTCTTCAAAATATTTAAATATTTGTATGGAAAAAATGTGTTATTGTTTTACAGAGAATTGCGCAACATGGATACTCTCACGTATTTAGATATTTTTGGGATGCTAACTGATTCGGCTT
Source organism: Tachina grossa (assembly GCA_949987645.1). Lineage (NCBI taxonomy): Eukaryota > Metazoa > Arthropoda > Insecta > Diptera > Tachinidae > Tachina > Tachina grossa. The sequence goes on from OX465274.1 coordinate 185,774,561, forward strand.
TGGAGATGTTAGAACGAACATTCTCTAAAATCAGCATCAATAAATTTATTCATAGTTCAGTGGCTCGTCCTACGGTAGGCACAAGGCGCACATCAATTTGGGGCCTACGTACACGGGATTAATTTTATTTTAAATTTCTTTGCTAGTTTCGCTTCCTTCCACTTACCGCTACATTATTTTCAAATTGGCTTTTTTAATTATGCAGACAATTGTTTTTATACATACATATATATTATTTAATTGTTAAATATAGGCTTTCCTTCTCCTTATGTCTTTTTTATTTAGAAATATTTTTAGAAATATGCAATGAAAACTTATTTTTATTCTAAGTTTTGAAATATAGTTTTCTATGATGAAAATATTGGAACATTTTAAAATTTGTTTAGGTCTAAATTAAATCAAATTTTATTTGGGAATGAAATCAAATTTTAGTTTTTAAATATTGTGTATATAAATAATAATAAAATGATCAAAAAATGTTTTAAAAGTGCTTATTTATTTTTGGAACAAAATGGAGAAAATTGTAAAGTTAAATAACACAAATTAAAAATTTTAAAAACCCCCGCTATATCCAGAAAAGATGTGATATCTTCTAAACGGCTGGGCCGATTTAAGAACAGAGCTAAGAACACTTGATCAAGTCACCTTTCAAACAGCAAAAACTAAATCCGTCCAGCCGTTTTGGTCTGTACGTGGACTCGTACAGACACACGGATACACAGACCCACACTACAAACTTAAAAAAACCAATTTTTTTGGTCGGGGGTCAAAAATAGAATAACAAATTCTTGGTCTATTCATATTTTTCGAGATATGGATAGGCTTCTGAAATATATTATTATATACGATTGCTGAATGCGAAAGTGAACAAAGTGGATTCAATGATGACTGCATTAATTCGTGCGTTTTAGGAATGTGTTGTGAGTCGTTTTGTTTGCTAAACTAAACAAGCTAAACTGGATGGTAGCAAAATCAGATATGAACTGGAAACGTGAAAACTCACTTGAATGAAAATGATTGCTTTTTGACCAAAATACACAAATTGTGCGCTTTTGTCCTAATTCTTTCAAATATGACATATCGTCGGCTTAAAGTGTAAACCTACTATTTAAATCCACTTTTTATAACATGACATTTTACTGCCGTTCGAAAGAGAAAAAGACGCCTCATCGACTTCCTAAAATATTTATTTTAATTTGAAGCTCTATATGTCTTTATGAAAATTACGGCCGTATGTATAAGAAAAAACTAGCAAGAAGTTAGCATAAATGACAAAATTGAATATGATCTTAAGTAGTTTTGCCATACAATTTTACATTAAAAATAACGCTAGGACTTATTAGTGGGTCAAAAAAAACTACATTATGAGCCGATTTTTAATGTCAAATTGTATGGAGGAACTCGTTAGTACCTAGTTCAATGTCGTTACTTATTCTTCATGCCATTTTTTGGTTATTCATAGGGCTTTTAATGTATTACGCTAATTTCTTACATAATGTCCACACCTGATGAATTTATATCATGATGAATGTCAAATCATGATGAAAATTCATCACGTATAGACTCAATTTATTAATATTATGGTAGCGTTATGATATAATCATCACAGCTCACGGCCTGATGAATTCATCTTGATATCAAATGTATCATTTTATGTGTTATTGTGCATTTAACGTTTATTTATTAAACAATTTTCGTTTAAAAAATGCTACACAGCATTTTTGGTGACCAAAAAATTAAACAACACTCAAATTACATATTTTTTGCAAGTATTTTTCAAATATTTGTTTGATTCATCGTAATATAAAATCATCAATGTCTATACCTTTGTGTTGATATTAATGAAAAAATAAATTCAGTAAAGTGCAACTCTGACTCGCGCACGAAGGGTTCCGTACGAACACTAGATATGTAATTTAATACAAACTTCATCCTATATAATATATAGTTTTGGCATTTTTTTCGTTTTTGGGGTCTTTTCGGTTTTTTTGTTTTGGCGTTTTTTGCGTTTTTTCGGTTTTCGCGATTTTTTTAAGTTTTGGCTCTTTTTTTAGTTTTGACACTTTATTTTCTTGTTTTGCCGATTTTTTCGGTTTTTGGCGTTTTTTCATTTTGGCGATTTTTTTTATTTTTGGCGATTTTTTTCATATTTGCGATTTTTTTATATAAAATTTTTTTTTAGTTTTGGCGACATTTTCGCGTTTTGGCGATTTTTTTAGATTTTTGGAGTTTTTTTCATTTTGGCGTTTTTTTTTCATTTTGGCGATTTTTTCGAATTTGGTGATTTATTTTAGTGTTAGAATTTTTTTTTTATTTGGCGATTTTTTCGTTTTGGCGATTTTTTTTTTAATTTTTGGCGATTTCTTTTTTTTTTTTTTTGGTTTGGCGATTTTATAATTTTCGGTTTTTTTTAGTTTTACCGTTTATGAAAATTTCAAGTGGTTGCCTCTTACGGTTTCCAAGATATAGCAAATTGTCAAAATTACATAGTCAAAATTGCATTAACTGATGGACCACCCTTTAATTTAATTTTTTTTTTTAATTTTAGTGTTAATTGTTGTAGTCTGTATAAAAATACACTAACACAGGATTCAGACGATGAAATTTATGACGTCTATTTTTCTTGATTCCCTTTTGAAGTTTCTACCAAAAATTATTTGCGTTCATACGATGATTATTTTTACATGTCTAATTTTTTTTTATTGATTTTGATTTTTATTGATTTTATTGTTTATACACACATTTGCAGTATATACCCTGTCGGAGAATGTGTTGCTGACTACAAAAATAGTTAACTTATAGTTAACTTTTCTTAGACTGACTAAAATCTAATAAACAATATTAAATAAACAAATTTATTCTCAGCTACTTTGAAACTCATTTCAGGTTTATATTAACATTTTGCTGTTGTTATTTTAGATGGTACCTTAGCCGAGTGGTAGCGCGTTGAGTACACAACGTGTGATGATACATGTTCGAACACCGGAAAATTTTTTTTAACTTACTGACTACCAGGTGATTTAAAAAAGTCAACTTTAAGTTAGCTGAAAGTAGTGCAGAGTGAGACAATTGACTACCGCCTAGGACATCGCAATGTTAAAATAGTCAGTTGATTACATTAAAAGTAATCCAAAGTCAGTACTATTTGTGAAATAGTTAGCTTAATGTTAACCGAATTTCCGTCAGGGTGTGAAAAAAAACCATAGAAAACAGAAATCGAGTAATTTTTTCTACCCCTCTTTCTTCTCTACCCCGTTCGCTATCAAACCAAAAATGACGTCGAAAAATAGACTTCATAAAAGTCTTCGTGTGAATTAGGTGTAATTTTACAAATTTCAAGTTTCAATATACATATGTTCATACAATTGTATGTATATTACATGGGATTTTAAAATTTTTCGTTACTCGTTTTGGAACACTCTTTAATTTTTAATTCTCATGTATTTGTTGTTGTAGCGGCCAAGGTTCTACATACTCTGTACAAATTTCAGGTCCGTAGCTCTTACGGTTCCTGAGAAAATACCGTGTGACGGACAGCGTAGCGAAAACAATAGGGTTCCTTTTCACCTTTGGTGTACGGAACCCTAATTACAGTTTTTCTGCCGGCGTCATATTACGAGGTCTGATATAAAATCATCAGGTATGGACACTATGTTAAGCTTTGTACAGAAACCGTTAACTGTATTTTGTCTCCTGTAAAATTTGCTGGAAGTGAGTTAGCAGGTTTACACTCTAAACCGACGATATATCTACATAGGTTGTGAATGACACATATATACATGTATGTATATACGCGATCAATTGAAAATGGTAATGATAATTTTTGCAATTGCTGAGTACACCTGGCATTTTGTGAAATCGCAATAGGGTGTACTATTGCACGCACTAATTTTGGTTGTCTGATATTCAATCCAACTTTCACGTTGTTATTGCCCTTTACGACTTAAATAACAGTTACAAACTATCGTCCTGTGGCATAATATTTTCAAGTAAAAATTAATTATGAAAGTTGGGTTCACTCTCAGACGACTAAACTGAGTTAAACGAATAACTGCGGTTTACATAATTTTTGATTTTGTTCTCCATATAAATACACGAACGAAAGTTCTTGTTAATTATTTTCAAATCGGCAGTAAGGCAGAAAGTTTGCCAGCTATTAGATTTTTATTAGAGTTTATTGAATTTGATACGTTTCAGTTATTTGTTTAATTTTTTAGATTTTCTGCAGCCTGACCTTTAAAAGGTAATTTAAAACATTTGAGGCCTTATTCAGAAAAAATTATTTAGATTTACAAAACGTTTAACAATCGAATTTCAATACCAAATTTGTTTTGTAAACCAAAAGTATTTTTTCCGAATACGGCAGTTGGGATTTATTATATAAATTGTATTTATTTATAATTTTTGTTATTGTTAAATATATTACAAAGTCTTTAAATTCATTATTTTGATTTTGTCTTTAATTGAAAAAATCTATTATGAATTTATTTTTTTAAGATTTTATTATTTTGAATGTAACTACTTAAATGTGTAAGGGTTTTCATTATTTTTTTTCTTTTTTTTTGTATTTATTAAAAAATGGTTTCATAATTACATTCCTAAGTAGATAGTAAGTAATATAAATAAATACCATAAGTGTTTATATATTCTTTATAAATACTAAACTCAATTTCGTTTTTCTTAAACTGATCTATTTTTTTTAATACTGGGACAGAAAGCTTATTTATTTACATATTGGAGCGAAGTATTCACCCTTATTCTATTCTATTCGTCATGGACGTCACTTTAACACAATACCAAAAAATTGGTGCTTGTTTACTCGCTCTCGAGAAAAATTTTGTGCTACTGACTATCTCCGTTCCCTATGGTCTAGACAATATTATAAAACTGTCAACAGGAGTCAGTTGTTTTCGTCAGAGGGTGCACAAGCATCAATTTTTTGGTATTGTTTTAAAGTGACGTCGATGTCGACAACTGGAATAAGGGTGATTGAAAGGAAACATTATTGATTAAAGTTCAAAAATTAAAAAAAAAATAATAATATGTACTCTAAATATGAGTTTACAGCATAATAATATTTTTAATTTTGCTTGTACAGGCCACACCACGCAAGTTGTTCACGCAAAGTTTACTTTGCAAAGCAAACTTTGCGTGTGTAAAAGCCATCGAACAAGTCTGGAAAAATAAACATATATATATGTACACAACGCTACCTTAATATAGAAAGGCCCTAACTCATTATATTTTTTTAAATCGAGATTTTTCCATTTTTCGTTACATTAGATGTTCGTTCTTCTATCGAAATATACAAAAAACTCGAAATGAAAAAAATAATGAGTTAGGGCCTTTCTATATTAAAGTAGCGATATGTATGTATGTGTACATGTGAATATGTACATACATATCGTTATCTTACTATAGAAAGGCCATAACTCATTATATTTTGGGAATCGAGTTTTTTGTTTATTTTGATACAAGAATATCTAATGTATCGAGAAATGCTAAAATCACGATTTAAAAAAAATGAGTTAGGTACTTTCTATATATGTATCATCCATTATAAAATAGTTTATTTGGGGTTGTGAAAGTTATTATTATATGAAATAATACATATTTATAGGCAAAATATTCGTATTTTATTGAGAATTTTTTAATGCATTTTAAATTCTTTTTAGTTACATATGTACATACATATTTATATTGTGAACACAAAATTTTGTTATTTACTTTCCGTTTTAAAGTTATATATTTTACTAATTGAAAGTAAAACACGTATAAATATTGTTAGGAAATGTAAAAGATTTCTTTATTATATTATCTCTAACTTTTCGTTTGAAAGTCCTAAATTACACTATGCAAGTATTTAGGCCGGGGCACAATGAATCCGTCATACGTTAAACTTCGCCTTTTTCAACTGACAGCGAAGATGAAATACATGGTTTCTTATGAGTGCTGTTACATTCAGTACGTGTCCGTCAACGCAAAGTACAAAAACTGGTCAACTTTTAACTTTTTACGTACGTGGAGTAGTTTGACAGATATTGGTTGGTTTTTTTTTTTTTTTTGGTATGTTCTGAATTAGGTTTTTGAGTTTTGTGGCAGCAAAAATAAAATTAAACAAAAGAAATAAACGAAATAAATAAAAAAAATTGAATTCAATAAATAAAATGAAGAATCAACCTATTGAAGCTGTTCAAATGCTTCCGTCAATAAAGTACTCATTGTGACAACCTTCTCTCCGTCGTTGCGATAATGTCAGTTGAAAAAGGCGAAGTATAACGTATGACGGATTCATTGTGCTCCGGCCTTTATTGCTAAGCTGATTAGTTTGTTTGTAGAGAGAGAGACGAGGGGAAAATAAACGTTTCTGTTCCACTCGGCTCTCTCACCCACAAACTAATAAGCTTAGCAAAACTTCATAAATGCAGATTGCAATCCAACACTGCAAAGAAATTAATTTACAAGGCAAGGCAACACTATTTTGGCAATCAATGAAATGCATTTTAGTTCATTTATGAACGCGCAAAAGTTGTTTAGTTGTTTCATTAAGTATAAATTTTGTAAATTTAATTTTTTTAATGAATGTTCAGCAACCATGCGCTAATCTTTTCAAACCCGCTTTCGAATTGGCTTATAATAATAAAAAAATATACCAAGGAAAAAGAATCATAAATGAAAACAATTCACAAATTTGACAGATGTTGCGCATTGAAAAGCATTTTCTTGCAATAATGAACTCATTGCCAAAAATAACTCTGTTGTATTTATGAACACTACGCATTTCAGTGTTGCATTGCAAGCTGCATTTATGAAGTCAGCCAGACTTTCATAGTGTAAACTAGGACAAATATCATTGGGAAGTATGTATTAAGTAGTTTTTTGTTTTAGATAAATAATTTGTATCGTAATTTTCAGACCGATATGGATTTTATAAATTTTAACAAAAAAAAAAAAGTTTTAAACTTTTTTAGATATAATAAATGCTGAATTAGATTTTAATAAAATTATAGTACAAGCTATTTTCATATCCAGTGTCTCACATATGTTTGGGCCTTCTATTATAACTGCCTTATTCATAAAAAATATTTCAGCTTTATTAAGCGCTTATTTGACATATTTCTATGGGAAATTTGTCAAATAAACCTGTAATTTTTTTACGAATTAGACCAAGGCACATTTATTTCCAGGTAATATCAGGATTACAAGAACAATGAAAAAAACAACATGGCTTTTAGTTGATCCAAAATATCAAAAATAGAATTTGTTGTAAAATAATAATAATGAAAATTGTTCACATAAATTTGAAAAAATTTCTTCACGGCAGCTACCACTAACAAAATTTGCAACGTTTAGGCACTTTTCACAATTTTTTAATAGTTTTTTTCATATTTTTAAATTTGTTTTAAAAGAATTTTTTTAATAAAATATATTTTTCACATTGAAAATTTTTAAATTTTTTTTTTTAATTTCTCATTCGTAAACAATTTTTGAAGCTTCGAATGAACTATAATTAAAAAAAATAGCTCAGCTGCGTTTCCGCAACTACCTGGAGAATGTGCCTTGAATTAGACCGTAAGTATTTGAACACAAAAAATTTTTAATAATAACCAGGGAAACAGCAAATATGCAATTGCATGTTTTTTCTTGTGTGACGTTAATTGTGTGAAGTTAATTGTAGCATATTTTCTAGTTTTTAGAGCATAATTTACGCCTTTCGGGTATATTTTGACACTTTATAGAATTTTTCATTTTACACCCCATTCCGAAAAAAATTATACAATTTTTTTGAAACTTATTAAAATTTCATTTTCGAAATAAAATTTAAAGTTTAAAAAAATTTAAGGTGCTATCTCGGTTAATATGCTTACAAGTTAAGGGGTTGGTCAATTTTATTTTCGCCATCTAAATCTCTTTTTTTAATATTCCATGTAGTGTATACATTTTTCTTATACACGCAGTTTTACGGACGTTAGTTTCAATACAAATTCAGTTTTGCTATTTGTGACGGACTCTGTCCCGAGTAAAGGGTTAAGGAACATTGACAGAAACTTAGAAACGATTTTTATTTGAAATTCTGGGTCAATATTTAGTTATTTATTGCAATACAAAATTTAAATAAAAATTTTGTCTTATTTATCGAAAATACAGTTCAAAAGCTTGAATTCTGATACCGTGATCTTTTGAAATGAAAGTTAAATTGTTACGAGAACATCCAATAAAAATTAATTTGTATTATTTGTTTTAGTAAAAAATTTTATGGTAATTTTGTTTTAACTTGCATTTCAGACACAGTTATTCTTTGTTAATTTTGTTTCCTTTTTTTGTTTATTTTATATGCAAATGTTGTTGAAGTTTTGAACTAAAAATATACATATTTTCAATTACAAATAAACCAATTTATTTTATTTTAAGAGCATATTTGTTGACTTTTTAGCGCATATTTTAAAGTTTTTATTGCATATTGAATGCGCATAAAACACTTTTTAGAGAATATTTCTGGTTTCCCTGCTAATAACTAATAACTGATTTAAATTTTGTTTTATAATTAATATGTTTTTGAACAGTTTTTTTTGGCTCACTTGAATAGGTTCACCGCCATTAATTCAAAAGCTCAACAAGAAAATATTAAAAAAAAATCATTTTTATTTTTAAGGCTTTTTATACTGTTTTTGTAAAGATTTAATAATGAGTGGCATAAATAAATAAATTAAGCTTGATTAGAATTTTAGAGCTATTTTTACGAAAAAAATGATAAAATATTTAGTAGACTGCAAAAAGATATCTTAAATCGTAGTATTAAATAAGTTCCATTTTAATTTTTAAAATAAAATTAATTTTGTATAAAATATAAATGGTACATGGAGAACAGATTCTTAAATAAATTTTTAATTTAATAATAATCGTTAATATATGTATGTATACGGACGTAAAACTTAAATAAATATGAACTATGTCTGTATGTTTACTTATATAGAAAAACGTTATTTTTTGTAAAAGTTGGCACGTTTCAAAGTTTTAAGGGTATTTTTTTAACTTAACCTGTTAAAGTTAATTAATAACAGTCATATTAAAAGTCTTTGGTAAAATACTTATGAATTTTTTCAACTCTTAATGAATTTGAAAATTTTTAAATTTCAATAACGGAGGATTACAGGATTAGTGCTACATTACTGTAGTAAAAAATGGAAAACAAATTTTTTATAAATATACATAATAATGTTTTAATACTAATTTAATATATAATTTTAAAGCTTTTGGTGGATCATTGAAATATAAAAAAATCCCCAAATTGTTATTCAAATTTCTTTCTGATGATTTTGTTATTTAACAATTAAATTAAATGATTAAGTAGTAGGTTCTGATACTGTTAAAATGTAGTGTGCAATATAAAATATTGGAATGAATGAAAAACTATAATTTCATAAACCAAATAGCAAATACAAAATGGATAAATCTTTAAGTCAAGTTACTAATTTTCTCTTTAAAAAATATTAGAGGTTAAAAGTAGCGTTCCTTTTAATTTATTAGTACATATTTTGAAACATTAGCCGGAAAGAAAAACTTAAAGTAAACAGTTAGTTACCTTCGCACTGTTAAAGTGACGAGTCAAGGCGAATTAAGTATCAGGTGACCTTATTAGCCCAGCTGATTATCAGCTGTTGATGCAAAATTGAGCAATTTGAACCAAAATGTCAAAATTTGCTCAGAAATCTTTTGACAGATTGGTTTTGCAGCATATCAAACTACATGTTGTTTTTTGTGTTGTAAAATTGTTGTACTGATAAGGTCACCTGATACTTAATTCGCCTTGACTCGTACTATGTTTACTTATGCTGAGTGCATTTTTGACATTTTTTTTGTTGTGTGTGCAATGCCATACAACGAAAAATATTGGAAATAGCACACGTTGTGCCGCTAGTACACACTATTGCGATATCACATAATGCGCATAATGTGTACTGAAACAAATTCTTCGATATTTTTTTTAAGAAAACTCTTGACTTAGAAGAAATACTTGCATTATTTTTTTTTCTTTTGGATCTGTTTAAAGTATTTTATGTGTGTCTATGCCCAAAGCTTGGCAGCATTAATTTTTGTTATATAAAAAATAAATAGGCAAAATATTAATACAAACATATTGTAAAAGAATTTTGGTCGAAGCCAAATAAAAACTAAATTTTTTTGAAACACAGGTTTAGAAAAAATTATGTTTAATCTCTTTTATGTAGTTAAAATCATTCGTTAAAACGTATAAATATTTAAAACTTGTAATGAGTTTTTATTCTTTTATTCTAAGTTAAGTTCCTAAAGATAAAAATATAATCGGTATTTCTAGTTAAAAACATAAATTTTGTTTTCTGTGTAAACTGATTTTTATAGGTTTTGTTGTATCTAGGCAAAACAAAAATATTTATGTAATTATGAATTTGATATGATACGATGACTTTTTCTTTTGTTACTTTTGGAAAATCTATTAAATTAATTAAAACTACGTTAAGAATAACAAATGTCTCAACTATTTAAAAAAATGTTTACATATACATACATATCTGTGTTAACGTTAAATATTAGTATGGATTTTGAATTCTTATATTTGGTTTTGGACTTATTTTATATTTATAGTATTATTCACTTAATTTTTTTCGGGGGAAATGGCAGTGGTTCATAAATGTAATTATATAGCATATATGTATGATATATATATGTATGTACATATCACATATCCGAGAAAATTTAATAAATGCTCAAATTGACTTCAGCTTTTTTTTATTCCAATCAGTCATGTTCGGAAAATTATGTGGTTCTAAATCACATTACGCTTTTGCAATCACATATGTAAGTGCTTTACTCTTGTTCTGGAAATCGCACGATTTTGTGTTTTCGTTGCGTTAATAAGAATCCTAAAGTAAAATATATATTATTATGGTGCTGTTTTGTTGTGTACAATAATCGATTTAAAATTTTAAACCTTGGAAGAGTGTGATTTTTAAATCCCAATAGAAATTACGTACGGGTTAACTGTCATACCAGCCAGTCCACTTTTTGACATTTATGATCAATATACTCTGGAAAATCATCATGAATAAACCAGATTTACTTTGAAAATCAGTTATCAATTCGCGCAACTTCGTAGGTTCAAGGATGAAGCTAGTTTGTGACTTAATGGATTTATTACTAAACAAAATTGCCGCATATGGAGGAAGCAATCCATAACAGACCCTAAGCACCCCATTTAATTTTTGTGTTATTTTTTACAATTTAAAGTTCTATCGTGCTTAAAAAACACCCTATATAAGCGTAATAGGTGCCATTTGGCCATATGACTTTTTAGCCTGCCTTGTTTTGACAATTTTCTTAAGGCCCCTTACGAAAAGTCAGGCATTTTTACACTATGACTTTTTCCTCATGCCTTCTTTCACGTTTATGGAGTTTTGTTGTTTGCGGAAGGAGAGGAATATATGTAGTTAAACCGATTTTTTTTAATTCTATGAAAGTTCACCCGCCGATAACAAATTTTAAAACCAAGAAATATGTACATATGTGCCCGTAATTATGAAAGTGGTCTAAGTCATATATTTATTTTATCGAGTTATTTGGAAGATTACATTTCAGCAAATCAAAAAATATTTTTATATTATGCAACATTTTAATTTAGAGTTGTAGTAGTCCCGATTAGTAAAAATGATTAACGGTCTAATTCATAAAAAAATATTTTAGGTTTATTACAGGTTTATTTGACAAATTTCCCATAGAAATATGTCACATAAGCGCTTAATAAACCTGAAATATTTTTTATGAATAACGCAGTAAATATTTATTGAACTTTTTTTAAAGATTTACTTGATATTTCAAAAGGCAAAAATGCATGCGACATAGGGCATATACATACATATGTATTTATATGCCAGAATATAAAATATAACTAAAAGCAAGAAAATGCAAAGAGAAATGTCAAAAATCCAATCGAATTTTAATTTCGGGCCTTTTGTTTTACCCCGCGAGGTTCTCAACAACTCTCACCCACAAAAGGGCAAGCAGAAAAGGCACAGTGCAAATTGCTTAATAGAACAGAAAAGGCACAGTGTAAATTGCTTATTAGAGGCACGATTTTCTACATTTTTCAAAGTTCTTTAAATAAAATACCGAATTTTGACACTAAAAATAAAAAAACACATCAGATTCAAATTTTTTTATGCACATATCACCTTATTTTTCCTGGGGGCATTAAAACTCGTTTAAAAGATTTTTATATTTGATATCGAATATCTTAATTTGACCCGATTTAAAATCGCTTTTGGAAGTGATTTTTAGAACAGGAAATTATTTTGATTTTCGATCTGAGGAAATTGAAGATGATATTTACAGATCCTCATTTAATAAGAAAACACAGGAAAGCATTTTACAACAATATAAATTAATTAATAAAAAAACACTGTTCTTAAACGCATTCCTCTATCTATTCCTTCACCGCCTGTCTTCTATTTCACTATCCCTTTTCTAAAGAAGGTAACACCTAGTAATAGTAGTAGGCATTCATTGCCAGAGTGTTACTTCTCTTTTAAAAAATAAAAAAAATTAGACTTCAGCACTGTTTCCCTATTGACGCAGATGTACACATATATACACATATATGTACATATGGATATATGAACATGTTCATATACATACACACATATTGTATATCATACATATTTTGATTACAATACAATGTTCTGGAATTATTTGCATTTGAGTTCTTAATACACGCATGACGAAACAATTTTTGTCATTAGAAAAAATTCTCTTAGTGAAAATAAAATAAAAATTTAACTTTTTGAGCACAGCCATAAATTTTATGTTTCTTGTTGGTTTCGCCAGCCTATAGGCAAGTGTCAACTGATCAGTAGTAGACTCTTTAATTAAATTGATGAAAAAACTTAGTCCCTGTCCAGACTTGCAATTTTTGTTGCAGCAATTCTTGAGTTTATAAGTGAGAAGACTGGGGAGGGGTACACAGTTTCATGTGCTCTGCAATTCTCTTTTGTTTTGAAATTTGCACTTGTTAATTTAAATGAACTTGACGTTTTATTTTATATTATTTCTTAAGTTGTATGAAAAATGCAAAATATAACAAAAAGTACATAGAATCGTTAATTTTTTTAGGGAAATAAATACATAATTAAATAATACATAATTAAAAAACTAGAATTTCATAATATGGACACTAATGCAATTTCAAAGCAGAATTTTAAAAAATTGCAGCAATGAAAATTGCAAGTCTGAACGAGGACTTAGAAATCTCAAAAAAAAAAAACTTACGGCATGTCCCACGATGTCACCAGAAATCGTTCGATCGACAACTTGTATTGCAAACAACAAGAACATTTGAAAATTTGTTGTTGTTTTCAATATAAGTATTCGATCGAACGATTTCTGGTGACACCGTGGTAGAATTACTTAATATGTATGTATGTATGTATGTATATAAACATAACCAAAAAAAAGTTCTTCAACGGAATGCAGCAGATAGGCTGGATAAACAAACAAATATAAAACTATTGGCTCTGTTATTGATTCGCTTTCAATAAATGAATTTAATTAAGTGTTTAATTTTTTGTTTCTTTAATACGAATGCTTTGTTCCCTTGTATGAAGTTACTTTAAATTCTAAGTTCATTAAAATGAAAAAAAATAAATAAATAAATAACGATAACTTTTGAAAAAAAAGATAAACATACTTATGTAAAAATATAAAGGCTTAAATATTATATTGAAATGATAATAACGAAACATTACGTTTAAGTAGTTGAGGCTGTGAGCATGTAGTTGTATCAACTACATCAACTCCATCTAATGGATGATTTAAACTGTGTGAATCGTAGCACAAATCTTGCATTGGAACAACTTCGGGTAGCAAATGGCGCATATGGGATGATGGAGAACGTCGATCTTTCATTTGATGCCTAATAAAAAAGAAATTTATATTAAGTTATTTGTTAATTATTACAAAATCATAAAAAGTTTAATAATATTTTCTTTCAACTCGTTTAGAAAGCTTGTATAGCAATAAATTAAAATACATATCGTTACCTTAATATAGAAAGGCCCTAACTCATTATTTTTTTTTTGAAATCGACATTTTTGCATTTTTTGACACATTAGATGTTCCTCAATCGAAATACACAACTAACTCGATTTCAAAAAAATAATAAGTTAGACTCTTTCTATATTAAGGTAACGATATGGGAATCCGTTGGCCTTGCAGGACATTTCGACTGGGGACTTTCACGAGCAATATTAAAATAGATAATTACAATCAATTTTTAATAGTTCTAAGGGGAGGGGTAATGCCCACCATAATGGGTTTTCTACGCAATGCTCCCCGCTGAGCTACAGATTTCGGTAAAATTTGCATCATTTTAAGTTATTCGAAATTTTTTGTCAACGTATAACTCGAAAGGGTCACCCGATTTGAGTAAAATTGACAGCAATCGACGTGTCTTTTTGAGGTTAAAATCTGATTAGATTTTCAGCTTGATCGGATCAATCGTTTTTAAATTTGTGTAAGGGAACATTTTTGTAAAAATTTTATTTTCAAAAAATTTCGAAATCTATCAAACCGAATCGATTCATTACCCCCTTCTCGTGGTTGCGACTCTGACTACGCAGATTGAAGAAAAAATATTACATCTAAGTAAGCTCTCAACATCTTTCAAAGTTTATGCTTATGGTTACAATGTAGTGATACGTTTTGAAAGTTATAAATGTTTTAAATTATTTGAACATGATTTCTTTTAAACAATAATGTACTGAATATGACAATAAGACACCTTTTGAATTGTATATGTATACCTTTTATGTCGCTTTGCACTAAAACATGCACAGCGGCATGAACACATTGACGAAACTGTTGATCCACTAAAAGATTGTACATCATGACCTTCATAACCACTCAGTATGGATCCATTTGCAGTTATAACATCGCCCTCAAGTTTCACCGAACCTTGAAGAGCCTATTTGAAGTTGAATAATAATTAAATAAAATACCCAAACTTTAATATTAGTATCACTCATGTAAATAACAATTTCAGATGAAAACAATAGTTGAAATAAAAACAAAAACTAATACATAATAACATAAACACAACACAATGAAAATAGCGTTAGTTTTCTTGTTATAAATTAGTAATAAAAGTAATAACCCAGTTTTGAAAATAGGAAACGGAAATGTATAAAGAAAGTATGTATTGAGTGTAAAAGCAATAAGTAGGAAGAGGTGGTATTGTATTTATTTATTTTTTTTACCAACTGAAATTATTTGTTTAAATTTATTTTTGTTGGCTTTTATTAAAAAGTGTTTCTCGGTGTAAGTTTTGTAATTGAGGAAAAAATTTATTTTAAATGAAATTGAAAGAGTAATGTTCAAAAAATATACTTTTTTTAAATGAAAGCTTTCACAAAAGTTTTGTGTACATTAAGGGAAATAGAGAGAAAAAATCACCTCGTTTGTCCAAAAATTGGACTTGGTAATAAACTATTTAACATTACGCACGTTTATTCCAAGTACATACATATTTGTTTATTTATTCGATTTTTTTTATTGCAATTAATTAACACACGAGTAAAAGAAATGTTAAAAAAGAACGAAAATATAAATATTATAATTTAATTCTCAACTTTTGAGAGCATGTGAATTGAAAAATATATAAAAATTGGAAGGAAAAGTTAAAAGGAAAATGTGCAAAAACTATTTTCAAAATGGAAAAGTTCTCTGACTTTTTAAACTATTATCTTAAGCCAAGTTCGAATTGATTTATAAATATACATACATATATATAAATTTTTTGTAAGCTTTTATAAAATACATATTTATGAACATGATTTTTTTTAATGAGAATTTTGAATTTATTTCGATTTGTTGTTTTAATACTCAAATTGCTTCAACACTATAAAAAATCAGCAAATAAAACATGCAGTTGTGCAGAAAATTACAATAATTTAATTTAGTCTTAGTTCAGCTGTGTGAAAGACTTTGCAAAGTAAACTTTGCGTGTGGAAAAGGGGTGATAGAATTGATTTTGTCTCTTGGCTTGAATTGGCTTTATTTTGTACGGACAGAATTGAACGCAGTTGTCACTGCTTTTAATCTTTGTGTCTGTGAGTTCACCTTAAGAGGTTTATAAAACAGTTTTTCATACATAATAATAATACATAAAGGCTGGTACGTAATTTTTACGGAAATTCTTAAAGAAATTTCCATTTGCTAGTACGGATTTCCAAAAGAAAAGTACATACACTTAATTTTTGGCATTTAATGTATATTACAGATATATAATAAATATTAGTGGAGACTGAAACAAAAATTAAATCTCAAACAATTGTTTGGTCACGGAATTCTCGATATTTCCAGTATTTTTGTGAGTTATAAAGCAAAAATGAATGAATTTGTGTATATGCAAACATAATTTTCTCTACAAAAGGCTGCACGATTATTTTTCCGTGTAGAAATTTATAAACATAATATTCCGTAACAATTCCGTACCGTTATCATTACTAATTTATGTTGAAAAATTAGCACTAAATTATTTCTTCATGCGGGTATTAAAAATTCAACAAAATAAAGCAAAACCCAAAAATTTTTGTATATTAGTAAAAGGAAACGACTATAGACAAGGATAAGGAAGCTTGTGCTAAATTTCAATATTAAAACCACAACAACAAAAGCAACAATTACATGAGGAATAAACATGCAGAATTTTCTTTAATAAAAATTTATCGAAAACTATGGAAGAACATTTTTAAATGTTTTTAAATTACCTGCATTGCTTGTGCTTCATCCCGTCGTTCATCCTCTGTATTCATGGTAACAAATCTAAGGACTAAAAGATTTAAAGAGGCAGCCACAATGGCCAAACCAAACAATATGAATATTAAAGCAAACATAACATATTCAGGTTTATTATTAAGGGCATTATCTTTTTGTAAAGCTACCATATCTCCAAAACCTGCAATATTAAAAAAAATAACAATATAATTTCCATAAATTGGCCAAATTAAGAAAATAGCACAAACTGAAATAGACTTAGCAAATCGAAAGACACAAAAGAAGCCTTCATTTCTGTTTATAAAATACGTACCTATTGTAGTTAAAGTAATAAAACAGTAATATACTGAATCAAAATAGCTCCATCCTTCAAATCTCGAAAATGCCGCAGCACCACCAGCTATCGTCAAGGAGCTTAGCGTTGTAACAACGCATATTAAATCTACTTCAGAAGCGACAGTTCGTTTACAATGCAATGATTTCCTCACCGCTTGTATGACGAAACTGGTATCATATTTAAAGATAAAAGAGGGATATAGTAATCAGAATTTTTTTTAAATAAAATATTCATTTATGTATTTTTATCAGTTTGAATTCAAAGCATGCACCTACGCATGCACCTATGGCGTTTTTTTTTCAAAAAAGTAATGTAGGAACAAGAATAGTATGAGTCAATTGATCGGAAGTCATGTAGGATATTTTCATCATTGCGTAGAACAAAGTTTCTAATCACATTATTTAAGTCAAAATGAAAAATTTACACGTGATGTTGCATCTCACTCTAACATATAGTCGAACTGCTCACTCCAGTGCTTTTTAATAATCAAGGATAGCACCTTGCTTTCTTTTTACAAATATCTAAAAATTTTAAAAGAAATATATATATATTAAATTAAATTTCGTAAATTTTTTTTATTCACTATTGCTTTTACTTATCTTTTTTAACACTTACAAATTTTAATTTTCACAGACAGAATGAGTTGTATTTTTTTAAATTGAAACTGGATGTTTTAAGAGTTTTGGCATATGTACATTAGATGTTTCACTCTAACATATATTCTAGAGTGGAGCAACTATAATTAATAAATAAATCCATCATCACTTCCGATCAAATGACTAGTCAATTGGCTGTCACTATTGAATTCCATGTACAATTGTTGCAAATGTGTTAGTGAAAAATATTTGTTTGTGTTAGTTTCAGTCATTAATTTTTTGTAAGGTTTTTATTTTATTTGAACAAAGATTGCAATTTATCGGTATTTCAAGGCAAATACATGTTTATCCTTATAAGGAATGATACAATAATTTCTAATTTCTGATAAAATTACTATAAAAATAAAACATATTACAAATTTTTAAACAAAATCCAATTATATATAATTTTTTTTAGAAAAGAAAGCGCCATTGGGCGAAATCGAGTAGATTTGTAACACAAAACAGAATCTACTTTTTCACTAGATTTTGCCGATATGTATCTAAGATTTAGTAGTATTAAAAATTAAACGTCTGTTCTAAATAATTAGCTATATAACAATTGTTCGGTTGTAACTTAGGAAAATTGTCAGTTAATGGTTTTTATTTTGGGTAACAATAATTGATATATATCAAAAAATTTTGCAGATTTTTATATAGATTTCAATGTTAATTTAGTAGATCTCGTGCAAGTATAAATCTCCTATTGCTGAAAAAAATTGAATATGTATATTTAATAGGACATTTATACCTGCACAAAATCTAGCAGATTTCAATCTATACCGTTTACACCAAGATTTACTACGATATATTACCCAAATGAAAACTTATTAACTCAACATTTTCCTAAATTAGAACCAAACAACTGCAATGTAGCTAATTCAAACACCTTTTAAAGTACATAAGTATACTTTTTAGTACAATCAGAAAAAAAACCATAGCTGCATCACTAAGTTCTACTAGATTTTAAGTAGATTTCGACAAAATTTAGTGACGAAGTAGATTTTGTATGTATTACATTTTCCTCCAATGTAAACGCACTATAAACTTCGTATCAGCTACATGACTTTGAATTTCAGCTAATGATGTTTACATACACATCTATGTATGTACGAGTATATACGAGTATGTAACTATGCATATGCTCACCTGCTCAGTCTATTAACTCTTTCTCCAATACTTTGAAACATAACCAGACCCAGTGGTATGCCTACAATTGCATAACACATGGTAAATAATTTTCCACCAACTGTGCTTGGTGTCGAATGACCATAACCAATTGTGGTCAGTACTGTTGTTGCATAGTAGAATGCACCTGTAAACTTCCACTGTTGTCCGGCTTTGTGTGGTTCCGATTTTAATACAACCGTTTCCATTACCTTAAAGTCCTCCTGAGAAATATTATATTTCTCTATAATCATATCTTCGACAGCTGTGAAATAGAATTTTTTTTCAGTAAAATAAATAAATATTTTATTTTAAATATGTTTAGGTGGTATAAATCTTTGATATTATTATTATTATTATTATTATTATTATTATTATTATTATTATTATTATTATTATTATTATTATTATTATTATTATTATTATTATTATTATTATTATTATTATTATTATTATTATTATTATTATTATTATTATTATTATTATTATTATTATTATTATTATTATTATTATTATTATTATTATTGTTAAATTAAACTATTTAACAGGTTGAATGTTTGTAAGACACTGTTTTATTTTTAAAATATTTCTGCTTAAATACTAACGATGAAAATCTTAAATCTAATATAGAACTCATTTCTTATCTAATTGCTTTCATATATTTTTCAGGGTTATTTTCATATTATTTTTGAATATTTATAACTAGCCTAAGTAAATACAAAACATACACAAGAATAAAATATTACAGTTCTAAAATTGGTAGAGATAAAACTATTTGATCTCTTGAATATTTATAACTAGCCTAAGTAAATACAAAACATACATTAGTTTGATCATTAGTTTAAGTAACACAAGAAATTGTTGGAGATAAAACTATGCTTAAGCATGTGTGCATATAATGTGTATCATAAAATGTATGTAGCCTAAACAAATAAGATGTGTATAGACTGATAAAATAAAACCTAAACGAAATTATATTTGTAAACCGTAATTTAGACTTAGCACTTAGAACGAAACTTATTTTTATTTCTATGAACTAAAAGAATCTTAAAATTATGTTCAATTACATTTGAACATTCTGCCGGGCATTTAAAGGCATTGGCGGTGAAAAATTTAACTTAACTACGGTCTTTTTACTGTTGTTGCATTTATTCTTGAGGTAGATAAAAATTATGATTGTAATGATAATAATAATTAAAATAAATGATGTATGTCCGGATATATGGTGATATTTCATTTTCATCAGTTCAGTGTTGTCGGCCTGCATCTTCTGTATATCTTGTTGTATATTTTGTATATCTTTGGAGTTATTGATTATCGTTACATCAAATGGCTTCACCAGTTTATTGTTTGCTTGCTGAAATTCTACGCCCCATGATGATGTCTGAATTGAAGTTTTCTTCTTGGTTGTAAAATGTTGAGAAGAAGACAAAGTTATTCCCTCATACACTGCTGTACAACCAGCTGGCAGATTCAGTATTCCTTTTGAAGGTAATGTTAACCAATCACGTACATTATTTCCGCAATCTATGCTTAATGTAAACTGATCGAACACCGTGAAAATCCATTGATTCTCTCTTGACAATTTTTTCCAGATACATTTTCTTGGAGTTTCCTGAAAATAACACTCAGCATGCCTGGATTGTTTTAAAGCTGAAACTTCACAAGATCGCTCTACCGCAGGTTTCCAAGGAAATTTCTCTTTACAGTTATATTGTCCTTGATGGTTTTTTGTACAAACATTAAGCTGAGATTGCCACAGCAAAAAATATAAGTTCGTTGCAAAATTATATACGATGTAATCACCGTCTACTATAGGTATCATTGCAGTGCCATTTCCATCAACTGGAAGCCTAATGATTTCGTAAATTTCTAAAGAATGTATGTTATACAATGGTATTTCTGCCTGTATTACCAAACGGTTATCCATCACAATACCCCTAGCCACCATAGAACTGTAAACTTCTTTCAGTTCTGTACCTGTTTTTGTTCCGGGCAAAATCAGATCCTTCGGTAATAGTTTTTCAATGTTTGACAGTTCCTGCTGCATTTGTGCAGCAGTTATAAGATCTGGATTGATATGGCCGTGGTTAACATCAATTAACAAATTGATAATAGATGACTGAACTTCATTGCACTCATCGATCATTAAATGTAGCTGAGTAGTCATCACTTGAAACATAACAATCAATCGCTCAGTATTGGTGTCGCTTCGCACTTCCTCATAGAACCGCTTCAACTGCTGGTACATTTTACTGAAATTATCGTTTACTTCCTCAGTTGTTTTCTTTAGCACATTTATTGTAGAGTTCACAATGGATGTCTGCTGCTTCACGAGCTGTTGTAATTTATCCTCATTCTGGAAAATATTCCTCATATTTTCTTCCATTAATTTCCGGTCCTCTGCATCCATCATTCCAAAAAGTATATGATAAATCGAGCCAACAAATTCAAATGGCGATCTTTTTTGTCTTTCCTTCTTCAGCAACAGATTGTTATTTTGATCTATTAAGCTGAATCTTCTATTGACTGACCATACTATCATTTCGCAAGCCTCTTTATAATTTCTTAACTTGGAACATTGGTCTTCAAGTTTTTCTTTCAGTCTTTTGATTCGTTTTATCTCCTCAAAATATTGATCTAAATCGTAATGTACTATTAAGGTCCATTTAGAGTTTACAATGTTCATCGTTCCAATATTATCCAGATGCAGCGCTGTATCCAGAGGTATTTCCTTTATTTCAGCACCCATACCATACTTTAGTGATGCAGAGTTTACTACTCCTACTGTTAACATCAAGAACATACACCATAATAAAAGGGATTTCAGACAGTTACTTCCGTTCGGTCGTTCAATTCTTGTATGGAAACTTCTCGCTCCATCCTGATTGTCCTCGTTGAAATTTTCTGCGTCCGGTAGCTGGATTACCTTATGGATTGGTCGTTTTAGAATATTATTTTGATACCTTATCTCAACCACTCGAACTTTCCCATCCTTTCCTTCGTGTACTTCCGTTATTCTTCCAAGAGGCCATCTTCCTGGATGAATATTTTCATCTTTGACCAGAACTGCTGCTCCTTCTTTCAAATTTTTAACTGAATGCCTCCACTTATTTCGTTGCTGGAGCGTCACAAGGTACTCTTCCTTCCAGCGCTTCCAAAATTCTTTTTTTAACCGCTGAATAAGCTTCCATTTATTTAGTGACAATGTATCTGCGCTTTCTATATGCTCCCCGGGTTCTATTACTGGTCTTCCAATGAGAAAGTGGCCCGGAGATAACACATCGGCTGCATCAATATCTTCAGCATTCACTTCAACCAAAGGCCTGGAGTTCAAAACAGCTTCCATTTGTGCCAGCAAAGTACTTAATTCTTCAAACGTCAATTTTGTTTCGCCAATTATTCTTTTTAGATGATACTTCATCGATTTTACTCCAGACTCCCAAATCCCACCAAAGTGAGGAGCTGCCGGGGGAATAAAATGCCAATTTATTTTTTGTTCAGCCAGAATAGGAATAAGTGTACTATTGTTTTTAACTGCTGCTTTAAAATCAGCATCTAACTTTTTACTAGCACCCACAAAATTAGTTCCATTATCAGAATACAGGTGGGAACTAATGCCTCTTCTTGCAAAGAACCTTCTCAAAGCCGCATGGAATGCTTCTGTGGTCAAATCACTCACGACTTCCAAGTGAATTGCCTTTGTTGCCATACAGACAAACACTGCAATATAGCCTTTGTAGCTTTTCTGGCCTCTTCCTTTTGAACACCTTAAATGTATCGGTCCAGCGTAATCTACTCCCGTATGAGAAAAAGGATGTGAAACATTCACTCTATAATCTGGTAGACTACCCATTAGTTGTTTAGATATATTTTGTTGATAGCGAATGCATGTTGTACAGCTTCCAATACACTTCTTTACTGCATTTTTTAATCCCAATATCCAATATTTGCGTCTTATAGTTGACTCCATAAGTCGATTCCTACCATGGAGCGTGAACATGTGTGTCTGATGAATTATTAAAGATGAAAGTTTAGACTTTTGTAAAATTATGGGATGTTTGTGATTATAATGTAAATCAGAATTATGCAATCTGCCACCAACTCGAAGAATGCCGGCTTTATCCAAAAAGGGAAAAAGACTTACTATTTTGCTTTTGTTACTAACCGCAAGTCCCTTTTTCAGTCTTATAATTTCATCATGAAATTCGACCTGCTGATGGTTAAAAATTATTATCTTTTCTGCCATTTCAAGTTCTGGAACGGTCAGATGCTGTGGATATTTTCCGTTCTTCCTTAATTTATTTACAAAACGAAGTATATAAGCAACAATTCTTCGTAATTTGCCTAGTTTAGAGTATTTGCATGTTAAATTGTTAATAACATTACAGCTGGCCAACCTCACAGCAATCATCAATGTATTTGTCGTTTTTGGATCTTCGTATTTCGGCCAGAATTCGGAAGACTTCAATAACCACTTAGGACCATTCCACCACAAAGAGTGATGTATTAATTTTTCAGCATTAGCACCTCTAGAAGCTACATCTGCAGGATTTTCCTTACTGCTTATATGATGCCATGACGCCTCAGGCAAATTCGTATTTATTTCGTTCACTTTGTTTCTTACAAATTTGTCTTCATTTTTATTGTTGTGAATCCAACCTAATGTTATAGTTGAATCACTCCATGCATAAACTCTGTATTGTCGATTAAAAATACGAATTACTCTATGTAAGAGCTTGCTTAGAAGATGAGCAGCGCACAGTTCTAATTTTGGCAGAGTCTTCCTGTTTTTAATCGGGTTTACTTTACTTTTAGCTGTTAGTAGCTTAACCGATTCATTTTGTTTAACGTAAACTACAGCTGCATAAGCTTTTTCAGAAGCATCTGAAAACCCGTGAATTTCCAATTTAATCTCGCACGTTGTTTTTACCCATCTTGGGATATGGATTTTTTGAAGAGCGATTACATTTTTTGAAAATTCATACCATTCATCTTGAAACTCATCTGATAACACTTCGTCCCAGGAAGACTGCTGCAACCATAGTTTTTGAATAAATAGTTTCGCTAGTACAGTAACAGGAGACATCCAACCCAAAGGATCAAAGATTTTCGCCACATCTGAAAGAGCTTGCCTTTTCGTTATTTTATAGTTCTGTGTAAAATTTACCTCAAAATGAAACTCGTCTTTGGCCGGTTCCCATTGTAGGCCTAAAGTTTTGACAGTTTCGTCATCTTTTATTTGAATGACTGTATTTTCCTTGGTGATGTCTTCATGATTTAAAATTGCTTTATGATTTGAGACCCATTTACGTAAATTGAAACCAAAATTACTTAGCTGTGTTTGTATATGATGCTGTATGTTTTTACATTGCTGAACATCATCTGCTCCTGTCATTAGATCATCCATATAGAAGTCCTCTTTTATTATTTTCTTAATTAGTTCATCTTTAATTGAAATATGGTCAGCAATGTAGAACAGTGATCTTACTGCTAAAAATGGTGCCGATGACATGCCATATGTTACAGTTGTTAATTTATACTCTTTTATAGGATTGCATTTGTCTTCTCTCCATAATATATGTTGATACGATTGGTCTTCGTTTGCTATTTTTACCTGACGGTACATCTTTTCAACATCAGCTATCATAACATATCTCCATAGCCTCCATTTTGTTATGATATCGAAAAGGTCTTTTTGTAGTTTAGGACCTGCAAACATCACATCGTTTAAACTTCTTTTATTTGTTGTTTTAGCAGACGCGTCGAACACCACACGCAATTTTGTTGTTAAGCTGTTTTCTCTTATTACAGGTTGGTGTGGCAAATAATACTTCCCGCTGCACTTCTCCTTTACCTCTTCCATATGGCCAAGATTTAAATACTCGTTCATAAATTTTACGTAATTTTTTTTTAGTTCCGGCTCTCGATCGAATTTTTTCTCAAGAGACAAAAACCTTGCCATAGCTTGCCTTCTGGAATCTCCCAACTCGTGGTCTTCTTTAAGCGGCAATTTAACTACTATATGGCCTTTTGCATCAACTTTGGTTGTTTTCTCATAATGTTTTTTGCAAAATTCATCTTCACGGCATTCGTCTATCTCAGGAAGTTCTTCTAACTCCCAGAACTTTTCCAAGTTAGTTATAGCTGCTAATACTTTTGATGGTTTTGCAGCTTTGCTAATTACTCCAGACAATATCCAGCCAAAAATTGTTGATTGTGCTAAGATACTACCTTTTTTGTGTAATCCTTCTTGCAATATATGAGGTATAATGTCACCTCCAATAACAATATCTATTCGATCAGATTTATTGAATGCTGGATCCGCCAGAATAAAGTTGTTCCAATCTTCAATATTAATTTCAAATGACTGATTTGGATGTGCCCCCGTTAATTTTGGCAAAATAAGGGCATTTGCTTCGATTTCATGGTTACTTATAAATCTTGGTTTCAAGATTAATTTTGTTTTCGCTTTAGACAGTCCAACCAGAGTACTGCCGATTCCATGAATTTCTGTTTTGCATTTAATACGTGGCAATGATAAGATCTGGGATGCTTCTTCTGATATTGTTGTTACTTGAGAACCCTGATCGATTAATGCTCTTAGGATTACTGCTTCCCCATTCGTTGCATGTACTTTTACCTGGGCAGTTGCTAGAAGTACTGAAGTTGCTAAATTTTTGGTAGTCATTGCTGAATTGTTAGGTTTTGATTCTTTAATTTTTTCTTCATTCAGATGTAAAATCTTATGATGACCTTTATTGCAATAACAACACTTAACATTATTTGAACACCACTTGTTGTTTTTATGATCCAAGCATTTAAAACACCATTTATTATTGTAAGCAAGTTTTCTTCGTTCATAAATCGGTAATGCTAAGAATTTTCTGCAAACCACAGTTGTATGGTTATCCATATTGCAATGTAAACAATATTTTCTCATTGAGTACATCACATTAGAAACTTTTCCAGTTTCAAATAGTTTTTTATTTACTCTTTTTTCTTGCCCTTTGGAAGCTGCTTCTAATGCTTGAACTTGTTGTTCCAAAAAACTTAATATGTCCTTAAGACTTTGAATTTCTTTAGATTTTTTGACTGTTTGTTCGTAATATCGCAAACCGTCTTTATCTAATTTTCTGATAACAATACGCGCTATTAACGGTTCAGCATCTTCTATTTTAATGTCCATACTTTTAAGAGCATAAATACAGCTATTTGTTGTATCTAATAGCTGCTTCAAGCTTGCTGATGATTCGCTATTAGCCATTGGTTGATCAAGTAAAATATCTACTTGATTTGTAAATAACAATCTACGATTTTCGTACCTTTGTTTGAGAATGTCGAACGTTGCTTGATAGTTGTTGTTGGTGATCTTTAGATGTTGCACTAATTTTTTAGCTTCGCCTTTAAGTGATGTTACTAACCTGTACATTTTTTCCACATTAGAAAGGTTCTTGTTGTCATGCACCAGGCTTTTAAACAAATCATGATATGATGACCATTCATTTATATTGCCACTAAATTCAGGAATTTCAATTTTTCCTAAATGTGCTGAGTTTGAATATTCTTCTTTATTTATGTTGCTTTGTTGTTGCATTGGTTCATTCATGCAATCTGTAATAAGCTCGAGAGCACTAAAATATGTGTTTTCGGCATTTAGCATAATTTTATGTATATTTTTTGGCTTTTTTGATTCACTTAAATTGTGATATATATTTTGAAGCTTCTGATATTTAGCTTCTAAATATTTTTCTTTTATTTGAAGTTTTTTGTTGGACATGTCGGCCACATTAGCTGATATTTCATCATACCAGTCAGTTAACCAATCTGCCATTTCAACAAATTGTTCCCATAATTCCTCATCTGAATCAGTAGTTATTAATTTTTCTAATTTATTGTTTTCTTTTGATGTTTGAGAAGATTCTGGAACGTTATTTGATTTTTCTTGCTTCACGGCTTCTTTTATTAGAAGTTGAATCTCTGTTAGAATTCCTGATAATGCCTCATAGTAATTTTTTTCAAAATAATCTTCTGATGTAATGCCATATGCCAGAAGTTTTGTGTTATTTTCCGCAAATTCAATTTCAATTTTATTTACTCTTTTATTGATTTCTGGGAGTCTCGTACTACGTATTGTTTTTTGAGCTAGCTTTTCCCGAATAGCAACAATTTCGTCGCCCAATTCTTTTTGCCTTTCGAAAAGCTTTTCTTTATTTGCCATTTTAATATTTATATAATGCCAATTTTTTAATAATATTTTTTTTTTTTTTAGTCACTAGTTCTTTTTGTCGAAGGACCAAATGTTAAATTAAACTATTTAACAGGTTGAATGTTTGTAAGACACTGTTTTATTTTTAAAATATTTCTGCTTAAATACTAACGATGAAAATCTTAAATCTAATATAGAACTCATTTCTTATCTAATTGCTTTCATATATTTTTCAGGGTTAATTATTATTATTATTATTATTATTATTATTATTATTATTATTATTATTATTATTATTATTATTATTATTATTATTATTATTATTATTATTATTATTATTATTATTATTATTATTATTATTATTATTATTATTATTATTATTATTATTATTATTATTATTATTATTATTATTATTATTATTATTATTATTATTATTATTATTATTATTATTATTATTATTATTATTATTATTATTATTATTATTATTATTATTATTATTATTATTATTATTATTATTATTATTATTATTATTATTATTATTATTATTATTATTATTATTATTATTATTATTATTATTATTATTATTATTATTATTATTATTATTATTATTATTATTATTATTATTATTATTATTATTATTATTATTATTATTATTATTATTATTATTATTATTATTATTATTATTATTATTATTATTATTATTATTATTATTATTATTATTATTATTATTATTATTATTATTATTATTATTATTATTATTATTATTATTATTATTATTATTATTATTATTATTATTATTATTATTATTATTATTATTATTATTATTATTATTATTATTATTATTATTATTATTATTATTATTATTATTATTATTATTATTATTATTATTATTATTATTATTATTATTATTATTATTATTATTATTATTATTATTATTATTATTATTATTATTATTATTATTATTATTATTATTATTATTATTATTATTATTATTATTATTATTATTATTATTATTATTATTATTATTATTATTATTATTATTATTATTATTATTATTATTATTATTATTATTATTATTATTATTATTATTATTATTATTATTATTATTATTATTATTATTATTATTATTATTATTATTATTATTATTATTATTATTATTATTATTATTATTATTATTATTATTATTATTATTATTATTATTATTATTATTATTATTATTATTATTATTATTATTATTATTATTATTATTATTATTATTATTATTATTATTATTATTATTATTATTATTATTATTATTATTATTATTATTATTATTATTATTATTATTATTATTATTATTATTATTATTATTATTATTATTATTATTATTATTATTATTATTATTATTATTATTATTATTATTATTATTATTATTATTATTATTATTATTATTATTATTATTATTATTATTATTATTATTATTATTATTATTATTATTATTATTATTATTATTATTATTATTATTATTATTATTATTATTATTATTATTATTATTATTATTATTATTATTATTATTATTATTATTATTATTATTATTATTATTATTATTATTATTATTATTATTATTATTATTATTATTATTATTATTATTATTATTATTATTATTATTATTATTATTATTATTATTATTATTATTATTATTATTATTATTATTATTATTATTATTATTATTATTATTATTATTATTATTATTATTATTATTATTATTATTATTATTATTATTATTATTATTATTATTATTATTATTATTATTATTATTATTATTATTATTATTATTATTATTATTATTATTATTATTATTATTATTATTATTATTATTATTATTATTATTATTATTATTATTATTATTATTATTATTATTATTATTATTATTATTATTATTATTATTATTATTATTATTATTATTATTATTATTATTATTATTATTATTATTATTATTATTATTATTATTATTATTATTATTATTATTATTATTATTATTATTATTATTATTATTATTATTATTATTATTATTATTATTATTATTATTATTATTATTATTATTATTATTATTATTATTATTATTATTATTATTATTATTATTATTATTATTATTATTATTATTATTATTATTATTATTATTATTATTATTATTATTATTATTATTATTATTATTATTATTATTATTATTATTATTATTATTATTATTATTATTATTATTATTATTATTATTATTATTATTATTATTATTATTATTATTATTATTATTATTATTATTATTATTATTATTATTATTATTATTATTATTATTATTATTATTATTATTATTATTATTATTATTATTATTATTATTATTATTATTATTATTATTATTATTATTATTATTATTATTATTATTATTATTATTATTATTATTATTATTATTATTATTATTATTATTATTATTATTATTATTATTATTATTATTATTATTATTATTATTATTATTATTATTATTATTATTATTATTATTATTATTATTATTATTATTATTATTATTATTATTATTATTATTATTATTATTATTATTATTATTATTATTATTATTATTATTATTATTATTATTATTATTATTATTATTATTATTATTATTATTATTATTATTATTATTATTATTATTATTATTATTATTATTATTATTATTATTATTATTATTATTATTATTATTATTATTATTATTATTATTATTATTATTATTATTATTATTATTATTATTATTATTATTATTATTATTATTATTATTATTATTATTATTATTATTATTATTATTATTATTATTATTATTATTATTATTATTATTATTATTATTATTATTATTATTATTATTATTATTATTATTATTATTATTATTATTATTATTATTATTATTATTATTATTATTATTATTATTATTATTATTATTATTATTATTATTATTATTATTATTATTATTATTATTATTATTATTATTATTATATTATTATTATTATTATTATTATTATTATTATTATTATTATTATTATTATTATTATTATTATTATTATTATTATTATTATTATTATTATTATTATTATTATTATTATTATTATTATTATTATTATTATTATTTATTATTATTATTATTATTATTATTATTATTATTATTATTATTATTATATTATTATTATTATTATTATTATTATTATTATTATTATTATTATATTATTATTATTATTATTATTATTATTATTATTATTATTATTATTATTATTATTATTATTATTATTATTATTATTATTATTATTATTATTATTATTATTATTATTATTATTATTATTATTATTATTATTATTATTATTATTATTATTATTATTATTATTATTATTATTATTATTTATTATTATATTATTATTATTATTATTATTATATTATTATTATTATTATTATTATTATTATTATTATTATTATTATTATTATTATTATTATTATTATTATTATTATTATTATTATTATTATTATTATTATTATTATTATTATTATTATTATTATTATTATTAATTATTATTATTATTATTATTATTATTATTATTATTATTTTATTATTATTATTATTATTATTATTATTATTATTATTATTATTATTATTATTATTATTATTATTATTATTATTATTATTATTATTATTATTATTATTATTATTATTATTATTATTATTATTATTATTATTATTATTATTATTATTATTATTATTATTATTATTATTATTATTATTATTATTATTATTATTATTATTATTATTATTATTATTATTATTATTATTATTATTATTATTATTATTATTATTATTATTATTATTATTATTATTATTATTATTATTATTATTATTATATTATTATTATTATTATTATTATTATTATTATTATTATTATTATTATTATTATTATTATTATTATTATTATTATTATTATTATTTATTATTATTATTATTATTATTATTATTATTATTATTATTATTATTATTATTATTATTATTATTATTATTATATTATTATTATTATTATTATTATTATTATTATTATTATTATTATTATTATTATTATTATTATTATTATTATTATTATTATTATTATTATTTATTATTATTATTATTATTATTATTATTATTATTATTATTATTATTATTATTATTATTATTATTATTATTATTATTATTATTATTATTATTATTATTATTATATTATTATTATTATTATTATTATTATTATTATTTATTATTATTATTATTATTATTATTATTAATTATTATTATTATTATTATTATTATTATTATTATTATTATTATTATTATTATTATTATTATTATTATTATTATTATTATTATTATTATTATTATTATTATTATTATTATTATTATTATTATTATTATTATTATTATTATTATTATTATTATTATTATTATATTATTATTATTATTATTATTATTATTATTATTATTATTATTATTATTATTATTATTATTATTATTATTATTATTATTATTATTATATTATTATTATTATTATTATTATTATTATTATTATTTTATTATTATTATTATTATTATTATTATTATTATTATTATTATTATTATTATTATTATTATTATTATTATTATTATTATTATTATTATTATTATTATTATTATTATTATTATTATTATTATTATTATTATTATTATTATTATTATTATTTATTATTATTATTATTATTATTATTATTATTATTATTATTATTATTATTATTATTATTATTATTATTATTATTATTATTATTATTATTATTATTATTATTATTATTATTATTATTATTATTATTATTATTATTATTATTATTATTATTATTATTATTATTATTATTATTATTATTATTATTATTATTATTATTATTATTATTATATTATTATTATTATTATTATTATTATTATTATTATTATTATTATTATTATATTATTATTATTATTATTATTATTATTATTATTATTATTATTATTATTATTATTATTATTATTATTATTATTATTATTATTATTATTATTATTATTATTATTATTATTATTATTATTATTATTATTATTATTATTATTATTATTATTATTATTATTATTATTATTATTATTTATTATTATTATTATATTATTATTATTATTATTATTATTATTATTATTATTATTATTATTATTATTATTATTATTATTATTATTATTATTATTATTATTATTATTATTATTATTATTATTATTATTATTATTATTATTATTATTATTATTATTATTATTATTATTATTATTATTATTATTATTATTATTATTATTATTATTATTATTATATTATTATTATTATTATTATTATTATTATTATTATTATTATTATTATTATTATTATTATTATTATTATTATTATTATTATTATTATTATTATTATTATTATTATTATTATTATTATATTATTATTATTATTATTATTATTATTATTATTATTATTATTATTAGTATTATTATTATTATTATTATTATTATTATTATTATTATTATTATTATTATTATTATTATTATTATTATTATTATTATTATTATTATTATTATTATTATTATTATTATTATTATTATTATTATTATTATTATTATTATTATTATTATTATTATTATTATTATTATTATTATTATTATTATTATTATTATTATTATTATTATTATTATTATTATTATTATTATTATTATTATTATTATTATTATTATTTATTATTATTATTATTATTATTATTATTATTATTATTATTATTATTATTATTATTATTATTATTATTATTATTATTATTATTATTATTATTATTATTATTATTATTATTATTATTATTATTATTATTATTATTATTATTATTATTATTATTATTATTATTATTATTATTATTATTATTATTATTATTATTATTATTATTATTATTATTATTATTATTATTATTATTATTATTATTATTATTATTATTATTATTATTATTATTATTATTATTATTATTATTATTATTATTATTATTATTATTATTATTATTATTATTATTATTATTATTATTATTATTATTATTATATTATTATTATTATTATTATTATTATTATTATTATTATTATTATTATTATTATTATTATTATTATTATTATTATTATTATTATTATTATTATTATTATTATTATTATTATTATTATTATTATTATTATTATTATTATTATTTATTATTATTATTATTATTATTATTATTATTATTATTATTATTATTATTATTATATTATTATTATTATTATTATTATATTATTATTATTATTATTATTATTATTATTATTATTATTATTATTATTATTATTATTATTATTATTATTATTATTATTATTATTATTATTATTATTATTATTATTATTATTATTATTATTATTATTATTATTATTATTATTATTATTATTATTATTATTATTATTATTATTATTATTATTATTATTATTATTATTATTATTATTATTATTATTATTATTTATTATTATTATTATTATTATTATTATTATTATTATTATTATTATTATTATTATTATTATTATTATTATTATTATTATTATTTATTATTATTATTATTATTATTATTATTATTATTATTATTATTATTATTATTATTATTATTATTATTATTATTATTATTATTATTATTATTATTATTATTATTATTATTATTATTATTATTATTATTATTATTATTATTATTATTATTATTATTATATTATTATTATTATTATTATTATTATTATTATTATTATTATTATTATTATTATTATTATTATTATTATTATTATTATTATTATTATTATTATTATTATTATTATTATTATTATTATTATTATTATTATTATTATTATTATTATTATTATTATTATTATTATTATTATTATTATTATTATTATTATTATATTATTATTATTATTATTATTATTATTATTATTATTATTATTATTATTATTATTATTATTATTATTATTATTATTATTATTATTATTATTATTATTATTATTATTATTATTATTATTATTATTATTATTATTATTATTATTATTATTATTATTATTATTATTATTATTATTATTATTATTATTATTATTATTATTATTATTATTATTATTATTATTATTATTATTATTATTATTATTATTATTATTATTATTATTATTATTATTATTATTATTATTATTATTATTATTATTATTATTATTATTATTATTATATTATTATTATTATTATTATTATTATTATTATTATTATTATTATTATTATTATTATTATTATTATTATTATTATTATTATTATTATTATTATTATTATTTATTATTATTATTATTATTATTATTATTATTATTATTATTATTATTATTATTATTATTATTATTATTATTATTATTATTATTATTATTATTATTATTATTATTATTATTATTATTATTATTATTATTATTATTATTATTATTATTATTTTATTATTATTATTATTATTATTATTATTATTATTATTATTATTATTATTATTATTATTATTATTATTATTATTATTATTATTATTATTATTATTATTATTATTATTATTATTATTATTATTATTATTATTATTATTATTATTATTATTATTATTATTATTATTATTATTATTATTATTATTATTATTATTATTATTATTATTATTATTATTATTATTATTATTATTATTATTATTATTATTATTATTATTATTATTATTATTATTATTATTATTATTATTATTATTATTATTATTATTATTATTATTATTATTATTATTATTATTATTATTATTATTATTATTATTATTATTATTATTATTATTATTATTATTATTATTATTATTATTATTATTATTATTATTATTATTATATTATTATTATTATTATTATTATTATTATTATTATTATTATTATTATTATTATTATTATTATTATTATTATTATTATTATTATTATTATTATTATTATTATTATTTATTATTATTATTATTATTATTATTATTATTATTATTATTTATTATTATTATTATTATTATTATTATTATTATTATTATTATTATTATTAT